>OX596019.1:22207354-24623637 GCA_951394055.1 Villa cingulata | reverse complement strand
GCGACAGGAGCCCTACAAACACTTTTAATTTGTCTGCCAAACTTGGGCGACAGAAATCTGACTCATTTTTTTCATTTTTCTGCAGGACTTGGGCGACAGGAGCCCTACAAACACTTTTAATTTGTCTGCCAAACTTGGGCGACAGAAATCTGACTCAGTTTTTTCATTTTTCTGCAGGACTTGGGCGACAGGAGCCCTACAAATACTTTTAATTTGTCTGCCAAACTTGGGCGACAGAAATCTGACACATTTTTTTCATTTTTCTGCAAAACTTGGGCGACAGGAGCCCTACAAACACTTTTAATTTGTCTGCCAAACTTGGGCGACAGAAATCTGACTCAGTTTTTTCATTTTTTTGCTGGACTTGGGCGACAGGAGCCCTACAAATACTTTTAATTTGTCTGCCAAACTTGGGCGACATAAATCTGACACATTTTTGTCATTTTTCTGCCAAATTTGGGCGACAGGAGCCCTACAAATACTTCCAAGTTGTCTGCCAAACTTGGGCGACAGAAATATGACACATTTTTTTCATTTTTCTGCCAGACTTGGGCGACAGGAGCCCTACAAACACTTTTAATTTCTCTGCCAAACTTGGGCGACAGAAATCTGACACATATTTGTCATTTTTCAGAAATCTGACTCATTTTTTTCATTTTTCTGCAGGACTTGGGCGACAGGAGCCCTACAAATACTTTTAAATTGTCTGCCAAACTTGGCGACAGAAATATGACACATTTTTTTCATTTTTCTGCCAGACTTGGGCGACAGGAGCCCTACAAACACTTTTAATTTGTCTGCCAAACTTGGGCGACAGAAATCTGACTCATTTTTTTCATTTTTCTGCAGGACTTGGGCGACAGGAGCCCTACAAACACTTTTAATTTGTCTGCCAAACTTGGGCGGCAGAAATCTGACTCAGTTTTTTCATTTTTCTGCAGGACTTGGGCGACAGGAGTCCTACAAATACTTTTAATTTGTCTGCCAAAATTGGGCGACATAAATCTGACACATTTTTTTAATTTTTCTGCAAAACTTGGGCGACAGGAGCCCTACAAACACTTTTAATTTGTCTGCCAAACTTGGGCGACAGAAATCTGACTCAATTTTTTCATTTTTCTGCCAAACTTGGGCGACAGGAGCCCTACAAATACTTTTAATTTGTCTGCCAAACTTGGGCGACATAAATCTGACACATTTTTTTCATTTTTCTGCCAAACTTGGGCGACAGGAGCCCTACAAACACTTTTAATTTGTCTGCCAAACTTGGGCGATAGAAATCTGACTCATTTTTTTCATTTTTCTGCAGGACTTGGGCGACAGGAGCCCTACAAATACTTTTAATTTGTCTGCCAAACGTGGGCGACATAAATCTGACACATGTGTTTCATTTTTCTGCAAAACTTGGGCGACAGGAGCCCTACAAACACTTTTAATTTGTCTGCCAAACTTGGGCGACAGAAATCTGACTCAGTTTTTTCATTTTTCTGCAGGACTTGGGCGACAGGAGCCCTACAAATACTTTTAATTTGTCTGCCAAACTTGGGCGACAGAAATATGACACATTTTTTTCATTTTTCTGCCAGACTTGGGCGACAGGAGCCCTACAAACACTTTCAAGTTGTCTGCCAAACTTAGGCGACAGAAATCTGACTCATTTTTTTAATTTTTCTGCAGGACTTGGGCGACAGGAGCCCTACAAACACTTTTAATTTGTCTGCCAAACTTGGGCGACAGAAATCTGACACATATTTGTCATTTTTCTGCCAAACTTGGGCGACAGGAGCCCTACAAATACTTTTAATTTGTCTGCCAAACTTGGGCGACATAAATCTGACACATTTTTTTCATTTTTCTGCAAAACTTGGGCGACAGGAGCCCTACAAACACTTTTAATTTGTCTGCCAAACTTGGGCGACAGAAATCTGACTCAATTTTTTCATTTTTCTGCCAAACTTGGGCGACAGGAGCCCTACAAATACTTTTAATTTGTCTGCCAAACTTGGGCGACATAAATCTGACACATTTTTTTCATTTTTCTGCCAAACTTGGGCGACAGGAGCCCTACAAACACTTTTAATTTGTCTGCCAAACTTGGGCGACAAAAATCTGACACATTTTTGTCATTTTTCTGCAAAACTTGGGCGACAGGAGCCCTACAAATACTTCCAAGTTGTCTGCCAAACTTGGGCGACATAAATCTGACACATTTTTTTCATTTTTCTGCCAAACTTGGGCGACAGGAGCCCTACAAATAATTTCTAGTTGTCTGCCAAACTTGGGCGACAGAAATATGACACATATTTGTCATTTTGCTGCCAAACTTGGGCGACAGGAGCCCTACAAATACTTCCAAGTTGTCTGCCAAACTTGGGCGACAGAAATATGACACATTTTTTTCATTTTTCTGCAGACTTGGGCGACAGGAGCCCTACAAACACTTTAAATTTGTCTGTCAAACTTGGGCGACAGAAATCTGACACATATTTGTCATTTTTCTGCCAAACTTGGGCGACAGGAGCCCTACAAATACTTTCAAGTTGTCTGCCAAACTTGGGCGACAGAAATATGACACATATTTGTCATTTTTCTGCCAAACTTGGGCGACAGGAGCCCTACAAATACTTTCAAGTTGTCTGCCAAACTTGGGCGACAGAAATATGACACATTTTTTTCATTTTTCTGCCAAACTTGGGCGACAGGAGCCCTACAAATACTTTCAAGTTGTCTGCCAAACTTGGGCGACTGAAATATGACACATATTTGTCATTTTTCTGCCAAACTTGGGCGACAGGAGCCCTACAAATACTTTCAAGTTGTCTGCCAAACTTGGGCGACAGAAATATGACACATTTTTTTCATTTTTCTGCCAAAATTTGGCGACAGGAGCCCTACAAACACTTTTAATTTGTCTGCCAAACTTGGGCGACAAAAATCTGACACATTTTTGTCATTTTTCTGCCAAACTTGGGCGACAGGAGCCCTACAAACACTTTTAATTTGTCTGCCAAACTTGGGCGACAGAAATCTGACTCATTTTTTTCATTTTTCTGCAGGACTTGGGCGACAGGAGCCCTACAAATACTTTTAATTTGTCTGCCAAACTTGGGCGACAGAAATCTGACTCATTTTTTTCATTTTTCTGCAGGACTTGGGCGACAGGAGCCCTACAAATCCTTTTAATTTGTCTGCCAAACTTGGGCGACATAAATCTGACACATTTTTTTCATTTTTCTGCCAAACTTGGGCGACAGGAGCCCTACAAACACTTTTAATTTGTCTGCCAAACTTGGGCGACAGAAATCTGACTCATTTTTTTCATTTTTCTGCCAAACTTGGGCGACAGGAGCCCTACAAATACTTTCAAGTTGTCTGCCAAACTTGGGCGACAGAAATATGACACATATTTGTCATTTTTCTGCCAAACTTGGGCGACAGGAGCCCTACAAATACTTTCAAGTTGTCTGCCAAACTTGGGCGACAGAAATATGACACATTTTTTTCATTTTTCTGCCAAACTTGGGCGACAGGAGCCCTACAAATACTTTCAAGTTGTCTGCCAAACTTGGGCGACTGAAATATGACACATATTTGTCATTTTTCTGCCAAACTTGGGCGACAGGAGCCCTACAAATACTTTCAAGTTGTCTGCCAAACTTGGGCGACAGAAATATGACACATTTTTTTCATTTTTCTGCGAAAATTTGGCGACAGGAGCCCTACAAACACTTTTAATTTGTCTGCCAAACTTGGGCGACAAAAATCTGACACATTTTTGTCATTTTTCTGCCAAACTTGGGCGACAGGAGCCCTACAAACACTTTTAATTTGTCTGCCAAACTTGGGCGACAGAAATCTGACACATATTTGTCATTTTGCTGCCAAACTTGGGCGACAGGAGCCCTACAAATACTTCCAAGTTGTCTGCCAAACTTGGGCGACAGAAATATGACACATTTTTTTCATTTTTCTGCAGACTTGGGCGACAGGAGCCCTACAAACACTTTAAATTTGTCTGTCAAACTTGGGCGACAGAAATCTGACACATATTTGTCATTTTTCTGCCAAACTTGGGCGACAGGAGCCCTACAAATACTTTCAAGTTGTCTGCCAAACTTGGGCGACAGAAATATGACACATTTTTTTCATTTTTCTGCCAGACTTGAGCGACAGGAGCCCTACAAATACTTTCAAGTTGTCTGCCAAACTTGGGCTACTGAAATATGACACATTTTTGTCATTTTTCTGCCAAACTTGGGCGACAGGAGCCCTACAAATACTTTCAAGTTGTCTGCCAAACTTGGGCGACAGAAATCTGACACATATTTGTCATTTTTCTGCCAAACTTGGGCGACAGGAGCCCTACAAATACTTTCAAGTTGTCTGCCAAACTTGGGCGACAGAAATCTGACACATATTTGTCATTTTTCTGCCAAACTTGGGCGACAGGAGCCCTACAAACACTTTTAATTTGTCTGCCAAACTTGGGCGACAGAAATCTGACTCATTTTTTTCATTTTTCTGCAGGACTTGGGCGACAGGAGCCCTACAAATCCTTTTAATTTGTCTGCCAAACTTGGGCGACAGAAATCTGACTCATTTTTGTCATTTTTCTGCCAAACTTGGGCGACAGGAGCCCTACAAATACTTTCAAGTTGTCTGCCAAACTTGGCGACAGAAATATGACACATTTTTTTCATTTTTCTGCCAGACTTGGGCGACAGGAGCCTTACAAACACTTTCAAGTTGTCTGCCAAACTTGGGCGACAGAAATATGACACATATTTGTCATTTTTCTGCCAAACTTGGGCGACAGGAGCCCTACAAATACTTTCAAGTTGTCTGCCAAACTTGGGCGACAGAAATATGACACATTTTTTTCATTTTTCTGCCAAACTTGGGCGACAGGAGCCCTACAAATACTTTCAAGTTGTCTGCCAAACTTGGGCGACTGAAATATGACACATATTTGTCATTTTTCTGCCAAACTTGGGCGACAGGAGCCCTACAAATACTTTCAAGTTGTCTGCCAAACTTGGGCGACAGAAATATGACACATTTTTTTCATTTTTCTGCCAAAATTTGGCGACAGGAGCCCTACAAACACTTTTAATTTGTCTGCCAAACTTGGGCGACAAAAATCTGACACATTTTTGTCATTTTTCTGCCAAACTTGGGCGACAGGAGCCCTACAAACACTTTTAATTTGTCTGCCAAACTTGGGCGACAGAAATCTGACTCATTTTTTTCATTTTTCTGCAGGACTTGGGCGACAGGAGCCCTACAAATACTTTTAATTTGTCTGCCAAACTTGGGCGACAGAAATCTGACTCATTTTTTTCATTTTTCTGCAGGACTTGGGCGACAGGAGCCCTACAAATCCTTTTAATTTGTCTGCCAAACTTGGGCGACATAAATCTGACACATTTTTTTCATTTTTCTGCCAAACTTGGGCGACAGGAGCCCTACAAACACTTTTAATTTGTCTGCCAAACTTGGGCGACAGAAATCTGACTCATTTTTTTCATTTTTCTGCCAAACTTGGGCGACAGGAGCCCTACAAATACTTTCAAGTTGTCTGCCAAACTTGGGCGACAGAAATATGACACATATTTGTCATTTTTCTGCCAAACTTGGGCGACAGGAGCCCTACAAATACTTTCAAGTTGTCTGCCAAACTTGGGCGACAGAAATATGACACATTTTTTTCATTTTTCTGCCCAACTTGGGCGACAGGAGCCCTACAAATACTTTCAAGTTGTCTGCCAAACTTGGGCGACTGAAATATGACACATATTTGTCATTTTTCTGCCAAACTTGGGCGACAGGAGCCCTACAAATACTTTCAAGTTGTCTGCCAAACTTGGGCGACAGAAATATGACACATTTTTTTCATTTTTCTGCCAAAATTTGGCGACAGGAGCCCTACAAACACTTTTAATTTGTCTGCCAAACTTGGGCGACAAAAATCTGACACATTTTTGTCATTTTTCTGCCAAACTTGGGCGACAGGAGCCCTACAAACACTTTTAATTTGTCTGCCAAACTTGGGCGACAGAAATCTGACACATATTTGTCATTTTGCTGCCAAACTTGGGCGACAGGAGCCCTACAAATACTTCCAAGTTGTCTGCCAAACTTGGGCGACAGAAATATGACACATTTTTTTCATTTTTCTGCAGACTTGGGCGACAGGAGCCCTACAAACAC
This sequence comes from Villa cingulata, assembly GCA_951394055.1. Taxonomy (NCBI): domain Eukaryota; kingdom Metazoa; phylum Arthropoda; class Insecta; order Diptera; family Bombyliidae; genus Villa; species Villa cingulata. The sequence goes on along the minus strand of OX596019.1, from coordinate 24,617,427 downwards.
TTTAAATTTGTCTGTCAAACTTGGGTGACAGAAATCTGACACATATTTGTCATTTTTCTGCCAAACTTGGGCGACAGGAGCCCTACAAATACTTTCAAGTTGTCTGCCAAACTTGGGCGACAGAAATATGACACATTTTTTTCATTTTTCTGCCAAACTTGGGCGACAGGAGCCCTACAAATACTTTCAAGTTGTCTGCCAAACTTGGGCGACTGAAATATGACACATATTTGTCATTTTTCTGCCAAACTTGGGCGACAGGAGCCCTACAAAAACTTTTAATTTGTCTGCCAAACTTGGGCGACAAAAATCTGACACATTTTTGTCATTTTTCTGCCAAACTTGGGCGACAGGAGCCCTACAAATACTTTCAAGTTGTCTGCCAAACTTGGGCGACAGAAATCTGACACATATTTGTCATTTTTCTGCCAAACTTGGGCGACAGGAGCCCTACAAATACTTTCAAGTTGTCTGCCAAACTTGGGCGACAGAAATCTGACACATATTTGTCATTTTTCTGCCAAACTTGGGCGACAGGAGCCCTACAAACACTTTTAATTTGTCTGCCAAACTTGGGCGACAGAAATCTGACTCATTTTTTTCATTTTTCTGCAGGACTTGGGCGACAGGAGCCCTACAAATCCTTTTAATTTGTCTGCCAAACTTGGGCGACATAAATCTGACACATTTTTTTCATTTTTCTGCCAAACTTGGGCGACAGGAGCCCTACAAACACTTTTAATTTGTCTGACAAACTTGGGCGACAGAAATCTGACTCATTTTTTTCATTTTTCTGCAGGACTTGGGCGACAGGAGCCCTACAAAAACTTTTAATTTGTCTGCCAAACTTGGGCGACAAAAATCTGACACATTTTTGTCATTTTTCTGCCAAACTTGGGCGACAGGAGCCCTACAAATACTTTCAAGTTGTCTGCCAAACTTGGGCGACAGAAATCTGACACATATTTGTCATTTTTCTGCCAAACTTGGGCGACAGGAGCCCTACAAACACTTTTAATTTGTCTGCCAAACTTGGGCGACAGAAATCTGACTCATTTTTGTCATTTTTCTGCCAAACTTGGGCGACAGGAGCCCTACAAATACTTTCAAGTTGTCTGCCAAACTTGGCGACAGAAATATGACACATTTTTTTCATTTTTCTGCCAGACTTGGGCGACAGGAGCCTTACAAACACTTTCAAGTTGTCTGCCAAACTTGGGCGACAGAAATATGACACATATTTGTCATTTTTCTGCCAAACTTGGGCGACAGGAGCCCTACAAATACTTTCAAGTTGTCTGCCAAACTTGGGCGACAGAAATATGACACATTTTTTTCATTTTTCTGCCAAACTTGGGCGACAGGAGCCCTACAAATACTTTTAATTTGTCTGCCAAACTTGGGCGACAGAAATTTGACACATTTTTTTCATTTTTCTGCCAGACTTGGGCAACAGGAGCCCTACAAACACTTTTAATTTGTCTGCCAAACTTGGGCGACAAAAATCTGACACATTTTTTTCATTTTTCTGCAAAACTTGGGCGACAGGAGCCCTACAAATACTTTTAATTTGTCTGCCAAACTTGAGCGACAAAAATCTGACACATTTTTGTCATTTTTCTGCCAAACTTGGGCGACAGGAGCCCTACAAATACTTTCAAGTTGTCTGCCAAACTTGGGCGACAGAAATATGACACATTTTTTTCATTTTTCTGCCAGACTTTGGCGACAGGAGCCCTACAAACACTTTTAATTTGTCTGCCAAACTTGGGCGACAGAAATCTGACACATATTTGTCATTTTTCTGCAGGACTTGGGCGACAGGAGCCCTACAAATACTTTTAATTTGTGTGCCAAACTTGGGCGACATAAATCTGACACATTTTTGCCATTTTTCTGCAAAACTTGGGCGACAGGAGCCCTACAAACACTTTTAATTTGTCTGCCAAACTTGGGCGACAGAAATCTGACTCATTTTTTTCATTTTTCTGCAGGACTTGGGCGACAGGAGCCCTACAAATACTTTTACTTTGTCTGCCAAACTTGGGCGACAGAAATATGACACATTTTTTTCATTTTTCTGCCAGACTAGGGCGACAGGAGCCCTACAAACACTTTTAATTTGTCTGCCAAACTTGGGCGACAGAAATCTGATTCATTTTTTTCATTTTTCTGCAGGGCTTGGGCGACAGGAGCCCTACAAACACTTTTAATTTGTCTGCCAAACTTGGGCGACAAAAATCTGACATATTTTTGTCATTTTTCTGCCAAACTTGGGCGACAGGAGCCCTACAAATACTTCCAAGTTGTCTGCCAAACTTGGGCGACAGAAATCTGACTCATTTTTTTCATTTTTCTGCAGGACTTGGGCGACAGGAGCCCTACAAACACTTTTAATTTGTCTGCCAAACTTGGGCGACAGAAATATGTCACATTTTTTTCATTTTTCTGCCAGACTTGGGCGACAGGAGCCCTACAAATACTTTCAAGTTGTCTGCCAAACTTGGGCGACTGAAATATGACACATATTTGTCATTTTTCTGCCAAACTTGGGCGACAGGAGCCCTACAAATACTTTCAAGTTGTCTGCCAAACTTGGGCGACAGAAATATGACACATTTTTTTCATTTTTCTGCGAAAATTTGGCGACAGGAGCCCTACAAACACTTTTAATTTGTCTGCCAAACTTGGGCGACAAAAATCTGACACATTTATGTCATTTTTCTGCCAAACTTGGGCGACAGGAGCCCTACAAACACTTTTAATTTGTCTGCCAAACTTGGGCGACAGAAATCTGACACATATTTGTCATTTTGCTGCCAAACTTGGGCGACAGGAGCCCTACAAATACTTCCAAGTTGTCTGCCAAACTTGGGCGACAGAAATATGACACATTTTTTTCATTTTTCTGCAGACTTGGGCGACAGGAGCCCTACAAACACTTTAAATTTGTCTGTCAAACTTGGGCGACAGAAATCTGACACATATTTGTCATTTTTCTGCCAAACTTGGGCGACAGGAGCCCTACAAATACTTTCAAGTTGTCTGCCAAACTTGGGCGACAGAAATATGACACATTTTTTTCATTTTTCTGCCAAACTTGGGCGACAGGAGCCCTACAAATACTTTCAAGTTGTCTGCCAAACTTGGGCTACTGAAATATGACACATATTTGTCATTTTTCTGCCAAACTTGGGCGACAGGAGCCCTACAAAAACTTTTAATTTGTCTGCCAAACTTGGGCGACAAAAATCTGACACATTTTTGTCATTTTTCTGCCAAACTTGGGCGACAGGAGCCCTACAAATACTTTCAAGTTGTCTGCCAAACTTGGGCGACAGAAATCTGACACATATTTGTCATTTTTCTGCCAAACTTGGGCGACAGGAGCCCTACAAATACTTTCAAGTTGTCTGCCAAACTTGGGCGACAGAAATCTGACACATATTTGTCATTTTTCTGCCAAACTTGGGCGACAGGAGCCCTACAAACACTTTTAATTTATCTGCCAAACTTGGGCGACAGAAATCTGACTCATTTTTTTCATTTTTCTGCAGGACTTGGGCGACAGGAGCCCTACAAATCCTTTTAATTTGTCTGCCAAACTTGGGCGACAGAAATCTGACTCATTTTTGTCATTTTTCTGCCAAACTTGGGCGACAGGAGCCCTACAAATACTTTCAAGTTGTCTGCCAAACTTGGCGACAGAAATATGACACATTTTTTTCATTTTTCTGCCAGACTTGGGCGACAGGAGCCTTACAAACACTTTCAAGTTGTCTGCCAAACTTGGGCGACAGAAATATGACACATATTTGTCATTTTTCTGCCAAACTTGGGCGACAGGAGCCCTACAAATACTTTCAAGTTGTCTGCCAAACTTGGGCGACAGAAATATGACACATTTTTTTCATTTTTCTGCCAAACTTGGGCGACAGGAGCCCTACAAATACTTTCAAGTTGTCTGCCAAACTTGGGCGACTGAAATATGACACATATTTGTCATTTTTCTGCCAAACTTGGGCGACAGGAGCCCTACAAATACTTTCAAGTTGTCTGCCAAACTTGGGCGACAGAAATATGACACATTTTTTTCATTTTTCTGCCAAAATTTGGCGACAGGAGCCCTACAAACACTTTTAATTTGTCTGCCAAACTTGGGCGACAAAAATCTGACACATTTTTGTCATTTTTCTGCCAAACTTGGGCGACAGGAGCCCTACAAACACTTTTAATTTGTCTGCCAAACTTGGGCGACAGAAATCTGACTCATTTTTTTCATTTTTCTGCAGGACTTGGGCGACAGGAGCCCTACAAATACTTTTAATTTGTCTGCCAAACTTGGGCGACAGAAATCTGACTCATTTTTTTCATTTTTCTGCAGGACTTGGGCGACAGGAGCCCTACAAATCCTTTTAATTTGTCTGCCAAACTTGGGCGACATAAATCTGACACATTTTTTTCATTTTTCTGCCAAACTTGGGCGACAGGAGCCCTACAAACACTTTTAATTTGTCTGCCAAACTTGGGCGACAGAAATCTGACTCATTTTTTTCATTTTTCTGCCAAACTTGGGCGACAGGAGCCCTACAAATACTTTCAAGTTGTCTGCCAAACTTGGGCGACAGAAATATGACACATATTTGTCATTTTTCTGCCAAACTTGGGCGACAGGAGCCCTACAAATACTTTCAAGTTGTCTGCCAAACTTGGGCGACAGAAATATGACACATTTTTTTCATTTTTCTGCCAAACTTGGGCGACAGGAGCCCTACAAATACTTTCAAGTTGTCTGCCAAACTTGGGCGACTGAAATATGACACATATTTGTCATTTTTCTGCCAAACTTGGGCGACAGGAGCCCTACAAATACTTTCAAGTTGTCTGCCAAACTTGGGCGACAGAAATATGACACATTTTTTTCATTTTTCTGCCAAAATTTGGCGACAGGAGCCCTACAAACACTTTTAATTTGTCTGCCAAACTTGGGCGACAAAAATCTGACACATTTTTGTCATTTTTCTGCCAAACTTGGGCGACAGGAGCCCTACAAACACTTTTAATTTGTCTGCCAAACTTGGGCGACAGAAATCTGACACATATTTGTCATTTTGCTGCCAAACTTGGGCGACAGGAGCCCTACAAATACTTCCAAGTTGTCTGCCAAACTTGGGCGACAGAAATATGACACATTTTTTTCATTTTTCTGCAGACTTGGGCGACAGGAGCCCTACAAACACTTTAAATTTGTCTGTCAAACTTGGGCGACAGAAATCTGACACATATTTGTCATTTTTCTGCCAAACTTGGGCGACAGGAGCCCTACAAATACTTTCAAGTTGTCTGCCAAACTTGGGCGACAGAAATATGACACATTTTTTTCATTTTTCTGCCAAACTTGGGCGACAGGAGCCCTACAAATACTTTCAAGTTGTCTGCCAAACTTGGGCTACTGAAATATGACACATATTTGTCATTTTTCTGCCAAACTTGGGCGACAGGAGCCCTACAAAAACTTTTAATTTGTCTGCCAAACTTGGGCGACAAAAATCTGACACATTTTTGTCATTTTTCTGCCAAACTTGGGCGACAGGAGCCCTACAAATACTTTCAAGTTGTCTGCCAAACTTGGGCGACAGAAATCTGACACATATTTGTCATTTTTCTGCCAAACTTGGGCGACAGGAGCCCTACAAATACTTTCAAGTTGTCTGCCAAACTTGGGCGACAGAAATCTGACACATATTTGTCATTTTTCTGCCAAACTTGGGCGACAGGAGCCCTACAAACACTTTTAATTTGTCTGCCAAACTTGGGCGACAGAAATCTGACTCATTTTTTTCATTTTTCTGCCAAACTTGGGCGACAGGAGCCCTACAAATACTTTCAAGTTGTCTGCCAAACTTGGGCGACAGAAATATGACACATTTTTTTCATTTTTCTGCCAAACTTGGGCGACAGGAGCCCTACAAATACTTTCAAGTTGTCTGCCAAACTTGGGCGACTGAAATATGACACATATTTGTCATTTTTCTGCCAAACTTGGGCGACAGGAGCCCTACAAATACTTTCAAGTTGTCTGCCAAACTTGGGCGACAGAAATATGACACATTTTTTTCATTTTTCTGCCAAAATTTGGCGACAGGAGCCCTACAAACACTTTTAATTTGTCTGCCAAACTTGGGCGACAAAAATCTGACACATTTTTGTCATTTTTCTGCCAAACTTGGGCGACAGGAGCCCTACAAACACTTTTAATTTGTCTGCCAAACTTGGGCGACAGAAATCTGACTCATTTTTTTCATTTTTCTGCAGGACTTGGGCGACAGGAGCCCTACAAATACTTTTAATTTGTCTGCCAAACTTGGGCGACAGAAATCTGACTCATTTTTTTCATTTTTCTGCAGGACTTGGGCGACAGGAGCCCTACAAATCCTTTTAATTTGTCTGCCAAACTTGGGCGACATAAATCTGACACATTTTTTTCATTTTTCTGCCAAACTTGGGCGACAGGAGCCCTACAAACACTTTTAATTTGTCTGCCAAACTTGGGCGACAGAAATCTGACTCATTTTTTTCATTTTTCTGCCAAACTTGGGCGACAGGAGCCCTACAAATACTTTCAAGTTGTCTGCCAAACTTGGGCGACAGAAATATGACACATATTTGTCATTTTTCTGCCAAACTTGGGCGACAGGAGCCCTACAAATACTTTCAAGTTGTCTGCCAAACTTGGGCGACAGAAATATGACACATTTTTTTCATTTTTCTGCCAAACTTGGGCGACAGGAGCCCTACAAATACTTTCAAGTTGTCTGCCAAACTTGGGCGACTGAAATATGACACATATTTGTCATTTTTCTGCCAAACTTGGGCGACAGGAGCCCTACAAATACTTTCAAGTTGTCTGTCAAACTTGGGCGACAGAAATCTGACACATATTTGTCATTTTTCTGCCAAACTTGGGCGACAGGAGCCCTACAAATACTTTCAAGTTGTCTGCCAAACTTGGGCGACAGAAATATGACACATTTTTTTCATTTTTCTGCCAAACTTGGGCGACAGGAGCCCTACAAATACTTTCAAGTTGTCTGCCAAACTTGGGCGACTGAAATATGACACATATTTGTCATTTTTCTGCCAAACTTGGGCGACAGGAGCCCTACAAAAACTTTTAATTTGTCTGCCAAACTTGGGCGACAAAAATCTGACACATTTTTGTCATTTTTCTGCCAAACTTGGGCGACAGGAGCCCTACAAATACTTTCAAGTTGTCTGCCAAACTTGGGCGACAGAAATCTGACAAATATTTGTCATTTTTCTGCCAAACTTGGGCGACAGGAGCCCTACAAATACTTTCAAGTTGTCTGCCAAACTTGGGCGACAGAAATCTGACACATATTTGTCATTTTTCTGCCAAACTTGGGCGACAGGAGCCCTACAAACACTTTTAATTTGTCTGCCAAACTTGGGCGACAGAAATCTGACTCATTTTTTTCATTTTTCTGCAGGACTTGGGCGACAGGAGCCCTACAAATCCTTTTAATTTGTCTGCCAAACTTGGGCGACATAAATCTGACACATTTTTTTATTTTTCTGCAGGACTTGGGCGACAGGAGCCCTACAAACACTTTTAATTTGTCTGCCAAACTTGGGCGACAGAAATATGTCACATTTTTTTCATTTTTCTGCCAGACTTGGGCGACAGGAGCCCTACAAACACTTTTAATTTGTCTGCCAAACTTGGGCGACAGAAATCTGACTCATTTTTTTCATTTTTCTGCAGGACTTGGGCGACAGGAGCCCTACAAATACTTCCAAGTTGTCTGCCAAACTTGGGCGACAGAAATATGACACATTTTTTTCATTTTTCTGCAGGACTTGGCGACAGGAGCCCTACAAACACTTTTAATTTGTCTGCCAAACTTGGGCGACAGAAATCTGACTCATTTTTTTCATTTTTCTGCAGGACTTGGGCGACAGGAGCCCTACAAACACTTTTAATTTGTCTGCCAAACTTGGGCGACAGAAATCTGACTCATTTTTTTCATTTTTCTGCAGGACTTGGGCGACAGGAGCCCTACAAATACTTTTAATTTGTCTGCCAAACTTGGGCGACAGAAATATGACACATTTTTTTCATTTTTCTGCCAGACTTGGGCGACAGGAACCCTACAAACACTTTTAATTTGTCTGCAAACTTGGGCGACAGAAATCTTACTCATTTTTTTCATTTTTCTGCAGGACTTGGGCGACAGGAGCCCTACAAACACTTTTAATTTGTCTGCCAAACTTGGGCGACAGAAATCTGACACATATTTGTCATTTTTCTGCCAAACTTGGGCGACAGGAGCCCTACAAATACTTTTAATTTGTCTGCCAAACTTGGGCGACATAAATCTGACACATTTTTTTCATTTTTCTGCCAAACTTGGGCGACAGGAGCCCTACAAACACTTTTAATTTGTCTGCCAAACTTGGGCGACAGAAATCTGACTCATTTTTTTCATTTTTCTGCAGGACTTGGGCGACAGGAGCCCTACAAACACTTTTAATTTGTCTGCCAAACTTGGGCGACAAAAATCTGACACATTTTTGTCATTTTTCTGACAAACTTGGGTTACAGGAGCCCTACAAATACTTTCAAGTTGTCTGCCAAACTTGGGCGACAGAAATCTGACACATATTTGTCATTTTTCTGCGAAACTTGGGCGACAGGAGCCCTACAAACACTTTTAATTTGTCTGCCAAACTTGGGCGACAGAAATCTGACTCATTTTTTTCATTTTTCTGCAGGACTTGGGCGACAGGAGCCCTACAAATACTTTTAATTTGTCTGCCAAACTTAGGCGACATAAATCTGACACATTTTTTTCATTTTTCTGCAAAACTTGGGCGACAGGAGCCCTACAAACACTTTTAATTTGTCTGCCAAACTTGGGCGACAGAAATCTGACTCATTTTTTTAATTTTTCTGCAGGACTTGGGCGACAGGAGCCCTACAAATACTTTTAATTTGTCTGCCAAACTTGGGCGACAGAAATATGACACATTTTTTTTATTTTTCTGCCAGACTTGGGCGACAGGAGCCCTACAAACACTTTCAAGTTGTCTGACAAACTTGGGCGACAGAAATCTGACTCATTTTTTTAATTTTTCTGCCAGACTTGGGCGACAGGAGCCCTACAAACACTTTTAATTTGTCTGCCAAACTTGGGCGACAGAAATCTGACACATATTTGTCATTTTTCTGCCAAACTTGGGTGACAGGAGCCCTACAAATACTTTCAAGTTGTCTGCCAAACTTGGGCGACAGAAATATAACACATATTTGTCATTTTTCTGCCAAACTTGGGCGACAGGAGCCCTACAAATACTTTCAAGTTGTTGCCAAACTTGGGCGACAGAAATATGACACATTTTTTTCATTTTTCTGCCAAACTTGGGCGACAGGAGCTCTACAAATACTTTCAAGTTGTCTGCCAAACTTGGGCGACAGAAATATAACACATATTTGTCATTTTTCTGCCAAACTTGGGCGACAGGAGCCCTACAAATACTTTCAAGTTGTCTGCCAAACTTGGGGACAGAAATCTGACTCATTTTTTCCATTTTTCTGCAGGACTTGGACGACAGGAGCCCTACAAATACTTTAATTTGTCTGTCAACCTTGGGCGACATAAATCTGACACATTTTTTTTCATTTTTCTGCCAAACTTGGGCGACAGGAGCCCTACAAACACTTTTAATTTGTCTGCCAACCTTGGGCGACAAAAATCTGAAACATTTTTGTCATTTTTCTGCCAAACTTTGGCGACAGGAGCCCTACAAATACTTTCAAGTTGTCTGCCAAACTTGGGCGAAAGAAATCTGACACATATTTGTCATTTTTCTGCGAAACTTGGGCGACAGGAGCCCTACAAACACTTTTAATTTGTCTGCCAAACTTGGGTGACAGAAATCTGACTCATTTTTTTCATTTTTCTGCAGGACTTGGGCGACAGGAGCCCTACAAATACTTTTAATTTGTCTGCCAAACTTGGGCGACATAAATCTGACACATTTTTTTCATTTTTCTGCAAAACTTGGGCGACAGGAGCCCTACAAACACTTTTAATTTGACTGCCAAACTTGGGCGACAGAAATTTGACTCATTTTTTTCATTTTTCTGCAGGACTTGGGCGACAGGAGCCCTACAAATACTTTTAATTTGTCTGCCAAACTTGGGCGACAGAAATATGACACATTTTTTTCATTTTTCTGCCAGACTTGGGCGACAGGAGCCCTACAAACACTTTCAAGTTGTCTGCCAAACTTGGCGACAGCAATCTGACTCATTTTTTTAATTTTTCTGCAGGAATTGGGCGACAGGAGCCCTACAAATACTTTTAATTTGTCTGCCAAACTTGGGCGACATAAATCTGACACATTTTTTTCATTTTTCTGCAAAACTTGGGCGATAGGAGCCCTACAAATAATTTCAAGTTGTCTGCCAAACTTGGGCGACAGAAATATGACACATATTTGTCATTTTTCTGCCAAACTTGGGCGACAGGAGCCCTACAAATACTTTCAAGTTATCTGCCAAACTTGGGCGACAGAAATATGACACATTTTTTTCATTTTTCTGCCAAAATTTGGCGACAGGAGCCCTACAAACACTTTTAATTTGTCTGCCAAACTTGGGCGACAAAAATCTGACACATTTTGTCATTTTTCTGCGAAACTTGGGCGACAGGAGCCCTACAAACACTTTTAATTTGTCTGCCAAACTTGGGCGACAAAAATCTGACACATTTTTTTCATTTTTCTGCAAAACTTGGGCGACAGGAGCCCTACAAATACTTTTAATTTGTCTGCCAAACTTGGGCGACAGAAATTTGACACATTTTTTTCATTTTTCTGCCAGACTTGGGCGACAGGAGCCCTACAAACACTTTTAATTTGTCTGCCAAACTTGGGCGACAAAAATCTGACACATTTTTTTCATTTTTCTGCAAAACTTGGGCGACAGGAGCCCTACAAATACTTTTAATTTGTCTGCCAAACTTGGGCGACATAAATCTGACACATTTTTTTCATTTTTCTGCAAAACTTGGGCGACAGGAGCCCTACAAATAATTTCAAGTTGTCTGCCAAACTTGGGCGACAGAAATATGACACATATTTGTCATTTTTCTGCCAAACTTGGGCGACAGGAGCCCTACAAATACTTTCAAGTTGTCTGCCAAACTTGGGCGACAAAAATCTGACACATTTTGTCATTTTCCTGCGAAACTTGGGCGACAGGAGCCCTACAAACACTTTTAATTTGTCTGCCAAACTTGGGCGACAGAAATTTGACACATTTTTTTCATTTTTCTGCCAGACTTGGGCGACAGGAGCCCTACAAACACTTTTAATTTGTCTGCCAAACTTGAGCGACAAAAATCTGACACATTTTTTTCATTTTTCTGCAAAACTTGGGCGACAGGAGCCCTACAAATACTTTTAATTTGTCTGCCAAACTTGGGCGACAAAAATCTGAAACATTTTTGTCATTTTTCTGCTAAACTTGGGCGACAGGAGCCCTACAAATACTTTCAAGTTGTCTGCCAAACTTGGGCGACAGAAATCTGACACATATTTGTCATTTTTCTGCGAAACTTGGGCGACAGGAGCCCTACAAACACTTTTAATTTGTCTGCCAAACTTGGGCGACAGAAATCTGACTCATTTTTTTCATTTTTCTGCAGGACTTGGGCGACAGGAGCCCTACAAATACTTTTAATTTGTCTGCCAAACTTGGGCGACATAAATCTGACACATTTTTTTCATTTTTCTGCAAAACTTGGGCGACAGGAGCCCTACAAACACTTTTAATTTGACTGCCAAACTTGGGCGACAGAAATCTGACTCATTTTTTTCATTTTTCTGCAGGACTTGGGCGACAGGAGCCCTACAAATACTTTTAATTTGTCTGCCAAACTTGGGCGACAGAAATATGACACATTTTTTTTCATTTTTCTGCCAGACTTGGGCGACAGGAGCCCTACAAACACTTTCAAGTTGTCTGCCAAACTTGGGCGACAGCAATCTGACTCATTTTTTTAATTTTTCTGCAGGACTTGGGCGACAGGAGCCCTACAAATACTTTTAATTTGTCTGCCAAACTTGGGCGACATAAATCTGACACATTTTTTTCATTTTTCTGCAAAACTTGGGCGATAGGAGCCCTACAAATAATTTCAAGTTGTCTGCCAAACTTGGGTGACAGAAATATGACACATATTTGTCATTTTTCTGCCAAACTTGGGCGACAGGAGCCCTACAAATACTTTCAAGTTATCTGCCAAACTTGGGCGACAGAAATATGACACATTTTTTTCATTTTTCTGCCAAAATTTGGCGACAGGAGCCCTACAAACACTTTTAATTTGTCTGCCAAACTTGGGCGACAAAAATCTGACACATTTTGTCATTTTTCTGCGAAACTTGGGCGACAGGAGCCCTACAAACACTTTTAATTTGTCTGCCAAACTTGGGCGACAAAAATCTGACACATTTTTTTCATTTTTCTGCAAAACTTGGGCGACAGGAGCCCTACAAATACTTTTAATTTGTCTGCCAAACTTGGGCGACAGAAATTTGACACATTTTTTTCATTTTTCTGCCAGACTTGGGCGACAGGAGCCCTACAAACACTTTTAATTTGTCTGCCAAACTTGGGCGACAAAAATCTGACACATTTTTTTCATTTTTCTGCAAAACTTGGGCGACAGGAGCCCTACAAATACTTTTAATTTGTCTGCCAAACTTGGGCGACATAAATCTGACACATTTTTTTCATTTTTCTGCAAAACTTGGGCGACAGGAGCCCTACAAATAATTTCAAGTTGTCTGCCAAACTTGGGCGACAGAAATATGACACATATTTGTCATTTTTCTGCCAAACTTGGGCGACAGGAGCCCTACAAATACTTTCAAGTTGTCTGCCAAACTTGGGCGACAGAAATATGACACATTTTTTTCATTTTTCTGCCAAAATTTGGCGACAGGAGCCCTACAAACACTTTTAATTTGTCTGCTAAACTTGGGTGACAAAAATCTGACACATTTTGTCATTTTCCTGCGAAACTTGGGCGACAGGAGCCCTACAAACACTTTTAATTTGTCTGCCAAACTTGGGCGACAAAAATCTGACAAATTTTTTTCATTTTTCTGCAAAAACTTGGGCGACAGGAGCCTACAAATACTTTTAATTTGTCTGCCAAACTTGGGCGACAAAAATCTGACACATTTTTGTCATTTTTCTGCCAAACTTGGGCGACAGGAGCCCTACAAATACTTTTAATTTGTCTGCCAAACTTGGGCGACAGAAATATGACACATTTTTTTCATTTTTCTGCCAGACTTGGGCGACAGGAGCCCTACAAACACTTTCAAGTTGTCTGCCAAACTTGGGCGACAGAAATCTGACTCATTTTTTTAATTTTTCTGCAGGACTTGGGCGACAGGAGCCCTACAAATACTTTTAATTTGTCTGCCAAACTTGGGCGACATAAATCTGACACATTTTTTTCATTTTTCTGCAAAACTTGGGCGACAGGAGCCCTACAAATAATTTCAAGTTGTCTGCCAAACTTGGGCGACAGAAATATGACACATTTTTTTCATTTTTCTGCCAAAATTTGGCGACAGGAGCCCTACAAACACTTTTAATTTGTCTGCCAAACTTGGGCGACAAAAATCTGACACATTTTTGTCATTTTTCTGCCAAACTTGGGCGACAGGAGCCCTACAAATACTTTTAATTTGTCTGCCAAACTTGGGCGACAGAAATATGACACATTTTTTTCATTTTTCTGCCAGACTTGGGCGACAGGAGCCCTACAAACACTTTCAAGTTGTCTGCCAAACTTGGGCGACAGAAATCTGACTCATTTTTTTAATTTTTCTGCAGGACTTGGGCGACAGGAGCCCTACAAATACTTTTAATTTGTCTGCCAAACTTGGGCGACATAAATCTGACACATTTTTTTCATTTTTCTGCCAAACTTGGGCGACAGGAGCCCTACAAATAATTCCAAGTTGTCTGCCAAACTTGGGCGACAGAAATATGACACATATTTGTCATTTTTCTGCCAAACTTGGGCGACAGGAGCCCTACAAATACTTTTCATTTGTCTTCCAAACTTGGGCGACAGAAATCTGACACATTTTTTTCATTTTTCTGCAAAACTTGGGCGACAGGAGCCCTACAAACACTTTTAATTTGACTGCCAAACTTGGGCGACAGAAATCTGACTCATTTTTTTCATTTTTCTGCAGGACTTGGGCGACAGGAGCCCTACAAATACTTTTAATTTGTCTGCCAAACTTGGGCGACAGAAATATGACACATTTTTTTCATTTTTCTGCCAGACTTGGGCGACAGGAGCCCTACAAACACTTTCAAGTTGTCTGCCAAACTTGGGCGACAGCAATCTGACTCATTTTTTTAATTTTTCTGCAGGACTTGGGCGACAGGAGCCCTACAAATACTTTTAATTTGTCTGCCAAACTTGGGCGACAGAAATATGACACATTTTTTTCATTTTTCTGCAAAACTTGGGCGACAGGAGCCCTACAAATAATTTCAAGTTGTCTGCCAAACTTGGGCGACAGAAATATGACACATTTTTTTCATTTTTCTGCCAAAATTTGGCGACAGGAGCCCTACAAACACTTTTAATTTGTCTGCCAAACTTGGGCGACAAAAATCTGACACATTTTGTCATTTTTCTGCGAAACTTGGGCGACAGGAGCCCTACAAATACTTTTAATTTGTCTGCCAAACTTGGGCGACAGAAATTTGACACATTTTTTTCATTTTTCTGCAAAACTTGGGCGACAGGAGCCCTACAAACACTTTTAATTTGTCTGCCAAACTTGGGCGACAAAAATCTGACACATTTTTGTAATTTTTCTGCCAAACTTGGGCGACAGGAGCCCTACAAATACTTTCAAGTTGTCTGCCAAACTTGGGCGACAGAAATATGACACATTTTTTTCATTTTTCTGCCAGACTTGGGCGACAGGAGCCCTACAAACACTTTTAATTTGTCTGCCAAACTTGGGCGACAGAAATATGTCACATTTTTTTCATTTTTCTGCCAGACTTGGGCGACAGGAGCCCTACAAATACTTTTAATTTGTCTGCCAAACTTGGGCGACATAAATCTGACACATTTTTTTTCATTTTTCTGCAAAACTTGGGCGACAGGAGCCCTACAAACACTTTCAAGTTGTCTGCCAAACTTGGCGACAGCAATCTGACTCATTTTTTTAATTTTTCTGCAGGAATTGGGCGACAGGAGCCCTACAAATACTTTTAATTTGTCTGCCAAACTTGGGCGACATAAATCTGACACATTTTTTTCATTTTTCTGCAAAACTTGGGCGATAGGAGCCCTACAAATAATTTCAAGTTGTCTGCCAAACTTGGGCGACAGAAATATGACACATATTTGTCATTTTTCTGCCAAACTTGGGCGACAGGAGCCCTACAAATACTTTCAAGTTATCTGCCAAACTTGGGCGACAGAAATATGACACATTTTTTTCATTTTTCTGCCAAAATTTGGCGACAGGAGCCCTACAAACACTTTTAATTTGTCTGCCAAACTTGGGCGACAAAAATCTGACACATTTTGTCATTTTTCTGCGAAACTTGGGCGACAGGAGCCCTACAAACACTTTTAATTTGTCTGCCAAACTTGGGCGACAAAAATCTGACACATTTTTTTCATTTTTCTGCAAAACTTGGGCGACAGGAGCCCTACAAATACTTTTAATTTGTCTGCCAAACTTGGGCGACAGAAATTTGACACATTTTTTTCATTTTTCTGCCAGACTTGGGCGACAGGAGCCCTACAAACACTTTTAATTTGTCTGCCAAACTTGGGCGACAAAAATCTGACACATTTTTTTCATTTTTCTGCAAAACTTGGGCGACAGGAGCCCTACAAATACTTTTAATTTGTCTGCCAAACTTGGGCGACATAAATCTGACACATTTTTTTCATTTTTCTGCAAAACTTGGGCGACAGGAGCCCTACAAATAATTTCAAGTTGTCTGCCAAACTTGGGCGACAGAAATATGACACATATTTGTCATTTTTCTGCCAAACTTGGGCGACAGGAGCCCTACAAATACTTTCAAGTTGTCTGCCAAACTTGGGCGACAAAAATCTGACACATTTTGTCATTTTCCTGCGAAACTTGGGCGACAGGAGCCCTACAAACACTTTTAATTTGTCTGCCAAACTTGGGCGACAGAAATTTGACACATTTTTTTCATTTTTCTGCCAGACTTGGGCGACAGGAGCCCTACAAACACTTTTAATTTGTCTGCCAAACTTGAGCGACAAAAATCTGACACATTTTTTTCATTTTTCTGCAAAACTTGGGCGACAGGAGCCCTACAAATACTTTTAATTTGTCTGCCAAACTTGGGCGACAAAAATCTGAAACATTTTTGTCATTTTTCTGCTAAACTTGGGCGACAGGAGCCCTACAAATACTTTCAAGTTGTCTGCCAAACTTGGGCGACAGAAATCTGACACATATTTGTCATTTTTCTGCGAAACTTGGGCGACAGGAGCCCTACAAACACTTTTAATTTGTCTGCCAAACTTGGGCGACAGAAATCTGACTCATTTTTTTCATTTTTCTGCAGGACTTGGGCGACAGGAGCCCTACAAATACTTTTAATTTGTCTGCCAAACTTGGGCGACATAAATCTGACACATTTTTTTCATTTTTCTGCAAAACTTGGGCGACAGGAGCCCTACAAACACTTTTAATTTGACTGCCAAACTTGGGCGACAGAAATCTGACTCATTTTTTTCATTTTTCTGCAGGACTTGGGCGACAGGAGCCCTACAAATACTTTTAATTTGTCTGCCAAACTTGGGCGACAGAAATATGACACATTTTTTTTCATTTTTCTGCCAGACTTGGGCGACAGGAGCCCTACAAACACTTTCAAGTTGTCTGCCAAACTTGGGCGACAGCAATCTGACTCATTTTTTTAATTTTTCTGCAGGACTTGGGCGACAGGAGCCCTACAAATACTTTTAATTTGTCTGCCAAACTTGGGCGACATAAATCTGACACATTTTTTTCATTTTTCTGCAAAACTTGGGCGATAGGAGCCCTACAAATAATTTCAAGTTGTCTGCCAAACTTGGGTGACAGAAATATGACACATATTTGTCATTTTTCTGCCAAACTTGGGCGACAGGAGCCCTACAAATACTTTCAAGTTATCTGCCAAACTTGGGCGACAGAAATATGACACATTTTTTTCATTTTTCTGCCAAAATTTGGCGACAGGAGCCCTACAAACACTTTTAATTTGTCTGCCAAACTTGGGTGACAAAAATCTGACACATTTTGTCATTTTTCTGCGAAACTTGGGCGACAGGAGCCCTACAAACACTTTTAATTTGTCTGCCAAACTTGGGCGACAAAAATCTGACACATTTTTTTCATTTTTCTGCAAAACTTGGGCGACAGGAGCCCTACAAATACTTTTAATTTGTCTGCCAAACTTGGGCGACAGAAATTTGACACATTTTTTTCATTTTTCTGCCAGACTTGGGCGACAGGAGCCCTACAAACACTTTTAATTTGTCTGCCAAACTTGGGCGACAAAAATCTGACACATTTTTTTCATTTTTCTGCAAAACTTGGGCGACAGGAGCCCTACAAATACTTTTAATTTGTCTGCCAAACTTGGGCGACATAAATCTGACACATTTTTTTCATTTTTCTGCAAAACTTGGGCGACAGGAGCCCTACAAATAATTTCAAGTTGTCTGCCAAACTTGGGCGACAGAAATATGACACATATTTGTCATTTTTCTGCCAAACTTGGGCGACAGGAGCCCTACAAATACTTTCAAGTTGTCTGCCAAACTTGGGCGACAGAAATATGACACATTTTTTTCATTTTTCTGCCAAAATTTGGCGACAGGAGCCCTACAAACACTTTTAATTTGTCTGCTAAACTTGGGCGACAAAAATCTGACACATTTTGTCATTTTCCTGCGAAACTTGGGCGACAGGAGCCCTACAAACACTTTTAATTTGTCTGCCAAACTTGGGCGACAAAAATCTGACAAATTTTTTTCATTTTTCTGCAAAAACTTGGGCGACAGGAGCCTACAAATACTTTTAATTTGTCTGCCAAACTTGGGCGACAAAAATCTGACACATTTTTGTCATTTTTCTGCCAAACTTGGGCGACAGGAGCCCTACAAACACTTTCAAGTTGTCTGCCAAACTTGGGCGACAGAAATCTGACTCATTTTTTTAATTTTTCTGCAGGACTTGGGCGACAGGAGCCCTACAAATACTTTTAATTTGTCTGCCAAACTTGGGCGACATAAATCTGACACATTTTTTTCATTTTTCTGCAAAACTTGGGCGACAGGAGCCCTACAAATAATTTCAAGTTGTCTGCCAAACTTGGGCGACAGAAATATGACACATTTTTTTCATTTTTCTGCCAAAATTTGGCGACAGGAGCCCTACAAACACTTTTAATTTGTCTGCCAAACTTGGGCGACAAAAATCTGACACATTTTTGTCATTTTTCTGCCAAACTTGGGCGACAGGAGCCCTACAAATACTTTTAATTTGTCTGCCAAACTTGGGCGACAGAAATATGACACATTTTTTTCATTTTTCTGCCAGACTTGGGCGACAGGAGCCCTACAAACACTTTCAAGTTGTCTGCCAAACTTGGGCGACAGAAATCTGACTCATTTTTTTAATTTTTCTGCAGGACTTGGGCGACAGGAGCCCTACAAATACTTTTAATTTGTCTGCCAAACTTGGGCGACATAAATCTGACACATTTTTTTCATTTTTCTGCCAAACTTGGGCGACAGGAGCCCTACAAATAATTCCAAGTTGTCTGCCAAACTTGGGCGACAGAAATATGACACATATTTGTCATTTTTCTGCCAAACTTGGGCGACAGGAGCCCTACAAATACTTTTCATTTGTCTTCCAAACTTGGGCGACAGAAATCTGACACAATTTTTTCATTTTTCTGCAAAACTTGGGCGACAGGAGCCCTACAAACACTTTTAATTTGACTGCCAAACTTGGGCGACAGAAATCTGACTCATTTTTTTCATTTTTCTGCAGGACTTGGGCGACAGGAGCCCTACAAATACTTTTAATTTGTCTGCCAAACTTGGGCGACAGAAATATGACACATTTTTTTCATTTTTCTGCCAGACTTGGGCGACAGGAGCCCTACAAACACTTTCAAGTTGTCTGCCAAACTTGGGCGACAGCAATCTGACTCATTTTTTTAATTTTTTTGCAGGACTTGGGCGACAGGAGCCCTACAAATACTTTCAAGTTGTCTGCCAAACTTGGGCGACAGAAATATGACACATTTTTTTCATTTTTATGCCAGACTTGGGCGACAGGAGCCCTACAAACACTTTTAATTTGTCTGCCAAACTTGGGCGACAGAAATCTGACTCATTTTTTTCATTTTTCTGCAGGACTTGGGCGACAGGAGCCCTACAAACACTTTTAATTTGTCTGCCAAACTTGGGCGACAGAAATTTGACACATTTTTTTCATTTTTCTGCAAAACTTGGGCGACAGGAGCCCTACAAACACTTTTAATTTGTCTGCCAAACTTGGGCGACAAAAATCTGACACATTTTTGTCATTTTTCTGCCAAACTTGGGCGACAGGAGCCCTACAAATACTTTCAAGTTGTCTGCCAAACTTGGGCGACAGAAATATGACACATTTTTTTCATTTTTCTGCCAGACTTGGGCGACAGGAGCCCTACAAACACTTTTAATTTGTCTGCCAAACTTGGGCGACAGAAATCTGACTCATTTTTTTCATTTTTCTGCAGGACTTGGGCGACAGGAGCCCTACAAATACTTTCAAGTTGTCTGCCAAACTTGGGCGACAGAAATATGACACATTTTTTTCATTTTTATGCCAGACTTGGGCGACAGGAGCCCTACAAACACTTTTAATTTGTCTGCCAAACTTGGGCGACAGAAATCTGACACATTTTTTTCATTTTTCTGCCAAAATTTGGCGACAGGAGCCCTACAAACACTTTTAATTTGTCTGCCAAACTTGGGCGACAAAAATCTGACACATTTTGTCATTTTTCTGCGAAACTTGGGCGACATAAATCCTACACATTTTTTTCATTTTTCTGCAAAACTTGGGCGACAGGAGCCCTACAAATAATTTCAAGTTGTCTGCCAAACTTGGGCGACAGAAATATGACACATTTTTTTCATTTTTCTGCCAAAATTTGGCGACAGGAGCCCTACAAACACTTTTAATTTGTCTGCCAAACTTGGGCGACAAAAATCTGACACATTTTGTCATTTTTCTGCGAAACTTGGGCGACAGGAGCCCTACAAATACTTTTAATTTGTCTGCCAAACTTGGGCGACAGAAATTTGACACATTTTTTTCATTTTTCTGCAAAACTTGGGCGACAGGAGCCCTACAAACACTTTTAATTTGTCTGCCAAACTTGGGCGACAAAAATCTGACACATTTTTGTCATTTTTCTGCCAAACTTGGGCGACAGGAGCCCTACAAATACTTTCAAGTTGTCTGCCAAACTTGGGCGACAGAAATATGACACATTTTTTTCATTTTTCTGCCAGACTTGGGCGACAGGAGCCCTACAAACACTTTTAATTTGTCTGCCAAACTTGGGCGACAGAAATCTGACTCATTTTTTTCATTTTTCTGCAGGACTTGGGCGACAGGAGCCCTACAAATACTTTCAAGTTGTCTGCCAAACTTGGGCGACAGAAATATGACACATTTTTTTCATTTTTATGCCAGACTTGGGCGACAGGAGCCCTACAAACACTTTTAATTTGTCTGCCAAACTTGGGCGACAGAAATCTGACTCATTTTTTTCATTTTTCTGCAGGACTTGGGCGACAGGAGCCCTACAAACACTTTTAATTTGTCTGCCAAACTTGGGCGACAAAAATCTGACACATTTTTGTCATTTTTCTGCCAAACTTGGGCGACAGGAGCCCTACAAATACTTCCAAGTTGTCTGCCAAACTTGGGCGACAGAAATCTGACTCTTTTTTTTCATTTTTCTGCAGGACTTGGGCGACAGGAGCCCTACAAACACTTTTAATTTGTCTGCCAAACTTGGGCGACAGAAATCTGACTCATTTTTTTCATTTTTCTGCAGGACTTGGGCGACAGGAGCCCTACAAATACTTTTAAATTGTCTGCCAAACTTGGGCGACAGAAATATGACACATTTTTTTCATTTTTCTGCCAGACTTGGCGACAGGAGCCCTACAAACACTTTTAATTTGTCTGCCAAACTTGAGCGACAGAAATCTGACTCATTTTTTTCATTTTTCTGCAGGACTTGGGCGACAGGAGCCCTACAAATACTTTTAATTTGTCTGCCAAACATGGGCGACATAAATCTGACACATTTTTTTCATTTTTCTGCAAACTTGGGCGACAGGAGCCCTACAAACACTTTTAATTTGTCTGCCAAACTTGGGCGACAGAAATCTGACTCATTTTTTTCATTTTTCTGCAGGACTTGGGCGACAGGAGCCCTACAAACACTTTTAATTTGTCTGCCAAACTTGGGCGACAAAAATCTGACACATTTTTTTCATTTTTCTGCCAGACTTGGGCGACAGGAGCCCTACAAACACTTTTAATTTGTCTGCCAAACTTGGGCGACAGAAATCTTATTTATTTTTTTCATTTTTCTGCAGGACTTGGGCGACAGGAGCCCTACAAACACTTTTAATTTGTCTGCCAAACTTGGGCGACAGAAATCTGACACATATTTGTCATTTTTCTGCCAAACTTGGGCGACAGGAGCCCTACAAATACTTTTAATTTGTCTGCCAAACTTAGGCGACATAAATCTGACACATTTTTTTCATTTTTCTGCAAACTTGGGCGACAGGAGCCCTACAAACACTTTTAATTTGTCTGCCAAACTTGGGCGACAGAAATCTTATTTATTTTTTTCATTTTTCTGCAGGACTTGGGCGACAGGAGCCCTACAAACACTTTTAATTTGTCTGCCAAACTTGGGCGACAGAAATCTGACACATATTTGTCATTTTTCTGCCAAACTTGGGCGACAGGAGCCCTACAAATACTTTTAATTTGTCTGCCAAACTTGGGCGACATAAATCTGACACATTTTTTTCATTTTTCTGCAAACTTGGGCGACAGGAGCCCTACAAACACTTTTAATTTGTCTGCCAAACTTGGGCGACAGAAATCTGACTCATTTTTTTCATTTTTCTGCAGGACTTGGGCGACAGGAGCCCTACAAACACTTTTAATTTGTCTGCCAAACTTGGGCGACAGAAATCTTATTTATTTTTTTCATTTTTCTGCAGGACTTGGGCGACAGGAGCCCGACAAACACTTTTAATTTGTCTGCCAAACTTGGGCGACAGAAATCTGACACATATTTGTCATTTTTCTGCCAAACTTGGGCGACAGGAGCCCTACAAATACTTTTAATTTGTCTGCCAAACTTGGGCGACATAAATCTGACTCATTTTTTTCATTTTTCTGCAGGACTTGGGCGACAGGAGCCCTACAAACACTTTCAAGTTGTCTGCCAAACTTGGGCGACAGAAATATGACACATTTTTTTCATTTTTCTGCCAAACTTGGGCGACAGGAGCCCTACAAATACTTTCAAGTTGTCTGCCAAACTTGGGCGACAGAAATATAACACATATTTGTCATTTTTCTGCCAAACTTGGGCGACAGGAGCCCTACAAATACTTTCAAGTTGTCTGCCAAACTTGGGCGACAGAAAGATGACACATTTTTTTCATTTTTCTGCCAAAATTTGGCGACAGGAGCCCTACAAACACTTTTAATTTGTCTGCCAAACTTGGGCGACAAAAATCTGACACATTTTTGTCATTTTTCTGCCAAACTTGGGCGACAGGAGCCCTACAAACACTTTTAATTTGTCTGCCAAACTTGGGCGACAGAAATCTGACTCATTTTTTTCATTTTTTTGCAGGACTTGGGCGACAGGAGCCCTACAAATACTTTTAATTTGTCTGCCAAACTTGGGCGACATAAATCTGACACATTTTTTTCATTTTTCTGCCAAACTTGGGCGACAGGAGCCCGACAAACACTTTTAATTTGTCTGCCAAACTTGGGCGACAGAAATCTGACTCATTTTTTTCATTTTTCTGCAGGACTTGGGCGACAGGAGCCCTACAAACACTTTTAATTTGTCTGCCAAACTTGGGCGACAAAAACCTGAAACATTTTTGTCATTTTTCTGCCAAATTTGGGCGACAGGAGCCCTACAAATACTTTCAAGTTGTCTGCCAAACTTGGGCGACAGAAATCTGACACATATTTGTCATTTTTCTGCGAAACGTGGGCGACAGGAGCCCTACAAACACTTTTAATTTGTCTGCCAAACTTGGGCGACAGAAATCTGACTCATTTTTTTCATTTTTCTGCAGGACTTGGGCGACAGGAGCCCTACAAATACTTTTAATTTGTCTGCCAAACTTGGGCGACATAAATCTGACACATTTTTTTCATTTTTCTGCAAAACTTGGGCGACAGGAGCCCTACAAACACTTTTAATTTGACTGCCAAACTTGGGCGACAGAAATCTGACTCATTTTTTTCATTTTTTTGCAGGGCTTGGGCGACAGGAGCCCTACAAATACTTTTAATTTGTCTGCCAAACTTGGGCGACAGAAATATGACACATTTTTTTCATTTTTCTGCCAGACTTGGGCGACAGGAGCCCTACAAACACTTTCAAGTTGTCTGCCAAACTTGGGCGACAGAAATCTGACTCATTTTTTTAATTTTTCTGCAGGACTTGTGCGACAGGAGCCCTACAAATACTTTTAATTTGTCTGCCAAACTTGGGCGACATAAATCTGACTCATTTTTTTAATTTTTCTGCAGGACTTGGGCGACAGGAGCCCTACAAATACTTTTAATTTGTCTGCCAAACTTGGGCGACATAAATCTGACACATTTTTTTCATTTTTCTGCCAAACTTGGGCGACAGGAGCCCTACAAATAATTTCAAGTTGTCTGCAAACTTGGGCGACAGAAATATGACACATATTTGTCATTTTTCTGCCAAACTTGGGCGACAGGAGCCCTACAAATACTTTCAAGTTGTCTGCCAAACTTGGGCGACAGAAATATGACACATTTTTTTCATTTTTCTGCCAAAATTTGGCGACAGGAGCCCTACAAATAATTTCAAGTTGTCTGCAAACTTGGGCGACAAAAATCTGACACATTTTGTCATTTTTCTGCGAAACTTGGGCGACAGGAGCCCTACAAACACTTTTAATTTGTCTGCCAAACTTGGGCGACAAAAATCTGACACATTTTTTTCATTTTTCTGCAAAACTTGGGCGACAGGAGCCCTACAAATAATTTCAAGTTGTCTGCAAACTTGGGCGACAGAAATATAACACATATTTGTCATTTTTCTGCCAAACTTGGGCGACAGGAGCCCTACAAATACTTTCAAGTTGTCTGCCAAACTTGGGCGACAGAAAGATGACACATTTTTTTCATTTTTCTGCCAAAATTTGGCGACAGGAGCCCTACAAACACTTTTAATTTGTCTGCCAAACTTGGGCGACAAAAATCTGACACATTTTTGTCATTTTTCTGCCAAACTTGGGCGACAGGAGCCCTACAAACACTTTTAATTTGTCTGCCAAACTTGGGCGACAGAAATCTGACTCATTTTTTTCATTTTTTTGCAGGACTTGGGCGACAGGAGCCCTACAAATACTTTTAATTTGTCTGCCAAACTTGGGCGACATAAATCTGACACATTTTTTTCATTTTTCTGCCAAACTTGGGCGACAGGAGCCCGACAAACACTTTTAATTTGTCTGCCAAACTTGGGCGACAGAAATCTGACTCATTTTTTTCATTTTTCTGCAGGACTTGGGCGACAGGAGCCCTACAAACACTTTTAATTTGTCTGCCAAACTTGGGCGACAAAAACCTGAAACATTTTTGTCATTTTTCTGCCAAATTTGGGCGACAGGAGCCCTACAAATACTTTCAAGTTGTCTGCCAAACTTGGGCGACAGAAATCTGACACATATTTGTCATTTTTCTGCGAAACGTGGGCGACAGGAGCCCTACAAACACTTTTAATTTGTCTGCCAAACTTGGGCGACAGAAATCTGACTCATTTTTTTCATTTTTCTGCAGGACTTGGGCGACAGGAGCCCTACAAATACTTTTAATTTGTCTGCCAAACTTGGGCGACATAAATCTGACACATTTTTTTCATTTTTCTGCAAAACTTGGGCGACAGGAGCCCTACAAACACTTTTAATTTGACTGCCAAACTTGGGCGACAGAAATCTGACTCATTTTTTTCATTTTTTTGCAGGGCTTGGGCGACAGGAGCCCTACAAATACTTTTAATTTGTCTGCCAAACTTGGGCGACAGAAATATGACACATTTTTTTCATTTTTCTGCCAGACTTGGGCGACAGGAGCCCTACAAACACTTTCAAGTTGTCTGCCAAACTTGGGCGACAGAAATCTGACTCATTTTTTTAATTTTTCTGCAGGACTTGTGCGACAGGAGCCCTACAAATACTTTTAATTTGTCTGCCAAACTTGGGCGACATAAATCTGACTCATTTTTTTAATTTTTCTGCAGGACTTGGGCGACAGGAGCCCTACAAATACTTTTAATTTGTCTGCCAAACTTGGGCGACATAAATCTGACACATTTTTTTCATTTTTCTGCCAAACTTGGGCGACAGGAGCCCTACAAATAATTTCAAGTTGTCTGCAAACTTGGGCGACAGAAATATGACACATATTTGTCATTTTTCTGCCAAACTTGGGCGACAGGAGCCCTACAAACACTTTTAATTTGACTGCCAAACTTGGGCGACAGAAATCTGACTCATTTTTTTCATTTTTTTGCAGGGCTTGGGCGACAGGAGCCCTACAAACACTTTTAATTTGTCTGCCAAACTTGGGCGACAAAAATCTGACACATTTTGTCATTTTTCTGCGAAACTTGGGCGACAGGAGCCCTACAAACACTTTTAATTTGTCTGCCAAACTTGGGCGACAAAAATCTGACACATTTTTTTCATTTTTCTGCAAAACTTGGGCGACAGGAGCCCTACAAATACTTTTAATTTGTCTGCCAAACTTGGGCGACAGAAATTTGACACATTTTTTTCATTTTTCTGCAAAACTTGGGCGACAGGAGCCTACAAATACTTTTAATTTGTCTGCCAAACTTGGGCGACAAAAATCTGACACATTTTTGTCATTTTTCTGCCAAACTTGGGCGACAGGAGCCCTACAAATACTTTCAAGTTGTCTGCCAAACTTGGGCGACAGAAATATGACACATTTTTTTCATTTTTCTGCCAGACTTGGGCGACAGGAGCCCTACAAACACTTTTAATTTGTCTGCCAAACTTGGGCGACAGAAATCTGACTCATTTTTTTCATTTTTCTGCAGGACTTGGGCGACAGGAGCCCTACAAATACTTTTAATTTGTCTGCCAAACTTGGGCGACAGAAATATGACACATTTTTTTCATTTTTCTGCCAGACTTGTGCGACAGGAGCCCTACAAACACTTTTAATTTGTCTGCCAAACTTGGGCGACAGAAATCTGACTCATTTTTTTCATTTTTTTGCAGGACTTGGGCGACAGGAGCCCTACAAACACTTTTAATTTGTCTGCCAAACTTGGGCGACAAAAATCTGACACATTTTTGTCATTTTTCTGCCAAACTTGGGCGACAGGAGCCCTACAAATACTTCCAAGTTGTCTGCCAAACTTGGGCGACAGAAATCTGACTCATTTTTTTCATTTTTCTGCCAAACTTGGGCGACAGGAGCCCTACAAACACTTTTAATTTGTCTGCCCAACTTTGGCGACAGAAATCTGAAACATTTTTTTCATTTTTCTGCCATACTTGGGCGACAGGAGCCCTACAAACACTTTTAATTTGTCTGCCAAACTTGGGCGACAGAAATCTGACTCATTTTTTTCATTTTTCTGCAGGACTTGGGCGACAGGAGCCCTACAAATACTTTTAATTTGTCTGCCAAACTTGGCGACAGAAATATGACACATTTTTTTCATTTTTCTGCCAGACTTGGCGACAGGAGCCCTACAAACACTTTTAATTTGTCTGCCAAACTTGGGCGACAGAAATCTGACTCATTTTTTTCATTTTTCTGCAGGACTTGGGCGACAGGAGCCCTACAAACACTTTTAATTTGTCTGCCAAACTTGGGCGACAAAAATCTGACACATTTTTTTCATTTTTCTGCAAAACTTGGGCGACAGGAGCCCTACAAACACTTTTAATTTGTCTGCCAAACTTGGGCGACAGAAATCTGACTCATTTTTTTCATTTTTCTGCAGGACTTGGGCGACAGGAGCCCTACAAACACTTTTAATTTGTCTGCCAAACTTGGGCGACAAAAATCTGACACATTTTTTTCATTTTTCTGCCAGACTTGGCGACAGGAGCCCTACAAACACTTTTAATTTGTCTGCCAAACTTGGGCGACAGAAATCTTATTTTTTTCAATTTTCTGCAGGACTTGGGCGACAGGAGCCCTACAAACACTTTTAATTTGTCTGCCAAACTTGGGCGACAGAAATCTGACACATATTTGTCATTTTTCTGCCAAACTTGGGCGACAGGAGCCCTACAAATACTTTTAATTTGTCTGCCAAACTTGGGCGACATAAATCTGACACATTTTTTTCATTTTTCTGCAAACTTGGGCGACAGGAGCCCTACAAACACTTTTAATTTGTCTGCCAAACTTGGGCGACAGAAATCTTATTTATTTTTTTCATTTTTCTGCAGGACTTGGGCGACAGGAGCCCTACAAACACTTTTAATTTGTCTGCCAAACTTGAGCGACAGAAATCTGACACATATTTGTCATTTTTCTGCCAAACTTGGGTGACAGGAGCCCTACAAATACTTTCAAGTTGTCTGCCAAACTTGGGCGACAGAAATCTGACACATATTTGTCATTTTTCTGCCAAACTTGGGCGACAGGAGCCCTACAAATACTTTTAATTTGTCTGCCAAACTTGGGCGACATAAATCTGACACATTTTTTTCATTTTTCTGCAAACTTGGGCGACAGGAGCCCTACAAACACTTTTAATTTGTCTGCCAAACTTGGGCGACAGAAATCTTATTTATTTTTTTCATTTTTCTGCAGGACTTGGGCGACAGCAGCCCTACAAACACTTTTAATTTGTCTGCCAAACTTGAGCGACAGAAATCTGACACATATTTGTCATTTTTCTGCCAAACTTGGGTGACAGGAGCCCTACAAATACTTTCAAGTTGTCTGCCAAACTTGGGCGACAGAAATCTGACACATATTTGTCATTTTTCTGCCAAACTTGGGCGACAGGAGCCCTACAAACACTTTTAATTTGTCTGCCAAACTTGGGCGACAGAAATCTGACTCATTTTTTTCATTTTTCTGCAGGACTTGGGCGACAGGAGCCCTACAAATACTTTTAATTTGTCTGCCAAACTTGGGCGACAGAAATATGACACATTTTTTTCATTTTTCTGCCAGACTTGGGCGACAGGAGCCCTACAAACACTTTCAAGTTGTCTGCCAAACTTGGGCGACAGAAATCTGACTCATTTTTTTAATTTTTCTGCCAGACTTTGGCGACAGGAGCCCTACAAACACTTTTGATTTGTCTGCCAAACTTGGGCGACAGAAATCTGACACATATTTGTCATTTTTCTGCCAAACTTGGGTGACAGGAGCCCTACAAATACTTTCAAGTTGTCTGCCAAACTTGGGCGACAGAAATATGACACATATTTGTCATTTTTCTGCCAAACTTGGGCGACAGGAGCCCTACAAATACTTTCAAGTTGTCTGCCAAACTTGGGCGACAGAAATATGACACATTTTTTTCATTTTTCTGCCAAACTTGGGCGACAGGAGCCCTACAAATTCTTTCAAGTTGTCTGCCAAACTTGGGCGACAGAAATATAACACATATTTGTCATTTTTCTACCAAACTTGGGCGACAGGAGCCCTACAAATACTTTCAAGTTGTCTGCCAAACTTGGGCGACAGAAATATGACACATTTTTTTCATTTTTCTGCCAAAATTTGGAGACAGGAGCCCTACAAACACTTTTAATTTGTCTGCCAAACTTGGGCGACAAAAATCTGACACATTTTTGTCATTTTTCTGCCAAACTTGGGCGACAGGAGCCCTAAAAACACTTTTAATTTGTCTGCCAAACTTGGGCGACATAAATCTGACTCATTTTTTTCATTTTTCTGCAGGACTTGGGCGACAGGAGCCCTACAAATACTTTTAATTTGTCTGCCAAACTTGGGCGACTTAAATCTGACACATTTTTTTCATTTTTCTGCCAAACTTGGGCGACAGGAGCCCGACAAACACTTTTAATTTGTCTGCCAAACTTGGGCGACAGAAATCTGGCTCATTTTTTTCATTTTTCTGCAGGACTTGGGCGACAGGAGCCCTACAAACACTTTTAATTTGTCTGCCAAACTTGGGCGACATAAATCTGACACATTTTTTTCATTTTTCTGCAAAACTTGGGCGACAGGAGCCCTACAAACACTTTTAATTTGACTGCCAAACTTGGGCGACAGAAATCTGACTCATTTTTTTCATTTTTTTGCAGGGCTTGGGCGACAGGAGCCCTACAAATACTTTTAATTTGTCTGCCAAACTTGGGTGACAGAAATATGACACATTTTTTTTCATTTTTCTGCCAGACTTGGGCGACAGGAGCCCTACAAACACTTTCAAGTTGTCTGCCAAACTTGGGCGACAGAAATCTGACTCATTTTTTTAATTTTTCTGCAGGACTTGTGCGACAGGAGCCCTACAAATACTTTTAATTTGTCTGCCAAACTTGGGCGACATAAATCTGACTTATTTTTTTAATTTTTCTGCAGGACTTGGGCGACAGGAGCCCTACAAATACTTTTAATTTGTCTGCCAAACTTGGGCGACATAAATCTGACACATTTTTTTCATTTTTCTGCCAAACTTGGGCGACAGGAGCCCTACAAATAATTTCAAGTTGTCTGCCAAACTTGGGCGACAGAAATATGACACATATTTGTCATTTTTCTGCCAAACTTGGGCGACAGGAGCCCTACAAATACTTTCAAGTTGTCTGCCAAACTTGGGCGACAGAAATATGACACATTTTTTTCATTTTTCTGCAGGACTTGGGCGACAGGAGCCCTACAAACACTTTTAATTTGTCTGCCAAACTTGGGCGACAAAAATCTGACACATTTTGTCATTTTTCTGCGAAACTTGGGCGACAGGAGCCCTACAAACACTTTTAATTTGTCTGCCAAACTTGAGCGACAAAAATCTGACACATTTTTTTCATTTTTCTGCAAAACTTGGGCGACAGGAGCCCTACAAATACTTTTAATTTGTCTGCCAAACTTGGGCGACAGAAATTTGACACATTTTTTTCATTTTTCTGCAAAACTTGGGCGACAGGAGCCTACAAATACTTTTAATTTGTCTGCCAAACTTGGGCGACAAAAATCTGACACATTTTTGTCATTTTTCTGCCAAACTTGGGCGACAGGAGCCCTACAAATACTTTCAAGTTGTCTGCCAAACTTGGGCGACAGAAATATGACACATTTTTTTCATTTTTCTGCCAGACTTGGGCGACAGGAGCCCTACAAACACTTTTAATTTGTCTGCCAAACTTGGGCGACAGAAATCTGACACATTTTGTCATTTTTCTGCGAAACTTGGGCGACAGGAGCCCTACAAACACTTTTAATTTGTCTGCCAAACTTGAGCGACAAAAATCTGACACATTTTTTTCATTTTTCTGCAAAACTTGGGCGACAGGAGCCCTACAAATACTTTTAATTTGTCTGCCAAACTTGGGCGACAGAAATTTGACACATTTTTTTCATTTTTCTGCAAAACTTGGGCGACAGGAGCCTACAAATACTTTTAATTTGTCTGCCAAACTTGGGCGACAAAAATCTGACACATTTTTGTCATTTTTCTGCCAAACTTGGGCGACAGGAGCCCTACAAATACTTTCAAGTTGTCTGCCAAACTTGGGCGACAGAAATATGACACATTTTTTTCATTTTTCTGCCAGACTTGGGCGACAGGAGCCCTACAAACACTTTTAATTTGTCTGCCAAACTTGGGCGACAGAAATCTGACTCATTTTTTTCATTTTTCTGCAGGACTTGGGCGACAGGAGCCCTGCAAATACTTTTAATTTGTCTGCCAAACTTGGGCGACAGAAATATGACACATTTTTTTCATTTTTCTGCCAGACTTGTGCGACAGGAGCCCTACAAACACTTTTAATTTGTCTGCCAAACTTGGGCGACAGAAATCTGACTCATTTTTTTCATTTTTCTGCAGGACTTGGGCGACAGGAGCCCTACAAACACTTTCAAGTTGTCTGCCAAACTTGGGCGACAGAAATCTGACTCATTTTTTTAATTTTTCTGCAGGACTTGTGCGACAGGAGCCCTACAAATACTTTTAATTTGTCTGCCAAACTTGGGCGACATAAATCTGACTTATTTTTTTAATTTTTCTGCAGGACTTGGGCGACAGGAGCCCTACAAATACTTTTAATTTGTCTGCCAAACTTGGGCGACATAAATCTGACACATTTTTTTCATTTTTCTGCCAAACTTGGGCGACAGGAGCCCTACAAATAATTTCAAGTTGTCTGCCAAACTTGGGCGACAGAAATATGACACATATTTGTCATTTTTCTGCCAAACTTGGGCGACAGGAGCCCTACAAATACTTTCAAGTTGTCTGCCAAACTTGGGCGACAGAAATATGACACATTTTTTTCATTTTTCTGCAGGACTTGGGCGACAGGAGCCCTACAAACACTTTTAATTTGTCTGCCAAACTTGGGCGACAAAAATCTGACACATTTTGTCATTTTTCTGCGAAACTTGGGCGACAGGAGCCCTACAAACACTTTTAATTTGTCTGCCAAACTTGAGCGACAAAAATCTGACACATTTTTTTCATTTTTCTGCAAAACTTGGGCGACAGGAGCCCTACAAATACTTTTAATTTGTCTGCCAAACTTGGGCGACAGAAATTTGACACATTTTTTTCATTTTTCTGCAAAACTTGGGCGACAGGAGCCTACAAATACTTTTAATTTGTCTGCCAAACTTGGGCGACAAAAATCTGACACATTTTTGTCATTTTTCTGCCAAACTTGGGCGACAGGAGCCCTACAAATACTTTTAATTTGTCTGCCCAACTTTGGCGACAGAAATCTGAAACATTTTTTTCATTTTTCTGCCATACTTGGGCGACAGGAGCCCTACAAACACTTTTAATTTGTCTGCCAAACTTGGGCGACAGAAATCTGACTCATTTTTTTCATTTTTCTGCAGGACTTGGGCGACAGGAGCCCTACAAATACTTTTAATTTGTCTGCCAAACTTGGCGACAGAAATATGACACATTTTTTTCATTTTTCTGCCAGACTTGGCGACAGGAGCCCTACAAACACTTTTAATTTGTCTGCCAAACTTGGGCGACAGAAATCTGACTCATTTTTTTCATTTTTCTG
Organism: Villa cingulata; assembly: GCA_951394055.1. Taxonomy (NCBI): domain Eukaryota; kingdom Metazoa; phylum Arthropoda; class Insecta; order Diptera; family Bombyliidae; genus Villa; species Villa cingulata. Next base: position 24,584,707 of record OX596019.1, on the reverse strand, counting down.
CAGGACTTGGGCGACAGGAGCCCTACAAACACTTTTAATTTGTCTGCCAAACTTGGGCGACAAAAATCTGACACATTTTTTTCATTTTTCTGCAAAACTTGGGCGACAGGAGCCCTACAAACACTTTTAATTTGTCTGCCAAACTTGGGCGACAGAAATCTGACTCATTTTTTTCATTTTTCTGCAGGACTTGGGCGACAGGAGCCCTACAAACACTTTTAATTTGTCTGCCAAACTTGGGCGACAAAAATCTGACACATTTTTTTCATTTTTCTGCCAGACTTGGCGACAGGAGCCCTACAAACACTTTTAATTTGTCTGCCAAACTTGGGCGACAGAAATCTTATTTTTTTCAATTTTCTGCAGGACTTGGGCGACAGGAGCCCTACAAACACTTTTAATTTGTCTGCCAAACTTGGGCGACAGAAATCTGACACATATTTGTCATTTTTCTGCCAAACTTGGGCGACAGGAGCCCTACAAATACTTTTAATTTGTCTGCCAAACTTGGGCGACATAAATCTGACACATTTTTTTCATTTTTCTGCAAACTTGGGCGACAGGAGCCCTACAAACACTTTTAATTTGTCTGCCAAACTTAAGCGACAGAAATCTTATTTATTTTTTTCATTTTTCTGCAGGACTTGGGCGACAGGAGCCCTACAAACACTTTTAATTTGTCTGCCAAACTTGAGCGACAGAAATCTGACACATATTTGTCATTTTTCTGCCAAACTTGGGTGACAGGAGCCCTACAAATACTTTCAAGTTGTCTGCCAAACTTGGGCGACAGAAATCTGACACATATTTGTCATTTTTCTGCCAAACTTGGGCGACAGGAGCCCTACAAATACTTTTAATTTGTCTGCCAAACTTGGGCGACATAAATCTGACACATTTTTTTCATTTTTCTGCAAACTTGGGCGACAGGAGCCCTACAAACACTTTTAATTTGTCTGCCAAACTTGGGCGACAGAAATCTTATTTATTTTTTTCATTTTTCTGCAGGACTTGGGCGACAGCAGCCCTACAAACACTTTTAATTTGTCTGCCAAACTTGAGCGACAGAAATCTGACACATATTTGTCATTTTTCTGCCAAACTTGGGTGACAGGAGCCCTACAAATACTTTCAAGTTGTCTGCCAAACTTGGGCGACAGAAATCTGACACATATTTGTCATTTTTCTGCCAAACTTGGGCGACAGGAGCCCTACAAACACTTTTAATTTGTCTGCCAAACTTGGGCGACAGAAATCTGACTCATTTTTTTCATTTTTCTGCAGGACTTGGGCGACAGGAGCCCTACAAATACTTTTAATTTGTCTGCCAAACTTGGGCGACAGAAATATGACACATTTTTTTCATTTTTCTGCCAGACTTGGGCGACAGGAGCCCTACAAACACTTTCAAGTTGTCTGCCAAACTTGGGCGACAGAAATCTGACTCATTTTTTTAATTTTTCTGCCAGACTTTGGCGACAGGAGCCCTACAAACACTTTTGATTTGTCTGCCAAACTTGGGCGACAGAAATCTGACACATATTTGTCATTTTTCTGCCAAACTTGGGTGACAGGAGCCCTACAAATACTTTCAAGTTGTCTGCCAAACTTGGGCGACAGAAATATGACACATATTTGTCATTTTTCTGCCAAACTTGGGCGACAGGAGCCCTACAAATACTTTCAAGTTGTCTGCCAAACTTGGGCGACAGAAATATGACACATTTTTTTCATTTTTCTGCCAAACTTGGGCGACAGGAGCCCTACAAATTCTTTCAAGTTGTCTGCCAAACTTGGGCGACAGAAATATAACACATATTTGTCATTTTTCTACCAAACTTGGGCGACAGGAGCCCTACAAATACTTTCAAGTTGTCTGCCAAACTTGGGCGACAGAAATATGACACATTTTTTTCATTTTTCTGCCAAAATTTGGAGACAGGAGCCCTACAAACACTTTTAATTTGTCTGCCAAACTTGGGCGACAAAAATCTGACACATTTTTGTCATTTTTCTGCCAAACTTGGGCGACAGGAGCCCTAAAAACACTTTTAATTTGTCTGCCAAACTTGGGCGACATAAATCTGACTCATTTTTTTCATTTTTCTGCAGGACTTGGGCGACAGGAGCCCTACAAATACTTTTAATTTGTCTGCCAAACTTGGGCGACTTAAATCTGACACATTTTTTTCATTTTTCTGCCAAACTTGGGCGACAGGAGCCCGACAAACACTTTTAATTTGTCTGCCAAACTTGGGCGACAGAAATCTGGCTCATTTTTTTCATTTTTCTGCAGGACTTGGGCGACAGGAGCCCTACAAACACTTTTAATTTGTCTGCCAAACTTGGGCGACATAAATCTGACACATTTTTTTCATTTTTCTGCAAAACTTGGGCGACAGGAGCCCTACAAACACTTTTAATTTGACTGCCAAACTTGGGCGACAGAAATCTGACTCATTTTTTTCATTTTTTTGCAGGGCTTGGGCGACAGGAGCCCTACAAATACTTTTAATTTGTCTGCCAAACTTGGGCGACAGAAATATGACACATTTTTTTTCATTTTTCTGCCAGACTTGGGCGACAGGAGCCCTACAAACACTTTCAAGTTGTCTGCCAAACTTGGGCGACAGAAATCTGACTCATTTTTTTAATATTTCTGCAGGACTTGTGCGACAGGAGCCCTACAAATACTTTTAATTTGTCTGCCAAACTTGGGCGACATAAATCTGACTTATTTTTTTAATTTTTCTGCAGGACTTGGGCGACAGGAGCCCTACAAATACTTTTAATTTGTCTGCCAAACTTGGGCGACATAAATCTGACACATTTTTTTCATTTTTCTGCCAAACTTGGGCGACAGGAGCCCTACAAATAATTTCAAGTTGTCTGCCAAACTTGGGCGACAGAAATATGACACATATTTGTCATTTTTCTGCCAAACTTGGGCGACAGGAGCCCTACAAATACTTTCAAGTTGTCTGCCAAACTTGGGCGACAGAAATATGACACATTTTTTTCATTTTTCTGCAGGACTTGGGCGACAGGAGCCCTACAAACACTTTTAATTTGTCTGCCAAACTTGGGCGACAAAAATCTGACACATTTTGTCATTTTTCTGCGAAACTTGGGCGACAGGAGCCCTACAAACACTTTTAATTTGTCTGCCAAACTTGAGCGACAAAAATCTGACACATTTTTTTCAATTTTCTGCAAAACTTGGGCGACAGGAGCCCTACAAATACTTTTAATTTGTCTGCCAAACTTGGGCGACAGAAATTTGACACATTTTTTTCATTTTTCTGCAAAACTTGGGCGACAGGAGCCTACAAATACTTTTAATTTGTCTGCCAAACTTGGGCGACAAAAATCTGACACATTTTTGTCATTTTTCTGCCAAACTTGGGCGACAGGAGCCCTACAAATACTTTCAAGTTGTCTGCCAAACTTGGGCGACAGAAATATGACACATTTTTTTCATTTTTCTGCCAGACTTGGGCGACAGGAGCCCTACAAACACTTTTAATTTGTCTGCCAAACTTGGGCGACAGAAATCTGACTCATTTTTTTCATTTTTCTGCAGGACTTGGGCGACAGGAGCCCTACAAATACTTTTAATTTGTCTGCCAAACTTGGGCGACAGAAATATGACACATTTTTTTCATTTTTCTGCCAGACTTGTGCGACAGGAGCCCTACAAACACTTTTAATTTGTCTGCCAAACTTGGGCGACAGAAATCTGACTCATTTTTTTCATTTTTCTGCAGGACTTGGGCGACAGGAGCCCTACAAACACTTTTAATTTGTCTGCCAAACTTGGGCGACAAAAATCTGACACATTTTTGTAATTTTTCTGCCAAACTTGGGCGACAGGAGCCCTACAAATACTTCCAAGTTGTCTGCCAAACTTGGGCGACAGAAATCTGACTCATTTTTTTCATTTTTCTGCAGGACTTGGGCGACAGGAGCCCTACAAACACTTTTAATTTGTCTGCCAAACTTGGGCGACAGAAATCTGACTCATTTTTTTCATTTTTCTGCAGGACTTGGGCGACAGGAGCCCTACAGATACTTTTAATTTGTCTGCCAAACTTGGCGACAGAAATATGACACATTTTTTTCATTTTTCTGCCAGACTTGGCGACAGGAGCCCTACAAACACTTTTAATTTGTCTGCCAAACTTGGGCGACAGAAATCTGACTCATTTTTTTCATTTTTCTGCAGGACTTGGGCGACAGGAGCCCTACAAACACTTTTAATTTGTCTGCCAAACTTGGGCGACAAAAATCTGACACATTTTTTTCATTTTTCTGCAAAACTTGGGCGACAGGAGCCCTACAAACACTTTTAATTTGTCTGCCAAACTTGGGCGACAGAAATCTGACTCATTTTTTTCATTTTTCTGCAGGACTTGGGCGACAGGAGCCCTACAAATACTTTTAATTTGTCTGCCAAACTTGGGCGACATAAATCTGACACATTTTTTTCATTTTTCTGCAAACTTGGGCGACAGGAGCCCTACAAACACTTTTAATTTGTCTGCCAAACTTGGGCGACAGAAATCTGACTCATTTTTTTCATTTTTCTGCAGGACTTGGGCGACAGGAGCCCTACAAACACTTTTAATTTGTCTGCCAAACTTGGGCGACAAAAATCTGACACATTTTTTTCATTTTTCTGCCAGACTTGGGCGACAGGAGCCCTACAAACACTTTTAATTTGTCTGCCAAACTTGGGCGACAGAAATCTTATTTATTTTTTTCATTTTTCTGCAGGACTTGGGCGACAGGAGCCCTACAAACACTTTTAATTTGTCTGCCAAACTTGGGCGACAGAAATCTGACACATATTTGTCATTTTTCTGCCAAACTTGGGCGACAGGAGCCCTACAAAGACTTTTAATTTGTCTGCCAAAGTTGGGCGACATAAATCTGACACATTTTTTTCATTTTTCTGCAAACTTGGGCGACAGGAGCCCTACAAACACTTTTAATTTGTCTGCCAAACTTGGGCGACAGAAATCTTATTTATTTTTTTCATTTTTCTGCAGGACTTGGGCGACAGGAGCCCTACAAACACTTTTAATTTGTCTGCCAAACTTGAGCGACAGAAATCTGACACATATTTGTCATTTTTCTGCCAAACTTGGGTGACAGGAGCCCTACAAATACTTTCAAGTTGTCTGCCAAACTTGGGCGACAGAAATCTGACACATATTTGTCATTTTTCTGCCAAACTTGGGCGACAGGAGCCCTACAAACACTTTTAATTTGTCTGCCAAACTTGGGCGACAGAAATCTGACTCATTTTTTTCATTTTTCTGCAGGACTTGGGCGACAGGAGCCCTACAAATACTTTTAATTTGTCTGCCAAACTTGGGCGACCGAAATATGACACATTTTTTTCATTTTTCTGCCAGACTTGGGTGACAGGAGTCCTACAAACACTTTCAAGTTGTCTGCCAAACTTGGGCGACAGAAATCTGACTCATTTTTTTAATTTTTCTGCCAGACTTTGGCGACAGGAGCCCTACAAACACTTTTAATTTGTCTGCCAAACTTGGGCGACAGAAATCTGACTATATTTGTTATTTTTCTGCCAAACTTGGGTGACAGGAGCCCTACAAATACTTTCAAGTTGTCTGCCAAACTTGGGCGACAGAAATATGACACATATTTGTCATTTTTCTGCCAAACTTGGGCGACAGGAGCCCTACAAATACTTTCAAGTTGTCTGCCAAACTTGGGCGACAGAAATATGACACATTTTTTTCATTTTTCTGCCAAACTTGGGCGACAGGAGCCCTACAAATTCTTTCAAGTTGTCTGCCAAACTTGGGCGACAGAAATATAACACATATTTGTCATTTTTCTGCCAAACTTGGGCGACAGGAGCCCTACAAACACTTTTAATTTGTCTGCCAAACTTGGGCGACAGAAATCTGACACATATTTGTCATTTTTCTGCCAAACTTGGGCGACAGGAGCCCTACAAAGACTTTTAATTTGTCTGCCAAAGTTGGGCGACATAAATCTGACACATTTTTTTCATTTTTCTGCAAACTTGGGCGACAGGAGCCCTTCAAACACTTTTAATTTGTCTGCCAAACTTGGGCGACAGAAATCTTATTTATTTTTTTCATTTTTCTGCAGGACTTGGGCGACAGGAGCCCTACAAACACTTTTAATTTGTCTGCCAAACTTGAGCGACAGAAATCTGACACATATTTGTCATTTTTCTGCCAAACTTGGGTGACAGGAGCCCTACAAATACTTTCAAGTTGTCTGCCAAACTTGGGCGACAGAAATCTGACACATATTTGTCATTTTTCTGCCAAACTTGGGCGACAGGAGCCCTACAAACACTTTTAATTTGTCTGCCAAACTTGGGCGACAGAAATCTGACTCATTTTTTTCATTTTTCTGCAGGACTTGGGCGACAGGAGCCCTACAAATACTTTCAAGTTGTCTGCCAAACTTGGGCGACAGAAATATGACACATATTTGTCATTTTTCTGCCAAACTTGGGCGACAGGAGCCCTACAAATACTTTCAAGTTGTCTGCCAAACTTGGGCGACAGAAATATGACACATTTTTTTCATTTTTCTGCCAAACTTGGGCGACAGGAGCCCTACAAACACTTTTAATTTGTCTGCCAAACTTGGGCGACAAAAATCTGACACATTTTTGTCATTTTTCTGCCAGACTTGGGCGACAGGAGCCCTACAAACACTTTTAATTTGTCTGCCAAACTTGGGCGACAGAAATCTTATTTATTTTTTTCATTTTTCTGCAGGACTTGGGCGACAGGAGCCCTACAAACACTTTTAATTTGTCTGCCAAACTTGGGCGACAGAAATCTGACACATATTTGTCATTTTTCTGCCAAACTTGGGCGACAGGAGCCCTACAAAGACTTTTAATTTGTCTGCCAAAGTTGGGCGACATAAATCTGACACATTTTTTTCATTTTTCTGCAAACTTGGGCGACAGGAGCCCTACAAACACTTTTAATTTGTCTGCCAAACTTGGGCGACAGAAATCTTATTTATTTTTTTCATTTTTCTGCAGGACTTGGGCGACAGGAGCCCTACAAACACTTTTAATTTGTCTGCCAAACTTGAGCGACAGAAATCTGACACATATTTGTCATTTTTCTGCCAAACTTGGGTGACAGGAGCCCTACAAATGCTTTCAAGTTGTCTGCCAAACTTGGGCGACAGAAATCTGACACATATTTGTCATTTTTCTGCCAAACTTGGGCGACAGGAGCCCTACAAACACTTTTAATTTGTCTGCCAAACTTGGGCGACAGAAATCTGACTCATTTTTTTCATTTTTCTGCAGGACTTGGGCGACAGGAGCCCTACAAATACTTTTAATTTGTCTGCCAAACTTGGGCGACAGAAATATGACACATTTTTTTCATTTTTCTGCCAGACTTGGGTGACAGGAGTCCTACAAACACTTTCAAGTTGTCTGCCAAACTTGGGCGACAGAAATCTGACTCATTTTTTTAATTTTTCTGCCAGACTTTGGCGACAGGAGCCCTACAAACACTTTTAATTTGTCTGCCAAACTTGGGCGACAGAAATCTGACTATATTTGTCATTTTTCTGCCAAACTTGGGTGACAGGAGCCCTACAAATACTTTCAAGTTGTCTGCCAAACTTGGGCGACAGAAATATGACACATATTTGTCATTTTTCTGCCAAACTTGGGCGACAGGAGCCCTACAAATACTTTCAAGTTGTCTGCCAAACTTGGGCGACAGAAATATGACACATTTTTTTCATTTTTCTGCCAAACTTGGGCGACAGGAGCCCTACAAATTCTTTCAAGTTGTCTGCCAAACTTGGGCGACAGAAATATAACACATATTTGTCATTTTTCTGCCAAACTTGGGCGACAGGAGCCCTACAAACACTTTTAATTTGTCTGCCAAACTTGGGCGACAGAAATCTTATTTATTTTTTTCATTTTTCTGCAGGACTTGGGCGACAGGAGCCCTACAAACACTTTTAATTTGTCTGCCAAACTTGGGCGACAGAAATCTGACACATATTTGTCATTTTTCTGCCAAACTTGGGCGACAGGAGCCCTACAAAGACTTTTAATTTGTCTGCCAAAGTTGGGCGACATAAATCTGACACATTTTTTTCATTTTTCTGCAAACTTGGGCGACAGGAGCCCTACAAACACTTTTAATTTGTCTGCCAAACTTGGGCGACAGAAATCTTATTTATTTTTTTCATTTTTCTGCAGGACTTGGGCGACAGGAGCCCTACAAACACTTTTAATTTGTCTGCCAAACTTGAGCGACAGAAATCTGACACATATTTGTCATTTTTCTGCCAAACTTGGGTGACAGGAGCCCTACAAATACTTTCAAGTTGTCTGCCAAACTTGGGCGACAGAAATCTGACACATATTTGTCATTTTTCTGCCAAACTTGGGCGACAGGAGCCCTACAAACACTTTTAATTTGTCTGCCAAACTTGGGCGACAGAAATCTGACTCATTTTTTTCATTTTTCTGCAGGACTTGGGCGACAGGAGCCCTACAAATACTTTCAAGTTGTCTGCCAAACTTGGGCGACAGAAATATGACACATATTTGTCATTTTTCTGCCAAACTTGGGCGACAGGAGCCCTACAAATACTTTCAAGTTGTCTGCCAAACTTGGGCGACAGAAATATGACACATTTTTTTCATTTTTCTGCCAAACTTGGGCGACAGGAGCCCTACAAACACTTTTAATTTGTCTGCCAAACTTGGGCGACAAAAATCTGACACATTTTTTTCATTTTTCTGCCAGACTTGGGCGACAGGAGCCCTACAAACACTTTTAATTTGTCTGCCAAACTTGGGCGACAGAAATCTTATTTATTTTTTTCATTTTTCTGCAGGACTTGGGCGACAGGAGCCCTACAAACACTTTTAATTTGTCTGCCAAACTTGGGCGACAGAAATCTGACACATATTTGTCATTTTTCTGCCAAACTTGGTCGACAGGAGCCCTACAAAGACTTTTAATTTGTCTGCCAAAGTTGGGCGACATAAATCTGACACATTTTTTTCATTTTTCTGCAAACTTGGGCGACAGGAGCCCTACAAACACTTTTAATTTGTCTGCCAAACTTGGGCGACAGAAATCTTATTTATTTTTTTCATTTTTCTGCAGGACTTGGGCGACAGGAGCCCTACAAACACTTTTAATTTGTCTGCCAAACTTGAGCGACAGAAATCTGACACATATTTGTCATTTTTCTGCCAAACTTGGGTGACAGGAGCCCTACAAATACTTTCAAGTTGTCTGCCAAACTTGGGCGACAGAAATCTGACACATATTTGTCATTTTTCTGCCAAACTTGGGCGACAGGAGCCCTACAAACACTTTTAATTTGTCTGCCAAACTTGGGCGACAGAAATCTGACTCATTTTTTTCATTTTTCTGCAGGACTTGGGCGACAGGAGCCCTACAAATACTTTCAAGTTGTCTGCCAAACTTGGGCGACAGAAATATGACACATTTTTTTCATTTTTCTACCAGACTTGGGTGACAGGAGCCCTACAAACACTTTCAAGTTGTCTGCCAAACTTGGGCGACAGAAATCTGACTCATTTTTTTAATTTTTCTGCCAGACTTTGGCGACAGGAGCCCTACAAACACTTTTAATTTGTCTGCCAAACTTGGGCGACAGAAATCTGACACATATTTGTCATTTTTCTGCCAAACTTGGGTGACAGGAGCCCTACAAATACTTTCAAGTTGTCTGCCAAACTTGGGCGACAGAAATATGACACATATTTGTCATTTTTCTGCCAAACTTGGGCGACAGGAGCCCTACAAATACTTTCAAGTTGTCTGCCAAACTTGGGCGACAGAAATATGACACATTTTTTTCATTTTTCTGCCAAACTTGGGCGACAGGAGCCCTACAAATTCTTTCAAGTTGTCTGCCAAACTTGGGCGACAGAAATATAACACATATTTGTCATTTTTCTGCCAAACTTGGGCGACAGGAGCCCTACAAATACTTTCAAGTTGTCTGCCAAACTTGGGCGACAGAAATATGACACATTTTTTTCATTTTTCTGCCAAAATTTGGCGACAGGAGCCCTACAAACACTTTTAATTTGTCTGCCAAACTTGGGCGACAAAAATCTGACACATTTTTGTCATTTTTCTGCCAAACTTGGGCGACAGGAGCCCTAAAAACACTTTTAACTTGTCTGCCAAACTTGGGCGACAGAAATCTGACTCATTTTTTTCATTTTTCTGCAGGACTTGGGCGACATGAGCCCTACAAATACTTTTAATTTGTCTGCCAAACTTGGGCGACATAAATCTGACACATTTTTTTCATTTTTCTGCCAAACTTGGGCGACAGGAGCCCGACAAACACTTTTAATTTGTCTGCCAAACTTGGGCGACAGAAATCTGACTCATTTTTTTCATTTTTCTGCAGGACTTGGGCGACAGGAGCCCTACAAACACTTTTAATTTGTCTGCCAAACTTGGGCGGCAAAAATCTGAAACATTTTTGTCATTTTTCTGCCAAACTTGGGCGACAGGAGCCCTACAAATACTTTCAAGTTGTCTGCCAAACTTGGGCGACAGAAATCTGACACATATTTGTCATTTTTCTGCGAAACTTGGGCGACAGGAGCCCTACAAACACTTTTAATTTGTCTGCCAAACTTGGGCGACAGAAATCTGACTCATTTTTTTCATTTTTCTGCAGGACTTGGGCGACTGGAGCCCTACAAATACTTTTAATTTGTCTGCCAAACTTGGGCGACATAAATCTGACACATTTTTTTCATTTTTCTGCAAAACTTGGGCGACAGGAGCCCTACAAACACTTTTAATTTGACTGCCAAACTTGGGCGACAGAAATCTGACTCATTTTTTTCATTTTTCTGCAGGGCTTGGGCGACAGGAGCCCTACAAATACTTTTAATTTGTCTGCCAAACTTGGGCGACAGAAATATGACACATTTTTTTCATTTTTCTGCCAGACTTGGGCGACAGGAGCCCTACAAACACTTTCAAGTTGTCTGCCAAACTTGGGCGACAGAAATCTGACTCATTTTTTTAATTTTTCTGCAGGACTTGTGCGACAGGAGCCCTACAAATACTTTTAATTTGACTGCCAAACTTGGGCGACATAAATCTGACTCATTTTTTTAATTTTTCTGCAGGACTTGGGCGACAGGAGCCCTACAAATACTTTTAATTTGTCTGCCAAACTTGGGCGACATAAATCTGACACATTTTTTTCATTTTTCTGCCAAACTTGGGCGACAGGAGCCCTACAAATAATTTCAAGTTGTCTGCCAAACTTGGGCGACAGAAATATGACACATATTTGTCATTTTTCTGCCAAACTTGGGCGACAGGAGCCCTACAAATACTTTCAAGTTGTCTGCCAAACTTGGCGACAGAAATATGACACATTTTTTTCATTTTTCTGCCAAAATTTGGCGACAGGAGCCCTACAAACACTTTTAATTTGTCTGCCAAACTTGGGCGACAAAAATCTGACACATTTTGTCATTTTTCTGCGAAACTTGGGCGACAGGAGCCCTACAAACACTTTTAATTTGTCTGCCAAACTTGGGCGACAAAAATCTGACTCATTTTTTTCATTTTTCTGCAAAACTTGGGCGACAGGAGCCCTACAAATACTTTTAATTTGTCTGCCAAACTTGGGCGACAGAAATTTGACACATTTTTTTCATTTTTCTGCAAAACTTGGGCGACAGGAGCCTACAAATACTTTTAATTTGTCTGCCAAACTTGGGCGACAGGAGCCCTACAAATACTTTCAAGTTGTCTGCCAAACTTGGGCGACAGAAATATGACACATTTTTTTCATTTTTCTGCCAGACTTGGGCGACAGGAGCCCTACAAACACTTTTAATTTGTCTGCCAAACTTGGGCGACAGAAATCTGACTCATTTTTTTCATTTTTCTGCAGGACTTGGGCGACAGGAGCCCTACAAATACTTTTAATTTGTCTGCCAAACTTGGGCGACAGAAATATGACACATTTTTTTCATTTTTCTGCCAGACTTGTGCGACAGGAGCCCTACAAACACTTTTAATTTGTCTGCCAAACTTTGGCGACAGAAATCTGACTCATTTTTTTCATTTTTCTGCAGGACTTGGGCGACAGGAGCCCTACAAACACTTTTAATTTGTCTGCCAAACTTGGGCGACAAAAATCTGACACATTTTTGTCATTTTTCTGCCAAACTTGGGAGACAGGAGCCCTACAAATACTTCCAAGTTGTCTGCCAAACTTGGGCGACAGAAATCTGACTCATTTTTTTCATTTTTCTGCAGGACTTGGGCGACAGGAGCCCTACAAACACTTTTAATTTGTCTGCCAAACTTGGGCGACAGAAATCTGACTCATTTTTTTCATTTTTCTGCAGGACTTGGGCGACAGGAGCCCTACAAATACTTTTAATTTGTCTGCCAAACTTGGGCGACAGAAATATGACACATTTTTTTCATTTTTCTGCCAGACTTGGCGATAGGAGCCCTACAAACACTTTTAATTTGTCTGCCAAACTTGGGCGACAGAAATCTGACTCATTTTTTTCATTTTTCTGCAGGACTTGGGCGACAGGAGCCCTACAAACACTTTTAATTTGTCTGCCAAACTTGGGGGACAAAAATCTGACACATTTTTCTCATTTTTCTGCAAAACTTGGGCGACAGGAGCCCTACAAACACTTTTAATTTGTCTGCCAAACTTGGGCGACAGAAATCTGACTCATTTTTTTCATTTTTCTGCAGGACTTGGGCGACAGGAGCCCTACAAATACTTTTAATTTGTCTGCCAAACTTGGGCGACATAAATCTGACACATTTTTTTCATTTTTCTGCAGGACTTGGGCGACAGGAGCCCTACAAACACTTTTAATTTGTCTGCCAAACTTGGGCGACAGAAATCTGACTCATTTTTTTCATTTTTCTACAGGACTTGGGCGACAGGAGCCCTACAAACACTTTTAATTTGTCTGCCAAACTTGGGCGACAAAAATCTGACACATTTTTTTCATTTTTCTGCCAGACTTGGGCGACAGGAGCCCTACAAACACTTTTAATTTGTCTGCCAAACTTGGGCGACAGAAATCTTATTTATTTTTTTCATTTTTCTGCAGGATTTGGGCGACAGGAGCCCTACAAACACTTTTAATTTGTCTGCCAAACTTGGGCGACAGAAATCTGACACATATTTGTCATTTTTCTGCCAAACTTATGCGACAGGAGCCCTACAAATACTTTTAATTTGTCTGCCAAACTTGGGCGACATAAATCTGACACATTTTTTTCATTTTTCTGCAAACTTGGGCGACAGGAGCCCTACAAACACTTTTAATTTGTCTGCCAAACTTGGGCGACAGAAATCTTATTTATTTTTTTCATTTTTCTGCAGGACTTGGGCGACAGGAGCCCTACAAACACTTTTAATTTGTCTGCCAAACTTGGGCGACAGATATCTGACACAAATTTCTCATTTTTCTGCCAAACTTGGGCGACAGGAGCCCTACAAATACTTTTAATTTGTCTGCCAAACTTGGGCGACATAAATCTGACACATTTTTTTCATTTTTCTGCAGGACTTGGGCGACAGGAGCCCTACAAATACTTTTAATTTGTCTGCCAAACTTGGGCGACAGAAATCTGACACATTTTTTTCATTTTTCTGCAAACTTGGGCGACAGGAGCCCTACAAACACTTTTAATTTGTCTGCCAAACTTGGGCGACAGAAATCTGACTCATTTTTTTCATTTTTCTGCAGGACTTGGGCGACAGGAGCCATACAAACACTTTTAATTTGTCTGCCAAACTTGGGCGACAGAAATCTGACTCATTTTTTTCATTTTTCTGCAGGACTTGGGTGACAGGAGCCCTACAAACACTTTTAATTTGTCTGCCAAACTTGGGCGACAAAAATCTGACACATTTTTGTCATTTTTCTGCAAAACTTGGGTTACAGGAGCCCTACAAATACTTTCAAGTTGTCTGCCAAACTTGGGCGACAGAAATCTGACACATATTTGTCATTTTTCTGCGAAACTTGGGCGACAGGAGCCCTACAAATACTTTCAAGTTGTCTGCCAAACTTGGGCGACAGAAATATGACACATTTTTTTCATTTTTCTGCCAAAATTTGGCGACAGGAGCCCTACAAACACTTTTAATTTGTCTGCCAAACTTGGGCGACAAAAATCTGACACATTTTTGTCATTTTTCTGCCAAACTTGGGCGACAGGAGCCCTAAAAACACTTTTAATTTGTCTGCCAAACTTGGGCGACAGAAATCTGACTCATTTTTTTCATTTTTCTGCAGGACTTGGGCGACATGAGCCCTACAAATACTTTTAATTTGTCTGCCAAACTTGGGCGACATAAATCTGACACATTTTTTTCATTTTTCTGCCAAACTTGGGCGACAGGAGCCCGACAAATACTTTTAATTTGTCTGCCAAACTTGGGCGACAGAAATCTGACTCATTTTTTTCATTTTTCTGCAGGACTTGGGCGACAGGAGCCCTACAAATACTTTCAAGTTGTCTGCCAAACTTGGGCGACAGAAATCTGACACATTTTTGTCATTTTTCTGCCAAACTTGGGCGACAGGAGCCCTACAAATACTTTCAAGTTGTCTGCCAAACTTGGGCGACAGAAATCTGACACATATTTGTCATTTTTCTGCGAAACTTGGGCGACAGGAGCCCTACAAACACTTTTAATTTGTCTGCCAAACTTGGGCGACAGAAATCTGACTCATTTTTTTCATTTTTCTGCAGGACTTGGGCGACAGGAGCCCTACAAATACTTTTAATTTGTCTGCCAAACTTGGGCGACATAAATCTGACACATTTTTTTCATTTTTCTGCAAAACTTGGGCGATAGGAGCCCTACAAACACTTTTAATTTGACTGCCAAACTTGGGCGACAGAAATCTGACTCATTTTTTTCATTTTTCTGCAGGGCTTGGGCGACAGGAGCCCTACAAATACTTTTAATTTGTCTGCCAAACTTGGGCGACAGAAATATGACACATTTTTTTCATTTTTCTGCCAGACTTGGGCGACAGGAGCCCTACAAACACTTTCAAGTTGTCTGCCAAACTTGGGCGACAGAAATCTGACTCATTTTTTTAATTTTTCTGCAGGACTTGTGCGACAGGAGCCCTACAAATACTTTTAATTTGACTGCCAAACTTGGGCGACATAAATCTGACTCATTTTTTTAATTTTTCTGCAGGACTTGGGCGACAGGAGCCCTACAAATACTTTTAATTTGTCTGCCAAACTTGGGCGACATAAATCTGACACATTTTTTTCATTTTTCTGCCAAACTTGGGCGACAGGAGCCCTACAAATAATTTCAAGTTGTCTGCCAAACTTGGGCGACAGAAATATGACACATATTTGTCATTTTTCTGCTAAACTTGGGCGACAGGAGCCCTACAAATACTTTCAAGTTGTCTGCCAAACTTGGCGACAGAAATATGACACATTTTTTTCATTTTTCTGCCAAAATTTGGCGACAGGAGCCCTACAAACACTTTTAATTTGTCTGCCAAACTTGGGCGACAAAAATCTGACACATTTTGTCATTTTTCTGCGAAACTTGGGCGACAGAAGCCCTACAAACACTTTTAATTTGTCTGCCAAACTTGGGCGACAAAAATCTGACTCATTTTTTTCATTTTTCTGCAAAACTTGGGCGACAGGAGCCCTACAAATACTTTTAATTTGTCTGCCAAACTTGGGCGACAGAAATTTGACACATTTTTTTCATTTTTCTGCAAAACTTGGGCGACAGGTGCCTACAAATACTTTTAATTTGTCTGCCAAACTTGGGCGACAGGAGCCCTACAAATACTTTCAAGTTGTCTGCCAAACTTGGGCGACAGAAATATGACACATTTTTTTCATTTTTCTGCCAGACTTGGGCGACAGGAGCCCTACAAACACTTTTAATTTGTCTGCCAAACTTGGGCGACAAAAATCTGACACATTTTTGTCATTTTTCTGCCAAAATTGGGAGACAGGAGCCCTACAAATACTTCCAAGTTGTCTGCCAAACTTGGGCGACAGAAATCTAACTCATTTTTTTCATTTTTCTGCAGGACTTGGGCGACAGGAGCCCTACAAACACTTTTAATTTGTCTGCCAAACTTGGGCGACAGAAATCTGACTCATTTTTTTCATTTTTCTGCAGGACTTGGGCGACAGGAGCCCTACAAACACTTTTAATTTGTCTGCCAAACTTGGGCGACAAAAATCTGACACATTTTTTTCATTTTTCTGCAAAACTTGGGCGACAGGAGCCCTACAAACACTTTTAATTTGTCTGCCAAACTTGGGCGAAAGAAATCTGACTCATTTTTTTCATTTTTCTGCAGGACTTGGGCGACAGGAGCCCTACAAACACTTTTAATTTGTCTGCCAAACTTGGGCGACAGAAATCTGACTCATTTTTTTCATTTTTCTACAGGACTTGGGCGACAGGAGCCCTACAAACACTTTTAATTTGTCTGCCAAACTTGGGCGACAAAAATCTGACACATTTTTTTCATTTTTCTGCCAGACTTGGGCGACAGGAGCCCTACAAACACTTTTAATTTGTCTGCCAAACTTGGGCGACAGAAATCTTATTTATTTTTTTCATTTTTCTGCAGGATTTGGGCGACAGGAGCCCTACAAACACTTTTAATTTGTCTGCCAAACTTGGGCGACAGAAATCTGACACATATTTGTCATTTTTCTGCCAAACTTATGCGACAGGAGCCCTACAAATACTTTTAATTTGTCTGCCAAACTTGGGCGACATAAATCTGACACATTTTTTTCATTTTTCTGCAAACTTGGGCGACAGGAGCCCTACAAACACTTTTAATTTGTCTGCCAAACTTGGGCGACAGAAATCTTATTTATTTTTTTCATTTTTCTGCAGGACTTGGGCGACAGGAGCCCTACAAATACTTTTAATTTGTCTGCCAAACTTGGGCGACAGAAATTTGACACATTTTTTTCATTTTTCTGCAAAACTTGGGCGACAGGAGCCTACAAATACTTTTAATTTGTCTGCCAAACTTGGGCGACAGGAGCCCTACAAATACTTTCAAGTTGTCTGCCAAACTTGGGCGACAGAAATCTGACTCATTTTTTTAATTTTTCTGCAGGACTTGTGCGACAGGAGCCCTACAAATACTTTTAATTTGACTGCCAAACTTGGGCGACATAAATCTGACTCATTTTTTTAATTTTTCTGCAGGACTTGGGCGACAGGAGCCCTACAAATACTTTTAATTTGTCTGCCAAACTTGGGCGACATAAATCTGACACATTTTTTTCATTTTTCTGCCAAACTTGGGCGACAGGAGCCCTACAAATAATTTCAAGTTGTCTGCCAAACTTGGGCGACAGAAATATGACACATATTTGTCATTTTTCTGCCAAACTTGGGCGACAGGAGCCCTACAAATACTTTCAAGTTGTCTGCCAAACTTGGCGACAGAAATATGACACATTTTTTTCATTTTTCTGCCAGACTTGGGCGACAGGAGCCCTACAAACACTTTCAAGTTGTCTGCCAAACTTGGGCGACAGAAATCTGACTCATTTTTTTAATTTTTCTGCAGGACTTGTGCGACAGGAGCCCTACAAATACTTTTAATTTGACTGCCAAACTTGGGCGACATAAATCTGACTCATTTTTTTAATTTTTCTGCAGGACTTGGGCGACAGGAGCCCTACAAATACTTTTAATTTGTCTGCCAAACTTGGGCGACAGGAGCCCTACAAATACTTTCAAGTTGTCTGCCAAACTTGGGCGACAGAAATATGACACATTTTTTTCATTTTTCTGCCAGACTTGGGCGACAGGAGCCCTACAAACACTTTCAAGTTGTCTGCCAAACTTGGGCGACAGAAATCTGACTCATTTTTTTAATTTTTCTGCAGGACTTGTGCGACAGGAGCCCTACAAATACTTTTAATTTGACTGCCAAACTTGGGCGACATAAATCTGACTCATTTTTTTAATTTTTCTGCAGGACTTGGGCGACAGGAGCCCTACAAATACTTTTAATTTGTCTGCCAAACTTGGGCGACATAAATCTGACACATTTTTTTCATTTTTCTGCCAAACTTGGGCGACAGGAGCCCTACAAATAATTTCAAGTTGTCTGCCAAACTTGGGCGACAGAGATATGACACATATTTGTCATTTTTCTGCCAAACTTGGGCGACAGGAGCCCTACAAATACTTTCAAGTTGTCTGCCAAACTTGGCGACAGAAATATGACACATTTTTTTCATTTTTCTGCCAAAATTTGGCGACAGGAGCCCTACAAACACTTTTAATTTGTCTGCCAAACTTGGGCGACAAAAATCTGACACATTTTGTCATTTTTCTGCGAAACTTGGGCGACAGAAGCCCTACAAACACTTTTAATTTGTCTGCCAAACTTGGGCGACAAAAATCTGACTCATTTTTTTCATTTTTCTGCAAAACTTGGGCGACAGGAGCCCTACAAATACTTTTAATTTGTCTGCCAAACTTGGGCGACAGAAATTTGACACATTTTTTTCATTTTTCTGCAAAACTTGGGCGACAGGAGCCTACAAATACTTTTAATTTGTCTGCCAAACTTGGGCGACAGGAGCCCTACAAATACTTTCAAGTTGTCTGCCAAACTTGGGCGACAGAAATATGACACATTTTTTTCATTTTTCTGCCAGACTTGGGCGACAGGAGCCCTACAAACACTTTTATTTGTCTGCCAAACTTGGGCGACAGAAATCTGACTCATTTTTTTCATTTTTCTGCAGGACTTGGGCGACAGGAGCCCTACAAATACTTTTAATTTGTCTGCCAAACTTGGGCGACAGAAATATGACACATTTTTTTCATTTTTCTGCCAGACTTGTGCGACAGGAGCCCTACAAACACTTTTAATTTGTCTGCCAAACTTTGGCGACAGAAATCTGACTCATTTTTTTCATTTTTCTGCAGGACTTGGGCGACAGGAGCCCTACAAACACTTTTAATTTGTCTGCCAAACTTGGGCGACAAAAATCTGACACATTTTTGTCATTTTTCTGCCAAAATTGGGAGACAGGAGCCCTACAAATACTTCCAAGTTGTCTGCCAAACTTGGGCGACAGAAATCTGACTCATTTTTTTCATTTTTCTGCAGGACTTGGGCGACAGGAGCCCTACAAACACTTTTAATTTGTCTGCCAAACTTGGGCGACAGAAATCTGACTCATTTTTTTCATTTTTCTGCAGGACTTGGGCGACAGGAGCCCTACAAATACTTTTAATTTGTCTGCCAAACTTGGGCGACAGAAATATGACACATTTTTTTCATTTTTCTGCCAGACTTGGCGATAGGAGCCCTACAAACACTTTTAATTTGTCTGCCAAACTTGGGCGACAGAAATCTGACTCATTTTTTTCATTTTTCTGCAGGACTTGGGCGACAGGAGCCTACAAATACTTTTAATTTGTCTGCCAAACTTGGGCGACAAAAATCTGACACATTTTTGTCATTTTTCTGCCAAACTTGGCGACAGGAGCCCTACAAATACTTTCAAGTTGTCTGCCAAACTTGGGCGACAGAAATATGACACATTTTTTTCATTTTTCTGCCAGACTTGGGTGACAGGAGCCCTACAAACACTTTTATTTTGTCTGCCAAACTTGGGCGACAGAAATCTGACTCATTTTTTTCATTTTTCTGCAGGACTTGAGCGACAGGAGCCCTACAAATACTTTTAATTTGTCTGGCAAACTTGGGCGACAGAAATATGACACATTTTTTTCATTTTTCTGCCAGACTTGGGCGACAGGAGCCCTACAAACACTTTTAATTTGTCTGCGAACTTGGGCGAAAGAAATCTGACTCATTTTTTTCATTTTTCTGCAGGACTTGGGCGACAGGAGCCCTACAAACACTTTTAATTTGTCTGCCAAACTTGGGCGACAAAAATCTGAAACATTTTTGTCATTTTTCTGCCAAACTTGGGCGACAGGAGCCCTACAAATACTTCCAAGTTGTCTGCCAAACTTGGGCGACAGAAATATGACACATTTTTTTCATTTTTCTGCAGGACTTAAGCGACAGGAGCCCTACAAACACTTTTAATTTGTCTGCCAAACTTGGGCGACAGTAATCTGACACATATTTGTCATTTTTCTGCCAAACTTGGACGGCAGGAGCCCTACAAATACTTTTAATTTGTCTGCCAAACTTGGGCGACATAAATCTGACACATTTTTTTCATTTGTCTGAAAAACTTGGGCGACAGGAGCCCTACAAACACTTTTAATTTGTCTGCCAAACTTGGGCGACATAAATCTGACACATTTTTTTCATTTTTCTGCAGGACTTGGGCGACAGGAGCCCTACAAATACTTTTAATTTGTCTGCCAAACTTGGGCGACAGAAATATGACACATTTTTTTCATTTTTCTGCCAGACTTGGGCGACAGGAGCCCTACAAACACTTTTAATTTGTCTGCCAAACTTGGGCGACAGAAATCTTACTCATTTTTTTCATTTTTCTGCAAACTTGGGCGACAGGAGCCCTACAAACACTTTTAATTTGTCTGCCAAACTTGGGCGACAGAAATCTTATTTATTTTTTTCATTTTTCTGCAGGACTTGGGCGACAGGAGCCCTACAAACACTTTTAATTTGTCTGCCAAACTTGGGCGACAGAAATCTGACACATATTTGTCATTTTTCTGCCAAACTTGGGCGACAGGAGCCCTACAAATACTTTTAATTTGTCTGCCAAACTTGGGCGACATAAATCTGACACATTTTTTTCATTTTTCTGCAGGACTTGGGCGACAGGAGCCGTACAAATACTTTTAATTTGTCTGCCAAACTTGGGCGACATAAATCTGACACATTTTTTTCATTTTTCTGCAAACTTGGGCGACAGGAGCCCTACAAACACTTTTAATTTGTCTGCAAAACTTGGGCGACAGAAATCTGACTCATTTTTTTCATTTTTCTGCAGGACTTGGGTGACAGGAGCCCTACAAACACTTTTAATTTGTCTGCCAAACTTGGGCGACAAAAATCTGACACATTTTTGTCATTTTTCTGCAAAACTTGGGTTACAGGAGCCCTACAAACACTTTTAATTTGTCTGCCAAACTTGGGCGACAAAAATCTGACTCATTTTTTTCATTTTTCTGCGAAACTTGGGCGACAGGAGCCCTACAAACACTTTTAATTTGTCTGCCAAACTTGGGCGACAGAAATCTTATTTATTTTTTTCATTTTTCAGCAGGACTTGGGCGACAGGAGCCCTACAAACACTTTTAATTTGTCTGCCAAACTTGGGCGACAGAAATCTGATACATATTTGTCATTTTTCTGCGAAACTTGGGCGACAGGAGCCCTACAAACACTTTTAATTTGTCTGCCAAACTTGGGCGACAAAAATCTGACTCATTTTTTTCATTTTTCTGCAGGACTTGGGCGACAGGAGCCCTACAAATACTTTTAATTTGTCTGCCAAACTTGGGCGACATAAATCTGACACATTTTTTTCATTTTTCTGCAAAACTTGGGCGACAGGAGCCCTACAAACACTTTTAATTTGTCTGCCAAACTTGGGCGACAGAAATATGACACATTTTTTTCATTTTTCTGCCAGACTTGGGCGACAGGAGCCCTACAAACACTTTCAAGTTGTCTGCCAAACTTGGGCGACAGAAATCTGACTCATTTTTTTAATTTTTCTGCCAGACTTTGGCGACAGGAGCCCTACAAACACTTTTAATTTGTCTGCCAAACTTGGGCGACAGAAATCTGACACATATTTGTCATTTTTCTGCCAAACTTGGGTGACAGGAGCCCTACAAATACTTTCAAGTTGTCTGCCAAACTTGGGCGACAGAAATATGACACATATTTGTCATTTTTCTGCCAAACTTGGGCGACAGGAGCCCTACAAATACTTTCAAGTTGTCTGCCAAACTTGGGCGACAGAAATATGACACATTTTTTTCATTTTTCTGCCAAACTTGGGCGACAGGAGCCCTACAAATACTTTCAAGTTGTCTGCCAAACTTGGGCGACAGAAATATAACACATATTTGTCATTTTTCTGCCAAAATTTGGCGACAGGAGCCCTACAAACACTTTTAATTTGTCTGCCAAACTTGGGCGACAAAAATCTGACACATTTTTGTCATTTTTCTGCCAAACTTGGGCGACAAGAGCCCTACAAACACTTTTAATTTGTCTGCCAAACTTGGGCGACAGAAATCTGACTCATTTTTTTCATTTTTCTGCAGGACTTGGGCGACAGGAGCTCTACAAATACTTTTAATTTGTCTGCCAAACTTGGGCGACATAAATCTGACACATTTTTTTCATTTTTCTGCCAAACTTGGGCGACAGAGCCCGACAAACACTTTTAATTTGTCTGCCAAACTTGGGCGACAGAAATCTGACTCATTTTTTTCATTTTTATGCAGGACTTGTGCGACAGGAGCCCTACAAACACTTTTAATTTGTCTGCCAAACTTGGGCGACAAAAATCTGAAACATTTTTGTCATTTTTCTGCCAAACTTGGGCGACAGGAGCCCTACAAATACTTTCAAGTTGTCTGCCAAACTTGGGCGACAGAAATCTGACACATATTTGTCATTTTTCTGCGAAACTTGGGCGACAGGAGCCCTACAAACACTTTTAATTTGTCTGCCAAACTTGGGCGACAGAAATCTGACTCATTTTTTTCATTTTTCTGCAGGACTTGGGCGACAGGAGCCCTACAAATACTTTTAATTTGTCTGCCAAACTTGGGCGACATAAATCTGACACATTTTTTTCATTTTTCTGCAAAACTTGGGCGACAGGAGCCCTACAAACACTTTTAATTTGACTGCCAAACTTGGGCGACAGAAATCTGACTCATTTTTTTCATTTTTCTGCAGGACTTGGGCGACAGGAGCCCTACAAATACTTTTAATTTGTCTGCCAAACTTGGGCGACAGAAATATGACACATTTTTTTCATTTTTCTGCCAGACTTGGGCGACAGGAGCCCTACAAACACTTTCAAGTTGTCTGCCAAACTTAAGCGACAGAAATCTGACTCATTTTTTTAATTTTTCTGCAGGACTTGTGCGACAGGAGCCCTACAAATACTTTTAATTTGTCTGCCAAACTTGGGCGACATAAATCTGACACATTTTTTTCATTTTTCTGCCAAACTTGGGCGACAGGAGCCCTACAAATACTTTTAATTTGTCTGCCAAACTTGGGCGACAGAAATATGACACATTTTTTTCATTTTTCTGCAGGACTTGGGCGACAGGAGCCCTACAAACACTTTTAATTTGTCTGCCAAACTTGGGCGACAGAAATCTGACACATATTTGTCATTTTTCTGCAGGACTTGGGCGACAGGAGCCCTACAAATACTTTTAATTTGTCTGCCAAACTTGGGCGACATAAATCTGACACATTTTTTTCATTTTTCTGCAAAACTTGGGCGACAGGAGCCCTACAAACACTTTTTATTTGTCTGCCAAACTTGGGCGACAGAAATATGACACATTTTTTTCATTTTTCTGCCAGACTTGGGCGACAGGAGCCCTACAAACACTTTCAAGTTGTCTGCCAAACTTGGGCGACAGAAATCTGACTCATTTTTTTAATTTTTCTGCCAGACTTTGGCGACAGGAGCCCTACAAACACTTTTAATTTGTCTGCCAAACTTGGGCGACAGAAATCTGACACATATTTGTCATTTTTCTGCCAAACTTGGGTGACAGGAGCCCTACAAATACTTTCAAGTTGTCTGCCAAACTTGGGCGACAGAAATATGACACATATTTGTCATTTTTCTGCCAAACTTGGGCGACAGGAGCCCTACAAATACTTTCAAGTTGTCTGCCAAACTTGGGCGACAGAAATCTGACACATTTTTTTCATTTTTCTGCCAAACTTGGGCGACAGGAGCCCTACAAATACTTTTAATTTGTCTGCCAAACTTGGGCGACAAAAATCTGACACATTTTTGTCATTTTTCTGCCAAACTTGGGCGACAAGAGCCCTACAAACACTTTTAATTTGTCTGCCAAACTTGGGCGACAGAAATCTGACTCATTTTTTTCATTTTTCTGCAGGACTTGGGCGACAGGAGCCCTACAAATACTTTTAATTTGTCTGCCAAACTTGGGCGACATAAATCTGACACATTTTTTTCATTTGTCTGCCAAACTTGGGCGACAGGAGCCCGACAAACACTTTTAATTTGTCTGCCAAACTTGGGCGACAGAAATTTGACTCATTTTTTTCATTTTTCTGCAGGACTTGGGCGACAGGAGCCCTACAAACACTTTTAATTTGTCTGCCAAACTTGGGCGACAAAAATCTGACACATTTTTGTCATTTTTCTGCCAAACTTGGGCGACAGGAGCCCTACAAATACTTTCAAGTTGTCTGCCAAACTTGGGCGACAGAAATCTGACACATATTTGTCATTTTTCTGCGAAACTTGGGCGACAGGAGCCCTACAAACACTTTTAATTTGTCTGCCAAACTTGGGCGACAGAAATCTGACTCATTTTTTTCATTTTTCTGCCAGACTTGGCGACAGGAGCCCTACAAACACTTTCAAGTTGTCTGCCAAACTTGGGCGACAGAAATCTGACTCATTTTTTTAATTTTTCTGCAGGACTTGTGCGACAGGAGCCCTACAAATACTTTTAATTTGTCTGCCAAACTTGGGCGACATAAATCTGACACATTTTTTTCATTTTTCTGCCAAACTTGGGCGACAGGAGCCCTACAAATACTTTTAATTTGTCTGCCAAACTTGGGCGACAGAAATATGACACATTTTTTTCATTTTTCTGCCAGACTTGGGCGACAGGAGCCCTACAAACACTTTTAATTTGTCTGCCAAACTTGGGCGACAGAAATCTGACACATATTTGTCATTTTTCTGCAGGACTTGGGCGACAGGAGCCCTACAAATACTTTTAATTTGTCTGCCAAACTTGGGCAACATAAATCTGACACATTTTTTTCATTTTTCTGCAAAACTTGGGCGACAGGAGCCCTACAAACACTTTTAATTTGTCTGCCAAACTTGGGCGACAGAAATCTGACTCATTTTTTTCATTTTTCTGCAGGACTTGGGCGACAGAAGCCCTACAAATACTTTTAATTTGTCTGCCAAACTTGGGCGACAGAAATATGACACATTTTTTTCATTTTTCTGCCAGACTTGGGCGACAGGAGCCCTACAAACACTTTTAATTTGTCTGCCAAACTTGGGCGACAGAAATCTGACTCATTTTTTTCATTTTTCTGCAGGACTTGGGCGACAGGAGCCCTACAAACACTTTTAATTTGTCTGCCAAACTTGGGCGACAAAAATCTGAAACATTTTTGTCATTTTTCTGCCAAACTTGGGCGACAGGAGCCCTACAAATACTTCCAAGTTGTCTGCCAAACTTGGGCGACAGAAATATGACACATTTTTTTCATTTTTCTGCCAAACTTGGGCGACAGGAGCCCTACAAATACTTTTAATTTGTCTGCCAAACTTGGGCGACATAAATCTGACACATTTTTTTCATTTTTCTGCAAAACTTGGGCGACAGGAGCCCTACAAACACTTTTAATTTGTCTGCCAAACTTGGGCGACAGAAATCTGACTCATTTTTTTCATTTTTCTGCAGGACTTGGGCGACAGGAGCCCTACAAATACTTTTAATTTGTCTGCCAAACTTGCGCGACAAAAATCTGACACATTTTTTTCATTTTTCTGCCAGACTTGGGCGACAGGAGCCCTACAAACACTTTCAAGTTGTCTGCCAAACTTGGGCGACAGAAATCTGACTCATTTTTTTAATTTTTCTGCAGGACTTGTGCGACAGGAGCCCTACAAATACTTTTAATTTGTCTGCCAAACTTGGGCGACATAAATCTGACACATTTTTTTCATTTTTCTGCCAAACTTGGGCGACAGGAGCCCTACAAACACTTTTAATTTGTCTGCCAAACTTGGGCGACAAAAATCTGAAACATTTTTGTCATTTTTCTGCCAAACTTGGGCGACAGGAGCCCTACAAACACTTTTAATTTGTCTGCCAAACTTGGGCGACAGAAATCTGACACATATTTGTCATTTTTCTGCAAAACTTGGGCGACAGGATACCTTCAAATTCTTTTAATTTGTCTGCCAAACTTGGGCGACAGAAATCTGGCACATTTTTTCCATTTTTCTGCAAAACTTGGGCGACAGGAGCCCTACAAACACTTTTAATTTGTCTGCCAAACTTGGGCAAAAGAAATCTGACACATTTTTTTCATTTTTCTGCCAAACTTGGGCGACAGGAGCCCTACAAACACTTTTAATTTGTCTGCCAGACTTGGGCGACAGAAATCTGACACATTTTTTTCATTTTTCTGCAAAACTTGGGCGACAGGAGCCCTTCAAATACTTTTAATTTGTCTGCCATACATGGGCGACAGAAATCTGACACATTTTTTTCATTTTTCTGCCAAACTTGGGCGACAGGAGCCCTACAAATACTTTTAATTTATCTGCCAAACTTGGGCGACTGAAATCTGACACATATTTGTCATTTTTCTGCCAAACTTGGGCGACAGGAGTCCTACAGATACTTTTAAGTTGTCTGCCAAACTTGGGCGACAGAAATATGACACATTTTTTTCATTTTTCTGCCAAACTTGGGCGACAGGAGCCTACAAACACTTTTAATTTGTCTGCCCAACTTGGGCGACAGAAATCTGGCACATTTTTTTCATTTTTCTGCAAAACTTGGAGACAGGAGCCCTACAAATACTTTTAATTTGTCTGCCAAACTTGGGCGACTGAAATCTGACACATATTTGTCATTTTTCTGCCAAACTTGGGCGACAGGAGCCCTACAAATACTTTTAAGTTTTCTGCCAAACTTGGGCGACAGAAATATGACACATTTTTTTCATTTTTCTGCCAAACTTGGGCGACAGGAGCCTACAAACACTTTTAATTTGTCTGTTCAACTTGGGCGACAGAAATCTGGCACATTTTTTTCATTTTTCTGCAAAACTTGGAGACAGGAGCCCTACAAATACTTTTAATTTGTCTGCCAAACTTGGGCGACAGAAATATGACACATTTTTTTCATTTTTCTGCAAAACTTTGGCGACAGAAGCCCTACAAACACTTTTAATTTGTCTGCCAAAATTGGGCGACAAAAATCTGACACATTTTTTTCATTTTTCTGCAAAACTTGGGAGACAGGAGCCCTACAAATACTTTTAATTTGTCTGCCAAACTTGGGCGACAGAAATCTGACACATTTTTTTCATTTTTCTGCCAAACTTGGGCGACAGGAGCCCTACAAACACTTTTAATTTGTCTGCCAGACTTGGGCGACAGAAATCTGACACATTTTTTTCATTTTTCTGCAAAACTTGGGCGACAGGAGCCCTTCAAATACTTTTAATTTGTCTGCCAAACTTGGGCGACAGAAATCTGGCACATTTTTTCATTTTTCTGCAAAATTTGGGCGACAGGAGCCCTACAAACACTTTCAATTTGTCTGCCAAACTTGGGCGACAAAAATCTGACACATTTTTTTCATTTTTCTGCCTAACTTGGGCGACAGGAGCCCTACAAATACTTTTAATTTGTCTGCCAAACTTCAGCGACAGAAATATGACACATTTTTTTCATTTTTCTGCCAAACTTGGGCGACAGGAGCCCTACAAATACTTTTAATTTGTCTGACAAACTTGGGCGACAAAAATCTGACACATTTTTTTCATTTTTCTGCAAAACTTGGGCGACAGGAGCCCTACAAATACTTTTAATTTGTCTGCCAAACTTGGGCGACAGAAATCTGACACATTTTTTTCATTTTTCTGCAAAACTTGGGCAACAGGAGTCCTACAAACACTTTTAATTTGTCTGCCAAACTTGGGCGACAGAAATTTGACACATTTTTTTCATTTTTCTGCAAAACTTGGGCGACAGGATACCTTCAAATTCTTTTAATTTGTCTGCCAAACTTGGGCGACAGAAATCTTGCACATTTTTTCCATTTTTCTGCAAAACTTGGGCGACAGGAGCCCTACAAACACTTTTAATTTGTCTGCCAAACTTGGGCAAAAGAAATCTGACACATTTTTTTCATTTTTCTGCCAAACTTGGGCGACAGGAGCCCTACAAACACTTTTAATTTGTCTGCCAGACTTGGGCGACAGAAATCTGACACATTTTTTTCATTTTTCTGCAGAACTTGGGCGACAGGAGCCCTTCAAATACTTTTAATTTGTCTGCCAAACTTGGGTGACAGAAATCTGGCACATTTTTTTCATTTTTCTGCAAAACTTGGGCGACAGGAGCCCTACAAACACTTTTAATTTGTCTGCCAAACTTGGGCGACAAAAATCTGACACATTTTTTTCATTTTTCTGCCAAACTTGGGCGACAGGAGCCCTACAAATACTTTTAATTTGTCTGCCCAACTTGGGCGACAGAAATCTGACACATTTTTTTCATTTTTCTGCTAAACTTGGGCGACAGGAGCCCTACAAATACTTTTAAGTTGTCTGCCATACTTGGGCGACAAAAATCTGACAGGTTTTTTTCATTTTTCTGCAAAACTTGGGCGACAGGAGCCCTACAAATACTTTTAATTTGTCTGCCAAACTTGGGCGACAGAAATCTGGCACATTTTTTTCATTTTTCTGCCAAACTTGGGCGACAGGAGCCCTACAAACACTTTTAATTTGTCTGCCCAACTTGGGCGACAGAAATCTGACACATTTTTTTCATTTTTCTGCTAAACTTGGGCGACAGGAGCCCTACAAATACTTTTCAGTTGTCTGCCAAACTTAGGCGACAGAAGTATGACACATTTTTTTCATTTTTCTGCCAAACTTGGGCGACAGGAGCCCTACAAACACTTTTAATTTGTCTGCCCAACTTGGGCGACAGAAATCTGACACATTTTTTTCATTTTTCTGCTAAACTTGGGCGACAGGAGCCCTACAAATACTTTTCAGTTGTCTGCCAAACTTAGGCGACAGAAGTATGACACATTTTTTTCATTTTTCTGCCAAACTTGGGCGACAGGAGCCCTACAAACACTTTTAATTTGTCTGCCCAACTTGGGCGACAGAAATCTGACACATTTTTTTCATTTTTCTGCTAAACTTGGGCGACAGGAGCCCTACAAATACTTTTAAGTTGTCTGCCAAACTTGGGCGACAGAAATATGACACATTTTTTTCATTTTTCTGCAAAACTTGGGCGACAGGAGCCCTACAAACACTTTTAATTTGTCTGCCCAACTTGGGCGACAGAAATCTGACACATTTTTTTCATTTTTCTGCTAAACTTGGGCGACAGGAGCCCTACAAACACTTTTAATTTGTCTGCCAAACTTGGGCAAAAGAAATCTGACACATTTTTTTCATTTTTCTGCCAAACTTGGGCGACAGGAGCCCTACAAACACTTTTAATTTGTCTGCCAGACTTGGGCGACAGAAATCTGACACATTTTTTTCATTTTTCTGCAGAACTTGGGCGACAGGAGCCCTTCAAATACTTTTAATTTGTCTGCCAAACTTGGGTGACAGAAATCTGGCACATTTTTTTCATTTTTCTGCAAAACTTGGGCGACAGGAGCCCTACAAACACTTTTAATTTGTCTGCCAAACTTGGGCGACAAAAATCTGACACATTTTTTTCATTTTTCTGCCAAACTTGGGCGACAGGAGCCCTACAAACACTTTTAATTTGTCTGCCCAACTTGGGCGACAGAAATCTGACACATTTTTTTCATTTTTCTGCTAAACTTGGGCGACAGGAGCCCTACAAATACTTTTCAGTTGTCTGCCAAACTTAGGCGACAGAAGTATGACACATTTTTTTCATTTTTCTGCCAAACTTGGGCGACAGGAGCCCTACAAACACTTTTAATTTGTCTGCCCAACTTGGGCGACAGAAATCTGACACATTTTTTTCATTTTTCTGCTAAACTTGGGCGACAGGAGCCCTACAAATACTTTTAAGTTGTCTGCCATACTTGGGCGACAAAAATCTGACAGGTTTTTTTCATTTTTCTGCAAAACTTGGGCGACAGGAGCCCTACAAATACTTTTAATTTGTCTGCCAAACTTGGGCGACAGAAATCTGGCACATTTTTTTTATTTTTCTGCAAAACTTGGGCGACAGGAGCCTACAAACACTTTTAATTTGTCTGCCAAAATTGGGCGACAAAAATCTGACTCATTTTTTTCATTTTTCTGCAAAACTTGGGAGACAGGATACCTTCAATATCTTTTAATTTGTCTGCCAAACTTGGGCGACAGAAATCTGACTAATTTTTTTCATTTTGCTGCCAAACTTGGGCGACAGGAGCCCTACAAATACTTTTAAATTGTCTGCCAAACTTGGGCGACAGAAATCTCACACATTTTTTTCATTTTTCTGCCAAACTTGTCGACAGGAGCCCTACAAACACTTTTAATTTGTCTGCCAGACTTGGGCGACAGAAATCTGACAAATTTTTTTCATTTTTCTACAAAACTTGGCGACAGGAGCCCTTCAAATACTTTTAATTTGTCTGCCAAACTTGGGTGACAGAAATCTGGCACATTTTTTTCATTTTTCTGCAAAACTTGGGAGACAGGAGCCCTACAAATACTTTTAATTTGTCTGCCAAACTTGGGCAACAGAAATCTGACACATTTTTTTCATTTTTCTGCCAAACTTGGGCGACAGGAGCCCTACAAACACTTTTAATTTGTCTGCCAGACTTGTGCGACAGAAATCTGACACATTTTTTTAATTTTTTTGCCAGACTTGGGCGACAGGAGCCCTACAAATACTTTTAATTTGTCTGCCAAACTTGGGCGACTGAAATCTGACACATATTTGTCATTTATCTGCCAAACTTGGGCGACAGGAGCCCTACAAATACTTTTAAGTTGTCTGCCAAACTTGGGCGACAGAAATATGACAAATTTTTTTCATTTTTCTGCCAAACTTGGGCGACAGGAGCCTACAAACACTTTTAATTTGTCTGCCAAAATTGGGCGACAGAAATCTGGCACATTTTTTTCATTTTTCTGCAAAACTTGGCGACAGGAGCCCTACAAACACTTTCAATTTGTCTGCCAAACTTGGGCGAAAAAAATCTGACACATTTTTTTCATTTTTCTGCAAAACTTGGGCGACAGGAGCCCTACAAATTCTTTTAATTTGTCTGCCAAACTTCAGCGACAGAAATAT
Organism: Villa cingulata; assembly: GCA_951394055.1. Lineage (NCBI taxonomy): Eukaryota > Metazoa > Arthropoda > Insecta > Diptera > Bombyliidae > Villa > Villa cingulata. The sequence goes on along the minus strand of OX596019.1, from coordinate 24,553,364 downwards.
GACACATTTTTTTCATTTTTCTGCAGAACTTGGGCGACAGGAGCCCTACAAATACTTTTAATTTGTCTGACAAACTTGGGCGACAGAAATCTGACTCATTTTTTTCATTTTGCTGCCAAACTTGGGCGACAGGAGCCCTACAAATACTTTTAAATTGTCTGCCAAACTTGGGCGACAGAAATCCGACACATTTTTTTAATTTTTTTGCCAGACTTGGGCGACAGGAGCCCTAGAAATACTTTTAATTTGTCTGCCAAACTTGGGTGACAGAAATCTGACACATTTTTTTCATTTTTCTGCAAAACTTGGGCGACAGGAGCCCTTCAAATACTTTTAATTTGTCTGCCAAACTTGGGCGACAGAAATCTGGCACATTTTTTTCATTTTTCTGCAAAACTTGGGCGAAAGGAGCCCTACAAACACTTTTAATTTGTCTGCCAAACATGGCGACAAAAATCGGACACGTTTTTTTCATTTTTCTGCAAAACTTGGGCGACAGGAGCCCTAGAAATACTTTTATTTTGTCTGCCAAACTTGGGCGACAGAAATCTGACACATTTTTTTCATTTTTCTGCCAAACTTGGGCGACAAAAATCTGACACGTTTTTTTCATTTTTCTGAAAAACTTGGGCGACAGGAGCCCTACAAATACTTTTAATTTGTCTGCCAAACTTGGGCGACAGAAATCTGAAACATTTTTTTCATATTTCTGCCTAAATTGGGCGACAGGAGCCCTACAAATACTTTTAATTTGTCTGCCAAACTTCGGCGACTGAAATCTGACACATTTTTTTCATTTTTCTGCCAAACTTGGGCGACAGGAGCCCTACAAATACTTTTAAGTCATCTGCCAAACTTGGGCGACAGAAATCTGGCACATTTTTTTCATTTTTCTGCAAAACTTGGCGACAGGAGCCCTACAAACACTTTTAATTTGTCTGCCAAACTTGTGCGACAAAAATCTGACACATTTTTTTCATTTTTCTGCAAAACTTAGGTGACAGGAGCCCTACAAATACTTTTAATTTGCCTGCCAAACTTCAGCGACAGAAATATGACACATTTTTTTCATTTTTCTGCCAAACTTTGGCGACAGGAGCCCTACAAACACTTTTAGTTTGTCTGCCAAACTTGGGCGACAAAAATCTGACACATTTTTTTCATTTTTCTGCCAAACTTTGGCGACAGGAGCCCTACAAACACTTTTAATTTGTCTGCCAAACTTGGGCGACAAAAATCTGACACTTTTTTTTCATTTTTCTGCAAAACTTGGGCGACAGGAGCCTTACAAACACTTTTAATTTGTCTGCCAAACTTGGGCGACTGAAATCTGACACATTTTTTTCATTTTTCTGCCAAACTTGGGCGACAGGAGCCCTACAAATACTTTTAAGTCATCTGCCAAACTTGGGCGACAGAAATCTGGCACATTTTTTTCATTTTTCTGCAAAACTTGGCGACAGGAGCCCTACAAACACTTTTAATTTGTCTGCCAAACTTGTGCGACAAAAATCTGACACATTTTTTTCATTTTTCTGCAAAACTTGGGCGACAGGAGCCCTTCAAATACTTTTAATTTGTCTGCCAAACTTGGCGACAGAAATCTGGCACATTTTTTTCATTTTTCTGCAAAACTTGGGCGACAGGAGCCCTACAAACACTTTTAATTTGTCTGCTAAACTTGGGCGACAGAAATCTGACACATTTTTTTCATTTTTCTGCAAAACTTGGGCGACAGGAGCCCTACAAATACTTTTAATTTGTCTGCCAAACTTGGGCGACAGAAATCTGACACATTTTTTTCTTTTTTCTGCCAAACTTGGGCGACAGGAGCCCTACAAATAATTTTTTGTTTTCTGCCAAACTTGGGCGACAGAAATCTGGCACATTTTTTTCATTTTTCTGCAAAACTTGGCGACAGGAGCCCTACAAATACTTTTAATTTGTCTGCCAAACTTGGGCGACAGAAATCTGACACATTTTTTTCATTTTTCTGCCAAACTTGGGCGACAGGAGCCCTAGAAATACTTTTAATTTGTCTGCCAAACTTGGGCGACAGAAATCTGGCACATTTTTTTCATTTTTCTGCAAAACTTGGGCGACAGGAGCCCTACAAATACTTTTAAGTTGTCTGCCAAACTTGGGCGACAGAAATCTGGCACATTTTTTTCATTTTTCTGCAAAACTTGGGCGACAGGAGCCCTACAAACACTTTCAATTTGTCTGCCAAACTTGGGCGAAAAAAATCTGACACATTTTTTTCATTTTTCTGCAAAACTTGGGCGACAGGAGCCCTACAAATACTTTTAATTTGTCTGCCAAACTTCAGCGACAGAAATATGACACATTTTTTTCATTTTTCTGCCAAACTTGGGCGACAGGAGCCCTACAAATACTTTTAATTTGTCTGACAAACTTGGGCGACAGAAATCTGACTCATTTTTTTCATTTTGCTGCCAATCTTGGGCGACAGGAGCCCTACAAATACTTTTAAATTGTCTGCCAAACTTGGGCGACAGAAATCCGACACATTTTTTTAATTTTTTTGCCAGACTTGGGCGACAGGAGCCCTAGAAATACTTTTAATTTGTCTGCCAAACTTGGGTGACAGAAATCTGACACATTTTTTTCATTTTTCTGCAAAACTTGGGCGACAGGAGCCCTTCAAATACTTTTAATTTGTCTGCCAAACTTGGGCGACAGAAATCTGGCACATTTTTTTTATTTTTCTGCAAAACTTGGGCGAAAGGAGCCCTACAAACACTTTTAATTTGTCTGCCAAACATGGCGACAAAAATCGGACACGTTTTTTTCATTTTTCTGCAAAACTTGGGCGACAGGAGCCCTACAAATACTTTTATTTTGTCTGCCAAACTTGGGCGACAGAAATCTGACACATTTTTTTCATTTTTCTGCCAAACTTGGGCGACAATAGCCCTACAAATACTTTTAATTTGTCTGCCAAACTTGGGCGACAAAAATCTGACACGTTTTTTTCATTTTTCTGCCAAACTTGGGCGACAGGAGCCCTACAAATACTTTTAATTTGTCTGCCAAACTTGGGCGACAGAAATCTGAAACATTTTTTTCATTTTTCTGCCTAAATTGGGCGACAGGAGCCCTACAAATACTTTTAATTTGTCTGCCAAACTTGGGCGACTGAAATCTGACACATTTTTTTCATTTTTCTGCCAAACTTGGGCGACAGGATCCCTACAAATACTTTTAATTTGTCTGCCAAACTTGGGCGACAGAAATCTGCCACATTTTTTTCATTTTTCTGCAAAACTTGGCGACAGGAGCCCTACAAACACTTTTAATTTGTCTGCCAAACTTGTGCGACAAAAATCTGACACATTTTTTTCATTTTTCTGCAAAACTTGGGCGACAGGAGCCCTTCAAATACTTTTAATTTGTCTGCCAAACTTGGCGACAGAAATCTGGCACATTTTTTTCATTTTTCTGCAAAACTTGGGCGACAGGAGCCCTACAAACACTTTTAATTTGTCTGCTAAACTTGGGCGACAGAAATCTGACACATTTTTTTCATTTTTCTGCAAAACTTGGGCGACAGGAGCCCTACAAATACTTTTAATTTGTCTGCCAAACTTGGGCGACAGAAATCTGACACATTTTTTTCATTTTTCTGCCAAACTTGGGCGACAGGAGCCCTACAAATACTTTTTAGTTATCTGCCAAACTTGGGCGACAGAAATCTGGCACATTTTTTTCATTTTTCTGCAAAACTTGGCGACAGGAGCCCTACAAATACTTTTAATTTGTCTGCCAAACTTGGGCGACAGAAATCTGGAACATTTTTTTCATTTTTCTGCAAAACTTGGCGACAGGAGCCCTACAAATACTTTTAAGTTGTCTGCCAAACTTGGGCGACAGAAATCTGGCACATTTTTTTCATTTTTCTGCAAAACTTGGGCGACAGGAGCCCTACAAACACTTTCAATTTGTCTGCCAAACTTGGGCGAAAAAAATCTGACACATTTTTTTCATTTTTCTGCAAAACTTGGGCGACAGGAGCCCTACAAATACTTTTAATTTGTCTGCCAAACTTCAGCGACAGAAATATGACACATTTTTTTCATTTTTCTGCCAAACTTGGGCGACAGGAGCCCTACAAATACTTTTAATTTGTCTGACAAACTTGGGCGACAGAAATCTGACTCATTTTTTTCATTTTGCTGCCAAACTTGGGCGACAGGAGCCCTACAAATACTTTTAAATTGTCTGCCAAACTTGGCGACAGAAATCCGACACATTTTTTTAATTTTTTTGCCAGACTTGGGCGACAGGAGCCCTAGAAATACTTTTAATTTGTCTGCCAAACTTGGGTGACAGAAATCTGACACATTTTTTTCATTTTTCTGCAAAACTTGGGCGACAGGAGCCCTTCAAATACTTTTAATTTGTCTGCCAAACTTGGGCGACAGAAATCTGGCACATTTTTTTTATTTTTCTGCAAAACTTGGGCGAAAGGAGCCCTACAAACACTTTTAATTTGTCTGCCAAACATGGCGACAAAAATCGGACACGTTTTTTTCATTTTTCTGCAAAACTTGGCGACAGGAGCCCTACAAATACTTTTAAGTTGTCTGCCAAACTTGGGCGACAGAAATATGACACATTTTTTTCATTTTTCTGCCAAACTTGGGCGACAGGAGCCTACAAATACTTTTAATTTGTCTGCCAAACTTGGGCGACAGAAATCTGGCACATTTTTTTCATTTTTCTGCAAAACTTGGCGACAGGAGCCCTACAAACACTTTTAATTTGTCTGCCAAACTTGTGCGACAAAAATCTGACACATTTTTTTCATTTTTCTGCAAAACTTAGGCGACAGGAGCCCTACAAATACTTTTAATTTGTCTGCCAAACTTCAGCGACAGAAATATGACACATTTTTTTTATTTTTCTGCCAAACTTTGGCGACAGGAGCCCTACAAACACTTTTAATTTGTCTGCCAAACTTGGGCGACAAAAATCTGACACATTTTTTTCATTTTTCTGCCAAACTTTGGCGACAGGAGCCCTACAAACACTTTTAATTTGTCTGCCAAACTTGGGCGACAAAAATCAGACACATTTTTTTCATTTTTCTGCAAAACTTGGGCGACAGGAGCCTTACAAACACTTTTAATTTGTCTGTCAAACTTGGGCGACTGAAATCTGACACATTTTTTTCATTTTTCTGCCAAACTTGGGCGACAGGAGCCCTACAAATACTTTTAAGTCATCTGCCAAACTTGGGCGACAGAAATCTAGCAAATTTTTTTCATTTTTCTGCAAAACTTGGCGACAGGAGCCCTACAAACACTTTTAATTTGTCTGCCAAACTTGTGCGACAAAAATCTGACACATTTTTTTCATTTTTCTGCAAAACTTAGGCGACAGGAGCCCTGCAAATACTTTTAATTTGTCTGCCAAACTTCAGAGACAGAAATATGACACATTTTTTTCATTTTTCTGCCAAACTTTGGCGACAGGAGCCCTACAAACACTTTTAATTTGTCTGCCAAACTTGGGCGACAAAAATCTGACACATTTTTTTCATTTTTCTGCCAAACTTTGGCGACAGGAGCCCTACAAACACTTTTAATTTGTCTGCCAAACTTGGGCGACAAAAATCTGACACATTTTTTTCATTTTTTTGCCAGCCTTGGGCGACAGGAGCCCTAGAAATACTTTTAATTTGTCTTCCAAACTTGGGTGACAGAAATCTGACACATTTTTTTCATTTTTCTGCAAAACTTGGGCGACAGGAGCCCTTCAAATACTTTTAATTTGTCTGCCAAACTTGGCGACAGAAATCTGGCACATTTTTTTCATTTTTCTGCAAAACTTGGGCGACAGGAGCCCTACAAACACTTTTAATTTGTCTGCCAAACTTGGGCGAAAGAAATCTGACACATTTTTTTCCTTTTTCTGCAAAACTTGTGCGACAGGAGCCCTACAAATACTTTTAATTTGTCTGCCAAACTTGGGCGACAGGAGCCCTACAAACACTTTAAATTTGTCTGCTAAACTTGGGCGACAGAAATCTGACACATTTTTTTCATTTTTCTGCAAAACTTGGGCGACAGGAGCCCTACAAATACTTTTAATTTGTCTGCCAAACTTGGGCAACAGAAATCTGACACATTTTTTTCATTTTTCTGCCAAACTTGGGCGACAGGAGCCCTACAAATACTTTTTAGTTATCTGCCAAACTTGGGCGACAGAAATCTGGCACATTTTTTTCATTTTTCTGCAAAACTTGGCGATAGGAGCCCTACAAATACTTTTAATTTGTCTGCCAAACTTGGGCGACAGAAATCTGACACATTTTTTTCATTTTTCTGCCAAACTTGGGCGACAGGAGCCCTACAAACACTTTTAATTTGTCTGCTAAACTTGGGCGACAGAAATCTGACACATTTTTTTCATTTTTCTGCCAAACTTGGCGACAGGAGCCTACAAATACTTTTAATTTGTCTGCCAAACTTTGGCGACTGAAATCTGACACATATTTGTCATTTTTCTGCCAAACTTGGGCGACAGGAGCCCTACAAATACTTTTAATTTGTCTGCAAACTTGGGCGACAGAAATCTGACACATTTTTTTCATTTTTCTGCCAAACTTGGGCGACAGGAGCCCTACAAATACTTTTAAGTTATCTGCCAAACTTGGGCGACAGAAATCTGGCACATTTTTTTCATTTTTCTGCAAAACTTGGCGACAGGAGCCCTACAAACACTTTTAATTTGTCTGCCAAACTTGGGCGACAAAAATCTGACACATTTTTTTCATATTTCTGCAAAACTTGGGCGACAGGAGCCCTACAAATACTTTTAATTTGTCTGCCAAACTTCAGCGACAGAAATATGACACATTTTTTTCATTTTTCTGCCAAACTTTGGGCGACAGGAGCCCTACAAACACTTTTAATTTGTCTGCCAAACTTGGGCGTCAAAAATCTGACACATTTTTTTCATTTTTCTGCAAAACTTGGGCGACAGGAGCCCTAGAAATACTTTTAATTTGTCTGCCAAACTTGGGTGACAGAAATCTGACACATTTTTTTCATTTTTCTGCAAAACTTGGGCGACAGGAGCCCTTCAAATACTTTTAATTTGTCTGCTAAACTTGGGCGACAGAAATCTGGCACATTTTTTTCATTTTTCTGCAAAACTTGGGCGAAAGGAGCCCTACAAATACTTTTAATTTGTCTGCCAAACTTAGGCGACAAAAATCTGACACGTTTTTTTCATTTTTCTGCCAAACTTGGGCGACAGGAGCCCTACAAATACTTTTAATTTGTCTGCCAAACTTGGGCGACTGAAATCTGACACATTTTTTTCATTTTTCTGCCAAACTTGGGCGACAGGAGCCCTACAAATACTTTTAAGTCATCTGCCAAACTTGGGCGACAGAAATCTGGCACATTTTTTTCATTTTTCTGCAAAACTTGGCGACAGGAGCCCTACAAACACTTTTAATTTGTCTGCCAAACTTGTGCGACAAAAATCTGACACATTTTTTTCATTTTTCTGCAAAACTTAGGCGACAGGAGCCCTACAAATACTTTTAATTTGTCTGCCAAACTTCAGAGACAGAAATATGACACATTTTTTTCATTTTTCTGCCAAACTTGGGCGACAATAGCCCTACAAATACTTTTAATTTGTCTGCCAAACTTGGGCGACAAAAATCTGACAGGTTTTTTTCATTTTTCTGCCAAACTTGGGCGACAGGAGCCCTACAAATACTTTTAATTTGTCTGCCAAACTTGGGCGACTGAAATCTGACACATTTTTTTCATTTTTCTGCCAAACTTGGGCGACAGGAGCCCTACAAATACTTTTAATTTGTCTGCCAAACTTGGGCGACAAAAATCTGACACGTTTTTTTCATTTTTCTGCCAAACTTGGGCGACAGGAGCCCTACAAATACTTTTAATTTGTCTGCCAAACTTGGGCGACTGAAATCTGACACATTTTTTTTATTTTTCTGCCAAACTTTGGCGACAGGAGCCCTACAAACACTTTTAATTTGTCTGCCAAACTTGGGCGACAAAAATCTGACACATTTTTTTCATTTTTCTGCCAAACTTTGGCGACAGGAGCCCTACAAACACTTTTAATTTGTCTGCCAAACTTGGGCGACAAAAATCTGACAAAATTTTTTTCATTTTTCTGCAAAACTTGGGCGACAGGAGCCTTACAAACACTTTTAATTTGTCTGCCAAACTTGGGCGACTGAAGTCTGACACATTTTTTTCATTTTTCTGCCAAACTTGGGCGACAGGAGCCCTACAAATACTTTTAAGTCATCTGCCAAACTTGGGCGACAGAAATCTGGCACATTTTTTTCATTTTTCTGCAAAACTTGGCGACAGAAGCCCTACAAACACTTTTAATTTGTCTGCCAAACTTGTGCGACAAAAATCTGACACATTTTTTTCATTTTTCTGCAAAACTTAGGCGACAGGAGCCCTACAAATACTTTTAATTTGTCTGCCAAACTTCAGAGACAGAAATATGACACATTTTTTTCATTTTTCTGCCAAACTTTGGCGACAGGAGCCCTACAAACACTTTTAATTTGTCTGCCAAACTTGGGCGACAAAAATCTGACACATTTTTTTCATTTTTTTGCCAGCCTTGGGCGACAGGAGCCCTAGAAATACTTTTAATTTGTCTTCCAAACTTGGGTGACAGAAATCTGACACATTTTTTTCATTTTTCTGCAAAACTTGGGCGACAGGAGCCCTTCAAATACTTTTAATTTGTCTGCCAAACTTGGCGACAGAAATATGGCACATTTTTTTCATTTTTCTGCAAAACTTGGGAGACAGGAGCCCTACAAACACTTTTAATTTGTCTGCCAAACTTGGGCGAAAGAAATCTGACACATTTTTTTCCTTTTTCTGCAAAACTTGGGCGACAGGAGCCCTACAAATACTTTTTAGTTATCTGCCAAACTTGGGCGACAGAAATCTGGCACATTTTTTTCATTTTTCTGCAAAACTTGGCGACAGGAGCCCTACAAATACTTTTAATTTGTCTGCCAAACTTGGGCGACAGAAATCTGACACATTTTTTTCATTTTTCTGCCAAACTTGGGCGACAGGAGCCCTACAAACACTTTTAATTTGTCTGCTAAACTTGGGCGACAGAAATCTGACACATTTTTTTCATTTTTCTGCCAAACTTGTGCGACAGGAGCCTACAAATACTTTTAATTTGTCTGCCAAACTTGGGTGACAGAAATCTGACACATTTTTTTCATTTTTCTGCAAAACTTGGGCGACAGGAGCCCTTCAAATACTTTTAATTTGTCTGCCAAACTTGGGCGACAGAAATCTGGCACATTTTTTTCATTTTTCTGCAAAACTTGGGCGACAGGAGCCCTTCAAATACTTTTAATTTGTCTGCCAAACTTGGGCGACAGAAATCTGGCACATTTTTTCCATTTTTCTGCCAAACTTGGGCGACAGGAGCCCTACAAATACTTTTTAGTTATCTGCCAAACTTGGGCGAAAGAAATCTGGCACATTTTTTTCATTTTTCTGCAAAACTTGGCGACAGGAGCCCTACAAATACTTTTAATTTGTCTGTCAAACTTGGGCGACAGGAGCCCTACAAACACTTTTAATTTGTCTGCTAAACTTGGGCGACAGAAATCTGACACATTTTTTTCATTTTTCTGCCAAACTTGGGCGACAGGAGCCCTACAAATACTTTTTAGTTATCTGCCAAACTTGGGCGACAGAAATCTGGCACATTTTTTTCATTTTTCTGCAAAACTTGGGCGACAGGAGCCCTACAAACACTTTTAATTTGTCTGCTAAACTTGGGCGACAGAAATCTGACACATTTTTTTCATTTTTCTGCCAAACTTGGGCGACAGGAGCCTACAAATACTTTTAATTTGTCTGCCAAACTTTGGCGACTGAAATCTGACACATATTTGTCATTTTTCTGCCAAACTTGGGAGACAGGAGCCCTACAAATACTTTTAATTTGTCTGCAAACTTGGGCGACAGAAATCTGACACATTTTTTTCATTTTTCTGCCAAAATTGGGCGACAGGAGCCCTACAAATACTTTTAATTTGTCTGCCAAACTTCAGCGACAGAAATCTGGCACATTTTTTTCATTTTTCTGCAAAACTTGGGCGACAGGAGCCCTTCAAATACTTTTAATTTGTCTGCCAAACTTGGGCGACAGAAATCTGGCACATTTTTTCCATTTTTCTGCCAAACTTGGGCGACAGGAGCCCTACAAATACTTTTTAGTTATCTGCCAAACTTGGGCGAAAGAAATCTGGCACATTTTTTTCATTTTTCTGCAAAACTTGGCGACAGGAGCCCTACAAATACTTTTAATTTGTCTGTCAAACTTGGGCGACAGGAGCCCTACAAACACTTTTAATTTGTCTGCTAAACTTGGGCGACAGAAATCTGACACATTTTTTTCATTTTTCTGCCAAACTTGGGCGACAGGAGCCCTACAAATACTTTTAATTTGTCTGCCAAACTTGGGCGACAGAAATCTGACACATTTTTTTCATTTTTCTGCCAAACTTGGGCGACAGGAGCCCTACAAACACTTTTAATTTGTCTGCTAAACTTGGGCGACAGAAATCTGACACATTTTTTTCATTTTTCTGCCAAACTTGGGCGACAGGAGCCTACAAATACTTTTAATTTGTCTGCCAAACTTTGGCGACTGAAATCTGACACATATTTGTCATTTTTCTGCCAAACTTGGGAGACAGGAGCCCTACAAATACTTTTAATTTGTCTGCAAACTTGGGCGACAGAAATCTGACACATTTTTTTCATTTTTCTGCCAAAATTGGGCGACAGGAGCCCTACAAATACTTTTAATTTGTCTGCCAAACTTCAGCGACAGAAATATGACACATTTTTTTCATTTTTCTGCCAAACTTTGGGCGACAGGAGCCCTACAAACACTTTTAATTTGTCTGCCAAACTTGGGCGACAAAAATCTGACACATTTTTTTCATTTTTCTGCAAAACTTGGGCGACAGGAGCCCTAGAAATACTTTTAATTTGTCTGCCAAACTTGGGTGACAGAAATCTGACACATTTTTTTCATTTTTCTGCAAAACTTGGGCAACAGGAGCCCTTCAAATACTTTTAATTTGTCTGCCAAACTTGGGCGACAGAAATCTGGCACATTTTTTTCATTTTTCTGCAAAACTTGGGCGACAGGAGCCCTTCAAATACTTTTAATTTGTCTGCCAAACTTGGGCGACAGAAATCTGGCACATTTTTTTCATTTTTCTGCCAAACTTGGGCGACAGGAGCCCTACAAATACTTTTTAGTTATCTGCCAAACTTGGGCGACAGAAATCTGGCACATTTTTTTCATTTTTCTGCAAAACTTGGCGACAGGAGCCCTACAAATACTTTTAATTTGTCTGCCAAACTTGGGCGACAGAAATCTGACACATTTTTTTCATTTTTCTGCCAAACTTGGGCGACAGGAGCCCTACAAACACTTTTAATTTGTCTGCTAAACTTGGGCGACAGAAATCTGACACATTTTTTTCATTTTTCTGCCAAACTTGGGCGACAGGAGCCTACAAATACTTTTAATTTGTCTGCCAAACTTTGGCGACTGAAATCTGACACATATTTGTCATTTTTCTGCCAAACTTGGGCGACAGGAGCCCTACAAATACTTTTAATTTGTCTGCAAACTTGGGCGACAGAAATCTGACACATTTTTTTCATTTTTCTGCCAAACTTGGGCGACAGGAGCCCTACAAATACTTTTAAGTTATCTGCCAAACTTGGGCGACTGAAATCTGACACATATTTGTCATTTTTCTGCCAAACTTGGGCGACAGGAGCCCTACAAATACTTTTAATTTGTCTGCAAACTTGGGCGACAGAAATCTGACACATTTTTTTCATTTTTCTGCAAAACTTGGCGACAGGAGCCCTACAAACACTTTTAATTTGTCTGCCAAACTTGGGCGACAAAAATCTGACACATTTTTTTCATTTTTCTGCAAAACTTGGGCGACAGGAGCCCTACAAATACTTTTAATTTGTCTGCCAAACTTCAGCGACAGAAATATGACACATTTTTTTCATTTTTCTGCCAAACATTGGGCGACAGGAGCCCTACAAACACTTTTAATTTGTCTGCCAAACTTGGGCGACAAAAATCTGACACATTTTTTTCATTTTTCTGCAAAACTTGGGCGACAGGAGCCCTAGAAATACTTTTAATTTGTCTGCCAAACTTGGGTGACAGAAATCTGACACATTTTTTTCATTTTTCTGCAAAACTTGGGCGACAGGAGCCCTTCAAATACTTTTAATTTGTCTGCTAAACTTGGGCGACAGAAATCTGGCACATTTTTTTCATTTTTCTGCAAAACTTGGGCGAAAGGAGCCCTACAAACACTTTTAATTTGTCTGCCAAACATGGCGACAAAAATCGGACACGTTTTTTTCATTTTTCTGCAAAACTTGGGCGACAGGAGCCCTACAAATACTTTTATTTTGTCTGCCAAACTTGGGCGACAGAAATCTGACACATTTTTTTCATTTTTCTGCCAAACTTGGGCGACAATAGCCCTACAAATACTTTTAATTTGTCTGCCAAACTTGGGCGACAAAAATCTGACACGTTTTTTTCATTTTTCTGCCAAACTTGGGCGACAGGAGCCCTACAAATACTTTTAATTTGTCTGCCAAACTTGGGCGACTGAAATCTGACACATTTTTTTCATTTTTCTGCCAAACTTGGGCGACAGGAGCCCTACAAACACTTTTAATTTGTCTGCTAAACTTGGGCGACAGAAATCTGACACATTTTTTTCATTTTTCTGCCAAACTTGGGCGACAGGAGCCTACAAATACTTTTAATTTGTCTGCCAAACTTTGGCGACTGAAATCTGACACATATTTGTCATTTTTCTGCCAAACTTGGCGACAGGAGCCCTACAAATACTTTTAATTTGTATGCAAACTTGGGCGACAGAAATCTGACACATTTTTTTCATTTTTCTGCCAAACTTGGGCGACAGGAGCCCTACAAATACTTTTAAGTTATCTGCGAAACTTGGGCGACAGAAATCTGGCACATTTTTTTCATTTTTCTGCAAAACTTGGGCGACAGGAGCCCTACAAATACTTTTAATTTGTCTGCCAAACTTCAGCGACAGAAATATGACACATTTTTTTCATTTTTCTGCCAAACTTTGGGCGACAGGAGCCCTACAAACACTTTTAATTTGTCTGCCAAACTTGGGCGACAAAAATCTGACACATTTTTTTCATTTTTCTGCAAAACTTGGGCGACAGGAGCCCTACAAATACTTTTAATTTGTCTGCCAAACTTCAGCGACAGAAATATGACACATTTTTTTCATTTTTCTGCCAAACTTTGGGCGACAGGAGCCCTACAAACACTTTTAATTTGTCTGCCAAACTTGGGCGACAAAAATCTGACACATTTTTTTCATTTTCCTGTAAAACTTGGGCGACAGGAGCCCTACAAATACTTTTAAATTGTCTGCCAAACTTGGGCGACAGAAATCTGACACATTTTTTTCATTTTTCTGCCAAACTTGGGCGACAGGAGCCCTACAAACACTTTTAATTTGTCTGCTAAACTTGGGCGACAGAAATCTGACACATTTTTTTCATTTTTCTGCCAAACTTGGGCGACAGGAGCCTACAAATACTTTTAATTTGTCTGCCAAACATGGGCGACAAAAATCTGACACATTTTTTTCATTTTTCTGCCAAACTTGGGCAACAGGAGCCCTACAAACACTTTTAATTTGTCTGCCAAACTTGGGCGACAGAAATCTGAAACATATTTGTCATTTTTCTGCAAAACTTGGGCGACAGGAGCCTTTCAAATACTTTTAATTTGTCTGCCAAACTTGGGCGACAGAAATCTGGCACATTTTTTCCATTTTTCTGCCAAACTTGGGCGACAGGAGCCCTACAAACACTTTTAATTTGTCTGCCAAACTTGGGCGACAGAAATCTGGCACATTTTTTTCATTTTTCTGCAAAACTTGGCGACAGGAGCCCTACAAACACTTTCAATTTGTCTGCCAAACTTGGGCGACAAAAATCTGACACATTTTTTTCATTTTTCTGCAAAACTTGGGAGACAGAAGCCCTACAAATACTTTTAATTTGTCTGCCAAACTTGGGCGACAGAAATCTGACACATTTTTTTCATTTTTCTGCCAAACTTGGGCGACAGGAGCCCTACAAACACTTTTAATTTGTCTGCCAAACTTGGGCGACAAAAATCTGACACATTTTTTTCATTTTTTTGCCAGCCTTGGGCGACAGGAGCCCTAGAAATACTTTTAATTTGTCTTCCAAACTTGGGTGACAGAAATCTGACACATTTTTTTCATTTTTCTGCAAAACTTGGGAGACAGAAGCCCTACAAATACTTTTAATTTGTCTGCCAAACTTGGGCGACAGAAATCTGACACATTTTTTTCATTTTTCTGCCAAACTTGGGCGACAGGAGCCTACAAATACTTTTAATTTGTCTGCCAAACTTTGGCGACTGAAATCTGACACATATTTGTCATTTTTCTGCCAAACTTGGCGACAGGAGCCCTACAAATACTTTTAATTTGTATGCAAACTTGGGCGACAGAAATCTGACACATTTTTTTCATTTTTCTGCCAAACTTGGGCGACAAGAGCCCTACAAATACTTTTAAGTTATCTGCGAAACTTGGGCGACAGAAATCTGGCACATTTTTTTCATTTTTCTGCAAAACTTGGGCGACAGGAGCCCTACAAATACTTTTAATTTGTCTGCCAAACTTCAGCGACAGAAATATGACACATTTTTTTCATTTTTCTGCCAAACTTTGGGCGACAGGAGCCCTACAAACACTTTTAATTTGTCTGCCAAACTTGGGCGACAAAAATCTGACACATTTTTTTCATTTTTCTGCAAAACTTGGGCGACAGGAGCCCTACAAATACTTTTAATTTGTCTGCCAAACTTCAGCGACAGAAATATGACACATTTTTTTCATTTTTCTGCCAAACTTTGGGCGACAGGAGCCCTACAAACACTTTTAATTTGTCTGCCAAACTTGGGCGACAAAAATCTGACACATTTTTTTCATTTTCCTGTAAAACTTGGGCGACAGGAGCCCTACAAATACTTTTAAATTGTCTGCCAAACTTGGGCGACAGAAATCTGACACATATTTGTCATTTTTCTGCCAAACTTGGGCGACAGGAGCCCTACAAATACTTTTAATTTGTCTGCCAAACATGGGCGACAAAAATCTGACACATTTTTTTCATTTTTCTGCCAAACTTGGGCAACAGGAGCCCTACAAACACTTTTAATTTGTCTGCCAAACTTGGGCGACAGAAATCTGAAACATATTTGTCATTTTTCTGCAAAACTTGGGCGACAGGAGCCTTTCAAATACTTTTAATTTGTCTGCCAAACTTGTGCGACAGAAATCTGGCACATTTTTTCCATTTTTCTGCAAAACTTGGGCGACAGGAGCCCTACAAACACTTTTAATTTGTCTGCCAAACTTGGGCGAAAGAAATCTGACACATTTTTTTCATTTTTCTGCCAAACTTGGGCGACAGGAGCCCTACAAACACTTTTAATTTGTCTGCCCAACTTGGGCGACAGAAATCTGACTCATTTTTTTCATTTTGCTGCCAAACTTGGGCGACAGGAGCCCTACAAATACTTTTAAATTGTCTGCCAAACTTGGGCGACAGAAATCTGACACATTTTTTTCATTTTTCTGCCAAACTTGGGCGACAGGAGCCCTACAAACACTTTTAATTTGTCTCCCAAACTTGGGCGACAAAAATCTGAAACATTTTTTTCATTTTTTTGCCAGCCTTGGGCGACAGGAGCCCTAGAAATACTTTTAATTTGTCTTCCAAACTTGGGTGACAGAAATCTGACACATTTTTTTCATTTTTCTGCAAAACTTGGGCGACAGGAGCCCTTCAAATACTTTTAATTTGTCTGCTAAACTTGGCGACAGAAATCTGGCACATTTTTTTCATTTTTCTGTAAAACTTGGGCGACAGGAGCCCTACAAATACTTTTAATTTGTCTGCCAAACTTGGGCGACAGGAGCCCTACAAACACTTTTAATTTGTCTGCTAAACTTGGGCGACAGAAATCTGACACATTTTTTTCATTTTTCTGCAAAACTTGGGCGACAGGAGCCCTACAAATACTTTTAATTTGTCTGCCAAACTTGGGCGACAGAAATCTGACACATTTTTTTCATTTTTCTGCCAAACTTGGGCGACAGGAGCCCTACAAATACTTTTTAGTTATCTGCCAAACTTGGGCGACAGAAATCTGGCACATTTTTTTCATTTTTCTGCAAAACTTGGCGACAGGAGCCCTACAAATACTTTTAATTTGTCTGCCAAACTTGGGCGACAGAAATCTGACACATTTTTTTCATTTTTCTGCCAAACTTGGGCGACAGGAGCCCTACAAACACTTTTAATTTGTCTGCTAAACTTGGGCGACAGAAATCTGACACATTTTTTTCATTTTTCTGCCAAACTTGGGCGACAGGAGCCTACAAATACTTTTAATTTGTCTGCCAAACTTTGGCGACTGAAATCTGACACATATTTGTCATTTTTCTGCCAAACTTGGCGACAGGAGCCCTACAAATACTTTTAATTTGTATGCCAAACTTTGGCGACTGAAATCTGACACATATTTGTCATTTTTCTGCCAAACTTGGCGACAGGAGCCCTACAAATACTTTTAATTTGTATGCAAACTTGGGCGACAGAAATCTGACACATTTTTTTCATTTTTCTGCAAAACTTGGGCGACAGGAGCCCTACAAATACTTTTAATTTGTCTGCCAAACTTCAGCGACAGAAATATGACACATTTTTTTCATTTTTCTGCCAAACTTTGGGCGACAGGAGCCCTACAAACACTTTTAATTTGTCTGCCAAACTTGGGCGACAAAAATCTGACACATTTTTTTCATTTTCCTGTAAAACTTGGGCGACAGGAGCCCTACAAATACTTTTAAATTGTCTGCCAAACTTGGGCGACAGAAATCTGACACATATTTGTCATTTTTCTGCCAAACTTGGGCGACAGGAGCCCTACAAATACTTTTAATTTGTCTGCCAAACATGGGCGACAAAAATCTGACACATTTTTTTCATTTTTCTGCCAAACTTGGGCAACAGGAGCCCTACAAACACTTTTAATTTGTCTGCCAAACTTGGGCGACAGAAATCTGAAACATATTTGTCATTTTTCTGCAAAACTTGGGCGACAGGAGCCTTTCAAATACTTTTAATTTGTCTGCCAAACTTGGGCGACAGAAATCTGGCACATTTTTTCCATTTTTCTGCCAAACTTGGGCGACAGGAGCCCTACAAACACTTTTAATTTGTCTGCCAAACTTGGGCGACAGAAATCTGGCACATTTTTTTCATTTTTCTGCAAAACTTGGCGACAGGAGCCCTACAAACACTTTCAATTTGTCTGCCAAACTTGGGCGACAAAAATCTGACACATTTTTTTCATTTTTCTGCAAAACTTGGGAGACAGAAGCCCTACAAATACTTTTAATTTGTCTGCCAAACTTGGGCGACAGAAATCTGACACATTTTTTTCATTTTTCTGCCAAACTTGGGCGACAGGAGCCCTACAAACACTTTTAATTTGTCTGCCAAACTTGGGCGACAAAAATCTGACACATTTTTTTCATTTTTTTGCCAGCCTTGGGCGACAGGAGCCCTAGAAATACTTTTAATTTGTCTTCCAAACTTGGGTGACAGAAATCTGACACATTTTTTTCATTTTTCTGCAAAACTTGGGAGACAGAAGCCCTACAAATACTTTTAATTTGTCTGCCAAACTTGGGCGACAGAAATCTGACACATTTTTTTCATTTTTCTGCCAAACTTGGGCGACAGGAGCCCTACAAACACTTTTAATTTGTCTGCTTAACTTGGGCGACAGAAATCTGACACATTTTTTTCATTTTTCTGCCAAACTTGGGCGACAGGAGCCTACAAATACTTTTAATTTGTCTGCCAAACTTTGGCGACTGAAATCTGACACATATTTGTCATTTTTCTGCCAAACTTGGCGACAGGAGCCCTACAAATACTTTTAATTTGTATGCAAACTTGGGCGACAGAAATCTGACACATTTTTTTCATTTTTCTGCCAAACTTGGGCGACAGGAGCCCTACAAATACTTTTAAGTTATCTGCGAAACTTGGGCGACAGAAATCTGGCACATTTTTTTCATTTTTCTGCAAAACTTGGGCGACAGGAGCCCTACAAATACTTTTAATTTGTCTGCCAAACTTCAGCGACAGAAATATGACACATTTTTTTCATTTTTCTGCCAAACTTTGGGCGACAGGAGCCCTACAAACACTTTTAATTTGTCTGCCAAACTTGGGCGACAAAAATCTGACACATTTTTTTCATTTTTCTGCAAAACTTGGGCGACAGGAGCCCTACAAATACTTTTAATTTGTCTGCCAAACTTCAGCGACAGAAATATGACACATTTTTTTCATTTTTCTGCCAAACTTTGGGCGACAGGAGCCCTACAAACACTTTTAATTTGTCTGCCAAACTTGGGCGACAAAAATCTGACACATTTTTTTCATTTTCCTGTAAAACTTGGGCGACAGGAGCCCTACAAATACTTTTAAATTGTCTGCCAAACTTGGGCGACAGAAATCTGACACATATTTGTCATTTTTCTGCCAAACTTGGGCGACAGGAGCCCTACAAATACTTTTAATTTGTCTGCCAAACATGGGCGACAAAAATCTGACACATTTTTTTCATTTTTCTGCCAAACTTGGGCAACAGGAGCCCTACAAACACTTTTAATTTGTCTGCCAAACTTGGGCGACAGAAATCTGAAACATATTTGTCATTTTTCTGCAAAACTTGGGCGACAGGAGCCTTTCAAATACTTTTAATTTGTCTGCCAAACTTGTGCGACAGAAATCTGGCACATTTTTTCCATTTTTCTGCAAAACTTGGGCGACAGGAGCCCTACAAACACTTTTAATTTGTCTGCCAAACTTGGGCGAAAGAAATCTGACACATTTTTTTCATTTTTCTGCCAAACTTGGGCGACAGGAGCCCTACAAACACTTTTAATTTGTCTGCCCAACTTGGGCGACAGAAATCTGACTCATTTTTTTCATTTTGCTGCCAAACTTGGGCGACAGGAGCCCTACAAATACTTTTAAATTGTCTGCCAAACTTGGGCGACAGAAATCTGACACATTTTTTTCATTTTTCTGCCAAACTTGGGCGACAGGAGCCCTACAAACACTTTTAATTTGTCTCCCAAACTTGGGCGACAAAAATCTGAAACATTTTTTTCATTTTTTTGCCAGCCTTGGGCGACAGGAGCCCTAGAAATACTTTTAATTTGTCTTCCAAACTTGGGTGACAGAAATCTGACACATTTTTTTCATTTTTCTGCAAAACTTGGGCGACAGGAGCCCTTCAAATACTTTTAATTTGTCTGCTAAACTTGGCGACAGAAATCTGGCACATTTTTTTCATTTTTCTGTAAAACTTGGGCGACAGGAGCCCTACAAATACTTTTAATTTGTCTGCCAAACTTGGGCGACAGGAGCCCTACAAACACTTTTAATTTGTCTGCTAAACTTGGGCGACAGAAATCTGACACATTTTTTTCATTTTTCTGCAAAACTTGGGCGACAGGAGCCCTACAAATACTTTTAATTTGTCTGCCAAACTTGGCGACAGAAATCTGACACATTTTTTTCATTTTTCTGCCAAACTTGGGCGACAGGAGCCCTACAAATACTTTTTAGTTATCTGCCAAACTTGGGCGACAGAAATCTGGCACATTTTTTTCATTTTTCTGCAAAACATGGCGACAGGAGCCCTACAAATACTTTTAATTTGTCTGCCAAACTTGGGCGACAGAAATCTGACACATTTTTTTCATTTTTCTGCCAAACTTGGGCGACAGGAGCCCTACAAACACTTTTAATTTGTCTGCTAAACTTGGGCGACAGAAATCTGACACATTTTTTTCATTTTTCTGCCAAACTTGGGCGACAGGAGCCTACAAATACTTTTAATTTGTCTGCCAAACTTTGGCGACTGAAATCTGACACATATTTGTCATTTTTCTGCCAAACTTGGCGACAGGAGCCCTACAAATACTTTTAATTTGTATGCAAACTTGGGCGACAGAAATCTGACACATTTTTTTCATTTTTCTGCCAAACTTGGGCGACAGGAGCCCTACAAATACTTTTAAGTTATCTGCGAAACTTGGGCGACAGAAATCTGGCACATTTTTTTCATTTTTCTGCAAAACTTGGGCGACAGGAGCCCTACAAATACTTTTAATTTGTCTGCCAAACTTCAGCGACAGAAATATGACACATTTTTTTCATTTTTCTGCCAAACTTTGGGCGACAGGAGCCCTACAAACACTTTTAATTTGTCTGCCAAACTTGGGCGACAAAAATCTGACACATTTTTTTCATTTTTCTGCAAAACTTGGGCGACAGGAGCCCTACAAATACTTTTAATTTGTCTGCCAAACTTCAGCGACAGAAATATGACACATTTTTTTCATTTTTCTGCCAAACTTTGGGCGACAGGAGCCCTACAAACACTTTTAATTTGTCTGCCAAACTTGGGCGACAAAAATCTGACACATTTTTTTCATTTTCCTGTAAAACTTGGGCGACAGGAGCCCTACAAATACTTTTAAATTGTCTGCCAAACTTGGGCGACAGAAATCTGACACATATTTGTCATTTTTCTGCCAAACTTGGGCGACAGGAGCCCTACAAATACTTTTAATTTGTCTGCCAAACATGGGCGACAAAAATCTGACACATTTTTTTCATTTTTCTGCCAAACTTGGGCAACAGGAGCCCGACAAACACTTTTAATTTGTCTGCCAAACTTGGGCGACAGAAATCTGAAACATATTTGTCATTTTTCTGCAAAACTTGGGCGACAGGAGCCTTTCAAATACTTTTAATTTGTCTGCCAAACTTGGGCGACAGAAATCTGGCACATTTTTTCCATTTTTCTGCAAAACTTGGGCGACAGGAGCCCTACAAACACTTTTAATTTGTCTGCCAAACTTGGGCGAAAGAAATCTGACACATTTTTTTCATTTTTCTGCCAAACTTGGGCGACAGGAGCCCTACAAACACTTTTAATTTGTCTGCCCAACTTGGGCGACAGAAATCTGACTCATTTTTTTCATTTTGCTGCCAAACTTGGGCGACAGGAGCCCTACAAATACTTTTAAATTGTCTGCCAAACTTGGGCGACAGAAATCTGACACATTTTTTTCATTTTTCTGCCAAACTTGGGCGACAGGAGCCCTACAAACACTTTTAATTTGTCTGCCAGACTTGGGCGACAGAAATCTGACACATTTTTTTCATTTTTTCTGCAAAACTTGGGCGACAGGAGCCCTTCAAATACTTTTAATTTGTCTGCCAAACTTGGGTGACAGAAATCTGGCACATTTTTTTCATTTTTCTGCAAAATTTGGGCGACAGGAGCCCTACAAACACTTTTAATTTGTCTGCCAAACTTGGGCGACAAAAATCTGACACGTTTTTTTCATTTTTCTGCAAAACTTGGGCGACAGGAACCCTACAAATACTTTTAATTTGTCTGCCACACATGGGCGACAGAAATCTGACACATTTTTTTCATTTTTCTGCCAAACTTGGGCGACAGGAGCCCTACAAATACTTTTAATTTGTCTGCCAAACTTGGGCGACTGAAATCGGACACATATTTGTCATTTTTCTGCCAAACTTGGGCGACAGGAGCCCTACAGATACTTTTAAGTTGTCTGCCAAACTTGGGCGACAGAAATATGACACATTTTTTTCATTTTTCTGCCAAACTTGGGCGACAGGAGTCCTACAAACACTTTTAATTTGTCTGCCAGACTTGGGCGACAGAAATCTGACACATTTTTTTCATTTTTCTGCAAAACTTGGGCGACAGGAGCCCTACAAATACTTTTAATTTGTCTGCCAAACTTGGGCGACTGAAATCTGACACATATTTGTCATTTTTCTGCCAAACTTGGGCGACAGGAGCCCTACAAATACTTTTAAGTTGTCTGCCAAACTTGGGCGACAGAAATATGACACATTTTTTTCATAAACACTTTTAATTTGTCTGCCAGACTTGGGCGACAGAAATCTGACACATTTTTTTCATTTTTCTGCAAAACTTGGGCGACAGGAGCCCTTTAAATACTTTTAATTTGTCTGCCAAACTTGGGTGACAGAAATCTGGCACATTTTTTTCATTTTTCTGCAAAACTTGGGCGACAGGAGCCCTACAAACACTTTTAATTTGTCTGCCAAACTTGGGCGACAAAAATCTGACACATTTTTTTCATTTTTCTGCCAAACTTGGGCGACAGGAGCCCTACAAATACTTTTAATTTGTCTGCCAAACTTGGGCGACTGAAATCTGACACATATTTGTCATTTTTCTGCCAAACTTGGGCGACAGGAGCCCTACAGATACTTTTAAGTTGTCTGCCAAACTTGGGCGACAGAAATATGACACATTTTTTTCATTTTTCTGCAAAACTTGGGCGACAGGAGCCCTACAAATACTTTTCAGTTGTCTGCCAAACTTGGGCGACAGAAGTATGACACATTTTTTTCATTTTTCTGCCAAACTTGGGCGACAGGAGCCCTACAAACACTTTTAATTTGTCTGCCAAACTTGGGCGACAAAAATCTGACACATTTTTTTCATTTTTCTGCCAAACTTGGGCGACAGGAGCCCTACAAATACTTTTAATTTGTCTGCCAAACTTGGGCGACTGAAATCTGACACATTTTTTTCATTTTTCTGCCAAACTTGGGCGCTAGGAGCCCTACAAATACTTTTAAGTTGTCTGCCAAACTTGGGCGACAAAAATCTGACAGGTTTTTTTCATTTTTCTGCAAAACTTGGGCGACAGGAGCCCTACAAATACTTTTAATTTGTCTGCCAAACTTGGGCGACAGAAATCTGGCACATTTTTTTTATTTTTCTGCAAAACTTGGGCGACAGGAGCCTACAAACACTTTTAATTTGTCTGCCAAAATTGGGCGACAAAAATCTGACACATTTTTTTCATTTTTCTGCAAAACTTGGGAGACAGGATACCTTCAAATTCTTTTAATTTGTCTGCCAAACTTGGGCGACTGAAATCTGACACATATTTGTCATTTTTCTGCCAAACTTGGGCGACAGGAGCCCTACAGATACTTTTAAGTTGTCTGCCAAACTTGGGCGACAGAAATATGACACATTTTTTTCATTTTTCTGCCAAACTTGGGCGACAGGAGCCCTACAAACACTTTTAATTTGTCTGCCCAACTTGGGCGACAGAAATCTGACACATTTTTTTCATTTTTCTGCCAAACTTGGGCGACAGGAGCCTACAAACACTTTTAATTTGTCTGCCCAACTAGGGCGACAGAAATCTGGCACATTTTTTTCATTTTTCTGCAAAACTTGGCGACAGGAGCCCTACAAACACTTTCAATTTGTCTGCCAAACTTGGGCGACAAAAATCTGACACATTTTTTTCATTTTTCTGCAAAACTTGGGAGACAGAAGCCCTACAAATACTTTTAATTTGTCTGCCAAACTTGGGCGACAGAAATCTGACACATTTTTTTCATTTTTCTGCCAAACTTGGGCGACAGGAGCCCTACAAACACTTTTAATTTGTCTGCCAGACTTGGGCGACAGAAATCTGACACATTTTTTTCATTTTTCTGCAAAACTTGGGCGACAGGAGCCCTTCAAATACTTTTAATTTGTCTGCCAAACTTGGTCGACAGAATTCTGGCACATTTTTTTCATTTTTCTGCAAAATTTGGGCGACAGGAGCCCTACAAACACTTTAAATTTGTCTGCTAAACTTGGGCGACAGAAATCTGGCACATTTTTTTCATTTTTCTGCAAAACTTGGCGACAGGAGCCCTACAAACACTTTCAATTTGTCTGCCAAACTTCAGCGACAGAAATATGACACATTTTTTTCATTTTTCTGCCAAACTTGGGCGACAGGAGCCCTACAAATACTTTTAATTTGTCTGACAAACTTGGGCGACAGAATTCTGGCACATTTTTTTCATTTTTCTGCAAAATTTGGGCGACAGGAGCCCTACAAATACTTTTAAATTGTCTGCCAAACTTGGGCGACAGAATTCTGGCACATTTTTTTCATTTATCTGCAAAATTTGGGCGACAGGAGCCCTACAAACACTTAAGATTTGTCTGCCAAACTTGGACGACAAAAATCTGACACATTTTTTTCATTTTTCTGCAAAACTTGGGCGACAGGAGCCCTACAAATACTTTTAATTTGTCTGCCAAACTTCAGCGACAGAAATATGACACATTTTTTTCATTTTTCTGCCAAACTTGGGCGACAGGAGCCCTACAAATACTTTTAATTTGTCTGACAAACTTATACGACAGAAATCTGACTCATTTTTTTCATTTTGTTGCCAAACTTGGGCGACAGGAGCCCTACAAATACTTTTAAATTGTCTGCCAAACTTGGGCGACAGTAATCCGACACATTTTTTTCATTTTTGGGCGACAGGAGCCCTAGAAATACTTTTAATTTGTCTTCCAAACTTGGGTGACAGAAATCTGACACATTTTTTTCATTTTTCTGCAAAACTTGGGCGACAGGAGCCCTTCAAATACTTTTAATTTGTCTGCCAAACTTGGGCGACAGAAATCTAGCACATTTTTTTCATTTTTCTGAAAAACTTGGGCGAAAGGAGCCCTACAAACACTTTTAATTTGTCTGCCAAACTTGGCGACAAAAATCGGACACATTTTTTTCATTTTTCTGCAAAACTTGAGCGACAGGCGCCCTACAAATACTTTTATTTTGTCTGCCAAACTTGGGCGACAGAAATCTGACACATTTTTTTCATTTTTCTGCCAAACTTGGGCGACAATAGACCTACAAATACTTTTAATTTGTCTGCCAAACTTGGGCGACAAAAATCTGACACGTTTTTTTCATTTTTCTGCAAAACTTGGGCGACAGGAGCCCTACAAATACTTTTAATTTGTCTGCCAAACTTGGGCGACAGAAATCTGACACATTTTTTTCATTTTTCTGCCAAACTTGGGCGACAGGAGCCCTACAAATACTTTTAACTTGTCTGCCAAACTTGGGCGACTGAAATCTGACACATATTTGTCATTTTTCTGGCAAACTTGGGCGACAGGAGCCCTACAAATACTTTTAATTTGTCTGCCAAACTTGGGCGACAGAAATCTGACACATTTTTTTCATTTTTCTGCCAAACTTGGGCGACAGGAGCCCTACAAATACTTTTAAGTTATCTGCCAAACTTGGGCGACAGAAATCTGGCACATTTTTTTCATTTTTCTGCAAAACTTGGCGACAGGAGCCCTACAAACACTTTTAATTTGTCTGCCAAACTTGGGCGACAAAAATCTGACACATTTTTTTCATTTTTCTGCAAAACTTGGGCGACTGGAGCCCTACAAATACTTTTAATTTGTCTGCCAAACTTCAGCGACAGAAATATGACACATTTTTTTCATTTTTCTGCTAAACTTTGGCGACAGGAGCCCTACAAACACTTTTAATTTGTCTGCCAAACTTGGGCGACAGAAATCTGACACATATTTGTCATTTTTCTGCGAAACTTGGGCGACAGGAGCCCTACAAACACTTTTAATTTGTCTGCCAAACTTGGGCGATAGAAATCTGACTCATTTTTTTCATTTTTCTGCAGGACTTGGGCGACAGGAGCCCTACAAATACTTTTAATTTGTCTGCCAAACTTGGGCGACATAAATCTGACACATTTTTTTCATTTTTCTGCCAAACTTGGGCGACAGGAGCCTACAAACACTTTTAATTTGTCTGCCCAAATTGGGCGACAGAAATCTGGCACATTTTTTTCATTTTTCTGCAAAACTTGGCGACAGGAGCCCTACAAACACTTTCAATTTGTCTGCCAAACTTGGGCGACAAAAATCTGACACATTTTTTTCATTTTTCTGCAAAACTTGGGCGACAGGAGCCCTTCAAATACTTTTAATTTGTCTGCCAAACTTGGTCGACAGAATTCTGGCACATTTTTTTCATTTTTCTGCAAAATTTGGGCGACAGGAGCCCTACAAACACTTTAAATTTGTCTGCTAAACTTGGGCGACAGAAATCTGGCACATTTTTTTCATTTTTCTGCAAAACTTGGCGACAGGAGCCCTACAAACACTTTCAATTTGTCTGCCAAACTTCAGCGACAGAAATATGACACATTTTTTTCATTTTTCTGCCAAACTTGGGCGACAGGAGCCCTACAAATACTTTTAATTTGTCTGACAAACATGGGCGACAGAATTCTGGCACATTTTTTTCATTTTTCTGCAAAATTTGGGCGACAGGAGCCCTACAAATACTTTTAAATTGTCTGCCAAACTTGGGCGACAGAATTCTGGCACATTTTTTTCATTTTTCTGCAAAATTTGGGCGACAGGAGCCCTACAAACACTTTAAATTTGTCTGCCAAACTTAGACGACAAAAATCTGACACATTTTTTTCATTTTTCTGCAAAACTTGGGCGACAGGAGCCCTACAAATACTTTTAATTTGTCTGCCAAACTTCAGCGACAGAAATATGACACATTTTTTTCATTTTTCTGCCAAACTTGGGCGACAGGAGCCCTACAAATACTTTTAATTTGTCTGACAAACTTATACGACAGAAATCTGACTCATTTTTTTCATTTTGCTGCCAAACTTGGGCGACAGGAGCCCTACAAACACTTTTAATTTGTCTGCCAGACTTGGGCGACAGAAATCTGACACATTTTTTTCATTTTTCTGCAAAACTTGGGCGACAGGAGCCCTTCAAATACTTTTAATTTGTCTGCCAAACTTGGGTGACAGAAACCTGGCACATTTTTTTCATTTTTCTGCAAAAATTGGGCGACAGGAGCCCTACAAACACTTTTAATTTGTCTGCCAAACTTGGGCGACAAAAATCTGACACATTTTTTTCATTTTTCTGCCAAACTTGGGCGACAGGAGCCCTACAAATACTTTTAATTTGTCTGCAAACTTGGGCGACTGAAATCTGACACATATTTGTCATTTTTCTGCCAAACTTGGGCGACAGGAGCCCTACAAACACTTTTAATTTGTCTGCCAGACTTGGGCGACAGAAATCTGACACATTTTTTTCATTTTTCTGCAAAACTTGGGCGACAGGAGCCCTTCAAATACTTTTAATTTGTCGGCCAAACTTGGGCGACAGAAATATGACACATTTTTTTCATTTTTCTGCCAAACTTGGGCGACAGTAGCCCTACAAACACTTTTAATTTGTCTGCCCAACTTGGGCGACAGAAATCTGACACATTTTTTTCATTTTTCTGCCATCTTGGGCGACAGGAGCCTTACAAATACTTTTAATTTGTCTGCCAAACTTGGGCGACTGAAATCTGACACATATTTGTCATTTTTCTGCCAAACTTGGGCGACAGGAGCCCTACAAATACTTTTAAGTTGTCTGCCAAACTTGGGCGACAGAAATCTGGCACATTTTTTTCATTTTTCTGCAAAACTTGGCGACTGGAGCCCTACAAACACTTTCAATTTGTCTGCCAAACTTGGGCGACAAAAATCTGACACATTTTTTTCATTTTTCTGCAAAACTTGGGAGACAGGAGCCCTACAAATACTTTTAATTTGTCTGCCAAACTTGGGCGACAGAAATCTGACACATTTTTTTCATTTTTCTGCCAAACTTGGGCGACAGGAGCCCTAAAAACACTTTTAATTTGTCTGCCAGACTTGGGCGACAGAAATCTGACACATTTTTTTCATTTTTCTGCAAAACTTGGGCGACAGGAGCCCTTCAAATACTTTTAATT
The DNA here is from genome assembly GCA_951394055.1 of Villa cingulata. NCBI lineage: Eukaryota > Metazoa > Arthropoda > Insecta > Diptera > Bombyliidae > Villa > Villa cingulata. The sequence goes on along the minus strand of OX596019.1, from coordinate 24,525,346 downwards.
TGTCTGCCAAACTTGGTCGACAGAATTCTGGCACATTTTTTTCATTTTTCTGCAAAATTTGGGCGACAGGAGCCCTACAAACACTTTAAATTTGTCTGCTAAACTTGGGCGACAGAAATCTGGCACATTTTTTTCATTTTTCTGCAAAACTTGGCGACAGGAGCCCTACAAACACTTTCAATTTGTCTGCCAAACTTCAGCGACAGAAATATGACACATTTTTTTCATTTTTCTGCCAAACTTGGGCGACAGGAGCCCTACAAATACTTTTAATTTGTCTGACAAACTTGGGCGACAGAATTCTGGCACATTTTTTTCATTTTTCTGCAAAATTTGGGCGACAGGAGCCCTACAAATAATTTTAAATTGTCTGCCAAACTTGGGCGACAGAATTCTGGCACATTTTTTTCATTTTTCTGCAAAATTTGGGCGACAGGAGCCCTACAAACACTTTAAATTTGTTTGCCAAACTTGGACGACAAAAATCTGACACATTTTTTTCATTTTTCTGCAAAATTTGTGCGACAGGAGCCCTACAAATACTTTTAATTTGTCTTCCAAACTTGAGTGACAGAAATTTGACACATTTTTTTCATTTTTCTGCAAAACTTGGGCGACAGGAGCCCTTCAAATACTTTTAATTTGTCTGCCAAACTTGGGCGACAGAAATCTAGCACATTTTTTTCATTTTTCTGCAAAACTTGGGCGAAAGGAGCCCTACAAACACTTTTAATTTGTCTGCCAAACATGGGCGACAAAAATCGGACACATTTTTTTCATTTTTCTGCAAAACTTGAGCGACAGGCGCCCTACAAATACTTTTATTTTGTCTGCCAAACTTGGGCGACAGAAATCTGACACATTTTTTTCATTTTTCTGCCAAACTTGGGCGACAATAGACCTACAAATACTTTTAATTTGTCTGCCAAACTTGGGCGACAGAAATCTGACACATTTTTTTTATTTTTCTGCCAAACTTGGGCGACAGGAGCCCTACAAATACTTTTAAGTTATCTGCCAAACTTGGGCGACAGAAATCTGGCACATTTTTTTCATTTTTCTGCAAAACTTGGCGACAGGAGCCCTACAAACACTTTTAATTTGTCTGCCAATTTTGGGCGACAAAAATCTGACACATTTTTTTCAATTTTCTGCAAAACTTGGGCGACTGGAGCCCTACAAATACTTTTAATTTGTCTGCCAAACTTCAGCGACAGAAATATGACACATTTTTTTCATTTTTCTGCCAAACTTTGGCGACAGGAGCCCTACAAACACTTTTAATTTGTCTGCCAAACTTGGGCGTCAAAAATCTGACACATTTTTTTCATTTTACTGCAAAACTTGGGCGACAGGAGCCCTACAAATACTTTTAGTTTGTCTGCCAAACTTGGGCGACAGAAATCTGACACATTTTTTTCATTTTTCTGCCAAACTTGGGAGACAGGAGCCCTACAAATACTTTAAATTGTCTGCCAAACTTGGGCGACTGAAATCTGACACATATTTGTCATTTTTCTGCCAAACTTGGGCGACAGGAGCCCTACAGATACTTTTAAGTTGTCTGCCAAACTTGGGCGACAGAAATATGACACATTTTTTTCATTTTTCTGCAAAACTTGGGCGACAGGAGCCCTACAAATACTTTTCAGTTGTCTGCCAAACTTGGGCGACAGAAGTATGACACATTTTTTTCATTTGTCTGCCAAACTTGGGCGACAGGAGCCCTACAAACACTTTTAATTTGTCTGCCCAACTTGGGCGACAGAAATCTGACACATTTTTTTCATTTTTCTGCCAAACTTGGGCGCTAGGAGCCCTACAAATACTTTTAAGTTGTCTGCCAAACTTGGGCGACAAAAATCTGACAGGCTTTTTTCATTTTTCTGCAAAACTTGGGCGACAGGAGCCTACAAATACTTTTAATTTGTCTGCCAAACTTGGGCGACAGAAATCTGGCACATTTTTTTTATTTTTCTGCAAAACTTGGGCGACAGGAGCCTACAAACACTTTTAATTTGTCTGCCAAAATTGGGCGACAAAAATCTGACACATTTTTTTCATTTTTCTGCAAAACTTGGGCGACAGGAGCCCTACAAACACTTTTAATTTGTCTGCCAAACTTGGGCGACAAAAATCTGACACATTTTTTTCATTTTTCTGCAAACTTGGGCGACAGGAGCCCTACAAATACTTTTAATTTGTCTGCCAAACTTGGGTGACAGAAACCTGGCACATTTTTTTCATTTTTCTGCAAAACTTGGGCGACAGGAGCCCTACAAACACTTTTAATTTGTCTGCCCAACTTGGGCGACAGAAATCTGGCACATTTTTTTTATTTTTCTGCAAAACTTGGGAGACAGGATACCTTCAAATTCTTTTAATTTGTCTGCCAAACTTGGGCGACAGAAATCTGACTCATTTTTTTCATTTTGCTGCCAAACTTGGGCGACTGGAGCCCTACAAATACTTTTAATTTGTCTGCCAAACTTCAGCGACAGAAATATGACACATTTTTTTCATTTTTCTGCCAAACTTTGGCGACAGGAGCCCTACAAACACTTTTAAGTTGTCTGCCAAACTTGGGCGACAGGAGCCCTACAAACACTTTTAATTTGTCTGCCAAACTTGGGCGACAAAAATCTGACACATTTTTTTCATTTTTCTGCCAAACTTGGGCGACAGGAGCCCTACAAATACTTTTAATTTGTCTGCCAAACTTGGGCGACTGAAATCTGACACATATTTGCCATTTTTCTGCCAAACTTGGGCGACAGGAGCCCTACAGATACTTTTAAGTTGTCTGCCAAACTTGGGCGACAGAAATATGACACATTTTTTTCATTTTTCTGCAAAACTTGGGCGACAGGAGCCTAACAAATACTTTTCAGTTGTCTGCCAAACTTGGGCGACAGAAGTATGACACATTTTTTTCATTTTTCTGCCAAACTTGGGCGACAGGAGCCCTACAAACACTTTTAATTTGTCTGCCCAACTTGGGCGACAGAAATCTGACACATTTTTTTCATTTTTCTGCCAAACTTGGGCGCTAGGAGCCCTACAAATACTTTTAAGTTGTCTGCCAAACTTGGGCGACAAAAATCTGACAGGTTTTTTTCATTTTTCTGCAAAACTTTGCGACAGGAGCCCTACAAATACTTTTAATTTGTCTGCCAAACTTGGGCGATAGAAATCTGGCACATTTTTTTTTATTTTTCTGCAAAACTTGGGCGACAGGAGCCTACAAACACTTTTAATTTGTCTGCCAAAATTGGGCGACAAAAATCTGACACATTTTTTTCATTTTTCTGCAAAACTTGGGAGACAGGATACCTTCAAATTCTTTTAATTTGTCTGCCAAACTTGGGCGACAGAAATCTGACACATTTTTTTCATTTTTCTGCCAAACTTGGGCGCTAGGAGCCCTACAAATACTTTTAAGTTGTCTGCCAAACTTGGGCGACAAAAATCTGACAGGTTTTTTTCATTTTTCTGCAAAACTTTGCGACAGGAGCCCTACAAATACTTTTAATTTGTCTGCCAAACTTGGGCGACAGAAATCTGGCACATTTTTTTTTATTTTTCTGCAAAACTTGGGCGACAGGAGCCTACAAACACTTTTAATTTGTCTGCCAAAATTGGGCGACAAAAATCTGACACATTTTTTTCATTTTTCTGCCAAACTTGGGCGACAGGAGCCCTACAAATACTTTTAATTTGTCTGCCAAACTTGGGCGACTGAAATCTGACACATATTTGTCATTTTTCTGCCAAACTTGGGCGACAGGAGCCCTACAGATACTTTTAAGTTGTCTGCCAAACTTGGGCGACAGAAATATGACACATTTTTTTCATTTTTCTGCAAAACTTGGGCGACAGAAATCTGACACATTTTTTTCATTTTTCTGCCAAACTTGGGCGCTAGGAGCCCTACAAATACTTTTAAGTTGTCTGCCAAACTTGGGCGACAAAAATCTGACAGGTTTTTTTCATTTTGCTGCCAAACTTGGGCGACAGGAGCCCTACAAATACTTTTAAATTGTCTGCCAAACTTGGGCGACAGAAATCTGACACATTTTTTTCATTTTTCTGCCAAACTTGGGCGACAGGAGCCCTACAAACACTTTTAATTTGTCTGCCCAACTTGGGCGACAGAAATCTGACACATTTTTTTCATTTTTCTGCCAAACTTGGGCGCTAGGAGCCCTACAAATACTTTTAAGTTGTCTGCCAAACTTGGGCGACAAAAATCTGACAGGTTTTTTTCATTTTTCTGCAAAACTTTGCGACAGGAGCCCTACAAATACTTTTAATTTGTCTGCCAAACTTGGGCGATAGAAATCTGGCACATTTTTTTTATTTTTCTGCAAAACTTGGGCGACAGGAGCCTACAAACACTTTTAATTTGTCTGCCAAAATTGGGCGACAAAAATCTGACACATTTTTTTCATTTTTCTGCAAAACTTGGGAGACAGGATACCTTCAAATTCTTTTAATTTGTCTGCCAAACTTGGGCGACAGAAATCTGACACATTTTTTTCATTTTTCTGCCAAACTTGGGCGCTAGGAGCCCTACAAATACTTTTAGTTTGTCTGCCAAACTTGGGCGACAGAAATCTGACACATTTTTTTCATTTTTCTGCCAAACTTGGGCGACAGGAGCCCTACAAATACTTTAAATTGTCTGCCAAACTTGGGCGACTGAAATCTGACACATATTTGTCATTTTTCTGCCAAACTTGGGCGACAGGAGCCCTACAGATACTTTTAAGTTGTCTGCCAAACTTGGGCGACAGAAATATGACACATTTTTTTCATTTTTCTGCAAAACTTGGGCGACAGGAGCCCTACAAATACTTTTCAGTTGTCTGCCAAACTTGGGCGACAGAAGTATGACACATTTTTTTCATTTTTCTGCCAAACTTGGGCGACAGGAGCCCTACAAACACTTTTAATTTGTCTGCCCAACTTGGGCGACAGAAATCTGACACATTTTTTTCAATTTTCTGCAAAACTTGGGCGACAGGAGCCCTACAGATACTTTTAAGTTGTCTGCCAAACTTGGGCGACAGAAATATGACACATTTTTTTCATTTTTCTGCAAAACTTGGGCGACAGGAGCCCTACAAATACTTTTCAGTTGTCTGCCAAACTTGGGCGACAGAAGTATGACACATTTTTTTCATTTTTCTGCCAAACTTGGGCGCTAGGAGCCCTACAAATACTTTTAAGTTGTCTGCCAAACTTGGGCGACAAAAATCTGACAGGTTTTTTTCATTTTTCTGCAAAACTTGGGCGACAGGAGCCTACAAATACTTTTAATTTGTCTGCCAAACTTGGGCGACAGAAATCTGGCACATTTTTTTTATTTTTCTGCAAAACTTGGGCGACAGGAGCCTACAAACACTTTTAATTTGTCTGCCGAAATTGGGCGACAAAAATCTGACACATTTTTTTCATTTTTCTGCAAAACTTGGGCGACAGGAGCCCTACAAACACTTTTAATTTGTCTGCCAAACTTGGGCGACAAAAATCTGACACATTTTTTTCATTTTTCTGCAAACTTGGGCGACAGGAGCCCTACAAATACTTTTAATTTGTCTGCCAAACTTGGGTGACAGAAACCTGGCACATTTTTTTCATTTTTCTGCAAAACTTGGGCGACAGGAGCCCTACAAACACTTTTAATTTGTCTGCCCAACTTGGGCGACAGAAATCTGGCACATTTTTTTTATTTTTCTGCAAAACTTGGGAGACAGGATACCTTCAAATTCTTTTAATTTGTCTGCCAAACTTGGGCGACAGAAATATGACACATTTTTTTCATTTTTCTGCAAAACTTGGGCGACAGGAGCCCTACAAATACTTTTAAATTGTCTGCCAAACTTGGGCGACAGAATTCTGGCACATTTTTTTCATTTTTCTGCAAAATTTGGGCGACAGGAGCCCTACAAACACTTTAAATTTGTCTGCCAAACTTAGACGACAAAAATCTGACACATTTTTTTCATTTTTCTGCAAAACTTGGGCGACAGGAGCCCTACAAATACTTTTAATTTGTCTGCCAAACTTCAGCGACAGAAATATGACACATTTTTTTCATTTTTCTGCCAAACTTGGGCGACAGGAGCCCTACAAATACTTTTAATTTGTCTGACAAACTTATACGACAGAAATCTGACTCATTTTTTTCATTTTGCTGCCAAACTTGGGCGACAGGAGCCCTACAAACACTTTTAATTTGTCTGCCAGACTTGGGCGACAGAAATCTGACACATTTTTTTCATTTTTCTGCAAAACTTGGGCGACAGGAGCCCTTCAAATACTTTTAATTTGTCTGCCAAACTTGGGTGACAGAAACCTGGCACATTTTTTTCATTTTTCTGCAAAAATTGGGCGACAGGAGCCCTACAAACACTTTTAATTTGTCTGCCAAACTTGGGCGACAAAAATCTGACACATTTTTTTCATTTTTCTGCCAAACTTGGGCGACAGGAGCCCTACAAATACTTTTAATTTGTCTGCAAACTTGGGCGACTGAAATCTGACACATATTTGTCATTTTTCTGCCAAACTTGGGCGACAGGAGCCCTACAAACACTTTTAATTTGTCTGCCAGACTTGGGCGACAGAAATCTGACACATTTTTTTCATTTTTCTGCAAAACTTGGGCGACAGGAGCCCTTCAAATACTTTTAATTTGTCTGCCAAACTTGGGCGACAGAAATATGACACATTTTTTTCATTTTTCTGCCAAACTTGGGCGACAGTAGCCCTACAAACACTTTTAATTTGTCTGCCCAACTTGGGCGACAGAAATCTGACACATTTTTTTCATTTTTCTGCCAAACTTGGGCGACAGGAGCCTTACAAATACTTTTAATTTGTCTGCCAAACTTGGGCGACTGAAATCTGACACATATTTGTCATTTTTCTGCCAAACTTGGGCGACAGGAGCCCTACAAATACTTTTAAGTTGTCTGCCAAACTTGGGCGACAGAAATCTGGCACATTTTTTTCATTTTTCTGCAAAACTTGGCGACTCGAGCCCTACAAACACTTTCAATTTGTCTGCCAAACTTGGGCGACAAAAATCTGACACATTTTTTTCATTTTTCTGCAAAACTTGGGAGACAGGAGCCCTACAAATACTTTTAATTTGTCTGCCAAACTTGGGCGACAGAAATCTGACACATTTTTTTCATTTTTCTGCCAAACTTGGGCGACAGGAGCCCTAAAAACACTTTTAATTTGTCTGCCAGACTTGGGCGACAGAAATCTGACACATTTTTTTCATTTTTCTGCAAAACTTGGGCGACAGGAGTTCTTCAAATACTTTTAATTTGTCTGCCAAACTTGGTCGACAGAATTCTGGCACATTTTTTTCATTTTTCTGCAAAATTTGGGCGACAGGAGCCCTACAAACACTTTAAATTTGTCTGCTAAACTTGGGCGACAGAAATCTGGCACATTTTTTTCATTTTTCTGCAAAACTTGGCAACAGGAGCCCTACAAACACTTTCAATTTGTCTGCCAAACTTCAGCGACAGAAATATGACACATTTTTTTCATTTTTCTGCCAAACTTGGGCGACAGGAGCCCTACAAATACTTTTAATTTGTCTGACAAACTTGGGCGACAGAATTCTGGCACATTTTTTTCATTTTTCTGCAAAATTTGGGCGACAGGAGCCCTACAAATAATTTTAAATTGTCTGCCAAACTTGGGCGACAGAATTCTGGCACATTTTTTTCATTTTTCTGCAAAATTTGGGCGACAGGAGCCCTACAAACACTTTAAATTTGTTTGCCAAACTTGGACGACAAAAATCTGACACATTTTTTTCATTTTTCTGCAAAATTTGTGCGACAGGAGCCCTACAAATACTTTTAATTTGTCTTCCAAACTTGAGTGACAGAAATTTGACACATTTTTTTCATTTTTCTGCAAAACTTGGGCGACAGGAGCCCTTCAAATACTTTTAATTTGTCTGCCAAACTTGGGCGACAGAAATCTAGCACATTTTTTTCATTTTTCTGCAAAACTTGGGCGAAAGGAGCCCTACAAACACTTTTAATTTGTCTGCCAAACATGGGCGACAAAAATCGGACACATTTTTTTCATTTTTCTGCAAAACTTGAGCGACAGGCGCCCTACAAATACTTTTATTTTGTCTGCCAAACTTGGGCGACAGAAATCTGACACATTTTTTTCATTTTTCTGCCAAACTTGGGCGACAATAGACCTACAAATACTTTTAATTTGTCTGCCAAACTTGGGCGACAGAAATCTGACACATTTTTTTTATTTTTCTGCCAAACTTGGGCGACAGGAGCCCTACAAATACTTTTAAGTTATCTGCCAAACTTGGGCGACAGAAATCTGGCACATTTTTTTCATTTTTCTGCAAAACTTGGCGACAGGAGCCCTACAAACACTTTTATTTTGTCTGCCAATTTTGGGCGACAAAAATCTGACACATTTTTTTCAATTTTCTGCAAAACTTGGGCGACTGGAGCCCTACAAATACTTTTAATTTGTCTGCCAAACTTCAGCGACAGAAATATGACACATTTTTTTCATTTTTCTGCCAAACTTTGGCGACAGGAGCCCTACAAACACTTTTAATTTGTCTGCCAAACTTGGGCGTCAAAAATCTGACACATTTTTTTCATTTTACTGCAAAACTTGGGCGACAGGAGCCCTACAAATACTTTTAGTTTGTCTGCCAAACTTGGGCGACAGAAATCTGACACATTTTTTTCATTTTTCTGCCAAACTTGGGCGACAGGAGCCCTACAAATACTTTAAATTGTCTGCCAAACTTGGGCGACTGAAATCTGACACATATTTGTCATTTTTCTGCCAAACTTGGGCGACAGGAGCCCTACAGATACTTTTAAGTTGTCTGCCAAACTTGGGCGACAGAAATATGACACATTTTTTTCATTTTTCTGCAAAACTTGGGCGACAGGAGCCCTACAAATACTTTTCAGTTGTCTGCCAAACTTGGGCGACAGAAGTATGACACATTTTTTTCATTTTTCTGCCAAACTTGGGCGACAGGAGCCCTACAAACACTTTTAATTTGTCTGCCCAACTTGGGCGACAGAAATCTGACACATTTTTTTCATTTTTCTGCCAAACTTGGGCGCTAGGAGCCCTACAAATACTTTTAAGTTGTCTGCCAAACTTGGGCGACAAAAATCTGACAGGTTTTTTTCATTTTTCTGCAAAACTTGGGCGACAGGAGCCTACAAATACTTTTAATTTGTCTGCCAAACTTGGGCGACAGAAATCTGGCACATTTTTTTTATTTTTCTGCAAAACTTGGGCGACAGGAGCCTACAAACACTTTTAATTTGTCTGCCAAAATTGGGCGACAAAAATCTGACACATTTTTTTCATTTTTCTGCAAAACTTGGGCGACAGGAGCCCTACAAACACTTTTAATTTGTCTGCCAAACTTGGGCGACAAAAATCTGACACATTTTTTTCATTTTTCTGCAAACTTGGGCGACAGGAGCCCTACAAATACTTTTAATTTGTCTGCCAAACTTGGGTGACAGAAACCTGGCACATTTTTTTCATTTTTCTGCAAAACTTGGGCGACAGGAGCCCTACAAACACTTTTAATTTGTCTGCCCAACTTGGGCGACAGAAATCTGGCACATTTTTTTTATTTTTCTGCAAAACTTGGGAGACAGGATACCTTCAAATTCTTTTAATTTGTCTGCCAAACTTGGGCGACAGAAATCTGACTCATTTTTTTCATTTTGCTGCCAAACTTGGGCGACTGGAGCCCTACAAATACTTTTAATTTGTCTGCCAAACTTCAGCGACAGAAATATGACACATTTTTTTCATTTTTCTGCCAAACTTTGGCGACAGGAGCCCTACAAACACTTTTAAGTTGTCTGCCAAACTTGGGCGACAGGAGCCCTACAAACACTTTTAATTTGTCTGCCAAACTTGGGCGACAAAAATCTGACACATTTTTTTCATTTTTCTGCCAAACTTGGGCGACAGGAGCCCTACAAATACTTTTAATTTGTCTGCCAAACTTGGGCGACTGAAATCTGACACATATTTGTCATTTTTCTGCCAAACTTGGGCGACAGGAGCCCTACAGATACTTTTAAGTTGTCTGCCAAACTTGGGCGACAGAAATATGACACATTTTTTTCATTTTTCTGCAAAACTTGGGCGACAGGAGCCCTACAAATACTTTTCAGTTGTCTGCCAAACTTGGGCGACAGAAGTATGACACATTTCTTTCATTTTTCTGCCAAACTTGGGCGACAGGAGCCCTACAAACACTTTTAATTTGTCTGCCCAACTTGGGCGACAGAAATCTGACACATTTTTTTCATTTTTCTGCCAAACTTGGGCGCTAGGAGCCCTACAAATACTTTTAAGTTGTCTGCCAAACTTGGGCGACAAAAATCTGACAGGTTTTTTTCATTTTTCTGCAAAACTTTGCGACAGGAGCCCTACAAATACTTTTAATTTGTCTGCCAAACTTGGGCGATAGAAATCTGGCACATTTTTTTTTATTTTTCTGCAAAACTTGGGCGACAGGAGCCTACAAACACTTTTAATTTGTCTGCCAAAATTGGGCGACAAAAATCTGACACATTTTTTTCATTTTTCTGCAAAACTTGGGAGACAGGATACCTTCAAATTCTTTTAATTTGTCTGCCAAACTTGGGCGACAGAAATCTGACACATTTTTTTCATTTTTCTGCCAAACTTGGGCGCTAGGAGCCCTACAAATACTTTTAAGTTGTCTGCCAAACTTGGGCGACAAAAATCTGACAGGTTTTTTTCATTTTTCTGCAAAACTTTGCGACAGGAGCCCTACAAATACTTTTAATTTGTCTGCCAAACTTGGGCGACAGAAATCTGGCACATTTTTTTTTATTTTTCTGCAAAACTTGGGCGACAGGAGCCTACAAACACTTTTAATTTGTCTGCCAAAATTGGGCGACAAAAATCTGACACATTTTTTTCATTTTTCTGCCAAACTTGGGCGACAGGAGCCCTACAAATACTTTTAATTTGTCTGCCAAACTTGGGCGACTGAAATCTGACACATATTTGTCATTTTTCTGCCAAACTTGGGCGACAGGAGCCCTACAGATACTTTTAAGTTGTCTGCCAAACTTGGGCGACAGAAATATGACACATTTTTTTCATTTTTCTGCAAAACTTGGGCGACAGAAATCTGACACATTTTTTTCATTTTTCTGCCAAACTTGGGCGACAGGAGCCCTACAAACACTTTTAATTTGTCTGCCCAACTTGGGCGACAGAAATCTGACACATTTTTTTCATTTTTCTGCCAAACTTGGGCGCTAGGAGCCCTACAAATACTTTTAAGTTGTCTGCCAAACTTGGGCGACAAAAATCTGACAGGTTTTTTTCATTTTTCTGCAAAACTTTGCGACAGGAGCCCTACAAATACTTTTAATTTGTCTGCCAAACTTGGGCGATAGAAATCTGGCACATTTTTTTTATTTTTCTGCAAAACTTGGGCGACAGGAGCCTACAAACACTTTTAATTTGTCTGCCAAAATTGGGCGACAAAAATCTGACACATTTTTTTCATTTTTCTGCAAAACTTGGGAGACAGGATACCTTCAAATTCTTTTAATTTGTCTGCCAAACTTGGGCGACAGAAATCTGACACATTTTTTTCATTTTTCTGCCAAACTTGGGCGCTAGGAGCCCTACAAATACTTTTAGTTTGTCTGCCAAACTTGGGCGACAGAAATCTGACACATTTTTTTCATTTTTCTGCCAAACTTGGGCGACAGGAGCCCTACAAATACTTTAAATTGTCTGCCAAACTTGGGCGACTGAAATCTGACACATATTTGTCATTTTTCTGCCAAACTTGGGCGACAGGAGCCCTACAGATACTTTTAAGTTGTCTGCCAAACTTGGGCGACAGAAATATGACACATTTTTTTCATTTTTCTGCAAAACTTGGGCGACAGGAGCCCTACAAATACTTTTCAGTTGTCTGCCAAACTTGGGCGACAGAAGTATGACACATTTTTTTCATTTTTCTGCCAAACTTGGGCGACAGGAGCCCTACAAACACTTTTAATTTGTCTGCCCAACTTGGGCGACAGAAATCTGACACATTTTTTTCAATTTTCTGCAAAACTTGGGCGACAGGAGCCCTACAGATACTTTTAAGTTGTCTGCCAAACTTGGGCGACAGAAATATGACACATTTTTTTCATTTTTCTGCAAAACTTGGGCGACAGGAGCCCTACAAATACTTTTCAGTTGTCTGCCAAACTTGGGCGACAGAAGTATGACACATTTTTTTCATTTTTCTGCCAAACTTGGGCGCTAGGAGCCCTACAAATACTTTTAAGTTGTCTGCCAAACTTGGGCGACAAAAATCTGACAGGTTTTTTTCATTTTTCTGCAAAACTTGGGCGACAGGAGCCTACAAATACTTTTAATTTGTCTGCCAAACTTGGGCGACAGAAATCTGGCACATTTTTTTTATTTTTCTGCAAAACTTGGGCGACAGGAGCCTACAAACACTTTTAATTTGTCTGCCAAAATTGGGCGACAAAAATCTGACACATTTTTTTCATTTTTCTGCAAAACTTGGGCGACAGGAGCCCTACAAACACTTTTAATTTGTCTGCCAAACTTGGGCGACAAAAATCTGACACATTTTTTTCATTTTTCTGCAAAACTTGGGAGACAGGAGCCCTACAAATACTTTTAATTTGTCTGCCAAACTTGGGCGACAGAAATCTGACACATTTTTTTCATTTTTCTGCCAAACTTGGGCGACAGGAGCCCTAAAAACACTTTTAATTTGTCTGCCAGACTTGGGCGACAGAAATCTGACACATTTTTTTCATTTTTCTGCAAAACTTGGGCGACAGGAGTTCTTCAAATACTTTTAATTTGTCTGCCAAACTTGGTCGACAGAATTCTGGCACATTTTTTTCATTTTGCTGCCAAACTTGGGCGACAGGAGCCCTACAAACACTTTTAATTTGTCTGCCAGACTTGGGCGACAGAAATCTGACACATTTTTTTCATTTTTCTGCAAAACTTGGGCGACAGGAGCCCTTCAAATACTTTTAATTTGTCTGCCAAACTTGGGCGACAGAAATCTGACACATTTTTTTCATTTTTCTGCCAAACTTGGGCGACAGGAGCCCTAAAAACACTTTTAATTTGTCTGCCAGACTTGGGCGACAGAAATCTGACACATTTTTTTCATTTTTCTGCAAAACTTGGGCGACAGGAGTTCTTCAAATACTTTTAATTTGTCTGACAAACTTATACGACAGAAATCTGACTCATTTTTTTCATTTTGCTGCCAAACTTGGGCGACAGGAGCCCTACAAACACTTTTAATTTGTCTGCCAGACTTGGGCGACAGAAATCTGACACATTTTTTTCATTTTTCTGCAAAACTTGGGCGACAGGAGCCCTTCAAATACTTTTAATTTGTCTGCCAAACTTGGGTGACAGAAACCTGGCACATTTTTTTCATTTTTCTGCAAAAATTGGGCGACAGGAGCCCTACAAACACTTTTAATTTGTCTGCCAAACTTGGGCGACAAAAATCTGACACATTTTTTTCATTTTTCTGCCAAACTTGGGCGACAGGAGCCCTACAAATACTTTTAATTTGTCTGCAAACTTGGGCGACTGAAATCTGACACATATTTGTCATTTTTCTGCCAAACTTGGGCGACAGGAGCCCTACAAACACTTTTAATTTGTCTGCCAGACTTGGGCGACAGAAATCTGACACATTTTTTTCATTTTTCTGCAAAACTTGGGCGACAGGAGCCCTTCAAATACTTTTAATTTGTCTGCCAAACTTGGGCGACAGAAATATGACACATTTTTTTCATTTTTCTGCCAAACTTGGGCGACAGTAGCCCTACAAACACTTTTAATTTGTCTGCCCAACTTGGGCGACAGAAATCTGACACATTTTTTTCATTTTTCTGCCAAACTTGGGCGACAGGAGCCTTACAAATACTTTTAATTTGTCTGCCAAACTTGGGCGACTGAAATCTGACACATATTTGTCATTTTTCTGCCAAACTTGGGCGACAGGAGCCCTACAAATACTTTTAAGTTGTCTGCCAAACTTGGGCGACAGAAATCTGGCACATTTTTTTCATTTTTCTGCAAAACTTGGCGACTCGAGCCCTACAAACACTTTCAATTTGTCTGCCAAACTTGGGCGACAAAAATCTGACACATTTTTTTCATTTTTCTGCAAAACTTGGGAGACAGGAGCCCTACAAATACTTTTAATTTGTCTGCCAAACTTGGGCGACAGAAATCTGACACATTTTTTTCATTTTTCTGCCAAACTTGGGCGACAGGAGCCCTAAAAACACTTTTAATTTGTCTGCCAGACTTGGGCGACAGAAATCTGACACATTTTTTTCATTTTTCTGCAAAACTTGGGCGACAGGAGTTCTTCAAATACTTTTAATTTGTCTGCCAAACTTGGTCGACAGAATTCTGGCACATTTTTTTCATTTTTCTGCAAAATTTGGGCGACAGGAGCCCTACAAACACTTTAAATTTGTCTGCTAAACTTGGGCGACAGAAATCTGGCACATTTTTTTCATTTTTCTGCAAAACTTGGCAACAGGAGCCCTACAAACACTTTCAATTTGTCTGCCAAACTTCAGCGACAGAAATATGACACATTTTTTTCATTTTTCTGCCAAACTTGGGCGACAGGAGCCCTACAAATACTTTTAATTTGTCTGACAAACTTGGGCGACAGAATTCTGGCACATTTTTTTCATTTTTCTGCAAAATTTGGGCGACAGGAGCCCTACAAATAATTTTAAATTGTCTGCCAAACTTGGGCGACAGAATTCTGGCACATTTTTTTCATTTTTCTGCAAAATTTGGGCGACAGGAGCCCTACAAACACTTTAAATTTGTTTGCCAAACTTGGACGACAAAAATCTGACACATTTTTTTCATTTTTCTGCAAAATTTGTGCGACAGGAGCCCTACAAATACTTTTAATTTGTCTTCCAAACTTGAGTGACAGAAATTTGACACATTTTTTTCATTTTTCTGCAAAACTTGGGCGACAGGAGCCCTTCAAATACTTTTAATTTGTCTGCCAAACTTGGGCGACAGAAATCTAGCACATTTTTTTCATTTTTCTGCAAAACTTGGGCGAAAGGAGCCCTACAAACACTTTTAATTTGTCTGCCAAACATGGGCGACAAAAATCGGACACATTTTTTTCATTTTTCTGCAAAACTTGAGCGACAGGCGCCCTACAAATACTTTTATTTTGTCTGCCAAACTTGGGCGACAGAAATCTGACACATTTTTTTCATTTTTCTGCCAAACTTGGGCGACAATAGACCTACAAATACTTTTAATTTGTCTGCCAAACTTGGGCGACAGAAATCTGACACATTTTTTTTATTTTTCTGCCAAACTTGGGCGACAGGAGCCCTACAAATACTTTTAAGTTATCTGCCAAACTTGGGCGACAGAAATCTGGCACATTTTTTTCATTTTTCTGCAAAACTTGGCGACAGGAGCCCTACAAACACTTTTATTTTGTCTGCCAATTTTGGGCGACAAAAATCTGACACATTTTTTTCAATTTTCTGCAAAACTTGGGCGACTGGAGCCCTACAAATACTTTTAATTTGTCTGCCAAACTTCAGCGACAGAAATATGACACATTTTTTTCATTTTTCTGCCAAACTTTGGCGACAGGAGCCCTACAAACACTTTTAATTTGTCTGCCAAACTTGGGCGTCAAAAATCTGACACATTTTTTTCATTTTACTGCAAAACTTGGGCGACAGGAGCCCTACAAATACTTTTAGTTTGTCTGCCAAACTTGGGCGACAGAAATCTGACACATTTTTTTCATTTTTCTGCCAAACTTGGGCGACAGGAGCCCTACAAATACTTTAAATTGTCTGCCAAACTTGGGCGACTGAAATCTGACACATATTTGTCATTTTTCTGCCAAACTTGGGCGACAGGAGCCCTACAGATACTTTTAAGTTGTCTGCCAAACTTGGGCGACAGAAATATGACACATTTTTTTCATTTTTCTGCAAAACTTGGGCGACAGGAGCCCTACAAATACTTTTCAGTTGTCTGCCAAACTTGGGCGACAGAAGTATGACACATTTTTTTCATTTTTCTGCCAAACTTGGGCGACAGGAGCCCTACAAACACTTTTAATTTGTCTGCCCAACTTGGGCGACAGAAATCTGACACATTTTTTTCATTTTTCTGCCAAACTTGGGCGCTAGGAGCCCTACAAATACTTTTAAGTTGTCTGCCAAACTTGGGCGACAAAAATCTGACAGGTTTTTTTCATTTTTCTGCAAAACTTGGGCGACAGGAGCCTACAAATACTTTTAATTTGTCTGCCAAACTTGGGCGACAGAAATCTGGCACATTTTTTTTATTTTTCTGCAAAACTTGGGCGACAGGAGCCTACAAACACTTTTAATTTGTCTGCCAAAATTGGGCGACAAAAATCTGACACATTTTTTTCATTTTTCTGCAAAACTTGGGCGACAGGAGCCCTACAAACACTTTTAATTTGTCTGCCAAACTTGGGCGACAAAAATCTGACACATTTTTTTCATTTTTCTGCAAACTTGGGCGACAGGAGCCCTACAAATACTTTTAATTTGTCTGCCAAACTTGGGTGACAGAAACCTGGCACATTTTTTTCATTTTTCTGCAAAACTTGGGCGACAGGAGCCCTACAAACACTTTTAATTTGTCTGCCCAACTTGGGCGACAGAAATCTGGCACATTTTTTTTATTTTTCTGCAAAACTTGGGAGACAGGATACCTTCAAATTCTTTTAATTTGTCTGCCAAACTTGGGCGACAGAAATCTGACTCATTTTTTTCATTTTGCTGCCAAACTTGGGCGACTGGAGCCCTACAAATACTTTTAATTTGTCTGCCAAACTTCAGCGACAGAAATATGACACATTTTTTTCATTTTTCTGCCAAACTTTGGCGACAGGAGCCCTACAAACACTTTTAAGTTGTCTGCCAAACTTGGGCGACAGGAGCCCTACAAACACTTTTAATTTGTCTGCCAAACTTGGGCGACAAAAATCTGACACATTTTTTTCATTTTTCTGCCAAACTTGGGCGACAGGAGCCCTACAAATACTTTTAATTTGTCTGCCAAACTTGGGCGACTGAAATCTGACACATATTTGTCATTTTTCTGCCAAACTTGGGCGACAGGAGCCCTACAGATACTTTTAAGTTGTCTGCCAAACTTGGGCGACAGAAATATGACACATTTTTTTCATTTTTCTGCAAAACTTGGGCGACAGGAGCCCTACAAATACTTTTCAGTTGTCTGCCAAACTTGGGCGACAGAAGTATGACACATTTCTTTCATTTTTCTGCCAAACTTGGGCGACAGGAGCCCTACAAACACTTTTAATTTGTCTGCCCAACTTGGGCGACAGAAATCTGACACATTTTTTTCATTTTTCTGCCAAACTTGGGCGCTAGGAGCCCTACAAATACTTTTAAGTTGTCTGCCAAACTTGGGCGACAAAAATCTGACAGGTTTTTTTCATTTTTCTGCAAAACTTTGCGACAGGAGCCCTACAAATACTTTTAATTTGTCTGCCAAACTTGGGCGATAGAAATCTGGCACATTTTTTTTTATTTTTCTGCAAAACTTGGGCGACAGGAGCCTACAAACACTTTTAATTTGTCTGCCAAAATTGGGCGACAAAAATCTGACACATTTTTTTCATTTTTCTGCAAAACTTGGGAGACAGGATACCTTCAAATTCTTTTAATTTGTCTGCCAAACTTGGGCGACAGAAATCTGACACATTTTTTTCATTTTTCTGCCAAACTTGGGCGCTAGGAGCCCTACAAATACTTTTAAGTTGTCTGCCAAACTTGGGCGACAAAAATCTGACAGGTTTTTTTCATTTTTCTGCAAAACTTTGCGACAGGAGCCCTACAAATACTTTTAATTTGTCTGCCAAACTTGGGCGACAGAAATCTGGCACATTTTTTTTTATTTTTCTGCAAAACTTGGGCGACAGGAGCCTACAAACACTTTTAATTTGTCTGCCAAAATTGGGCGACAAAAATCTGACACATTTTTTTCATTTTTCTGCCAAACTTGGGCGACAGGAGCCCTACAAATACTTTTAATTTGTCTGCCAAACTTGGGCGACTGAAATCTGACACATATTTGTCATTTTTCTGCCAAACTTGGGCGACAGGAGCCCTACAGATACTTTTAAGTTGTCTGCCAAACTTGGGCGACAGAAATATGACACATTTTTTTCATTTTTCTGCAAAACTTGGGCGACAGAAATCTGACACATTTTTTTCATTTTTCTGCCAAACTTGGGCGACAGGAGCCCTACAAACACTTTTAATTTGTCTGCCCAACTTGGGCGACAGAAATCTGACACATTTTTTTCATTTTTCTGCCAAACTTGGGCGCTAGGAGCCCTACAAATACTTTTAAGTTGTCTGCCAAACTTGGGCGACAAAAATCTGACAGGTTTTTTTCATTTTTCTGCAAAACTTTGCGACAGGAGCCCTACAAATACTTTTAATTTGTCTGCCAAACTTGGGCGATAGAAATCTGGCACATTTTTTTTATTTTTCTGCAAAACTTGGGCGACAGGAGCCTACAAACACTTTTAATTTGTCTGCCAAAATTGGGCGACAAAAATCTGACACATTTTTTTCATTTTTCTGCAAAACTTGGGAGACAGGATACCTTCAAATTCTTTTAATTTGTCTGCCAAACTTGGGCGACAGAAATCTGACACATTTTTTTCATTTTTCTGCCAAACTTGGGCGCTAGGAGCCCTACAAATACTTTTAGTTTGTCTGCCAAACTTGGGCGACAGAAATCTGACACATTTTTTTCATTTTTCTGCCAAACTTGGGCGACAGGAGCCCTACAAATACTTTAAATTGTCTGCCAAACTTGGGCGACTGAAATCTGACACATATTTGTCATTTTTCTGCCAAACTTGGGCGACAGGAGCCCTACAGATACTTTTAAGTTGTCTGCCAAACTTGGGCGACAGAAATATGACACATTTTTTTCATTTTTCTGCAAAACTTGGGCGACAGGAGCCCTACAAATACTTTTCAGTTGTCTGCCAAACTTGGGCGACAGAAGTATGACACATTTTTTTCATTTTTCTGCCAAACTTGGGCGACAGGAGCCCTACAAACACTTTTAATTTGTCTGCCCAACTTGGGCGACAGAAATCTGACACATTTTTTTCAATTTTCTGCAAAACTTGGGCGACAGGAGCCCTACAGATACTTTTAAGTTGTCTGCCAAACTTGGGCGACAGAAATATGACACATTTTTTTCATTTTTCTGCAAAACTTGGGCGACAGGAGCCCTACAAATACTTTTCAGTTGTCTGCCAAACTTGGGCGACAGAAGTATGACACATTTTTTTCATTTTTCTGCCAAACTTGGGCGCTAGGAGCCCTACAAATACTTTTAAGTTGTCTGCCAAACTTGGGCGACAAAAATCTGACAGGTTTTTTTCATTTTTCTGCAAAACTTGGGCGACAGGAGCCTACAAATACTTTTAATTTGTCTGCCAAACTTGGGCGACAGAAATCTGGCACATTTTTTTTATTTTTCTGCAAAACTTGGGCGACAGGAGCCTACAAACACTTTTAATTTGTCTGCCAAAATTGGGCGACAAAAATCTGACACATTTTTTTCATTTTTCTGCAAAACTTGGGCGACAGGAGCCCTACAAACACTTTTAATTTGTCTGCCAAACTTGGGCGACAAAAATCTGACACATTTTTTTCATTTTTCTGCAAACTTGGGCGACAGGAGCCCTACAAATACTTTTAATTTGTCTGCCAAACTTGGGTGACAGAAACCTGACACATTTTTTTCAATTTTCTGCAAAACTTGGGCGACAGGAGCCCTACAGATACTTTTAAGTTGTCTGCCAAACTTGGGCGACAGAAATATGACACATTTTTTTCATTTTTCTGCAAAACTTGGGCGACAGGAGCCCTACAAATACTTTTCAGTTGTCTGCCAAACTTGGGCGACAGAAGTATGACACATTTTTTTCATTTTTCTGCCAAACTTGGGCGACAGGAGCCCTACAAACACTTTTAATTTGTCTGCCCAACTTGGGCGACAGAAATCTGACACATTTTTTTCAATTTTCTGCAAAACTTGGGCGACAGGAGCCCTACAAATACTTTTAAGTTGTCTGCCAAACTTGGGCGACAAAAATCTGACAGGTTTTTTTCATTTTTCTGCAAAACTTGGGCGACAGGAGCCTACAAATACTTTTAATTTGTCTGCCAAACTTGGGCGACAGAAATCTGGCACATTTTTTTTATTTTTCTGCAAAACTTGGGAGACAGGATACCTTCAAATTCTTTTAATTTGTCTGCCAAACTTGGGCGACAGAAATCTGACTCATTTTTTTCATTTTGCTGCCAAACTTGGGCGACTGGAGCCCTACAAATACTTTTAATTTGTCTGCCAAACTTCAGCGACAGAAATATGACACATTTTTTTCATTTTTCTGCCAAACTTTGGCGACAGGAGCCCTACAAACACTTTTAAGTTGTCTGCCAAACTTGGGCGACAGGAGCCCTACAAACACTTTTAATTTGTCTGCCAAACTTGGGCGACAAAAATCTGACACATTTTTTTCATTTTTCTGCCAAACTTGGGCGACAGGAGCCCTACAAATACTTTTAATTTGTCTGCCAAACTTGGGCGACTGAAATCTGACACATATTTGTCATTTTTCTGCCAAACTTGGGCGACAGGAGCCCTACAGATACTTTTAAGTTGTCTGCCAAACTTGGGCGACAGAAATATGACACATTTTTTTCATTTTTCTGCAAAACTTGGGCGACAGGAGCCCTACAAATACTTTTCAGTTGTCTGCCAAACTTGGGCGACAGAAGTATGACACATTTTTTTCATTTTTCTGCCAAACTTGGGCGACAGGAGCCCTACAAACACTTTTAATTTGTCTGCCCAACTTGGGCGACAGAAATCTGACACATTTTTTTCATTTTTCTGCCAAACTTGGGCGCTAGGAGCCCTACAAATACTTTTAAGTTGTCTGCCAAACTTGGGCGACAAAAATCTGACAGGTTTTTTTCATTTTTCTGCAAAACTTTGCGACAGGAGCCCTACAAATACTTTTAATTTGTCTGCCAAACTTGGGCGATAGAAATCTGGCACATTTTTTTTTTGTTTTTCTGCAAAACTTGGGCGACAGGAGCCTACAAACACTTTTAATTTGTCTGCCAAAATTGGGCGACAAAAATCTGACACATTTTTTTCATTTTTCTGCAAAACTTGGGAGACAGGATACCTTCAAATTCTTTTAATTTGTCTGCCAAACTTGGGCGACAGAAATCTGACACATTTTTTTCATTTTTCTGCCAAACTTGGGCGCTAGGAGCCCTACAAATACTTTTAAGTTGTCTGCCAAACTTGGGCGACAAAAATCTGACAGGTTTTTTTCATTTTTCTGCAAAACTTTGCGACAGGAGCCCTACAAATACTTTTAATTTGTCTGCCAAACTTGGGCGACAGAAATCTGGCACATTTTTTTTTATTTTTCTGCAAAACTTGGGCGACAGGAGCCTACAAACACTTTTAATTTGTCTGCCAAAATTGGGCGACAAAAATCTGACACATTTTTTTCATTTTTCTGCCAAACTTGGGCGACAGGAGCCCTACAAATACTTTTAATTTGTCTGCCAAACTTGGGCGACTGAAATCTGACACATATTTGTCATTTTTCTGCCAAACTTGGGCGACAGGAGCCCTACAGATACTTTTAAGTTGTCTGCCAAACTTGGGCGACAGAAATATGACACATTTTTTTCATTTTTCTGCAAAACTTGGGCGACAGGAGCCCTACAAACACTTTTAATTTGTCTGCCCAACTTGGGCGACAGAAATCTGACACATTTTTTTCATTTTTCTGCCAAACTTGGGCGCTAGGAGCCCTACAAATACTTTTAAGTTGTCTGCCAAACTTGGGCGACAAAAATCTGACAGGTTTTTTTCATTTTGCTGCCAAACTTGGGCGACAGGAGCCCTACAAATACTTTTAAATTGTCTGCCAAACTTGGGCGACAGAAATCTGACACATTTTTTTCATTTTTCTGCCTAACTTGGGCGACAGGAGCCCTACAAACACTTTTAATTTGTCTGCCAGACTTGGGCGACAGAAATCTGTCACATTTTTTTCATTTTTCTGCAAAAGTTGGGCAACAGGAGCCCTTCAAATACTTTTAATTTGTCTGCCAAACTTGGGTGACAGAAACCTGGCACATTTTTTTCATTTTTCTGCAAAACTTGGGCGACAGGAGCCCTACAAACACTTTTAATTTGTCTGCCAAACTTGGGCGACAAAAATCTGACACATTTTTTTCATTTTTCTGCTAAACTTGGGCGACAGGAGCCCTACAAATACTTTTAATTTGTCTGCCAAACTTGGGCGACTGAAATCTGACACATATTTGTCATTTTTCTGCCAAACTTGGGCGACAGGAGCCTACAAACACTTTTAATTTGTCTGCCCAACTTGGGCGACAGAAATCTGGCACATTTTTTTCATTTTTCTGCAAAACTTGGCGACTGGAGCCTTACAAACACTTTCAATTTGTCTGCCAAACTTGGGCGACAAAAATCTGACACATTTTTTTCATTTTTCTGCAAAACTTGGGAGACAGGAGCCCTACAAATACTTTTAATTTGTCTGCCAAACTTCAGCGACAGAAATATGTCACATTTTTTTCATTTTTCTGCCAAACTTTGGCGACAGGAGCCCTACAAACACTTTTAAGTTGTCTGCCAAACTTGGGCGACAAAAATCTGACACATTTTTTTCATTTTTCTGCCAAACTTGGGCGACAGGAGCCCTACAAATACTTTTAATTTGTCTGCCAAATTTGGGCGACAGGAGCCCTACAGATACTTTTAAGTTGTCTGCCAAACTTGGGCGACAGAAATATGACACATTTTTTTCATTTTTCTGCAAAACTTGGGCGACAGGAGCCCTACAAATACTTTTCATTTTTCTGCAAAACTTGGGAGACAGGATACCTTCAAATTCTTTTAATTTGTCTGCCAAACTTGGGCGACAAAAATCTGACAGGTTTTTTTCATTTTGCTGCCAAACTTGGGCGACAGGAGCCCTACAAATACTTTTAAATTGTCTGCCAAACTTGGGCGACAGAAATCTGACACATTTTTTTCATTTTTCTGCCAAACTTGGGCGACAGGAGCCCTACAAACACTTTTAATTTGTCTGCCAAACTTGGGCGATAGAAATCTGGCACATTTTTTTTTATTTTTCTGCAAAACTTGGGCGACAGGAGCCTACAAACACTTTTAATTTGTCTGCCAAAATTGGGCGACAAAAATCTGACACATTTTTTTCATTTTTCTGCAAAACTTGGGAGACAGGATACCTTCAAATTCTTTTAATTTGTCTGCCAAACTTGGGCGACAGAAATCTGACACATTTT
Organism: Villa cingulata; assembly: GCA_951394055.1. Lineage (NCBI taxonomy): Eukaryota > Metazoa > Arthropoda > Insecta > Diptera > Bombyliidae > Villa > Villa cingulata. Next base: position 24,501,758 of record OX596019.1, on the reverse strand, counting down.
TTTCATTTTTCTGCCAAACTTGGGCGCTAGGAGCCCTACAAATACTTTTAAGTTGTCTGCCAAACTTGGGCGACAAAAATCTGACAGGTTTTTTTCATTTTTCTGCAAAACTTTGCGACAGGAGCCCTACAAATACTTTTAATTTGTCTGCCAAACTTGGGCGACAGAAATCTGGCACATTTTTTTTTATTTTTCTGCAAAACTTGGGCGACAGGAGCCTACAAACACTTTTAATTTGTCTGCCAAAATTGGGCGACAAAAATCTGACACATTTTTTTCATTTTTCTGCCAAACTTGGGCGACAGGAGCCCTACAAATACTTTTAATTTGTCTGCCAAACTTGGGCGACTGAAATCTGACACATATTTGTCATTTTTCTGCCAAACTTGGGCGACAGGAGCCCTACAGATACTTTTAAGTTGTCTGCCAAACTTGGGCGACAGAAATATGACACATTTTTTTCATTTTTCTGCAAAACTTGGGCGACAGAAATCTGACACATTTTTTTCATTTTTCTGCCAAACTTGGGCGACAGGAGCCCTACAAACACTTTTAATTTGTCTGCCCAACTTGGGCGACAGAAATCTGACACATTTTTTTCATTTTTCTGCCAAACTTGGGCGCTAGGAGCCCTACAAATACTTTTAAGTTGTCTGCCAAACTTGGGCGACAAAAATCTGACAGGTTTTTTTCATTTTTCTGCAAAACTTTGCGACAGGAGCCCTACAAATACTTTTAATTTGTCTGCCAAACTTGGGCGATAGAAATCTGGCACATTTTTTTTATTTTTCTGCAAAACTTGGGCGACAGGAGCCTACAAACACTTTTAATTTGTCTGCCAAAATTGGGCGACAAAAATCTGACACATTTTTTTCATTTTTCTGCAAAACTTGGGAGACAGGATACCTTCAAATTCTTTTAATTTGTCTGCCAAACTTGGGCGACAGAAATCTGACACATTTTTTTCATTTTTCTGCCAAACTTGGGCGCTAGGAGCCCTACAAATACTTTTAGTTTGTCTGCCAAACTTGGGCGACAGAAATCTGACACATTTTTTTCATTTTTCTGCAAAACTTGGGCGACAGGAGCCCTACAAATACTTTTCAGTTGTCTGCCAAACTTGGGCGACAGAAGTATGACACATTTTTTTCATTTTTCTGCCAAACTTGGGCGACAGGAGCCCTACAAACACTTTTAATTTGTCTGCCCAACTTGGGCGACAGAAATCTGACACATTTTTTTCAATTTTCTGCAAAACTTGGGCGACAGGAGCCCTACAGATACTTTTAAGTTGTCTGCCAAACTTGGGCGACAGAAATATGACACATTTTTTTCATTTTTCTGCAAAACTTGGGCGACAGGAGCCCTACAAATACTTTTCAGTTGTCTGCCAAACTTGGGCGACAGAAGTATGACACATTTTTTTCATTTTTCTGCCAAACTTGGGCGCTAGGAGCCCTACAAATACTTTTAAGTTGTCTGCCAAACTTGGGCGACAAAAATCTGACAGGTTTTTTTCATTTTTCTGCAAAACTTGGGCGACAGGAGCCTACAAATACTTTTAATTTGTCTGCCAAACTTGGGCGACAGAAATCTGGCACATTTTTTTTATTTTTCTGCAAAACTTGGGCGACAGGAGCCTACAAACACTTTTAATTTGTCTGCCAAAATTGGGCGACAAAAATCTGACACATTTTTTTCATTTTTCTGCAAAACTTGGGCGACAGGAGCCCTACAAACACTTTTAATTTGTCTGCCAAACTTGGGCGACAAAAATCTGACACATTTTTTTCATTTTTCTGCAAACTTGGGCGACAGGAGCCCTACAAATACTTTTAATTTGTCTGCCAAACTTGGGTGACAGAAACCTGGCACATTTTTTTCATTTTTCTGCAAAACTTGGGCGACAGGAGCCCTACAAACACTTTTAATTTGTCTGCCCAACTTGGGCGACAGAAATCTGGCACATTTTTTTTATTTTTCTGCAAAACTTGGGAGACAGGATACCTTCAAATTCTTTTAATTTGTCTGCCAAACTTGGGCGACAGAAATCTGACTCATTTTTTTCATTTTGCTGCCAAACTTGGGCGACTGGAGCCCTACAAATACTTTTAATTTGTCTGCCAAACTTCAGCGACAGAAATATGACACATTTTTTTCATTTTTCTGCCAAACTTTGGCGACAGGAGCCCTACAAACACTTTTAAGTTGTCTGCCAAACTTGGGCGACAGGAGCCCTACAAACACTTTTAATTTGTCTGCCAAACTTGGGCGACAAAAATCTGACACATTTTTTTCATTTTTCTGCCAAACTTGGGCGACAGGAGCCCTACAAATACTTTTAATTTGTCTGCCAAACTTGGGCGACTGAAATCTGACACATATTTGTCATTTTTCTGCCAAACTTGGGCGACAGGAGCCCTACAGATACTTTTAAGTTGTCTGCCAAACTTGGGCGACAGAAATATGACACATTTTTTTCATTTTTCTGCAAAACTTGGGCGACAGGAGCCCTACAAATACTTTTCAGTTGTCTGCCAAACTTGGGCGACAGAAGTATGACACATTTTTTTCATTTTTCTGCCAAACTTGGGCGACAGGAGCCCTACAAACACTTTTAATTTGTCTGCCCAACTTGGGCGACAGAAATCTGACACATTTTTTTCATTTTTCTGCCAAACTTGGGCGCTAGGAGCCCTACAAATACTTTTAAGTTGTCTGCCAAACTTGGGCGACAAAAATCTGACAGGTTTTTTTCATTTTTCTGCAAAACTTTGCGACAGGAGCCCTACAAATACTTTTAATTTGTCTGCCAAACTTGGGCGATAGAAATCTGGCACATTTTTTTTTTGTTTTTCTGCAAAACTTGGGCGACAGGAGCCTACAAACACTTTTAATTTGTCTGCCAAAATTGGGCGACAAAAATCTGACACATTTTTTTCATTTTTCTGCAAAACTTGGGAGACAGGATACCTTCAAATTCTTTTAATTTGTCTGCCAAACTTGGGCGACAGAAATCTGACACATTTTTTTCATTTTTCTGCCAAACTTGGGCGCTAGGAGCCCTACAAATACTTTTAAGTTGTCTGCCAAACTTGGGCGACAAAAATCTGACAGGTTTTTTTCATTTTTCTGCAAAACTTTGCGACAGGAGCCCTACAAATACTTTTAATTTGTCTGCCAAACTTGGGCGACAGAAATCTGGCACATTTTTTTTTATTTTTCTGCAAAACTTGGGCGACAGGAGCCTACAAACACTTTTAATTTGTCTGCCAAAATTGGGCGACAAAAATCTGACACATTTTTTTCATTTTTCTGCCAAACTTGGGCGACAGGAGCCCTACAAATACTTTTAATTTGTCTGCCAAACTTGGGCGACTGAAATCTGACACATATTTGTCATTTTTCTGCCAAACTTGGGCGACAGGAGCCCTACAGATACTTTTAAGTTGTCTGCCAAACTTGGGCGACAGAAATATGACACATTTTTTTCATTTTTCTGCAAAACTTGGGCGACAGGAGCCCTACAAACACTTTTAATTTGTCTGCCCAACTTGGGCGACAGAAATCTGACACATTTTTTTCATTTTTCTGCCAAACTTGGGCGCTAGTAGCCCTACAAATACTTTTAAGTTGTCTGCCAAACTTGGGCGACAAAAATCTGACAGGTTTTTTTCATTTTGCTGCCAAACTTGGGCGACAGGAGCCCTACAAATACTTTTAAATTGTCTGCCAAACTTGGGCGACAGAAATCTGACACATTTTTTTCATTTTTCTGCCAAACTTGGGCGACAGGAGCCCTACAAACACTTTTAATTTGTCTGCCAGACTTGGGCGACAGAAATCTGTCACATTTTTTTCATTTTTCTGCAAAAGTTGGGCAACAGGAGCCCTTCAAATACTTTTAATTTGTCTGCCAAACTTGGGTGACAGAAACCTGGCACATTTTTTTCATTTTTCTGCAAAACTTGGGCGACAGGAGCCCTACAAACACTTTTAATTTGTCTGCCAAACTTGGGCGACAAAAATCTGACACATTTTTTTCATTTTTCTGCTAAACTTGGGCGACAGGAGCCCTACAAATACTTTTAATTTGTCTGCCAAACTTGGGCGACTGAAATCTGACACATATTTGTCATTTTTCTGCCAAACTTGGGCGACAGGAGCCTACAAACACTTTTAATTTGTCTGCCCAACTTGGGCGACAGAAATCTGGCACATTTTTTTCATTTTTCTGCAAAACTTGGCGACTGGAGCCTTACAAACACTTTCAATTTGTCTGCCAAACTTGGGCGACAAAAATCTGACACATTTTTTTCATTTTTCTGCAAAACTTGGGAGACAGGAGCCCTACAAATACTTTTAATTTGTCTGCCAAACTTCAGCGACAGAAATATGTCACATTTTTTTCATTTTTCTGCCAAACTTTGGCGACAGGAGCCCTACAAACACTTTTAAGTTGTCTGCCAAACTTGGGCGACAAAAATCTGACACATTTTTTTCATTTTTCTGCCAAACTTGGGCGACAGGAGCCCTACAAATACTTTTAATTTGTCTGCCAAATTTGGGCGACAGGAGCCCTACAGATACTTTTAAGTTGTCTGCCAAACTTGGGCGACAGAAATATGACACATTTTTTTCATTTTTCTGCAAAACTTGGGCGACAGGAGCCCTACAAATACTTTTCATTTTTCTGCAAAACTTGGGAGACAGGATACCTTCAAATTCTTTTAATTTGTCTGCCAAACTTGGGCGACAAAAATCTGACAGGTTTTTTTCATTTTGCTGCCAAACTTGGGCGACAGGAGCCCTACAAATACTTTTAAATTGTCTGCCAAACTTGGGCGACAGAAATCTGACACATTTTTTTCATTTTTCTGCCAAACTTGGGCGACAGGAGCCCTACAAACACTTTTAATTTGTCTGCCAAACTTGGGCGATAGAAATCTGGCACATTTTTTTTTATTTTTCTGCAAAACTTGGGCGACAGGAGCCTACAAACACTTTTAATTTGTCTGCCAAAATTGGGCGACAAAAATCTGACACATTTTTTTCATTTTTCTGCAAAACTTGGGAGACAGGATACCTTCAAATTCTTTTAATTTGTCTGCCAAACTTGGGCGACAGAAATCTGACACATTTTTTTCATTTTTCTGCCAAACTTGGGCGCTAGGAGCCCTACAAATACTTTTAAGTTGTCTGCCAAACTTGGGCGACAAAAATCTGACAGGTTTTTTTCATTTTTCTGCAAAACTTTGCGACAGGAGCCCTACAAATACTTTTAATTTGTCTGCCAAACTTGGGCGACAGAAATCTGGCACATTTTTTTTTATTTTTCTGCAAAACTTGGGCGACAGGAGCCTACAAACACTTTTAATTTGTCTGCCAAAATTGGGCGACAAAAATCTGACACATTTTTTTCATTTTTCTGCCAAACTTGGGCGACAGGAGCCCTACAAATACTTTTAATTTGTCTGCCAAACTTGGGCGACTGAAATCTGACACATATTTGTCATTTTTCTGCCAAACTTGGGCGACAGGAGCCCTACAGATACTTTTAAGTTGTCTGCCAAACTTGGGCGACAGAAATATGACACATTTTTTTCATTTTTCTGCAAAACTTGGGCGACAGAAATCTGACACATTTTTTTCATTTTTCTGCCAAACTTGGGCGACAGGAGCCCTACAAACACTTTTAATTTGTCTGCCCAACTTGGGCGACAGAAATCTGACACATTTTTTTCATTTTTCTGCCAAACTTGGGCGCTAGGAGCCCTACAAATACTTTTAAGTTGTCTGCCAAACTTGGGCGACAAAAATCTGACAGGTTTTTTTCATTTTTCTGCAAAACTTTGCGACAGGAGCCCTACAAATACTTTTAATTTGTCTGCCAAACTTGGGCGATAGAAATCTGGCACATTTTTTTTATTTTTCTGCAAAACTTGGGCGACAGGAGCCTACAAACACTTTTAATTTGTCTGCCAAAATTGGGCGACAAAAATCTGACACATTTTTTTCATTTTTCTGCAAAACTTGGGAGACAGGATACCTTCAAATTCTTTTAATTTGTCTGCCAAACTTGGGCGACAGAAATCTGACACATTTTTTTCATTTTTCTGCCAAACTTGGGCGCTAGGAGCCCTACAAATACTTTTAGTTTGTCTGCCAAACTTGGGCGACAGAAATCTGACACATTTTTTTCATTTTTCTGCCAAACTTGGGCGACAGGAGCCCTACAAATACTTTAAATTGTCTGCCAAACTTGGGCGACTGAAATCTGACACATATTTGTCATTTTTCTGCCAAACTTGGGCGACAGGAGCCCTACAGATACTTTTAAGTTGTCTGCCAAACTTGGGCGACAGAAATATGACACATTTTTTTCATTTTTCTGCAAAACTTGGGCGACAGGAGCCCTACAAATACTTTTCAGTTGTCTGCCAAACTTGGGCGACAGAAGTATGACACATTTTTTTCATTTTTCTGCCAAACTTGGGCGACAGGAGCCCTACAAACACTTTTAATTTGTCTGCCCAACTTGGGCGACAGAAATCTGACACATTTTTTTCAATTTTCTGCAAAACTTGGGCGACAGGAGCCCTACAGATACTTTTAAGTTGTCTGCCAAACTTGGGCGACAGAAATATGACACATTTTTTTCATTTTTCTGCAAAACTTGGGCGACAGGAGCCCTACAAATACTTTTCAGTTGTCTGCCAAACTTGGGCGACAGAAGTATGACACATTTTTTTCATTTTTCTGCCAAACTTGGGCGCTAGGAGCCCTACAAATACTTTTAAGTTGTCTGCCAAACTTGGGCGACAAAAATCTGACAGGTTTTTTTCATTTTTCTGCAAAACTTGGGCGACAGGAGCCTACAAATACTTTTAATTTGTCTGCCAAACTTGGGCGACAGAAATCTGGCACATTTTTTTTATTTTTCTGCAAAACTTGGGCGACAGGAGCCTACAAACACTTTTAATTTGTCTGCCAAAATTGGGCGACAAAAATCTGACACATTTTTTTCATTTTTCTGCAAAACTTGGGCGACAGGAGCCCTACAAACACTTTTAATTTGTCTGCCAAACTTGGGCGACAAAAATCTGACACATTTTTTTCATTTTTCTGCAAACTTGGGCGACAGGAGCCCTACAAATACTTTTAATTTGTCTGCCAAACTTGGGTGACAGAAACCTGGCACATTTTTTTCATTTTTCTGCAAAACTTGGGCGACAGGAGCCCTACAAACACTTTTAATTTGTCTGCCCAACTTGGGCGACAGAAATCTGGCACATTTTTTTTATTTTTCTGCAAAACTTGGGAGACAGGATACCTTCAAATTCTTTTAATTTGTCTGCCAAACTTGGGCGACAGAAATCTGACTCATTTTTTTCATTTTGCTGCCAAACTTGGGCGACTGGAGCCCTACAAATACTTTTAATTTGTCTGCCAAACTTCAGCGACAGAAATATGACACATTTTTTTCATTTTTCTGCCAAACTTTGGCGACAGGAGCCCTACAAACACTTTTAAGTTGTCTGCCAAACTTGGGCGACAGGAGCCCTACAAACACTTTTAATTTGTCTGCCAAACTTGGGCGACAAAAATCTGACACATTTTTTTCATTTTTCTGCCAAACTTGGGCGACAGGAGCCCTACAAATACTTTTAATTTGTCTGCCAAACTTGGGCGACTGAAATCTGACACATATTTGTCATTTTTCTGCCAAACTTGGGCGACAGGAGCCCTACAGATACTTTTAAGTTGTCTGCCAAACTTGGGCGACAGAAATATGACACATTTTTTTCATTTTTCTGCAAAACTTGGGCGACAGGAGCCCTACAAATACTTTTCAGTTGTCTGCCAAACTTGGGCGACAGAAGTATGACACATTTTTTTCATTTTTCTGCCAAACTTGGGCGACAGGAGCCCTACAAACACTTTTAATTTGTCTGCCCAACTTGGGCGACAGAAATCTGACACATTTTTTTCATTTTTCTGCCAAACTTGGGCGCTAGGAGCCCTACAAATACTTTTAAGTTGTCTGCCAAACTTGGGCGACAAAAATCTGACAGGTTTTTTTCATTTTTCTGCAAAACTTTGCGACAGGAGCCCTACAAATACTTTTAATTTGTCTGCCAAACTTGGGCGATAGAAATCTGGCACATTTTTTTTTTGTTTTTCTGCAAAACTTGGGCGACAGGAGCCTACAAACACTTTTAATTTGTCTGCCAAAATTGGGCGACAAAAATCTGACACATTTTTTTCATTTTTCTGCAAAACTTGGGAGACAGGATACCTTCAAATTCTTTTAATTTGTCTGCCAAACTTGGGCGACAGAAATCTGACACATTTTTTTCATTTTTCTGCCAAACTTGGGCGCTAGGAGCCCTACAAATACTTTTAAGTTGTCTGCCAAACTTGGGCGACAAAAATCTGACAGGTTTTTTTCATTTTTCTGCAAAACTTTGCGACAGGAGCCCTACAAATACTTTTAATTTGTCTGCCAAACTTGGGCGACAGAAATCTGGCACATTTTTTTTTATTTTTCTGCAAAACTTGGGCGACAGGAGCCTACAAACACTTTTAATTTGTCTGCCAAAATTGGGCGACAAAAATCTGACACATTTTTTTCATTTTTCTGCCAAACTTGGGCGACAGGAGCCCTACAAATACTTTTAATTTGTCTGCCAAACTTGGGCGACTGAAATCTGACACATATTTGTCATTTTTCTGCCAAACTTGGGCGACAGGAGCCCTACAGATACTTTTAAGTTGTCTGCCAAACTTGGGCGACAGAAATATGACACATTTTTTTCATTTTTCTGCAAAACTTGGGCGACAGGAGCCCTACAAACACTTTTAATTTGTCTGCCCAACTTGGGCGACAGAAATCTGACACATTTTTTTCATTTTTCTGCCAAACTTGGGCGCTAGGAGCCCTACAAATACTTTTAAGTTGTCTGCCAAACTTGGGCGACAAAAATCTGACAGGTTTTTTTCATTTTGCTGCCAAACTTGGGCGACAGGAGCCCTACAAATACTTTTAAATTGTCTGCCAAACTTGGGCGACAGAAATCTGACACATTTTTTTCATTTTTCTGCCAAACTTGGGCGACAGGAGCCCTACAAACACTTTTAATTTGTCTGCCAGACTTGGGCGACAGAAATCTGTCACATTTTTTTCATTTTTCTGCAAAAGTTGGGCAACAGGAGCCCTTCAAATACTTTTAATTTGTCTGCCAAACTTGGGTGACAGAAACCTGGCACATTTTTTTCATTTTTCTGCAAAACTTGGGCGACAGGAGCCCTACAAACACTTTTAATTTGTCTGCCAAACTTGGGCGACAAAAATCTGACACATTTTTTTCATTTTTCTGCTAAACTTGGGCGACAGGAGCCCTACAAATACTTTTAATTTGTCTGCCAAACTTGGGCGACTGAAATCTGACACATATTTGTCATTTTTCTGCCAAACTTGGGCGACAGGAGCCTACAAACACTTTTAATTTGTCTGCCCAACTTGGGCGACAGAAATCTGGCACATTTTTTTCATTTTTCTGCAAAACTTGGCGACTGGAGCCTTACAAACACTTTCAATTTGTCTGCCAAACTTGGGCGACAAAAATCTGACACATTTTTTTCATTTTTCTGCAAAACTTGGGAGACAGGAGCCCTACAAATACTTTTAATTTGTCTGCCAAACTTCAGCGACAGAAATATGTCACATTTTTTTCATTTTTCTGCCAAACTTTGGCGACAGGAGCCCTACAAACACTTTTAAGTTGTCTGCCAAACTTGGGCGACAAAAATCTGACACATTTTTTTCATTTTTCTGCCAAACTTGGGCGACAGGAGCCCTACAAATACTTTTAATTTGTCTGCCAAATTTGGGCGACAGGAGCCCTACAGATACTTTTAAGTTGTCTGCCAAACTTGGGCGACAGAAATATGACACATTTTTTTCATTTTTCTGCAAAACTTGGGCGACAGGAGCCCTACAAATACTTTTCAGTTGTCTGCCAAACTTGGGCGACAGAAGTATGACACATTTTTTTCATTTTTCTGCCAAACTTGGGCGACAGGAGCCCTACAAACACTTTTAATTTGTCTGCCCAACTTGGGCGACAGAAATCTGACACATTTTTTTCATTTTTCTGCCAAACTTGGGCGCTAGGAGCCCTACAAACACTTTTAATTTGTCTGCCAAAATTGGGCGACAAAAATCTGACACATTTTTTTCATTTTTCTGCAAAACTTGGGCGACAGGAGCCCTACAAACACTTTTAATTTGTCTGCCAAACTTGGGCGACAAAAATCTGACACATTTTTTTCATTTTTCTGCCAAACTTGGGCGACAGGAGCCCTACAAATACTTTTAATTTGTCTGCCAAACTTGGGCGACTGAAATCTGACACATATTTGTCATTTTTCTGCCAAACTTGGGCGACAGGAGCCCTACAAATACTTTTAATTTGTCTGCCAAACTTGGGTGACAGAAACCTGGCACATTTTTTTCATTTTTCTGCAAAACTTGGGCGACAGGAGCCCTACAAACACTTTTAATTTGTCTGCCCAACTTGGGCGACAGAAATCTGGCACATTTTTTTTATTTTTCTGCAAAACTTGGGAGACAGGATACCTTCAAATTCTTTTAATTTGTCTGCCAAACTTGGGCGACAGAAATCTGACTCATTTTTTTCATTTTGCTGCCAAACTTGGGCGACAGGAGCCCTACAAATACTTTTAAATTGTCTGCCAAACTTGGGCGACATAATTCTGACACATTTTTTTCATTTTTCTGCCAAACTTGGGCGACAGGAGCCCTACAAACACTTTTAATTTGTCTGCCAGACATGGGCGACAGAAATCTGACACATTTTTTTCATTTTTCTGCAAAACTTGGGCAACAGGAGCCCTTCAAATACTTTTAATTTGTCTGCCAAACTTGGGTGACAGAAACCTGGCACATTTTTTTCATTTTTCTGCAAAACTTGGGCGACAGGAACCCTACAAACACTTTTAATTTGTCTGCCAAACTTGGGCGACAAAAATCTGACAAATTTTTTTCATTTTTCTGCCAAACTTGGGCGACAGGAGCCCTACAAATACTTTTAATTTGTCTGCCAAACTTGGGCGACTGAAATCTGACACATATTTGTCATTTTTCTGCCAAACTTGGGCGACAGGAGCCCTACAGATACTTTTAAGTTGTCTGCCAAACTTGGGCGACAGAAATATGACACATTTTTTTCATTTTTCTGCAAAACTTGGGCGACAGGAGCCCTACAAACACTTTTAATTTGTCTGCCCAACTTGGGCGACAGAAATCTGACACATTTTTTTCATTTTTCTGCCAAACTTGGGCGACAGGAGCCCTACAAATACTTTTAATTTGTCTGCCAAACTTGGGCGACTGAAATCTGACACATATTTGTCATTTTTCTGCCAAACTTGGGCGACAGGAGCCCTACAAATACTTTTAAGTTGTCTGCCAAACTTGGGCGACAGAAATATGACACATTTTTTAATTTTTCTGCCAAACTTGGGCGACAGGAGCCTTACAAATACTTTTAAGTTATCTGCCAAACTTGGGCGACAGAAATCTGGCACATTTTTTTCATTTTTCTGCAAAACTTGAGAGACAGGATACCTTCAAACACTTTTAATTTGTCTGCCAAACATGGGCGACAAAAATCGGACACATTTTTTTCATTTTTCTGCAAAACTTGAGCGACAGGCGCCCTACAAATACTTTTATTTTGTCTGCCAAACTTGGGCTACAGAAATCTGACACATTTTTTTCATTTTTCTGCCAAACTTGGGCGACAATAGACCTACAAATACTTTTAATTTGTCTGCCAAACTTGGGCGACAAAAATCTGACACGTTTTTTTCATTTTTCTGCAAAACTTGGGCGACAGGAGCCCTACAAATACTTTTAATTTGTCTGCCAAACTTGGGCGACAGAAATCTGACACATTTTTTTCATTTTTCTGCCAAACTTGGGCGACAGGAGCCCTACAAATACTTTTAAATTGTCTGTAAAACTTGGGCGACTGAAATCTGACACATATTTGTCATTTTTCTGGCAAACTTGGGCGACAGGAGCCCTACAAATACTTTTAATTTGTCTGCCAAACTTGGGCGACAGAAATCTGACACATTTTTTTTATTTTTCTGCCAAACTTGGGCGACAGGAGCCCTACAAATACTTTTAAGTTATCTGCCAAACTTGGGCGACAGAAATCTGGCACATTTTTTTCATTTTTCTGCAAAACTTGGCGACAGGAGCCCTACAAACACTTTTAATTTGTCTGCCAAACTTGGGCGACAAAAATCTGACAATTTTTTTCATTTTTCTGCAAAACTTGGGCGACTGGAGCCCTACAAATACTTTTAATTTGTCTGCCAAACTTCAGCGACAGGAGCCATACAAACACTTTCAATTTGTCTGCCAAACTTGGGCGACAAAAATCTGACACATTTTTTTCATTTTTCTGCAAAACTTGGGCGACAGGAGCCCTACAAATACTTTTAATTTGTCTGCCAAACTTGGGCGACAGAAATCTGACACATTTTTTTCATTTTTCTGCCAAACTTGGGCGACAGGAGCCCTACAAATACTTTTAAATTGTCTGCCAAACTTGGGCGACTGAAATCTGACACATATTTGTCATTTTTCTGGCAAACTTGGGCGACAGGAGCCCTACAAATACTTTTAATTTGTCTGCCAAACTTAAGCGACAGAAATCTGACACATTTTTTTTATTTTTCTGCCAAACTTGGGCGACAGGAGCCCTACAAATACTTTTAAGTTATCTGCCAAACTTGGGCGACAGAAATCTGGCACATTTTTTTCATTTTTCAGCAAAACTTGGCGACAGGAGCCCTACAAACACTTTTAATTTGTCTGCCAAACTTGGGCGACAAAAATCTGACACATTTTTTTCATTTTTCTGCAAAACTTGGGCGACTGGAGCCCTACAAATACTTTTAATTTGTCTGCCAAACTTCAGCGACAGAAATATGGCCCCTTTTTTTTCTTTTTTCTGCCAAACTTTGGCGACAGGAGCCCTACAAACACTTTTAAGTTGTCTGCCAAACTTGGGCGACAAAAATCTGACAGGTTTTTTTCATTTTTCTGCAAAACTTGAGCGACAGGAGCCATACAAACACTTTTAATTTGTCTGCCAAACTTGGGCGACAAAAATCTGACACATTTTTTTCATTTTTCTGCCAAACTTGGGCGACAGGAGCCCTACAAATACTTTTAATTTGTCTGCCAAACTTGGGCGACTGAAATCTGACACATATTTGTCATTTTTCTGCCAAACTTGGGCGACAGGAGCCCTACAGATACTTTTAAGTTGTCTGCCAAACTTGGGCGACAGAAATATGACACATTTTTTTCATTTTTCTGCAAAACTTGGGCGACAGGAGCCCTACAAATACTTTTCAGTTGTCTGCCAAACTTGGGCGACAGAAGTATGACACATTTTTTTCATTTTTCTGCCAAACTTGGGCGACAGGAGCCCTACAAACACTTTTAATTTGTCTGCCCAACTTGGGCGACAGAAATCTGACACATTTTTTTCATTTTTCTGCCAAACTTGGGCGCTAGGAGCCCTACAAATACTTTTAATTTGTCTGCCAAACTTGGGTGACAGAAACCTGGCACATTTTTTTCATTTTTCTGCAAAACTTGGGCGACAGGAGCCCTACAAACACTTTTAATTTGTCTGCCCAACTTGGGCGACAGAAATCTGGCACATTTTTTTTATTTTTCTGCAAAACTTGGGAGACAGGATACCTTCAAATTCTTTTAATTTGTCTGCCAAACTTGGGCGACAGAAATCTGACTCATTTTTTTCATTTTGCTGCCAAACTTAGGCGACTGGAGCCCTACAAATACTTTTAATTTGTCTGCCAAACTTCAGCGACAGAAATATGACACATTTTTTTCATTTTTCTGCCAAACTTTGGCGACAGGAGCCCTACAAACACTTTTAAGTTGTCTGCCAAACTTGGGCGACAGGAGCCCTACAAACACTTTTAATTTGTCTGCCAAACTTGGGCGACAAAAATCTGACACATTTTTTTCATTTTTCTGCAAAAACTTGGGCGACAGGAGCCCTACAAATACTTTTAATTTGTCTGCCAAACTTGGGCGACTGAAATCTGACACATATTTGTCATTTTTCTGCCAAACTTGGGCGACAGGAGCCCTACAGATACTTTTAAGTTGTCTGCCAAACTTGGGCGACAGAAATATGACAGATTTTTTTCATTTTTCTGCAAAACTTGGGCGACAGGAGCCCTACAAATACTTTTCAGTTGTCTGCCAAACTTGGGCGACAGAAGTATGACACATTTTTTTCATTTTTCTGCCAAACTTGGGCGACAGGAGCCCTACAAACACTTTTAATTTGTCTGCCCAACTTGGGCGACAGAAATCTGACACATTTTTTTCATTTTTCTGCCAAACTTGGGCGCTAGGAGCCCTACAAATACTTTTAAGTTGTCTGCCAAACTTGGGCGACAAAAATCTGACAGGTTTTTTTCATTTTTCTGCAAAACTTTGCGACAGGAGCCCTACAAATACTTTTAATTTGTCTGCCAAACTTGGGCGATAGAAATCTGGCACATTTTTTTTTTGTTTTTCTGCAAAACTTGGGCGACAGGAGCCTACAAACACTTTTAATTTGTCTGCCAAAATTGGGCGACAAAAATCTGACACATTTTTTTCATTTTTCTGCAAAACTTGGGAGACAGGATACCTTCAAATTCTTTTAATTTGTCTGCCAAACTTGGGCGACAGAAATCTGACACATTTTTTTCATTTTTCTGCCAAACTTGGGCGCTAGGAGCCCTACAAATACTTTTAAGTTGTCTGCCAAACTTGGGCGACAAAAATCTGACAGGTTTTTTTCATTTTTCTGCAAAACTTTGCGACAGGAGCCCTACAAATACTTTTAATTTGTCTGCCAAACTTGGGCGACAGAAATCTGGCACATTTTTTTTTATTTTTCTGCAAAACTTGGGCGACAGGAGCCTACAAACACTTTTAATTTGTCTGCCAAAATTGGGCGACAAAAATCTGACACATTTTTTTCATTTTTCTGCCAAACTTGGGCGACAGGAGCCCTACAAATACTTTTAATTTGTCTGCCAAACTTGGGCGACTGAAATCTGACACATATTTGTCATTTTTCTGCCAAACTTGGGCGACAGGAGCCCTACAGATACTTTTAAGTTGTCTGCCAAACTTGGGCGACAGAAATATGACACATTTTTTTCATTTTTCTGCAAAACTTGGGCGACAGGAGCCCTACAAACACTTTTAATTTGTCTGCCAAACTTGGGCGACAAAAATCTGACAAATTTTTTTCATTTTTCTGCCAAACTTGGGCGACAGGAGCCCTACAAATACTTTTAATTTGTCTGCCAAACTTGGGCGACTGAAATCTGACACATATTTGTCATTTTTCTGCCAAACTTGGGCGACAGGAGCCCTACAGATACTTTTAAGTTGTCTGCCAAACTTGGGCGACAGAAATATGACACATTTTTTTCATTTTTCTGCAAAACTTGGGCGACAGGAGCCCTACAAACACTTTTAATTTGTCTGCCCAACTTGGGCGACAGAAATCTGACACATTTTTTTCATTTTTCTGCCAAACTTGGGCGACAGGAGCCCTACAAATACTTTTAATTTGTCTGCCAAACTTGGGCGACTGAAATCTGACACATATTTGTCATTTTTCTGCCAAACTTGGGCGACAGGAGCCCTACAAATACTTTTAAGTTGTCTGCCAAACTTGGGCGACAGAAATATGACACATTTTTTAATTTTTCTGCCAAACTTGGGCGACAGGAGCCTTACAAATACTTTTAAGTTATCTGCCAAACTTGGGCGACAGAAATCTGGCACATTTTTTTCATTTTTCTGCAAAACTTGAGAGACAGGATACCTTCAAACACTTTTAATTTGTCTGTAAAACTTGGGCGACTGAAATCTGACACATATTTGTCATTTTTCTGGCAAACTTGGGCGACAGGAGCCCTACAAATACTTTTAATTTGTCTGCCAAACTTGGGCGACAGAAATCTGACACATTTTTTTTATTTTTCTGCCAAACTTGGGCGACAGGAGCCCTACAAATACTTTTAAGTTATCTGCCAAACTTGGGCGACAGAAATCTGGCACATTTTTTTCATTTTTCTGCAAAACTTGGCGACAGGAGCCCTACAAACACTTTTAATTTGTCTGCCAAACTTGGGCGACAGAAATCTGACACATTTTTTTCATTTTTCTGCCAAACTTGGGCGACAATAGACCTACAAATACTTTTAATTTGTCTGCCAAACTTGGGCGACAAAAATCTGACACGTTTTTTTCATTTTTCTGCAAAACTTGGGCGACAGGAGCCCTACAAATACTTTTAATTTGTCTGCCAAACTTGGGCGACAGAAATCTGACACATTTTTTTCATTTTTCTGCCAAACTTGGGCGACAGGAGCCCTACAAATACTTTTAAATTGTCTGTAAAACTTGGGCGACTGAAATCTGACACATATTTGTCATTTTTCTGGCAAACTTGGGCGACAGGAGCCCTACAAATACTTTTAATTTGTCTGCCAAACTTGGGCGACAGAAATCTGACACATTTTTTTTATTTTTCTGCCAAACTTGGGCGACAGGAGCCCTACAAATACTTTTAAGTTATCTGCCAAACTTGGGCGACAGAAATCTGGCACATTTTTTTCATTTTTCTGCAAAACTTGGCGACAGGAGCCCTACAAACACTTTTAATTTGTCTGCCAAACTTGGGCGACAAAAATCTGACAATTTTTTTCATTTTTCTGCAAAACTTGGGCGACTGGAGCCCTACAAATACTTTTAATTTGTCTGCCAAACTTCAGCGACAGGAGCCATACAAACACTTTCAATTTGTCTGCCAAACTTGGGCGACAAAAATCTGACACATTTTTTTCATTTTTCTGCAAAACTTGGGCGACAGGAGCCCTACAAATACTTTTAATTTGTCTGCCAAACTTGGGCGACAGAAATCTGACACATTTTTTTCATTTTTCTGCCAAACTTGGGCGACAGGAGCCCTACAAATACTTTTAAATTGTCTGCCAAACTTGGGCGACTGAAATCTGACACATATTTGTCATTTTTCTGGGAAACTTGGGCGACAGGAGCCCTACAAATACTTTTAATTTGTCTGCCAAACTTGGGCGACAGAAATCTGACACATTTTTTTTATTTTTCTGCCAAACTTGGGCGACAGGAGCCCTACAAATACTTTTAAGTTATCTGCCAAACTTGGGCGACAGAAATCTGGCACATTTTTTTCATTTTTCAGCAAAACTTGGCGACAGGAGCCCTACAAACACTTTTAATTTGTCTGCCAAACTTGGGCGACAAAAATCTGACACATTTTTTTCATTTTTCTGCAAAACTTGGGCGACTGGAGCCCTACAAATACTTTTAATTTGTCTGCCAAACTTCAGCGACAGAAATATGGCCCCTTTTTTTTCTTTTTTCTGCCAAACTTTGGCGACAGGAGCCCTACAAACACTTTTAAGTTGTCTGCCAAACTTGGGCGACAAAAATCTGACAGGTTTTTTTCATTTTTCTGCAAAACTTGGGCGACAGGAGCCATACAAACACTTTTAATTTGTCTGCCAAACTTGGGCGACAAAAATCTGACACATTTTTTTCATTTTTCTGCCAAACTTGGGCGACAGGAGCCCTACAAATACTTTTAATTTGTCTGCCAAACTTGGGCGACTGAAATCTGACACATATTTGTCATTTTTCTGCCAAACTTGGGCGACAGGAGCCCTACAGATACTTTTAAGTTGTCTGCCAAACTTGGGCGACAGAAATATGACACATTTTTTTCATTTTTCTGCAAAACTTGGGCGACAGGAGCCCTACAAATACTTTTCAGTTGTCTGCCAAACTTGGGCGACAGAAGTATGACACATTTTTTTCATTTTTCTGCCAAACTTGGGCGACAGGAGCCCTACAAACACTTTTAATTTGTCTGCCCAACTTGGGCGACAGAAATCTGACACATTTTTTTCATTTTTCTGCCAAACTTGGGTGCTAGGAGCCCTACAAATACTTTTAATTTGTCTGCCAAACTTGGGTGACAGAAACCTGGCACATTTTTTTCATTTTTCTGCAAAACTTGGGCGACAGGAGCCCTACAAACACTTTTAATTTGTCTGCCCAACTTGGGCGACAGAAATCTGGCACATTTTTTTTATTTTTCTGCAAAACTTGGGAGACAGGATACCTTCAAATTCTTTTAATTTGTCTGCCAAACTTGGGCGACAGAAATCTGACTCATTTTTTTCATTTTGCTGCCAAACTTGGGCGACTGGAGCCCTACAAATACTTTTAATTTGTCTGCCAAACTTCAGCGACAGAAATATGACACATTTTTTTCATTTTTCTGCCAAACTTTGGCGACAGGAGCCCTACAAACACTTTTAAGTTGTCTGCCAAACTTGGGCGACAGGAGCCCTACAAACACTTTTAATTTGTCTGCCAAACTTGGGCGACAAAAATCTGACACATTTTTTTCATTTTTCTGCCAAACTTGGGCGACAGGAGCCCTACAAATACTTTTAATTTGTCTGCCAAACTTGGGCGACTGAAATCTGACACATATTTGTCATTTTTCTGCCAAACTTGGGCGACAGGAGCCCTACAGATACTTTTAAGTTGTCTGCCAAACTTGGGCGACAGAAATATGACACATTTTTTTCATTTTTCTGCAAAACTTGGGCGACAGGAGCCCTACAAATACTTTTCAGTTGTCTGCCAAACTTGGGCGACAGAAGTATGACACATTTTTTTCATTTTTCTGCCAAACTTGGGCGACAGGAGCCCTACAAACACTTTTAATTTGTCTGCCCAACTTGGGCGACAGAAATCTGACACATTTTTTTCATTTTTCTGCCAAACTTGGGCGCTAGGAGCCCTACAAATACTTTTAAGTTGTCTGCCAAACTTGGGCGACAAAAATCTGACAGGTTTTTTTCATTTTTCTGCAAAACTTTGCGACAGGAGCCCTACAAATACTTTTAATTTGTCTGCCAAACTTGGGCGATAGAAATCTGGCACATTTTTTTTTTGTTTTTCTGCAAAACTTGGGCGACAGGAGCCTACAAACACTTTTAATTTGTCTGCCAAAATTGGGCGACAAAAATCTGACACATTTTTTTCATTTTTCTGCAAAACTTGGGAGACAGGATACCTTCAAATTCTTTTAATTTGTCTGCCAAACTTGGGCGACAGAAATCTGACACATTTTTTTCATTTTTCTGCCAAACTTGGGCGCTAGGAGCCCTACAAATACTTTTAAGTTGTCTGCCAAACTTGGGCGACAAAAATCTGACAGGTTTTTTTCATTTTTCTGCAAAACTTTGCGACAGGAGCCCTACAAATACTTTTAATTTGTCTGCCAAACTTGGGCGACAGAAATCTGGCACATTTTTTTTTATTTTTCTGCAAAACTTGGGCGACAGGAGCCTACAAACACTTTTAATTTGTCTGCCAAAATTGGGCGACAAAAATCTGACACATTTTTTTCATTTTTCTGCCAAACTTGGGCGACAGGAGCCCTACAAATACTTTTAATTTGTCTGCCAAACTTGGGCGACTGAAATCTGACACATATTTGTCATTTTTCTGCCAAACTTGGGCGACAGGAGCCCTACAGATACTTTTAAGTTGTCTGCCAAACTTGGGCGACAGAAATATGACACATTTTTTTCATTTTTCTGCAAAACTTGGGCGACAGGAGCCCTACAAACACTTTTAATTTGTCTGCCCAACTTGGGCGACAGAAATCTGACACATTTTTTTCATTTTTCTGCCAAACTTGGGCGCTAGGAGCCCTACAAATACTTTTAAGTTGTCTGCCAAACTTGGGCGACAAAAATCTGACAGGTTTTTTTCATTTTGCTGCCAAACTTGGGCGACAGGAGCCCTACAAATACTTTTAAATTGTCTGCCAAACTTGGGCGACAGAAATCTGACACATTTTTTTCATTTTTCTGCCAAACTTGGGCGACAGGAGCCCTACAAACACTTTTAATTTGTCTGCCAAACTTGGGTGACAGAAACCTGGCACATTTTTTTCATTTTTCTGCAAAACTTGGGCGACAGGAGCCCTACAAACACTTTTAATTTGTCTGCCAAACTTGGGCGACAAAAATCTGACACATTTTTTTCATTTTTCTGCTAAACTTGGGCGACAGGAGCCCTACAAATACTTTTAATTTGTCTGCCAAACTTGGGCGACTGAAATCTGACACATATTTGTCATTTTTCTGCCAAACTTGGGCGACAGGAGCCTACAAACACTTTTAATTTGTCTGCCCAACTTGGGCGACAGAAATCTGGCACATTTTTTTCATTTTTCTGCAAAACTTGGCGACTGGAGCCCTACAAACACTTTCAATTTGTCTGCCAAACTTGGGCGACAAAAATCTGACACATTTTTTTCATTTTTCTGCAAAACTTGGGAGACAGGAGCCCTACAAATACTTTTAATTTGTCTGCCAAACTTCAGCGACAAAAATCTGACACATTTTTTTCATTTTTCTGCCAAACTTGGGCGACAGGAGCCCTACAAATACTTTTAATTTGTCTGCCAAATTTGGGCGACAGGAGCCCTACAGATACTTTTAAGTTGTCTGCCAAACTTGGGCGACAGAAATATGACACATTTTTTTCATTTTTCTGCAAAACTTGGGCGACAGGAGCCCTACAAATACTTTTCAGTTGTCTGCCAAACTTGGGCGACAGAAGTATGACACATTTTTTTCATTTTTCTGCCAAACTTGGGCGACAGGAGCCCTACAAACACTTTTAATTTGTCTGCCCAACTTGGGCGACAGAAATCTGACACATTTTTTTCATTTTTCTGCCAAACTTGGGCGCTAGGAGCCCTACAAACACTTTTAATTTGTCTGCCAAAATTGGGCGACAAAAATCTGACACATTTTTTTCATTTTTCTGCAAAACTTGGGCGACAGGAGCCCTACAAACACTTTTAATTTGTCTGCCAAACTTGGGCGACAAAAATCTGACACATTTTTTTCATTTTTCTGCCAAACTTGGGCGACAGGAGCCCTACAAATACTTTTAATTTGTCTGCCAAACTTGGGCGACTGAAATCTGACACATATTTGTCATTTTTCTGCCAAACTTGGGCGACAGGAGCCCTACAAATACTTTTAATTTGTCTGCCAAACTTGGGTGACAGAAACCTGGCACATTTTTTTCATTTTTCTGCAAAACTTGGGCGACAGGAGCCCTACAAACACTTTTAATTTGTCTGCCCAACTTGGGCGACAGAAATCTGGCACATTTTTTTTATTTTTCTGCAAAACTTGGGAGACAGGATACCTTCAAATTCTTTTAATTTGTCTGCCAAACTTGGGCGACAGAAATCTGACTCATTTTTTTCATTTTGCTGCCAAACTTGGGCGACAGGAGCCCTACAAATACTTTTAAATTGTCTGCCAAACTTGGGCGACATAATTCTGACACATTTTTTTCATTTTTCTGCCAAACTTGGGCGACAGGAGCCCTACAAACACTTTTAATTTGTCTGCCAGACATGGGCGACAGAAATCTGACACATTTTTTTCATTTTTCTGCAAAACTTGGGCAACAGGAGCCCTTCAAATACTTTTAATTTGTCTGCCAAACTTGGGTGACAGAAACCTGGCACATTTTTTTCATTTTTCTGCAAAACTTGGGCGACAGGAACCCTACAAACACTTTTAATTTGTCTGCCAAACTTGGGCGACAAAAATCTGACAAATTTTTTTCATTTTTCTGCCAAACTTGGGCGACAGGAGCCCTACAAATACTTTTAATTTGTCTGCCAAACTTGGGCGACTGAAATCTGACACATATTTGTCATTTTTCTGCCAAACTTGGGCGACAGGAGCCCTACAGATACTTTTAAGTTGTCTGCCAATCTTGGGCGACAGAAATATGACACATTTTTTTCATTTTTCTGCAAAACTTGGGCGACAGGAGCCCTACAAACACTTTTAATTTGTCTGCCCAACTTGGGCGACAGAAATCTGACACATTTTTTTCATTTTTCTGCCAAACTTGGGCGACAGGAGCCCTACAAATACTTTTAATTTGTCTGCCAAACTTGGGCGACTGAAATCTGACACATATTTGTCATTTTTCTGCCAAACTTGGGCGACAGGAGCCCTACAAATACTTTTAAGTTGTCTGCCAAACTTGGGCGACAGAAATATGACACATTTTTTAATTTTTCTGCCAAACTTGGGCGACAGGAGCCTTACAAATACTTTTAAGTTATCTGCCAAACTTGGGCGACAGAAATCTGGCACATTTTTTTCATTTTTCTGCAAAACTTGAGAGACAGGATACCTTCAAACACTTTTAATTTGTCTGCCAAACATGGGCGACAAAAATCGGACACATTTTTTTCATTTTTCTGCAAAACTTGAGCGACAGGCGCCCTACAAATACTTTTATTTTGTCTGCCAAACTTGGGCTACAGAAATCTGACACATTTTTTTCATTTTTCTGCCAAACTTGGGCGACAATAGACCTACAAATACTTTTAATTTGTCTGCCAAACTTGGGCGACAAAAATCTGACACGTTTTTTTCATTTTTCTGCAAAACTTGGGCGACAGGAGCCCTACAAATACTTTTAATTTGTCTGCCAAACTTGGGCGACAGAAATCTGACACATTTTTTTCATTTTTCTGCCAAACTTGGGCGACAGGAGCCCTACAAATACTTTTAAATTGTCTGTAAAACTTGGGCGACTGAAATCTGACACATATTTGTCATTTTTCTGGCAAACTTGGGCGACAGGAGCCCTACAAATACTTTTAATTTGTCTGCCAAACTTGGGCGACAGAAATCTGACACATTTTTTTTATTTTTCTGCCAAACTTGGGCGACAGGAGCCCTACAAATACTTTTAAGTTATCTGCCAAACTTGGGCGACAGAAATCTGGCACATTTTTTTCATTTTTCTGCAAAACTTGGCGACAGGAGCCCTACAAACACTTTTAATTTGTCTGCAAAACTTGGGCGACAAAAATCTGACAATTTTTTTCATTTTTCTGCAAAACTTGGGCGACTGGAGCCCTACAAATACTTTTAATTTGTCTGCCAAACTTCAGCGACAGGAGCCATACAAACACTTTCAATTTGTCTGCCAAACTTGGGCGACAAAAATCTGACACATTTTTTTCATTTTTCTGCAAAACTTGGGCGACAGGAGCCCTACAAATACTTTTAATTTGTCTGCCAAACTTGGGCGACAGAAATCTGACACATTTTTTTCATTTTTCTGCCAAACTTGGGCGACAGGAGCCCTACAAATACTTTTAAATTGTCTGCCAAACTTGGGCGACTGAAATCTGACACATATTTGTCATTTTTCTGGCAAACTTGGGCGACAGGAGCCCTACAAATACTTTTAATTTGTCTGCCAAACTTGGGCGACAGAAATCTGACACATTTTTTTTATTTTGCTGCCAAACTTGGGCGACAGGAGCCCTACAAATACTTTTAAGTTATCTGCCAAACTTGGGCGACAGAAATCTGGCACATTTTTTTCATTTTTCAGCAAAACTTGGCGACAGGAGCCCTACAAACACTTTTAATTTGTCTGCCAAACTTGGGCGACAAAAATCTGACACATTTTTTTCATTTTTCTGCAAAACTTGGGCGACTGGAGCCCTACAAATACTTTTAATTTGTCTGCCAAACTTCAGCGACAGAAATATGGCCCCTTTTTTTCCTTTTTTCTGCCAAACTTTGGCGACAGGAGCCCTACAAACACTTTTAAGTTGTCTGCCAAACTTGGGCGACAAAAATCTGACAGGTTTTTTTCATTTTTCTGCAAAACTTGGGCGACAGGAGCCATACAAACACTTTTAATTTGTCTGCCAAACTTGGGCGACAAAAATCTGACACATTTTTTTCATTTTTCTGCCAAACTTGGGCGACAGGAGCCCTACAAATACTTTTAATTTGTCTGCCAAACTTGGGCGACTGAAATCTGACACATATTTGTCATTTTTCTGCCAAACTTGGGCGACAGGAGCCCTACAGATACTTTTAAGTTGTCTGCCAAACTTGGGCGACAGAAATATGACACATTTTTTTCATTTTTCTGCAAAACTTGGGCGACAGGAGCCCTAAAAATACTTTACAGTTGTCTGCCAAACTTGGGCGACAGAAGTATGACACATTTTTTTCATTTTTCTGCCAAACTTGGGAGACAGGAGCCCTACAAATACTTTTAATTTGTCTGCCAAACTTCAGCGACAGAAATATGACACATTTTTTTCATTTTTCTGCCAAACTTTGGCGACAGGAGCCCTACAAACACTTTTAAGTTGTCTGCCAAACTTGGGCGACAAAAATCTGACACATTTTTTTCATTTTTCTGCAAAACTTAGGCGACAGGAGCCCTACAAATACTTTTCAGTTGTCTGCCAAACTTGGGCGACAGAAGTATGACACATTTTTTTCATTTTTCTGCCAAACTTGGGCGACAGGAGCCCTACAAATACTTTTAAGTTGTCTGCCAAACTTGGGCGACAAAAATCTGACAGGTTTTTTTCATTTTTCTGCAAAACTTGGGCGACAGGAGCCCTACAAATACTTTTAATTTGTCTGCCAAACTTGGGCGACAGAAATCTGGCACATTTTTTTTATTTTTCTGCAAAACTTGGGCGACAGGAGCCTACAAACACTTTTAATTTGTCTGCCAAAATTGGGCGACAAAAATCTGACACATTTTTTTCATTTTTCTGCAAAACTTGGGAGACAGGATACCTTCAAATTCTTTTAATTTGTCTGCCAAACTTGGGCGACAGAAATCTGACTCATTTTTTTCATTTTGCTGCTAAACTTGGGCGACAGGAGCCCTACAAATACTTTTAAATTGTCTGCCAAACTTGGGCGACAGAAATCTGACACATTTTTTTCATTTTTCTGCCAAACTTGGGCGACAGGAGCCCTACAAACACTTTTAATTTGTCTGCCAGACTTGGGCGACAGAAATCTGACACATTTTTTTCATTTTTCTGCAAAACTTGGGCAACAGGAGCCCTTCAAATACTTTTAATTTGTCTGCCAAACTTGGGTGACAGAAACCTGGCACATTTTTTTCATTTTTCTGCAAAACTTGGGCGACAGGAGCCCTACAAACACTTTTAAGTTGTCTGCCAAACTTGGGCGACAAAAATCTGACACATTTTTTTCATTTTTCTGCAAAACTTGGGCGACAGGAGCCCTACAAATACTTTTCAGTTGTCTGCCAAACTTGGGCGACAGAAGTATGACACATTTTTTTAATTTGTCTGCCAAACTTGGGCGACTGAAATCTGACACATATTTTTCATTTTTCTGCAAAACTTGGGCGACAGGAGCCCTACAAATACTTTTCAGTTGTCTGCCAAACTTGGGCGACAGAAATATGACACATTTTTTTCATTTTTCTGCCAAACTTTGGCGACAGGAGCCCTACAAACACTTTTAAGTTGTCTGCCAAACTTGGGCGACAAAAATCTGACACATTTTTTTCATTTTTCTGCAAAACTTGGGCGACAGGAGCCCTACAAATACTTTTCAGTTGTCTGCCAAACTTGGGCGACAGAAGTATGACACATTTTTTTAATTTGTCTGCCAAACTTGGGCGACTGAAATCTGACACATATTTGTCATTTTTCTGCCAAACTTGGGCGACAGGAGCCCTACAGATACTTTTAAGTTGTCTGCCAAACTTGGGCGACAGAAAAATGACACATTTTTTTCATTTTTCTGCAAAACTTGGGCGACAGGAGCCCTACAAATACTTTTAAGTTGTCTGCCAAACTTGGGCGACAAAAATCTGACACATTTTTTTCATTTTTCTGCAAAACTTGGGCGACAGGAGCCCTACAAATACTTTTCAGTTGTCTGCCAAACTTGGGCGACAGAAATATGACACATTTTTTTCATTTTTCTGCCAAACTTTGGCGACAGGAGCCCTACAAACACTTTTAAGTTGTCTGCCAAACTTGGGCGACAAAAATCTGACACATTTTTTTCATTTTTCTGCAAAACTTGGGCGACAGGAGCCCTACAAATACTTTTCAGTTGTCTGCCAAACTTGGGCGACAGAAGTATGACACATTTTTTTAATTTGTCTGCCAAACTTGGGCGACTGAAATCTGACACATATTTGTCATTTTTCTGCCAAACTTGGGCGACAGGAGCCCTACAGATACTTTTAAGTTGTCTGCCAAACTTGGGCGACAGAAATATGACACATTTTTTTCATTTTTCTGCAAAACTTGGGCGACAGGAGCCCTACAAATACTTTTCAGTTGTCTGCCAAACTTGGGCGACAGAAGTATGACACATTTTTTTCATTTTTCTGCCAAACTTGGGCGACAGGAGCCCTACAAATACTTTTAAGTTGTCTGCCAAACTTGGGCGACAAAAATCTGACAGGTTTTTTTCATTTTTCTGCAAAACTTGGGCGACAGGAGCCCTACAAATACTTTTAATTTGTCTGCCAAACTTGGGCGACAGAAATCTGGCACATTTTTTTTATTTTTCTGCAAAACTTGGGCGACAGGAGCCTACAAACACTTTTAATTTGTCTGCCAAAATTGGGCGACAAAAATCTGACACATTTTTTTCATTTTTCTGCAAAACTTGGGAGACAGGATACCTTCAAATTCTTTTAATTTGTCTGCCAAACTTGGGCGACAGAAATCTGACTCATTTTTTTCATTTTGCTGCTAAACTTGGGCGACAGGAGCCCTACAAATACTTTTAAATTGTCTGCCAAACTTGGGCGACAGAAATCTGACACATTTTTTTCATTTTTCTGCCAAACTTGGGCGACAGGAGCCCTACAAACACTTTTAATTTGTCTGCCAGACTTGGGCGACAGAAATCTGACACATTTTTTTCATTTTTCTGCAAAACTTGGGCAACAGGAGCCCTTCAAATACTTTTAATTTGTCTGCCAAACTTGGGTGACAGAAACCTGGCACATTTTTTTCATTTTTCTGCCAAACTTGGGCGACAGGAGCCCTACAGATACTTTTAAGTTGTCTGCCAAACTTGGGCGACAGAAATATGACACATTTTTTTCATTTTTCTGCCAAACTTGGGCGACAGGAGCCCTACAAACACTTTTAATTTGTCTGCCCAACTTGGGCGACAGAAATCTGACACATTTTTTTCATTTTTCTGCCAAACTTGGGCGACAGGAGCCCTACAAATACTTTTAATTTGTCTGCCAAACTTGGGCGACTGAAATCTGACACATATTTGTCATTTTTCTGCCAAACTTGGGCGACAGGAGCCCTACAAATACTTTTAAGTTGTCTGCCAAACTTGGGCGAACGAAATATGACACATTTTTTCATTTTTCTGCCAAACTTGGGCGACAGGAGCCTACAAACACTTTTAATTTGTCTGCTTAACTTGGGCGACAGAAATCTGGCACATTTTTTTCATTTTTCTGCAAAACTTGGCGACTGGAGCCCTACAAACACTTTTAATTTGTCTGCCAAACTTGGGCGACAAAAATCTGACACATTTTTTTCATTTTTCTGCAAAACTTGGGAGACAGGAGCCCTACAAATACTTTTAATTTGTCTGCCAAACTTGGGCGACAGAAATCTGACACATTTTTTTCATTTTTCTGCCAAACTTGGGCGACAGGAGCCCTACAAACACTTTTAATTTGTCTGCCAGACTTGGGCGACAGAAATCTGACACATTTTTTTCATTTTTCTGCAAAACTTGGGCGACAGGAGCCCTACAAACACTTTTAATTTGTCTGCCAAACTTGGGCGACAAAAATCTGACACATTTTTTTCATTTTTCTGCCAAACTTGGGCGACAGGAGCCCTACAAATACTTTTAATTTGTCTGCCAAACTTGGGCGACTGAAATCTGACACATATTTGTCATTTTTCTGCCAAACTTGGGCGACAGGAGCCCTACAGATACTTTTAAGTTGTCTGCCAAACTTGGGCGACAGAAATATGACACATTTTTTTCATTTTTCTGCCAAACTTGGGCGACAGGAGCCCTACAAACACTTTTAATTTGTCTGCCCAACTTGGGCGACAGAAATCTGACACATTTTTTTCATTTTTCTGCCAAACTTGGGCGACAGGAGCCCTACAAATACTTTTAATTTGTCTGCCAAACTTGGGCGACTGAAATCTGACACATATTTGTCATTTTTCTGCCAAACTTGGGCGACAGGAGCCCTACAAATACTTTTAAGTTGTCTGCCAAACTTGGGCGACAGAAATATGACACATTTTTTCATTTTTCTGCCAAACTTGGGCGACAGGAGCCTACAAACACTTTTAATTTGTCTGCCCAACTTGGGCGACAGAAATCTGGCACATTTTTTTCATTTTTCTGCAAAACTTGGCGACTGGAGCCCTACAAACACTTTTAATTTGTCTGCCAAACTTGGGCGACAAAAATCTGACACATTTTTTTCATTTTTCTGCAAAACTTGGGAGACAGGAGCCCTACAAATACTTTTAATTTGTCTGCCAAACTTGGGCGACAGAAATCTGACACATTTTTTTCATTTTTCTGCCAAACTTGGGCGACAGGAGCCCTACAAACACTTTTAATTTGTCTGCCAGACTTGGGCGACAGAAATCTGACACATTTTTTTCATTTTTCTGCAAAACTTGGGCGACAGGAGCCCTTCAAATACTTTTAATTTGCTGCCAAACTTGGTCGACAGAATTCTGGCACATTTTTTTCATTTTTCTGCCAAACTTGGGCGACAGGAGCCCTACAGATACTTTTAAGTTGTCTGCCAAACTTGGGCGACGGAAATATGACACATTTTTTTCATTTTTCTGCCAAACTTGGGCGACAGGAGCCCTACAAACACTTTTAATTTGTCTGCCCAACTTGGGCGACAGAAATCTGACACATTTTTTTCATTTTTCTGCCAAACTTGGGCGACAGGAGCCCTACAAACACTTTTAATTTGTCTGCCCAACTTGGGCGACAGAAATCTGGCACATTTTTTTCATTTTTGTGCAAAACTTGGCGACTGGAGCCCTACAAACACTTTCAATTTGTCTGCTAAACATGAGCGACAAAAATCTGACACATTTTTTTCATTTTTCTGCAAAACTTGGGAGACAGGAGCCCTACAAACACTTTTAATTTGTCTGCCAAACTTGGGCGACAAAAATCTGACACATTTTTTTCATTTTTCTGCCAAACTTGGGCGACAGGAGCCCTACAAATACTTTTAATTTGTCTGCCAAACTTGGGCGACTGAAATCTGACACATATTTGTCATTTTTCTGCCAAACTTGGGCGACAGGAGCCCTACAGATACTTTTAAGTTGTCTGCCAAACTTGGGCGACAGAAATATGACACATTTTTTTCATTTTTCTGCCAAACTTGGGCGACAGGAGCCCTACAAACACTTTTAATTTGTCTGCCCAACTTGGGCGACAGAAATCTGACACATTTTTTTCATTTTTCTGCCTAACTTGGGCGACAGGAGCACTACAAATACTTTTAATTTGTCTGCCAAACTTGGGCGACTGAAATCTGACACATATTTGTCATTTTCCTGCCAAACTTGGGCGACAGGAGCCCTACAAATACTTTTAAGTTGTCTGCCAAACTTGGGCGACAGAAATATGACACATTTTTTCATTTTTCTGCCAAACTTGGGCGACAGGAGCCTACAAACACTTTTAATTTGTCTGCCCAACTTGGGCGACAGAAATCTGGCACATTTTTTTCATTTTTCTGCAAAACTTGGCGACTGGAGCAAACACTTTCAATTTGTCTGCCAAACTTGGGCGACAAAAATCTGACAATTTTTTTTCATTTTTCTGCAAAACTTGGGAGACAGGAGCCCTACAAATACTTTTAATTTGTCTGCCAAACTTGGGCGACAGAAATCTGACACATTTTTTTCATTTTTCTGCCAAACTTGGGCGACAGGAGCCCTACAAACACTTTTAATTTGTCTGCCAGACTTGGGCGACAGAAATCTGACACATTTTTTTCATTTTTCTGCAAAACTTGGGCGACAGGAGCCCTTCAAATACTTTTAATTTGTCTGCCAAACTTGGTCGACAGAATTCTGGCACATTTTTTTCATTTTTCTGCAAAATTTGGGCGACAGGAGCCCTACAAACACTTTAAATTTGTCTGCTAAACTTGGGCGACAGAAATCTGCCACATTTTTTTCATTTTTCTGCAAAACTTGGCGACAGGAGCCCTACAAACACTTTCAATTTGTCTGCCAAACTTCAGCGACAGAAATATGACACATTTTTTTCATTTTTCTGCCAAACTTGGGCGACAGGAGCCCTACAAATACTTTTAATTTGTCTGACAAACTTGGGCGACAGAATTCTGGCACATTTTTTTTCATTTTTCTGCAAAACTTGGGCGACAGGAGCCCTTCAAATACTTTTAATTTGTCTGCCAAACTTCAGCGACAGAAATATGACACATTTTTTTCATTTTTCTGCCAAACTTGGGCGACAGGAGCCCTACAAATACTTTTAATTTGTCTGACAAACTTATGCGACAGAAATCTGACACATTTTTTTCATTTTTCTGCAAAACTTGGGCGACAGGAGCCCTTCAAATACTTTTAATTTGTCTGCCAAACTTGGTCGACAGAATTCTGACACATTTTTTTCATTTTTCTGCCAAACTTGGGCGACAGGAGCCCTACAGATACTTTTAAGTTGTCTGCCAAACTTGGGCGACAGAAATGTGACACATTTTTTTCATTTTTCTGCCAAACTTGAGCGACAGGAGCCCTACAAACACTTTTAATTTGTCTGCCCAACTTGGGCGACAGAAATCTGACACATTTTTTTCATTTTTCTGCCAAACTTGGGCGACAGGAGCCCTACAAACACTTTTAATTTGTCTGCCCAACTTGGGCGACAGAAATCTGGCACATTTTTTTCATTTTTCTGCAAAACTTGGCGACTGGAGCCCTACAAACACTTTCAATTTGTCTGCCAAACATGGGCGACAAAAATCTGACACATTTTTTTCATTTTTCTGCAAAACTTGGGAGACAGGAGCCCTACAAATACTTTTAATTTGTCTGCCAAACTTGGGCGACTGAAATCTGACACATATTTGTCATTTTTCTGCCAAACTTGGGCGACAGGAGCCCTACAGATACTTTTAAGTTGTCTGCCAAACTTGGGCGACAGAAATATGACACATTTTTTCATTTTTCTGCCAAACTTGGGCGACAGGAGCCTACAAACACTTTTAATTTGTCTGCCAAACTTGGGCGACAGATATCTGGCACATTTTTTTCATTTTTCTGCAAAACTTGGCGACTGGAGCCCTACAAACACTTTCAATTTGTCTGCCAAACTTGGGCGACAAAAATCTGACACATTTTTTTCATTTTTCTGCAAAACTTTGGAGACAGGAGCCCTACAAATACTTTTAATTTGTTTGCCAAACTTGGGCGACAGAAATCTGACACATTTTTTTCATTTTTCTGCCAAACTTGGGCGACAGGAGCCCTACAAACACTTTTAATTTGTCTGCCAGACTTGGGCGACAGAAATCTGACACATTTTTTTCATTTTTCTGCAAAACTTGGGCGACAGGAGCCCTTCAAATACTTTTAATTTGTCTGCCAAACTTGGTCGACAGAATTCTGGCACATTTTTTTCATTTTTCTGCAAAATTTGGGCGACAGGAGCCCTACAAACACTTTAAATTTGTCTGCTAAACTTGGGCGACAGAAATCTGGCACATTTTTTTCATTTTTCTGCAAAACTTGGCGACAGGAGCCCTACAAACACTTTCAATTTGTCTGCCAAACTTCAGCGACAGAAATATGACACATTTTTTTCATTTTTCTGCCAAACTTGGGCGACAATAGCCCTACAAATACTTTTAATTTGTCTGACAAACTTGGGCGACAGAATTCTGGCACATTTTTTTTCATTTTTCTGCAAAATTTGGGTGACAGGAGCCCTACAAATACTTTTAAATTGTCTGCCAAACTTGGGCGACAGAATTCTGGCACATTTTTTTCATTTTTCTGCAAAATTTGGGCGACAGGAGCCCTACAAACACTTTAAATTTGTCTGCCAAACTTGGACGACAAAAATCTGACACATTTTTTTCATTTTTCTGCCAAACTTGGGCGACAGGAGCCCTACAAATACTTTTAATTTGTCTGACAAACTTGGGCGACAGAATTCTGGCACATTTTTTTCATTTTTCTGCAAAATTTGGGCGACAGGAGCCCTACAAATACTTTTAAATTGTCTGCCAAACTTGGGCGACAGAATTCTGGCACATTTTTTTCATTTTTCTGCAAAACTTGGGCGACAGGAGCCCTACAAATACTTTTAATTTGTCTGCCAAACTTCAGCGACAGAAATATGACACATTTTTTTCATTTTTCTGCCAAACTTGGGCGACAGGAGCCCTACAAATACTTTTAATTTGTCTGACAAACTTATGCGACAGAAATCTGACTCATTTTTTTCATTTTGCTGCCAAACTTGGGCGACAGGAGCCCTGCAAATACTTTTAAGTTATCTGCCAAACTTGGGCGACAGAAATCTGGCACATTTTTTTCATTTTTCTGCAAAACTTGGCGACAGGAGCCCTACAAACACTTTTAATTTGTCTGCCAAACTTGGGCGACAAAAATCTGACACATTTTTTTCATTTTTCTGCAAAACTTGGGCGACTGGAGCCCTACAAACACTTTTAATTTGTCTGCCAAACTTGGGCGACAGAAATCTAGCACATTTTTTTCATTTTTCTGCAAAACTTGGGCGAAAGGAGCCCTACAAACACTTTTAATTTGTCTGCCAAACATGGGCGACAAAAATCGGACACATTTTTTTCATTTTTCTGCAAAACTTGAGCGACAGGCGCCCTACAAATACTTTTATTTTGTCTGCCAAACTTGGGCGACAGAAATCTGACACATTTTTTTCATTTTTCTGCCAAACTTGGGCGACAATAGACCTACAAATACTTTTAATTTGTCTGCCAAACTTGGGCGACAAAAATCTGACACGTTTTCTTCATTTTTCTGCAAAACTTGGGCGACAGGAGCCCTACAAATACTTTTAATTTGTCTGCCAAACTTGGGCGACAGAAATCTGACACATTTTTTTCATTTTTCTGCCAAACTTGGGCGACAGGAGCCCTACAAATACTTTTAAATTGTCTGCCAAACTTGGGCGACTGAAATCTGACACATATTTGTCATTTTTCTGGCAAACTTGGGTGACAGGAGCCCTACAAATACTTTTAATTTGTCTGCCAAACTTGGGCGACAGAAATCTGACACATTTTTTTTATTTTTCTGCCAAACTTGGGCGACAGGATCCCTACAAATACTTTTAAGTTATCTGCCAAACTTGGGCGACAGAAATCTGGCACATTTTTTTCATTTTTCTGCAAAACTTGGCGACAGGAGCCCTACAAACACTTTTAATTTGTCTGCCAAACTTGGGCGACAAAAATCTGACACATTTTTTTCATTTTTCTGCAAAACTTGGGCGACTGGAGCCCTACAAATACTTTTAATTTGTCTGCCAAACTTCAGCGACAGAAATATGACACATTTTTTTCATTTTTCTGCCAAACTTTGGCGACAGGAGCCCTACAAACACTTTTAATTTGTCTGCCAAACTTGGGCGACAAAAATCTGACACATTTTTTTCATTTTTCTGCAAAACTTGGGCGACAGGAGCCCTACAAATACTTTTAATTTGTCTGCCAAACTTGGGCGACAGAAATCTGACACATTTTTTTCATTTTTCTGCCAAACTTGGGCAACAGGAGCCCTACAAACACTTTTAATTTGTCTGCCAAACTTGGGCGACAGAAATCTGACACAATTTTTTCAATTTTCTGCCAAACTTGGGCGACAGGAGCCCTACAAATACTTTTAATTTGTCTGCCAAACTTTGGCCACAGAAATCTGACACATTTTTTTCATTTTTCTGGCAAACTTGGGCGACAGGAGCCCTACAAATACTTTTAATTTGTCTGACAAACTTGGGCGACAGAATTCTGGCACATTTTTTTTCATTTTTCTGCAAAATTTGGGCGACAGGAGCCCTACAAATACTTTTAAATTGTCTGCCAAACTTGGGCGACAGAATTCTGGCACATTTTTTTCATTTTTCTGCAAAATTTGGGCGACAGGAGCCCTACAAACACTTTAAATTTGTCTGCCAAACTTGGACGACAAAAATCTGACACATTTTTTTCATTTTTCTGCCAAACTTGGGCGACAGGAGCCCTACAAATACTTTTAATTTGTCTGACAAACTTGGGCGACAGAATTCTGGCACATTTTTTTCATTTTTCTGCAAAACTTGGCGACAGGAGCCCTACAAACACTTTCAATTTGTCTGCCAAACTTCAGCGACAGAAATATGACACATTTTTTTCATTTTTCTGCCAAACTTGGGCGACAATAGCCCTACAAATACTTTTAATTTGTCTGACAAACTTGGGCGACAGAATTCTGGCACATTTTTTTTCATTTTTCTGCAAAATTTGGGCGACAGGAGCCCTACAAATACTTTTAATTTGTCTGCCAAACTTCAGCGACAGAAATATGACACATTTTTTTCATTTTTCTGCCAAACTTGGGCGACAGGAGCCCTACAAATACTTTTAATTTGTCTGACAAACTTATGCGACAGAAATCTGACTCATTTTTTTCATTTTGCTGCCAAACTTGGGCGACAGGAGCCCTGCAAATACTTTTAAGTTATCTGCCAAACTTGGGCGACAGAAATCTGGCACATTTTTTTCATTTTTCTGCAAAACTTGGCGACAGGAGCCCTACAAACACTTTTAATTTGTCTGCCAAACTTGGGCGACAAAAATCTGACACATTTTTTTCATTTTTCTGCAAAACTTGGGCGACTGGAGCCCTACAAACACTTTTAATTTGTCTGCCAAACTTAGGCGACAGAAATCTAGCACATTTTTTTCATTTTTCTGCAAAACTTGGGCGAAAAGAGCCCTACAAACACTTTTAATTTGTCTGCCAAACATGGGCGACAAAAATCGGACACATTTTTTTCATTTTTCTGCAAAACTTGAGCGACAGGCGCCCTACAAATACTTTTATTTTGTCTGCCAAACTTGGGCGACAGAAATCTGACACATTTTTTTCATTTTTCTGCCAAACTTGGGCGACAATAGACCTACAAATACTTTTAATTTGTCTGCCAAACTTGGGCGACAAAAATCTGACACGTTTTCTTCATTTTTCTGCAAAACTTGGGCGACAGGAGCCCTACAAATACTTTTAAATTGTCTGCCAAACTTGGGCGACTGAAATCTGACACATATTTGTCATTTTTCTGGCAAACTTGGGTGACAGGAGCCCTACAAATACTTTTAATTTGTCTGCCAAACTTGGGCGACAGAAATCTGACACATTTTTTTTATTTTTCTGCCAAACTTGGGCGACAGGATCCCTACAAATACTTTTAAGTTATCTGCCAAACTTGGGCGACAGAAATCTGGCACATTTTTTTCATTTTTCTGCAAAACTTGGCGACAGGAGCCCTACAAACACTTTTAATTTGTCTGCCAAACTTGGGCGACAAAAATCTGACACATTTTTTTCATTTTTCTGCAAAACTTGGGCGACTGGAGCCCTACAAATACTTTTAATTTGTCTGCCAAACTTCAGCGACAGAAATATGACACATTTTTTTCATTTTTCTGCCAAACTTTGGCGACAGGAGCCCTACAAACACTTTTAATTTGTCTGCCAAACTTGGGCGACAAAAATCTGACACATTTTTTTCATTTTTCTGCAAAACTTGGGCGACAGGAGCCCTACAAATACTTTTAATTTGTCTGCCAAACTTGGGCGACAGAAATCTGACACATTTTTTTCATTTTTCTGCCAAACTTGGGCAACAGGAGCCCTACAAACACTTTTAATTTGTCTGACAAACTTGGGCGACAGAATTCTGGCACATTTTTTTTCATTTTTCTGCAAAATTTGGGCGACAGGAGCCCTACAAATACTTTTAAATTGTCTGCCAAACTTGGGCGACAGAATTCTGGCACATTTTTTTCATTTTTCTGCAAAATTTGGCGACAGGAGCCCTACAAACACTTTAAATTTGTCTGCCAAACTTGGACGACAAAAATCTGACACATTTTTTTCATTTTTCTGCCAAACTTGGGCGACAGGAGCCCTACAAATACTTTTAATTTGTCTGACAAACTTGGGCGACAGAATTCTGGCACATTTTTTTCATTTTTCTGCAAAACTTGGCGACAGGAGCCCTACAAACACTTTCAATTTGTCTGCCAAACTTCAGCGACAGAAATATGACACATTTTTTTCATTTTTCTGCCAAACTTGGGCGACAATAGCCCTACAAATACTTTTAATTTGTCTGACAAACTTGGGCGACAGAATTCTGGCACATTTTTTTTCATTTTTCTGCAAAATTTGGGCGACAGGAGCCCTACAAATACTTTTAATTTGTCTGCCAAACTTCAGCGACAGAAATATGACACATTTTTTTCATTTTTCTGCCAAACTTGGGCGACAGGAGCCCTACAAATACTTTTAATTTGTCTGACAAACTTATGCGACAGAAATCTGACTCATTTTTTTCATTTTGCTGCCAAACTTGGGCGACAGGAGCCCTACAAACACTTTTAATTTGTCTGCCAAACTTGGGCGACAAAAATCTGACACATTTTTTTCATTTTTCTGCAAAACTTGGGCGACTGGAGCCCTACAAATACTTTTAATTTGTCTGCCAAACTTCAGCGACAGAAATATGACACATTTTTTTCATTTTTCTGCCAAACTTTGGCGACAGGAGCCCTACAAACACTTTTAATTTGTCTGCCAAACTTGGGCGACAAAAATCTGACACATTTTTTTCATTTTTCTGCAAAACTTGGGCGACAGGAGCCCTACAAATACTTTTAATTTGTCTGCCAAACTTGGGCGACAGAAATCTGACACATTTTTTTCATTTTTCTGCCAAACTTGGGCAACAGGAGCCCTACAAACACTTTTAATTTGTCTGACAAACTTGGGCGACAGAATTCTGGCACATTTTTTTTCATTTTTCTGCAAAATTTGGGCGACAGGAGCCCTACAAATACTTTTAAATTGTCTGCCAAACTTGGGCGACAGAATTCTGGCACATTTTTTTCATTTTTCTGCAAAATTTGGGCGACAGGAGCCCTACAAACACTTTAAATTTGTCTGCCAAACTTGGACGACAAAAATCTGACACATTTTTTTCATTTTTCTGCCAAACTTGGGCGACAGGAGCCCTACAAATACTTTTAATTTGTCTGACAAACTTGGGCGACAGAATTCTGGCACATTTTTTTCATTTTTCTGCAAAACTTGGCGACAGGAGCCCTACAAACACTTTCAATTTGTCTGCCAAACTTCAGCGACAGAAATATGACACATTTTTTTCATTTTTCTGCCAAACTTGGGCGACAATAGCCCTACAAATACTTTTAATTTGTCTGACAAACTTGGGCGACAGAATTCTGGCACATTTTTTTTCATTTTTCTGCAAAATTTGGGCGACAGGAGCCCTACAAATACTTTTAATTTGTCTGCCAAACTTCAGCGACAGAAATATGACACATTTTTTTCATTTTTCTGCCAAACTTGGGCGACAGGAGCCCTACAAATACTTTTAATTTGTCTGACAAACTTATGCGACAGAAATCTGACTCATTTTTTTCATTTTTCTGCAAAACTTGGGCGACTGGAGCCCTACAAACACTTTTAATTTGTCTGCCAAACTTAGGCGACAGAAATCTAGCACATTTTTTTCATTTTTCTGCAAAACTTGGGCGAAAAGAGCCCTACAAACACTTTTAATTTGTCTGCCAAACATGGGCGACAAAAATCGGACACATTTTTTTCATTTTTCTGCAAAACTTGAGCGACAGGCGCCCTACAAATACTTTTATTTTGTCTGCCAAACTTGGGCGACAGAAATCTGACACATTTTTTTCATTTTTCTGCCAAACTTGGGCGACAATAGACCTACAAATACTTTTAATTTGTCTGCCAAACTTGGGCGACAAAAATCTGACACGTTTTCTTCATTTTTCTGCAAAACTTGGGCGACAGGAGCCCTACAAATACTTTTAATTTGTCTGCCAAACTTGGGCGACAGAAATCTGACACATTTTTTTCATTTTTCTGCCAAACTTGGGCGACAGGAGCCCTACAAATACTTTTAAATTGTCTGCCAAACTTGGGCGACTGAAATCTGACACATATTTGTCATTTTTCTGGCAAACTTGGGTGACAGGAGCCCTACAAATACTTTTAATTTGTCTGCCAAACTTGGGCGACAGAAATCTGACACATTTTTTTTATTTTTCTGCCAAACTTGGGCGACAGGATCCCTACAAATACTTTTAAGTTATCTGCCAAACTTGGGCGACAGAAATCTGGCACATTTTTTTCATTTTTCTGCAAAACTTGGCGACAGGAGCCCTACAAACACTTTTAATTTGTCTGCCAAACTTGGGCGACAAAAATCTGACACATTTTTTTCATTTTTCTGCAAAACTTGGGCGACTGGAGCCCTACAAATACTTTTAATTTGTCTGCCAAACTTCAGCGACAGAAATATGACACATTTTTTTCATTTTTCTGCCAAACTTTGGCGACAGGAGCCCTACAAACACTTTTAATTTGTCTGCCAAACTTGGGCGACAAAAATCTGACACATTTTTTTCATTTTTCTGCAAAACTTGGGCGACAGGAGCCCTACAAATACTTTTAATTTGTCTGCCAAACTTGGGCGACAGAAATCTGACACATTTTTTTCATTTTTCTGCCAAACTTGGGCAACAGGAGCCCTACAAACACTTTTAATTTGTCTGCCAAACTTGGGCGACAGAAATCTGACACATTTTTTTCAATTTTCTGCCAAACTTGGGCGACAGGAGCCCTACAAATACTTTTAATTTGTCTGCCAAACTTTGGCCACAGAAATCTGACACATTTTTTTCATTTTTCTGGCAAACTTGGGCGACAGGAGCCCTACAAATACTTTTAATTTGTCTGACAAACTTGGGCGACAGAATTCTGGCACATTTTTTTTCATTTTTCTGCAAAATTTGGGCGACAGGAGCCCTACAAATACTTTTAAATTGTCTGCCAAACTTGGGCGACAGAATTCTGGCACATTTTTTTCATTTTTCTGCAAAATTTGGGCGACAGGAGCCCTACAAACACTTTAAATTTGTCTGCCAAACTTGGACGACAAAAATCTGACACATTTTTTTCATTTTTCTGCCAAACTTGGGCGACAGGAGCCCTACAAATACTTTTAATTTGTCTGACAAACTTGGGCGACAGAATTCTGGCACATTTTTTTCATTTTTCTGCAAAACTTGGCGACAGGAGCCCTACAAACACTTTCAATTTGTCTGCCAAACTTCAGCGACAGAAATATGACACATTTTTTTCATTTTTCTGCCAAACTTGGGCGACAATAGCCCTACAAATACTTTTAATTTGTCTGACAAACTTGGGCGACAGAATTCTGGCACATTTTTTTTCATTTTTCTGCAAAATTTGGGCGACAGGAGCCCTACAAATACTTTTAAATTGTCTGCCAAACTTGGGCGACAGAATTCTGGCACATTTTTTTCATTTTTCTGCAAAATTTGGGCGACAGGAGCCCTACAAACACTTTAAATTTGTCTGCCAAACTTGGACGACAAAAATCTGACACATTTTTTTCATTTTTCTGCCAAACTTGGGCGACAGGAGCCCTACAAATACTTTTAATTTGTCTGACAAACTTGGGCGACAGAATTCTGGCACATTTTTTTCATTTTTCTGCAAAATTTGGGCGACAGGAGCCCTACAAATACTTTTAAATTGTCTGCCAAACTTGGGCGACAGAATTCTGGCACATTTTTTTCATTTTTCTGCAAAACTTGGGCGACAGGAGCCCTACAAATACTTTTAATTTGTCTGCCAAACTTCAGCGACAGAAATATGACACATTTTTTTCATTTTTCTGCCAAACACGGGCGACAGGAGCCCTACAAATACTTTTAATTTGTCTGACAAACTTATGCGACAGAAATCTGACTCATTTTTTTCATTTTGCTGCCAAACTTGGGCGACAGGAGCCCTGCAAATACTTTTAAGTTATCTGCCAAACTTGGGCGACAGAAATCTGGCACATTTTTTTCATTTTTCTGCAAAACTTGGCGACAGGAGCCCTACAAACACTTTTAATTTGTCTGCCAAACTTGGGCGACAAAAATCTGACACATTTTTTTCATTTTTCTGCAAAACTTGGGCGACTGGAGCCCTACAAACACTTTTAATTTGTCTGCCAAACTTGGGCGACAGAAATCTAGCACATTTTTTTCATTTTTCTGCAAAACTTGGGCGAAAGGAGCCCTACAAACACTTTTAATTTGTCTGCCAAACATGGGCGACAAAAATCGGACACATTTTTTTCATTTTTCTGCAAAACTTGAGCGACAGGCGCCCTACAAATACTTTTATTTTGTCTGCCAAACTTGGGCGACAGAAATCTGACACATTTTTTTCATTTTTCTGCCAAACTTGGGCGACAATAGACCTACAAATACTTTTAATTTGTCTGCCAAACTTGGGCGACAGAAATCTGACACATTTTTTTCATTTTTCTGCCAAACTTGGGCGACAGGAGCCCTACAAATACTTTTAAATTGTCTGCCAAACTTGGGCGACTGAAATCTGACACATATTTGTCATTTTTCTGGCAAACTTGGGTGACAG
Source organism: Villa cingulata (assembly GCA_951394055.1). Lineage (NCBI taxonomy): Eukaryota > Metazoa > Arthropoda > Insecta > Diptera > Bombyliidae > Villa > Villa cingulata. The sequence continues at coordinate 24,460,845 of OX596019.1, read as the reverse complement.
GAGCCCTACAAATACTTTTAATTTGTCTGCCAAACTTGGGCGACAGAAATCTGACACATTTTTTTTATTTTTCTGCCAAACTTGGGCGACAGGAGCCCTACAAATACTTTTAAGTTATCTGCCAAACTTGGGCGACAGAAATCTGGCACATTTTTTTCATTTTTCTGCAAAACTTGGCGACAGGAGCCCTACAAACACTTCTAATTTGTCTGCCAAACTTGGGCGACAAAAATCTGACACATTTTTTTCATTTTTCTGCAAAACTTGGGCGACTGGAGCCCTACAAATACTTTTAATTTGTCTGCCAAACTTCAGCGACAGAAATATGACACATTTTTTTCATTTTTCTGCCAAACTTTGGCGACAGGAGCCCTACAAACACTTTTAATTTGTCTGCCAAACTTGGGCGACAAAAATCTGACACATTTTTTTCATTTTTCTGCAAAACTTGGGCGACAGGAGCCCTACAAATACTTTTAATTTGTCTGCCAAACTTGGGCGACAGAAATCTGACACATTTTTTTCATTTTTCTGCCAAACTTGGGCAACAGGAGCCCTACAAACACTTTTAATTTGTCTGCCAAACTTGGGCGACAGAAATCTGACACATTTTTTTCAATTTTCTGCCAAACTTGGGCGACAGGAGCCCTACAAATACTTTTAATTTGTCTGAAAAAATTTGGCCACAGAAATCTGACACATTTTTTTCATTTTTCTGGCAAACTTGGGCGACAGGAGCCCTACAAATACTTTTAATTTGTCTGCCAAACTTGGGCGACAGAAATCTGACACATTTTTTTCATTTTTCTGCCAAACTTGGGCGACAGGAGCCCTACAAATACTTTTAAGTTATCTGCCAAACTTGGGCGACAGAAATCTGGCGCATTTTTTTCATTTTTCTGCGAAACTTGGCGACAGGAGCCCTACAAACACTTTTAATTGGTCTGCCAAACTTGGGCGACAAAAATCTGACACATTTTTTTCATTTTTCTGCGAAACTTGGGCAACAGGAGCCCTACAAACACTTTTCATTTGTCTGCCAAACTTGGGCGACAAAAATCTGACATTTTTTTCAATTGTCTGCCAAACTTGGGCGACAGGAGCCCTACAAACACTTTTAATTTGTCTGCCAAACTTGGGCCACAGAAATCTGGCACATTTTTTTCATTTTTCTGCCAAACTTGGGCGACAGGAGCCCTACAAATACTTTTAATTTGTCTGCCAAACTTTGGCCACAGAAATCTGACACATTTTTTTCATTTTTCTGGCAAACTTGGGCGACAGGAGCCCTACAAATACTTTTAATTTGTCTGACAAACTCTGGCGACAGAATTCTGGCACATTTTTTTTCATTTTTCTGCAAAATTTGGGCGACAGGAGCCCTACAAATACTTTTAAATTGTCTGCCAAACTTGGGCGACAGAATTCTGGCACATTTTTTTCATTTTTCTGCAAAATTTGGGCGACAGGAGCCCTACAAACACTTTAAATTTGTCTGCCAAACTTGGACGACAAAAATCTGACACATTGTTTTCATTTTTCTGCCAAACTTGGGCGACAGGAGCCCTACAAATACTTTTAATTTGTCTGACAAACTTGGGCGACAGAATTCTGGCACATTTTTTTCATTTTTCTGCAAAATTTGGGCGACAGGAGCCCTACAAATACTTTTAAATTGTCTGCCAAACTTGGGCGACAGAATTCTGGCACATTTTTTTCATTTTTCTGCAAAATTTGGGCTACAGGAGCCCTACAAACACTTTAAATTTGTCTGCCAAACTTGGACGACAAAAATCTGACACATTTTTTTCATTTTTCTGCCAAACTTGGGCGACAGGAGCCCTACAAATACTTTTAATTTGTCTGACAAACTTGGGCGACAGAATTCTGGCACATTTTTTTCATTTTTCTGCCAAGCTTGGGCGACAGGAGCCCTACAAATACTTGCAATTTGTCTGGCAAACTTGCTCGACATAAATCTGACACATTTTTTTCATTTTTCTGCCAAACTTGGGCGACAGGAGCCCTACAAATACTTTTAATTTGTCTGCCAAACTTGGGCGATAGAAATCTGACACATTTTTTTCATTTTTCTGCCAAACTGGGGCGACAGGAGCCCTACAAACACTTTTAATTTGTCTGCAAAACTTGGGCGACATAAATCTGACACATTTTTTTCATTTTTCTGCGAAACTTGGGCGACAGGAGCCCTACAAACACTTTTAATTTGTCTGCCAAACTTGGGCGATAGAAATCTGACACATTTTTTTCATTTTTCTGCCAAACTGGGGCGACAGGAGCCCTACAAACACTTTTAATTTGTCTGCCAAACTTGGGCGACATAAATCTGACACATTTTTTTCATTTTTCTGCGAAACTGGGGCGACAGGAGCCCTACAAACACTTTTAATTTGTCTGCCAAACTTGGGCGACATAAATCTGACACATTTTTTTCATTTTTCTGCCAAGCTTGGGCGACAGGAGCCCTACAAATACTTTTAATTTGTCTGCCAAACTTGAGCGACATAAATCTGACACATTTTTTTCATTTTTCTGCCAATCTTGGGCGACAGGAGCCCTACAAATACTTTTAATTTGTCTGCCAAACTTGCTCGACATAAATCTGACACATTTTTTTCATTTTTCTGCCAAACTTGGGCGACAGGAGCCCTACAAATACTTGTAATTTGTCTGCCAAACTTGGGCGACAGAAATCTGACACATTTTTTTCATTTTTCTGCCAAACTTGGGCGACAGGAGCCCTACAAATACTTGCAATTTGTCTGCCAAACTTGCTCGACATAAATCTGACACATTTTTTCATTTTTCTGCCAAATTTGGGCGACAGGAGCCCTACAAATACTTTTAATTTGTCTGCCAAACTTGGGCGACACAAATCTGACACATTTTTTTCATTTTTCTGCCAAACTTGGCGACATAAATCTGACACATTTTTGTCATTTTTCTGACAAACTTGAGCGACAGGAGCCCTACAAATACTGCAATTTGTCTGCCAAACTTGCTCGACATAAATCTGACACATTTTTTTCATTTTTCTGCCAAATTTGGGCGACAGGAGCCCTACAAATACTTTTAATTTGTATGCCAATCTTGGACGACATAAATCTGACACATTTTTTTCATTTTTCTGCCAAGCTTGGGCGACAGGAGCCCTACAAATACTTGCAATTTGTCTGGCAAACTTGCTCGACATAAATCTGACACATTTTTTTCATTTTTCTGCCAAACTTGGGCGACAGGAGCCCTACAAATACTTTTAATTTGTCTGCCAAACTTGGGCGACAGAAATCTGACACATTTTTTTCATTTTTTTGCTAAACTTGGGCGACAGGAGCCCTACAAATACTTGTAATTTGTCTGCCAAACTTGGGCGACAGAAATCTGACACATTTTTTTCATTTTTCTGCCAAACTTGGGAGACAGGAGCCCTACAAACACTTTTAATTTGTCTGCCAAACTTGAGCGACACAAATCTGACACATTTTTTTCATGTTACTGCCAAACTTGGGCGACAGGAACCCTACAAATACTTTTAATTTGACTGCCAAACTTGGGCGACAGAAATCTGACACATTTTTTTCATTTTTCTGCCAAACTTGGGCGACAGGAGCCCTACAAACACTTTTAATTTGTCTGCCAAACTTGGGCGACATAAATCTGACACATTTTTTTCATTTTTCTGCCAAACTTGGGCGACAGGAGCCTACAAATACTTTTAATTTAACTGCCAAACTTGGGCGACATAAATCTGACACATTTTTTTCATTTTTCTGCCAAGCTTGGGCGACAGGAGCCCTACAAATACTTTTAATTTGTCTGCCAAACTTGAGCGACATAAATCTGACACATTTTTTTCATTTTTCTGCCAAACTTGGGCGACAGGAGCCCTACAAATACTTTTAATTTGTCTGCCAAACTTGGGCGACAGAAATCTGACACATTTTTGTCATTTTTCTGCAAAACTTGGGCGACAGGAGCCCTACAAATACTTTTAATTTGTCTGCCAAACTTGCTCGACATAAATCTGACACATTTTTTTCATTTTTCTGCCAAACTTGGGCGACAGGAGCCCTACAAATACTTTTAATTTGTCTGCCAAACTTGGGCGACAGAAATCTGACACATTTTTTTCATTTTTATGCCAAACTTGGGCGACAGGAGCCCTAAAAATACTTTTAATTTGTCTGCCAAACTTGGGCGACATAAATCTGATACATTTTTTTCATTTTTCTGCCAAGCTTGGGCGACAGGAGCCCTACAAATACTTGCAATTTGTCTGCCAAACTTGCTCGACATAAATCTGACACATTTTTTTCATTTTTCTGCCAAATTTGGGCGACAGGAGCCCTACAAATACTTTTAATTGGTCTGCCAAAATTGGGCGACACAAATCTGACACATTTTTTTTCATTTTTTTGCTAAACTTGGGCGACAGGAGCCCTACAAATACTTGTAATTTGTCTGCCAAACTTGGGCGACAGAAATCTGACACATTTTTTTCATTTTATCTGCCAAACTTGGGAGACAGGAGCCCTACAAACACTTTTAATTTGTCTGCCAAACTTGGGCGACATAAATCTGACACATTTTTTTCATTTTTCTGCCAAACTTGGCGACATAAATCTGACACATTTTTGTCATTTTTCTGACAAACTTGAGCGACAGGAGCCCTACAAATACTGCAATTTGTCTGCCAAACTTGCTCGACATAAATCTGACACATTTTTTTCATTTTTCTGCCAAATTTGGGCGACAGGAGCCCTACAAATACTTTTAATTTGTATGCCAATCTTGGACGACATAAATCTGACACATTTTTTTCATTTTTCTGCCAAGCTTGGGCGACAGGAGCCCTACAAATACTTGCAATTTGTCTGGCAAACTTGCTCGACATAAATCTGACACATTTTTTTCATTTTTCTGCCAAGTTTGGGCGACAGGAGCCCTACAAATACTTTTAATTTGTCTGCCAAACTTGAGCGACATAAATCTGACACATTTTTTTCATTTTTCTGCCAAACTTGGGCGACAGGAGCCCTACAAATACTTTTAATTTGTCTGCCAAACTTGGGCGACAGAAATCTGACACATTTTTGTCATTTTTCTGCAAAACTTGGGCGACAGGAGCCCTACAAATACTTTTAATTTGTCTGCCAAACTTGCTCGACATAAATCTGACACATTTTTTTCATTTTTCTGCCAAACTTGGGCGACAGGAGCCCTACAAATACTTTTAATTTGTCTGCCAAACTTGGGCGACAGAAATCTGACACATTTTTTTCATTTTTCTGCCAAACTTGGGCGACAGGAGCCCTAAAAATACTTTTAATTTGTCTGCCAAACTTGGGCGACATAAATCTGATACATTTTTTTCATTTTTCTGCCAAGCTTGGGCGACAGGAGCCCTACAAACACTTTTAATTTGTCTGCCAAACTTGGGCGACATAAATCTGACACATTTTTTTCATTTTTCTGCCAAACTTGGCGACATAAATCTGACACATTTTTGTCATTTTTCTGACAAACTTGAGCGACAGGAGCCCTACAAATACTGCAATTTGTCTGCCAAACTTGCTCGACATAAATCTGACACATTTTTTTCATTTTTCTGCCAAATTTGGGCGACAGGAGCCCTACAAATACTTTTAATTTGTATGCCAATCTTGGACGACATAAATCTGACACATTTTTTTCATTTTTCTGCCAAGCTTGGGCGACAGGAGCCCTACAAATACTTGCAATTTGTCTCGCAAACTTGCTCGACATAAATCTGACACATTTTTTTCATTTTTCTGCCAAACTTGGGCGACAGGAGCCCTACAAATACTTTTAATTTGTCTGCCAAACTTGGGCGACAGAAATCTGACACATTTTTTTCATTTTTTTGCTAAACTTGGGCGACAGGAGCCCTACAAATACTTGCAATTTGTCTGCCAAACTTGCTCGACATAAATCTGACACATTTTTTTCATTTTTCTGCCAAACTTGGGCGACAGGAGCCCTACAAATACTTTTAATTTGTCTGCCAAACTTGGGCGACAGAAATCTGACACATTTTTTTCATTTTTTTGCTAAACTTGGGCGACAGGAGCCCTACAAATACTTGCAATTTGTCTGCCAAACTTGCTCGACATAAATCTGACACATTTTTTTCATTTTTCTGCCAAATTTGGGCGACAGGAGCCCTACAAATACTTTTAATTTGTATGCCAATCTTGGACGACATAAATCTGACACATTTTTTTCATTTTTCTGCCAAGCTTGGGCGACAGGAGCCCTACAAATACTTGCAATTTGTCTCGCAAACTTGCTCGACATAAATCTGACACATTTTTTTCATTTTTCTGCCAAACTTGGGCGACAGGAGCCCTACAAATACTTTTAATTTGTCTGCCAAACTTGGGCGACAGAAATCTGACACATTTTTGTCATTTTTCTGCAAAACTTGGGCGACAGGAGCCCTACAAATACTTGCAATTTGTCTGCCAAACTTGCTCGACATAAATCTGACACATTTTTTTCATTTTTCTGCCAAATTTGGGCGACAGGAGCCCTACAAATACTTTTAATTGGTCTGCCAAACTTGGGCGACACAAATCTGACACATTTTTTTTCATTTTTTTGCTAAACTTGGGCGACAGGAGCCCTACAAATACTTGTAATTTGTCTGCCAAACTTGGGCGACAGAAATCTGACACATTTTTTTCATTTTTCTGCCAAACTTGGGAGACAGGAGCCCTACAAACACTTTTAATTTGTCTGCCAAACTTGGGCGACATAAATCTGACACATTTTTTTCATTTTTCTGCAAACTTGGCGACATAAATCTGACACATTTTTGTCATTTTTCTGACAAACTTGAGCGACAGGAGCCCTACAAATACTGCAATTTGTCTGCCAAACTTGCTCGACATAAATCTGACACATTTTTTTCATTTTTCTGCCAAATTTGGGCGACAGGAGCCCTACAAATACTTTTAATTTGTATGCCAATCTTGGACGACATAAATCTGACACATTTTTTTCATTTTTCTGCCAAGCTTGGGCGACAGGAGCCCTACAAATACTTGCAATTTGTCTCGCAAACTTGCTCGACATAAATCTGACACATTTTTTTCATTTTTCTGCCAAACTTGGGCGACAGGAGCCCTACAAATACTTTTAATTTGTCTGCCAAACTTGGGCGACAGAAATCTGACACATTTTTTTCATTTTTTTGCTAAACTTGGGCGACAGGAGCCCTACAAATACTTGTAATTTGTCTGCCAAACTTGGGCGACAGAAATCTGACACATTTTTTTCATTTTTCTGCCAAACTTGGGAGACAGGAGCCCTACAAACACTTTTAATTTGTCTGCCAAACTTGAGCGACAGAAATCTGACACATTTTTTTCATGTTACTGCCAAACTTGGGCGACAGGAACCCTACAAATACTTTTAATTTGTCTGCCAAACTTGGGCGACAGAAATCTGACACATTTTTTTCATTTTTCTGCCAAACTTGGGCGACAGGAGCCCTACAAACACTTTTAATTTGTCTGCCAAACTTGGGCGACATAAATCTGACACATTTTTTTCATTTTTCTGCCAAACTTGAGCGACAGGAGCCTACAAATACTTTTAATTTAACTGCCAAACTTGGGCGACATAAATCTGACACATTTTTTTCATTTTTCTGCCAAGCTTGGGCGACAGGAGCCCTACAAATACTTTTAATTTGTCTGCCAAACTTGAGCGACATAAATCTGACACATTTTTTTCATTTTTCTGCCAAACTTGGGCGACAGGAGCCCTACAAATACTTTTAATTTGTCTGCCAAACTTGGGCGACAGAAATCTGACACATTTTTGTCATTTTTCTGCAAAACTTGGGCGACAGGAGCCCTACAAATACTTTTAATTTGTCTGCCAAACTTGCTCGACATAAATCTGACACATTTTTTTCATTTTTCTGCCAAACTTGGGCGACAGGAGCCCTACAAATACTTTTAATTTGTCTGCCAAACTTGGGCGACAGAAATCTGACACATTTTTTTCATTTTTTTGCTAAACTTGGGCGACAGGAGCCCTACAAATACTTTTAATTTGTCTGCCAAACTTGGGCGACATAAATCTGACACATTTTTTTCATTTTTCTGCCAAGCGTGGGCGACAGGAGCCCTACAAATACTTGCAATTTGTCTGCCAAACTTGCTCGACATAAATCTGACACATTTTTTTCATTTTTCTGCCAAACTTGGGCGACAGGAGCCCTACAAACACTTTTAATTTGTCTGCCAAACTTGGGCGACATAAATCTGACACATTTTTTTCATTTTTCTGCCAAACTTGGGCGACAGGAGCCCTACAAATACTTTTAATTTGTCTGCCAAACTTGGGCGACAGGAGCCCTACAAACAGTTTTAATTTGTCTGCCAAACTTGCTCGACATAAATCTGACACATTATTTTCATTTTCTGCCAAATTTGGGCGACAGGAGCCCTACAAATACTTTTAATTTGTCTGCCAAACTTGGGCGACATAAATCTGACACATTTTTTTCATTTTTCTGCCAAGCTTCAAATACTTGCAATTTGTCTGCCAAACTTGCTCGACATAAATCTGACACATTTTTTTCATTTTTCTGCCAAACTTGGGCGACAGGAGCCCTACAAATACTTTTAATTTGTCTGCCAAACTTGGGCGACAGAAATCTGACACATTTTTTTCATTTTTTTGCTAAACTTGGGCGACAGGAGCCCTACAAATACTTTTAATTTAACTGCCAAACTTGGGCGACATAAATCTGACACATTTTTTTCATTTTTCTGCCAAGCTTGGGCGACAGGAGCCCTACAAATACTTTTAATTTGTCTGCCAAACTTGGGCGACAGAAATCTGACTCATTTTTTTCATTTTTCTGCCAAACTTGGGCGACAGGAGCCCTAAAAATACTTTTAATTTGTCTGCCAAACTTGGGCGACATAAATCTGATACATTTTTTTCATTTTTCTGCCAAGCTTGGGCGACAGGAGCCCTACAAATACTTGCAATTTGTCTGCCAAACTTGCTCGACATAAATCTGACACATTTTTTTCATTTTTCTGCCAAATTTGGGCGACAGGAGCCCTACAAATACTTTTAATTGGTCTGCCAAACTTGGGCGACACAAATCTGACACATTTTTTTTCATTTTTTTGCTAAACTTGGGCGACAGGAGCCCTACAAATACTTGTAATTTGTCTGCCAAACTAGGGCGACAGAAATCTGACACATTTTTTTCATTTTTCTGCCAAACTTGGGCGACAGGAGCCCTACAAACACTTTTAATTTGTCTGCCAAACTTGGGCGACATAAATCTGACACATTTTTTTCATTTTTCTGCCAAACTTGGGCGACAGGAGCCTACAAATACTTTTAATTTAACTGCCAAACTTGGGCGACATAAATCTGACACATTTTTTTCATTTTTCTGCCAAGCTTGGGCGACAGGAGCCCTACAAATACTTTTAATTTGTCTGCCAAACTTGAGCGACATAAATCTGACACATTTTTTTCATTTTTCTGCCAAACTTGGGCGACAGGAGCCCTACAAATACTTTAAATTTGTCTGCCAAACTTGGGCGACATAAATCTGACACATTTTTTTCATTTTTTTGCTAAACTTGGGCGACAGGAGCCCTACAAATACTTTTAATTTGTCTGCCAAACTTGGGCGACATAAATCTGACACATTTTTTTCATTTTACTGCCAAACTTGGGCGACAGGAGCTCTACAAATACTTTTAATTTGTCCGCCAAACTTGGGCGACATAAATCTGACACATTTTTTTCATTTTTCTGCCAAACTTGGGCGACAGGAGCTCTACAAATACTTTTAATTTGTCTGCCAAACTTGAGCGACATAAATCTGACACATTTTTTTCATTTTTCTGCCACGCTTGGGCGACAGGAGCCCTACAAATACTTTAAATTTGTCTGCCAAACTTGGGCGACATAAATCTGACACATTTTTTTCATTTTTTTGCTAAACTTGGGCGACAGGAGCCCTACAAATACTTTTAATTTGTCTGCCAAACTTGGGCGACATAAATCTGACACATTTTTTTCATTTTTCTGCCAAGCGTGGGCGACAGGAGCTCTACAAATACTTTTAACTTGTCCGCCAAACTTGGGCGACATAAATCTGACACATTTTTTTCATTTTTCTGCCAAACTTGGGCGACAGGAGCTCTACAAATACTTTTAATTTGTCTGCCAAACTTGAGCGACATAAATCTGACACATTTTTTTCATTTTTCTGCCAAGCTTGGGCGACAGGAGCCCTACAAATACTTTAAATTTGTCTGCCAAACTTGGGCGACATAAATCTGACACATTTTTTTCATTTTTTTGCTAAACTTGGGCGACAGGAGCCCTACAAATACTTTCAATTTGTCTGCCAAACATGAGCGACACAAATCTGACACATTTTTTTCATTTTTCTGCCAAACTTGGGCGACAGGAGCTCTACAAATACTTTTAATTTGTCTGCCAAACTTGAGCGACATAAATCTGACACATTTTTTTCATTTTTCTGCCAAGCTTGGGCGACAGGAGCCCTACAAATACTTTAAATTTGTCTGCCAAACTTGGGCGACATAAATCTGACACATTTTTTTCATTTTTTTGCTAAACTTGGGCGACAGGAGCCCTACAAATACTTTTAATTTGTCTGCCAAACTTGGGCGACATAAATCTGACACATTTTTTTCATTTTTCTGCCAAGCGTGGGCGACAGGAGCCCTACAAATACTTTTAATTTGTCTGCCAAACTTGAGCGACAGAAATCTGACACATTTTTTTCATTTTTCTGCCAAACTTGGGCGACAGGAGCCCTACAAACACTTTTAATTTGTCTGCCAAACTTGGGCGACATAAATCTGACACATTTTTTTCATTTTACTGCCAAACTTGGGCGACAGGAGCCCTACAAACACTTTTAATTTGTCTGCCAAACTTGGGCGACATAAATCTGACACATTTTTTTCATTTTACTGCCAAGCTTGGGCGACAGGAGCCCTACAAATACTTGCAATTTGTCTGCCAAACTTGCTCGACATAAATCTGACACATTTTTTTCATTTTTCTGCCAAACTTGGGCGACAGGAGCTCTACAAATACTTTTAATTTGTCTGCCAAACTTGGGCGACAGAAATCTGACACATTTTTTTCATTTTTTTGCTAAACTTGGGCGACAGGAGCCCTACAAATACTTTTAATTTGTCTGCCAAACTCGGGCGACATAAATCTGACACATTTTTTTCATTTTTCTGCCAAGCGTGGGCGACAGGAGCCCTACAAATACTTGCAATTTGTCTGCCAAACTTGCTCGACATAAATCTGACACATTTTTTTCATTTTTCTGCCAAACTTGGGCGACAGGAGCCCTACAAACACTTTTAATTTGTCTGCCAAACTTGGGCGACATAAATCTGACACATTTTTTTCATTTTTCTGCCAAACTTGGGCGACAGGAGCTCTACAAATACTTTTAATTTGTCCGCCAAACTTGGGCGACATAAATCTGACACATTTTTTTCATGTTTCTGCCAAGCTTGGGCGACAGGAGCCCTACAAATACTTTTAATTTGTCTGCCAAACTTGGGCGACAGAAATCTGACACATTTTTTTCATTTTTCTGCCAAACTTGGGCGACAGGAGCCCTACAAACACTTTTAATTTGTCTGCCAAACTTGGGCGACATAAATCTGACACATTTTTTTCATTTTTCTGCCAAACTTGGGCGACAGGAGCTCTACAAATACTTTTAATTTGTCTGCCAAACTTGAGCGACATAAATCTGACACATTTTTTTCATTTTTCTGCCAAGCTTGGGCGACAGGAGCCCTACAAATACTTTCAATTTGTCTGCCAAACATGAGCGACACAAATCTGACACATTTTTTTCATTTTTCTGCCAAACTTGGGCGACAGGAGCCCTACAAACACTTTTAATTTGTCTGCCAAACTTGGGCGACATAAATCTGACACATTTTTTTCATTTTACTGCCAAGCTTGGGCGACAGGAGCCCTACAAATACTTGCAATTTGTCTGCCAAACTTGCTCGACATAAATCTGACACATTTTTTTTCATTTTTCTGCCAAACTTGGGCGACAGGAGCCCTACAAACACTTTTAATTTGTCTGCCAAACTTGGGCGACATAAATCTGGCACATTTTTTTCATTTTACTGCCAAACTTGGGCGACAGGAGCTCTACAAATACTTTTAATTTGTCCGCCAAACTTGGGCGACATAAATCTGACACATTTTTTTCATTTTTCTGCCAAGCTTGGGCGACAGGAGCCCTACAAATACTTTCAATTTGTCTGCCAAACATGAGCGACACAAATCTGACACATTTTTTTCATTTTTCTGCCAAACTTGGGCGACAGGAGCCCTACAAACACTTTTAATTTGTCTGCCAAACTTGGGCGACATAAATCTGACACATTTTTTTCATTTTACTGCCAAGCTTGGGCGACAGGAGCCCTACAAATACTTGCAATTTGTCTGCCAAACTTGCTCGACATAAATCTGACACATTTTTTTTCATTTTTCTGCCAAACTTGGGCGACAGGAGCCCTACAAACACTTTTAATTTGTCTGCCAAACTTGGGCGACATAAATCTGGCACATTTTTTTCATTTTACTGCCAAACTTGGGCGACAGGAGCTCTACAAATACTTTTAATTTGTCTGCCAAACTTGGGCGACAGAAATCTGACACATTTTTTTCATTTTTTTGCTAAACTTGGGCGACAGGAGCCCTACAAATACTTTTAATTTGTCTGCCAAACTCGGGCGACATAAATCTGACACATTTTTTTCATTTTTCTGCCAAGCTTGGGCGACAGGAGCCCTACAAATACTTGCAATTTGTCTGCCAAACTTGCTCGACATGAATCTGACACATTTTTTTCATTTTTCTGCCAAACTTGGGCGACAGGAGCCCTACAAACACTTTTAATTTGTCTGCCAAACTTGGGCGACATAAATCTGGCACATTTTTTTCATTTTACTGCCAAACTTGGGCGACAGGAGCTCTACAAATACTTTTAATTTGTCCGCCAAACTTGGGCGACATAAATCTGACACATTTTTTTCATTTTTCTGCCAAACTTGGGCGACAGGAGCTCTACAAATACTTTTAATTTGTCTGCCAAACTTGAGCGACATAAATCTGACACATTTTTTTCATTTTTCTGCCAAGCTTGGGCGACAGGAGCCCTACAAATACTTTTAATTTGTCTGCCAAACTTGGGCGACATAAATCTGACACATTTTTTTCATTTTTCTGCCAAATTTGGGCGACAGGAGCCCTACAAATACTTTTAATTGGTCTGCCAAACTTGGGCGACACAAATCTGACACATTTTTTTCATTTTTCTGCCAAACTTGGGAGACAGGAGCCCTACAAACACTTTTAATTTGTCTGCCAAACTTGGCGACAGAAATCTGACACATTTTTTTCATTTTTCTGCCAAACTTGGGCGACAGGAGCCCTACAAACACTTTTAATTTGTCTGCCAAACTTGGGCGACATAAATCTGACACATTTTTTTCATTTTACTGCCAAACTTGGGCGACAGGAGCTCTACAAATACTTTTAATTTGTCCGCCAAACTTGGGCGACATAAATCTGACACATTTTTTTCATTTTTCTGCCAAACTTGGGCGACAGGAGCTCTACAAATACTTTTAATTTGTCTGCCAAACTTGAGCGACATAAATCTGACACATTTTTTTCATTTTTCTGCCAAGCTTGGGCGACAGGAGCCCTACAAATACTTTAAATTTGTCTGCCAAACTTGGGCGACATAAATCTGACACATTTTTTTCATTTTTTTGCTAAACTTGGGCGACAGGAGCCCTACAAATACTTTTAATTTGTCTGCCAAACTTGGGCGACATAAATCTGACACATTTTTTTCATTTTTCTGCCAAGCGTGGGCGACAGGAGCCCTACAAATACTTGCAATTTGTCTGCCAAACTTGCTCGACATAAATCTGACACATTTTTTTCATTTTTCTGCCAAACTTGGGCGACAGGAGCCCTACAAACACTTTTAATTTGTCTGCCAAACTTGGGCGACATAAATCTGACACATTTTTTTCATTTTTCTGCCAAACTTGGGCGACAGGAGCCCTACAAATACTTTTAATTTGTCTGCCAAACTTGGGCGACATAAATCTGACACATTTTTTTCATTTTTCTGCCAAGCTTGGGCGACAGGAGCCCTACAAATACTTTTAATTTGTCTGCCAAACTTGGGCGACATATATCTGACACATTTTTTTCATTTTTCTGCCAAATTTGGGCGACAGGAGCCCTACAAATACTTTTAATTGGTCTGCCAAACTTGGGCGACATAAATCTGACACATTTTTTTCATTTTTCTGCCAAGCTTCAAATACTTGCAATTTGTCTGCCAAACTTCCTCGACATAAATCTGACACATTTTTTTCATTTTTCTGCCAAACTTGATCGACAGGAGCCCTACAAATACTTTTAATTTGTCTGCCAAACTTGGGCGACAGAAATCTGACACATTTTTTTCATTTTTTTGCTAAACTTGGGCGACAGGAGCCCTACAAATACTTGTAATTTGTCTGCCAAACTTGGGCGACAGAAATCTGACACATTTTTTTCATTTTTCTGCCAAACTTGGGAGACAGGAGCCCTACAAACACTTTTAATTTGTCTGCCAAACTTGGCGACAGAAATCTGACACATTTTTTTCATTTTTCTGCCAAACTTGGGCGACAGGAGCCCTACAAACACTTTTAATTTGTCTGCCAAACTTGGGAGACATAAATCTGACACATTTTTTTCATTTTACTGCCAAACTTGGGCGACAGGAGCTCTACAAATACTTTTAATTTGTCCGCCAAACTTGGGCGACATAAATCTGACACATTTTTTTCATGTTTCTGCCAAGCTTGGGCGACAGGAGCCCTACAAATACTTTTAATTTGTCTGCCAAACTTGGGCGACAGAAATCTGACACATTTTTTTCATTTTTCTGCCAAACTTGGGCGACAGGAGCCCTACAAACACTTTTAATTTGTCTGCCAAACTTGGGCGACATAAATCTGAACATTTTTTTCATTTTTCTGCCAAACTTGGGCGACAGGAGCTCTACAAATACTTTTAATTTGTCTGCCAAACTTGAGCGACATAAATCTGACACATTTTTTTCATTTTTCTGCCAAGCTTGGGCGACAGGAGCCCTACAAATACTTTCAATTTGTCTGCCAAACATGAGCGACACAAATCTGACAAATTTTTTTCATTTTTCTGCCAAACTTGGGCGACAGGAGCCCTACAAACACTTTTAATTTGTCTGCCAAACTTGGGCGACAGAAATCTGACACATTTTTTTCATTTTTTTGCTAAACTTGGGCGACAGGGGCCCTACAAATACTTTTAATTTGTCTGCCAAACTCGGGCGACATAAATCTGACACATTTTATTCATTTTTCTGCCAAACTTGGGCGACAGGAGCCCTACAAACACTTTTAATTTGTCTGCCAAACTTGGGCGACATAAATCTGGCACATTTTTTTCATTTTTCTGCCAAACTTGGGCGACAGGAGCCCTACAAATACTTGTAATTTGTCTGACAAACTTGCTCGACATAAATCTGACACATTTTTTTCATTTTTCTGCCAAACTTGGGCGACAGGAGCCCTACAAATACTTTTAATTTGTCTGCCAAACTTGGGCGACATAAATCTGACACATTTTTTTCATTTTTCTGCCAAGATTGGGCGACAGGAGCCCTACAAATACTTGCAATTTGTCTGCCAAACTTGCTCGACATAAATCTGACACATTTTTTTCATTTTTCTGCCAAATTTGGGCGACAGGAGCCCTACAAATACTTTTAATTGGTCTGCCAAACTTGGGCGACACAAATCTGACACATTTTTTTTCATTTTTCTGCCAAACTTGGCGACATAAATCTGACACATTTTTGTCATTTTTCTGACAAACTTGAGCGTCAGGAGCCCTACAAATACTTTTAATTTGTCTGCCAAACTTGCTCGACATAAATCTAACACATTTTTTTCATTTTTCTGCAAATTTGGGCGACAGGAGCCCTACAAATACTTTTAATTTGTCTGCCAAACTTGGGCGACATAAATCTGACACATTTTTTTCATTTTACTGCCAAGCTTGGGCGAAAGGAGCCCTACAAATACTTGCAATTTGTCTGCCAAACTTGCTCGACATAAATCTGACACATTTTTTTCATTTTTCTGCCAAACTTGGGCGACAGGAGCCTTACAAATACTTTTAATTTGTCTGCCAAACTTGGGCGACAGAATTCTGACACATTTTTTTCATTTTTTTGCTAAACTTGGGCGACAGGAGCCCTACAAATACTTGTAATTTGTCTGCCAAACTTGGGCGACAGAAATCTGACACATTTTTTTCATTTTTCTGCCAAACTTGGGAGACAGGAGCCCTACAAACACTTTTAATTTGTCTGCCAAACTTGGCGACAGAAATCTGACACATTTTTTTCATTTTTCTGCCAAACTTGGGCGACAGGAGCCCTACAAATACTTTTAATTTGTCTGCCAAACTTGGGCGACATAAATCTGACACATTTTTTTCATTTTTCTGCCAAGATTGGGCGACAGGAGCCCTACAAATACTTGCAATTTGTCTGCCAAACTTGCTCGACATAAATCTGACACATTTTTTTCATTTTTCTGCCAAATTTGGGCGACAGGAGCCCTACAAACACTTTTAATTTGTCTGCCAAACTTGGGAGACATAAATCTGACACATTTTTTTCATTTTACTGCCAAACTTGGGCGACAGGAGCTCTACAAATACTTTTAATTTGTCCGCCAAACTTGGGCGACATAAATCTGACACATTTTTTTCATTTTTCTGCCAAACTTGGGCGACAGGAGCCTTACAAATACTTTTAATTTGTCTGCCAAACTTGGGCGACAGAATTCTGACACATTTTTTTCATTTTTTTGCTAAACTTGGGCGACAGGAGCCCTACAAATACTTGTAATTTGTCTGCCAAACTCGGGCGACATAAATCTGACACATTTTTTTCATTTTTCTGCCAAGCTTGGGCGACAGGAGCCCTACAAATACTTGCAATTTGTCTGCCAAACTTGCTCGACATGAATCTGACACATTTTTTTCATTTTTCTGCCAAACTTGGGCGACAGGAGCCCTACAAACACTTTTAATTTGTCTGCCAAACTTGGGCGACATAAATCTGGCACATTTTTTTCATTTTACTGCCAAACTTGGGCGACAGGAGCTCTACAAATACTTTTAATTTGTCCGCCAAACTTGGGCGACATAAATCTGACACATTTTTTTCATTTTTCTGCCAAACTTGGGCGACAGGAGCTCTACAAATACTTTTAATTTGTCTGCCAAACTTGAGCGACATAAATCTGACACATTTTTTTCATTTTTCTGCCAAGCTTGGGCGACAGGAGCCCTACAAATACTTTTAATTAGTCTGCCAAACTTGGGCGACATAAATCTGACACATTTTTTTCATTTTACTGCCAAATTTGGGCGACAGGAGCCCTACAAATACTTTTAATTGGTCTGCCAAACTTGGGCGACACAAATCTGACACATTTTTTTCATTTTTCTGCCAAACTTGGGAGACAGGAGCCCTACAAACACTTTTAATTTGTCTGCCAAACTTGGCGACAGAAATCTGACACATTTTTTTCATTTTTCTGCCAAACTTGGGCGACAGGAGCCCTACAAACACTTTTAATTTGTCTGCCAAACTTGGGCGACATAAATCTGACACATTTTTTTCATTTTACTGCCAAACTTGGGCGACAGGAGCTCTACAAATACTTTTAATTTGTCCGCCAAACTTGGGCGACATAAATCTGACACATTTTTTTCATTTTTCTGCCAAACTTGGGCGACAGGAGCTCTACAAATACTTTTAATTTGTCTGCCAAACTTGAGCGACATAAATCTGACACATTTTTTTCATTTTTCTGCCAAGCTTGGGCGACAGGAGCCCTACAAATACTTTAAATTTGTCTGCCAAACTTGGGCGACATGAATCTGACACATTTTTTTCATTTTTCTGGCAAACTTGGGCGACAGGAGCCCTACAATTACTTTTAATTTGTCTGCCAAACTTGGGCGACATAAATCTGACACATTTTTTTCATTTTTCTGCCAAGCTTGGGCGACAGGAGCCCTACAAATACTTTTAATTTGTCTGCCAAACTTGCTCGACATAAATCTGACACATTTTTTTCATTTTTCTGCCAAACTTGGGCGACAGGAGCCCTACAAATACTTGTAATTTGTTTGTCAAACTTGGGCGACAGAAATCTGACACATTTTTTTTCATTTTTCTGCTAAACTTGGGCGACAGGAACCCTACAAATACTTGTAATTTGTTTGTCAAACTTGGGCGACAGAAATCTGACACATTTTTTTTCATTTTTCTGCTAAACTTGGGCGACAGGAACCCTACAAATACTTTTAATTTGTCTGCCAAACTTGCTCGACATAAATCTGACAAATTTTTTACATTTTTCTGCCAAACTTGGGCGACAGGAGCTCTACAAATACTTTTAATTTGTCTGCCAAACTTGCTCGACATAAATCTGACACATTTTTTTCATTTTTCTGCCAAGCTTGGGTGACAGGAGCCCTACAAACTCTTTTAATTTGTCTGCCAAACTTGCTCGACATAAATCTGACACATTTTTTTCATTTTTCTGCCAAGCTTGGGCGACGGGAGCCCTACAAACACTTTTAATTTGTCTGCCAAACTTGAGCGACAGAAATCTGACACTTTTTTTTTCATTTTTCTGCCAAATTTGGGCGACAGGAGCCCTACAAATACTTGTAATTTGTTTGCCAAACTTGGGCGACATAAATCTGACACATTTTTGTCATTTTTCTGCCAAACTTGGGCGACAGGAGCCCTACAAATACTTTTAATTTGTCTGCCAAACTTGGGCGACATAAATCTGACACATTTTTTTCATTTTTCTGCCAAACTTGGGCGACAGGAGCATTACAAATACTTTTAATTTGTCTGCCAAACTTGGGCGACATAAATCTGACACATTTTTTTCATTTTTCTGCCAAACTTGGGCGACAGGAGCCCTACAAATACTTTTAATTTGTCTGCCAAACTTGGGCGACAGAAATCTGACACATTTTTTTCATTTTTTTGCTAAACTTGGGCGACAGGAGCCCTACAAATACTTGTAATTTGTCTGCCAAACTTGGGCGACAGACATCTGACACATTTTTTTCATTTTTCTGCCAAACTTGGGCGACAGGAGCCCTACAAACACTTTTAATTTGTCTGCCAAACTTGAGCGACAGAAATCTGACACATTTTTTTCATTTTTCTGCCAAATTTGGGCGACAGGAGCCCTACAAATACTTGTAATTTGTTTGCCAAACTTGAGCGACATAAATCTGACACATTTTTGTCATTTTTCTGCCAAACTTGGGCGACAGGAGCCCTACAAATACTTTTAATTTGTCTGCCAAAATTGGGCGACATAAATCTGACACTTTTTTTTCATTTTTCTGCCAAACTTGGGCGACAGGAGCCCTACAAACACTTTTAATTTGTCTGCCAAACTTGGGCGGCAGAAATATGACGCATATTTGTCATTTTTCTGCCAAACTTGGGCGACAGGAGCCCTACAAATACTTTCAAGTTGTCTGCCAAACTTTGGCGACAGAAATCTGACACATTTTTTTCATTTTTCTGCCAAATTTGGGCGACAGGAGCCCTACAAATACTTGTAATTTGTTTGCCAAACTTGGGCGACATAAATCTGACACATTTTTTTCATTTTTCTGCCAAACTTGGACGACAGGAGCATTACAAATACTTTTAATTTGTCTGCCAAACTTGGGCGACATAAATCTGACACATTTTTTTCATTTTTCTGCCAAACTTGGGCGACAGGAGCCCTACAAACACTTTTAATTTGTCTGCCAAACTTGGGCGACAGAAATATGACGCATATTTGTCATTTTTCTGCCAAACTTGGGCGACAGGAGCCCTACAAATACTTTCAAGTTGTCTGCCAAACTTGGGCGACAGAAATCTGACACATTTTTTTCATTTTTCTGCCAAACTTGGGCGACAGGAGCCCTACAAACAATTTTAATTTGTCTGCCAAACTTGGGCGACATAAATCTGACACATTTTTGTCATTTTTCTGCCAAACTTGGGCGACAGGAGCCCTAAAAATACTTTTAATTTGTCTGCCAAGCTTGGGCGACAGAAATCTGACACATTTTTTTCATTTTTTTGCTAAACTTGGGCGACAGGAGCCCTACAAATACTTGTAATTTGTCTGCCAAACTTGGCGACAGAAATCTGACACATTTTTTTCATTTTTCTGCCAAACTTGGGCGACAGGAGCCCTACAAACACTTTTACTTTGTCTGCCAAACTTGGGCGACAGAAATCTGACACATTTTTTTCATTTTTCTGCCAAATTTGGGCGAAAGGAGCCCTACAAATACTTGTAATTTGTTTGCCAAACTTGGGCGACAGAAATCTGACACATTTTTTTTCATTTTTCTGCCAAACTTGGGCGACAGGAGCCCTACAAATACTTTTAATTTGTCTGCCAGACTTGCTCGACATGAATCTGACACATTTTTTTCATTTTTCTGCCAAACTTGGGCGACAGGAGCCCTACAATTACTTTTAATTTGTCTGCCAAACTTGGGCGACATAAATCTGACACATTTTTTTCATTTTTCTGCTAAGCTTGGGCGACAGGAGCCCTACAAATACTTTTATTTGTCTGCCAAACTTGCTCGACATAAATCTGACACATTTTTTTCATTTTTCTGCCAAACTTGGGCGACAGGAGCCCTACAAATACTTGTAATTTGTTTGCCAAACTTGGGCGACAGAAATCTGACACATTTTTTTTCATTTTTCTGCTAAACTTGGGCGACAGGAGCCCTACAAATACTTTTAATTTGTCTGCCAAACTTGCTCGACATAAATCTGACACATTTTTTTCATTTTTCTGCCAAACTTGGGCGACAGGAGCCCTACAAATACTTTTAATTTGTCTGCCAGACTTGCTCGACATGAATCTGACACATTTTTTTCATTTTTCTGCCAAACTTGGGCGACAGGAGCCCTACAATTACTTTTAATTTGTCTGCCAAACTTGGGCGACATAAATCTGACACATTTTTTTCATTTTTCTGCTAAGCTTGGGCGACAGGAGCCCTACAAATACTTTTAATTTGTCTGCCAAACTTGCTCGACATAAATCTGACACATTTTTTTCATTTTTCTGCCAAACTTGGGCGACAGGAGCCCTACAAATACTTGTAATTTGTTTGCCAAACTTGGGCGACAGAAATCTGACACATTTTTTTTCATTTTTCTGCTAAACTTGGGCGACAGGAGCCCTACAAATACTTTTAATTTGTCTGCCAAACTTGCTCGACATAAATCTGACAAATTTTTTTCATTTTTCTGCCAAACTTGGGCGACAAGAGCTCTACAAATACTTTTAATTTGTCTGCCAAACTTGCTCGACATAAATCTGACACATTTTTTTCAATTTTCTGCCAAGCTTGGGCGACAGGAGCCCTACAAACTCTTTTAATTTGTCTGCCAAACTTGCTCGACATAAATCTGACACATTTTTTTCATTTTTCTGCCAAGCTTGGGCGACAGGAGCCCTACAAATACTTGTAATTTGTTTGCCAAACTTGGTCGACAGCAATCTGACACATTTTTTTTCATTTTTCTGCTAAACTTGGGCGACAGGAGCCCTACAAATACTTTTAATTTGTCTGCCAAACTTGCTCGACATAAATCTGACACATTTTTTTCATTTTTCTGCCAAACTTGGGCGACAGGAGCTCTACAAATACTTTTAATTTGTCTGCAAACTTGTTCGACATAAATCTGACACATTTTTTTCATTTTTCTGCCAAGCTTGGGCGACAGGAGCCCTACAAATACTTTTAATTTGTCTGCCAAACTTGAGCGACAGGAGCCCTACAAATACTTGTAATTTGTCTGCCAAACTTGGGCGACAGAAATCTGACACATTTTTTTCATTTTTCTGCCAAACTTGGGCGACAGGAGCCCTACAAACACTTTTAATTTGTCTGCCAAACTTGGGCGACAGAAATCTGACACATTTTTTTCATTTTCTGCCAAATTTGGGCGACAGGAGCCCTACAAATACTTGTAATTTGTTTGCCAAACTTGGTCGACAGCAATCTGACACATTTTTTTCATTTTTCTGCTAAACTTGGGCGACAGGAGCCCTACAAATACTTTTAATATTTCTGCCAAACTTGCTCGACATAAATCTGACACATTTTTTTCATTTTTCTGCCAAACTTGGGCGACAGGAGCTCTACAAATACTTTTAATTTGTCTGCCAAACTTGCTCGACATAAATCTGACACATTTTTTTCATTTTTCTGCCAAGCTTGGGCGACAGGAGCCCTACAAATACTTTTAATTTGTCTGCCAAACTTGGGCAACAGAAATCTGACACATTTTTTTCATTTTTCTGCCAAACTTGGGCGACAGGAGCCCTACAAATACTTTTAATTTGTCTGCCAAACTTGGGCGACATTAATCTGACACATTTTTGTCATTTTTCTGCCAAACTTGGGCGACAGGAGCCCTACAAATACTTTTAATTTGTCTGCCAAACTACCTCGACATAAATCTGACACATTTTTTTCATTTTTCTGCCAAACTTGGGCGACAGGAGCCCTACAAATACTTTTAATTTGTCTGCCAACTACAAATACTTGTAATTTGTCTGCAAACTTGGGCGACAGAAATCTGACACATTTTTTTCATTTTTCTGCCAAACTTGGGCGACAGGAGCCCTACAAACACTTTTAATTTGTCTGCCAAACTTGGGCAACAGAAATCTGACACATTTTTTTCATTTTTCTGCCAAATTTGGGCGACAGGAGCCCTACAAATACTTGTAATTTGTTTGCCAAACTAGGGCGACAGAAATCTGACACATTTTTTTTCATTTTTCTGCTAAACTTGGGCGACAGGACCCCTACAAATACTTGTAATTTGTCTGCCAAACTTGGGCGACAGAAATCTGACACATTTTTTTCATTTTTCTGCCAAGCTTGGGCGACAGGAGCCCTACAAATACTTTAAATTTGTCTGCCAAACTTGGGCGACATGAATCTGACACATTTTTTTCATTTTTCTGGCAAACTTGGGCGACAGGAGCCCTACAATTACTTTTTATTTGTCTGCCAAACTTGGGCGACATAAATCTGACACATTTTTTTCATTTTTCTGCCAAGCTTGGGCGACAGGAGCATTACAAATACTTTTAATTTGTCTGCCAAACTTGGGCGACATAAATCTGACACATTTTTTTCATTTTTCTGCCAAACTTGGGCGACAGGAGCCCTACAAATACTTTTAATTTGTCTGCCAAACTTGGGCGACAGAAATCTGACACATTTTTTTCATTTTTTTGCTAAACTTGGGCGACAGGAGCCCTACAAATACTTGTAATTTGTCTGCCAAACTTGGGCGACAGACATCTGACACATTTTTTTCATTTTTCTGCCAAACTTGGGCGACAGGAGCCCTACAAACACTTTTAATTTGTCTGCCAAACTTGAGCGACAGAAATCTGACACATTTTTTTCATTTTTCTGCCAAATTTGGGCGACAGGAGCCCTACAAATACTTGTAATTTGTTTGCCAAACTTGAGCGACATAAATCTGACACATTTTTGTCATTTTTCTGCCAAACTTGGGCGACAGGAGCCCTACAAATACTTTTAATTTGTCTGCCAAAATTGGGCGACATAAATCTGACACTTTTTTTTCATTTTTCTGCCAAACTTGGGCGACAGGAGCCCTACAAACACTTTTAATTTGTCTGCCAAACTTGGGCGGCAGAAATATGACGCATATTTGTCATTTTTCTGCCAAACTTGGGCGACAGGAGCCCTACAAATACTTTCAAGTTGTCTGCCAAACTTTGGCGACAGAAATCTGACACATTTTTTTCATTTTTCTGCCAAATTTGGGCGACAGGAGCCCTACAAATACTTGTAATTTGTTTGCCAAACTTGGGCGACATAAATCTGACACATTTTTTTCATTTTTCTGCCAAACTTGGGCGACAGGAGCATTACAAATACTTTTAATTTGTCTGCCAAACTTGGGCGACATAAATCTGACACATTTTTTTCATTTTTCTGCCAAACTTGGGCGACAGGAGCCCTACAAACACTTTTAATTTGTCTGCCAAACTTGGGCGACAGAAATATGACGCATATTTGTCATTTTTCTGCCAAACTTGGGCGACAGGAGCCCTACAAATACTTTCAAGTTGTCTGCCAAACTTGGGCGACAGAAATCTGACACATTTTTTTCATTTTTCTGCCAAACTTGGGCGACAGGAGCCCTACAAACAATTTTAATTTGTCTGCCAAACTTGGGCGACATAAATCTGACACATTTTTGTCATTTTTCTGCCAAACTTGGGCGACAGGAGCCCTAAAAATACTTTTAATTTGTCTGCCAAGCTTGGGCGACAGAAATCTGACACATTTTTTTCATTTTTTTGCTAAACTTGGGCGACAGGAGCCCTACAAATACTTGTAATTTGTCTGCCAAACTTGGCGACAGAAATCTGACACATTTTTTTCATTTTTCTGCCAAACTTGGGCGACAGGAGCCCTACAAACACTTTTACTTTGTCTGCCAAACTTGGGCGACAGAAATCTGACACATTTTTTTCATTTTTCTGCCAAATTTGGGCGAAAGGAGCCCTACAAATACTTGTAATTTGTTTGCCAAACTTGGGCGACATAAATCTGACACATTTTTTTCATTTTTCTGCTAAGCTTGGGCGACAGGAGCCCTACAAATACTTTTAATTTGTCTGCCAAACTTGCTCGACATAAATCTGACACATTTTTTTCATTTTTCTGCCAAACTTGGGCGACAGGAGCCCTACAAATACTTGTAATTTGTTTGCCAAACTTGGGCGACAGAAATCTGACACATTTTTTTTCATTTTTCTGCTAAACTTGGGCGACAGGAGCCCTACAAATACTTTTAATTTGTCTGCCAAACTTGCTCGACATAAATCTGACACATTTTTTTCATTTTTCTGCCAAACTTGGGCGACAGGAGCCCTACAAATACTTTTAATTTGTCTGCCAGACTTGCTCGACATGAATCTGACACATTTTTTTCATTTTTCTGCCAAACTTGGGCGACAGGAGCCCTACAATTACTTTTAATTTGTCTGCCAAACTTGGGCGACATAAATCTGACACATTTTTTTCATTTTTCTGCTAAGCTTGGGCGACAGGAGCCCTACAAATACTTTTAATTTGTCTGCCAAACTTGCTCGACATAAATCTGACACATTTTTTTCATTTTTCTGCCAAACTTGGGCGACAGGAGCCCTACAAATACTTGTAATTTGTTTGCCAAACTTGGGCGACAGAAATCTGACACATTTTTTTTCATTTTTCTGCTAAACTTGGGCGACAGGAGCCCTACAAATACTTTTAATTTGTCTGCCAAACTTGCTCGACATAAATCTGACAAATTTTTTTCATTTTTCTGCCAAACTTGGGCGACAAGAGCTCTACAAATACTTTTAATTTGTCTGCCAAACTTGCTCGACATAAATCTGACACATTTTTTTCAATTTTCTGCCAAGCTTGGGCGACAGGAGCCCTACAAACTCTTTTAATTTGTCTGCCAAACTTGCTCGACATAAATCTGACACATTTTTTTCATTTTTCTGCCAAGCTTGGGCGACAGGAGCCCTACAAATACTTGTAATTTGTTTGCCAAACTTGGTCGACAGCAATCTGACACATTTTTTTTCATTTTTCTGCTAAACTTGGGCGACAGGAGCCCTACAAATACTTTTAATTTGTCTGCCAAACTTGCTCGACATAAATCTGACACATTTTTTTCATTTTTCTGCCAAACTTGGGCGACAGGAGCTCTACAAATACTTTTAATTTGTCTGCCAAACTTGCTCGACATAAATCTGACACATTTTTTTCATTTTTCTGCCAAGCTTGGGCGACAGGAGCCCTACAAATACTTTTAATTTGTCTGCCAAACTTGAGCGACAGGAGCCCTACAAATACTTGTAATTTGTCTGCCAAACTTGGGCGACAGAAATCTGACACATTTTTTTCATTTTTCTGCCAAACTTGGGCGACAGGAGCCCTACAAACACTTTTAATTTGTCTGCCAAACTTGGGCGACAGAAATCTGACACATTTTTTTCATTTTCTGCCAAATTTGGGCGACAGGAGCCCTACAAATACTTGTAATTTGTTTGCCAAACTTGGTCGACAGCAATCTGACACATTTTTTTCATTTTTCTGCTAAACTTGGGCGACAGGAGCCCTACAAATACTTTTAATATTTCTGCCAAACTTGCTCGACATAAATCTGACACATTTTTTTCATTTTTCTGCCAAACTTGGGCGACAGGAGCTCTACAAATACTTTTAATTTGTCTGCCAAACTTGCTCGACATAAATCTGACACATTTTTTTCATTTTTCTGCCAAGCTTGGGCGACAGGAGCCCTACAAATACTTTTAATTTGTCTGCCAAACTTGGGCAACAGAAATCTGACACATTTTTTTCATTTTTCTGCCAAACTTGGGCGACAGGAGCCCTACAAATACTTTTAATTTGTCTGCCAAACTTGGGCGACATTAATCTGACACATTTTTGTCATTTTTCTGCCAAACTTGGGCGACAGGAGCCCTACAAATACTTTTAATTTGTCTGCCAAACTACCTCGACATAAATCTGACACATTTTTTTCATTTTTCTGCCAAACTTGGGCGACAGGAGCCCTACAAATACTTTTAATTTGTCTGCCAACTACAAATACTTGTAATTTGTCTGCAAACTTGGGCGACAGAAATCTGACACATTTTTTTCATTTTTCTGCCAAACTTGGGCGACAGGAGCCCTACAAACACTTTTAATTTGTCTGCCAAACTTGGGCAACAGAAATCTGACACATTTTTTTCATTTTTCTGCCAAATTTGGGCGACAGGAGCCCTACAAATACTTGTAATTTGTTTGCCAAACTAGGGCGACAGAAATCTGACACATTTTTTTTCATTTTTCTGCTAAACTTGGGCGACAGGACCCCTACAAATACTTGTAATTTGTCTGCCAAACTTGGGCGACAGAAATCTGACACATTTTTTTCATTTTTCTGCCAAACTTGGGCGACAGGAGCATTACAAATACTTTTAATTTGTCTGCCAAACTTGGGCGACATAAATCTGACACATTTTTTTCATTTTTCTGCCAAGCTTGGGCGACAGGAGCCCTACAAACAATTTTAATTTGTCTGCCAAACTTGGGCAACAGAAATCTGACACATTTTTTACATTTTTCTGCCAAATTTGGGCGACAGGAGCCCTACAAATACTTGTAATTAGTCTGCCAAACTTGGGCGACATAAATCTGACACATTTTCGTCATTTTTCTGCCAAACTTGGGCGACAGGAGCCCTACAAATACTTGTAATTTGTCTGCCAAACTTGGCGACAGAAATCTGACACATTTTTTTCATTTTTCTGCCAAACTTGGGCGACAGGAGCCCAACAAACACTTTTACTTTGTCTGCCAAACTTGGGCGACAGAAATCTGACACATTTTTTTCATTTTTCTGCCAAATTTGGGCGACAGGAGCCCTACAATTACTTGTAATTTGTTTGCCAAACTTGGGCGACAGAAATCTGACACATTTTTTTTCATTTTTCTGTTAAACTTGGGCGACAGGAGCCCTACAAATACTTGTAATTTGTCTGCCATACTTGGGCGACAGAAATCTGACACATTTTTTTCATTTTTCTGCCAAACTTGGCGACAGGAGCCCTACAAACACTTTTACTTTGTCTGCAAAACTTGGGCGACAGAAATCTGACACATTTTTTTCATTTTTCTGCCAAATTTAGGCGACAGGAGCCCTACAAATACTTGTAATTTGTTTGCCAAACTTGGGCGACAGAAATCTGACACATTTTTTTTCATTTTTCTGTTAAACTTGGGCGACAGGAGCCCTACAAATACTTTTAATTTGTCTGCCAAACTTGCTCGACATAAATCTGACAAATTTTTTTCATTTTTCTGCCAAACTTGGGCGACAGGAGCTCTACAAATACTTTTAATTTGTCTGCCAAACTTGCTCGACATAAATCTGACACATTTTTTTCATTTTTCTGCCAAGCTTGGGCGACAGGAGCCCTACAAACTCTTTTAATTTGTCTGCCAAACTTGCTCGACATAAATCTGACACATTTTTTTCATTTTTCTGCCAAACTTGGGCGACAGGAGCCCTACAAATACTTTTAATTTGTCTGCCAAGCTTGGGCGACAGAAATCTGACACATTTTTTTCATTTTTTTGCTAAACTTGGGCGACAGGAGCCCTACAAATACTTGTAATTTGTCTGCCAAGCTTGGGCGACAGAAATCTGACACATTTTTTTCATTTTTCTGCCAAACTTGGGCGACAGGAGCCCTACAAACACTTTTACTTTGTCTGCCAAACTTGGGTGACAGAAATCTGACACATTTTTTTCATTTTTCTGCCAAATTTGGGCGACAGGAGCCCTACAAATACTTGTAATTTGTTTGCCAAACTTGGGCGACAGAAATCTGACACATTTTTTTTCATTTTACTGCTAAACTTGGGCGACAGGAGCCCTACAAATACTTTTAATTTGTCTGCCAAACTTGGGCGACATAAATCTGACACATTTTTTTCATTTTTCTGCCAAACTTGGGCGACAGGAGCCCTACAAACAATTTTAATTTATCTGGCAAACTTGGGCAACAGAAATCTGACACATTTTTTTCATTTTTCTGCCAAATTTGGGCGACAGGAGCCCTACAAATACTTGTAATTTGTTTGCCAAACTAGGGCGACAGAAATCTGACACATTTTTTTTCATTTTTCTGCTAAACTTGGGTGACAGGACCCCTACAAATACTTGTAATTTGTCTGCCAAACTTGGGCGACAGAAATCTGACACATTTTTTTCATTTTTCTGCCAAACTTGGGCGACAGGAGCCCTACAAATACTTTTAATTTGTCTGCCAAGCTTGGGCGACAGAAATCTGACACATTTTTTTCATTTTTTTGCTAAACTTGGGCGACAGGAGCCCTACAAATACTTGTAATTTGTCTGCCAAACTTGGCGACAGAAATCTGACACATTTTTTTCATTTTTCTGCCAAACTTGGGCGACAGGAGCCCTACAAACACTTTTACTTTGTCTGCCAAACTTGGGTGACAGAAATCTGACACATTTTTTTCATTTTTCTGCCAAATTTGGGCGACAGGAGCCCTACAAATACTTGTAATTTGTTTGCCAAACTTGGGCGACAGAAATCTGACACATTTTTTTTCATTTTACTGCTAAACTTGGGCGACAGGAGCCCTACAAATACTTTTAATTTGTCTGCCAAACTTGGGCGACATAAATCTGACACATTTTTTTCATTTTTCTGCCAAACTTGGGCGACAGGAGCCCTACAAACAATTTTAATTTATCTGGCAAACTTGGGCAACAGAAATCTGACACATTTTTTTCATTTTTCTGCCAAATTTGGGCGACAGGAGCCCTACAAATACTTGTAATTTGTTTGCCAAACTAGGGCGACAGAAATCTGACACATTTTTTTTCATTTTTCTGCTAAACATGGGCGACAGGACCCCTACAAATACTTGTAATTTGTCTGCCAAACTTGGGCGACAGAAATCTGACACATTTTTTTCATTTTTCTGCCAAACTTGGGCGGCAGGAGCATTACAAATACTTTTAATTTGTCTGCCAAACTTGGGCGACATAAATCTGACACATTTTTTTCATTTTTCTGCCAAGCTTGGGCGACAGGAGCCCTACAAACAATTTTAATTTGTCTGCCAAACTTGGGCAACAGAAATCTGACACATTTTTTACATTTTTCTGCCAAATTTGGGCGACAGGAGCCCTACAAATACTTGTAATTAGTCTGCCAAACTTGGGCGACATAAATCTGACACATTTTTGTCATTTTTCTGCCAAACTTGGGCGACAGGAGCCCTACAAATACTTGTAATTTGTCTGCCAAACTTGGCGACAGAAATCTGACACATTTTTTTCATTTTTCTGCCAAACTTTGGCGACAGGAGCCCAACAAACACTTTTACTTTGTCTGCCAAACTTGGGCGACAGAAATCTGACACATTTTTTTCATTTTTCTGCCAAATTTGGGCGACAGGAGCCCTACAAATACTTGTAATTTGTTTGCCAAACTTGGGCGACAGAAATCTGACACATTTTTTTTCATTTTTCTGCTAAACTTGGGCGACAGGAGCCCTACAAATACTTTTAATTTGTCTGCCAAACTTGCTCGACATAAATCTGACAAATTTTTTTCATTTTTCTGCCAAACTTGGGCGACAGGAGCTCTACAAATACTTTTAATTTGTCTGCCAAACTTGCTCGACATAAATCTGACACATTTTTTTCATTTTTCTGCCAAGCTTGGGCGACAGGAGCCCTACAAACTCTTTTAATTTGTCTGCCAAACTTGCTCGACATAAATCTGACACATTTTTTTCATTTTTCTGCCAAGCTTGGGCGACAGGAGCCCTACAAACTCTTTTAATTTGTCTGCCAAACTTGGGCAACAGAAATCTGACACATTTTTTTCATTTTTCTGCCAAACTTGGGCGACAGGAGCCCTACAAATACTTTTAATTTGTCTGCCAAACTTGGGCGACATAAATCTGACACATTTTTGTCATTTTTCTGCCAAACTTGGCGACAGGAGCCCTACAAATACTTTTAATTTGTCTGCCAAACTACCTCGACATAAATCTGACACATTTTTTTCATTTTTCTGCAAAACTTGGGCGACAGGAGCCCTACAAATACTTTTAATTTGTCTGCCAACTACAAATACTTGTAATTTGTCTGCAAACTTGGGCGACAGAAATCTGACACATTTTTTTCATTTTTTTGCCAAACTTGGGCGACAGGAGCCCTACAAACACTTTTAATTTGTCTGCCAAATTTGGGCAACAGAAATCTGACACATTTTTTTCATTTTTCTGCCAAATTTGGGCGACAGGAGCCCTACAAATACTTGTAATTTGTTTGCCAAACTAGGGCACCAGAAATCTGACACATTTTTTTTCATTTTTCTGTTAAACTTGGGCGACAGGAGCCCTACAAATACTTTTAATTTGTCTGCCAAACTTGGGCGACATAAATCTGACACATTTTTGTCATTTTTCTGCCAAACTTGGGCGACAGGAGCCCTACAAATACTTTTAATTTGTCTGCCAAACTACCTCGACATAAATCTGACACATTTTTTTCATTTTTCTGCCAAATTTGGGCGACAGGAGCCCTACAAATACTTGTAATTTGTCTGCCAAACTTGGGCGACATAAATCTGACACATTTTTGTCATTTTTCTGCCAAACTTGGGCGACAGGAGCCCTACAAATACTTTTAATTTGTCTGCCAAGCTTGGGCGACAGAAATCTGACACATTTTTTTCATTTTTTTGCTAAACTTGGGCGACAGGAGCCCTACAAATACTTGTAATTTGTCTGCCAAACTTGACGACAGAAATCTGACACATTTTTTTCATTTTTCTGCCAAACTTGGCGACAGGAGCCCTACAAACACTTTTACTTTGTCTGCCAAACTTGGGCGACAGAAATCTGACACATTTTTTTCATTTTTCTGCCAAATTTGGGCGACAGGAGCCCTACAAATACTTGTAATTTGTTTGCCAAACTTGGGCGACAGAAATCTGACACATTTTTTTTCATTTTTCTGCTAAACTTGGGCGACAGGAACCCTACAAACTCTTTTAATTTGTCTGCCAAACTTGCTCGACATAAATCTCACACATTTTTTTCATTTTTCTGCCAAGCTTGGGCGACGGGAGCCCTACAAACTCTTTTAATTTGTCTGCCAAACTTGGGCAACACAAATCTGACACATTTTTTTCATTTTTCTGCCAAACTTGGGCGACAGGAGCCCTACAAATACTTTTAATTTGTCTGCCAAACTTGGGCGACATAAATCTGACACATTTTTGTCATTTTTCTGCCAAACTTGGGCGACAGGAGCCCTACAAATACTTTTAATTTGTCTGCCAAACTACCTCGACATAAATCTGACACATTTTTTTCATTTTTCTGCCAAACTTGGGCGACAGGAGCCCTACAAATACTTTTAATTTGTCTGCCAACTACAAATACTTGTAATTTGTCTGCCAAACTTGGGCGACAGAAATCTGACACATTTTTTTTCATTTTTCTGCCAAACTTGGGCGACAGGAGCCCTACAAACACTTTTAATTTGTCTGCCAAACTTGGGCGACATAAATCTGACACATTTTTTTCATTTTTCTGCCAAACTTGGGCGACAGGAGCCCTACAAACAATTTTAATTTGTCTGGCAAACTTGGGCAACAGAAATCTGACACATTTTTTTCATTTTTCTGCCAAATTTGGGCGACAGGAGCCCTACAAATACTTGTAATTTGTTTGCCAAACTAGGGCGACAGAAATCTGACACATTTTTTTCATTTTTCTGCTAAACTTGGGCGACAGGAGCCCTACAAATACTTGAAATTTGTCTGACAAACTTGGGTGACAGAAATCTGACACATTTTTTTCATTTTTCTGCCAAACTTGGGCGACAGGAGCATTACAAATACTTTTAATTTGTCTGCCAAACTTGGGCGACATAAATCTGACACATTTTTTTCATTTTTCTGCCTAGCTTGGGCGACAGGAGCCCTACAAATACTTTTAATTTGTCTGCCAAACTTGGGCGACAGAAATCTGACACACTTTTTTCATTTTTTTGCTAAACTTGGGCGACAGGAGCCCTACAAATACTTGTAATTTGTCTGCCAAACTTGGGCGACAGAAATCTGACACATTTTTTTCATTTTTCTGCCAAACTTGGTCGACAGGAGCCCTACAAACACTTTTAATTTGTCTGCCAAACTTGAGCGACAGGAATCTGACACATTTTTTTCATTTTTCTGCCAAATTTGGGCGACAGGAGCCCTACAAATACTTGTAATTTGTTTGCCAAACTTGGGCGACATAAATCTGACACATTTTTGTCATTTTTCTGCCAACCTTGGGCGACAGGAGCCCTACAAATACTTGTAATTTGTTTGCCAAACTTGGTCGACAGCAATCTGACACATTTTTTTTCATTTTTCTGCTAAACTTGGGCGACAGGAGCCCTACAAATACTTTTAATTTGTCTGCCAAACTTGCTCGACATAAATCTGACACATTTTTTTCATTTTTCTGCCAAACTTGGGCGACAGGAGCTCTACAAATACTTTTAATTTGTCTGCCAAACTTGCTCGACATAAATCTGACACATTTTTTTCATTTTTCTGCCAAGCTTGGGCGA
This sequence comes from Villa cingulata, assembly GCA_951394055.1. Taxonomy (NCBI): domain Eukaryota; kingdom Metazoa; phylum Arthropoda; class Insecta; order Diptera; family Bombyliidae; genus Villa; species Villa cingulata. Next base: position 24,427,292 of record OX596019.1, on the reverse strand, counting down.
CAGGAGCCCTACAAATACTTTTAATTTGTCTGCCAAACTTGAGCGACAGGAGCCCTACAAATACTTGTAATTTGTCTGCCAAACTTGGGCGACAGAAATCTGACACATTTTTTTCATTTTTCTGCCAAACTTGGTCGACAGGAGCCCTACAAACACTTTTAATTTGTCTGCCAAACTTGAGAGACAGAAATCTGACACATTTTTTTCATTTTTCTGCCAAATTTGGGCGACAGGAGCCCTACAAATACTTGTAATTTGTTTGCCAAACTTGGGCGACATAAATCTGACACATTTTTGTCATTTTTCTGCCAAACTTGGGCGACAGGAGCCCTACAAATACTTGTAATTTGTTTGCCAAACTTGGTCGACAGCAATCTGACACATTTTTTTTCATTTTTCTGCTAAACTTGGGCGACAGGAGCCCTACAAATACTTTTAATTTGTCTGCCAAACTTGGGCAACAGAAATCTGACACATTTTTTTCATTTTTCTGCCAAATTTGGGCGACAGGAGCCCTACAAATACTTGTAATTTGTTTGCCAAACTAGGGCGACAGAAATCTGACACATTTTTTTCATTTTTCTGCTAAACTTGGGCGACAGGAGCCCTACAAATACTTGTAATTTGTCTGACAAACTTGGGTGACAGAAATCTGACACATTTTTTTCATTTTTCTGCTAAACATGGGCGACAGGAGCCCTACAAATACTTTTAATTTGTCTGCCAAACTTGGGCGACATAAATCTGACACATTTTTTTCATTTTTCTGCCAAACTTGGGCGACAGGAGCCCTACAAACAATTTTAATTTGTCTGGCAAACTTGGGCAACAGAAATCTGACACATTTTTTTCATTTTTCTGCCAAATTTGGGCGACAGGAGCCCTACAAATACTTGTAATTTGTTTGCCAAACTAGGGCGACAGAAATCTGACACATTTTTTTCATTTTTCTGCTAAACTTGGGCGACAGGAGCCCTACAAATACTTGTAATTTGTCTGACAAACTTGGGTGACAGAAATCTGACACATTTTTTTCATTTTTCTGCCAAACTTGGGCGACAGGAGCATTACAAATACTTTTAATTTGTCTGCCAAACTTGGGCGACATAAATCTGACACATTTTTTTCATTTTTCTGCCAAATTTGGGCGACAGGAGCCCTACAAATACTTTTAATTTGTCTGCCAAACTTGGGCGACAGAAATCTGACACACTTTTTTCATTTTTTTGCTAAACTTGGGCGACAGGAGCCCTACAAATACTTGTAATTTTGTCTGCCAAACTTGGGCGACAGAAATCTGACACATTTTTTTCATTTTTCTGCCAAACTTGGTCGACAGGAGCCCTACAAACACTTTTAATTTGTCTGCCAAACTTGAGCGACAGAAATCTGACACATTTTTTTCATTTTTCTGCCAAATTTGGGCGACAGGAGCCCTACAAATACTTGTAATTTGTTTGCCAAACTTGGGCGACATAAATCTGACACATTTTTGTCATTTTTCTGCCAAACTTGGGCGACAGTAGCCCTACAAATACTTGTAATTTGTTTGCCAAACTTGGTCGACAGCAGTCTGACACATTTTTTTTCATTTTTCTGCTAAACTTGGGCGACAGGAGTCCTACAAATACTTTTAATTTGTCTGCCAAACTTTCTCGACATAAATCTGACACATTTTTTTCATTTTTCTGCCAAACTTGGGCGACAGGAGCTCTACAAATACTTTTAATTTGTCTGCCAAACTTGCTCGACATAAATCTGACACATTTTTTTCATTTTTCTGCCAAGCTTGGGCGACAGGAGCCCTACAAATACTTTTAATTTGTCTGCCAAACTTGAGCGACAGGAGCCCTACAAATACTTGTAATTTGTCTGCCAAACTTGGGCGACAGAAATCTGACACATTTTTTTCATTTTTCTGCCAAACTTGGTCGACAGGAGCCCTACAAACACTTTTAATTTGTCTGCCAAACTTGAGCGACAGAAATCTGACACATTTTTTTCATTTTTCTGCCAAAGTTGGGCGACAGGAGCCCTACAAATACTTGTAATTTGTTTGCCAAACTTGGGCGACATAAATCTGACACATTTTTGTCATTTTTCTGCCAAACTTGGGCGACAGGAGCCCTACAAATACTTGTAATTTGTTTGCCAAACTTGGTCGACAGCAATCTGACACATTTTTTTTCATTTTTCTGCTAAACTTGGGCGACAGGAGCCCTACAAATACTTTTAATTTGTCTGCCAAACTTGCTCGACATAAATCTGACACATTTTTTTCATTTTTCTGCCAAACTTGGGCGACAGGAGCTCTACAAATACTTTAGTTTGTCTGCCAAACTTGCTCGACATAAATCTGACACATTTTTTTCATTTTTCTGCCAAGCTTGGGCGACAGGAGCCCTACAAATACTTTTAATTTGTCTGCCAAACTTGAGCGACAGGAGCCCTACAAATACTTGTAATTTGTCTGCCAAACTTGGGCGACAGAAATCTGACACATTTTTTTCATTTTTCTGCCAAACTTGGGCGACAGGAGCCCTACAAACACTTTTAATTTGTCTGCCAAACTTGGGCGACAGAAATCTGACACATTTTTTTCATTTTCTGCCAAATTTGGGCGACAGGAGCCCTACAAATACTTGTAATTTGTTTGCCAAACTTGGTCGACAGCAATCTGACACATTTTTTTCATTTTTCTGCTAAACTTGGGCGACAGGAGCCTTACAAATACTTTTAATATTTCTGCCAAACTTGCTCGACATAAATCTGACACATTTTTTTCATTTTTCTGCCAAACTTTTGCGACAGGAGCTCTACAAATACTTTTAATTTGTCTGCCAAACTTGCTCGACATAAATCTGACACATTTTTTTCATTTTTCTGCCAAGTTTGGGCGACAGGACCCCTACAAACTCTTTTAATTTGTCTGCCAAACTTGGGCAACAGAAATCTGACACATTTTTTTCATTTTTCTGCCAAACTTGGGCAACAGGAGCCCTACAAATACTTTTAATTTGTCTGCCAAACTTGGGCGACATAAATCTGACACATTTTTGTCATTTTTCTGCCAAACTTGGGCGACAGGAGCCCTACAAATACTTTTAATTTGTCTGCCAAACTTGCTCGACTTAAATCTGACACATTTTTTTCATTTTTCTGCCAAACTTGGGCGACAGGAGCCCTACAAATACTTTTAATTTGTCTGCCAAACTTGGGTGACAGAAATCTGACAAATTTTTTTCATTTTTTTGCCAAACTTGGGCGACAGGAGCCCTACAAATACTTGTAATTTGTCTGCCAAACTTGGGCGACAGAAATCTGACACATTTTTTTCATTTTTCTGCCAAACTTGGGCGACAGGAGCCCTACAATTACTTTTAATTTGTCTGCCAAACTTGGGCGACATAAATCTGACACATTTTTTTCATTTTTCTGCAAAGCTTGGGCGACAGGAGCCCTACAAATACTTGCTATTTGTCTGCCAAACTTGGGCGACATAAATCTGACACATTTTTTTCATTTTTTTGCCAAACTTTGGCGACAGGAGCCCTACAAATACTTGTAATTTGTCTGCCAAACTAGGGCGACAGAAATCTGACACATTTTTTTCATTTTTCTGCCAAACTTAGGCGACAGGAGCCCTACAAATACTTTTAATTTGTCTGCCAAACTTGAGCGACAAAAATCTGACACATTTTTTTCATGTTACTGCCAAACTTGGGCGACAGGCGCCCTACAAACACTTTTAATTTGTCTGCCAAACTTGGGCGACAGAAATCTGACACATTTTTTTCATTTTTCTGCCAAACTTGGGCGACAGGAGCCCTACAAACACTTTTAATTTGTCTGCCAAAATTGGGCGACAGAAATCTGACACATTATTTTCATTTTTCTGCCAAACTTGGGCGACAGGAGCCCTACAAATACTTTTAATTTGTCTGCCAAACTTGCTCGACATAAATCTGACACATTTTTTTCATTTTTCTGCCAAACTTGGGCGACAGGAGCCCTACAAATACTTTTAATTTGTCTGCCAAACTTGGGCGACATAAATCTGACACATTTTTTTCATTTTTCTGCCAAGCTTGGGCGACAGGAGCCCTACAAATACTTGTAATTTGTCTGCCAAACTTGGGCGACAGAAATCTGACACATTTTTTTCATTTTTCTGCCAAACTTGGGCGACAGGAACCCTACAAACACTTTTAATTTGTCTGCCAAACTTGAGCGACAAAAATCTGACACATTTTTTTCATGTTAATGCCAAACTTGGGCGACAGGAGCCCTACAAATACTTTTAATTTGTCTGCCAAAAGCGACAGAAATCTGACACATTTTTTTCATTTTTCTGCCAAACTTGGGCGACAGGAGCATTACAAATACTTTTAATTTGTCTGCCAAACTTGGGCGACATAAATCTGACACATTTTTTTCAGTTTTCTGCCAAACTTGGGCGACAGGAGCCCTACAAATACTTTTAGCATTACAAATACTTTTAATTTGTCTGCCAAACTTGGGCGACATAAATCTGACACATTTTTTTCATTTTTCTGCTAAACTTGGGCGACAGGAGCCCTACAAATATTTGTAATTTGTCTGCCAAACTTGGGCGACAGAAATCTGACACATTTTTTTCATTTTTCTGCCAAACTTGGGCGACAGGAGCCCTACAAACACTTTTAATTTGTCTGCCAAAATTGGGCGACAGAAATCTGACACATTATTTTCATTTTTCTGCCAAACTTGGGCGACAGGAGCCCTACAAATACTTTTAATTTGTCTGCCAAACTTGCTCGACATAAATCTGACACATTTTTTTCATTTTTCTGCCAAACTTGGGCGACAGGAGCCCTACAAATACTTTTAATTTGTCTGCCAAACTTGGGCGACATAAATCTGACACATTTTTTTCATTTTTCTGCCAAGCTTGGGCGACAGGAGCCCTACAAATACTTGTAATTTGTCTGCCAAACTTGGGCGACAGAAATCTGACACATTTTTTTCATTTTTCTGCCAAACTTGGGCGACAGGAACCCTACAAACACTTTTAATTTGTCTGCCAAACTTGAGCGACAAAAATCTGACACATTTTTTTCATGTTAATGCCAAACTTGGGCGACAGGAGCCCTACAAATACTTTTAATTTGTCTGCCAAAAGCGACAGAAATCTGACACATTTTTTTCATTTTTCTGCCAAACTTGGGCGACAGGAGCATTACAAATACTTTTAATTTGTCTGCCAAACTTGGGCGACATAAATCTGACACATTTTTTTCAGTTTTCTGCCAAACTTGGGCGACAGGAGCCCTACAAATACTTTTAGCATTACAAATACTTTTAATTTGTCTGCCAAACTTGGGCGACATAAATCTGACACATTTTTTTCATTTTTCTGCTAAACTTGGGCGACAGGAGCCCTACAAATATTTGTAATTTGTCTGCCAAACTTGGGCGACAGAAATCTGACACATTTTTTTCATTTTTCTGCCAAACTTGGGCGACAGGAGCCCTACAAATACTTTTAATTTGTCTGCCAAACTTGGGCGACAGAAATCTGACACATTTTTTTCATTTTTTTGCTAAACTTGGGCGACAGGAGCCCTACAAATACTTGTAATTTGTCTGCCAAACTTGGGCGACAGAAATCTGACACATTTTTTTCATTTTTCTGCCAAACTTGGGCGACAGGAGCCCTACAAACACTTTTAATTTGTCTGCCAAACTTGAGCGACAGAAATCTGACACATTTTTTTCATTTTTCTGCCAAATTTGGGCGACAGGAGCCCTACAAATACTTTTAATTTGTGTGCCAAACTTGGGCGACAGAAATCTGACACATTTTTTTCATTTTTTTGCTAAACTTGGGCGACAAGAGCCCTACAAATACTTGTAATTTGTCTGCCAAACTTGGGCGACAGAAATCTGACACATTTTTTTCATTTTTCTGCCAAACTTGGGCGACAGGAGCCCTACAAACACTTTTAATTTGTCTGCCAAACTTGAGCGACAGAAATCTGACACATTTTTTTCATTTTTCTGCCAAATTTGGGCGACAGGAGCCCTACAAATACTTGTAATTTGTTTGCCAAACTTGGGCGTCATAAATCTGACACATTTTTGTCATTTTTCTGCCAAACTTGGGCGACAGGAGCCCTACAAATACTTTTAATTTGTCTGCCAAACTTGGGCGACATAAATCTGACACATTTTTTTCATTTTTCTGCCAAACTTGGGCGACAGGAGCTCTACAAATACTTTTAATTTGTCTGCCAAACTTTCTCGACATAAATCTGACACATTTTTTTCATTTTTCTGCCAAGTTTGGACGACAGGACCCCTACAAACTCTTTTAATTTGTCTGCCAAACTTGGGCAACAGAAATCTGACACATTTTTTTCATTTTTCTGCCAAACTTGGGCGACATAAATCTGACACATTTTTGTCATTTTTCTGCCAAACTTGGGCGACAGGAGCCCTACAAATACTTTTAATTTGTCTGCCAAACTTGCTCGACATAAATCTGACCATTTTTTTCATTTTTCTGCCAAACTTGGGCGACAGGAGCCCTACAAATACTTTTAATTTGTCTGCCAAACTTGGGCGACAGAAATCTGACACATTTTTTTCATTTTTCTGCCAAGTTTGGGCGACAGGACCCCTACAAACTCTTTTAATTTGTCTGCCAAACTTAGGCAACAGAAATCTGACACATTTTTTTCATTTTTCTGCCAAACTTGGGCGACAGGAGCCCTACAAATACTTTTAATTTGTCTGCCAAACTTGGGCGACATAAATCTGACACATTTTTGTCATTTTTCTGCCAAACTTGGGCGACAGGAGCCCTACAAATACTTTTAATTTGTCTGCCAAACTTGCTCGACATAAATCTGACACATTTTTGTCATTTTTCTGCCAAACTTGGGCGACAGGAGCCCTACAAATACTTTTAATTTGTCTGCCAAACTTGGGCGACATAAATCTGACACATTTTTTTCATTTTTCTGCCAAACTTGGGCGACAGGAGCCCTACAAATACTTTTAATTTGTCTGCCAAACTTGGGCGACAGAAATCTGACACATTTTTTTCATTTTTCTGCCAAACTTGGGCGACAGGAGCCCTACAAACAATTTTAATTTGTCTGCCAAACTTGGCAACAGAAATCTGACACATTTTTTACATTTTTCTGCCAAATTTGGGCGACAGGAGCCCTACAAATACTTGTAATTTGTCTGCCAAACTTGGGCGACATAAATCTGACACATTTTTGTCATTTTTCTGCCAAACTTGGGCGACAGGAGCCCTACAAATACTTTTAATTTGTCTGCCAAGCGTGGGCGACAGAAATCTGACACATTTTTTTCATTTTTTTGCTAAACTTGAGCGACAGGAGCCCTACAAATACTTGTAATTTGTCTGCCAAACTTGGCGACAGAAATCTGACACATTTTTTTCATTTTTCTGCCAAATTTGGGCGAAAGGAGCCCTGCAAATACTTGTAATTTGTTTGCCAAACTTGGGCGACAGAAATCTGACACATTTTTTTTCATTTTTCTGCTAAACTTGGACGACAGGAGCCCTACAAATACTTTTAATTTGTCTGCCAAACTTGCTCGACATAAATCTGACACATTTTTTTCATTTTTCTGCCAAGCTTGGGCGACAGGAGCCCTACAAACTCTTTTAATTTGTCTGCCAAACTTGCTCGACATAAATCTGACACATTTTTTTCATTTTTCTGCCAAGCTTGGGCGACAGGAGCCCTACAAACTCTTTTAATTTGTCTGCCAAACTTGGGCAACAGAAATCTGACACATTTTTTTCATTTTTCTGCCAAACTTGGGCGACAGGAGCCCTACAAATACTTTTAATTTGTCTGCCAAACTTGGGCGACATAAATCTGACACATTTTTGTCATTTTTCTGCCAAACTTGGGCGACAGGAGCCCTACAAATACTTTTAATTTGTCTGCCAAACTACCTCGACATAAATCTGACACATTTTTTTCATTTTTCTGCCAAACTTGGGCGACAGGAGCCCTACAAATACTTTTAATTTGTCTGCCAAACTTGGGTGACAGAAATCTGACAAATTTTTTTCATTTTTCTGCCAAATTTGGGCGACAGGAGCCATACAAATACTTGTAATTTGTTTGCCAAACTTGGGCGACATAAATCTGACACATTTTTGTCATTTTTCTGCCAAACTTGGGCGACAGGAGCCCTACAAATACTTTTAATTTGTCTGCCAAACTTGGCAACAGAAATCTGACACATTTTTTACATTTTTCTGCCAAATTTGGGCGACAGGAGCCCTACAAATACTTGTAATTTGTCTGCCAAACTTGGGCGACATAAATCTGACACATTTTTGTCATTTTTCTGCCAAACTTGGGCGACAGGAGCCCTACAAATACTTTTAATTTGTCTGCCAAGCGTGGGCGACAGAAATCTGACACATTTTTTTCATTTTTTTGCTAAACTTGGGCGACAGGAGCCCTACAAATACTTGTAATTTGTCTGCCAAACTTGGCGACAGAAATCTGACACATTTTTTTCATTTTTCTGCCAAACTTGGGCGACAGGAGCCCTACAAACACTTTTACTTTGTCTGCCAAACTTGGGCGACAGAAATCTGACACATTTTTTTCATTTTTCTGCCAAATTTGGGCGAAAGGAGCCCTGCAAATACTTGTAATTTGTTTGCCAAACTTGGGCGACAGAAATCTGACACATTTTTTTTCATTTTTCTGCTAAACTTGGACGACAGGAGCCCTACAAATACTTTTAATTTGTCTGCCAAACTTGCTCGACATAAATCTGACACATTTTTTTCATTTTTCTGCCAAGCTTGGGCGACAGGAGCCCTACAAACTCTTTTAATTTGTCTGCCAAACTTGCTCGACATAAATCTGACACATTTTTTTCATTTTTCTGCCAAGCTTGGGCGACAGGAGCCCTACAAACTCTTTTAATTTGTCTGCCAAACTTGGGCAACAGAAATCTGACACATTTTTTTCATTTTTCTGCCAAACTTGGGCGACAGGAGCCCTACAAATACTTTTAATTTGTCTGCCAAACTTGGGCGACATAAATCTGACACATTTTTGTCATTTTTCTGCCAAACTTGGGCGACAGGAGCCCTACAAATACTTTTAATTTGTCTGCCAAACTACCTCGACATAAATCTGACACATTTTTTTCATTTTTCTGCCAAACTTGGGCGACAGGAGCCCTACAAATACTTTTAATTTGTCTGCCAAACTTGGGTGACAGAAATCTGACAAATTTTTTTCATTTTTTTGCCAAACTTGGGCGACAGGAGCCCTACAAATACTTGTAATTTGTCTGCCAAACTGGGGCGACAGAAATCTGACACATTTTTTTCATTTTTCTGCCAAACTTGGGCGACAGGAGGCCTACAAATACTTTTAATTTGTCTGCCAAACTTGGGCGACATAAATCTGACACATTTTTGTCATTTTTCTGCCAAACTTGGGCGACAGGAGCCCTACAAATACTTTTAATTTGTCTGCCAGACTTGCTCGACATGAATCTGACACATTTTTTTCATTTTTCTGCCAAACTTGGGCGACAGGAGCCCTACAATTACTTTTAATTTGTCTGCCAAACTTGGGCGACATAAATCTGACACATTTTTTTCATTTTTCTGCCAAGCTTGGGCGACAGGAGCCCTACAAATACTTTTAATTTGTCTGCCAAACTTGCTCGACATAAATCTGACACATTTTTTTCATTTTTCTGCCAAACTTGGGCGACAGAAATCTGACACATTTTTTTTCATTTTTCTGCTAAACTTGGGCGACAGGAACCCTACAAATACTTTTAATTTGTCTGCCAAACTTGCTCGACATAAATCTGACAAATTTTTTTCATTTTTCTGCCAAACTTGGGCGACAGGAGCTCTACAAATACTTTTAATTTGTCTGCCAAACTTGCTCGACATAAATCTGACACATTTTTTTCATTTTTCTGCCAAGCTTGGGCGACAGGAGCCCTACAAACTCTTTTAATTTGTCTGCCAAACTTGCTCGACATAAATCTGACACATTTTTTTCATTTTCCTGCCAAGCTTGGGCGACGGGAGCCCTACAAACACTTTTAATTTGTCTGCCAAACTTGAGCGACAGAAATCTGACACTTTTTTTTCATTTTTCTGCCAAATTTGGGCGACAGGAGCCCTACAAATACTTGTAATTTGTTTGCCAAACTTGGGCGACATAAATCTGACACATTTTTGTCATTTTTCTGCCAAACTTGGGCGACAGGAGCCCTACAAATACTTTTAATTTGTCTGCCAAACTTGGGCGACATAAATCTGATACATTTTTTTCATTTTTCTGCCAAACTTGGGCGACAGGAGCATTACAAATACTTTTAATTTGTCTGCCAAACTTGGGCGACATAAATCTGATACATTTTTTTCATTTTTCTGCCAAACTTGGGCGACAGGAGCCCTACAAATACTTTTAGCATTACAAATACTTTTAATTTGTCTGCCAAACTTGGGCGACATAAATCTGACACATTTTTTTCATTTTTCTGCCAAGCTTGGGCGACAGGAGCCCTACAAATACTTTTAATTTGTCTGCCAAACTTGGGCGACAGAAATCTGACACATTTTTTTCATTTTTTTGCTAAACTTGGGCGACAGGAGCCCTACAAATACTTGTAATTTGTCTGCCAAACTTGGGCGACAGAAATCTGACACATTTTTTTCATTTTTCTGCCAAACTTGGGCGACAGGAGCCCTACAAACACTTTTAATTTGTCTGCCAAACTTGAGCGACAGAAATCTGACACATTTTTTTCATTTTTCTGCCAAATTTGGGCGACAGGAGCCCTACAAATACTTGTAATTTGTTTGCCAAACTTGGGCGACATAAATCTGACACATTTTTGTCAATTTTCTGCCAAACTTGGGCGACAGGAGCCATACAAATACTTTTAATTTGTCTGCCAAACTTGGGCGACATAAATCTGACACTTTTTTTCATTTTTCTGCCAAACTTGGGCGACAGGAGCCCTACAAATACTTTTAATTTGTCTGCCAAACTTGGGCGACAGAAATCTGACACATTTTTTTCATTTTTCTGCCAAACTTGGGCGACAGGAGCCCTACAAATACTTGTAATTTGTCTGCCAAACTTGGCGACAGAAATCTGACACATTTTTTTCATTTTTCTGCCAAACTTGGGCGACAGGAGCCCTACAAACACTTTTACTTTGTCTGCCAAACTTGGGCGACAGAAATCTGACACATTTTTTTCATTTTTCTGCCAAATTTGGGCGAAAGGAGCCCTACAAATACTTGTAATTTGTTTGCCAAACTTGGGCGACAGAAATCTGACACATTTTTTTCATTTTTCTGCCAAACTTGGGCGACAGGAGCCCTACAAACAATTTTAATTTGTCTGCCAAACTTGGGCAACAGAAATCTGACACATTTTTTACATTTTTCTGCCAAATTTGGGCGACAGGAGCCCTACAAATACTTGTAATTTGTCTGCCAAACTTGGCGACAGAAATCTGACACATTTTTTTCATTTTTCTGCCAAACTTGGGCGACAGGAGCCCTACAAACACTTTTACTTTGTCTGCCAAACTTGGGCGACAGAAATCTGACACATTTTTTTCATTTTTCTGCCAAATTTGGGCGAAAGGAGCCCTACAAATACTTGTAATTTGTTTGCCAAACTTGGACGACAGAAATCTGACACATTTTTTTCATTTTTCTGCCAAACTTGGGCGACAGGAGCCCTACAAACAATTTTAATTTGTCTGCCAAACTTGGGCAACAGAAATCTGACACATTTTTTACATTTTTCTGCCAAATTTGGGCGACAGGAGCCCTACAAATACTTGTAATTTGTCTGCCAAACTTGGCGACAGAAATCTGACACATTTTTTTCATTTTTCTGCCAAACTTGGGCGACAGGAGCCCTACAAACACTTTTACTTTGTCTGCCAAACTTGGGCGACAGAAATCTGACACATTTTTTTTCATTTTTTTGCTAAACTTGGGCGACAGGAGCCCTACAAATACTTTTAATTTGTCTGCCAAACTTGGGCGACATAAATCTGACACATTTTTTTCATTTTTCTGCCAAGCTTGGGCGAAAGGAGCCCTACAAATACTTGTAATTTGTTTGCCAAACTTGGGCGACAGAAATCTGACACATTTTTTTTCATTTTTTTGCTAAACTTGGGCGACAGGAGCCCTACAAATACTTTTAATTTGTCTGCCAAACTTGGGCGACATAAATCTGACACATTTTTTTCATTTTTCTGCCAAGCTTGGGCGACAGGAGCCCTACAAATACTTTTAATTTGTCTGCCAAACTTGGGCGACAGAAATCTGACACATTTTTTTCATTTTTTTCATTTTTTTGCTAAACTTGGGCGACAGGAGCCCTACAAATACTTGTAATTTGTCTGCCAAACTTGGCGACAGAAATCTGACACATTTTTTTCATTTTTCTGCCAAACTTGGGCGACAGGAGCCCTACAAACACTTTTACTTTGTCTGCCAAACTTGGGCGACAGAAATCTGACACATTTTTTTCATTTTTCTGCCAAATTTGGGCGAAAGGAGCCCTACAAATACTTGTAATTTGTTTGCCAAACTTGGGCGACAGAAATCTGACACATTTTTTTTCATTTTTCTGCCAAACTTGGGCGACAGGAGCCCTACAAATACTTTTAATTTGTCTGCCAGACTTGCTCGACATGAATCTGACACATTTTTTTCATTTTTCTGCCAAACTTGGGCGACAGGAGCCCTACAATTACTTTTAATTTGTCTGCCAAACTTGGGCGACATAAATCTGACACATTTTTTTCATTTTTCTGCTAAGCTTGGGCGACAGGAGCCCTACAAATACTTTTAATTTGTCTGCCAAACTTGCTCGACATAAATCTGACACATTTTTTTCATTTTTCTGCCAAACTTGGGCGACAGGAGCCCTACAAACTCTTTTAATTTGTCTGCCAAACTTGGGCAACAGAAATCTGACACATTTTTTTCATTTTTCTGCCAAACTTGGGCGACAGGAGCCCTACAAATACTTTTAATTTGTCTGCCAAACTTGGGCGACATAAATCTGACACATTTTTTTCATTTTTCTGCCAAACTTGGGCGACAGGAGCCCTACAAATACTTGTAATTTGTTTGTCAAACTTGGGCGACATAAATCTGACACATTTTTGTCATTTTTCTGCCAAACTTGGGCGACAGGAGCCCTACAAACACTTTTAATTTGTCTGCCAAACTTAAGCGACAGAAATCTGACACATTTTTTTCATTTTTCTGCCAAACTTGGGCGACAGGAGCCCTACAAATACTTGTAATTTGTTTGCCAAACTTGGGCGACATAAATCTGACACATTTTTGTCATTTTTCTGCCAAACTTGGGCGACGGGAGCCCTACAAACTCTTTTAATTTGTCAACCAAACTTGGGCGACATAAATCTGACACATTTTTGTCATTTTTCTGCCAAACTTGGGCGACAGGAGCCCTACAAATACTTTTAATTTGTCTGCCAGACTTGCTCGACATGAATCTGACACATTTTTTTCATTTTTCTGGCAAACTTGGGCGACAGGAGCCCTACAATTACTTTTAATTTGTCTGCCAAACTTGGGCGACATAAATCTGACACATTTTTTTCATTTTTCTGCCAAGCTTGGGCGACAGGAGCCCTACAAATACTTTTAATTTGTCTGCCAAACTTGGGCGACAGAAATCTGACACATTTTTTTCATTTTTTTGCTAAACTTGGGCGACAGGAGCCCTACAAATACTTGTAATTTGTCTGCCAAACTTGGGCGACAGAAATCTGACACATTTTTTTCATTTTTCTGCCAAAATTGGGCGACAGGAGCCCTACAAACACTTTTAATTTGTCTGCCAAACTTGAGCGACAGAAATCTGACACATTTTTTTCATTTTTCTGCCAAATTTGGGCGACAGGAGCCCTACAAATACTTGTAATTTGTTTGCCAAACTTGGGCGACATAAATCTGACACATTTTTGTCAATTTTCTGCCAAACTTGGGCGACAGGAGCCATACAAATACTTTTAATTTGTCTGCCAAACTTGGGCGACATAAATCTGACACTTTTTTTCATTTTTCTGCCAAACTTGGGCGACAGGAGCCCTACAAATACTTTTAATTTGTCTGCCAAACTTGGGCGACAGAAATCTGACACATTTTTTTCATTTTTCTGCCAAACTTGGGCGACAGGAGCCCTACAAATACTTGTAATTTGTCTGCCAAACTTGGCGACAGAAATCTGACACATTTTTTTCATTTTTCTGCCAAACTTGGGCGACAGGAGCCCTACAAACACTTTTACTTTGTCTGCCAAACTTGGGCGACAGAAATCTGACACATTTTTTTCATTTTTCTGCCAAATTTGGGCGAAAGGAGCCCTACAAATACTTGTAATTTGTTTGCCAAACTTGGGCGACAGAAATCTGACACATTTTTTTCATTTTTCTGCCAAACTTGGGCGACATGAGCCCTACAAACAATTTTAATTTGTCTGCCAAACTTGGGCAACAGAAATCTGACACATTTTTTACATTTTTCTGCCAAATTTGGGCGACAGGAGCCCTACAAATACTTGTAATTTGTCTGCCAAACTTGGCGACAGAAATCTGACACATTTTTTTCATTTTTCTGCCAAACTTGGGCGACAGGAGCCCTACAAACACTTTTACTTTGTCTGCCAAACTTGGGCGACAGAAATCTGACACATTTTTTTCATTTTTCTGCCAAATTTGGGCGAAAGGAGCCCTACAAATACTTGTAATTTGTTTGCCAAACTTGGACGACAGAAATCTGACACATTTTTTTCATTTTTCTGCCAAACTTGGGCGACAGGAGCCCTACAAACAATTTTAATTTGTCTGCCAAACTTGGGCAACAGAAATCTGACACATTTTTTACATTTTTCTGCCAAATTTGGGCGACAGGAGCCCTACAAATACTTGTAATTTGTCTGCCAAACTTGGCGACAGAAATCTGACACATTTTTTTCATTTTTCTGCCAAACTTGGGCGACAGGAGCCCTACAAACACTTTTACTTTGTCTGCCAAACTTGGGCGACAGAAATCTGACACATTTTTTTCATTTTTCTACCAAATTTGGGCGAAAGGAGCCCTACAAATACTTGTAATTTGTTTGCCAAACTTGGGCGACAGAAATCTGACACATTTTTTTTCATTTTTTTGCTAAACTTGGGCGACAGGAGCCCTACAAATACTTTTAATTTGTCTGCCAAACTTGGGCGACATAAATCTGACACATTTTTTTCATTTTTCTGCCAAGCTTGGGCGACAGGAGCCCTACAAATACTTTTAATTTGTCTGCCAAACTTGGGCGACAGAAATCTGACACATTTTTTTCATTTTTTTGCTAAACTTGGGCGACAGGAGCCCTACAAATACTTGTAATTTGTCTGCCAAACTTGGCGACAGAAATCTGACACATTTTTTTCATTTTTCTGCCAAACTTGGGCGACAGGAGCCCTACAAACACTTTTACTTTGTCTGCCAAACTTGGGCGACAGAAATCTGACACATTTTTTTCATTTTTCTGCCAAATTTGGGCGAAAGGAGCCCTACAAATACTTGTAATTTGTTTGCCAAACTTGGGCGACAGAAATCTGACACATTTTTTTTCATTTTTCTGCCAAACTTGGGCGACAGGAGCCCTACAAATACTTTTAATTTGTCTGCCAGACTTGCTCGACATGAATCTGACACATTTTTTTCATTTTTCTGCCAAACTTGGGCGACAGGAGCCCTACAATTACTTTTAATTTGTCTGCCAAACTTGGGCGACATAAATCTGACACATTTTTTTCATTTTTCTGCTAAGCTTGGGCGACAGGAGCCCTACAAATACTTTTAATTTGTCTGCCAAACTTGCTCGACATAAATCTGACACATTTTTTTCATTTTTCTGCCAAACTTGGGCGACAGGAGCCCTACAAATACTTGTAATTTGTTTGCCAAACTTGGGCGACAGAAATCTGACACATTTTTTTTCATTTTTCTGCTAAACTTGGGCGACAGGAACCCTACAAATACTTTTAATTTGTCTGCCAAACTTGCTCGACATAAATCTGACAAATTTTTTTCATTTTTCTGCCAAACTTGGGCGACAGGAGCTCTACAAATACTTTTAATTTGTCTGCCAAACTTGCTCGACATAAATCTGACACATTTTTTTCATTTTTCTGCCAAGCTTGGGCGACAGGAGCCCTACAAACTCTTTTAATTTGTCTGCCAAACTTGCTCGACATAAATCTGACACATTTTTTTTATTTTTCTGCCAAGCTTGGGCGACGGGAGCCCTACAAACTCTTTTAATTTGTCTGCCAAACTTGGGCAACAGAAATCTGACACATTTTTTTCATTTTTCTGCCAAACTTGGGCGACAGGAGCCCTACAAATACTTTTAATTTGTCTGCCAAACTTGGGCGACATAAATCTGACACATTTTTTTCATTTTTCTGCCAAACTTGGGCGACAGGAGCCCTACAAATACTTGTAATTTGTTTGCCAAACTTGGGCGACATAAATCTGACACATTTTTTTCATTTTTCTGCCAAACTTGGGCGACAGGAGCCCTACAAATACTTGTAATTTGTTTGCCAAACTTGGGCGACAGAAATCTGACACATTTTTTTCATTTTTCTGCCAAACTTGGGCGACATGAGCCCTACAAACAATTTTAATTTGTCTGCCAAACTTGGGCAACAGAAATCTGACACATTTTTTACATTTTTCTGCCAAATTTGGGCGACAGGAGCCCTACAAATACTTGTAATTTGTCTGCCAAACTTGGCGACAGAAATCTGACACATTTTTTTCATTTTTCTGCCAAACTTGGGCGACAGGAGCCCTACAAACACTTTTACTTTGTCTGCCAAACTTGGGCGACAGAAATCTGACACATTTTTTTCATTTTTCTGCCAAATTTGGGCGAAAGGAGCCCTACAAATACTTGTAATTTGTTTGCCAAACTTGGACGACAGAAATCTGACACATTTTTTTCATTTTTCTGCCAAACTTGGGCGACAGGAGCCCTACAAACAATTTTAATTTGTCTGCCAAACTTGGGCAACAGAAATCTGACACATTTTTTACATTTTTCTGCCAAATTTGGGCGACAGGAGCCCTACAAATACTTGTAATTTGTCTGCCAAACTTGGCGACAGAAATCTGACACATTTTTTTCATTTTTCTGCCAAACTTGGGCGACAGGAGCCCTACAAACACTTTTACTTTGTCTGCCAAACTTGGGCGACAGAAATCTGACACATTTTTTTCATTTTTCTGCCAAATTTGGGCGAAAGGAGCCCTACAAATACTTGTAATTTGTTTGCCAAACTTGGGCGACAGAAATCTGACACATTTTTTTTCATTTTTTTGCTAAACTTGGGCGACAGGAGCCCTACAAATACTTTTAATTTGTCTGCCAAACTTGGGCGACATAAATCTGACACATTTTTTTCATTTTTCTGCCAAGCTTGGGCGACAGGAGCCCTACAAATACTTTTAATTTGTCTGCCAAACTTGGGCGACAGAAATCTGACACATTTTTTTCATTTTTTTGCTAAACTTGGGCGACAGGAGCCCTACAAATACTTGTAATTTGTCTGCCAAACTTGGCGACAGAAATCTGACACATTTTTTTCATTTTTCTGCCAAACTTGGGCGACAGGAGCCCTACAAACACTTTTACTTTGTCTGCCAAACTTGGGCGACAGAAATCTGACACATTTTTTTCATTTTTCTGCCAAATTTGGGCGAAAGGAGCCCTACAAATACTTGTAATTTGTTTGCCAAACTTGGGCGACAGAAATCTGACACATTTTTTTTCATTTTTCTGCCAAACTTGGGCGACAGGAGCCCTACAAATACTTTTAATTTGTCTGCCAGACTTGCTCGACATGAATCTGACACATTTTTTTCATTTTTCTGCCAAACTTGGGCGACAGGAGCCCTACAATTACTTTTAATTTGTCTGCCAAACTTGGGCGACATAAATCTGACACATTTTTTTCATTTTTCTGCCAAATTTGGGCGAAAGGAGCCCTACAAACAATTTTAATTTGTCTGCCAAACTTGGGCGACATAAATCTGACACATTTTTTTCATTTTTCTGCCAAACTTGGGCGACAGGAGCCCTACAAATACTTGTAATTTGTTTGCCAAACTTGGGCGACATAAATCTGACACATTTTTTTCATTTTTCTGCCAAACTTGGGCGACAGGAGCCCTACAAATACTTGTAATTTGTTTGCCAAACTTGGGCGACAGAAATCTGACACATTTTTTTCATTTTTCTGCCAAACTTGGGCGACATGAGCCCTACAAACAATTTTAATTTGTCTGCCAAACTTGGGCAACAGAAATCTGACACATTTTTTACATTTTTCTGCCAAATTTGGGCGACAGGAGCCCTACAAATACTTGTAATTTGTCTGCCAAACTTGGCGACAGAAATCTGACACATTTTTTTCATTTTTCTGCCAAACTTGGGCGACAGGAGCCCTACAAACACTTTTACTTTGTCTGCCAAACTTGGGCGACAGAAATCTGACACATTTTTTTCATTTTTCTGCCAAATTTGGGCGAAAGGAGCCCTACAAATACTTGTAATTTGTTTGCCAAACTTGGACGACAGAAATCTGACACATTTTTTTCATTTTTCTGCCAAACTTGGGCGACAGGAGCCCTACAAACAATTTTAATTTGTCTGCCAAACTTGGGCAACAGAAATCTGACACATTTTTTACATTTTTCTGCCAAATTTGGGCGACAGGAGCCCTACAAATACTTGTAATTTGTCTGCCAAACTTGGCGACAGAAATCTGACACATTTTTTTCATTTTTCTGCCAAACTTGGGCGACAGGAGCCCTACAAACACTTTTACTTTGTCTGCCAAACTTGGGCGACAGAAATCTGACACATTTTTTTCATTTTTCTGCCAAATTTGGGCGAAAGGAGCCCTACAAATACTTGTAATTTGTTTGCCAAACTTGGGCGACAGAAATCTGACACATTTTTTTTCATTTTTTTGCTAAACTTGGGCGACAGGAGCCCTACAAATACTTTTAATTTGTCTGCCAAACTTGGGCGACATAAATCTGACACATTTTTTTCATTTTTCTGCCAAGCTTGGGCGACAGGAGCCCTACAAATACTTTTAATTTGTCTGCCAAACTTGGGCGACAGAAATCTGACACATTTTTTTCATTTTTTTGCTAAACTTGGGCGACAGGAGCCCTACAAATACTTGTAATTTGTCTGCCAAACTTGGCGACAGAAATCTGACACATTTTTTTCATTTTTCTGCCAAACTTGGGCGACAGGAGCCCTACAAACACTTTTACTTTGTCTGCCAAACTTGGGCGACAGAAATCTGACACATTTTTTTCATTTTTCTGCCAAATTTGGGCGAAAGGAGCCCTACAAATACTTGTAATTTGTTTGCCAAACTTGGGCGACAGAAATCTGACACATTTTTTTTCATTTTTCTGCCAAACTTGGGCGACAGGAGCCCTACAAATACTTTTAATTTGTCTGCCAGACTTGCTCGACATGAATCTGACACATTTTTTTCATTTTTCTGCCAAACTTGGGCGACAGGAGCCCTACAATTACTTTTAATTTGTCTGCCAAACTTGGGCGACATAAATCTGACACATTTTTTTCATTTTTCTGCCAAATTTGGGCGAAAGGAGCCCTACAAACAATTTTAATTTGTCTGCCAAACTTGGGCAACAGAAATCTGACACATTTTTTACATTTTTCTGCCAAATTTGGGCGACAGGAGCCCTACAAATACTTGTAATTTGTCTGCCAAACTTGGCGACAGAAATCTGACACATTTTTTTCATTTTTCTGCCAAACTTGGGCGACAGGAGCCCTACAAACACTTTTACTTTGTCTGCCAAACTTGGGCGACAGAAATCTGACACATTTTTTTCATTTTTCTGCCAAATTTGGGCGAAAGGAGCCCTACAAATACTTGTAATTTGTTTGCCAAACTTGGACGACAGAAATCTGACACATTTTTTTCATTTTTCTGCCAAACTTGGGCGACAGGAGCCCTACAAACAATTTTAATTTGTCTGCCAAACTTGGGCAACAGAAATCTGACACATTTTTTACATTTTTCTGCCAAATTTGGGCGACAGGAGCCCTACAAATACTTGTAATTTGTCTGCCAAACTTGGCGACAGAAATCTGACACATTTTTTTCATTTTTCTGCCAAACTTGGGCGACAGGAGCCCTACAAACACTTTTACTTTGTCTGCCAAACTTGGGCGACAGAAATCTGACACATTTTTTTCATTTTTCTACCAAATTTGGGCGAAAGGAGCCCTACAAATACTTGTAATTTGTTTGCCAAACTTGGGCGACAGAAATCTGACACATTTTTTTTCATTTTTTTGCTAAACTTGGGCGACAGGAGCCCTACAAATACTTTTAATTTGTCTGCCAAACTTGGGCGACATAAATCTGACACATTTTTTTCATTTTTCTGCCAAGCTTGGGCGACAGGAGCCCTACAAACAATTTTAATTTGTCTGCCAAACTTGGGCAACAGAAATCTGACACATTTTTTACATTTTTCTGCCAAATTTGGGCGACAGGAGCCCTACAAATACTTGTAATTTGTCTGCCAAACTTGGCGACAGAAATCTGACACATTTTTTTCATTTTTCTGCCAAACTTGGGCGACAGGAGCCCTACAAACACTTTTACTTTGTCTGCCAAACTTGGGCGACAGAAATCTGACACATTTTTTTCATTTTTCTACCAAATTTGGGCGAAAGGAGCCCTACAAATACTTGTAATTTGTTTGCCAAACTTGGGCGACAGAAATCTGACACATTTTTTTTCATTTTTTTGCTAAACTTGGGCGACAGGAGCCCTACAAATACTTTTAATTTGTCTGCCAAACTTGGGCGACATAAATCTGACACATTTTTTTCATTTTTCTGCCAAGCTTGGGCGACAGGAGCCCTACAAATACTTTTAATTTGTCTGCCAAACTTGGGCGACAGAAATCTGACACATTTTTTTCATTTTTTTGCTAAACTTGGGCGACAGGAGCCCTACAAATACTTGTAATTTGTCTGCCAAACTTGGCGACAGAAATCTGACACATTTTTTTCATTTTTCTGCCAAACTTGGGCGACAGGAGCCCTACAAACACTTTTACTTTGTCTGCCAAACTTGGGCGACAGAAATCTGACACATTTTTTTCATTTTTCTGCCAAATTTGGGCGAAAGGAGCCCTACAAATACTTGTAATTTGTTTGCCAAACTTGGGCGACAGAAATCTGACACATTTTTTTTCATTTTTCTGCCAAACTTGGGCGACAGGAGCCCTACAAATACTTTTAATTTGTCTGCCAGACTTGCTCGACATGAATCTGACACATTTTTTTCATTTTTCTGCCAAACTTGGGCGACAGGAGCCCTACAATTACTTTTAATTTGTCTGCCAAACTTGGGCGACATAAATCTGACACATTTTTTTCATTTTTCTGCTAAGCTTGGGCGACAGGAGCCCTACAAATACTTTTAATTTGTCTGCCAAACTTGCTCGACATAAATCTGACACATTTTTTTCATTTTTCTGCCAAACTTGGGCGACAGGAGCCCTACAAATACTTGTAATTTGTTTGCCAAACTTGGGCGACAGAAATCTGACACATTTTTTTTCATTTTTCTGCTAAACTTGGGCGACAGGAACCCTACAAATACTTTTAATTTGTCTGCCAAACTTGCTCGACATAAATCTGACAAATTTTTTTCATTTTTCTGCCAAACTTGGGCGACAGGAGCTCTACAAATACTTTTAATTTGTCTGCCAAACTTGCTCGACATAAATCTGACACATTTTTTTCATTTTTCTGCCAAGCTTGGGCGACAGGAGCCCTACAAACTCTTTTAATTTGTCTGCCAAACTTGCTCGACATAAATCTGACACATTTTTTTTATTTTTCTGCCAAGCTTGGGCGACGGGAGCCCTACAAACTCTTTTAATTTGTCTGCCAAACTTGGGCAACAGAAATCTGACACATTTTTTTCATTTTTCTGCCAAACTTGGGCGACAGGAGCCCTACAAATACTTTTAATTTGTCTGCCAAACTTGGGCGACATAAATCTGACACATTTTTTTCATTTTTCTGCCAAACTTGGGCGACAGGAGCCCTACAAATACTTGTAATTTGTTTGCCAAACTTGGGCGACATAAATCTGACACATTTTTTTCATTTTTCTGCCAAACTTGGGCGACAGGAGCCCTACAAATACTTGTAATTTGTTTGCCAAACTTGGGCGACAGAAATCTGACACATTTTTTTCATTTTTCTGCCAAACTTGGGCGACATGAGCCCTACAAACAATTTTAATTTGTCTGCCAAACTTGGGCAACAGAAATCTGACACATTTTTTACATTTTTCTGCCAAATTTGGGCGACAGGAGCCCTACAAATACTTGTAATTTGTCTGCCAAACTTGGCGACAGAAATCTGACACATTTTTTTCATTTTTCTGCCAAACTTGGGCGACAGGAGCCCTACAAACACTTTTACTTTGTCTGCCAAACTTGGGCGACAGAAATCTGACACATTTTTTTCATTTTTCTGCCAAATTTGGGCGAAAGGAGCCCTACAAATACTTGTAATTTGTTTGCCAAACTTGGACGACAGAAATCTGACACATTTTTTTCATTTTTCTGCCAAACTTGGGCGACAGGAGCCCTACAAACAATTTTAATTTGTCTGCCAAACTTGGGCAACAGAAATCTGACACATTTTTTACATTTTTCTGCCAAATTTGGGCGACAGGAGCCCTACAAATACTTGTAATTTGTCTGCCAAACTTGGCGACAGAAATCTGACACATTTTTTTCATTTTTCTGCCAAACTTGGGCGACAGGAGCCCTACAAACACTTTTACTTTGTCTGCCAAACTTGGGCGACAGAAATCTGACACATTTTTTTCATTTTTCTGCCAAATTTGGGCGAAAGGAGCCCTACAAATACTTGTAATTTGTTTGCCAAACTTGGGCGACAGAAATCTGACACATTTTTTTTCATTTTTTTGCTAAACTTGGGCGACAGGAGCCCTACAAATACTTTTAATTTGTCTGCCAAACTTGGGCGACATAAATCTGACACATTTTTTTCATTTTTCTGCCAAGCTTGGGCGACGGGAGCCCTACAAATACTTTTAATTTGTCTGCCAAACTTGGGCGACAGAAATCTGACACATTTTTTTCATTTTTTTGCTAAACTTGGGCGACAGGAGCCCTACAAATACTTGTAATTTGTCTGCCAAACTTGGCGACAGAAATCTGACACATTTTTTTCATTTTTCTGCCAAACTTGGGCGACAGGAGCCCTACAAACACTTTTACTTTGTCTGCCAAACTTGGGCGACAGAAATCTGACACATTTTTTTCATTTTTCTGCCAAATTTGGGCGAAAGGAGCCCTACAAATACTTGTAATTTGTTTGCCAAACTTGGGCGACAGAAATCTGACACATTTTTTTTCATTTTTCTGCCAAACTTGGGCGACAGGAGCCCTACAAATACTTTTAATTTGTCTGCCAGACTTGCTCGACATGAATCTGACACATTTTTTTCATTTTTCTGCCAAACTTGGGCGACAGGAGCCCTACAATTACTTTTAATTTGTCTGCCAAACTTGGGCGACATAAATCTGACACATTTTTTTCATTTTTCTGCCAAATTTGGGCGAAAGGAGCCCTACAAATACTTGTAATTTGTTTGCCAAACTTGGGCGACAGAAATCTGAAACATTTTTTTCATTTTTTTGCTAAACTTGGGCGACAGGAGCCCTACAAATACTTGTAATTTGTCTGCCAAACTTGGCGACAGAAATCTGACACATTTTTTTCATTTTTCTGCCAAACTTGGGCGACAGGAGCCCTACAAACACTTTTACTTTGTCTGCCAAACTTGGGCGACAGAAATCTGACACATTTTTTTCATTTTTCTGCCAAATTTGGGCGAAAGGAGCCCTACAAATACTTGTAATTTGTTTGCCAAACTTGGGCGACAGAAATCTGACACATTTTTTTCATTTTTCTGCCAAATTTGGGCGAAAGGAGCCCTACAAATACTTGTAATTTGTTTGCCAAACTTGGGCGACAGAAATCTGACACATTTTTTTTCATTTTTCTGCCAAACTTGGGCGACAGGAGCCCTACAAATACTTTTAATTTGTCTGCCAGACTTGCTCGACATGAATCTGACACATTTTTTTCATTTTTCTGCCAAACTTGGGCGACAGGAGCCCTACAATTACTTTTAATTTGTCTGCCAAACTTGGGCGACATAAATCTGACACATTTTTTTCATTTTTCTGCCAAGCTTGGGCGACAGGAGCCCTACAAATACTTTTAATTTGTCTGCCAAACTTGGGCGACAGAAATCTGACACATTTTTTTCATTTTGATGCTAAACTTGGGCGACAGGAGCCCTACAAATACTTGTAATTTGTCTGCCAAACTTGGCGACAGAAATCTGACACATTTTTTTCATTTTTCTGCCAAACTTGGGCGACAGGAGCCCTACAAACACTTTTACTTTGTCTGCCAAACTTGGGCGACAGAAATCTGACACATTTTTTTCATTTTTCTGCCAAACTTGGGCGACAGGAGCCCTACAAATACTTGTAATTTGTTTGCCAAACTTGGGCGACAGAAATCTGACACATTTTTTTTCATTTTTCTGCTAAACTTGGGCGACAGGAACCCTACAAATACTTTTAATTTGTCTGCCAAACTTGCTCGACATAAATCTGACAAATTTTTTTCATTTTTCTGCCAAACTTGGGCGACAGGAGCTCTACAAATACTTTTAATTTGTCTGCCAAACTTGCTCGACATAAATCTGACACATTTTTTTCATTTTTCTGCCAAGCTTGGGCGACAGGAGCCCTACAAACTCTTTTAATTTGTCTGCCAAACTTGCTCGACATAAATCTGACACATTTTTTTTATTTTTCTGCCAAGCTTGGGCGACGGGAGCCCTACAAACTCTTTTAATTTGTCTGCCAAACTTGGGCAACAGAAATCTGACACATTTTTTTCATTTTTCTGCCAAACTTGGGCGACAGGAGCCCTACAAATACTTTTAATTTGTCTGCCAAACTTGGGCGACATAAATCTGACACATTTTTTTCATTTTTCTGCCAAACTTGGGCGACAGGAGCCCTACAAATACTTGTAATTTGTTTGCCAAACTTGGGCGACATAAATCTGACACATTTTTGTCATTTTTCTGCCAAACTTGGGCGACAGGAGCCCTACAAACACTTTTAATTTGTCTGCCAAACTTAAGCGACAGAAATCTGACACATTTTTTTCATTTTTCTGCCAAACTTGGGCGACAGGAGCCCTACAAATACTTGTAATTTGTTTGCCAAACTTGGGCGACATAAATCTGACACATTTTTGTCATTTTTCTGCCAAACTTGGGCGACGGGAGCCCTACAAACTCTTTTAATTTGTCTGCCAAACTTGGGCGACATAAATCTGACACATTTTTGTCATTTTTCTGCCAAACTTGGGCGACAGGAGCCCTACAAATACTTTTAATTTGTCTGCCAGACTTGCTCGACATGAATCTGACACATTTTTTTCATTTTTCTGGCAAACTTGGGCGACAGGAGCCCTACAATTACTTTTAATTTGTCTGCCAAACTTGGGCGACATAAATCTGACACATTTTTTTCATTTTTCTGCCAAGCTTGGGCGACAGGAGCCCTACAAATACTTTTAATTTGTCTGCCAAACTTGCTCGACATAAATCTGACACATTTTTTTCATTTTTCTGCCAAACTTGGGCGACAGGAGCCCTACAAATACTTGTAATTTGTTTGTCAAACTTGGGCGACAGAAATCTGACACATTTTTTTTCATTTTTCTGCTAAACTTGGGCGACAGGAACCCTACAAATACTTTTAATTTGTCTGCCAAACTTGCTCGACATAAATCTGACAAATTTTTTTCATTTTTCTGCCAAACTTGGGCGACAGGAGCTCTACAAACTCTTTTAATTTGTCTGCCAAACTTGCTCGACATAAATCTGACACATTTTTTTCATTTTTCTGCCAAGCTTGGGCGACGGGAGCCCTACAAACACTTTTAATTTGTCTGCCAAACTTGAGCGACAGAAATCTGACACTTTTTTTTTCATTTTTCTGCCAAATTTGGGCGACAGGAGCCCTACAAATACTTGTAATTTGTTTGCCAAACTTGGGCGACATAAATCTGACACATTTTTGTCATTTTTCTGCCAAACTTGGGCGACAGGAGCCCTACAAATACTTTTAATTTGTCTGCCAAACTTGGGCGACATAAATCTGGCACATTTTTTTCATTTTTCTGCCAAACTTGGGCGACAGGAGCATTACAAATACTTTTAATTTGTCTGCCAAACTTGGGCGACATAAATCTGACACATTTTTTTCATTTTTCTGCCAAACTTGGGCGACAGGAGCCCTACAAATACTTTTAATTTGTCTGCCAAACTTGGGCGACAGAAATCTGACACATTTTTTTCATTTTTCTGCTAAACTTGGGCGACAGGAGCCCTACAAATACTTGTAATTTGTCTGCCAAACTTGGGCGACAGACATCTGACACATTTTTTTCATTTTTCTGCCAAACTTGGGCGACAGGAGCCCTACAAACACTTTTAATTTGTCTGCCAAACTTGAGCGACAGAAATCTGACACATTTTTTTCATTTTTCTGCCAAATTTGGGCGACAGGAGCCCTACAAATACTTGTAATTTGTTTGCCAAACTTGGGCGACATAAATCTGACACATTTTTGTCATTTTTCTGCCAAACTTGGGCGACAGGAGCCCTACAAATACTTTTAATTTGTCTGCCAAAATTGAGCGACATAAATCTGACACTTTTTTTTCATTTTTCTGCCAAACTTGGGCGACAGGAGCCCTACAAACACTTTTAATTTGTCTGCCAAACTTGGGCGACAGAAATATGACGCATATTTGTCATTTTTCTGCCAAACTTGGGCGACAGGAGCCCTACAAATACTTTCAAGTTGTCTGCCAAACTTGGGCGACAGAAATCTGACACATTTTTTTCATTTTTCTGCCAAATTTGGGCGACAGGAGCCCTACAAATACTTGTAATTTGTTTGCCAAACTTGGGCGACATAAATCTGACACATTTTTGTCATTTTTCTGCCAAACTTGGGCGACAGGAGCCCTACAAATACTTTTAATTTGTCTGCCAAACTTGGGCGACAGAAATCTGACACATATTTGTCATTTTTCTGCCAAACTTGGGCGACAGGAGCCCTACAAACACTTTTAATTTGTCTGCCAAACTTGGGCGACAGAAATATGACGCATATTTGTCATTTTTCTGCCAAACTTGGGCGACAGGAGCCCTACAAATACTTTCAAGTTGTCTGCCAAACTTGGGCGACAGAAATCTGACACATTTTTTTCATTTTTCTGCCAAACTTGGGCGACAGGAGCCCTACAAACAATTTTAATTTGTCTGCCAAACTTGGGCGACTTAAATCTGACACATTTTTGTCATTTTTCTGCCAAACTTGGGCGACAGAAGCCCTACAAATACTTTTAATTTGTCTGCCAAGCTTGGGCGACAGAAATCTGACACATTTTTTTCATTTTTTTGCTAAACTTGGGCGACAGGAGCCCTACAAATACTTGTAATTTGTCTGCCAAACTTGGCGACAGAAATCTGACACATTTTTTTCATTTTCTGCCAAACTTGGGCGACAGGAGCCCTACAAACACTTTTACTTTGTCTGCCAAACTTGGGCGACAGAAATCTGACACATTTTTTTCATTTTTCTGCCAAATTTGGGCGAAAGGAGCCCTACAAATACTTGTAATTTGTTTGCCAAACTTGGGCGACAGAAATCTGACACATTTTTTTTCATTTTTCTGCCAAACTTGGGCGACAGGAGCCCTACAAATACTTTTAATTTGTCTGCCAGACTTGCTCGACATGAATCTGACACATTTTTTTCATTTTTCTGCCAAACTTGGGCGACAGGAGCCCTACAATTACTTTTAATTTGTCTGCCAAACTTGGGCGACATAAATCTGACACATTTTTTTCATTTTTCTGCTAAGCTTGGGCGACAGGAGCCCTACAAATACTTTTAATTTGTCTGCCAAACTTGCTCGACATAAATCTGACACATTTTTTTCATTTTTCTGCCAAACTTGGGCGACAGGAGCCCTACAAATACTTGTAATTTGTTTGCTAAACTTGGGCGACAGAAATCTGACACATTTTTTTTCATTTTTCTGCCAAACTTGGGCGACAGGAACCCTACAAATACTTTTAATTTGTCTGCCAAACTTGCTCGACATAAATCTGACAAATTTTTTTCATTTTTCTGCCAAACTTGGGCGACAGGAGCTCTACAAATACTTTTAATTTGTCTGCCAAACTTGCTCGACATAAATCTGACACATTTTTTTCATTTTTCTGCCAAGCTTGGGCGACAGGAGCCCTACAAACTCTTTTAATTTGTCTGCCAAACTTGCTCGACATAAATCTGACACATTTTTTTTATTTTTCTGCCAAGCTTGGGCGACGGGAGCCCTACAAACTCTTTTAATTTGTCTGCCAAACTTGGGCAACAGAAATCTGACACATTTTTTTCATTTTTCTGCCAAACTTGGG
Source organism: Villa cingulata (assembly GCA_951394055.1). Classification (NCBI taxonomy): domain Eukaryota; kingdom Metazoa; phylum Arthropoda; class Insecta; order Diptera; family Bombyliidae; genus Villa; species Villa cingulata. The sequence goes on along the minus strand of OX596019.1, from coordinate 24,398,495 downwards.
CGACAGGAGCCCTACAAATACTTTTAATTTGTCTGCCAAACTTGGGCGACATAAATCTGACACATTTTTTTCATTTTTCTGTCAAACTTGGGCGACAGGAGCCCTACAAATACTTGTAATTTGTTTGCCAAACTTGGGCGACATAAATCTGACACATTTTTGTCATTTTTCTGCCAAACTTGGGCGACAGGAGCCCTACAAACACTTTTAATTTGTCTGCCAAACTTGAGCGACAGAAATCTGACACATTTTTTTCATTTTTCTGCCAAATTTGGGCGACAGGAGCCCTACAAATACTTGTAATTTGTTTGCAAAACTTGGGCGACATAAATCTGACACATTTTTGTCATTTTTCTGCCAAACTTGGGCGACAGGAGCCCTACAAATACTTTTAATTTGTCTGCCAGACTTGCTCGACATGAATCTGACACATTTTTTTCATTTTTCTGCCAAACTTGGGCGACAGGAGCCCTACAAATACTTGTAATTTGTCTGCCAAACTTGGCGACAGAAATCTGACACATTTTTTTATTTTTCTGCCAAATTTGGGCGACAGGAGCCCTACAAATACTTGTAGTTTGTTTGCCAAACTTGGGCGACATAAATCTGACACATTTTTGTCATTTTTCTGCCAAACTTGGGCGACAGGAGCCCTACAAACACTTTTAATTTGTCTGCCAAACTTGAGCGACAGAAATCTGACACATTTTTTTCATTTTTCTGCCAAATTTGGGCGACAGGAGCCCTGCAAATACTTGTAATTTGTTTGCCAAACTTGGGCGACATAAATCTGACACATTTTTGTCATTTTTCTGCCAAACTTGGGCGACAGGAGCCCTACAAATACTTTTAATTTGTCTGCCAAACTTGGGCGACATAAATCTGACACATTTTTTTCATTTTTCTGCCAAACTTGGGCGACAGGAGCCCTACAAATACTTGTAATTTGTCTGCCAAACTTGGCGACAGAAATCTGACACATTTTTTTCATTTTTCTGCCAAACTTGGGCGACAGGAGCCCTACAAACACTTTTACTTTGTCTGCCAAACTTGGGCGACAGAAATCTGACACATTTTTTTCATTTTTCTGCCAAATTTGGGCGACAGGAGCCCTACAAATACTTGTAATTTGTTTACCAAACTTGGGCGACAGAAATCTGACACATTTTTTTTCATTTTTCTGCTAAACTTGGGCGACAGGAACCCTACAAATACTTTTAATTTGTCTGCCAAACTTGCTCGACATAAATCTGACAAATTTTTTTCATTTTTCTGCCAAACTTGGGCGACAGGAGCTCTACAAATACTTTTAATTTGTCTGCCAAACTTGCTCGACATAAATCTGACACATTTTTTTCATTTTTCTGCCAAGCTTGGGCGACAGGAGCCCTACAAACTCTTTTAATTTGTCTGCCAAACTTGCTCGACATAAATCTGACAAATTTTTTTCATTTTTCTGCCAAGCTTGGGCGACGGGAGCCCTACAAACTCTTTTAATTTGTCTGCCAAACTTGGGCAACAGAAATCTGACACATTTTTTTCATTTTTCTGCCAAACTTGGGCGACAGGAGCCCTACAAATACTTTTAATTTGTCTGCCAAACTTGGGCGACATAAATCTGACACATTTTTGTCATTTTTCTGCCAAACTTGGGCGACAGGAGCCCTACAAATACTTTTAATTTGTCTGCCAAACTACCTCGACATAAATCTGACACATTTTTTTCATTTTTCTGCCAAACTTGGGCGACAGGAGCCCTACAAATACTTTTAATTTGTCTGCCAACTACAAATACTTGTAATTTGTCTGCCAAACTTGGGCGACAGAAATCTGACACATTTTTTTTTCATTTATCTGCCAAACTTGGGCGACAGGAGCCCTACAAACACTTTTAATTTGTCTGCCAAACTTGGGCGACATAAATCTGACACATTTTTTTCATTTTTCTGCCAAACTTGGGCGACAGGAGCCCTACAAACACTTTTAATTTGTCTGCCAAACTTGAGCGACAGAAATCTGACACATTTTTTTCATTTTTCTGCCAAATTTGGGCGACAGGAGCCCTACAAATACTTGTAATTTGTTTGCCAAACTTGGGCGACATAAATCTGACACATTTTTGTCATTTTTCTGCCAAACTTGGGCGACAGGAGCCCTACAAATACTTGTAATTTGTTTGCCAAACTTGGTCGACAGCAATCTGACACATTTTTTTTCATTTTTCTGCTAAACTTGGGCGACAGGAGCCCTACAAATACTTTTAATTTGTCTGCCAAACTTGCTCGACATAAATCTGACACATTTTTTTCATTTTTCTGCCAAACTTGGGCGACAGGAGCTCTACAAATACTTTTAATTTGTCTGCCAAACTTGCTCGACATAAATCTGACACATTTTTTTCATTTTTCTGCCAAGCTTGGGCGACAGGAGCCCTACAAATACTTTTAATTTGTCTGCCAAACTTGGGCGACAGAAATCTGACACATTTTTTTCATTTTTTTGCTAAACTTGGGCGACAGGAGCCCTACAAATACTTGTAATTTGTCTGCCAAACTTGGGCGACAGAAATCTGACACATTTTTTTCATTTTTCTGCCAAACTTGGGCGACAGGAGCCCTACAAACACTTTTAATTTGTCTGCCAAACTTGAGCGACAGAAATCTGACACATTTTTTTCATTTTTCTGCCAAACTTGGGCGACAGGAGCCCTACAAACACTTTTAATTTGTCTGCCAAACTTGGGCGACAGAAATCTGACACATTTTTTTCATTTTCTGCCAAATTTGGGCGACAGGAGCCCTACAAATACTTGTAATTTGTTTGCCAAACTTGGTCGACAGCAATCTGACACATTTTTTTCATTTTTCTGCTAAACTTGGGCGACAGGAGCCCTACAAATACTTTTAATTTGTCTGCCAAACTTGCTCGACATAAATCTGACACATTTTTTTCATTTTTCTGCCAAACTTGGGCGACAGGAGCTCTACAAATACTTTTAATTTGTCTGCAAAACTTGCTCGACATAAATCTGACACATTTTTTTCATTTTTCTGCCAAGTTTGGGCGACAGGACCCCTACAAACTCTTTTAATTTGTCTGCCAAACTTGGGCAACAGAAATCTGACACATTTTTTTCATTTTTCTGCCAAACTTGGGCGACAGGAGCCCTACAAATACTTTTAATTTGTCTGCCAAACTTGGGCGACATAAATCTGACACATTTTTGTCATTTTTCTGCCAAACTTGGGCGACTGGAGCCCTACAAATACTTTTAATATGTCTGCCAAACTTGCTCGACATAAATCTGACACATTTTTTTCATTTTTCTGCCAAACTTGGGCGACAGGAGCCCTACAAATACTTTTAATTTGTCTGCCAAACTTGGGTGACAGAAATCTGACAAATTTTTTTCATTTTTTTGCCAAACTTGGGCGACAGGAGCCCTACAAATACTTGCTATTTGTCTGCCAAACTTGGGCGACATAAATCTGACACATTTTTTTCATTTTTCTGCCAAACTTTGGCGACAGGAGCCCTACAAATACTTGTAATTTGTCTGCCAAACTAGGGCGACAGAAATCTGACACATTTTTTTCATTTTTCTGCCAAACTTAGGCGACAGGAGCCCTACAAACACTTTTAATTTGTCTGCCAAACTTGAGCGACAAAAATCTGACACATTTTTTTCATGTTACTGCCAAACTTGGGCGACAGGAGCCCTACAAATACTTTTAATTTGTCTGCCAAACTTGGGCGACAGAAATCTGACACATTTTTTTCATTTTTCTGCCAAACTTGAACGACAGGAGCCCTACAAACACTTTTAATTTGTCTGCCAAAATTGGGCGACAGAAATCTGACACATTATTTTCATTTTTCTGCCAAACTTGGGCGACAGGAGCCCTACAAATACTTTTAATTTGTCTGCCAAACTTGCTCGACATAAATCTGACACATTTTTTTCATTTTTCTGCCAAACTTGGGCGACAGGAGCCCTACAAATACTTTTAATTTGTCTGCCAAACTTGGGCGACATAAATCTGACACATTTTTTTCATTTTTCTGCCAAGCTTGGGCGACAGGAGCCCTACAAATACTTTTAATTTGTCTGCCAAACTTGGGCGACATAAATCTGACACATTTTTTTCATTTTTCTGCCAAGCTTGGGCGACAGGAGCCCTACAAATACTTTTAATTTGTCTGCCAAACTTGGGCGACAGAAATCTGACACATTTTTTTCATTTTTCTGCCAAGCTTGGGCGACAGGAGCCCTACAAATACTTTTAATTTGTCTGCCAAACTTGCTCGACATAAATCTGACACATTTTTATCATTTTTCTGCCAAACTTGGGCGACAGGAGCCCTACAAATACTTGTAATTTGTTTGCCAAACTTGGCGACAGAAATCTGACACATTTTTTTTCATTTTTCTGCTAAACTTGGGCGACACTAACCCTACAAATACTTTTAATTTGTCTGCCAAACTTGCTCGACATAAATCTGACAAATTTTTTTCATTTTTCTGCCAAACTTGGGCGACAGGAGCTCTACAAATACTTTTAATTTGTCTGCCAAACTTGCTCGACATAAATCTGACTTATTTTTTTCATTTTTCTGCCAAGCTTGGGTGACAGGAGCCCTACAAACTCTTTTAATTTGTCTGCCAAACTTGCTCGACATAAATCTGACACATTTTTTTCATTTTTCTGCCAAGCTTGGGCGACGGGAGCCCTACAAACACTTTTAATTTGTCTGCCAAACTTGAGCGACAGAAATCTGACACTTTTTTTTTCATTTTTCTGCCAAATTTGGGCGACAGGAGCCCTACAAATACTTGTAATTTGTTTGCCAAACTTGGGCGACATAAATCTGACACATTTTTGTCATTTTTCTGTCAAACTTGGGCGACAGGAGCCCTACAAATACTTTTAATTTGTCTGCCAAACTTGGGCGACATAAATCTGACACATTTTTTTCATTTTTCTGCCAAACTTGGGCGACAGGAGCATTACAAATACTTTTAATTTGTCTGCCAAACTTGGGCGACATAAATCTGACACATTTTTTTCATTTTTCTGCCAAACTTGGGCGACAGGAGCCCTACAAATACTTTTAGCATTACAAATACTTTTAATTTGTCTGCCAAACTTGGGCGACATAAATCTGACACATTTTTTTCATTTTTCTGCCAAGCTTGGGCGACAGGAGCCCTACAAATACTTTTAATTTGTCTGCCAAACTTGGGCGACAGAAATCTGACACATTTTTTTCATTTTTTTGCTAAACTTGGGCGACAGGAGCCCTACAAATACTTGTAATTTGTCTGCCAAACTTGGGCGACAGACATCTGACACATTTTTTTCATTTTTCTGCCAAACTTGGGCGACAGGAGCCCTACAAACACTTTTAATTTGTCTGCCAAACTTGAGCGACAGAAATCTGACACATTTTTTTCATTTTTCTGCCAAATTTGGGCGACAGGAGCCCTACAAATACTTGTAATTTGTTTGCCCAACTTGGGCGACTTAAATCTGACACATTTTTGTCATTTTTCTGCCAAACTTGGGCGACAGGAGCCCTACAAATACTTTTAATTTGTCTGCCAAAATTGGGCGACATAAATCTGACACATTTTTTTCATTTTTCTGCCAAATTTGGGCGACAGGAGCCCTACAAATACTTGTAATTTGTTTGCCAAACTTGGGCGACATAAATCTGACACATTTTTGTCATTTTTCTGCCAAACTTGGGCGACAGGAGCCCTACAAATACTTTTAATTTGTCTGCCAAACTTGGGCGACAGAAATCTGACACATATTTGTCATTTTTCTGCCAAACTTGGGCGACAGGAGCCCTACAAACACTTTTAATTTGTCTGCCAAACTTGGGCGACAGAAATATGACGCATATTTGTCATTTTTCTGCCAAACTTGGGCGACAGGAGCCCTACAAATACTTTCAAGTTGTCTGCCAAACTTGGGCGACAGAAATCTGACACATTTTTTTCATTTTTCTGCCAAACTTGGGCGACAGGAGCCCTACAAACACTTTTACTTTGTCTGCCAAACTTGGGCGACAGAAATCTGACACATTTTTTTCATTTTTCTGCCAAATTTGGGCGAAAGGAGCCCTACAAATACTTGTAATTTGTTTGCCAAACTTGGGCGACAGAAATCTGACACATTTTTTTTCATTTTTCTGCCAAACTTGGGCGACAGGAGCCCTACAAATACTTTTAATTTGTCTGCCAGACTTGCTCGACATGAATCTGACACATTTTTTTCATTTTTCTGCCAAACTTGGGCGACAGGAGCCCTACAATTACTTTTAATTTGTCTGCCAAACTTGGGCGACATAAATCTGACACATTTTTTTCATTTTTCTGCTAAGCTTGGGCGACAGGAGCCCTACAAATACTTTTAATTTGTCTGCCAAACTTGCTCGACATAAATCTGACACATTTTTTTCATTTTTCTGCCAAACTTGGGCGACAGGAGCCCTACAAATACTTGTAATTTGTTTGCCAAACTTGGGCGACAGAAATCTGACACATTTTTTTTTCATTTTTCTGCTAAACTTGGGCGACAGGAACCCTACAAATACTTTTAATTTGTCTGCCAAACTTGCTCGACATAAATCTGACAAATTTTTTTCATTTTTCTGCCAAACTTGGGCAACAGGAGCTCTACAAATACTTTTAATTTGTCTGCCAAACTTGCTCGACATAAATCTGACACATTTTTTTCATTTTTCTGCCAAGCTTGGGCGACAGGAGCCCTACAAACTCTTTTAATTTGTCTGCCAAACTTGCTCGACATAAATCTGACACATTTTTTTTATTTTTCTGCCAAGCTTGGGCGACGGGAGCCCTACAAACTCTTTTAATTTGTCTGCCAAACTTGGGCAACAGAAATCTGACACATTTTTTTCATTTTTCTGCCAAACTTGGGCGACAGGAGCCCTACAAATACTTTTAATTTGTCTGCCAAACTTGGGCGACATAAATCTGACACATTTTTTTCATTTTTCTGGCAAACTTGGGCGACAGGAGCCCTACAAATACTTGTAATTTGTTTGCCAAACTTGGGCGACATAAATCTGACACATTTTTGTCATTTTTCTGCCAAACTTGGGCGACAGGAGCCCTACAAACACTTTTAATTTGTCTGCCAAACTTGAGCGACAGAAATCTGACACATTTTTTTCATTTTTCTGCCAAATTTGGGCGACAGGAGCCCTACAAATACTTGTAATTTGTTTGCAAAACTTGGGCGACATAAATCTGACACATTTTTGTCATTTTTCTGCCAAACTTGGGCGACAGGAGCCCTACAAATACTTTTAATTTGTCTGCCAGACTTGCTCGACATGAATCTGACACATTTTTTTCATTTTTCTGCCAAACTTGGGCGACAGGAGCCCTACAAATACTTGTAATTTGTCTGCCAAACTTGGCGACAGAAATCTGACACATTTTTTTATTTTTCTGCCAAATTTGGGCGACAGGAGCCCTACAAATACTTGTAGTTTGTTTGCCAAACTTGGACGACATATATCTGACACATTTTTGTCATTTTTCTGCCAAACTTGGGCGACAGGAGCCCTACAAACACTTTTAATTTGTCTGCCAAACTTGAGCGACAGAAATCTGACACATTTTTTTCATTTTTCTGCCAAATTTGGGCGACAGGAGCCCTGCAAATACTTGTAATTTGTTTGCCAAACTTGGGCGACATAAATCTGACACATTTTTGTCATTTTTCTGCCAAACTTGGGCGACAGGAGCCCTACAAATACTTTTAATTTGTCTGCCAAACTTGGGCGACATAAATCTGACACTTTTTTTTCATTTTTCTGCCAAACTTGGGCGACAGGAGCCCTACAAACACTTTTAATTTGTCTGCCAAACTTGGGCGACAGAAATATGACGCATATTTGTCATTTTTCTGCCAAACTTGGGCGACAGGAGCCCTACAAATACTTTCAAGTTGTCTGCCAAACTTGGGCGACAGAAATCTGACACATTTTTTTCATTTTTCTGCCAAATTTGGGCGACAGGAGCCCTACAAATACTTGTAATTTGTTTGCCAAACTTGGGCGACATAAATCTGACACATTTTTGTCATTTTTCTGCCAAACTTGGGCGACAGGAGCCCTACAAATACTTTTAATTTGTCTGCCAAACTTTAGCGACAGAAATCTGACACATATTTGTCATTTTTCTGCCAAACTTGGGCGACAGGAGCCCTACAAACACTTTTAATTTGTCTGCCAAACTTGGGCGACAGAAATATGACGCATATTTGTCATTTTTCTGCCAAACTTGGGCGACAGGAGCCCTACAAATACTTTCAAGTTGTCTGCCAAACTTGGGCGACAGAAATCTGACACATTTTTTTCATTTTTCTGCCAAACTTGGGCGACAGGAGCCCTACAAACAATTTTAATTTGTCTGCCAAACTTGGGCGACATAAATCTGACACATTTTTGTCATTTTTCTGCCAAACTTGGGCGACAGAAGCCCTACAAATACTTTTAATTTGTCTGCCAAGCTTGGGCGACAGAAATCTGACACATTTTTTTCATTTTTTTGCTAAACTTGGGCGACAGGAGCCCTACAAATACTTGTAATTTGTCTGCCAAACTTGGCGACAGAAATCTGACACATTTTTTTCATTTTTCTGCCAAACTTGGGCGACAGGAGCCCTACAAACACTTTTACTTTGTCTGCCAAACTTGGGCGACAGAAATCTGACACATTTTTTTCATTTTTCTGCCAATTTTGGGCGAAAGGAGCCCTACAAATACTTGTAATTTGTTTGCCAAACTTGGGCGACAGAAATCTGACACATTTTTTTTCATTTTTCTGCCAAACTTGGGCGACAGGAGCCCTACAAATACTTTTAATTTGTCTGCCAGACTTGCTCGACATGAATCTGACACATTTTTTTCATTTTTCTGCCAAACTTGGGCGACAGGAGCCCTACAATTACTTTTAATTTGTCTGCCAAACTTGGGCGACATAAATCTGACACATTTTTTTCATTTTTCTGCTAAGCTTTTGCGACAGGAGCCCTACAAATACTTTTAATTTGTCTGCCAAACTTGCTCGACATAAATCTGACACATTTTTTTCATTTTTCTGCCAAACTTGGGCGACAGGAGCCCTACAAATACTTGTAATTTGTTTGCCAAACTTGGGCGACAGAAATCTGACACATTTTTTTTCATTTTTCTGCTAAACTTGGGCGACAGGAACCCTACAAATACTTTTAATTTGTCTGCCAAACTTGCTCGACATAAATCTGACAAATTTTTTTCATTTTTCTGCCAAACTTGGGCGACAGGAGCTCTACAAATACTTTTAATTTGTCTGCCAAACTTGCTCGACATAAATCTGACACATTTTTTTCATTTTTCTGCCAAGCTTGGGCGACAGGAGCCCTACAAACTCTTTTAATTTGTCTGCCAAACTTGCTCGACATAAATCTGACACATTTTTTTTATTTTTCTGCCAAGCTTGGGCGACGGGAGCCCTACAAACTCTTTTAATTTGTCTGCCAAACTTGGGCAACAGAAATCTGACACATTTTTTTCATTTTTCTGCCAAACTTGGGCGACAGGAGCCCTACAAATACTTTTAATTTGTCTGCCAAACTTGGGCGACATAAATCTGACACATTTTTTTCATTTTTCTGTCAAACTTGGGCGACAGGAGCCCTACAAATACTTGTAATTTGTTTGCCAAACTTGGGCGACATAAATCTGACACATTTTTGTCATTTTTCTGCCAAACTTGGGCGACAGGAGCCCTACAAACACTTTTAATTTGTCTGCCAAACTTGAGCGACAGAAATCTGACACATTTTTTTCATTTTTCTGCCAAATTTGGGCGACAGGAGCCCTACAAATACTTGTAATTTGTTTGCAAAACTTGGGCGACATAAATCTGACACATTTTTGTCATTTGTCTGCCAAACTTGGGCAACAGAAATCTGACACATTTTTTTCATTTTTCTGCCAAACTTGGGCGACAGGAGCCCTACAAATACTTTTAATTTGTCTGCCAAACTTGGGCGACATGAATCTGACACATTTTTTTCATTTTTCTGCCAAACTTGGGCGACAGGAGCCCTACAAATACTTGTAATTTGTCTGCCAAACTTGGCGACAGAAATCTGACACATTTTTTTATTTTTCTGCCAAATTTGGGCGACAGGAGCCCTACAAATACTTGTAGTTTGTTTGCCAAACTTGGGCGACATAAATCTGACACATTTTTGTCATTTTTCTGCCAAACTTGGGCGACAGGAGCCCTACAAACACTTTTAATTTGTCTGCCAAACTTGAGCGACAGAAATCTGACACATTTTTTTCATTTTTCTGCCAAATTTGGGCGACAGGAGCCCTGCAAATACTTGTAATTTGTTTGCCAAACTTGGGCGACATAAATCTGACACATTTTTGTCATTTTTCTGCCAAACTTGGGCGACAGGAGCCCTACAAATACTTTTAATTTGTCTGCCAAACTTGGGCGACATAAATCTGACACATTTTTTTCATTTTTCTGCCAAACTTGGGCGACAGGAGCCCTACAAATACTTGTAATTTGTCTGCCAAACTTGGCGACAGAAATCTGACACATTTTTTTCATTTTTCTGCCAAACTTGGGCGACAGGAGCCCTACAAACACTTTTACTTTGTCTGCCAAACTTGGGCGACAGAAATCTGACACATTTTTTTCATTTTTCTGCCAAATTTGGGCGACAGGAGCCCTACAAATACTTGTAATTTGTTTACCAAACTTGGGCGACAGAAATCTGACACATTTTTTTTCATTTTTCTGCTAAACTTGGGCGACAGGAACCCTACAAATACTTTTAATTTGTCTGCCAAACTTGCTCGACATAAATCTGACAAATTTTTCTCATTTTTCTGCCAAACTTGGGCGACAGGAGCTCTACAAATACTTTTAATTTGTCTGCCAAACTTGCTCGACATAAATCTGACACATTTTTTTCATTTTTCTGCCAAGCTTGGGCGACAGGAGCCCTACAAACTCTTTTAATTTGTCTGCCAAACTTGTTCGACATAAATCTGACACATTTTTTTCATTTTTCTGCCAAGCTTGGGCGACGGGAGCCCTACAAACTCTTGTAATTTGTCTGCCAAACTTGGGCAACAGAAATCTGACACATTTTTTTCATTTTTCTGCTAAACTTGGGCGACAGGAGCCCTACAAATACTTTTAATTTGTTTGCCAAACTTGGGCGACATAAATCTGACACATTTTTGTCATTTTTCTGCCAAACTTGGGCGACAGGAGCCCTACAAATACTTGTAATTTGTCTGCCAAACTACCTCGACATAAATCTGACACATTTTTTTCATTTTTCTGCCAAACTTGGGCGACAGGAGCCCTACAAATACTTTTAATTTGTCTGCCAACTACAAATACTTGTAATTTGTCTGCCAAACTTGGGCGACAGAAATCTGACACATTTTTTTTTCATTTTTCTGCCAAACTTGGGCGACAGGAGCCCTACAAACACTTTTAATTTGTCTGCCAAACTTGGGCGACATAAATCTGACACATTTTTTTCATTTTTCTGCCAAACTTGGGCGACAGGAGCCCTACAAACAATTTTAATTTGTCTGGCAAACTTGGGCGACAGAAATCTGACACATTTTTTTCATTTTTCTGCCAAACTTGGGCGACAGGAGCCCTACAAACACTTTTAATTTGTCTGCCAAACTTGAGCGACAGAAATCTGACACATTTTTTTCATTTTTCTGCCAAATTTGGGCGACAGGAGCCCTACAAATACTTGTAATTTGTTTGCCAAACTTGGGCGACATAAATCTGACACATTTTTGTCATTTTTCTGCCAAACTTGGGCGACAGGAGCCCTACAAATACTTGTAATTTGTTTGCCAAACTTGGTCGACAGCAATCTGACACATTTTTTTTCATTTTTCTGCTAAACTTGGGCGACAGGAGCCCTACAAATACTTTTAATTTGTCTGCCAAACTTGCTCGACATAAATCTGACACATTTTTTTCATTTTTCTGCCAAACTTGGGCGACAGGAGCTCTACAAATACTTTTAATTTGTCTGCCAAACTTGCTCGACATAAATCTGACACATTTTTTTCATTTTTCTGCCAAGCTTGGGCGACAGGAGCCCTACAAATACTTTTAATTTGTCTGCCAAACTTGGGCGACAGAAATCTGACACATTTTTTTCATTTTTTTGCTAAACTTGGGCGACAGGAGCCCTACAAATACTTGTAATTTGTCTGCCAAACTTGGGCGACAGAAATCTGACACATTTTTTTCATTTTTCTGCCAAACTTGGGCGACAGGAGCCCTACAAACACTTTTAATTTGTCTGCCAAACTTGAGCGACAGAAATCTGACACATTTTTTTCATTTTTCTGCCAAACTTGGGCGACAGGAGCCCTACAAACACTTTTAATTTGTCTGCCAAACTTGGGCGACAGAAATCTGACACATTTTTTTCATTTTCTGCCAAATTTGGGCGACAGGAGCCCTACAAATACTTGTAATTTGTTTGCCAAACTTGGTCGACAGCAATCTGACACATTTTTTTCATTTTTCTGCTAAACTTGGGCGACAGGAGCCCTACAAATACTTTTAATTTGTCTGCCAAACTTGCTCGACATAAATCTGACACATTTTTTTCATTTTTCTGCCAAACTTGGGCGACAGGAGCTCTACAAATACTTTTAATTTGTCTGCAAAACTTGCTCGACATAAATCTGACACATTTTTTTCATTTTTCTGCCAAGTTTGGGCGACAGGACCCCTACAAACTCTTTTAATTTGTCTGCCAAACTTGGGCAACAGAAATCTGACACATTTTTTTCATTTTTCTGCCAAACTTGGGCGACAGGAGCCCTACAAATACTTTTAATTTGTCTGCCAAACTTGGGCGACATAAATCTGACACATTTTTGTCATTTTTCTGCCAAACTTGGGCGACTGGAGCCCTACAAATACTTTTAATATGTCTGCCAAACTTGCTCGACATAAATCTGACACATTTTTTTCATTTTTCTGCCAAACTTGGGCGACAGGAGCCCTACAAATACTTTTAATTTGTCTGCCAAACTTGGGTGACAGAAATCTGACAAATTTTTTTCATTTTTTTGCCAAACTTGGGCGACAGGAGCCCTACAAATACTTGCTATTTGTCTGCCAAACTTGGGCGACATAAATCTGACACATTTTTTTCATTTTTCTGCCAAACTTTGGCGACAGGAGCCCTACAAATACTTGTAATTTGTCTGCCAAACTAGGGCGACAGAAATCTGACACATTTTTTTCATTTTTCTGCCAAACTTAGGCGACAGGAGCCCTACAAACACTTTTAATTTGTCTGCCAAACTTGAGCGACAAAAATCTGACACATTTTTTTCATGTTACTGCCAAACTTGGGCGACAGGAGCCCTACAAATACTTTTAATTTGTCTGCCAAACTTGGGCGACAGAAATCTGACACATTTTTTTCATTTTTCTGCCAAACTTGAACGACAGGAGCCCTACAAACACTTTTAATTTGTCTGCCAAAATTGGGCGACAGAAATCTGACACATTATTTTCATTTTTCTGCCAAACTTGGGCGACAGGAGCCCTACAAATACTTTTAATTTGTCTGCCAAACTTGCTCGACATAAATCTGACACATTTTTTTCATTTTTCTGCCAAACTTGGGCGACAGGAGCCCTACAAATACTTTTAATTTGTCTGCCAAACTTGGGCGACATAAATCTGACACATTTTTTTCATTTTTCTGCCAAGCTTGGGCGACAGGAGCCCTACAAATACTTTTAATTTGTCTGCCAAACTTGGGCGACATAAATCTGACACATTTTTTTCATTTTTCTGCCAAGCTTGGGCGACAGGAGCCCTACAAATACTTTTAATTTGTCTGCCAAACTTGGGCGACAGAAATCTGACACATTTTTTTCATTTTTCTGCCAAGCTTGGGCGACAGGAGCCCTACAAATACTTTTAATTTGTCTGCCAAACTTGCTCGACATAAATCTGACACATTTTTATCATTTTTCTGCCAAACTTGGGCGACAGGAGCCCTACAAATACTTGTAATTTGTTTGCCAAACTTGGGCGACAGAAATCTGACACATTTTTTTTCATTTTTCTGCTAAACTTGGGCGACAGGAACCCTACAAATACTTTTAATTTGTCTGCCAAACTTGCTCGACATAAATCTGACAAATTTTTTTCATTTTTCTGCCAAACTTGGGCGACAGGAGCTCTACAAATACTTTTAATTTGTCTGCCAAACTTGCTCGACATAAATCTGACACATTTTTTTCATTTTTCTGCCAAGCTTGGGTGACAGGAGCCCTACAAACTCTTTTAATTTGTCTGCCAAACTTGCTCGACATAAATCTGACACATTTTTTTCATTTTTCTGCCAAGCTTGGGCGACGGGAGCCCTACAAACACTTTTAATTTGTCTGCCAAACTTGAGCGACAGAAATCTGACACTTTTTTTTTCATTTTTCTGCCAAATTTGGGCGACAGGAGCCCTACAAATACTTGTAATTTGTTTGCCAAACTTGGGCTACATAAATCTGACACATTTTTGTCATTTTTCTGCCAAACTTGGGCGACAGGAGCATTACAAATACTTTTAATTTGTCTGCCAAACTTGGGCGACATAAATCTGACACATTTTTTTCATTTTTCTGCCAAACTTGGGCGACAGGAGCCCTACAAATACTTTTAGCATTACAAATACTTTTAATTTGTCTGCCAAACTTGGGCGACATAAATCTGACACATTTTTTTCATTTTTCTGCCAAGCTTGGGCGACAGGAGCCCTACAAATACTTTTAATTTGTCTGCCAAACTTGGGCGACAGAAATCTGACACATTTTTTTCATTTTTTTGCTAAACTTGGGCGACAGGAGCCCTACAAATACTTGTAATTTGTCTGCCAAACTTGGGCGACAGACATCTGACACATTTTTTTCATTTTTCTGCCAAACTTGGGCGACAGGAGCCCTACAAACACTTTTAATTTGTCTGCCAAACTTGAGCGACAGAAATCTGACACATTTTTTTCATTTTTCTGCCAAATTTGGGCGACAGGAGCCCTACAAATACTTGTAATTTGTTTGCCCAACTTGAACGACTTAAATCTGACACATTTTTGTCATTTTTCTGCCAAACTTGGGCGACAGGAGCCCTACAAATACTTTTAATTTGTCTGCCAAAATTGGGCGACATAAATCTGACACATTTTTTTCATTTTTCTGCCAAATTTGGGCGACAGGAGCCCTACAAATACTTGTAATTTGTTTGCCAAACTTGGGCGACATAAATCTGACACATTTTTGTCATTTTTCTGCCAAACTTGGGCGACAGGAGCCCTACAAATACTTTTAATTTGTCTGCCAAACTTGGGCGACAGAAATCTGACACATATTTGTCATTTTTCTGCCAAACTTGGGCGACAGGAGCCCTACAAACACTTTTAATTTGTCTGCCAAACTTGGGCGACAGAAATATGACGCATATTTGTCATTTTTCTGCCAAACTTGGGCGACAGGAGCCCTACAAATACTTTCAAGTTGTCTGCCAAACTTGGGCGACAGAAATCTGACACATTTTTTTCATTTTTCTGCCAAACTTGGGCGACAGGAGCCCTACAAACACTTTTACTTTGTCTGCCAAACTTGGGCGACAGAAATCTGACACATTTTTTTCATTTTTCTGCCAAATTTGGGCGAAAGGAGCCCTACAAATACTTGTAATTTGTTTGCCAAACTTGGGCGACAGAAATCTGACACATTTTTTTCATTTTTCTGCCAAACTTGGGCGACAGGAGCCCTACAAACAATTTTAATTTGTCTGGCAAACTTGGGCGACAGAAATCTGACACATTTTTTTCATTTTTCTGCCAAACTTGGGCGACAGGAGCCCTACAAACACTTTTAATTTGTCTGCCAAACTTGAGCGACAGAAATCTGACACATTTTTTTCATTTTTCTGCCAAATTTGGGCGACAGGAGCCCTACAAATACTTGTAATTTGTTTGCCAAACTTGGGCGACATAAATCTGACACATTTTTGTCATTTTTCTGCCAAACTTGGGCGACGGGAGCCCTACAAACTCTTTTAATTTGTTTGCCAAACTTGGTCGACAGCAATCTGACACATTTTTTTTCATTTTTCTGCTAAACTTGGGCGACAGGAGCCCTACAAATACTTTTAATTTGTCTGCCAAACTTGCTCGACATAAATCTGACACATTTTTGTCATTTTTCTGCCAAACTTGGGCGACAGGAGCCCTACAAATACTTTTAATTTGTCTGCCAAACTACCTCGACATAAATCTGACACATTTTTTTCATTTTTCTGCCAAACTTGGGCGACAGGAGCCCTACAAATACTTTTAATTTGTCTGCCAACTACAAATACTTGTAATTTGTCTGCCAAACTTGGGCGACAGAAATCTGACACATTTTTTTTTCATTTTTCTGCCAAACTTGGGCGACAGGAGCCCTACAAACACTTTTAATTTGTCTGCCAAACTTGGGCGACATAAATCTGACACATTTTTTTCATTTTTCTGCCAAACTTGGGCGACAGGAGCCCTACAAACAATTTTAATTTGTCTGGCAAACTTGGGCGACAGAAATCTGACACATTTTTTTCATTTTTCTGCCAAACTTGGGCGACAGGAGCCCTACAAACACTTTTAATTTGTCTGCCAAACTTGAGCGACAGAAATCTGACACATTTTTTTCATTTTTCTGCCAAATTTGGGCGACAGGAGCCCTACAAATACTTGTAATTTGTTTGCCAAACTTGGGCGACATAAATCTGACACATTTTTGTCATTTTTCTGCCAAACTTGGGCGACAGGAGCCCTACAAATACTTGTAATTTGTTTGCCAAACTTGGTCGACAGCAATCTGACACATTTTTTTTCATTTTTCTGCTAAACTTGGGCGACAGGAGCCCTACAAATACTTTTAATTTGTCTGCCAAACTTGCTCGACATAAATCTGACACATTTTTTTCATTTTTCTGCCAAACTTGGGCGACAGGAGCTCTACAAATACTTTTAATTTGTCTGCCAAACTTGCTCGACATAAATCTGACACATTTTTTTCATTTTTCTGCCAAGCTTGGGCGACAGGAGCCCTACAAATACTTTTAATTTGTCTGCCAAACTTGGGCGACAGAAATCTGACACATTTTTTTCATTTTTTTGCTAAACTTGGGCGACAGGAGCCCTACAAATACTTGTAATTTGTCTGCCAAACTTGGGCGACAGAAATCTGACACATTTTTTTCATTTTTCTGCCAAACTTGGGCGACAGGAGCCCTACAAACACTTTTAATTTGTCTGCCAAACTTGAGCGACAGAAATCTGACACATTTTTTTCATTTTTCTGCCAAACTTGGGCGACAGGAGCCCTACAAACACTTTTAATTTGTCTGCCAAACTTGGGCGACAGAAATCTGACACATTTTTTTCATTTTTCTGCCAAACTTGGGCGACAGGAGCTCTACAAATACTTTTAATTTGTCTGCAAAACTTGCTCGACATAAATCTGACACATTTTTTTCATTTTTCTGCCAAGTTTGGGCGACAGGACCCCTACAAACTCTTTTAATTTGTCTGCCAAACTTGGGCAACAGAAATCTGACACATTTTTTTCATTTTTCTGCCAAACTTGGGCGACAGGAGCCCTACAAATACTTTTAATTTGTCTGCCAAACTTGGGCGACATAAATCTGACACATTTTTGTCATTTTTCTGCCAAACTTGGGCGACTGGAGCCCTACAAATACTTTTAATATGTCTGCCAAACTTGCTCGACATAAATCTGACACATTTTTTTCATTTTTCTGCCAAACTTGGGCGACAGGAGCCCTACAAATACTTTTAATTTGTCTGCCAAACTTGGGTGACAGAAATCTGACAAATTTTTTTCATTTTTTTGCCAAACTTGGGCGACAGGAGCCCTACAAATACTTGCTATTTGTCTGCCAAACTTGGGCGACATAAATCTGACACATTTTTTTCATTTTTCTGCCAAACTTTGGCGACAGGAGCCCTACAAATACTTGTAATTTGTCTGCCAAACTAGGGCGACAGAAATCTGACACATTTTTTTCATTTTTCTGCCAAACTTAGGCGACAGGAGCCCTACAAACACTTTTAATTTGTCTGCCAAACTTGAGCGACAAAAATCTGACACATTTTTTTCATGTTACTGCCAAACTTGGGCGACAGGAGCCCTACAAATACTTTTAATTTGTCTGCCAAACTTGGGCGACAGAAATCTGACACATTTTTTTCATTTTTCTGCCAAACTTGAACGACAGGAGCCCTACAAACACTTTTAATTTGTCTGCCAAAATTGGGCGACAGAAATCTGACACATTATTTTCATTTTTCTGCCAAACTTGGGCGACAGGAGCCCTACAAATACTTTTAATTTGTCTGCCAAACTTGCTCGACATAAATCTGACACATTTTTTTCATTTTTCTGCCAAACTTGGGCGACAGGAGCCCTACAAATACTTTTAATTTGTCTGCCAAACTTGGGCGACATAAATCTGACACATTTTTTTCATTTTTCTGCCAAGCTTGGGCGACAGGAGCCCTACAAATACTTTTAATTTGTCTGCCAAACTTGGGCGACATAAATCTGACACATTTTTTTCATTTTTCTGCCAAGCTTGGGCGACAGGAGCCCTACAAATACTTTTAATTTGTCTGCCAAACTTGGGCGACAGAAATCTGACACATTTTTTTCATTTTTCTGCCAAGCTTGGGCGACAGGAGCCCTACAAATACTTTTAATTTGTCTGCCAAACTTGCTCGACATAAATCTGACACATTTTTATCATTTTTCTGCCAAACTTGGGCGACAGGAGCCCTACAAATACTTGTAATTTGTTTGCCAAACTTGGGCGACAGAAATCTGACACATTTTTTTTCATTTTTCTGCTAAACTTGGGCGACAGGAACCCTACAAATACTTTTAATTTGTCTGCCAAACTTGCTCGACATAAATCTGACAAATTTTTTTCATTTTTCTGCCAAACTTGGGCGACAGGAGCTCTACAAATACTTTTAATTTGTCTGCCAAACTTGCTCGACATAAATCTGACACATTTTTTTCATTTTTCTGCCAAGCTTGGGTGACAGGAGCCCTACAAACTCTTTTAATTTGTCTGCCAAACTTGCTCGACATAAATCTGACACATTTTTTTCATTTTTCTGCCAAGCTTGGGCGACGGGAGCCCTACAAACACTTTTAATTTGTCTGCCAAACTTGAGCGACAGAAATCTGACACTTTTTTTTTCATTTTTCTGCCAAATTTGGGCGACAGGAGCCCTACAAATACTTGTAATTTGTTTGCCAAACTTGGGCTACATAAATCTGACACATTTTTGTCATTTTTCTGCCAAACTTGGGCGACAGGAGCCCTACAAATACTTTTAATTTGTCTGCCAAACTTGGGCGACATAAATCTGACACATTTTTTTCATTTTTCTGCCAAACTTGGGCGACAGGAGCATTACAAATACTTTTAATTTGTCTGCCAAACTTGGGCGACATAAATCTGACACATTTTTTTCATTTTTCTGCCAAACTTGGGCGACAGGAGCCCTACAAATACTTTTAGCATTACAAATACTTTTAATTTGTCTGCCAAACTTGGGCGACATAAATCTGACACATTTTTTTCATTTTTCTGCCAAGCTTGGGCGACAGGAGCCCTACAAATACTTTTAATTTGTCTGCCAAACTTGGGCGACAGAAATCTGACACATTTTTTTCATTTTTTTGCTAAACTTGGGCGACAGGAGCCCTACAAATACTTGTAATTTGTCTGCCAAACTTGGGCGACAGACATCTGACACATTTTTTTCATTTTTCTGCCAAACTTGGGCGACAGGAGCCCTACAAACACTTTTAATTTGTCTGCCAAACTTGAGCGACAGAAATCTGACACATTTTTTTCATTTTTCTGCCAAATTTGGGCGACAGGAGCCCTACAAATACTTGTAATTTGTTTGCCCAACTTGAACGACTTAAATCTGACACATTTTTGTCATTTTTCTGCCAAACTTGGGCGACAGGAGCCCTACAAATACTTTTAATTTGTCTGCCAAAATTGGGCGACATAAATCTGACACATTTTTTTCATTTTTCTGCCAAATTTGGGCGACAGGAGCCCTACAAATACTTGTAATTTGTTTGCCAAACTTGGGCGACATAAATCTGACACATTTTTGTCATTTTTCTGCCAAACTTGGGCGACAGGAGCCCTACAAATACTTTTAATTTGTCTGCCAAACTTGGGCGACAGAAATCTGACACATATTTGTCATTTTTCTGCCAAACTTGGGCGACAGGAGCCCTACAAACACTTTTAATTTGTCTGCCAAACTTGGGCGACAGAAATATGACGCATATTTGTCATTTTTCTGCCAAACTTGGGCGACAGGAGCCCTACAAATACTTTCAAGTTGTCTGCCAAACTTGGGCGACAGAAATCTGACACATTTTTTTCATTTTTCTGCCAAACTTGGGCGACAGGAGCCCTACAAACACTTTTACTTTGTCTGCCAAACTTGGGCGACAGAAATCTGACACATTTTTTTCATTTTTCTGCCAAATTTGGGCGAAAGGAGCCCTTCAAATACTTGTAATTTGTTTGCCAAACTTGGGCGACAGAAATCTGACACATTTTTTTTCATTTTTCTGCCAAACTTGGGCGACAGGAGCCCTACAAATACTTTTAATTTGTCTGCCAGACTTGCTCGACATGAATCTGACACATTTTTTTCATTTTTCTGCCAAACTTGGGCGACAGGAGCCCTACAATTACTTTTAATTTGTCTGCCAAACTTGGGCGACATAAATCTGACACATTTTTTTCATTTTTCTGCTAAGCTTGGGCGACAGGAGCCCTACAAATACTTTTAATTTGTCTGCCAAACTTGCTCGACATAAATCTGACACATTTTTTTCATTTTTCTGCCAAACTTGGGCGACAGGAGCCCTACAAATACTTGTAATTTGTTTGCCAAACTTGGGCGACAGAAATCTGACACATTTTTTTTTCATTTTTCTGCTAAACTTGGGCGACAGGAACCCTACAAATACTTTTAATTTGTCTGCCAAACTTGCTCGACATAAATCTGACAAATTTTTTTTCATTTTTCTGCCAAACTTGGGCGACAGGAGCTCTACAAATACTTTTAATTTGTCTGCCAAACTTGCTCGACATAAATCTGACACATTTTTTTCATTTTTCTGCCAAGCTTGGGCGACAGGAGCCCTACAAACTCTTTTAATTTGTCTGCCAAACTTGCTCGACATAAATCTGACACATTTTTTTTATTTTTCTGCCAAGCTTGGGCGACGGGAGCCCTACAAACTCTTTTAATTTGTCTGCCAAACTTGGGCAACAGAAATCTGACACATTTTTTTCATTTTTCTGCCAAACTTGGGCGACAGGAGCCCTACAAATACTTTTAATTTGTCTGCCAAACTTGGGCGACATAAATCTGACACATTTTTTTCATTTTTCTGCCAAACTTGGGCGACAGGAGCCCTACAAATACTTGTAATTTGTTTGCCAAACTTGGGCGACATAAATCTGACACATTTTTGTCATTTTTCTGCCAAACTTGGGCGACAGGAGCCCTACAAACACTTTTAATTTGTCTGCCAAACTTGAGCGACAGAAATCTGACACATTTTTTTCATTTTTCTGCCAAATTTGGGCGACAGGAGCCCTACAAATACTTGTAATTTGTTTGCAAAACTTGGGCGACATAAATCTGACACATTTTTGTCATTTTTCTGCCAAACTTGGGCGACAGGAGCCCTACAAATACTTTTAATTTGTCTGCCAGACTTGCTCGACATGAATCTGACACATTTTTTTCATTTTTCTGCCAAACTTGGGCGACAGGAGCCCTACAAATACTTGTAATTTGTCTGCCAAACTTGGCGACAGAAATCTGACACATTTTTTTATTTTTCTGCCAAATTTGGGCGACAGGAGCCCTACAAATACTTGTAGTTTGTTTGCCAAACTTGGACGACATAAATCTGACACATTTTTGTCATTTTTCTGCCAAACTTGGGCGACAGGAGCCCTACAAACACTTTTAATTTGTCTGCCAAACTTGAGCGACAGAAATCTGACACATTTTTTTCATTTTTCTGCCAAATTTGGGCGACAGGAGCCCTGCAAATACTTGTAATTTGTTTGCCAAACTTGGGCGACATAAATCTGACACATTTTTGTCATTTTTCTGCCAAACTTGGGCGACAGGAGCCCTACAAATACTTTTAATTTGTCTGCCAAACTTGGGCGACATAAATCTGACACATTTTTTTCATTTTTCTGCCAAACTTGGGCGACTGGAGCCCTACAAATACTTGTAATTTGTCTGCCAAACTTGGCGACAGAAATCTGACACATTTTTTTCATTTTTCTGCCAAACTTGGGCGACAGGAGCCCTACAAACACTTTTACTTTGTCTGCCAAACTTGGGCGACAGAAATCTGACACATTTTTTTCATTTTTCTGCCAAATTTGGGCGACAGGAGCCCTACAAATACTTGTAATTTGTTTACCAAACTTGGGCGACAGAAATCTGACACATTTTTTTTCATTTTTCTGCTAAACTTGGGCGACAGGAACCCTACAAATACTTTTAATTTGTCTGCCAAACTTGCTCGACATAAATCTGACAAATTTTTTTCATTTTTCTGCCAAACTTGGGCGACAGGAGCTCTACAAATACTTTTAATTTGTCTGCCAAACTTGCTCGACATAAATCTGACACATTTTTTTCATTTTTCTGCCAAGCTTGGGCGACAGGAGCCCTACAAACTCTTTTAATTTGTCTGCCAAACTTGCTCGACATAAATCTGACACATTTTTTTCATTTTTCTGCCAAGCTTGGGCGACGGGAGCCCTACAAACTCTTTTAATTTGTCTGCCAAACTTGGGCAACAGAAATCTGACACATTTTTTTCATTTTTCTGCCAAACTTGGGCGACAGGAGCCCTACAAATACTTTTAATTTGTCTGCCAAACTTGGGCGACATAAATCTGACACATTTTTGTCATTTTTCTGCCAAACTTGGGCGACAGGAGCCCTACAAATACTTTTAATTTGTCTGCCAAACTACCTCGACATAAATCTGACACATTTTTTTCATTTTTCTGCCAAACTTGGGCGACAGGAGCCCTACAAATACTTTTAATTTGTCTGCCAACTACAAATACTTGTAATTTGTCTGCCAAACTTGGGCGACAGAAATCTGACACATTTTTTTTTTTCATTTTTCTGCCAAACTTGGGCGACAGGAGCCCTACAAACACTTTTAATTTGTCTGCCAAACTTGGGCGACATAAATCTGACACATTTTTTTCATTTTTCTGCCAAACTTGGGCGACAGGAGCCCTACAAATACTTGTAATTTGTCTGCCAAACTTGGCGACAGAAATCTGACACATTTTTTTCATTTTTCTGCCAAACTTGGGCGACAGGAGCCCTACAAACACTTTTACTTTGTCTGCCAAACTTGGGCGACAGAAATCTGACACATTTTTTTCATTTTTCTGCCAAATTTGGGCGACAGGAGCCCTACAAATACTTGTAATTTGTTTACCAAACTTGGGCGACAGAAATCTGACACATTTTTTTTCATTTTTCTGCTAAACTTGGGCGACAGGAACCCTACAAATACTTTTAATTTGTCTGCCAAACTTGCTCGACATAAATCTGACAAATTTTTTTCATTTTTCTGCCAAACTTGGGCGACAGGAGCTCTACAAATACTTTTAATTTGTCTGCCAAACTTGCTCGACATAAATCTGACACATTTTTTTCATTTTTCTGCCAAGCTTGGGCGACAGGAGCCCTACAAACTCTTTTAATTTGTCTGCCAAACTTGCTCGACATAAATCTGACACATTTTTTTCATTTTTCTGCCAAGCTTGGGCGACGGGAGCCCTACAAACTCTTTTAATTTGTCTGCCAAACTTGGGCAACAGAAATCTGACACATTTTTTTCATTTTTCTGCCAAACTTGGGCGACAGGAGCCCTACAAATACTTTTAATTTGTCTGCCAAACTTGGGCGACATAAATCTGACACATTTTTGTCATTTTTCTGCCAAACTTGGGCGACAGGAGCCCTACAAATACTTTTAATTTGTCTGCCAAACTACCTCGACATAAATCTGACACATTTTTTTCATTTTTCTGCCAAACTTGGGCGACAGGAGCCCTACAAATACTTTTAATTTGTCTGCCAACTACAAATACTTGTAATTTGTCTGCCAAACTTGGGCGACAGAAATCTGACACATTTTTTTTTCATTTTTCTGCCAAACTTGGGCGACAGGAGCCCTACAAACACTTTTAATTTGTCTGCCAAACTTGGGCGACATAAATCTGACACATTTTTTTCATTTTTCTGCCAAACTTGGGCGACAGGAGCCCTACAAACAATTTTAATTTGTCTGGCAAACTTGGGCGACAGAAATCTGACACATTTTTTTCATTTTTCTGCCAAACTTGGGCGACAGGAGCCCTACAAATACTTTTAATTTGTCTGCCAAACTTGGGTGACAGAAATCTGACACATTTTTTTCATTTTTCTGCCAAATTTGGGCGACAGGAGCCCTACAAATACTTGTAATTTGTTTGCCAAACTTGGGCGACATAAATCTGACACATTTTTGTCATTTTTCTGCCAAACTTGGGCGACAGGAGCCCTACAAATACTTGTAATTTGTTTGCCAAACTTGGTCGACAGCAATCTGACACATTTTTTTTCATTTTTCTGCTAAACTTGGGCGACAGGAGCCCTACAAATACTTTTAATTTGTCTGCCAAACTTGCTCGACATAAATCTGACACATTTTTTTCATTTTTCTGCCAAACTTGGGCGACAGGAGCTCTACAAATACTTTTAATTTGTCTGCCAAACTTGCTCGACATAAATCTGACACATTTTTTTCATTTTTCTGCCAAGCTTGGGCGACAGGAGCCCTACAAATACTTTTAATTTGTCTGCCAAACTTGGGCGACAGAAATCTGACACATTTTTTTCATTTTTTTGCTAAACTTGGGCGACAGGAGCCCTACAAATACTTGTAATTTGTCTGCCAAACTTGGGCGACAGAAATCTGACACATTTTTTTCATTTTTCTGCCAAACTTGGGCGACAGGAGCCCTACAAACACTTTTAATTTGTCTGCCAAACTTGAGCGACAGAAATCTGACACATTTTTTTCATTTTTCTGCCAAACTTGGGCGACAGGAGCCCTACAAATACTTGTAATTTGTCTGCCAAACTACCTCGACATAAATCTGACACATTTTTTTCATTTTTCTGCCAAACTTGGGCGACAGGAGCCCTACAAATACTTTTAATTTGTCTGTCAACTACAAATACTTGTAATTTGTCTGCCAAACTTGGGCGACAGAAATCTGACACATTTTTTTTTCATTTTTCTGCCAAACTTGGGCGACAGGAGCCCTACAAATACTTTTAATTTGTCTGCCAACTACAAATACTTGTAATTTGTCTGCCAAACTTGGGCGACAGAAATCTGACACATTTTTTTTTCATTTTTCTGCCAAACTTGGGCGACAGGAGCCCTACAAATACTTTTAATTTGTCTGCCAACTACAAATACTTGTAATTTGTCTGCCAAACTTGGGCGACAGAAATCTGACACATTTTTTTTTCATTTTTCTGCCAAACTTGGGCGACAGGAGCCCTACAAACACTTTTAATTTGTCTGCCAAACTTGGGCGACAGAAATCTGACACATTTTTTTCATTTTTTTGCTAAACTTGGGCGACAGGAGCCCTACAAATACTTGTAATTTGTCTGCCAAACTTGGGCGACAGAAATCTGACACATTTTTTTCATTTTTCTGCCAAACTTGGGCGACAGGAGCCCTACAAACACTTTTAATTTGTCTGCCAAACTTGGGCGACATAAATCTGACACATTTTTTTCATTTTTCTGCCAAACTTGGGCGACAGGAGCCCTACAAATACTTGTAATTTGTCTGCCAAACTTGGCGACAGAAATCTGACACATTTTTTTCATTTTTCTGCCAAACTTGGGCGACAGGAGCCCTACAAACACTTTTACTTTGTCTGCCAAACTTGGGCGACAGAAATCTGACACATTTTTTTCATTTTTCTGCCAAATTTGGGCGACAGGAGCCCTACAAATACTTGTAATTTGTTTACCAAACTTGGGCGACAGAAATCTGACACATTTTTTTTCATTTTTCTGCTAAACTTGGGCGACAGGAACCCTACAAATACTTTTAATTTGTCTGCCAAACTTGCTCGACATAAATCTGACAAATTTTTTTCATTTTTCTGCCAAACTTGGGCGACAGGAGCTCTACAAATACTTTTAATTTGTCTGCCAAACTTGCTCGACATAAATCTGACACATTTTTTTCATTTTTCTGCCAAGCTTGGGCGACAGGAGCCCTACAAACTCTTTTAATTTGTCTGCCAAACTTGCTCGACATAAATCTGACACATTTTTTTCATTTTTCTGCCAAGCTTGGGCGACGGGAGCCCTACAAACTCTTTTAATTTGTCTGCCAAACTTGGGCAACAGAAATCTGACACATTTTTTTCATTTTTCTGCCAAACTTGGGCGACAGGAGCCCTACAAATACTTTTAATTTGTCTGCCAAACTTGGGCGACATAAATCTGACACATTTTTGTCATTTTTCTGCCAAACTTGGGCGACAGGAGCCCTACAAATACTTTTAATTTGTCTGCCAAACTACCTCGACATAAATCTGACACATTTTTTTCATTTTTCTGCCAAACTTGGGCGACAGGAGCCCTACAAATACTTTTAATTTGTCTGCCAACTACAAATACTTGTAATTTGTCTGCCAAACTTGGGCGACAGAAATCTGACACATTTTTTTTTCATTTTTCTGCCAAACTTGGGCGACAGGAGCCCTACAAACACTTTTAATTTGTCTGCCAAACTTGGGCGACATAAATCTGACACATTTTTTTCATTTTTCTGCCAAACTTGGGCGACAGGAGCCCTACAAACAATTTTAATTTGTCTGGCAAACTTGGGCGACAGAAATCTGACACATTTTTTTCATTTTTCTGCCAAACTTGGGCGACAGGAGCCCTACAAATACTTTTAATTTGTCTGCCAAACTTGGGTGACAGAAATCTGACACATTTTTTTCATTTTTCTGCCAAATTTGGGCGACAGGAGCCCTACAAATACTTGTAATTTGTTTGCCAAACTTGGGCGACATAAATCTGACACATTTTTGTCATTTTTCTGCCAAACTTGGGCGACAGGAGCCCTACAAATACTTGTAATTTGTTTGCCAAACTTGGTCGACAGCAATCTGACACATTTTTTTTCATTTTTCTGCTAAACTTGGGCGACAGGAGCCCTACAAATACTTTTAATTTGTCTGCCAAACTTGCTCGACATAAATCTGACACATTTTTTTCATTTTTCTGCCAAACTTGGGCGACAGGAGCTCTACAAATACTTTTAATTTGTCTGCCAAACTTGCTCGACATAAATCTGACACATTTTTTTCATTTTTCTGCCAAGCTTGGGCGACAGGAGCCCTACAAATACTTTTAATTTGTCTGCCAAACTTGGGCGACAGAAATCTGACACATTTTTTTCATTTTTTTGCTAAACTTGGGCGACAGGAGCCCTACAAATACTTGTAATTTGTCTGCCAAACTTGGGCGACAGAAATCTGACACATTTTTTTCATTTTTCTGCCAAACTTGGGCGACAGGAGCCCTACAAACACTTTTAATTTGTCTGCCAAACTTGAGCGACAGAAATCTGACACATTTTTTTCATTTTTCTGCCAAACTTGGGCGACAGGAGCCCTACAAACACTTTTAATTTGTCTGCCAAACTTGGGCGACAGAAATCTGACACATTTTTTTCATTTTCTGCCAAATTTGGGCGACAGGAGCCCTACAAATATTTGTAATTTTTTTGCCAAACTTGGTCGACAGCAATCTGACACATTTTTTTCATTTTTCTGCTAAACTTGGGCGACAGGAGCCCTACAAATACTTTTAATTTGTCTGCCAAACTTGCTCGACATAAATCTGACACATTTTTTTCATTTTTCTGCCAAACTTGGGCGACAGGAGCTCTACAAATACTTTTAATTTGTCTGCCAAACTTGCTCGACATAAATCTGACACATTTTTTTCATTTTTCTGCCAAGCTTGGGCGACAGGAGCCCTACAAATACTTTTAATTTGTCTGCCAAACTTGGGCGACAGAAATCTGACACATTTTTTTCATTTTTTTGCTAAACTTGGGCGACAGGAGCCCTACAAATACTTGTAATTTGTCTGCCAAACTTGGGCGACAGAAATCTGACACATTTTTTTCATTTTTCTGCCAAACTTGGGCGACAGGAGCCCTACAAACACTTTTAATTTGTCTGCCAAACTTGAGCGACAGAAATCTGACACATTTTTTTCATTTTTCTGCCAAACTTGGGCGACAGGAGCCCTACAAACACTTCTAATTTGTCTGCCAAACTTGGGCGACAGAAATCTGACACATTTTTTTCATTTTCTGCCAAATTTGGGCGACAGGAGCCCTACAAATACTTGTAATTTGTTTGCCAAACTTGGTCGACAGCAATCTGACACATTTTTTTCATTTTTCTGCTAAACTTGGGCGACAGGAGCCCTACAAATACTTTTAATTTGTCTGCCAAACTTGCTCGACATAAATCTGACACATTTTTTTCATTTTTCTGCCAAACTTGGGCGACAGGAGCTCTACAAATACTTTTAATTTGTCTGCAAAACTTGCTCGACATAAATCTGACACATTTTTTTCATTTTTCTGCCAAGTTTGGGCGACAGGACCCCTACAAACTCTTTTAATTTGTCTGCCAAACTTGGGCAACAGAAATCTGACACATTTTTTTCATTTTTCTGCCAAACTTGGGCGACAGGAGCCCTACAAATACTTTTAATTTGTCTGCCAAACTTGGGCGACATAAATCTGACACATTTTTGTCATTTTTCTGCCAAACTTGGGCGACTGGAGCCCTACAAATACTTTTAATATGTCTGCCAAACTTGCTCGACATAAATCTGACACATTTTTTTCATTTTTCTGCCAAACTTGGGCGACAGGAGCCCTACAAATACTTTTAATTTGTCTGCCAAACTTGGGTGACAGAAATCTGACAAATTTTTTTCATTTTTTTGCCAAACTTGGGCGACAGGAGCCCTACAAATACTTGCTATTTGTCTGCCAAACTTGGGCGACATAAATCTGACACATTTTTTTCATTTTTCTGCCAAACTTTGGCGACAGGAGCCCTACAAATACTTTTAATTTGTCTGCCAAACTTGCTCGACATAAATCTGACACATTTTTTTCATTTTTCTGCCAAGCTTGGGCGACAGGAGCCCTACAAACTCTTTTAATTTGTCTGCCAAACTTGCTCGACATAAATCTGACACATTTTTTTCATTTTTCTGCCAAGCTTGGGCGACGGGAGCCCTACAAACTCTTTTAATTTGTCTGCCAAACTTGGGCAACAGAAATCTGACACATTTTTTTCATTTTTCTGCCAAACTTGGGCGACAGGAGCCCTACAAATACTTTTAATTTGTCTGCCAAACTTGGGCGACATAAATCTGACACATTTTTGTCATTTTTCTGCCAAACTTGGGCGACAGGAGCCCTACAAATACTTTTAATTTGTCTGCCAAACTACCTCGACATAAATCTGACACATTTTTTTCATTTTTCTGCCAAACTTGGGCGACAGGAGCCCTACAAATACTTTTAATTTGTCTGCCAACTACAAATACTTGTAATTTGTCTGCCAAACTTGGGCGACAGAAATCTGACACATTTTTTTTTCATTTTTCTGCCAAACTTGGGCGACAGGAGCCCTACAAACACTTTTAATTTGTCTGCCAAACTTGGGCGACATAAATCTGACACATTTTTTTCATTTTTCTGCCAAACTTGGGCGACAGGAGCCCTACAAACAATTTTAATTTGTCTGGCAAACTTGGGCGACAGAAATCTGACACATTTTTTTCATTTTTCTGCCAAACTTGGGCGACAGGAGCCCTACAAACACTTTTAATTTGTCTGCCAAACTTGAGCGACAGAAATCTGACACATTTTTTTCATTTTTCTGCCAAATTTGGGCGACAGGAGCCCTACAAATACTTGTAATTTGTTTGCCAAACTTGGGCGACATAAATCTGACACATTTTTGTCATTTTTCTGCCAAACTTGGGCGACAGGAGCCCTACAAATACTTGTAATTTGTTTGCCAAACTTGGTCGACAGCAATCTGACACATTTTTTTTCATTTTTCTGCTAAACTTGGGCGACAGGAGCCCTACAAATACTTTTAATTTGTCTGCCAAACTTGCTCGACATAAATCTGACACATTTTTTTCATTTTTCTGCCAAACTTGGGCGACAGGAGCTCTACAAATACTTTTAATTTGTCTGCCAAACTTGCTCGACATAAATCTGACACATTTTTTTCATTTTTCTGCCAAGCTTGGGCGACAGGAGCCCTACAAATACTTTTAATTTGTCTGCCAAACTTGGGCGACAGAAATCTGACACATTTTTTTCATTTTTTTGCTAAACTTGGGCGACAGGAGCCCTACAAATACTTGTAATTTGTCTGCCAAACTTGGGCGACAGAAATCTGACACATTTTTTTCATTTTTCTGCCAAACTTGGGCGACAGGAGCCCTACAAACACTTTTAATTTGTCTGCCAAACTTGAGCGACAGAAATCTGACACATTTTTTTCATTTTTCTGCCAAACTTGGGCGACAGGAGCCCTACAAACACTTTTAATTTGTCTGCCAAACTTGGGCGACAGAAATCTGACACATTTTTTTCATTTTCTGCTAAATTTGGGCGACAGGAGCCCTACAAATACTTGTAATTTGTTTGCCAAACTTGGTCGACAGCAATCTGACACATTTTTTTCATTTTTCTGCTAAACTTGGGCGACAGGAGCCCTACAAATACTTTTAATTTGTCTGCCAAACTTGCTCGACATAAATCTGACACATTTTTTTCATTTTTCTGCCAAACTTGGGCGACAGGAGCTCTACAAATACTTTTAATTTGTCTGCCAAACTTGCTCGACATAAATCTGACACATTTTTTTCATTTTTCTGCCAAGCTTGGGCGACAGGAGCCCTACAAATACTTTTAATTTGTCTGCCAAACTTGGGCGACAGAAATCTGACACATTTTTTTCATTTTTTTGCTAAACTTGGGCGACAGGAGCCCTACAAATACTTGTAATTTGTCTGCCAAACTTGGGCGACAGAAATCTGACACATTTTTTTCATTTTTCTGCCAAACTTGGGCGACAGGAGCCCTACAAACACTTTTAATTTGTCTGCCAAACTTGAGCGACAGAAATCTGACACATTTTTTTCATTTTTCTGCCAAACTTGGGCGACAGGAGCCCTACAAACACTTTTAATTTGTCTGCCAAACTTGGGCGACAGAAATCTGACACATTTTTTTCATTTTCTGCCAAATTTGGGCGACAGGAGCCCTACAAATACTTGTAATTTGTTTGCCAAACTTGGTCGACAGCAATCTGACACATTTTTTTCATTTTTCTGCTAAACTTGGGCGACAGGAGCCCTACAAATACTTTTAATTTGTCTGCCAAACTTGCTCGACATAAATCTGACACATTTTTTTCATTTTTCTGCCAAACTTGGGCGACAGGAGCTCTACAAATACTTTTAATTTGTCTGCAAAACTTGCTCGACATAAATCTGACACATTTTTTTCATTTTTCTGCCAAGTTTGGGCGACAGGACCCCTACAAACTCTTTTAATTTGTCTGCCAAACTTGGGCAACAGAAATCTGACACATTTTTTTCATTTTTCTGCCAAACTTGGGCGACAGGAGCCCTACAAATACTTTTAATTTGTCTGCCAAACTTGGGCGACATAAATCTGACACATTTTTGTCATTTTTCTGCCTAACTTGGGCGACTGGAGCCCTACAAATACTTTTAATATGTCTGCCAAACTTGCTCGACATAAATCTGACACATTTTTTTCATTTTTCTGCCAAACTTGGGCGACAGGAGCCCTACAAATACTTTTAATTTGTCTGCCAAACTTGGGTGACAGAAATCTGACAAATTTTTTTAATTTTTTTGCCAAACTTGGGCGACAGGAGCCCTACAAATACTTGCTATTTGTCTGCCAAACTTGGGCGACATAAATCTGACACATTTTTTTCATTTTTCTGCCAAACTTTGGCGACAGGAGCCCTACAAATACTTGTAATTTGTCTGCCAAACTAGGGCGACAGAAATCTGACACATTTTTTTCATTTTTCTGCCAAACTTAGGCGACAGGAGCCCTACAAACACTTTTAATTTGTCTGCCAAACTTGAGCGACAAAAATCTGACACATTTTTTTCATGTTACTGCCAAACTTGGGCGACAGGAGCCCTACAAATACTTTTAATTTGTCTGCCAAACTTGGGCGACAGAAATCTGACACATTTTTTTCATTTTTCTGCCAAACTTGAACGACAGGAGCCCTACAAACACTTTTAATTTGTCTGCCAAAATTGGGCGACAGAAATCTGACACATTATTTTCATTTTTCTGCCAAACTTGGGCGACAGGAGCCCTACAAATACTTTTAATTTGTCTGCCAAACTTGCTCGACATAAATCTGACACATTTTTTTCATTTTTCTGCCAAACTTGGGCGACAGGAGCCCTACAAATACTTTTAATTTGTCTGCCAAACTTGGGCGACATAAATCTGACACATTTTTTTCATTTTTCTGCCAAGCTTGGGCGACAGGAGCCCTACAAATACTTTTAATTTGTCTGCCAAACTTGGGCGACATAAATCTGACACATTTTTTTCATTTTTCTGCCAAGCTTGGGCGACAGGAGCCCTACAAATACTTTTAATTTGTCTGCCAAACTTGGGCGACAGAAATCTGACACATTTTTTTCATTTTTCTGCCAAGCTTGGGCGACAGGAGCCCTACAAATACTTTTAATTTGTCTGCCAAACTTGCTCGACATAAATCTGACACATTTTTATCATTTTTCTGCCAAACTTGGGCGACAGGAGCCCTACAAATACTTGTAATTTGTTTGCCAAACTTGGGCGACAGAAATCTGACACATTTTTTTTCATTTTTCTGCTAAACTTGGGCGACAGGAACCCTACAAATACTTTTAATTTGTCTGCCAAACTTGCTCGACATAAATCTGACAAATTTTTTTCATTTTTCTGCCAAACTTGGGCGACAAGTGCTCTACAAATACTTTTAATTTGTCTGCCAAACTTGCTTGACATAAATCTGACACATTTTTTTCATTTTTCTGCCAAGCTTGGGTGACAGGAGCCCTACAAACTCTTTTAATTTGTCTGCCAAACTTGCTCGACATAAATCTGACACATTTTTTTCATTTTTCTGCCAAGCTTGGGCGACGGGAGCCCTACAAACACTTTTAATTTGTCTGCCAAACTTGAGCGACAGAAATCTGACACTTTTTTTTTCATTTTTCTGCCAAATTTGGGCGACAGGAGCCCTACAAATACTTGTAATTTGTTTGCCAAACTTGGGCGACATAAATCTGACACATTTTTGTCATTTTTCTGCCAAACTTGGGCGACAGGAGCCCTACAAATACTTTTAATTTGTCTGCCAAACTTGGGCGACATAAATCTGACACATTTTTTTCATTTTTCTGCCAAACTTGGGCGACAGGAGCATTACAAATACTTTTAATTTGTCTGCCAAACTTGGGCGACATAAATCTGACACATTTTTGTCATTTTTCTGCCAAACTTGGGCGACAGGAGCCCTACAAATACTTTTAATTTGTCTGCCAAAATTGGGCGACATAAATCTGACACATTTTTTTCATTTTTCTGCCAAATTTGGGCGACAGGAGCCCTACAAATACTTGTAATTTGTTTGCCAAACTTGGGCGACATAAATCTGACACATTTTTGTCATTTTTCTGCCAAACTTGGGCGACAGGAGCCCTACAAATACTTTTAATTTGTCTGCCAAACTTGGGCGACAGAAATCTGACACATATTTGTCATTTTTCTGCCAAACTTGGGCGACAGGAGCCCTACAAACACTTTTAATTTGTCTGCCAAACTTGGGCGACAGAAATATGACGCATATTTGTCATTTTTCTGCCAAACTTGGGCGACAGGAGCCCTACAAATACTTTCAAGTTGTCTGCCAAACTTGGGCGACAGAAATCTGACACATTTTTTTCATTTTTCTGCCAAACTTGGGCGACAGGAGCCCTACAAACACTTTTACTTTGTCTGCCAAACTTGGGCGACAGAAATCTGACACATTTTTTTCATTTTTCTGCCAAATTTGGGCGAAAGGAGCCCTACAAATACTTGTAATTTGTTTGCCAAACTTGGGCGACAGAAATCTGACACATTTTTTTTCATTTTTCTGCCAAACTTGGGCGACAGGAGCCCTACAAATACTTTTAATTTGTCTGCCAGACTTGCTCGACATGAATCTGACACATTTTTTTCATTTTTCTGCCAAACTTGGGCGACAGGAGCCCTACAATTACTTTTAATTTGTCTGCCAAACTTGGGCGACATAAATCTGACACATTTTTTTCATTTTTCTGCTAAGCTTGGGCGACAGGAGCCCTACAAATACTTTTAATTTGTCTGCCAAACTTGATCGACATAAATCTGACACATTTTTTTCATTTTTCTGCCAAACTTGGGCGACAGGAGCCCTACAAATACTTGTAATTTGTTTGCCAAACTTGGGCGACAGAAATCTGACACATTTTTTTTTCATTTTTCTGCTAAACTTGGGCGACAGGAACCCTAAAATACTTTTAATTTGTCTGCCAAACTTGCTCGACATAAATCTGACAAATTTTTTTCATTTTTCTGCCAAACTTGGGCGACAGGAGCTCTACAAATACTTTTAATTTGTCTGCCAAACTTGCTCGACATAAATCTGACACATTTTTTTCATTTTTCTGCCAAGCTTGGGCGACAGGAGCCCTACAAACTCTTTTAATTTGTCTGCCAAACTTGCTCGACATAAATCTGACACATTTTTTTTATTTTTCTGCCAAGCTTGGGCGACGGGAGCCCTACAAACTCTTTTAATTTGTCTGCCAAACTTGGGCAACAGAAATCTGACACATTTTTTTCATTTTTCTGCCAAACTTGGGCGACAGGAGCCCTACAAACACTTTTACTTTGTCTGCCAAACTTGGGCGACAGAAATCTGACACATTTTTTTCATTTTTCTGCCAAATTTGGGCGAAAGGAGCCCTACAAATACTTGTAATTTGTTTGCCAAACTTGGGCGACAGAAATCTGACACATTTTTTTTCATTTTTCTGCCAAACTTGGGCGACAGGAGCCCTACAAATACTTTTAATTTGTCTGCCAGACTTGCTCGACATGAATCTGACACATTTTTTTCATTTTTCTGCCAAACTTGGGCGACAGGAGCCCTACAATTACTTTTAATTTGTCTGCCAAACTTGGGCGACATAAATCTGACACATTTTTTTCATTTTTCTGCTAAGCTTGGGCGACAGGAGCCCTACAAATACTTTTAATTTGTCTGCCAAACTTGCTCGACATAAATCTGACACATATTTTTCATTTTTCTGCCAAACTTGGGCGACAGGAGCCCTACAAATACTTGTAATTTGTTTGCCAAACTTGGGCGACAGAAATCTGACACATTTTTTTTCATTTTTCTGCCAAACTTGGGCGACAGGAGCCCTACAAACACTTTTAATTTGTCTGCCAAACTTGGGCGACAGAAATATGACGCATATTTGTCATTTTTCTGCCAAACTTGGGCGACAGGAGCCCTACAAATACTTTCAAGTTGTCTGCCAAACTTGGGCGACAGAAATCTGACACATTTTTTTCATTTTTCTGCCAAACTTGGGCGACAGGAGCCCTACAAACACTTTTACTTTGTCTGCCAAACTTGGGCGACAGAAATCTGACACATTTTTTTCATTTTTCTGCCAAATTTGGGCGAAAGGAGCCCTACAAATACTTTTAATTTGTCTGCCAGACTTGCTCGACATGAATCTGACACATTTTTTTCATTTTTCTGCCAAACTTGGGCGACAGGAGCCCTACAATTACTTTTAATTTGTCTGCCAAACTTGGGCGACATAAATCTGACACATTTTTTTCATTTTTCTGCTAAGCTTGGGCGACAGGAGCCCTACAAATACTTTTAATTTGTCTGCCAAACTTGCTCGACATAAATCTGACACATTTTTTTCATTTTTCTGCCAAACTTGGGCGACAGGAGCTCTACAAATACTTTTAATTTGTTTGCCAAACTTGCTCGACATAAATCTGACACATTTTTTTCATTTTTCTGCCAAGCTTGGGCGACAGGAGCCCTACAAACTCTTTTAATTTGTCTGCCAAACTTGCTCGACATAAATCTGACACATTTTTTTTATTTTTCTGCCAAGCTTGGGCGACGGGAGCCCTACAAACTCTTTTAATTTGTCTGCCAAACTTGGGCAACAGAAATCTGACACATTTTTTTCATTTTTCTGCCAAACTTGGGCGACAGGAGCCCTACAAATACTTTTAATTTGTCTGCCAAACTTGGGCGACATAAATCTGACACATTTTTTTCATTTTTCTGCCAAACTTGGGCGACAGGAGCCCTACAAATACTTGTAATTTGTTTGCCAAACTTGGGCGACATAAATCTGACACATTTTTGTCATTTTTCTGCCAAACTTGGGCGACAGGAGCCCTACAAACACTTTTAATTTGTCTGCCAAACTTGAGCGACAGAAATCTGACACATTTTTTTCATTTTTCTGCCAAATTTGGGCGACAGGAGCCCTACAAATACTTGTAATTTGTTTGCAAAACTTGGGCGACATAAATCTGACACATTTTTGTCATTTTTCTGCCAAACTTGGGCGACAGGAGCCCTACAAATACTTTTAATTTGTCTGCCAGACTTGCTCGACATGAATCTGACACATTTTTTTCATTTTTCTGCCAAACTTGGGCGACAGGAGCCCTACAAATACTTGTAATTTGTCTGCCAAACTTGGCGACAGAAATCTGACACATTTTTTTATTTTTCTGCCAAATTTGGGCGACAGGAGCCCTACAAACACTTTTACTTTGTCTGCCAAACTTGGGCGACAGAAATCTGACACATTTTTTTCATTTTTCTGCCAAATTTGGGCGACAGGAGCCCTGCAAATACTTGTAACTTGTTTGCCAAACTTGGGCGACATAAATCTGACACATTTTTGTCATTTTTCTGCCAAACTTGGGCGACAGGAGCCCTACAAATACTTTTAATTTGTCTGCCAAACTTGGGCGACATAAATCTGACACATTTTTTTCATTTTTCTGCCTAACTTGGGCGACTGGAGCCCTACAAATACTTGTAATTTGTCTGCCAAACTTGGCGACAGAAATCTGACACATTTTTTTCATTTTTCTGCCAAACTTGGGCGACAGGAGCCCTACAAACACTTTTACTTTGTCTGCCAAACTTGGGCGACAGAAATCTGACACATTTTTTTCATTATTCTGCCAAATTTGGGCGACAGGAGCCCTACAAATACTTGTAATTTGTTTACCAAACTTGGGCGACAGAAATCTGACACATTTTTTTTCATTTTTCTGCTAAACTTGGGCGACAGGAACCCTACAAATACTTTTAATTTGTCTGCCAAACTTGCTCGACATAAATCTGACAAATTTTTTTCATTTTTCTGCCAAACTTGGGCGACAGGAGCTCTACAAATACTTTTAATTTGTCTGCCAAACTTGCTCGACATAAATCTGACACATTTTTTTCATTTTTCTGCCAAGCTTGGGCGACAGGAGCCCTACAAACTCTTTTAATTTGTCTGCCAAACTTGCTCGACATAAATCTGACACATTTTTTTCATTTTTCTGCCAAGCTTGGGCGACGGGAGCCCTACAAACTCTTTTAATTTGTCTGCCAAACTTGGGCAACAGAAATCTGACACATTTTTTTCATTTTTCTGCCAAACTTGGGCGACAGGAGCCCTACAAATACTTTTAATTTGTCTGCCAAACTTGGGCGACATAAATCTGACACATTTTTGTCATTTTTCTGCCAAACTTGGGCGACAGGAGCCCTACAAATACTTTTAATTTGTCTGCCAAACTACCTCGACATAAATCTGACACATTTTTTTCATTTTTCTGCCAAACTTGGGCGACAGGAGCCCTACAAATACTTTTAATTTGTCTGCCAACTACAAATACTTGTAATTTGTCTGCCAAACTTGGGCGACAGAAATCGGACACATTTTTTTTTTCATTTTTCTGCCAAACTTGGGCGACAGGAGCCCTACAAACACTTTTAATTTGTCTGCCAAACTTGGGCGACATAAATCTGACACATTTTTTTCATTTTTCTGCCAAACTTGGGCGACAGGAGCCCTACAAATACTTGTAATTTGTCTGCCAAACTTGGCGACAGAAATCTGACACATTTTTTTCATTTTTCTGCCAAACTTGGGCGACAGGAGCCCTACAAACACTTTTACTTTGTCTGCCAAACTTGGGCGACAGAAATCTGACACATTTTTTTCATTTTTCTGCCAAATTTGGGCGACAGGAGCCCTACAAATACTTGTAATTTGTTTACCAAACTTGGGCGACAGAAATCTGACACATTTTTTTTCATTTTTCTGCTAAACTTGGGCGACAGGAACCCTACAAATACTTTTAATTTGTCTGCCAAACTTGCTCGACATAAATCTGACAAATTTTTTTCATTTTTCTGCCAAACTTGGGCGACAGGAGCTCTACAAATACTTTTAATTTGTCTGCCAAACTTGCTCGACATAAATCTGACACATTTTTTTCATTTTTCTGCCAAGCTTGGGCGACAGGAGCCCTACAAACTCTTTTAATTTGTCTGCCAAACTTGCTCGACATAAATCTGACACATTTTTTTCATTTTTCTGCCAAGCTTGGGCGACGGGAGCCCTACAAACTCTTTTAATTTGTCTGCCAAACTTGGGCAACAGAAATCTGACACATTTTTTTCATTTTTCTGCCAAACTTGGGCGACAGGAGCCCTACAAATACTTTTAATTTGTCTGCCAAACTTGGGCGACATAAATCTGACACATTTTTGTCATTTTTCTGCCAAACTTGGGCGACAGGAGCCCTACAAATACTTTTAATTTGTCTGCCAAACTACCTCGACATAAATCTGACACATTTTTTTCATTTTTCTGCCAAACTTGGGCGACAGGAGCCCTACAAATACTTTTAATTTGTCTGCCAACTACAAATACTTGTAATTTGTCTGCCAAACTTGGGCGACAGAAATCTGACACATTTTTTTTTCATTTTTCTGCCAAACTTGGGCGACAGGAGCCCTACAAACACTTTTAATTTGTCTGCCAAACTTGGGCGACATAAATCTGACACATTTTTTTCATTTTTCTGCCAAACTTGGGCGACAGGAGCCCTACAAACAATTTTAATTTGTCTGGCAAACTTGGGCGACAGAAATCTGACACATTTTTTTCATTTTTCTGCCAAACTTGGGCGACAGGAGCCCTACAAACACTTTTAATTTGTCTGCCAAACTTGAGCGACAGAAATCTGACACATTTTTTTCATTTTTCTGCCAAATTTGGGCGACAGGAGCCCTACAAATACTTGTAATTTGTTTGCCAAACTTGGGCGACATAAATCTGACACATTTTTGTCATTTTTCTGCCAAACTTGGGCGACAGGAGCCCTACAAATACTTGTAATTTGTTTGCCAAACTTGGTCGACAGCAATCTGACACATTTTTTTTCATTTTTCTGCTAAACTTGGGCGACAGGAGCCCTACAAAT
This sequence comes from Villa cingulata, assembly GCA_951394055.1. Classification (NCBI taxonomy): domain Eukaryota; kingdom Metazoa; phylum Arthropoda; class Insecta; order Diptera; family Bombyliidae; genus Villa; species Villa cingulata. The sequence goes on along the minus strand of OX596019.1, from coordinate 24,358,442 downwards.
ACTTTTAATTTGTCTGCCAAACTTGCTCGACATAAATCTGACACATTTTTTTCATTTTTCTGCCAAACTTGGGCGACAGGAGCTCTACAAATACTTTTAATTTGTCTGCCAAACTTGCTCGACATAAATCTGACACATTTTTTTCATTTTTCTGCCAAGCTTGGGCGACAGGAGCCCTACAAATACTTTTAATTTGTCTGCCAAACTTGGGCGACAGAAATCTGACACATTTTTTTCATTTTTTTGCTAAACTTGGGCGACAGGAGCCCTACAAATACTTGTAATTTGTCTGCCAAACTTGGGCGACAGAAATCTGACACATTTTTTTCATTTTTCTGCCAAACTTGGGCGACAGGAGCCCTACAAACACTTTTAATTTGTCTGCCAAACTTGAGAGACAGAAATCTGACACATTTTTTTCATTTTTCTGCCAAACTTGGGCGACAGGAGCCCTACAAACACTTTTAATTTGTCTGCCAAACTTGGGCGACAGAAATCTGACACATTTTTTTCATTTTCTGCCAAATTTGGGCGACAGGAGCCCTACAAATACTTGTAATTTGTTTGCCAAACTTGGTCGACAGCAATCTGACACATTTTTTTCATTTTTCTGCTAAACTTGGGCGACAGGAGCCCTACAAATACTTTTAATTTGTCTGCCAAACTTGCTCGACATAAATCTGACACATTTTTTTCATTTTTCTGCCAAACTTGGGCGACAGGAGCTCTACAAATACTTTTAATTTGTCTGCCAAACTTGCTCGACATAAATCTGACACATTTTTTTCATTTTTCTGCCAAGCTTGGGCGACAGGAGCCCTACAAATACTTTTAATTTGTCTGCCAAACTTGGGCGACAGAAATCTGACACATTTTTTTCATTTTTTTGCTAAACTTGGGCGACAGGAGCCCTACAAATACTTGTAATTTGTCTGCCAAACTTGGGCGACAGAAATCTGACACATTTTTTTCATTTTTCTGCCAAACTTGGGCGACAGGAGCCCTACAAACACTTTTAATTTGTCTGCCAAACTTGAGCGACAGAAATCTGACACATTTTTTTCATTTTTCTGCCAAACTTGGGCGACAGGAGCCCTACAAACACTTTTAATTTGTCTGCCAAACTTGGGCGACAGAAATCTGACACATTTTTTTCATTTTCTGCCAAATTTGGGCGACAGGAGCCCTACAAATACTTGTAATTTGTTTGCCAAACTTGGTCGACAGCAATCTGACACATTTTTTTCATTTTTCTGCTAAACTTGGGCGACAGGAGCCCTACAAATACTTTTAATTTGTCTGCCAAACTTGCTCGACATAAATCTGACACATTTTTTTCATTTTTCTGCCAAACTTGGGCGACAGGAGCTCTACAAATACTTTTAATTTGTCTGCAAAACTTGCTCGACATAAATCTGACACATTTTTTTCATTTTTCTGCCAAGTTTGGGCGACAGGACCCCTACAAACTCTTTTAATTTGTCTGCCAAACTTGGGCAACAGAAATCTGACACATTTTTTTCATTTTTCTGCCAAACTTGGGCGACAGGAGCCCTACAAATACTTTTAATTTGTCTGCCAAACTTGGGCGACATAAATCTGACACATTTTTGTCATTTTTCTGCCAAACTTGGGGGACTGGAGCCCTACAAATACTTTTAATATGTCTGCCAAACTTGCTCGACATAAATCTGACACATTTTTTTCATTTTTCTGCCAAACTTGGGCGACAGGAGCCCTACAAATACTTTTAATTTGTCTGCCAAACTTGGGTGACAGAAATCTGACAAATTTTTTTCATTTTTTTTCCAAACTTGGGCGACAGGAGCCCTACAAATACTTGCTATTTGTCTGCCAAACTTGGGCGACATAAATCTGACACATTTTTTTCATTTTTCTGCCAAACTTTGGCGACAGGAGCCCTACAAATACTTGTAATTTGTCTGCCAAACTAGGGCGACAGAAATCTGACACATTTTTTTCATTTTTCTGCAAAACTTAGGCGACAGGAGCCCTACAAACACTTTTAATTTGTCTGCCAAACTTGAGCGACAAAAATCTGACACATTTTTTTCATGTTACTGCCAAACTTGGGCGACAGGAGCCCTACAAATACTTTTAATTTGTCTGCCAAACTTGGGCGACAGAAATCTGACACATTTTTTTCATTTTTCTGCCAAACTTGAACGACAGGAGCCCTACAAACACTTTTAATTTGTCTGCCAAAATTGGGCGACAGAAATCTGACACATTATTTTCATTTTTCTGCCAAACTTGGGCGACAGGAGCCCTACAAATACTTTTAATTTGTCTGCCAAACTTGCTCGACATAAATCTGACACATTTTTTTCATTTTTCTGCCAAACTTGGGCGACAGGAGCCCTACAAATACTTTTAATTTGTCTGCCAAACTTGGGCGACATAAATCTGACACATTTTTTTCATTTTTCTGCCAAGCTTGGGCGACAGGAGCCCTACAAATACTTTTAATTTGTCTGCCAAACTTGGGCGACATAAATCTGACACATTTTTTTCATTTTTCTGCCAAGCTTGGGCGACAGGAGCCCTACAAATACTTTTAATTTGTCTGCCAAACTTGGGCGACAGAAATCTGACACATTTTTTTCATTTTTCTGCCAAGCTTGGGCGACAGGAGCCCTACAAATACTTTTAATTTGTCTGCCAAACTTGCTCGACATAAATCTGACACATTTTTATCATTTTTCTGCCAAACTTGGGCGACAGGAGCCCTACAAATACTTGTAATTTGTTTGCCAAACTTGGGCGACAGAAATCTGACACATTTTTTTTCATTTTTCTGCTAAACTTGGGCGACAGGAACCCTACAAATACTTTTAATTTGTCTGCCAAACTTGCTCGACATAAATCTGACAAATTTTTTTCATTTTTCTGCCAAACTTGGGCGACAAGTGCTCTACAAATACTTTTAATTTGTCTGCCAAACTTGGGCGACAGAAATCTGACACATTTTTTTCATTTTTCTGCCAAGCTTGGGCGACAGGAGCCCTACAAACTCTTTTAATTTGTCTGCCAAACTTGCTCGACATAAATCTGACACATTTTTTTCATTTTTCTGCCAAGCTTGGGCGACGGGAGCCCTACAAACACTTTTAATTTGTCTGCCAAACTTGAGCGACAGAAATCTGACACTTTTTTTTTCATTTTTCTGCCAAATTTGGGCGACAGGAGCCCTACAAATACTTGTAATTTGTTTGCCAAACTTGGGCGACATAAATCTGACACATTTTTGTCATTTTTCTGCCAAACTTGGGCGACAGGAGCCCTACAAATACTTTTAATTTGTCTGCCAAACTTGGGCGACATAAATCTGACACATTTTTTTCATTTTTCTGCCAAACTTGGGCGACAGGAGCATTACAAATACTTTTAATTTGTCTGCCAAACTTGGGCGACATAAATCTGACACATTTTTTTCATTTTTCTGCCAAACTTGGGCGACAAGAGCCCTACAAATACTTTTAGCATTACAAATACTTTTAATTTGTCTGCCAAACTTGGGCGACATAAATCTGACACATTTTTTTCATTTTTCTGCCAAGCTTGGGCGACAGGAGCCCTACAAATACTTTTAATTTGTCTGCCAAACTTGGGCGACAGAAATCTGACACATTTTTTTCATTTTTTTGCTAAACTTGGGCGACAGGAGCCCTACAAATACTTGTAATTTGTCTGCCAAACTTGGGCGACAGACATCTGACACATTTTTTTCATTTTTCTGCCAAACTTGGGCGACAGGAGCCCTACAAACACTTTTAATTTGTCTGCCAAACTTGAGCGACAGAAATCTGACACATTTTTTTCATTTTTCTGCCAAATTTGGGCGACAGGAGCCCTACAAATACTTGTAATTTGTTTGCCCAACTTGGGCGACTTAAATCTGACACATTTTTGTCATTTTTCTGCCTAACTTGGGCGACAGGAGCCCTACACATACTTTTAATTTGTCTGCCAAAATTGGGCGACATAAATCTGACACATTTTTTTCATTTTTCTGCCAAATTTGGGCGACAGGAGCCCTACAAATACTTGTAATTTGTTTGCCAAACTTGGGCGACATAAATCTGACACATTATTGTCATTTTTCTGCCAAACTTGGGCGACAGGAGCCCTACAAATACTTTTAATTTGTCTGCCAAACTTGGGCGACAGAAATCTGACACATATTTGTCATTTTTCTGCCAAACTTGGGCGACAGGAGCCCTACAAACACTTTTAATTTGTCTGCCAAACTTGGGCGACAGAAATATGACGCATATTTGTCATTTTTCTGCCAAACTTGGGCGACAGGAGCCCTACAAATACTTTCAAGTTGTCTGCCAAACTTGGGCGACAGAAATCTGACACATTTTTTTCATTTTTCTGCCAAACTTGGGCGACAGGAGCCCTACAAACACTTTTACTTTGTCTGCCAAACTTGGGCGACAGAAATCTGACACATTTTTTTCATTTTTCTGCCAAATTTGGGCGAAAGGAGCCCTACAAATACTTGTAATTTGTTTGCCAAACTTGGGCGACAGAAATCTGACACATTTTTTTTCATTTTTCTGCCAAACTTGGGCGACAGGAGCCCTACAAATACTTTTAATTTGTCTGCCAGACTTGCTCGACATGAATCTGACACATTTTTTTCATTTTTCTGCCAAACTTGGGCGACAGGAGCCCTACAAATACTTTTAATTTGTCTGCCAAACTTGGGCGACATAAATCTGACACATTTTTTTCATTTTTCTGCTAAGCTTGGGCGACAGGAGCCCTACAAATACTTTTAATTTGTCTGCCAAACTTGCTCGACATAAATCTGACACATTTTTTTCATTTTTCTGCCAAACTTGGGCGACAGGAGCCCTACAAATACTTGTAATTTGTTTGCCAAACTTGGGCGACAGAAATCTGACACATTTTTTTTTCATTTTTCTGCTAAACTTGGGCGACAGGAACCCTACAAATACTTTTAATTTGTCTGCCAAACTTGCTCGACATAAATCTGACAAATTTTTTTCATTTTTCTGCCAAACTTGGGCGACAGGAGCTCTACAAATACTTTTAATTTGTCTGCCAAACTTGCTCGACATAAATCTGACACATTTTTTTCATTTTTCTGCCAAGCTTGGGCGACAGGAGCCCTACAAACTCTTTTAATTTGTCTGCCAAACTTGCTCGACATAAATCTGACACATTTTTTTTATTTTTCTGCCAAGCTTGGGCGACGGGAGCCCTACAAACTCTTTTAATTTGTCTGCCAAACTTGGGCAACAGAAATCTGACACATTTTTTTCATTTTTCTGCCAAACTTGGCGACAGGAGCCCTACAAATACTTTTAATTTGTCTGCCAAACTTGGGCGACATAAATCTGACACATTTTTTTCATTTTTCTGCCAAACTTGGGCGACAGGAGCCCTACAAATACTTGTAATTTGTTTGCCAAACTTGGGCGACATAAATCTGACACATTTTTGTCATTTTTCTGCCAAACTTGGGCGACAGGAGCCCTACAAACACTTTTAATTTGTCTGCCAAACTTGAGCGACAGAAATCTGACACATTTTTTTCATTTTTCTGCCAAATTTGGGCGACAGGAGCCCTACAAATACTTGTAATTTGTTTGCAAAACTTGGGCGACATAAATCTGACACATTTTTGTCATTTTTCTGCCAAACTTGGGCGACAGGAGCCCTACAAATACTTTTAATTTGTCTGCCAGACTTGCTCGACATGAATCTGACACATTTTTTTCATTTTTCTGCCAAACTTGGGCGACAGGAGCCCTACAAATACTTGTAATTTGTCTGCCAAACTTGGCGACAGAAATCTGACACATTTTTTTATTTTTCTGCCAAATTTGGGCGACAGGAGCCCTACAAATACTTGTAGTTTGTTTGCCAAACTTGGACGACATAAATCTGACACATTTTTGTCATTTTTCTGCCAAACTTGGGCGACAGGAGCCCTACAAACACTTTTAATTTGTCTGCCAAACTTGAGCGACAGAAATCTGACACATTTTTTTCATTTTTCTGCCAAATTTGGGCGACAGGAGCCCTGCAAATACTTGTAATTTGTTTGCCAAACTTGGGCGACATAAATCTGACACATTTTTGTCATTTTTCTGCCAAACTTGGGCGACAGGAGCCCTACAAATACTTTTAATTTGTCTGCCAAACTTGGGCGACATAAATCTGACACATTTTTTTCATTTTTCTGCCAAACTTGGGCGACTGGAGCCCTACAAATACTTGTAATTTGTCTGCCAAACTTGGCGACAGAAATCTGACACATTTTTTTCATTTTTCTGCCAAACTTGGGCGACAGGAGCCCTACAAACACTTTTACTTTGTCTGCCAAACTTGGGCGACAGAAATCTGACACATTTTTTTCATTTTTCTGCCAAATTTGGGCGACAGGAGCCCTACAAATACTTGTAATTTGTTTACCAAACTTGGGCGACAGAAATCTGACACATTTTTTGTCATTTTTCTGCCAAACTTGGGCGACAGGAGCCCTACAAATACTTTTAATTTGTCTGCCAGACTTGCTCGACATGAATCTGACACATTTTTTTCATTTTTCTGCCAAACTTGGGCGACAGGAGCTCTACAAATACTTTTAATTTGTCTGCCAAACTTGCTCGACATAAATCTGACACATTTTTTTCATTTTTCTGCCAAGCTTGGGTGACAGGAGCCCTACAAACTCTTTTAATTTGTCTGCCAAACTTGCTCGACAGACATCTGACACATTTTTTTCATTTTTCTGCCAAGCTTGGGCGACGGGAGCCCTACAAACACTTTTAATTTGTCTGCCAAACTTGAGCGACAGAAATCTGACACTTTTTTTTTCATTTTTCTGCCAAATTTGGGCGACAGGAGCCCTACAAATACTTGTAATTTGTTTGCCAAACTTGGGCGACATAAATCTGACACATTTTTGTCATTTTTCTGCCAAACTTGGGCGACAGGAGCCCTACAAATACTTTTAATTTGTCTGCCAAACTTGGGCGACATAAATCTGACACATTTTTTTCATTTTGCTGCCAAACTTGGGCGACAGGAGCATTACAAATACTTTTAATTTGTCTGCCAAACTTGGGCGACATAAATCTGACACATTTTTTTCATTTTTCTGCCAAACTTGGGCGACAGGAGCCCTACAAATACTTTTAGCATTACAAATACTTTTAATTTGTCTGCCAAACTTGGGCGACATAAATCTGACACATTTTTTTCATTTTTCTGCCAAGCTTGGGCGACAGGAGCCCTACAAATACTTTTAATTTGTCTGCCAAACTTGGGCGACAGAAATCTGACACATTTTTTTCATTTTTTTGCTAAACTTGGGCGACAGGAGCCCTACAAATACTTGTAATTTGTCTGCCAAACTTGGGCGACAGACATCTGACACATTTTTTTCATTTTTCTGCCAAACTTGGGCGACAGGAGCCCTACAAACACTTTTAATTTGTCTGCCAAACTTGAGCGACAGAAATCTGACACATTTTTTTCATTTTTCTGCCAAATTTGGGCGACAGGAGCCCTACAAATACTTGTAATTTGTTTGCCCAACTTGGGCGACTTAAATCTGACACATTTTTGTCATTTTTCTGCCAAACTTGGGCGACAGGAGCCCTACAAATACTTTTAATTTGTCTGCCAAAATTGGGCGACATAAATCTGACACATTTTTTTCATTTTTCTGCCAAATTTGGGCGACAGGAGCCCTACAAATACTTGTAATTTGTTTGCCAAACTTGGGCGACATAAATCTGACACATTTTTGTCATTTTTCTGCCAAACTTGGGCGACAGGAGCCCTACAAATACTTTTAATTTGTCTGCCAAACTTGGGCGACAGAAATCTGACACATATTTGTCATTTTTCTGCCAAACTTGGGCGACAGGAGCCCTACAAACACTTTTAATTTGTCTGCCAAACTTGGGCGACAGAAATATGACGCATATTTGTCATTTTTCTGCCAAACTTGGGCGACAGGAGCCCTACAAATACTTTCAAGTTGTCTGCCAAACTTGGGCGACAGAAATCTGACACATTTTTTTCATTTTTCTGCCAAACTTGGGCGACAGGAGCCCTACAAACACTTTTACTTTGTCTGCCAAACTTGGGCGACAGAAATCTGACACATTTTTTTCATTTTTCTGCCAAATTTGGGCGAAAGGAGCCCTACAAATACTTGTAATTTGTTTGCCAAACTTGGGCGACAGAAATCTGACACATTTTTTTTCATTTTTCTGCCAAACTTGGGCGACAGGAGCCCTACAAATACTTTTAATTTGTCTGCCAGACTTGCTCGACATGAATCTGACACATTTTTTTCATTTTTCTGCCAAACTTGGGCGACAGGAGCCCTACAATTACTTTTAATTTGTCTGCCAAACTTGGGCGACATAAATCTGACACATTTTTTTCATTTTTCTGCTAAGCTTGGGCGACAGGAGCCCTACAAATACTTTTAATTTGTCTGCCAAACTTGCTCGACATAAATCTGACACATTTTTTTCATTTTTCTGCCAAACTTGGGCGACAGGAGCCCTACAAATACTTGTAATTTGTTTGCCAAACTTGGGCGACAGAAATCTGACACATTTTTTTTTCATTTTTCTGCTAAACTTGGGCGACAGGAACCCTACAAATACTTTTAATTTGTCTGCCAAACTTGCTCGACATAAATCTGACAAATTTTTTTCATTTTTCTGCCAAACTTGGGCGACAGGAGCTCTACAAATACTTTTAATTTGTCTGCCAAACTTGCTCGACATAAATCTGACACATTTTTTTCATTTTTCTGCCAAGCTTGGGCGACAGGAGCCCTACAAACTCTTTTAATTTGTCTGCCAAACTTGCTCGACATAAATCTGACACATTTTTTTTATTTTTCTGCCAAGCTTGGGCGACGGGAGCCCTACAAACTCTTTTAATTTGTCTGCCAAACTTGGGCAACAGAAATCTGACACATTTTTTTCATTTTTCTGCCAAACTTGGGCGACAGGAGCCCTACAAATACTTTTAATTTGTCTGCCAAACTTGGGCGACATAAATCTGACACATTTTTTTCATTTTTCTGCCAAACTTGGGCGACAGGAGCCCTACAAATACTTGTAATTTGTTTGCCAAACTTGGGCGACATAAATCTGACACATTTTTGTCATTTTTCTGCCAAACTTGGGCGACAGGAGCCCTACAAACACTTTTAATTTGTCTGCCAAACTTGAGCGACAGAAATCTGACACATTTTTTTCATTTTTCTGCCAAATTTGGGCAACAGGAGCCCTACAAATACTTGTAATTTGTTTGCAAAACTTGGGCGACATAAATCTGACACATTTTTGTCATTTTTCTGCCAAACTTGGGCGACAGGAGCACTACAAATACTTTTAATTTGTCTGCCAGACTTGCTCGACATGAATCTGACACATTTTTTTCATTTTTCTGCCAAACTTGGGCGACAGGAGCCCTACAAATACTTGTAATTTGTCTGCCAAACTTGGCGACAGAAATCTGACACATTTTTTTATTTTTCTGCCAAATTTGGGCGACAGGAGCCCTACAAATACTTGTAGTTTGTTTGCCAAACTTGGACGACATAAATCTGACACATTTTTGTCATTTTTCTGCCAAACTTGGGCGACAGGAGCCCTACAAACACTTTTAATTTGTCTGCCAAACTTGAGCGACAGAAATCTGACACATTTTTTTCATTTTTCTGCCAAATTTGGGCGACAGGAGCCCTGCAAATACTTGTAATTTGTTTGCCAAACTTGGGCGACATAAATCTGACACATTTTTGTCATTTTTCTGCCAAACTTGGGCGACAGGAGCCCTACAAATACTTTTAATTTGTCTGCCAAACTTGGGCGACATAAATCTGACACATTTTTTTCATTTTTCTGCCAAACTTGGGCGACTGGAGCCCTACAAATACTTGTAATTTGTCTGCCAAACTTGGCGACAGAAATCTGACACATTTTTTTCATTTTTCTGCCAAACTTGGGCGACAGGAGCCCTACAAACACTTTTACTTTGTCTGCCAAACTTGGGCGACAGAAATCTGACACATTTTTTTCATTTTTCTGCCAAATTTGGGCGACAGGAGCCCTACAAATACTTGTAATTTGTTTACCAAACTTGGGCGACAGAAATCTGACAAATTTTTTTTCATTTTTCTGCTAAACTTGGGCGACAGGAACCCTACAAATACTTTTAATTTGTCTGCCAAACTTGCTCGACATAAATCTGACAAATTTTTTTCATTTTTCTGCCAAACTTGGGCGACAGGAGCTCTACAAATACTTTTAATTTGTCTGCCAAACTTGCTCGACATAAATCTGACACATTTTTTTCATTTTTCTGCCAAGCTTGGGCGACAGGAGCCCTACAAACTCTTTTAATTTGTCTGCCAAACTTGCTCGACATAAATCTGACACATTTTTTTCATTTTTCTGCCAAGCTTGGGCGACGGGAGCCCTACAAACTCTTTTAATTTGTCTGCCAAACTTGGGCAACAGAAATCTGACACATTTTTTTCATTTTTCTGCCAAACTTGGGCGACAGGAGCCCTACAAATACTTTTAATTTGTCTGCCAAACTTGGGCGACATAAATCTGACACATTTTTGTCATTTTTCTGCCAAACTTGGGCGACAGGAGCCCTACAAATACTTTTAATTTGTCTGCCAAACTACCTCGACATAAATCTGACACATTTTTTTCATTTTTCTGCCAAACTTGGGCGACAGGAGCCCTACAAATACTTTTAATTTGTCTGCCAACTACAAATACTTGTAATTTGTCTGCCAAACTTGGGCGACAGAAATCTGACACATTTTTTTTTTTCATTTTTCTGCCAAACTTGGGCGACAGGAGCCCTACAAACACTTTTAATTTGTCTGCCAAACTTGGGCGACATAAATCTGACACATTTTTTTCATTTTTCTGCCAAACTTGGGCGACAGGAGCCCTACAAACAATTTTAATTTGTCTGGCAAACTTGGGCGACAGAAATCTGACACATTTTTTTCATTTTTCTGCCAAACTTGGGCGACAGGAGCCCTACAAATACTTGTAATTTGTTTGCCAAACTTGGTCGACAGCAATCTGACACATTTTTTTTCATTTTTCTGCTAAACTTGGGCGACAGGAGCCCTACAAATACTTTTAATTTGTCTGCCAAACTTGCTCGACATAAATCTGACACATTTTTTTCATTTTTCTGCCAAACTTGGGCGACAGGAGCTCTACAAATACTTTTAATTTGTCTGCCAAACTTGCTCGACATAAATCTGACACATTTTTTTCATTTTTCTGCTAAGCTTGGGCGACAGGAGCCCTACAAATACTTTTAATTTGTCTGCCAAACTTGGGCGACAGAAATCTGACACATTTTTTTCATTTTTTTGCTAAACTTGGGCGACAGGAGCCCTACAAACACTTTTAATTTGTCTGCCAAACTTGAGCGACAGAAATCTGACACATTTTTTTCATTTTTCTGCCAAATTTGGGCGACAGGAGCCCTACAAATACTTGTAATTTGTTTGCCAAACTTGGGCGACATAAATCTGACACATTTTTGTCATTTTTCTGCCAAACTTGGGCGACAGGAGCCCTACAAACACTTTTAATTTGTCTGCCAAACTTGGGCGACAGAAATCTGACACATTTTTTTCATTTTCTGCCAAATTTGGGCGACAGGAGCCCTACAAATACTTGTAATTTGTTTGCCAAACTTGGTCGACAGCAAGCTGACACATTTTTTTCATTTTTCTGCTAAACTTGGGCGACAGGAGCCCTACAAATACTTTTAATTTGTCTGCCAAACTTGCTCGACATAAATCTGACACATTTTTTTCATTTTTCTGCCAAACTTGGGCGACAGGAGCTCTACAAATACTTTTAATTTGTCTGCCAAACTTGCTCGACATAAATCTGACACATTTTTTTCATTTTTCTGCCAAGTTTGGGCGACAGGACCCCTACAAACTCTTTTAATTTGTCTGCCAAACTTGGGCAACAGAAATCTGACACATTTTTTTCATTTTTCTGCCAAACTTGGGCGACAGGAGCCCTACAAATACTTTTAATTTGTCTGCCAAACTTGGGCGACAGAAATCTGACACATTTTTTTCATTTTTCTGCCAAACTTAGGCGACAGGAGCCCTACAAACACTTTTAATTTGTCTGCCAAACTTGAGCGACAAAAATCTGACACATTTTTTTCATGTTACTGCCAAACTTGGGCGACAGGCGCCCTACAAACACTTTTAATTTGTCTGCCAAACTTGGGCGACAGAAATCTGACACATTATTTTCATTTTTCTGCCAAACTTGGGCGACAGGAGCCCTACAAATACTTTTAATTTGTCTGCCAAACTTGCTCGACATAAATCTGACACATTTTTTTCATTTTTCTGCCAAACTTGGGCGACAGGAGCCCTACAAATACTTTTAATTTGTCTGCCAAACTTGGGCGACATAAATCTGACACATTTTTTTCATTTTTCTGCCAAGCTTGGGCGACAGGAGCCCTACAAATACTTGTAATTTGTCTGCCAAACTTGGGCGACAGAAATCTGACACATTTTTTTCATTTTTCTGCCAAACTTGGGCGAAAGGAGCCCTACAAACACTTTTAATTTGTCTGCCAAACTTGAGCGACAAAAATCTGACACATTTTTTTCATTTTAATGCCAAACTTGGGCGACAGGAGCCCTACAAATACTTTTAAATTGTCTGCCAAACTTGAGCGACAGAAATCTGACACATTTTTTTCATTTTTCTGCCAAACTTGGGCGACAGGAGCCCTACAAATACTTTTAATTTGTCTGCCAAACTTGGGTGACAGAAATCTGACAAATTTTTTTCATTTTTTTGCCAAACTTGGGCGACAGGAGCCCTACAAATACTTGCTATTTGTCTGCCAAACTTGGGCGACATAAATCTGACACATTTTTTTCATTTTTCTGCCAAACTTTGGCGACAGGAGCCCTACAAATACTTGTAATTTGTCTGCCAAACTAGGGCGACAGAAATCTGACACATTTTTTTCATTTTTCTGCCAAACTTAGGCGACAGGAGCCCTACAAACACTTTTAATTTGTCTGCCAAACTTGAGCGACAAAAATCTGACACATTTTTTTCATGTTACTGCCAAACTTGGGCGACAGGCGCCCTACAAACACTTTTAATTTGTCTGCCAAACTTGGGCGACAGAAATCTGACACATTTTTTTCATTTTTCTGCCAAACTTGGGCGACAGGAGCCCTACAAACACTTTTAATTTGTCTGCCAAAATTGGGCGACAGAAATCTGACACATTATTTTAATTTTTCTGCCAAACTTGGGCGACAGGAGCCCTACAAATACTTTTAATTTGTCTGCCAAACTTGCTCGACATAAATCTGACACATTTTTTTCATTTTTCTGCCAAACTTGGGCGACAGGAGCCCTACAAATACTTTTAATTTGTCTGCCAAACTTGGGCGACATAAATCTGACACATTTTTTTCATTTTTCTGCCAAGCTTGGGCGACAGGAGCCCTACAAATACTTGTAATTTGTCTGCCAAACTTGGGCGACAGAAATCTGACACATTTTTTTCATTTTTCTGCCAAACTTGGGCGACAGGAGCCCTACAAACACTTTTAATTTGTCTGCCAAACTTGAGCGACAAAAATCTGACACATTTTTTTCATTTTAATGCCAAACTTGGGCGACAGGAGCCCTACAAATACTTTTAATTTGTCTGCCAAACTTGAGCGACAGAAATCTGACACATTTTTTTCATTTTTCTGCCAAACTTGGGCGACAGGAGCATTACAAATACTTTTAATTTGTCTGCCAAACTTGAGCGACAGAAATCTGACACATTTTTTTCATTTTTCTGCCAAATTTGGGCGACAGGAGCCCTACAAATACTTGTAATTTGTTTGCAAAACTTGGGCGACATAAATCTGACACATTTTTGTCATTTTTCTGCCAAACTTGGGCGACAGGAGCCCTACAAATACTTTTAATTTGTCTGCCAGACTTGCTCGACATGAATCTGACACATTTTTTTCATTTTTCTGCCAAACTTGGGCGACAGGAGCCCTACAAATACTTGTAATTTGTCTGCCAAACTTGGCGACAGAAATCTGACACATTTTTTTATTTTTCTGCCAAATTTGGGCGACAGGAGCCCTACAAATACTTGTAGTTTGTTTGCTAAACTTGGACGACATAAATCTGACACATTTTTGTCATTTTTCTGCCAAACTTGGGCGACAGGAGCCCTACAAACACTTTTAATTTGTCTGCCAAACTTGAGCGACAGAAATCTGACACATTTTTTTCATTTTTCTGCCAAATTTGGGCGACAGGAGCCCTGCAAATACTTGTAATTTGTTTGCCAAACTTGGGCGACATAAATCTGACACATTTTTGTCATTTTTCTGCCAAACTTGGGCGACAGGAGCCCTACAAATACTTTTAATTTGTCTGCCAAACTTGGGCGACATAAATCTGACACATTTTTTTCATTTTTCTGCCAAACTTGGGCGACAGGAGCCCTACAAATACTTGTAATTTATCTGCCAAACTTGGCGACAGAAATCTGACACATTTTTTTCATTTTTCTGCCAAACTTGGGCGACAGGAGCCCTACAAACACTTTTACTTTGTCTGCCAAACTTGGGCGACAGAAATCTGACACATTTTTTTCATTTTTCTGCCAAATTTGGGCGACAGGAGCCCTACAAATACTTGTAATTTGTTTACCAAACTTGGGCGACAGAAATCTGACACATTTTTTTTCATTTTTCTGCTAAACTTGGGCGACAGGAACCCTACAAATACTTTTAATTTGTCTGCCAAACTTGCTCGACATAAATCTGACAAATTTTTTTCATTTTTCTGCCAAACTTGGGCGACAGGAGCTCTACAAATACTTTTAATTTGTCTGCCAAACTTGCTCGACATAAATCTGACACATTTTTTTCATTTTTCTGCCAAGCTTGGGCGACAGGAGCCCTACAAACTCTTTTAATTTGTCTGCCAAACTTGCTCGACATAAATCTGACACATTTTTTTCATTTTTCTGCCAAGCTTGGGCGACGGGAGCCCTACAAACTCTTTTAATTTGTCTGCCAAACTTGGGCGACATAAATCTGACACATTTTTGTCATTTTTCTGCCAAACTTGGGCGACAGGAGCCCTACAAATACTTTTAATTTGTCTGCCAAACTACCTCGACATAAATCTGACACATTTTTTTCATTTTTCTGCCAAACTTGGGCGACAGGAGCCCTACAAATACTTTTAATTTGTCTGCCAACTACAAATACTTGTAATTTGTCTGCCAAACTTGGGCGACAGAAATCTGACACATTTTTTTTTTTCATTTTTCTGCCAAACTTGGGCGACAGGAGCCCTACAAACACTTTTAATTTGTCTGCCAAACTTGGGCGACATAAATCTGACACATTTTTTTCATTTTTCTGCCAAACTTGGGCGACAGGAGCCCTACAAACAATTTTAATTTGTCTGGCAAACTTGGGCGACAGAAATCTGACACATTTTTTTCATTTTTCTGCCAAACTTGGGCGACAGGAGCCCTACAAACACTTTTAATTTGTCTGCCAAACTTGAGCGACAGAAATCTGACACATTTTTTTCATTTTTCTGCCAAATTTGGGCGACAGGAGCCCTACAAATACTTGTAATTTGTTTGCCAAACTTGGGCGACATAAATCTGACACATTTTTGTCATTTTTCTGCCAAACTTGGGCGACAGGAGCCCTACAAATACTTGTAATTTGTTTGCCAAACTTGGTCGACAGCAATCTGACACATTTTTTTTCATTTTTCTGCTAAACTTGGGCGACAGGAGCCCTACAAATACTTTTAATTTGTCTGCCAAACTTGCTCGACATAAATCTGACACATTTTTTTCATTTTTCTGCCAAACTTGGGCGACAGGAGCTCTACAAATACTTTTAATTTGTCTGCCAAACTTGCTCGACATAAATCTGACACATTTTTTTCATTTTTCTGCTAAGCTTGGGCGACAGGAGCCCTACAAATACTTTTAATTTGTCTGCCAAACTTGGGCGACAGAAATCTGACACATTTTTTTCATTTTTTTGCTAAACTTGGGCGACAGGAGCCCTACAATTACTTGTAATTTGTCTGCCAAACTTGGGCGACAGAAATCTGACACATTTTTTTCATTTTTCTGCCAAACTTGGGCGACAGGAGCCCTACAAACACTTTTAATTTGTCTGCCAAACTTGAGCGACAGAAATCTGACACATTTTTTTCATTTTTCTGCCAAACTTGGGCGACAGGAGCCCTACAAACACTTTTAATTTGTCTGCCAAACTTGGGCGACAGAAATCTGACACATTTTTTTCATTTTCTGCCAAATTTGGGCGACAGGAGCCCTACAAATACTTGTAATTTGTTTGCCAAACTTGGTCGACAGCAAGCTGACACATTTTTTTCATTTTTCTGCTAAACTTGGGCGACAGGAGCCCTACAAATACTTTTAATTTGTCTGCCAAACTTGCTCGACATAAATCTGACACATTTTTTTCATTTTTCTGCCAAACTTGGGCGACAGGAGCTCTACAAATACTTTTAATTTGTCTGCCAAACTTGCTCGACATAAATCTGACACATTTTTTTCATTTTTCTGCCAAGTTTGGGCGACAGGACCCCTACAAACTCTTTTAATTTGTCTGCCAAACTTGGGCAACAGAAATCTGACACATTTTTTTCATTTTTCTGCCAAACTTGGGCGACAGGAGCCCTACAAATACTTTTAATTTGTCTGCCAAACTTGGGCGACATAAATCTGACACATTTTTGTCATTTTTCTGCCAAACTTGGGCGACTGGAGCCCTACAAATACTTTTAATATGTCTGCCAAACTTGCTCGACATAAATCTGACACATTTTTTTCATTTTTCTGCCAAACTTGGGCGACAGGAGCCCTACAAATACTTTTAATTTGTCTGCCAAACTTGGGTGACAGAAATCTGACAAATTTTTTTCATTTTTTTCCCAAACTTTGGCGACAGAAGCCCTACAAATACTTGTACTTTGTCTGCCAAACTAGGGCGACAGAAATCTGACACATTTTTTTCATTTTTCTGCCAAACTTAGGCGACAGGAGCCCTACAAACACTTTTAATTTGTCTGCCAAACTTGGGCGACAGAAATCTGACACATTTTTTTCATTTTTCTGCCAAACTTGGGCGACAGGAGCCCTACAAACAATTTTAATTTGTCTGGCAAACTTGGGCGACAGAAATCTGACACATTTTTTTCATTTTTCTGCCAAACTTGGGCGACAGGAGCCCTACAAACACTTTTAATTTGTCTGCCAAACTTGAGCGACAGAAATCTGACACATTTTTTTCATTTTTCTGCCAAATTTGGGCGACAGGAGCCCTACAAATACTTGTAATTTGTTTGCCAAACTTGGGCGACATAAATCTGACACATTTTTGTCATTTTTCTGCCAAACTTGGGCGACAGGAGCCCTACAAATACTTGTAATTTGTTTGCCAAACTTGGTCGACAGCAATCTGACACATTTTTTTTCATTTTTCTGCTAAACTTGGGCGACAGGAGCCCTACAAATACTTTTAATTTGTCTGCCAAACTTGCTCGACATAAATCTGACACATTTTTTTCATTTTTCTGCCAAACTTGGGCGACAGGAGCTCTACAAATACTTTTAATTTGTCTGCCAAACTTGCTCGACATAAATCTGACACATTTTTTTCATTTTTCTGCTAAGCTTGGGCGACAGGAGCCCTACAAATACTTTTAATTTGTCTGCCAAACTTGGGCGACAGAAATCTGACACATTTTTTTCATTTTTTTGCTAAACTTGGGCGACAGGAGCCCTACAAATACTTGTAATTTGTCTGCCAAACTTGGGCGACAGAAATCTGACACATTTTTTTCATTTTTCTGCCAAACTTGGGCGACAGGAGCCCTACAAACACTTTTAATTTGTCTGCCAAACTTGAGCGACAGAAATCTGACACATTTTTTTCATTTTTCTGCCAAACTTGGGCGACAGGAGCCCTACAAACACTTTTAATTTGTCTGCCAAACTTGGGCGACATAAATCTGACACATTTTTGTAATTTTTCTGCCAAACTTGGGCGACTGGAGCCCTACAAATACTTTTAATATGTCTGCCAAACTTGCTCGACATAAATCTGACACATTTTTTTCATTTTTCTGCCAAACTTGGGCGACAGGAGCCCTACAAATACTTTTAATTTGTCTGCCAAACTTGGGTGACAGAAATCTGACAAATTTTTTTCATTTTTTTCCCAAACTTTGGCGACAGGAGCCCTACAAATACTTGTAATTTGTCTGCCAAACTAGGGCGACAGAAATCTGACACATTTTTTTCATTTTTCTGCCAAACTTAGGCGACAGGAGCCCTACAAACACTTTTAATTTGTCTGCCAAACTTGGGCGACAGAAATCTGACACATTTTTTTTCATTTTTCTGCCAAACTTGGGCGACAGGAGCCCTACAAACACTTTTAATTTGTCTGCCAAACTTGGGCGACATAAATCTGACACATTTTTTTCATTTTTCTGCCAAACTTGGGCGACAGGAGCCCTACAAACAATTTTAATTTGTCTGGCAAACTTGGGCGACAGAAATCTGACACATTTTTTTCATTTTTCTGCCAAACTTGGGCGACAGGAGCCCTACAAACACTTTTAATTTGTCTGCCAAACTTGAGCGACAGAAATCTGACACATTTTTTTCATTTTTCTGCCAAATTTGGGCGACAGGAGCCCTACAAATACTTGTAATTTGTTTGCCAAACTTGGGCGACATAAATCTGACACATTTTTGTCATTTTTCTGCCAAACTTGGGCGACAGGAGCCCTACAAATACTTGTAATTTGTTTGCCAAACTTGGTCGACAGCAATCTGACACATTTTTTTTCATTTTTCTGCTAAACTTGGGCGACAGGAGCCCTACAAATACTTTTAATTTGTCTGCCAAACTTGCTCGACATAAATCTGACACATTTTTTTCATTTTTCTGCCAAACTTGGGCGACAGGAGCTCTACAAATACTTTTAATTTGTCTGCCAAACTTGCTCGACATAAATCTGACACATTTTTTTCATTTTTCTGCTAAGCTTGGGCGACAGGAGCCCTACAAATACTTTTAATTTGTCTGCCAAACTTGGGCGACAGAAATCTGACACATTTTTTTCATTTTTTTGCTAAACTTGGGCGACAGGAGCCCTACAAATACTTGTAATTTGTCTGCCAAACTTGGGCGACAGAAATCTGACACATTTTTTTCATTTTTCTGCCAAACTTGGGCGACAGGAGCCCTACAAACACTTTTAATTTGTCTGCCAAACTTGAGCGACAGAAATCTGACACATTTTTTTCATTTTTCTGCCAAACTTGGGCGACAGGAGCCCTACAAACACTTTTAATTTGTCTGCCAAACTTGGGCGACAGAAATCTGACACATTTTTTTCATTTTCTGCCAAATTTGGGCGACAGGAGCCCTACAAATACTTGTAATTTGTTTGCCAAACTTGGTCGACAGCAAGCTGACACATTTTTTTCATTTTTCTGCTAAACTTGGGCGACAGGAGCCCTACAAATACTTTTAATTTGTCTGCCAAACTTGCTCGACATAAATCTGACACATTTTTTTCATTTTTCTGCCAAACTTGGGCGACAGGAGCTCTACAAATACTTTTAATTTGTCTGCCAAACTTGCTCGACATAAATCTGACACATTTTTTTCATTTTTCTGCCAAGTTTGGGCGACAGGACCCCTACAAACTCTTTTAATTTGTCTGCCAAACTTGGGCAACAGAAATCTGACACATTTTTTTCATTTTTCTGCCAAACTTGGGCGACAGGAGCCCTACAAATACTTTTAATTTGTCTGCCAAACTTGGGCGACATAAATCTGACACATTTTTGTCATTTTTCTGCCAAACTTGGGCGACTGGAGCCCTACAAATACTTTTAATATGTCTGCCAAACTTGCTCGACATAAATCTGACACATTTTTTTCATTTTTCTGCCAAACTTGGGCGACAGGAGCTCTACAAATACTTTTAATTTGTCTGCCAAACTTGCTCGACATAAATCTGACACATTTTTTTCATTTTTCTGCCAAGTTTGGGCGACAGGACCCCTACAAACTCTTTTAATTTGTCTGCCAAACTTGGGCAACAGAAATCTGACACATTTTTTTCATTTTTCTGCCAAACTTGGGCGACAGGAGCCCTACAAATACTTTTAATTTGTCTGCCAAACTTGGGCGACATAAATCTGACACATTTTTGTCATTTTTCTGCCAAACTTGGGCGACTGGAGCCCTACAAATACTTTTAATATGTCTGCCAAACTTGCTCGACATAAATCTGACACATTTTTTTCATTTTTCTGCCAAACTTGGGCGACAGGAGCCCTACAAATACTTTTAATTTGTCTGCCAAACTTGGGTGACAGAAATCTGACAAATTTTTTTCATTTTTTTCCCAAACTTTGGCGACAGGAGCCCTACAAATTCTTGTAATTTGTCTGCCAAACTAGGGCGACAGAAATCTGACACATTTTTTTCATTTTTCTGCCAAACTTAGGCGACAGGAGCCCTACAAACACTTTTAATTTGTCTGCCAAACTTGGGCGACAGAAATCTGACACATTTTTTTCATTTTTCTGCCAAACTTGGGCGACAGGAGCCCTACAAACACTTTTAATTTGTCTGCCAAAATTGGGCGACAGAAATCTGACACATTATTTTCATTTTTCTGCCAAACTTGGGCGACAGGAGCCCTACAAATACTTTTAATTTGTCTGCCAAACTTGCTCGACATAAATCTGACACATTTTTTTCATTTTTCTGCCAAACTTGGGCGACAGGAGCCCTACAAATACTTTTAATTTGTCTGCCAAACTTGGGCGACATAAATCTGACACATTTTTTTCATTTTTCTGCCAAGCTTGGGCGACAGGAGCCCTACAAATACTTGTAATTTGTCTGCCAAACTTGGGCGACAGAAATCTGACACATTTTTTTCATTTTTCTGCCAAACTTGGGCGACAGGAGCCCTACAAACACTTTTAATTTGTCTGCCAAACTTGAGCGACAAAAATCTGACACATTTTTTTCATTTTAATGCCAAACTTGGGCGACAGGAGCCCTACAAATACTTTTAATTTGTCTACCAAACTTGAGCGACAGAAATCTGACACATTTTTTTCATTTTTCTGCCAAACTTGGGCGACAGGAGCATTACAAATACTTTTAATTTGTATGCCAAACTTTAGCGACATAAATCTGACACATTTTTTTCATTTTTCTGCCAAACTTGGGCGACAGGAGCCCTACAAATACTTTTAATTTGTCTGCCAAACTTGGGCGACAGAAATCTGACACATTTTTTTCATTTTTTTGCTAAACTTGGGCGACAGGAGCCCTACAAATACTTGTAATTTGTCTGCCAAACTTGGGCGACAGAAATCTGACACATTTTTTTCATTTTTCTGCCAAACTTGGGCGACAGGAGCCCTACAAACACTTTTAATTTGTCTGCCAAACTTGAGCGACAGAAATCTGACACATTTTTTTCATTTTTCTGCCAAATTTGGGCGACAGGAGCCCTACAAATACTTGTAATTTGTTTGCCAAACTTGGGCGACATAAATCTGACACATTTTTGTCATTTTTCTGCCAAGCTTGGGCGACAGGAGCCCTTCAAATACTTTTAATTTGTCTGCCAAACTTGGGCGACATAAATCTGACACATTTTTTTCATTTTTCTGCCAAGCTTGGGCGACAGGAGCCCTACAAATACTTTTAATTTGTCTGCCAAACTTGGGCGACAGAAATCTGACACATTTTTTTCATTTTTTTGCTAAACTTGGGCGACAGGAGCCCTACAAATACTTGTAATTTGTCTGCCAAACTTGGGCGACAGAAATCTGACACATTTTTTTCATTTTTTTGCTAAACTTGGGCGACAGGAGCCCTACAAATACTTGTAATTTGTCTGCCAAACTTGGGGGACAGAAATCTGACACATTTTTTTCATTTTTCTGCCAAACTTGGGCGACAGGAGCCCTACAAACACTTTTAATTTGTCTGCCAAACTTGAGCGACAGAAATCTGACACATTTTTTTCATTTTTCTGCCAAATTTGGGCGACAGGAGCCCTACAAATACTTGTAATTTGTTTGCCAAACTTGGGCGACATAAATCTGACACATTTTTGTCATTTTTCTGCTAAACTTGGACGACAGGAGCCCTACAAATACTTTTAATTTGTCTGCCAAACTTGCTCGACATAAATCTGACAAATTTTTTTCATTTTTCTGCCAAACTTGGGCGACAGGAGCTCTACAAATACTTTTAATTTGTCTGCCAAACTTGCTCGACATAAATCTGACACATTTTTTTCATTTTTCTGCCAAGCTTGGGCGACAGGAGCCCTACAAACTCTTTTAATTTGTCTGCCAAACGTGGGCAACAGAAATCTGACACATTTTTTTCATTTTTCTGCCAAACTTGGGCGACAGGAGCCCTACAAACACTTTTACTTTGTCTGCCAAACTTGGGCGACAGAAATCTGACACATTTTTTTCATTTTTCTGCCAAATTTGGGCGAAAGGAGCCCTACAAATACTTGTAATTTGTTTGCCAAACTTGGGCGACAGAAATCTGACACATTTTTTTTCATTTTTCTGCCAAGCTTGGGCGACAGGAGCCCTACAAATACTTTTAATTTGTCTGCCAAACTTGGGCGACATAAATCTGACACATTTTTGTCATTTTTCTGCCAAACTTGGGCGACAGGAGCCCTACAAATACTTGTAATTTGTTTGCCAAACTTGGTCGACAGCAATCTGACACATTTTTTTTCATTTTTCTGCTAAACTTGGGCGACAGGAGCCCTACAAATACTTTTAATTTGTCTGCCAAACTTGCTCGACATAAATCTGACACATTTTTTTCATTTTTCTGCCAAACTTGGGCGACAGGAGCTCTACAAATACTTTTAATTTGTCTGCCAAACTTGCTCGACATAAATCTGACACATTTTTTTCATTTTTCTGCTAAGCTTGGGCGACAGGAGCCCTACAAATACTTTTAATTTGTCTGCCAAACTTGGGCGACAGAAATCTGACACATTTTTTTCATTTTTTTGCTAAACTTGGGCGACAGGAGCCCTACAAATACTTGTAATTTGTCTGCCAAACTTGGGCGACAGAAATCTGACACATTTTTTTCATTTTTCTGCCAAACTTGGGCGACAGGAGCCCTACAAACACTTTTAATTTGTCTGCCAATCTTGAGCGACAGAAATCTGACACATTTTTTTCATTTTTCTGCCAAATTTGGGCGACAGGAGCCCTACAAATACTTGTAATTTGTTTGCCAAACTTGGGCGACATAAATCTGACACATTTTTGTCATTTTTCTGCCAAACTTGGGCGACAGGAGCCCTACAAATACTTGTAATTTGTTTGCCAAACTTGGTCGACAGCAATCTGACACATTTTTTTTCATTTTTCTGCTAAACTTGGGCGACAGGAGCCCTACAAATACTTTTAATTTGTCTGCCAAACTTGCTCGACATAAATCTGACACATTTTTTTCATTTTTCTGCCAAACTTGGGCGACAGGAGCTCTACAAATACTTTTAATTTGTCTGCCAAACTTGCTCGACATAAATCTGACACATTTTTTTCATTTTTCTGCTAAGCTTGGGCGACAGGAGCCCTACAAATACTTTTAATTTGTCTGCCAAACTTGGGCGACAGAAATCTGACACATTTTTTTCATTTTTTTGCTAAACTTGGGCGACAGGAGCCCTACAAATACTTGTAATTTGTCTGCCAAACTTGGGCGACAGAAATCTGACACATTTTTTTCATTTTTCTGCCAAACTTGGGCGACAGGAGCCCTACAAACACTTTTAATTTGTCTGCCAAACTTGAGCGACAGAAATCTGACACATTTTTTTCATTTTTCTGCCAAACTTGGGCGACAGGAGCCCTACAAACACTTTTAATTTGTCTGCCAAACTTGGGCGACAGAAATCTGACACATTTTTTTCATTTTCTGCCAAATTTGGGCGACAGGAGCCCTACAAATACTTGTAATTTGTTTGCCAAACTTGGTCGACAGCAAGCTGACACATTTTTTTCATTTTTCTGCTAAACTTGGGCGACAGGAGCCCTACAAATACTTTTAATTTGTCTGCCAAACTTGCTCGACATAAATCTGACACATTTTTTTCATTTTTCTGCCAAACTTGGGCGACAGGAGCTCTACAAATACTTTTAATTTGTCTGCCAAACTTGCTCGACATAAATCTGACACATTTTTTTCATTTTTCTGCCAAGTTTGGGCGACAGGACCCCTACAAACTCTTTTAATTTGTCTGCCAAACTTGGGCAACAGAAATCTGACACATTTTTTTCATTTTTCTGCCAAACTTGGGCGACAGGAGCCCTACAAATACTTTTAATTTGTCTGCCAAACTTGGGCGACATAAATCTGACACATTTTTGTCATTTTTCTGCCAAACTTGGGCGACTGGAGCCCTACAAATACTTTTAATATGTCTGCCAAACTTGCTCGACATAAATCTGACACATTTTTTTCATTTTTCTGCCAAACTTGGGCGACAGGAGCTCTACAAATACTTTTAATTTGTCTGCCAAACTTGCTCGACATAAATCTGACACATTTTTTTCATTTTTCTGCCAAGTTTGGGCGACAGGACCCCTACAAACTCTTTTAATTTGTCTGCCAAACTTGGGCAACAGAAATCTGACACATTTTTTTCATTTTTCTGCCAAACTTGGGCGACAGGAGCCCTACAAATACTTTTAATTTGTCTGCCAAACTTGGGCGACATAAATCTGACACATTTTTGTCATTTTTCTGCCAAACTTGGGCGACTGGAGCCCTACAAATACTTTTAATATGTCTGCCAAACTTGCTCGACATAAATCTGACACATTTTTTTCATTTTTCTGCCAAACTTGGGCGACAGGAGCCCTACAAATACTTTTAATTTGTCTGCCAAACTTGGGTGACAGAAATCTGACAAATTTTTTTCATTTTTTTCCCAAACTTTGGCGACAGGAGCCCTACAAATTCTTGTAATTTGTCTGCCAAACTAGGGCGACAGAAATCTGACACATTTTTTTCATTTTTCTGCCAAACTTAGGCGACAGGAGCCCTACAAACACTTTTAATTTGTCTGCCAAACTTGGGCGACAGAAATCTGACACATTTTTTTCATTTTTCTGCCAAACTTGGGCGACAGGAGCCCTACAAACACTTTTAATTTGTCTGCCAAAATTGGGCGACAGAAATCTGACACATTATTTTCATTTTTCTGCCAAACTTGGGCGACAGGAGCCCTACAAATACTTTTAATTTGTCTGCCAAACTTGCTCGACATAAATCTGACACATTTTTTTCATTTTTCTGCCAAACTTGGGCGACAGGAGCCCTACAAATACTTTTAATTTGTCTGCCAAACTTGGGCGACATAAATCTGACACATTTTTTTCATTTTTCTGCCAAGCTTGGGCGACAGGAGCCCTACAAATACTTGTAATTTGTCTGCCAAACTTGGGCGACAGAAATCTGACACATTTTTTTCATTTTTCTGCCAAACTTGGGCGACAGGAGCCCTACAAACACTTTTAATTTGTCTGCCAAACTTGAGCGACAAAAATCTGACACATTTTTTTCATTTTAATGCCAAACTTGGGCGACAGGAGCCCTACAAATACTTTTAATTTGTCTACCAAACTTGAGCGACAGAAATCTGACACATTTTTTTCATTTTTCTGCCAAACTTGGGCGACAGGAGCATTACAAATACTTTTAATTTGTATGCCAAACTTTAGCGACATAAATCTGACACATTTTTTTCATTTTTCTGCCAAACTTGGGCGACAGGAGCCCTACAAATACTTTTAATTTGTCTGCCAAACTTGGGCGACAGAAATCTGACACATTTTTTTCATTTTTTTGCTAAACTTGGGCGACAGGAGCCCTACAAATACTTGTAATTTGTCTGCCAAACTTGGGCGACAGAAATCTGACACATTTTTTTCATTTTTCTGCCAAACTTGGGCGACAGGAGCCCTACAAACACTTTTAATTTGTCTGCCA
The DNA here is from genome assembly GCA_951394055.1 of Villa cingulata. NCBI lineage: Eukaryota > Metazoa > Arthropoda > Insecta > Diptera > Bombyliidae > Villa > Villa cingulata. The sequence continues at coordinate 24,332,191 of OX596019.1, read as the reverse complement.
AACTTGAGCGACAGAAATCTGACACATTTTTTTCATTTTTCTGCCAAATTTGGGCGACAGGAGCCCTACAAATACTTGTAATTTGTTTGCCAAACTTGGGCGACATAAATCTGACACATTTTTGTCATTTTTCTGCCAAGCTTGGGCGACAGGAGCCCTTCAAATACTTTTAATTTGTCTGCCAAACTTGGGCGACATAAATCTGACACATTTTTTTCATTTTTCTGCCAAGCTTGGGCGACAGGAGCCCTACAAATACTTTTAATTTGTCTGCCAAACTTGGGCGACAGAAATCTGACACATTTTTTTCATTTTTTTGCTAAACTTGGGCGACAGGAGCCCTACAAATACTTGTAATTTGTCTGCCAAACTTGGGCGACAGAAATCTGACACATTTTTTTCATTTTTTTGCTAAACTTGGGCGACAGGAGCCCTACAAATACTTGTAATTTGTCTGCCAAACTTGGGGGACAGAAATCTGACACATTTTTTTCATTTTTCTGCCAAACTTGGGCGACAGGAGCCCTACAAACACTTTTAATTTGTCTGCCAAACTTGAGCGACAGAAATCTGACACATTTTTTTCATTTTTCTGCCAAATTTGGGCGACAGGAGCCCTACAAATACTTGTAATTTGTTTGCCAAACTTGGGCGACATAAATCTGACACATTTTTGTCATTTTTCTGCTAAACTTGGACGACAGGAGCCCTACAAATACTTTTAATTTGTCTGCCAAACTTGCTCGACATAAATCTGACAAATTTTTTTCATTTTTCTGCCAAACTTGGGCGACAGGAGCCCTACAAATACTTTTAATTTGTCTGCCAAACTTGCTCGACATAAATCTGACACATTTTTTTCATTTTTCTGCCAAGCTTGGGCGACAGGAGCCCTACAAACTCTTTTAATTTGTCTGCCAAACGTGGGCAACAGAAATCTGACACATTTTTTTCATTTTTCTGCCAAACTTGGGCGACAGGAGCCCTACAAACACTTTTACTTTGTCTGCCAAACTTGGGCGACAGAAATCTGACACATTTTTTTCATTTTTCTGCCAAATTTGGGCGAAAGGAGCCCTACAAATACTTGTAATTTGTTTGCCAAACTTGGGCGACAGAAATCTGACACATTTTTTTTCATTTTTCTGCCAAGCTTGGGCGACAGGAGCCCTACAAATACTTTTAATTTGTCTGCCAAACTTGGGCGACAGAAATCTGACACATTTTTTTCATTTTTTTGCTAAACTTGGGCGACAGGAGCCCTACAAATACTTGTAATTTGTCTGCCAAACTTGGCGACAGAAATCTGACACATTTTTTTCATTTTTCTGCCAAACTTGGGCGACAGGAGCCCTACAAACACTTTTACTTTGTCTGCCAAACTTGGGCGACAGAAATCTGACACATTTTTTTCATTTTTCTGCCAAATTTGGGCGAAAGGAGCCCTACAAATACTTGTAATTTGTTTGCCAAACTTGGGCGACAGAAATCTGACACATTTTTTTTCATTTTTCTGCCAAACTTGGGCGACAGGAGCCTACAAATACTTTTAATTTGTCTGCCAGACTTGCTCGTCATGAATCTGACACATTTTTTTCATTTTTCTGCCAAACTTGGGCGACAGGAGCCCTACAATTACTTTTAATTTGTCTGCCAAACTTGGGCGACATAAATCTGACACATTGTTTTCATTTTTCTGCTAAGCTTGGGCGACAGGAGCCCTACAAATACTTTTAATTTGTCTGCCAAACTTGCTCGACATAAATCTGACACATTTTTTTCATTTTTCTGCCAAACTTGGGCGACAGGAGCCCTACAAATACTTGTAATTTGTTTGCCAAACTTGGGCGACAGAAATCTGACACATTTTTTTTCATTTTTCTGCTAAACTTGGGCGACAGGAACCCTACAAATACTTTTAATTTGTCTGCCAAACTTGCTCGACATAAATCTGACAAATTTTTTTCATTTTTCTGCCAAACTTGGGCGACAGGAGCTCTACAAATACTTTTAATTTGTCTGCCAAACTTGCTCGACATAAATCTGACACATTTTTTTCATTTTTCTGCCAAGCTTGGGCGACAGGAGCCCTACAAACTCTTTTAATTTGTCTGCCAAACTTGCTCGACATAAATCTGACACATTTTTTTTATTTTTCTGCCAAGCTTGGGCGACGGGAGCCCTACAAACTCTTTTAATTTGTCTGCCAAACTTGGGCAACAGAAATCTGACACATTTTTTTCATGTTTCTGCCAAACTTGGGCGACAGGAGCCCTACAAATACTTTTAATTTGTCTGCCAAACTTGGGCGACATAAATCTGACACATTTTTTTCATTTTTCTGCCAAACTTAGGCGACAGGAGCCCTACAAATACTTGTAATTTGTTTGCCAAACTTGGGCGACATAAATCTGACACATTTTTGTCATTTTTCTGCCAAACTTGGGCGACAGGAGCCCTACAAACACTTTTAATTTGTCTGCCAAACTTGAGCGACAGAAATCTGACACATTTTTTTCATTTTTCTGCCAAACTTGGGCGACAGGAGCCCTACAAATACTTGTAATTTGTTTGCCAAACTTGGGCGACATAAATCTGACACATTTTTGTCATTTTTCTGCCAAACTTGGGCGACGGGAGCCCTACAAACTCTTTTAATTTGTCTGCCAAACTTGGGCGACATAAATCTGACACATTTTTGTCATTTTTCTGCCAAACTTGGGCGACAGGAGCCCTACAAATACTTTTAATTTGTCTGCCAGACTTGCTCGACATGAATCTGACACATTTTTTTCATTTTTCTGGCAAACTTGGGCGACAGGAGCCCTACAACTACTTTTAATTTGTCTGCCAAACTTGGGCGACATAAATCTGACACATTTTTTTCATTTTTCTGCCAAGCTTGGGCGACAGGAGCCCTACAAATAATTTTAATTTGTCTGCCAAACTTGCTTGACATAAATCTGACACATTTTTTTCATTTTTCTGCCAAACTTGGGCGACAGGAGCCCTACAAATACTTGTAATTTGTTTGTCAAACTTGGGCGACAGAAATCTGACACATTTTTTTTCATTTTTCTGCTAAACTTGGGCGACAGGAACCCTACAAATACTTTTAATTTGTCTGCCAAACTTGCTCGACATAAATCTGACAAATTTTTTTCATTTTTCTGCCAAACTTGGGCGACAGGAGCTCTACAAATACTTTTAATTTGTCTGCCAAACTTGCTCGACATAAATCTGACACATTTTTTTCATTTTTCTGCCAAGCTTGGGTGACAGGAGCCCTACAAACTCTTTTAATTTGTCTGCCAAACTTGCTCGACATAAATCTGACACATTTTTTTCATTTTTCTGCCAAGCTTGGGCGACGGGAGCCCTACAAACACTTTTAATTTGTCTGCCAAACTTGAGCGACAGAAATCTGACACTTTTTTTTCATTTTTCTGCCAAATTTGGGCGACAGGAGCCCTACAAATACTTGTAATTTGTTTGCCAAACTTGGGCGACATAAATCTGACACATTTTTGTCATTTTTCTGCCAAACTTGGGCGACAGGAGCCCTACAAATACTTTTAATTTGTCTGCCAAACTTGGGCGACATAAATCTGACACATTTTTTTCATTTTTCTGCCAAACTTGGGCGACAGGAGCATTACAAATACTTTTAATTTGTCTGCCAAACTTGGGCGACATAAATCTGACACATTTTTTTCATTTTTCTGCCAAACTTGGGCGACAGGAGCCCTACAAATACTTTTAATTTGTCTGCCAAACTTGGGCGACAGAAATCTGACAAATTTTTTTATTTTTTTGCTAAACTTGGGCGACAGGAGCCCTACAAATACTTGTAATTTGTCTGCCAAACTTGGGCGACAGACATCTGACACATTTTTTTCATTTTTCTGCCAAACTTGGGCGACAGGAGCCCTACAAACACTTTTAATTTGTCTGCCAAACTTGAGCGACAGAAATCTGACACATTTTTTTCATTTTTCTGCCAAATTTGGGCGACAGGAGCCCTACAAATACTTGTAATTTGTTTGCCAAACTTGGGCGACATAAATCTGACACATTTTTGTCATTTTTCTGCCAAACTTGGGCGACAGGAGCCCTACAAATACTTTTAATTTGTCTGCCAAAATTGGGCGACATAAATCTGACACTTTTTTTTCATTTTTCTGCCAAACTTGGGCGACAGGAGCCCTACAAACACTTTTAATTTGTCTGCCAAACTTGGGCGACAGAAATATGACGCATATTTGTCATTTTTCTGCCAAACTTGGGCGACAGGAGCCCTACAAATACTTTCAAGTTGTCTGCCAAACTTGGGCGACAGAAATCTGACACATTTTTTTCATTTTTCTGCCAAGCTTGGGCGACAGGAGCCCTACAAATACTTTTAATTTGTCTGCCAAACTTGCTCGACATAAATCTGACACATTTTTGTCATTTTTCTGCCAAACTTGGGCGACAGGAGCCCTACAAATACTTTTAATTTGTCTGCCAAACTTGGGCGACAGAAATCTGACACATATTTGTCATTTTTCTGCCAAACTTGGGCGACAGGAGCCCTACAAACACTTTTAATTTGTCTGCCAAACTTGGGCGACAGAAATATGACGCATATTTGTCATTTTTCTGCCAAACTTGGGCGACAGGAGCCCTACAAATACTTTCAAGTTGTCTGCCAAACTTGGGCGACAGAAATCTGACACAGTTTTTTCATTTTTCTGCCAAACTTGGGCGACAGGAGCCCTACAAACAATTTTAATTTGTCTGCCAAACTTGGGCGACATAAATCTGACACATTTTTGTCATTTTTCTGCCAAACTTGGGCGACAGGAGCCCTACAAATACTTGTAATTTGTTTGCCAAACTTGGGCGACAGAAATCTGACACATTTTTTTTCATTTTTCTGCCAAACTTGGGCGACAGGAGCCCTACAAATACTTTTAATTTGTCTGCCAGACTTGCTCGACATGAATCTGACACATTTTTTTTCATTTTTCTGCCAAACTTGGGCGACAGGAGCCCTACAATTACTTTTAATTTGTCTGCCAAACTTGGGCGACATAAATCTGACACATTTTTTTCATTTTTCTGCTAAGCTTGGGCGACAGGAGCCCTACAAATACTTTTAATTTGTCTGCCAAACTTGCTCGACATAAATCTGACACATTTTTTTCATTTTTCTGCCAAACTTGGGCGACAGGAGCCCTACAATTACTTTTAATTTGTCTGCCAAACTTGGGCGACATAAATCTGACACATTTTTTTCATTTTTCTGCTAAGCTTGGGCGACAGGAGCCCTACAAATACTTTTAATTTGTCTGCCAAACTTGCTCGACATAAATCTGACACATTTTTTTCATTTTTCTGCCAAACTTGGGCGACAGGAGCCCTACAAATACTTGTAATTTGTTTGCCAAACTTGGGCGACAGAAATCTGACACATTTTTTTTCATTTTTCTGCTAAACTTGGGCGACAGGAACCCTACAAATACTTTTAATTTGTCTGCCAAACTTGCTCGACATAAATCTGACAAATTTTTTTCATTTTTCTGCCAAACTTGGGCGACAGGAGCTCTACAAATACTTTTAATTTGTCTGCCAAACTTGCTCGACATAAATCTGACACATTTTTTTCATTTTTCTGCCAAGCTTGGGCGACAGGAGCCCTACAAACTTTTTTAATTTGTCTGCCAAACTTGCTCGACATAAATCTGACACATTTTTTTTATTTTTCTGCCAAGCTTGGGCGACGGGAGCCCTACAAACTCTTTTAATTTGTCTGCCAAACTTGGGCAACAGAAATCTGACACATTTTTTTCATTTTTCTGCCAAACTTGGGCGACAGGAGCCCTACAAATACTTTTAATTTGTCTGCCAAACTTGGGCGACATAAATCTGACACATTTTTTTCATTTTTCTGTCAAACTTGGGCGACAGGAGCAATACAAATACTTGTAATTTGTTTGCCAAACTTGGGCGACATAAATCTGACACATTTTTGTCATTTTTCTGCCAAACTTGGGCGACAGGAGCCCTACAAACACTTTTAATTTGTCTGCCAAACTTGAGCGACAGAAATCTGACACATTTTTTTCATTTTTCTGCCAAATTTGGGCGACAGGAGCCCTACAAATACTTGTAATTTGTTTGCAAAACTTGGGCGACATAAATCTGACACATTTTTGTCATTTTTCTGCCAAACTTGGGCGACAGGAGCCCTACAAATACTTTTAATTTGTCTGCCAGACTTGCTCGACATGAATCTGACACATTTTTTTCATTTTTCTGCCAAACTTGGGCGACAGGAGCCCTACAAATACTTGTAATTTGTCTGCCAAACTTGGCGACAGAAATCTGACACATTTTTTTATTTTTCTGCCAAATTTGGGCGACAGGAGCCCTACAAATACTTGTAGTTTGTTTGCCAAACTTGGGCGACATAAATCTGACACATTTTTGTCATTTTTCTGCCAAACTTGGGCGACAGGAGCCCTACAAACACTTTTAATTTGTCTGCCAAACTTGAGCGACAGAAATCTGACACATTTTTTTCATTTTTCTGCCAAATTTGGGCGACAGGAGCCCTGCAAATACTTGTAATTTGTTTGCCAAACTTGGGCGACATAAATCTGACACATTTTTGTCATTTTTCTGCCAAACTTGGGCGACAGGAGCCCTACAAATACTTTTAATTTGTCTGCCAAACTTGGGCGACATAAATCTGACACATTTTTTTCATTTTTCTGCCAAACTTGGGCGACAGGAGCCCTACAAATACTTGTAATTTGTCTGCCAAACTTGGCGACAGAAATCTGACACATTTTTTTCATTTTTCTGCCAAACTTGGGCGACAGGAGCCCTACAAACACTTTTACTTTGTCTGCCAAACTTGGGCGACAGAAATCTGACACATTTTTTTCATTTTTCTGCCAAATTTGGGCGACAGGAGCCCTACAAATACTTGTAATTTGTTTACCAAACTTGGGCGACAGAAATCTGACACATTTTTTTTCATTTTTCTGCTAAACTTGGGCGACAGGAACCCTACAAATACTTTTAATTTGTCTGCCAAACTTGCTCGACATAAATCTGACAAATTTTTTTCATTTTTCTGCCAAACTTGGGCGACAGGAGCTCTACAAATACTTTTAATTTGTCTGCCAAACTTGCTCGACATAAATCTGACACATTTTTTTCATTTTTCTGCCAAGCTTGGGCGACAGGAGCCCTACAAACTCTTTTAATTTGTCTGCCAAACTTGCTCGACATAAATCTGACACATTTTTTTCATTTTTCTGCCAAGCTTGGGCGACGGGAGCCCTACAAACTCTTTTAATTTGTCTGCCAAACTTGGGCAACAGAAATCTGACACATTTTTTTCATTTTTCTGCCAAACTTGGGCGACAGGAGCCCTACAAATACTTTTAATTTGTCTGCCAAACTTGGGCGACATAAATCTGACACATTTTTGTCATTTTTCTGCCAAACTTGGGCGACAGGAGCCCTACAAATACTTTTAATTTGTCTGCCAAACTACCTCGACATAAATCTGACACATTTTTTTCATTTTTCTGCCAAACTTGGGCGACAGGAGCCCTACAAATACTTTTAATTTGTCTGCCAACTACAAATACTTGTAATTTGTCTGCCAAACTTGGGCGACAGAAATCTGACACATTTTTTTTTCATTTTTCTGCCAAACTTGGGCGACAGGAGCCCTACAAACACTTTTAATTTGTCTGCCAAACTTGGGCGACATAAATCTGACACATTTTTTTCATTTTTCTGCCAAACTTGGGCGACAGGAGCCCTACAAACAATTTTAATTTGTCTGGCAAACTTGGGCGACAGAAATCTGACACATTTTTTTCATTTTTCTGCCAAACTTGGGCGACAGGAGCCCTACAAACACTTTTAATTTGTCTGCCAAACTTGAGCGACAGAAATCTGACACATTTTTTTCATTTTTCTGCCAAATTTGGGCGACAGGAGCCCTACAAATACTTGTAATTTGTTTGCCAAACTTGGGCGACATAAATCTGACACATTTTTGTCATTTTTCTGCCAAACTTGGGCGACAGGAGCCCTACAAATACTTGTAATTTGTTTGCCAAACTTGGTCGACAGCAATCTGACACATTTTTTTTCATTTTTCTGCTAAACTTGGGCGACAGGAGCCCTACAAATACTTTTAATTTGTCTGCCAAACTTGCTCGACATAAATCTGACACATTTTTTTCATTTTTCTGCCAAACTTGGGCGACAGGAGCTCTACAAATACTTTTAATTTGTCTGCCAAACTTGCTCGACATAAATCTGACACATTTTTTTCATTTTTCTGCCAAGCTTGGGCGACAGGAGCCCTACAAATACTTTTAATTTGTCTGCCAAACTTGCTCGACATAAATCTGACACATTTTTTTCATTTTTCTGCCAAACTTGGGCGACAGAAATCTGACACATTTTTTTCATTTTTTTGCTAAACTTGGGCGACAGGAGCCCTACAAATACTTGTAATTTGTCTGCCAAACTTGGGCGACAGAAATCTGACACATTTTTTTCATTTTTCTGCCAAACTTGGGCGACAGGAGCCCTACAAACACTTTTAATTTGTCTGCCAAACTTGAGCGACAGAAATCTGACACATTTTTTTCATTTTTCTGCCAAACTTGGGCGACAGGAGCCCTACAAACACTTTTAATTTGTCTGCCAAACTTGGGCGACAGAAATCTGACACATTTTTTTCATTTTCTGCCAAATTTGGGCGACAGGAGCCCTACAAATACTTGTAATTTGTTTGCCAAACTTGGTCGACAGCAATCTGACACATTTTTTTCATTTTTCTGCTAAACTTGGGCGACAGGAGCCCTACAAATACTTTTAATTTGTCTGCCAAACTTGCTCGACATAAATCTGACACATTTTTTTCATTTTTCTGCCAAACTTGGGCGACAGGAGCTCTACAAATACTTTTAATTTGTCTGCAAAACTTGCTCGACATAAATCTGACACATTTTTTTCATTTTTCTGCCAAGTTTGGGCGACAGGACCCCTACAAATACTTGTAATTTGTTTGCCAAACTTGGTCGACAGCAATCTGACACATTTTTTTCATTTTTCTGCTAAACTTGGGCGACAGGAGCCCTACAAACACTTTTAATTTGTCTGCCAAAATTGGGCGACAGAAATCTGACACATTATTTTCATTTTTCTGCCAAACTTGGGCGACAGGAGCCCTACAAATACTTTTAATTTGTCTGCCAAACTTGCTCGACATAAATCTGACACATTTTTTTCATTTTTCTGCCAAACTTGGGCGACAGGAGCCCTACAAATACTTTTAATTTGTCTGCCAAACTTGGGCGACATAAATCTGACACATTTTTTTCATTTTTCTGCCAAGCTTGGGCGACAGGAGCCCTACAAATACTTTTAATTTGTCTGCCAAACTTGGGCGACATAAATCTGACACATTTTTTTCATTTTTCTGCCAAGCTTGGGCGACAGGAGCCCTACAAATACTTTTAATTTGTCTGCCAAACTTGGGCGACAGAAATCTGACACATTTTTTTCATTTTTCTGCCAAGCTTGGGCGACAGGAGCCCTACAAATACTTTTAATTTGTCTGCCAAACTTGCTCGACATAAATCTGACACATTTTTTTCATTTTTCTGCCAAACTTGGGCGACAGGAGCCCTACAAATACTTGTAATTTGTTTGCCAAACTTGGGCGACAGAAATCTGACACATTTTTTTTCATTTTTCTGCTAAACTTGGGCGACAGGAACCCTACAAATACTTTTAATTTGTCTGCCAAACTTGCTCGACATAAATCTGACAAATTTTTTTCATTTTTCTGCCAAACTTGGGCGACAGGAGCTCTACAAATACTTTTAATTTGTCTGCCAAACTTGCTCGACATAAATCTGACACATTTTTTTCATTTTTCTGCCAAGCTTGGGTGACAGGAGCCCTACAAACTCTTTTAATTTGTCTGCCAAACTTGCTCGACATAAATCTGACACATTTTTTTCATTTTTCTGCCAAGCTTGGGCGACGGGAGCCCTACAAACACTTTTAATTTGTCTGCCAAACTTGAGCGACAGAAATCTGACACTTTTTTTTTCATTTTTCTGCCAAATTTGGGCGACAGGAGCCCTACAAATACTTGTAATTTGTTTGCCTAACTTGGGCGACATAAATCTGACACATTTTTGTCATTTTTCTGCCAAACTTGGGCGACAGGAGCCCTACAAATACTTTTAATTTGTCTGCCAAACTTGGGCGACATAAATCTGACACATTTTTTTCATTTTTCTGCCAAACTTGGGCGACAGGAGCATTACAAATACTTTTAATTTGTCTGCCAAACTTGGGCGACATAAATCTGACACATTTTTTTCATTTTTCTGCCAAACTTGGGCGACAGGAGCCCTACAAATACTTTTAGCATTACAAATACTTTTAATTTGTCTGCCAAACTTGGGCGACATAAATCTGACACATTTTTTTCATTTTTCTGCCAAGCTTGGGCGACAGGAGCCCTACAAATACTTTTAATTTGTCTGCCAAACTTGGGCGACAGAAATCTGACACATTTTTTTCATTTTTTTGCTAAACTTGGGCGACAGGAGCCCTACAAATACTTGTAATTTGTCTGCCAAACTTGGGCGACAGACATCTGACACATTTTTTTCATTTTTCTGCCAAACTTGGGCGACAGGAGCCCTACAAACACTTTTAATTTGTCTGCCAAACTTGAGCGACAGAAATCTGACACATTTTTTTCATTTTTCTGCCAAATTTGGGCGACAGGAGCCCTACAAATACTTGTAATTTGTTTGCCCAACTTGGGCGACTTAAATCTGACACATTTTTGTCATTTTTCTGCCAAACTTGGGCGACAGGAGCCCTACAAATACTTTTAATTTGTCTGCCAAAATTGGGCGACATAAATCTGACACTTTTTTTTCATTTTTCTGCCAAACTTGGGCGACAGGAGCCCTACAAACACTTTTAATTTGTCTGCCAAACTTGGGCGACAGAAATATGACGCATATTTGTCATTTTTCTGCCAAACTTGGGCGACAGGAGCCCTACAAATACTTTCAAGTTGTCTGCCAAACTTGGGCGACATAAATCTGACACATTTTTGTCATTTTTCTGCCAAACTTGGGCGACAGGAGCCCTACAAATACTTTTAATTTGTCTGCCAAACTTGGGCGACAGAAATCTGACACATATTTTTCATTTTTCTGCCAAACTTGGGCGACAGGAGCCCTACAAACACTTTTAATTTGTCTGCCAAACTTGGGCGACAGAAATATGACGCATATTTGTCATTTTTCTGCCAAACTTGGGCGACAGGAGCCCTACAAATACTTTCAAGTTGTCTGCCAAACTTGGGCGACAGAAATCTGACACATTTTTTTCATTTTTCTGCCAAACTTGGGCGACAGGAGCCCTACAAACACTTTTACTTTGTCTGCCAAACTTGGGCGACAGAAATCTGACACATTTTTTTCATTTTTCTGCCAAATTTGGGCGAAAGGAGCCCTACAAATACTTGTAATTTGTTTGCCAAACTTGGGCGACAGAAATCTGACACATTTTTTTTCATTTTTCTGCCAAACTTGGGCGACAGGAGCCCTACAAATACTTTTAATTTGTCTGCCAGACTTGCTCGACATGAATCTGACACATTTTTTTCATTTTTCTGCCAAACTTGGGCGACAGGAGCCCTACAATTACTTTTAATTTGTCTGCCAAACTTGGGCGACATAAATCTGACACATTTTTTTCATTTTTCTGCTAAGCTTGGGCGACAGGAGCCCTACAAATACTTTTAATTTGTCTGCCAAACTTGCTTGACATAAATCTGACACATTTTTTTCATTTTTCTGCCAAACTTGGGCGACAGGAGCCCTACAAATACTTGTAATTTGTTTGCCAAACTTGGGCGACAGAAATCTGACACATTTTTTTTTCATTTTTCTGCTAAACTTGGGCGACAGGAACCCTACAAATACTTTTAATTTGTCTGCCAAACTTGCTCGACATAAATCTGACAAATTTTTTTCATTTTTCTGCCAAACTTGGGCGACAGGAGCTCTACAAATACTTTTAATTTGTCTGCCAAACTTGCTCGACATAAATCTGACACATTTTTTTCATTTTTCTGCCAAGCTTGGGCGACAGGAGCCCTACAAACTCTTTTAATTTGTCTGCCAAACTTGCTCGACATAAATCTGACACATTTTTTTTATTTTTCTGCCAAGCTTGGGCGACGGGAGCCCTACAAACTCTTTTAATTTGTCTGCCAAACTTGGGCAACAGAAATCTGACACATTTTTTTCATTTTTCTGCCAAACTTGGGCGACAGGAGCCCTACAAATACTTGTAATTTGTTTGCCAAACTTGGGCGACATAAATCTGACACATTTTTGTCATTTTTCTGCCAAACTTGGGCGACAGGAGCCCTACAAACACTTTTAATTTGTCTGCCAAACTTGAGCGACAGAAATCTGACACATTTTTTTCATTTTTCTGCCAAATTTGGGCGACAGGAGCCCTTTAAATACTTGTAATTTGTTTGCAAAACTTGGGCGACATAAATCTGACACATTTTTGTCATTTTTCTGCCAAACTTGGGCGACAGGAGCCCTACAAATACTTTTAATTTGTCTGCCAGACTTGCTCGACATGAATCTGACACATTTTTTTCATTTTTCTGCCAAACTTGGGCGACAGGAGCCCTACAAATACTTGTAATTTGTCTGCCAAACTTGGCGACAGAAATCTGACACATTTTTTTATTTTTCTGCCAAATTTGGGCGACAGGAGCCCTACAAATACTTGTAGTTTGTTTGCCAAACTTGGACGACATAAATCTGACACATTTTTGTCATTTTTCTGCCAAACTTGGGCGACAGGAGCCCTACAAACACTTTTAATTTGTCTGCCAAACTTGAGCGACAGAAATCTGACACATTTTTTTCATTTTTCTGCCAAATTTGGGCGACAGGAGCCCTGCAAATACTTGTAATTTGTTTGCCAAACTTGGGCGACATAAATCTGACACATTTTTGTCATTTTTCTGCCAAACTTGGGCGACAGGAGCCCTACAAACACTTTTACTTTGTCTGCCAAACTTGCTCGACATAAATCTGACAAATTTTTTTCATTTTTCTGCCAAACTTGGGCGACAGGAGCTCTACAAATACTTTTAATTTGTCTGCCAAACTTGCTCGACATAAATCTGACACATTTTTTTCATTTTTCTGCCAAGCTTGGGCGACAGGAGCCCTACAAACTCTTTTAGTTTGTCTGCTAAACTTGCTCGACATAAATCTGACACATTTTTTTCATTTTTCTGCCAAGCTTGGGCGACGGGAGCCCTACAAACTCTTTTAATTTGTCTGCCAAACTTGGGCAACAGAAATCTGACACATTTTTTTCATTTTTCTGCCAAACTTGGGCGACAGGAGCCCTACAAATACTTTTAATTTGTCTGCCAAACTTAGGCGACATAAATCTGACACATTTTTGTCATTTTTCTGCCAAACTTGGGCGACAGGAGCCCTACAAATACTTTTAATTTGTCTGGTAAACTACCTCGACATAAATCTGACACATTTTTTTCATTTTTCTGCCAAACTTGGGCGACAGGAGCCCTACAAATACTTTTAATTTGTCTGCCAACTACAAATACTTGTAATTTGTCTGCCAAACTTGGGCGACAGAAATCTGACACATTTTTTTTTTCATTTTTCTGCCAAACTTGGGCGACAGGAGCCCTACAAACACTTTTAATTTGTCTGCCAAACTTGGGCGACATAAATCTGACACATTTTTTTCATTTTTCTGCCAAACTTGGGCGACAGGAGCCCTACAAACAATTTTAATTTGTCTGGCAAACTTGGGCGACAGAAATCTGACACATTTTTTTCATTTTTCTGCCAAACTTGGGCGACAGGAGCCCTACAAACACTTTTAATTTGTCTGCCAAACTTGAGCGACAGAAATCTGACACATTTTTTTCATTTTTCTGCCAAATTTGGGCGACAGGAGCCCTACAAATACTTGTAATTTGTTTGCCAAACTTGGGCGACATAAATCTGACACATTTTTGTCATTTTTCTGCCAAACTTGGGCGACAGGAGCCCTACAAATACTTGTAATTTGTTTGCCAAACTTGGTCGACAGCAATCTGACACATTTTTTTTCATTTTTCTGCTAAACTTGGGCGACAGGAGCCCTACAAATACTTTTAATTTGTCTGCCAAACTTGCTCGACATAAATCTGACACATTTTTTTCATTTTTCTGCCAAACTTGGGCGACAGGAGCTCTACAAATACTTTTAATTTTTCTGCCAAACTTGCTCGACATAAATCTGACACATTTTTTTCATTTTTCTGCTAAGCTTGGGCGACAGGAGCCCTACAAATACTTTTAATTTGTCTGCCAAACTTGGGCGACAGAAATCTGACACATTTTTTTCATTTTTTTGCTAAACTTGGGCGACAGGAGCCCTACAAATACTTGTAATTTGTCTGCCAAACTTGGGCGACAGAAATCTGACACATTTTTTTCATTTTTCTGCCAAACTTGGGCGACAGGAGCCCTACAAACACTTTTAATTTGTCTGCCAAACTTGAGCGACAGAAATCTGACACATTTTTTTCATTTTTCTGCCAAACTTGGGCGACAGGAGCCCTACAAACACTTTTAATTTGTCTGCCAAACTTGGGCGACAGAAATCTGACACATTTTTTTCATTTTCTGCCAAATTTGGGCGACAGGAGCCCTACAAATACTTGTAATTTGTTTGCCAAACTTGGTCGACAGCAAGCTGACACATTTTTTTCATTTTTCTGCTAAACTTGGGCGACAGGAGCCCTACCAATACTTTTAATTTGTCTGCCAAACTTGCTCGACATAAATCTGACACATTTTTTTCATTTTTCTGCCAAACTTGGGCGACAGGAGCTCTACAAATACTTTTAATTTGTCTGCCAAACTTGCTCGACATAAATCTGACACATTTTTTTCATTTTTCTGCCAAGTTTGGGCGACAGGACCCCTACAAACTCTTTTAATTTGTCTGCCAAACTTGGGCAACAGAAATCTGACACATTTTTTTCATTTTTCTGCCAAACTTGGGCGACAGGAGCCCTACAAATACTTTTAATTTGTCTGCCAAACTTGGGCGACATAAATCTGACACATTTTTGTCATTTTTCTGCCAAACTTGGGCGACTGGAGCCCTACAAATACTTTTAATATGTCTGCCAAACTTGCTCGACATAAATCTGACACATTTTTTTCATTTTTCTGCCAAACTTGGGCGACAGGAGCCCTACAAATACTTTTAATTTGTCTGCCAAACTTGGGTGACAGAAATCTGACAAATTTTTTTCATTTTTTTGCCAAACTTGGGCGACAGGAGCCCTACAAATACTTGCTATTTGTCTGCCAAACTTGGGCGACATAAATCTGACACATTTTTTTCATTTTTCTGCCAAACTTTGGCGACAGGAGCCCTACAAATACTTGTAATTTGTCTGCCAAACTAGGGCGACAGAAATCTGACACATTTTTTTCATTTTTCTGCCAAACTTAGGCGACAGGAGCCCTACAAACACTTTTAATTTGTCTGCCAAACTTGAGCGACAAAAATCTGACACATTTTTTTCATGTTACTGCCAAACTTGGGCGACAGGCGCCCTACAAACACTTTTAATTTGTCTGCCAAACTTGGGCGACAGAAATCTGACACATTTTTTTCATTTTTCTGCCAAACTTGGGCGACAGGAGCCCTACAAATACTTTTAATTTGTCTGCCAAACTTGCTCGACATAAATCTGACACATTTTTTTCATTTTTCTGCCAAACTTGGGCGACAGGAGCCCTACAAATACTTTTAATTTGTCTGCCAAACTTGGGCGACATAAATCTGACACATTTTTTTCATTTTTCTGCCAAGCTTGGGCGACAGGAGCCCTACAAATACTTGTAATTTGTCTGCCAAACTTGGGCGACAGAAATCTGACACATTTTTTTCATTTTTCTGCCAAACTTGGGCGACAGGAGCCCTACAAACACTTTTAATTTGTCTGCCAAACTTGAGCGACAAAAATCTGACACATATTTTTCATTTTAATGCCAAACTTGGGCGACAGGAGCCCTACAAATACTTTTAATTTGTCTGCCAAACTTGAGCGACAGAAATCTGACACATTTTTTTCATTTTTCTGCCAAACTTGGGCGACAGGAGCATTACAAATACTTTTAATTTGTATGCCAAACTTGGGCGACATAAATCTGACACATTTTTTTCATTTTTCTGCCAAACTTGGGCGACAGGAGCCCTACAAATACTTTTAATTTGTCTGCCAAACTTGGGCGACAGAAATCTGACACATTTTTTTCATTTTTTTGCTAAACTTGGGCGACAGGAGCCCTACAAATACTTGTAATTTGTCTGCCAAACTTGGGCGACAGAAATCTGACACATTTTTTTCATTTTTCTGCCAAACTTGGGCGACAGGAGCCCTACAAACACTTTTAATTTGTCTGCCAAACTTGAGCGACAGAAATCTGACACATTTTTTTCATTTTTCTGCCAAATTTGGGCGACAGGAGCCCTACAAATACTTGTAATTTGTTTGCCAAACTTGGGCGACATAAATCTGACACATTTTTGTCATTTTTCTGCCAAACTTGGGCGACAGGAGCCCTACAAATACTTTTAATTTGTCTGCCAAACTTGGGCGACATAAATCTGACACATTTTTTTCATTTTTCTGCCAAGCTTGGGCGACAGGAGCCCTACAAATACTTTTAATTTGTCTGCCAAACTTGGGCGACAGAAATCTGACACATTTTTTTCATTTTTTTGCTAAACTTGGGCGACAGGAGCCCTACAAATACTTGTAATTTGTCTGCCAAACTTGGGCGACAGAAATCTGACACATTTTTTTCATTTTTCTGCCAAACTTGGGCGACAGGAGTCCTACAAACACTTTTAATTTGTCTGCCAAACTTGAGCGACAGAAATCTGACACATTTTTTTCATTTTTCTGCCAAATTTGGGCGACAGGAGCCCTACAAATACTTGTAATTTGTTTGCCAAACTTGGGCGACATAAATCTGACACATTTTTGTCATTTTTCTGCCAAACTTGGGCGACAGGAGCCCTACAAATACTTTTAATTTGTCTGCCAAACTTGGGCGACATAAATCTGACACATTTTTTTCCTTTTTCTGCCAAACTTGGGCGACAGGAGCCCTACAAATACTTTTAATTTGTCTGCCAAACTTGGGCGACAGAAATCTGACACATTTTTTTCATTTTTCTGCCAAACTTGGGCGACAGGAGCCCTACAAACAATTTTAATTTGTCTGCCAAACTTGGGCAACAGAAATCTGACACATCTTTTACATTTTTCTGCCAAATTTGGGCGACAGGAGCCCTACAAATACTTGTAATTTGTCTGCCAAACTTGGGCGACATAAATCTGACACATTTTTGTCATTTATCTGCCAAACTTGGGCGACAGGAGCCCTACAAATACTTTTAATTTGTCTGCCAAGCTTGGGCGACAGAAATCTGACACATTTTTTTTATTTTTTTGCTATACTTGGGCGACAGGAGCCCTACAAATACTTGTAATTTGTCTGCCAAACTTGGCGACAGAAATCTGACACATTTTTTTCATTTTTCTAACAAACTTGGGCGACAGGAGCCCTACAAACACTTTTACTTTGTCTGCCAAACTTGGGCGACAGAAATCTGACACATTTTTTTCATTTTTCTGCCAAATTTGGGCGAAAGGAGCCCTACAAATACTTGTAATTTGTTTGCCAAACTTGGGCGACAGAAATCTGACACATTTTTTTTCATTTTTCTGCTAAACTTGGACGACAGGAGCCCTACAAATACTTTTAATTTGTCTGCCAAACTTGCTCGACATAAATCTGACAAATTTTTTTCATTTTTCTGCCAAACTTGGGCGACAGGAGCTCTACAAATACTTTTAATTTGTCTGCCAAACTTGCTCGACATAAATCTGACACATTTTTTTCATTTTTCTGCCAAGCTTGGGCGACAGGAGCCCTACAAACTCTTTTAATTTGTCTGCCAAACTTGCTCGACATAAATCTGACACATTTTTTTCATTTTTCTGCCAAGCTTGGGCGACAGGAGCCCTACAAACTCTTTTAATTTGTCTGCCAAACGTGGGCAACAGAAATCTGACACATTTTTTTCATTTTTCTGCCAAACTTGGGCGACTGGAGCCCTACAAATACTTTTAATTTGTCTGCCAAACTTGGGCGACAGGAGCCCTACAAATACTTTTAATTTGTCTGCCAAACTACCTCGACATAAATCTGACACATTTTTTTCATTTTTCTGCCAAACTTGGGCGACAGGAGCCCTACAAATACTTTTAATTTGTCTGCCAAACTTGGGTGACAGAAATCTGACAAATTTTTTTCATTTTTTTGCCAAACTTGGGCGACAGGAGCCCTACAAATACTTGTAATTTGTCTGCCAAACTTGGCCGACAGAAATCTGACACATTTTTTTCATTTTTCTGCCAAACTTGGGCGACAGGAGGCCTACAAATACTTTTAATTTGTCTGCCAAACTTGGGCGACATAAATCTGACACATTTTTGTCATTTTTCTGCCAAACTTGGTTGACAGGAGCCCTACAAATACTTTTAATTTGTCTGCCAGACTTGCTCGACATGAATCTGACACATTTTTTTCATTTTTCTGCCAAACTTGGGCGACAGGAGCCCTACAATTACTTTTAATTTGTCTGCCAAACTTGGGCGACATAAATCTGACACATTTTTTTCATTTTTCTGCCAAGCTTGGGCGACAGGAGCCCTACAAATACTTTTAATTTGTCTGCCAAACTTGCTCGACATAAATCTGACACATTTTTTTTATTTTTCTGCCAAACTTGGGCGACAGGAGCCCTACAAATACTTTTAATTTGTCTGCCAAACTTGGGTGACAGAAATCTGACAAATTTTTTTCATTTTTTTGCCAAACTTGGGCGACAGGAGCCCTACAAATACTTGTAATTTGTCTGCCAAACTTGGGCGACAGAAATCTGACACATTTTTTTCATTTTTCTGCCAAACTTGGGCGACAGGAGCCCTACAATTACTTTTAATTTTTTCTGCCAAACTTGGGCGACATAAATCTGACACATTTTTTTCATTTTTCTGCCAAGCTTGGGCGACAGGACCCCTACAAACTCTTTTAATTTGTCTGCCAAACTTGGGCAACAGAAATCTGACACATTTTTTTCATTTTTCTGCCAAACTTGGGCGACAGGAGCCCTACAAATACTTTTAATTTGTCTGCCAAACTTGGGCGACATAAATCTGACACATTTTTGTCATTTTTCTGCCAAACTTGGGCGACAGGAGCCCTACAAATACTTTTAATTTGTCTACCAAACTTGCTCGACATAAATCTGACAATTTTTTTTCATTTTTTTGCCAAACTTGGGCGACAGGAGCCCTACAAATACTTGTAATTTGTCTGCCAAACTTGGGCGACAGAAATCTGACACATTTTTTTCATTTTTCTGCCAAACTTGGGCGACAGGAGGCCTACAATTTCTTTTAATTTGTCTGCCAAACTTGGGCGACATAAATCTGACACATTTTTTTCATTTGTCTGCCAAGCTTGGGCGACAGGAGCCCTACAAATACTTGCTATTTGTCTGCCAAACTTGGGCGACATAAATCTGACACATTTTTTTCATTTTTCTGCCAAACTTTGGCGACAGGAGCCCTACAAATACTTGTAATTTGTCTGCCAAACTAGGGCGACAGAAATCTGACACATTTTTTTCATTTGTCTGCCAAACTTGGGCGACAGAAATCTGACACATTTTTTTCATTTTTCTGCCAAACTTGGGCGACAGGAGCCCTACAAATACTTTTAATTTGTCTGCCAAACTTGGGCGACATAAATCTGACACATTTTTTTCATTTTTCTGCCAAACTTGGGCGACAGGAGCCCTACAAATACTTTTAATTTGTCTGCCAAACTTGGGCGACATAAATCTGACACATTTTTTTCATTTTTCTGCCAAGCTTGGGCGACAGGAGCCCTACAAATACTTGTAATTTGTCTGCCAAACTTGGGCGACAGAAATCTGACACATTTTTTTCATTTTTCTGCCAAACTTGGGCGACAGGAGCCCTACAAACACTTTTAATTTGTCTGCCAAACTTGAGCGACAAAAATCTGACACATTTTTTTCATTTTAATGCCAAACTTGGGCGACAGGAGCCCTACAAATACTTTTAATTTGTCTGCCAAACTTGAGCGACAGAAATCTGACACATTTTTTTCATTTTTCTGCCAAACTTGGGCGACAGGAGCATTACAAATACTTTTAATTTGTATGCCAAACTTGGGCGACATAAATCTGACACATTTTTTTCATTTTTCTGCCAAACTTGGGCGACAGGAGCCCTACAAATACTTTTAATTTGTCTGCCAAACTTGGGCGACAGAAATCTGACACATTTTTTTCATTTTTTTGCTAAACTTGGGCGACAGGAGCCCTACAAATACTTGTAATTTGTCTGCCAAACTTGGGCGACAGAAATCTGACACATTTTTTTCATTTTTCTGCCAAACTTGGGCGACAGGAGCCCTACAAACACTTTTAATTTGTCTGCCAAACTTGAGCGACAGAAATCTGACACATTTTTTTCATTTTTCTGCCAAACTTGGGCGACAGGAGCCCTACAAATACTTTTAATTTGTCTGCCAAACTTGGGCGACATAAATCTGACACATTTTTTTCATTTTTCTGCCAAGCTTGGGCGACAGGAGCCCTACAAATACTTTTAATTTGTCTGCCAAACTTGGGCGACAGAAATCTGACACATTTTTTTCATTTTTTTGCTAAACTTGGGCGACAGGAGCCCTACAAATACTTGTAATTTGTCTGCCAAACTTGGGCGACAGAAATCTGACACATTTTTTTCATTTTTCTGCCAAACTTGGGCGACAGGAGTCCTACAAACACTTTTAATTTGTCTGCCAAACTTGAGCGACAGAAATCTGACACATTTTTTTCATTTTTCTGCCAAATTTGGGCGACAGGAGCCCTACAAATACTTGTAATTTGTTTGCCAAACTTGGGCGACATAAATCTGACACATTTTTGTCATTTTTCTGCCAAACTTGGGCGACAGGAGCCCTACAAATACTTTTAATTTGTCTGCCAAACTTGGGCGACATAAATCTGACACATTTTTTTCCTTTTTCTGCCAAACTTGGGCGACAGGAGCCCTACAAATACTTTTAATTTGTCTGCCAAACTTGGGCGACAGAAATCTGACACATTTTTTTCATTTTTCTGCCAAACTTGGGCGACAGGAGCCCTACAAACAATTTTAATTTGTCTGCCAAACTTGGGCAACAGAAATCTGACACATCTTTTACATTTTTCTGCCAAATTTGGGCGACAGGAGCCCTACAAATACTTGTAATTTGTCTGCCAAACTTGGGCGACATAAACCTGACACATTTTTGTCATTTATCTGCCAAACTTGGGCGACAGGAGCCCTACAAATACTTTTAATTTGTCTGCCAAGCTTGGGCGACAGAAATCTGACACATTTTTTTTATTTTTTTGCTAAACTTGGGCGACAGGAGCCCTACAAATACTTGTAATTTGTCTGCCAAACTTGGCGACAGAAATCTGACACATTTTTTTCATTTTTCTAACAAACTTGGGCGACAGGAGCCCTACAAACACTTTTACTTTGTCTGCCAAACTTGGGCGACAGAAATCTGACACATTTTTTTCATTTTTCTGCCAAATTTGGGCGAAAGGAGCCCTACAAATACTTGTAATTTGTTTGCCAAACTTGGGCGACAGAAATCTGACACATTTTTTTTCATTTTTCTGCTAAACTTGGACGACAGGAGCCCTACAAATACTTTTAATTTGTCTGCCAAACTTGCTCGACATAAATCTGACAAATTTTTTTCATTTTTCTGCCAAACTTGGGCGACAGGAGCTCTACAAATACTTTTAATTTGTCTGCCAAACTTGCTCGACATAAATCTGACACATTTTTTTCATTTTTCTGCCAAGCTTGGGCGACAGGAGCCCTACAAACTCTTTTAATTTGTCTGCCAAACTTGCTCGACATAAATCTGACACATTTTTTTCATTTTTCTGCCAAGCTTGGGCGACAGGAGCCCTACAAACTCTTTTAATTTGTCTGCCAAACGTGGGCAACAGAAATCTGACACATTTTTTTCATTTTTCTGCCAAACTTGGGCGACTGGAGCCCTACAAATACTTTTAATTTGTCTGCCAAACTTGGGCGACATAAATCTGAAACATTTTTGTCATTTTTCTGCCAAACTTGGGCGACAGGAGCCCTACAAATACTTTTAATTTGTCTGCCAAACTACCTCGACATAAATCTGACACATTTTTTTCATTTTTCTGCCAAACTTGGGCGACAGGAGCCCTACAAATACTTTTAATTTGTCTGCCAAACTTGGGCGACATAAATCTGACACATTTTTTTCATTTTTCTGCCAAACTTGGGCGACAGGAGGCCTACAAATACTTTTAATTTGTCTGCCAAACTTGGGCGACATAAATCTGACACATTTTTTTCATTTTTCTGCCAAGCTTGGGCGACAGGACCCCTACAAACTCTTTTAATTTGTCTGCCAAACTTGGGCAACAGAAATCTGACACATTTTTTTCATTTTTCTGCCAAACTTGGGCGACAGGAGCCCTACAAATACTTTTAATTTGTCTGCCAAACTTGGGCGACATAAATCTGACACATTTTTGTCATTTTTCTGCCAAACTTGGGCGACAGGAGCCCTACAAATACTTTTAATTTGTCTACCAAACTTGCTCGACATAAATCTGACACATTTTTTTCATTTTTCTGCCAAACTTGGGCGACAGGAGCCCTACAAATACTTTTAATTTGTCTGCCAAACTTGGGTGACAGAAATCTGACAATTTTTTTTCATTTTTTTGCCAAACTTGGGCGACAGGAGCCCTACAAATACTTGTAATTTGTCTGCCAAACTTGGGCGACAGAAATCTGACACATTTTTTTCATTTTTCTGCCAAACTTGGGCGACAGGAGGCCTACAATTTCTTTTAATTTGTCTGCCAAACTTGGGCGACATAAATCTGACACATTTTTTTCATTTGTCTGCCAAGCTTGGGCGACAGGAGCCCTACAAATACTTGCTATTTGTCTGCCAAACTTGGGCGACATAAATCTGACACATTTTTTTCATTTTTCTGCCAAACTTTGGCGACAGGAGCCCTACAAATACTTGTAATTTGTCTGCCAAACTAGGGCGACAGAAATCTGACACATTTTTTTCATTTTTCTGCCAAACTTAGGCGACAGGAGCCCTACAAACACTTTTAATTTGTCTGCCAAACTTGAGCGACAAAAATCTGACACATTTTTTTCATGTTACTGCCAAACTTGGGCGACAGGCGCCCTACAAACACTTTTAATTTGTCTGCCAAACTTGGGCGACAGAAATCTGACACATTTTCTTCATTTTTCTGCAAAACTTGGGCGACAGGAGCCCTACAAACACTTTTAATATGTCTGCCAAAATTGGGCGACAGAAATCTGACACATTATTTTCATTTTTCTGCCAAACTTGGGCGACAGGAGCCCTACAAATACTTTTAATTTTTCTGCCAAACTTGCTCGACATAAATCTGACACATTTTTTTCATTTTTCTGCCAAACTTGGGCGACAGGAGCCCTACAAATACTTTTAATTTGTCTGCCAAACTTGGGCGACATAAATCTGACACATTTTTTTCATTTTTCTGCCAAGCTTGGGCGACAGGAGCCCTACAAATACTTGTAATTTGTCTGCCAAACTTGGGCGACAGAAATCTGACACATTTTATTCATTTTTCTGCCAAACTTGGGCGACAGGAGCCCTACAAACACTTTTAATTTGTCTGCCAAACTTGAGCGACAAAAATCTGACACATTTTTTTCATGTTAATGCCAAACTTGGGCGACAGAAGCCCTACAAATACTTTTAATTTGTCTGCCAAACTTGAGCGACAGAAATCTGACACATTTTTTTCATTATTCTGCCAAACTTGGGCGACAGGAGCATTACAAATACTTTTAATTTGTCTGCCAAACTTGGGCGACATAAATCTGACACATTTTTTTCATTTTTCTGCCAAACTTGGGCGACAGGAGCCCTACAAATACTTTTAATTTGTCTGCCAAACTTGGGCGACATAAATCTGACACATTTTTTTCATTTTTCTGCCAAACTTGGGCGACAGGAGCCCTACAAATACTTGCAATTTGTCTGCCAAACTTGGTCGACAGAAATCTGACACATTTTTTTCATTTTTCTGCCAAATTTGGGCGACAGGAGCCCTACAAATACTTGTAATTTGTTTGCCAAACTTGGGCGACATAAATCTGACACATTTTTTTTCATTTTTCTGCTAAAGTTGGGCGACAGGAGCCCTACAAATACTTGTAATTTGTCTGCCAAACTTGGGCGACAGAAATCTGACACATTTTTTTCATTTTTCTGCCAAACTTGGGCGACAGGAGCCCTACAGACACTTTTAATTTGTCTGCCAAACTTGGGCGACATAAATCTGACACATTTTTTTCATTTTTCTGCCAAACTTGGGCGACAGGAGCCCTACAAACAATTTTAATTTGTCTGGCAAACTTGGGCAACAGAAATCTGACACATTTTTTTCATTTTTCTGCCAAATTTGGGCGACAGGAGCCCTACAAATACTTGTAATTTGTTTGCCAAACTAGGGCGACAGAAATCTGACACATTTTTTTTCATTTTTCTGCTAAACTTGGGCGACAGGAGCCCTACAAATACTTGTAATTTGTCTGCCAAACTTGGGCGACAGAAATCTGACACATTTTTTTCATTTTTCTGCCAAACTTGGGCGACAGGAGCATTACAAATACTTTTAATTTGTCTGCCAAACTTGGGTGACATAAATCTGACACATTTTTTTCATTTTTCTGCCAAGCTTGGGCGACAGGAGCCCTACAAATACTTTTAATTTGTCTGCCAAACTTGGGCGACAGAAATCTGACACATTTTTTTCATTTTTTTCTTAAACTTGGGCGACAGGAGCCCTACAAATACTTGTAATTTGTCTGCCAAACTTGGGCGACAGAAATCTGACACATTTTTTTCTTTTTTCTGCCAAACTTGGGCGACAGGAGCCCTACAAACACTTTTAATTTGTCTGCCAAACTTGAGCGACAGAAATCTGACACATTTTTTTCATTTTTCTGCCAAATTTGGGCGACAGGAGCCCTACAAATACTTGTAATTTGTTTGCCAAACTTGGGCGACATAAATCTGACACATTTTTGTCATTTTTCTGCCAAACTTGGGCGACAGGAGCCCTACAAATACTTTTAATTTGTCTGCCAAACTTTAGCGACAGAAATCTGACACATTTTTTTCATTTTTCTGCCAAACTTGGGCGACAGGAGCCCTACAAATACTTTTAATTTGTCTGCCAAACTTGGGCGACAGAAATCTGACACATTTTTTTCATTTTTCTGCCAAACTTGGGCGACAGGAGCCCTACAAACAATTTTAATTTGTCTGCCAAACTTGGGCAACAGAAATCTGACACATTTTTTACATTTTTCTGCCAAATTTGTGCGACAGGAGCCCTACAAATACTTGTAATTTGTCTGCCAAACTTGGGCGACATAAATCTGACACATTTTTGTCATTTTTCTGCCAAACTTGGGCGACAGGAGCCCTACAAATACTTTTAATTTGTCTGCCAAGCTTGGGCGACAGAAATCTGACACATTTTTTTCATTTTTTTGCTAAACTTGGGCGACAGGAGCCTTACAAATACTTGTAATTTGTCTGCCAAACTTGGCGACAGAAATCTGACACATTTTTTTCATTTTTCTGCCAAACTTGGGCGACAGGAGCCCTACAAACACTTTTACTTTGTCTGCCAAACTTGGGCGACAGAAATCTGACACATTTTTTTCATTTTTCTGCTAAACTTGGCGACAGGAGCCCTACAAATACTTTTAATTTGTCTGCCAAACTTGCTCGACATAAATCTGACAAATTTTTTTCATTTTTCTGCCAAACTTGGGCGACAGGAGCTCTACAAATACTTTTAATTTGTCTGCCAAACTTGCTCGACATAAATCTGACACATTTTTTTCATTTTTCTGCCAAACTTGGGCGACAGGAGCCCTACAAACTCTTTTAATTTGTCTGCCAAACTTGCTCGACATAAATCTGACACATTTTTTTCATTTTTCTGCCAAGCTTGGGCGACAGGAGCCCTACAAACTCTTTTAATTTGTCTGCCAAACTTGGGCAACAGAAATCTGACACATTTTTTTCATTTTTCTGCCAAACTTGGGCGACAGGAGCCCTACAAATACTTTTAATTTGTCTGCCAACTTGGGCGACATAAATCTGACACATTTTTGTCATTTTTCTGCCAAACTTGGGCGACAGGAGCCCTACAAATACTTGTAATTTGTCTGCCAAACTACCTCGACATAAATCTGACACATTTTTTTCATTGTTCTGCCAAACTTGGGCGACAGGAGCCCTACAAATACTTTTAATTTGTCTGCCAAACTTGGGTGACAGAAATCTGACAAATTTTTTTCATTTTTTTGCCAAACTTGGGCGACAGGAGCCCTACAAATACTTGTAATTTGTCTGCCAAACTTGGGCGACAGAAATCTGACACATTTTTTTCATTTTTCTGCCAAACTTGGGCGACAGGAGGCCTACAAATACTTTTAATTTGTCTGCCAAACTTGGGCGACATAAATCTGACACATTTTTGTCATTTTTCTGCAAACTTGGGCGACAGGAGCCCTACAAATACTTTTAATTTGTCTGCCAGACTTGCTCGACATGAATCTGACACATTTTTTTCATTTTTCTGCCAAACTTGGGCGACAGGAGCCCTACAATTACTTTTAATTTGTCTGCCAAACTTGGGCGACATAAATCTGACACATTTTTTTCATTTTTCTGCCAAGCTTGGGCGACAGGAGCCCTACAAATACTTGCTATTTGTCTGCCAAACTTGGGCGACATAAATCTGACACATTTTTTTCATTTTTCTGCCAAACTTGGGCGACAGGAGCCCTACAAATACTTTTAATTTGTCTGCCAAACTTGGGCGACATAAATCTGACACATTTTTTTCATTTTTCTGCCAAACTTGGGCGACAGAAGCCCTACAAATACTTTTAATTTGTCTGCCAAACTTGGGCGACATAAATCTGACACATTTTTTTCATTTTTCTGCCAAGCTTGGGCGACAGGAGCCCTACAAATACTTGTAATTTGTCTGCCAAACTTGGGCGACAGAAATCTGACACATTTTTTTCATTTTTCTGCCAAACTTGGGCGACAGGAGCCCTACAAACACTTTTAATTTGTCTGCCAAACTAGAGCGACAAAAATCTGACACATTTTTTTCATGTTAATGCCAAACTTAAGCGACAGGCGCCCTACAAACACTTTTAATTTGTCTGCCAAACTTGGGCGACAGAAATCTGACACATTTTTTTCATTTTTCTGCCAAGCTTGGGCGACAGGAGCCCTACAAATACTTGTAATTTGTCTGCCAAACTTGGGCGACAGAAATCTGACACATTTTTTTCATTTTTTTGCTAAACTTGGGCGACAGGAGCCCCACAAATACTTGTAATTTGTCTGCCAAACTTGGGCGACAGAAATCTGACACATTTTTTTCATTTTTTTGCCAAACTTGGGCGACAGGAGCCCTACAAACACTTTTAATTTGTCTGCCAAACTTGGGCGACATAAGTCTGACACATTTTTTTCATTTGTCTGCCAAACTTGGGCGACAGGAGCTCTACAAATACTTTTAATTTGTCTGCCAAACTTGGGCGACATAAATCTGACACAAATTCTTTCATTTTTCTGCCAAGCTTGGGCGACAGGAGCCCTACAAACTCTTTTAATTTGTCTGCCGAACTTGGGCAACAGAAATCTGACACATTTTTTTCATTTTTCTGCCAAACTTGGGCGACAGGAGCCCTACAAATACTTTTAATTTGTCTGCCAACTACAAATACTTGTAATTTGTCTGGCAAACTTGGGCGACAGAAATCTGACACATTTTTTTCATTTTTCTGCCAAACTTGGGCGACAGGAGCCCTACAAATACTTTTAATTTGTCTGCCAAAATTGGGCGACATAAATCTGACACATTTTTTTCATTTTTCTGCCAAGCTTGGGCGACAGGAGCCCTACAAATACTTGTAATTTGTCTGCCAAACTTGGGCGACAGAAAGCTGACACATTTTTTTCATTTTTCTGCCAAACTTGGGCGACAGGAGCCCTACAAACACTTTTAATTTGTCTGCCAAAATTGGGCGACAGAAATCTGACACATTTTTTTTCATTTTTCTGCCAAACTTGGGCGACAGGAGCCCTACAAATACTTTTAATTTGTCTGCTAAACTTGCTCGACATTAATCTGACACATTTTTTTCATTTTTCTGCCAAACTTGGCAACAGGAGCCCTACAAATACTTTTAATTTGTCTGCCAAACTTGGGCGACATAAATCTGACACATTTTTTTCATTTTTCTGCCAAGCTTGGCGACAGGAGCCCTACAAATACTTGTAATTTGTCTGCCAAACTTGGGCGACAGAAATCTGACACATTTTTTTCATTTTTCTGCCAAACTTGGGCGACAGGAGCCCTACAAACACTTTTAATTTGTCTGCCAAACTTAAGCGACAAAAATCTGACACATTTTTTTCATGTTAATGCCAAACTTGGGCGACAGGCGCCCTACAAATACTTTTAATTTGTCTGCCAAACTTGGGCGACAGAAATCTGACACATTTTTTTCATTTGTCTGCCAAACTTGGGCGACAGTAGCTCTACAAATACTTTTAATTTGTCTGCCAAACTTGAGCGACATAAATCCGACACATTTTTTTCATTTTTTTGCCAAACTTGGGCGACAGGAGCCCTACAAACACTTTTAATTTGTCTGCCAAACTTGGGCGACATAAATCTGACACATTTTTTTCATTTGTCTGCCAAACTTGGGCGACAGGAGCTCTACAAATACTTTTAATTTGTCTGCCAAACTTGGGCGACATAAATCTGACACATTTTTTTCATTTTTCTGCCAAGCTTGGGCAACAGAAATCTGACACATTTTTTTCATTTTTCTTCCAAACTTGGGCGACAGGAGCCCTACAAATACTTTTAATTTGTCTGCCAAACTTGGGCGACATAAATCTGACACATTTTTTTCATTTTTCTGCCAAGCATGGACGACAGGAGCCCTACAAATACTTGTAATTTGTCTGCCAAACTTGGGCGACAGAAATCTGACACATTTTTTTCATTTTTCTGCCAAACTTGGGCGACAGGAGCCCTACAAACACTTTTAATTTGTCTGCCAAAATTGGGCGACAGAAATCTGACACATTTTTTTCATTTTTCTGCCAAGCTTGGGCGACAGGAGCCCTTCAAATACTTGCAATTTGTCTGCCAAACTTGGGCGACATAAATCTGACACATTTTTTTCATGTTACTGCCAAACTTGGGCGACAGGCCACAAACACTTTTAATTTTTCTGCCAAACTTGGGCGACAGGAGCCCTACAAATACTTTTAATTTGTCTGCCAAACTTGGGCGACATATATCTAACATATTTTTTTCATTTTTCTGCCAAGCTTGGGCGACAGGAGCCCTACAAATACTTGTAATTTGTCTGCCAAACTTGGGCGACATAAATCTGACACATTTTTTTCATTTTTCTGCCAAGCTTGGGCGACAGGAGCCCTTCAAATACTTGCAATTTGTCTGCCAAACTTGGGCGACATAAATCTGACACATTTTTTTCATGTTACTGCCAAACTTGGGCGACAGGCCACAAACACTTTTAATTTTTCTGCCAAACTTGGGCGACAGGAGCCCTACAAATACTTTTAATTTGTCTGCCAAACTTGGGCGACATATATCTAACATATTTTTTTCATTTTTCTGCCAAACTTGGGCGACAGGAGCCCTACAAACACTTTTAATTTGTCTGCCAAAATTGGGCGACAGAAATCTGACACATTTTTTTCATTTTTCTGCCAAGCTTGGGCGACAGGAGCCCTTCAAATACTTGCAATTTGTCTGCCAAACTTGGGCGACATAAATCTGACACATTTTTTTCATGTTACTGCCAAACTTGGGCGACAGGCTACAAACACTTTTAATTTGTCTGCCAAACTTGGGCGACATAAATCTGACACATTTTTGTCATTTTTCTGCCAAACTTGGGCGACAGGAGCCCTACAAATACTTTTAATTTGTCTGCCAAACTTGCTAGACATAAATCTGACACATTTTTTTCATTTTTCTGCCAAGCTTGGGCGACAGGAGCCCTACAAATACTTTTAATTTGTCTGCCAAACTTGGGCGACAGGAGCCCTACAAATACTTGTAATTTGTCTGCCAAACTTGGGCGACAGAAATCTGACACATTTTTTTCATTTTTCTGCCAAGCTTGGGCGACAGGAGCCCTACAAATACTTGTAATTTGTCTGCCAAACTTGGGCGACAGAAATCTGACACATTTTTTTCATTTTTTTGCTAAACTTGGGCGACAGGAGCCCTACAAATACTTGTAATTTGTCTGCCAAACTTGGGCGACAGAAATCTGACACATTTTTTTCATTTTTCTGCCAAACTTGGGCGACAGGAGCCCTACAAACACTTTTAATTTGTCTGCCAAACTTGGGCGACAGAAATCTGACACATTTTTTTCATTTTTCTGCCAAACTTGGGCGACAGGAGCCCTACAAACACTTTTAATTTGTCTGCCGAAATTGGGCGACAGAAATCTGACACATTTTTTTCATTTTTCTGCTAAACTTGGCGACAGGAGCCCTACAAATACTTTTAATTTGTCTGCCAAACTTGCTCGACATAAATCTGACAAATTTTTTTCATTTTTCTGCCAAACTTGGGCGACAGGAGCCCTACAAATACTTTTAATTTTTCTGCCAAACTTGCTCGACATAAATCTGACACATTTTTTTCATTTTTCTGCCAAACTTGGGCGACAGGAGCTCTACAAATACTTTTAATTTGTCTGCCAAACTTGCTCGACATAAATCTGACACATTTTTTTCATTTTTCTGCCAAGCTTGGCCGACAGGAGCCCTACAAACTCTTTTAATTTGTCTGCCAAACTTGCTGGACATAAATCTGACACATTTTTTTCATTTTTCTGCCAAACTTGGGCGACAGGAGCTCTACAAATACTTTTAATTTGTCTGCCAAACTTGCTCGACATAAATCTGACACATTTTTTTCATTTTTCTGCCAAGCTTGGCCGACAGGAGCCCTACAAACTCTTTTAATTTGTCTGCCAAACTTGGGCAACAGAAATCTGACACATTTTTTTCATTTTTCTGCCAAACTTGGGCGACAGGAGCCCTACAAATACTTTTAATTTGTCTGCCAAACTTGGGCGACATAAATCTGACACATTTTTGTCATTTTTCTGCCAAACTTGGGCGACAGGAGCCCTACAAATACTTTTAATTTGTCTGCCAGACTTGCTCGACATGAATCTGACACATTTTTGTCATTTTTCTGCCAAATTTGGGCGAAAGGAGCCCTACAAATACTTGTAATTTGTTTGCCAAACTTGGGCGACAGAAATCTGACACATTTTTTTTCATTTTTCTGCTAAACTTGGACGACAGGAGCCCTACAAATACTTTTAATTTGTCTGCCAAACTTGGGCGACATAAATCTGACACATTTTTTTCATTTTTCTGCCAAGCTTGGGCGACAGGAGCCCTACAAATACTTGTAATTTGTCTGCCAAACTTGGGCGACAGAAATCTGACACATTTTTTTCATTTTTCTGCCAAACTTGGGCGACAGGAGCCCTACAAACACTTTTAATTTGTCTGCCAAACTTGGGCGACAGAAATCTGACACATTTTTTTCATTTTTCTGCCAAACTTGGGCGACAGGAGCCCTACAAACACTTTTATTTTGTCTGCCAAAATTGGGCGACAGAAATCTGACACATTATTTTCATTTTTCTGCCAAACTTGGGCGACAGGAGCCCTACAAATACTTTTAATTTGTCTGCCAAACTTGCTCGACATAAATCTGACACATTTTTTTCATTTTTCTGCCAAGTTTGGGCGACAGGACCCCTACAAACTCTTTTAATTTGTCTGCCAAACTTGGGCAACCGAAATCTGACACATTTTTTTCATTTTTCTGCCAAACTTGGGCGACAGGAGCCCTACAAATACTTTTAATTTGTCTGCCAAACTTGGGCGACATAAATCTGACACATTTTTGTCATTTTTCTGCCAAACTTGGGCGACTGGAGCCCTACAAATACTTTTAATATGTCTGCCAAACTTGCTCGACATAAATCTGACACATTTTTTTCATTTTTCTGCCAAACTTGGGCGACAGGAGCCCTACAAACACTTTTAATTTGTCTGCCAAAATTGTGCGACAGAAATCTGACACATTATTTTCATTTTTCTGCCAAACTTGGGCGACAGGAGCCCTACAAATACTTTTAATTTGTCTGCCAAACTTGCTCGACATAAATCTGACACATTTTTTTCATTTTTCTGCCAAGTTTGGGCGACAGGACCCCTACAAACTCTTTTAATTTGTCTGCCAAACTTGGGCAACAGAAATCTGACACATTTTTTTCATTTTTCTGCCAAACTTGGGCGACAGGAGCCCTGCAAATACTTGTAAGTTGATTGCCAAACTTGGGCGACATAAATCTGACACATTTTTTTCATTTTTCTGCCAAATTTGGGCGAAAGGAGCCCTACAAATACTTGTAATTTGTTTGCCAAACTTGGGCGACAGAAATCTGACACATTTTTTTTCATTTTTCTGCCAAACTTGGGCGACAGGAGCCCTACAAATACTTTTAATTTGTCTGCCAGACTTGCTCGACATGAATCTGACACATTTTTTTCATTTTTCTGCCAAACTTGGGCGACAGGAGCCCTACAATTACTTTTAATTTGTCTGCCAAACTTGGGCGACATAAATCTGACACATTTTTTTCATTTTTCTGCTAAGCTTGGGCGACAGGAGCCCTACAAATACTTTTAATTTGTCTGCCAAACTTGCTCGACATAAATCTGACACATTTTTTTCATTTTTCTGCCAAACTTGGGCGACAGGAGCCCTACAAATACTTGTAATTTGTTTGCCAAACTTGGGCGACAGAAATCTGACACATTTTTTTTCATTTTTCTGCTAAACTTGGGCTACAGGAACCCTACAACTACTTTTAATTTGTTTGCCAAACTTGCTCGACATAAATCTGACAAATTTTTTTCATTTTTCTGCCAAACTTGGGCGACAGGAGCTCTACAAATACTTTTAATTTGTCTGCCAAACTTGCTCGACATAAATCTTACACATTTTTTTCATTTTTCTGCCAAGCTTGGGCGACAGGAGCCCTACAAACTCTTTTAATTTGTCTGCCAAACTTGCTCGACATAAATCTGACACATTTTTTTTATTTTTCTGCCAAGCTTGGGCGACGGGAGCCCTACAAACTCTTTTAATTTGTCTGCCAAACTTGGGCAACAGAAATCTGACACATTTTTTTCATTTTTCTGCCAAATTTGGGCGACAGGAGCCCTACAAAAACTTTTAATTTGTCTGCCAAACTTGGGCGACATAAATCTGACACATTTTTTTCATTTTTCTGCCAAACTTGGGCGACAGGAGCCCTACAAATACTTGTAATTTGTTTGCCAAACTTGGGCGACATAAATCTGACACATTTTTGTCATATTTCTGCCAAACTTGGGCGACAGGAGCCCTACAAACACTTTTAATTTGTCTGCCAAACTTGAGCGACAGAAATCTGACACATTTTTTTCATTTTTCTGCCAAATTTGGGCGACAGGAGCCCTACAAATACTTGTAATTTGTTTGCAAAACTTGGGCGACATAAATCTGACACATTTTTGTCATTTTTCTGCCAAACTTGGGCGACAGGAGCCCTACAAACACTTTTAATTTGTCTGCCAAAATTGTGCGACAGAAATCTGACACATTATTTTCATTTTTCTGCCAAACTTGGGCGACAGGAGCCCTGCAAATACTTGTAATTTGATTGCCAAACTTGGGCGACATAAATCTGACACATTTTTTTC
Source organism: Villa cingulata (assembly GCA_951394055.1). Taxonomy (NCBI): domain Eukaryota; kingdom Metazoa; phylum Arthropoda; class Insecta; order Diptera; family Bombyliidae; genus Villa; species Villa cingulata. Next base: position 24,297,878 of record OX596019.1, on the reverse strand, counting down.
ATTTTTCTGCCAAATTTGGGCGACAGGAGCTCTACAAATACTTTTAATTTGTCTGCCAAACTTGGGCGACATAAATCTGACACATTTTTTTCATTTTTCTGCCAAGCTTGGGCGACAGGAGCCCTACAAACTCTTTTAATTTGTCTGCCGAACTTGGGCAACAGAAATCTGACACATTTTTTTCATTTTTCTGCCAAACTTGGGCGACAGGAGCCCTACAAATACTTTTAATTTGTCTGCCAACTACAAATACTTGTAATTTGTCTGGCAAACTTGGGCGACAGAAATCTGACACATTTTTTTCATTTTTCTGCCAAACTTGGGCGACAGGAGCCCTACAAATACTTTTAATTTGTCTGCCAAAATTGGGCGACATAAATCTGACACATTTTTTTCATTTTTCTGCCAAGCTTGGGCGACAGGAGCCCTACAAATACTTGTAATTTGTCTGCCAAACTTGGGCGACAGAAAGCTGACACATTTTTTTCATTTTTCTGCCAAACTTGGGCGACAGGAGCCCTACAAACACTTTTAATATGTCTGCCAAAATTGGGCGACAGAAATCTGACACATTTTTTTTCATTTTTCTGCCAAACTTGGGCGACAGGAGCCCTACAAATACTTTTAATTTGTCTGCCAAACTTGCTCGACATTAATCTGACACATTTTTTTCATTTTTCTGCCAAACTTGGCAACAGGAGCCCTACAAATACTTTTAATTTGTCTGCCAAACTTGGGCGACATAAATCTGACACATTTTTTTCATTTTTCTGCCAAGCTTGGCGACAGGAGCCCTACAAATACTTGTAATTTGTCTGCCAAACTTGGGCGACAGAAATCTGACACATTTTTTTCATTTTTCTGCCAAACTTGGGCGACAGGAGCCCTACAAACACTTTTAATTTGTCTGCCAAACTTAAGCGACAAAAATCTGACACATTTTTTTCATGTTAATGCCAAACTTGGGCGACAGGCGCCCTACAAATACTTTTAATTTGTCTGCCAAACTTGGGCGACAGAAATCTGACACATTTTTTTCATTTGTCTGCCAAACTTGGGCGACAGTAGCTCTACAAATACTTTTAATTTGTCTGCCAAACTTGAGCGACATAAATCCGACACATTTTTTTCATTTTTTTGCCAAACTTGGGCGACAGGAGCCCTACAAACACTTTTAATTTGTCTGCCAAACTTGGGCGACATAAATCTGACACATTTTTTTCATTTGTCTGCCAAACTTGGGCGACAGGAGCTCTACAAATACTTTTAATTTGTCTGCCAAACTTGGGCGACATAAATCTGACACATTTTTTTCATTTTTCTGCCAAGCTTGGGCAACAGAAATCTGACACATTTTTTTCATTTTTCTTCCAAACTTGGGCGACAGGAGCCCTACAAATACTTTTAATTTGTCTGCCAAACTTGGGCGACATAAATCTGACACATTTTTTTCATTTTTCTGCCAAGCATGGACGACAGGAGCCCTACAAATACTTGTAATTTGTCTGCCAAACTTGGGCGACAGAAATCTGACACATTTTTTTCATTTTTCTGCCAAACTTGGGCGACAGGAGCCCTACAAACACTTGTAATTTGTCTGCCAAACTTGGGCGACATAAATCTGACACATTTTTTTCATTTTTCTGCCAAGCTTGGGCGACAGGAGCCCTTCAAATACTTGCAATTTGTCTGCCAAACTTGGGCGACATAAATCTGACACATTTTTTTCATGTTACTGCCAAACTTGGGCGACAGGCCACAAACACTTTTAATTTTTCTGCCAAACTTGGGCGACAGGAGCCCTACAAATACTTTTAATTTGTCTGCCAAACTTGGGCGACATATATCTAACATATTTTTTTCATTTTTCTGCCAAACTTGGGCGACAGGAGCCCTACAAACACTTTTAATTTGTCTGCCAAAATTGGGCGACAGAAATCTGACACATTTTTTTCATTTTTCTGCCAAGCTTGGGCGACAGGAGCCCTTCAAATACTTGCAATTTGTCTGCCAAACTTGGGCGACATAAATCTGACACATTTTTTTCATGTTACTGCCAAACTTGGGCGACAGGCTACAAACACTTTTAATTTGTCTGCCAAACTTGGGCGACATAAATCTGACACATTTTGGTCATTTTTCTGCCAAACTTGGGCGACAGGAGCCCTACAAATACTTTTAATTTGTCTGCCAAACTTGCTAGACATAAATCTGACACATTTTTTTCATTTTTCTGCCAAGCTTGGGCGACAGGAGCCCTACAAATACTTTTAATTTGTCTGCCAAACTTGGGCGACAGGAGCCCTACAAATACTTGTAATTTGTCTGCCAAACTTGGGCGACAGAAATCTGACACATTTTTTTCATTTTTCTGCCAAGCTTGGGCGACAGGAGCCCTACAAATACTTGTAATTTGTCTGCCAAACTTGGGCGACAGAAATCTGACACATTTTTTTCATTTTTTTGCTAAACTTGGGCGACAGGAGCCCTACAAATACTTGTAATTTGTCTGCCAAACTTGGGCGACAGAAATCTGACACATTTTTTTCATTTTTCTGCCAAACTTGGGCGACAGGAGCCCTACAAACACTTTTAATTTGTCTGCCAAACTTGGGCGACAGAAATCTGACACATTTTTTTCATTTTTCTGCCAAACTTGGGCGACAGGAGCCCTACAAACACTTTTAATTTGTCTGCCAAAATTGGGCGACAGAAATCTGACACATTTTTTTCATTTTTCTGCTAAACTTGGCGACAGGAGCCCTACAAATACTTTTAATTTGTCTGCCAAACTTGCTCGACATAAATCTGACAAATTTTTTTCATTTTTCTGCCAAACTTGGGCGACAGGAGCCCTACAAATACTTTTAATTTTTCTGCCAAACTTGCTCGACATAAATCTGACACATTTTTTTTCATTTTTCTGCCAAACTTGGGCGACAGGAGCTCTACAAATACTTTTAATTTGTCTGCCAAACTTGCTCGACATAAATCTGACACATTTTTTTCATTTTTCTGCCAAGCTTGGCCGACAGGAGCCCTACAAACTCTTTTAATTTGTCTGCCAAACTTGCTCGACATAAATCTGACACATTTTTTTCATTTTTCTGCCAAGCTTGGGCGACAGGAGCCCTACAAACTCTTTTAATTTGTCTGCCAAACTTGGGCAACAGAAATCTGACACATTTTTTTCATTTTTCTGCCAAACTTGGGCGACAGGAGCCCTACAAATACTTTTAATTTGTCTGCCAAACTTGGGCGACATAAATCTGACACATTTTTGTCATTTTTCTGCCAAACTTGGGCGACAGGAGCCCTACAAATACTTTTAATTTGTCTGCTAGACTTGCTCGACATGAATCTGACACATTTTTTTCATTTTTCTGCCAAATTTGGGCGAAAGGAGCCCTACAAATACTTGTAATTTGTTTGCCAAACTTGGGCGACAGAAATCTGACACATTTTTTTTCATTTTTCTGCTAAACTTGGACGACAGGAGCCCTACAAATACTTTTAATTTGTCTGCCAAACTTGGGCGACATAAATCTGACACATTTTTTTCATTTTTCTGCCAAGCTTGGGCGACAGGAGCCCTACAAATACTTGTAATTTGTCTGCCAAACTTGGGCGACAGAAATCTGACACATTTTTTTCATTTTTCTGCCAAACTTGGGCGACAGGAGCCCTACAAACACTTTTAATTTGTCTGCCAAACTTGGGCGACAGAAATCTGACACATTTTTTTCATTTTTCTGCCAAACTTGGGCGACAGGAGCCCTACAAACACTTTTATTTTGTCTGCCAAAATTGGGCGACAGAAATCTGACACATTATTTTCATTTTTCTGCCAAACTTGGGCGACAGGAGCCCTACAAATACTTTTAATTTGTCTGCCAAACTTGCTCGACATAAATCTGACACATTTTTTTCATTTTTCTGCCAAGTTTGGGCGACAGGACCCCTACAAACTCTTTTAATTTGTCTGCCAAACTTGGGCAACCGAAATCTGACACATTTTTTTCATTTTTCTGCCAAACTTGGGCGACAGGAGCCCTACAAATACTTTTAATTTGTCTGCCAAACTTGGGCGACATAAATCTGACACATTTTTGTCATTTTTCTGCCAAACTTGGGCGACTGGAGCCCTACAAATACTTTTAATATGTCTGCCAAACTTGCTCGACATAAATCTGACACATTTTTTTCATTTTTCTGCCAAACTTGGGCGACAGGAGCCCTACAAACACTTTTAATTTGTCTGCCAAAATTGTGCGACAGAAATCTGACACATTATTTTCATTTTTCTGCCAAACTTGGGCGACAGGAGCCCTACAAATACTTTTAATTTGTCTGCCAAACTTGCTCGACATAAATCTGACACATTTTTTTCATTTTTCTGCCAAGTTTGGGCGACAGGACCCCTACAAACTCTTTTAATTTGTCTGCCAAACTTGGGCAACAGAAATCTGACACATTTTTTTCATTTTTCTGCCAAACTTGGGCGACAGGAGCCCTGCAAATACTTGTAAGTTGATTGCCAAACTTGGGCGACATAAATCTGACACATTTTTTTCATTTTTCTGCCAAATTTGGGCGAAAGGAGCCCTACAAATACTTGTAATTTGTTTGCCAAACTTGGGCGACAGAAATCTGACACATTTTTTTTCATTTTTCTGCCAAACTTGGGCGACAGGAGCCCTACAAATACTTTTAATTTGTCTGCCAGACTTGCTCGACATGAATCTGACACATTTTTTTCATTTTTCTGCCAAACTTGGGCGACAGGAGCCCTACAATTACTTTTAATTTGTCTGCCAAACTTGGGCGACATAAATCTGACACATTTTTTTCATTTTTCTGCTAAGCTTGGGCGACAGGAGCCCTACAAATACTTTTAATTTGTCTGCCAAACTTGCTCGACATAAATCTGACACATTTTTTTCATTTTTCTGCCAAACTTGGGCGACAGGAGCCCTACAAATACTTGTAATTTGTTTGCCAAACTTGGGCGACAGAAATCTGACACATTTTTTTTCATTTTTCTGCTAAACTTGGGCTACAGGAACCCTACAACTACTTTTAATTTGTTTGCCAAACTTGCTCGACATAAATCTGACAAATTTTTTTCATTTTTCTGCCAAACTTGGGCGACAGGAGCTCTACAAATACTTTTAATTTGTCTGCCAAACTTGCTCGACATAAATCTTACACATTTTTTTCATTTTTCTGCCAAGCTTGGGCGACAGGAGCCCTACAAACTCTTTTAATTTGTCTGCCAAACTTGCTCGACATAAATCTGACACATTTTTTTTATTTTTCTGCCAAGCTTGGGCGACGGGAGCCCTACAAACTCTTTTAATTTGTCTGCCAAACTTGGGCAACAGAAATCTGACACATTTTTTTCATTTTTCTGCCAAATTTGGGCGACAGGAGCCCTACAAAAACTTTTAATTTGTCTGCCAAACTTGGGCGACATAAATCTGACACATTTTTTTCATTTTTCTGCCAAACTTGGGCGACAGGAGCCCTACAAATACTTGTAATTTGTTTGCCAAACTTGGGCGACATAAATCTGACACATTTTTGTCATATTTCTGCCAAACTTGGGCGACAGGAGCCCTACAAACACTTTTAATTTGTCTGCCAAACTTGAGCGACAGAAATCTGACACATTTTTTTCATTTTTCTGCCAAATTTGGGCGACAGGAGCCCTACAAATACTTGTAATTTGTTTGCAAAACTTGGGCGACATAAATCTGACACATTTTTGTCATTTTTCTGCCAAACTTGGGCGACAGGAGCCCTACAAACACTTTTAATTTGTCTGCCAAAATTGTGCGACAGAAATCTGACACATTATTTTCATTTTTCTGCCAAACTTGGGCGACAGGAGCCCTGCAAATACTTGTAATTTGATTGCCAAACTTGGGCGACATAAATCTGACACATTTTTTTCATTTTTCTGCCAAATTTGGGCGACAGGAGCTCTACAAATACTTTTAATTTGTCTGCCAAACTTGGGCGACATAAATCTGACACATTTTTTTCATTTTTCTGCCAAGCTTGGGCGACAGGAGCCCTACAAACTCTTTTAATTTGTCTGCCGAACTTGGGCAACAGAAATCTGACACATTTTTTTCATTTTTCTGCCAAACTTGGGCGACAGGAGCCCTACAAATACTTTTAATTTGTCTGCCAACTACAAATACTTGTAATTTGTCTGGCAAACTTGGGCGACAGAAATCTGACACATTTTTTTCATTTTTCTGCCAAACTTGGGCGACAGGAGCCCTACAAATACTTTTAATTTGTCTGCCAAAATTGGGCGACATAAATCTGACACATTTTTTTCATTTTTCTGCCAAGCTTGGGCGACAGGAGCCCTACAAATACTTGTAATTTGTCTGCCAAACTTGGGCGACAGAAAGCTGACACATTTTTTTCATTTTTCTGCCAAACTTGGGCGACAGGAGCCCTACAAACACTTTTAATATGTCTGCCAAAATTGGGCGACAGAAATCTGACACATTTTTTTTCATTTTTCTGCCAAACTTGGGCGACAGGAGCCCTACAAATACTTTTAATTTGTCTGCCAAACTTGCTCGACATTAATCTGACACATTTTTTTCATTTTTCTGCCAAACTTGGCAACAGGAGCCCTACAAATACTTTTAATTTGTCTGCCAAACTTGGGCGACATAAATCTGACACATTTTTTTCATTTTTCTGCCAAGCTTGGCGACAGGAGCCCTACAAATACTTGTAATTTGTCTGCCAAACTTGGGCGACAGAAATCTGACACATTTTTTTCATTTTTCTGCCAGACTTGGGCGACAGGAGCCCTACAAACACTTTTAATTTGTCTGCCAAACTTAAGCGACAAAAATCTGACACATTTTTTTCATGTTAATGCCAAACTTGGGCGACAGGCGCCCTACAAATACTTTTAATTTGTCTGCCAAACTTGGGCGACAGAAATCTGACACATTTTTTTCATTTGTCTGCCAAACTTGGGCGACAGTAGCTCTACAAATACTTTTAATTTGTCTGCCAAACTTGAGCGACATAAATCCGACACATTTTTTTCATTTTTTTGCCAAACTTGGGCGACAGGAGCCCTACAAACACTTTTAATTTGTCTGCCAAACTTGGGCGACATAAATCTGACACATTTTTTTCATTTGTCTGCCAAACTTGGGCGACAGGAGCTCTACAAATACTTTTAATTTGTCTGCCAAACTTGGGCGACATAAATCTGACACATTTTTTTCATTTTTCTGCCAAGCTTGGGCAACAGAAATCTGACACATTTTTTTCATTTTTCTTCCAAACTTGGGCGACAGGAGCCCTACAAATACTTTTAATTTGTCTGCCAAACTTGGGCGACATAAATCTGACACATTTTTTTCATTTTTCTGCCAAGCATGGACGACAGGAGCCCTACAAATACTTGTAATTTGTCTGCCAAACTTGGGCGACAGAAATCTGACACATTTTTTTCATTTTTCTGCCAAACTTGGGCGACAGGAGCCCTACAAACACTTGTAATTTGTCTGCCAAACTTGGGCGACATAAATCTGACACATTTTTTTCATTTTTCTGCCAAGCTTGGGCGACAGGAGCCCTTCAAATACTTGCAATTTGTCTGCCAAACTTGGGCGACATAAATCTGACACATTTTTTTCATGTTACTGCCAAACTTGGGCGACAGGCCACAAACACTTTTAATTTTTCTGCCAAACTTGGGCGACAGGAGCCCTACAAATACTTTTAATTTGTCTGCCAAACTTGGGCGACATATATCTAACATATTTTTTTCATTTTTCTGCCAAACTTGGGCGACAGGAGCCCTACAAACACTTTTAATTTGTCTGCCAAAATTGGGCGACAGAAATCTGACACATTTTTTTCATTTTTCTGCCAAGCTTGGGCGACAGGAGCCCTTCAAATACTTGCAATTTGTCTGCCAAACTTGGGCGACATAAATCTGACACATTTTTTTCATGTTACTGCCAAACTTGGGCGACAGGCTACAAACACTTTTAATTTGTCTGCCAAACTTGGGCGACATAAATCTGACACATTTTGGTCATTTTTCTGCCAAACTTGGGCGACAGGAGCCCTACAAATACTTTTAATTTGTCTGCCAAACTTGCTAGACATAAATCTGACACATTTTTTTCATTTTTCTGCCAAGCTTGGGCGACAGGAGCCCTACAAATACTTTTAATTTGTCTGCCAAACTTGGGCGACAGGAGCCCTACAAATACTTGTAATTTGTCTGCCAAACTTGGGCGACAGAAATCTGACACATTTTTTTCATTTTTCTGCCAAGCTTGGGCGACAGGAGCCCTACAAATACTTGTAATTTGTCTGCCAAACTTGGGCGACAGAAATCTGACACATTTTTTTCATTTTTTTGCTAAACTTGGGCGACAGGAGCCCTACAAATACTTGTAATTTGTCTGCCAAACTTGGGCGACAGAAATCTGACACATTTTTTTCATTTTTCTGCCAAACTTGGGCGACAGGAGCCCTACAAACACTTTTAATTTGTCTGCCAAACTTGGGCGACAGAAATCTGACACATTTTTTTCATTTTTCTGCCAAACTTGGGCGACAGGAGCCCTACAAACACTTTTAATTTGTCTGCCAAAATTGGGCGACAGAAATCTGACACATTTTTTTCATTTTTCTGCTAAACTTGGCGACAGGAGCCCTACAAATACTTTTAATTTGTCTGCCAAACTTGCTCGACATAAATCTGACAAATTTTTTTCATTTTTCTGCCAAACTTGGGCGACAGGAGCCCTACAAATACTTTTAATTTTTCTGCCAAACTTGCTCGACATAAATCTGACACATTTTTTTTCATTTTTCTGCCAAACTTGGGCGACAGGAGCTCTACAAATACTTTTAATTTGTCTGCCAAACTTGCTCGACATAAATCTGACACATTTTTTTCATTTTTCTGCCAAGCTTGGCCGACAGGAGCCCTACAAACTCTTTTAATTTGTCTGCCAAACTTGCTCGACATAAATCTGACACATTTTTTTCATTTTTCTGCCAAGCTTGGGCGACAGGAGCCCTACAAACTCTTTTAATTTGTCTGCCAAACTTGGGCAACAGAAATCTGACACATTTTTTTCATTTTTCTGCCAAACTTGGGCGACAGGAGCCCTACAAATACTTTTAATTTGTCTGCCAAACTTGGGCGACATAAATCTGACACATTTTTGTCATTTTTCTGCCAAACTTGGGCGACAGGAGCCCTACAAATACTTTTAATTTGTCTGCTAGACTTGCTCGACATGAATCTGACACATTTTTTTCATTTTTCTGCCAAATTTGGGCGAAAGGAGCCCTACAAATACTTGTAATTTGTTTGCCAAACTTGGGCGACAGAAATCTGACACATTTTTTTTCATTTTTCTGCTAAACTTGGACGACAGGAGCCCTACAAATACTTTTAATTTGTCTGCCAAACTTGGGCGACATAAATCTGACACATTTTTTTCATTTTTCTGCCAAACTTGGGCGACAGGAGCCCTACAAACACTTGTAATTTGTCTGCCAAACTTGGGCGACATAAATCTGACACATTTTTTTCATTTTTCTGCCAAGCTTGGGCGACAGGAGCCCTTCAAATACTTGCAATTTGTCTGCCAAACTTGGGCGACATAAATCTGACACATTTTTTTCATGTTACTGCCAAACTTGGGCGACAGGCCACAAACACTTTTAATTTTTCTGCCAAACTTGGGCGACAGGAGCCCTACAAATACTTTTAATTTGTCTGCCAAACTTGGGCGACATATATCTAACATATTTTTTTCATTTTTCTGCCAAACTTGGGCGACAGGAGCCCTACAAACACTTTTAATTTGTCTGCCAAAATTGGGCGACAGAAATCTGACACATTTTTTTCATTTTTCTGCCAAGCTTGGGCGACAGGAGCCCTTCAAATACTTGCAATTTGTCTGCCAAACTTGGGCGACATAAATCTGACACATTTTTTTCATGTTACTGCCAAACTTGGGCGACAGGCTACAAACACTTTTAATTTGTCTGCCAAACTTGGGCGACATAAATCTGACACATTTTGGTCATTTTTCTGCCAAACTTGGGCGACAGGAGCCCTACAAATACTTTTAATTTGTCTGCCAAACTTGCTAGACATAAATCTGACACATTTTTTTCATTTTTCTGCCAAGCTTGGGCGACAGGAGCCCTACAAATACTTTTAATTTGTCTGCCAAACTTGGGCGACAGGAGCCCTACAAATACTTGTAATTTGTCTGCCAAACTTGGGCGACAGAAATCTGACACATTTTTTTCATTTTTCTGCCAAGCTTGGGCGACAGGAGCCCTACAAATACTTGTAATTTGTCTGCCAAACTTGGGCGACAGAAATCTGACACATTTTTTTCATTTTTTTGCTAAACTTGGGCGACAGGAGCCCTACAAATACTTGTAATTTGTCTGCCAAACTTGGGCGACAGAAATCTGACACATTTTTTTCATTTTTCTGCCAAACTTGGGCGACAGGAGCCCTACAAACACTTTTAATTTGTCTGCCAAACTTGGGCGACAGAAATCTGACACATTTTTTTCATTTTTCTGCCAAACTTGGGCGACTGGAGCCCTACAAACACTTTTAATTTGTCTGCCAAAATTGGGCGACAGAAATCTGACACATTTTTTTCATTTTTCTGCTAAACTTGGCGACAGGAGCCCTACAAATACTTTTAATTTGTCTGCCAAACTTGCTCGACATAAATCTGACAAATTTTTTTCATTTTTCTGCCAAACTTGGGCGACAGGAGCCCTACAAATACTTTTAATTTTTCTGCCAAACTTGCTCGACATAAATCTGACACATTTTTTTCATTTTTCTGCCAAACTTGGGCGACAGGAGCTCTACAAATACTTTTAATTTGTCTGCCAAACTTGCTCGACATAAATCTGACACATTTTTTTCATTTTTCTGCCAAGCTTGGCCGACAGGAGCCCTACAAACTCTTTTAATTTGTCTGCCAAACTTGCTCGACATAAATCTGACACATTTTTTTCATTTTTCTGCCAAGCTTGGGCGACAGGAGCCCTACAAACTCTTTTAATTTGTCTGCCAAACTTGGGCAACAGAAATCTGACACATTTTTTTCATTTTTCTGCCAAACTTGGGCGACAGGAGCCCTACAAATACTTTTAATTTGTCTGCCAAACTTGGGCGACATAAATCTGACACATTTTTGTCATTTTTCTGCCAAACTTGGGCGACAGGAGCCCTACAAATACTTTTAATTTGTCTGCTAGACTTGCTCGACATGAATCTGACACATTTTTTTCATTTTTCTGCCAAATTTGGGCGAAAGGAGCCCTACAAATACTTGTAATTTGTTTGCCAAACTTGGGCGACAGAAATCTGACACATTTTTTTTCATTTTTCTGCTAAACTTGGACGACAGGAGCCCTACAAATACTTTTAATTTGTCTGCCAAACTTGGGCGACATAAATCTGACACATTTTTTTCATTTTTCTGCCAAGCTTGGGCGACAGGAGCCCTACAAATACTTGTAATTTGTCTGCCAAACTTGGGCGACAGAAATCTGACACATTTTTTTCATTTTTCTGCCAAACTTGGGCGACAGGAGCCCTACAAACACTTTTAATTTGTCTGCCAAAATTGGGCGACAGAAATCTGACACATTTTTTTCATTTTTCTGCTAAACTTGGCGACAGGAGCCCTACAAATACTTTTAATTTGTCTGCCAAACTTGCTCGACATAAATCTGACAAATTTTTTTCATTTTTCTGCCAAACTTGGGCGACAGGAGCCCTACAAATACTTTTAATTTTTCTGCCAAACTTGCTCGACATAAATCTGACACATTTTTTTCATTTTTCTGCCAAACTTGGGCGACAGGAGCCCTACAAACACTTTTAATTTGTCTGCCAAACTTGGGCGACAGAAATCTGACACATTTTTTTCATTTTTCTGCCAAACTTGGGCGACAGGAGCCCTACAAACACTTTTATTTTGTCTGCCAAAATTGGGCGACAGAAATCTGACACATTATTTTCATTTTTCTGCCAAACTTGGGCGACAGGAGCCCTACAAATACTTTTAATTTGTCTGCCAAACTTGCTCGACATAAATCTGACACATTTTTTTCATTTTTCTGCCAAGTTTGGGCGACAGGACCCCTACAAACTCTTTTAATTTGTCTGCCAAACTTGGGCAACAGAAATCTGACACATTTTTTTCATTTTTCTGCCAAACTTGGGCGACAGGAGCCCTACAAATACTTTTAATTTGTCTGCCAAACTTGGGCGACATAAATCTGACACATTTTTTTCATTTTTCTGCCAAACTTGGGCGACAGGAGCCCTACAAACACTTTTAATTTGTCTGCCAAAATTGTGCGACAGAAATCTGACACATTATTTTCATTTTTCTGCCAAACTTGGGCGACAGGAGCCCTACAAATACTTTAAATTTGTCTGCCAAACTTGCTCGACATAAATCTGACACATTTTTTTCATTTTTCTGCCAAGTTTGGGCGACAGGACCCCTACAAACTCTTTTAATTTGTCTGCCAAACTTGGGCAACAGAAATCTGACACATTTTTTTCATTTTTCTGCCAAACTTGGGCGACAGGAGCCCTACAAATACTTTTAATTTGTCTGCCAAACTTGGGCGACATAAATCTGACACATTTTTTTCATTTTTCTGCCAAACTTGGGCGACAGGAGCCCTGCAAATACTTGTAATTTGATTGCCAAACTTGGGCGACATAAATCTGACACATTTTTTTCATTTTTCTGCCAAATTTGGGCGAAAGGAGCCCTACAAATACTTGTAATTTGTTTGCCAAACTTGGGCGACAGAAATCTGACACATTTTTTTCATTTTTCTGCCAAACTTGGGCGACAGGAGCCCTACAAATACTTTTAATTTGTCTGCCAAACTTGGGCGACATAAATCTGACACTTTTTTTTCATTTTTCTGCGAAGCTTGGGCGACAGGAGCCCTACAAATACTTGTAATTTGTTTGCCAAACTTGGGCGACAGAAATCTGACACATTTTTTTTCATTTTTCTGCTAAACTTGGGCTACAGGAACCCTACAACTACTTTTAATTTGTTTGCCAAACTTGCTCGACATAAATCTGACAAATTTTTTTCATTTTTCTGCCAAACTTGGGCGACAGGAGCTCTACAAATACTTTTAATTTGTCTGCCAAACTTGCTCGACATAAATCTGACACATTTTTTTCATTTTTCTGCCAAGCTTGGGCGACAGGAGCCCTACAAACTCTTTTAATTTGTCTGCCAAACTTGCTCGACATAAATCTGACACATTTTTTTTATTTTTCTGCCAAGCTTGGGCGACGGGAGCCCTACAAACTCTTTTAATTTGTCTGCCAAACTTGGGCAACAGAAATCTGACACATTTTTTTCATTTTTCTGCCAAACTTGGGCGACAGGAGCCCTACAAATACTTTTAATTTGTCTGCCAAACTTGGGCGACATAAATCTGACACATTTTTTTCATTTTTCTGCCAAACTTGGGCGACAGGAGCCCTACAAATACTTGTAATTTGTTTGCCAAACTTGGGCGACATAAATCTGACACATTTTTGTCATTTTTCTGCCAAACTTGGGCGACAGGAGCCCTACAAACACTTTTAATTTGTCTGCCAAACTTGAGCGACAGAAATCTGACACATTTTTTTCATTTTTCTGCCAAATTTGGGCGACAGGAGCCCTACAAATACTTGTAATTTGTTTGCAAAACTTGGGCGACATAAATCTGACACATTTTTGTCATTTTTCTGCCAAACTTGGGCGACAGGAGCCCTACAAATACTTTTAATTTGTCTGCCAGGCTTGCTCGACATGAATCTGACACATTTTTTTCATTTTTCTGCCAAACTTGGGCGACAGGAGCCCTACAAATACTTGTAATTTGTCTGCCAAACTTGGCGACAGAAATCTGACACATTTTTTTATTTTTCTGCCAAATTTGGGCGACAGGAGCCCTACAAATACTTGTAGTTTGTTTGCCAAACTTGGGCGACATAAATCTGACACATTTTTGTCATTTTTCTGCCAAACTTGGGCGACAGGAGCCCTACAAACACTTTTAATTTGTCTGCCAAACTTGAGCGACAGAAATCTGACACATTTTTTTCATTTTTCTGCCAAATTTGGGCGACAGGAGCCCTGCAAATACTTGTAATTTGTTTGCCAAACTTGGGCGACATAAATCTGACACATTTTTGTCATTTTTCTGCCAAACTTGGGCGACAGGAGCCCTACAAATACTTTTAATTTGTCTGCCAAACTTGGGCGACATAAATCTGACACAGTTTTTTCATTTTTCTGCCAAACTTGGGCGACAGGAGCCCTACAAATACTTGTAATTTGTCTGCCAAACTTGGCGACAGAAATCTGACACATTTTTTTCATTTTTCTGCCAAACTTGGGCGACAGGAGCCCTACAAACACTTTTACTTTGTCTGCCAAACTTGGGCGACAGAAATCTGACACATTTTTTTCATTTTTCTGCCAAATTTGGGCGACAGGAGCCCTACAAATACTTGTAATTTGTTTACCAAACTTGGGCGACAGAAATCTGACACATTTTTTTTCATTTTTCTGCTAAACTTGGGCGACAGGAACCCTACAAATACTTTTAATTTGTCTGCCAAACTTGCTCGACATAAATCTGACAAATTTTTTTCATTTTTCTGCCAAACTTGGGCGACAGGAGCTCTACAAATACTTTTAATTTGTCTGCCAAACTTGCTCGACATAAATCTGACACATTTTTTTCATTTTTCTGCCAAGCTTGGGCGACAGGAGCCCTACAAATACTTGCTATTTGTCTGCCAAACTTGCTCGACATAAATCTGACACATTTTTTTCATTTTCCTGCCAAGCTTGGGCGAGGGGAGCCCTACAAACTCTTTTAATTTGTCTGCCAAACTTGGGCAACAGAAATCTGACACATTTTTTTCATTTTTCTGCCAAACTTGGGCGACAGGAGCCCTACAAATACTTTTAATTTGTCTGCCAAACTTGGGCGACATAAATCTGACACATTTTTGTCATTTTTCTGCCAAACTTGGGCGACGACAGGAGCCCTACAAATACTTTTAATTTGTCTGCCAAACTACCTCGACATAAATCTGACACATTTTTTTCATTTTTCTGCCAAACTTGGGCGACAGGAGCCCTACAAATACTTTTAATTTGTCTGGCAACTACAAATACTTGTAATTTGTCTGCCAAACTTGGGCGACAGAAATCTGACACATTTTTTTTTCATTTTTCTGCCAAACTTGGGCGACAGGAGCCCTACAAACACTTTTAATTTGTCTGCCAAACTTGGGCGACATAAATCTGACACATTTTTTTCATTTTTCTGCCAAACTTGGGCGACAGGAGCCCTACAAACAATTTTAATTTGTCTGGCAAACTTGGGCGACAGAAATCTGACACATTTTTTTCATTTTTCTGCCAAACTTGGGCGACAGGAGCCCTACAAACACTTTTAATTTGTCTGCCAAACTTGAGCGACAGAAATCTGACACATTTTTTTCATTTTTCTGCCAAATTTGGGCGACAGGAGCCCTACAAATACTTGTAATTTGTTTGCCAAACTTGGGCGACATAAATCTGACACATTTTTGTCATTTTTCTGCCAAACTTGGGCGACAGGAGCCCTACAAATACTTGTAATTTGTTTGCCAAACTTGGTCGACAGCAATCTGACACATTTTTTTTCATTTTTCTGCTAAACTTGGGCGACAGGAGCCCTACAAATACTTTTAATTTGTCTGCCAAACTTGCTCGACATAAATCTGACACATTTTTTTCATTTTTCTGCCAAACTTGGGCGACAGGAGCTCTACAAATACTTTTAATTTGTCTGCCAAACTTGCTCGACATAAATCTGACACATTTTTTTTTATTTTTCTGCCAAGCTTGGGCGACAGGAGCCCTACAAATACTTTTAATTTGTCTGCCAAACTTGGGCGACAGAAATCTGACACATTTTTTTCATTTTTTTGCTAAACTTGGGCGACAGGAGCCCTACAAATACTTGTAATTTGTCTGCCAAACTTGGGCGACAGAAATCTGACACATTTTTTTCATTTTTCTGCCAAACTTGGGCGACAGGAGCCCTACAAACACTTTTAATTTGTCTGCCAAACTTGAGCGACAGAAATCTGACACATTTTTTTCATTTTTCTGCCAAACTTGGGCGACAGGAGCCCTACAAACACTTTTAATTTGTCTGCCAAACTTGGGCGACAGAAATCTGACACATTTTTTTCATTTTCTGCCAAATTTGGGCGACAGGAGCCCTACAAATACTTGTAATTTGTTTGCCAAACTTGGTCGACAGCAATCTGACACATTTTTTTCATTTTTCTGCTAAACTTGGGCGACAGGAGCCCTACAAATACTTTTAATTTGTCTGCCAAACTTGCTCGACATAAATCTGACACATTTTTTTCATTTTTCTGCCAAACTTGGGCGACAGGAGCTCTACAAATACTTTTAATTTGTCTGCCAAACTTGCTCGACATAAATCTGACACATTTTTTTCATTTTTCTGCCAAGTTTGGGCGACAGGACCCCTACAAACTCTTTTAATTTGTCTGCCAAACTTGGGCAACAGAAATCTGACACATTTTTTTCATTTTTCTGCCAAACTTGGGCGACAGGAGCCCTACAAATACTTTTAATTTGTCTGCCAAACTTGGGCGACATAAATCTGACACATTTTTGTCATTTTTCTGCCAAACTTGGGCGACTGGAGCCCTACAAATACTTTTAATATGTCTGCCAAACTTGCTCGACATAAATCTGACACATTTTTTTCATTTTTCTGCCAAACTTGGGCGACAGGAGCCCTACAAATACTTTTAATTTGTCTGCCAAACTTGGGTGACAGAAATCTGACAAATTTTTTTCATTTTTTTGCCAAACTTGGGCGACAGGAGCCCTACAAATACTTGCTATTTGTCTGCCAAACCTGGGCGACATAAATCTGACACATTTTTTTCATTTTTCTGCCAAACTTTGGCGACAGGAGCCCTACAAATACTTGTAATTTGTCTGCCAAACTAGGGCGACAGAAATCTGACACATTTTTTTCATTTTTCTGCCAAACTTAGGCGACAGGAGCCCTACAAACACTTTTAATTTGTCTGCCAAACTTGAGCGACAAAAATCTGACACATTTTTTTCATGTTACTGCCAAACTTGGACGACAGGCGCCCTACAAACACTTTTAATTTGTCTGCCAAACTTGGGCGACAGAAATCTGACACATTTTTTTCATTTTTCTGCCAAACTTGGGCGACAGGAGCCCTACAAACACTTTTAATTTGTCTGCCAAAATTGGGCGACAGAAATCTGACACATTATTTTCATTTTTCTGCCAAATGTGGGCGACAGGAGCCCTACAAATACTTGTAATTTGTCTGCCAAACTTGCTCGACATAAATCTGACTCATTTTTTTCATTTTTCTGCCAAACTTGGGCGACAGGAGCCCTACAAATACTTGTAATTTGTCTGCCAAACTTGGGCGACATAAATCTGACACACTTTTTTCATTTTTCTGCCAAGCTTGGGCGACAGGAGCCCTACAAATACTTGTAATTTGTCTGCCAAACTTGGGCGACAGAAATCTGACACATTTTTTTCATTTTTCTGCCAAACTTGGGCGACAGGAGCCCTACAAACACTTTTAATTTGTCTGCCAAACTTGAGCGACAAAAATCTGACACATTTTTTTCATTTTAATGCCAAACTTGGGCGACAGGAGCCCTACAAATACTTTTAATTTGTCTGCCAAACTTGAGCGACAGAAATCTGACACATTTTTTTCATTTTTCTGCCAAACTTGGGCGACAGGAGCATTACAAATACTTTTAATTTGTATGCCAAACTTGGGCGACATAAATCTGACACATTTTTTTCATTTTTCTGCCAAACTTGGGCGACAGGAGCCCTACAAATACTTTTAATTTGTCTGCCAAACTTGGGCGACAGAAATCTGACACATTTTTTTCATTTTTTTGCTAAACTTGGGCGACAGGAGCCCTACAAATACTTGTAATTTGTCTGCCAAACTTGGGCGACAGAAATCTGACACATTTTTTTCATTTTTCTGCCAAACTTGGGCGACAGGAGCCCTACAAACACTTTTAATTTGTCTGCCAAACTTGCTCGACAGAAATCTGACACATTTTTTTCATTTTTCTGCCAAATTTGGGCGACAGGAGCCCTACAAATACTTGTAATTTGTTTGCCAAACTTGGGCGACATAAATCTGACACATTTTTGTCATTTTTCTGCCAAACTTGGGCGACAGGAGCCCTACAAATACTTTTAATTTGTCTGCCAAAACTTGGGCGACATAAATCTGACACATTTTTTTCATTTTTCTGCCAAGCTTGGGCGACAGGAGCCCTACAAATACTTTTAATTTGTCTGCCAAACTTGGGCGACAGAAATCTGACACATTTTTTTCATTTTTTTGCTAAACTTGGGCGACAGGAGCCCTACAAATACTTGTAATTTGTCTGCCAAACTTGGGCGACAGAAATCTGACACATTTTTTTCATTTTTCTGCCAAACTTGGGCGACAGGAGTCCTACAAACACTTTTAATTTGTCTGCCAAACTTGAGCGACAGAAATCTGACACATTTTTTTCATTTTTCTGCCAAATTTGGGCGACAGGAGCCCTACAAATACTTGTAATTTGTTTGCCAAACTTGGGCGACATAAATCTGACACATTTTTGTCATTTTTCTGCCAAACTTGGGCGACAGGAGCCCTACAAATACTTTTAATTTGTCTGCCAAACTTGGGCGACATAAATCTGACACATTTTTTTCATTTTTCTGCCAAACTTGGGCGACAGGAGCCCTACAAATACTTTTAATTTGTCTGCCAAACTTGGGCGACAGAAATCTGACACATTTTTTTCATTTTTCTGCCAAACTTGGGCGACAGGAGCCATACAAACAATTTTAATTTGTCTGCCAAACTTGGGCAACAGAAATCTGATACATCTTTTACATTTTTCTGCCAAATTTGGGCGACAGGAGCCCTACAAATACTTGTAATTTGTCTGCCAAACTTGGGCGACATAAATCTGACACATTTTTGTCATTTTTCTGCCAAACTTGGGCGACAGGAGCCCTACAAATACTTTTAATTTGTCTGCCAAGCTTGGGCGACAGAAATCTGACACATTTTTTTCATTTTTTTGCTAAACTTGGGCGACAGGAGCCCTACAAATACTTGTAATTTGTCTGCCAAACTTGGCGACAGAAATCTGACACATTTTTTTCATTTTTCTAACAAACTTGGGCGACAGGAGCCCTACAAACACTTTTACTTTGTCTGCCAAACTTGGGCGACAGAAATCTGACACATTTTTTTCATTTTTCTGCCAAATTTGGGCGAAAGGAGCCCTACAAATACTTGTAATTTGTTTGCCAAACTTGGGCGACAGAAATCTGACACATTTTTTTTCATTTTTCTGCTAAACTTGGACGACAGGAGCCCTACAAATACTTTTAATTTGTCTGCCAAACTTGCTCGACATAAATCTGACAAATTTTTTTCATTTTTCTGCCAAACTTGGGCGACAGGAGCTCTAAAAATACTTTTAATTTGTCTGCCAAACTTGCTCGACATAAATCTGACACATTTTTTTCATTTTTCTGCCAAGCTAGGGCGACAGGAGCCCTACAAACTCTTTTAATTTGTCTGCCAAACTTGCTCGACATAAATCTGACACATTTTTTTCATTTTTCTGCCAAGCTTGGGCGACAGGAGCCCTACAAACTCTTTTAATTTGTCTGCCAAACTTGGGCAACAGAAATCTGACACATTTTTTTCATTTTTCTGCCAAACTTGGGCGACTGGAGCCCTACAAATACTTTTAATTTGTCTGCCAAACTTGGGCGACATAAATCTGACACATTTTTGTCATTTTTCTGCCAAACTTGGGCGACAGGAGCCCTACAAATACTTTTAATTTGTCTGCCAAACTTGGGTGACAGAAATCTGACAAATTTTTTTCATTTTTTTGCCAAACTTTGGCGACAGGAGCCCTACAAATACTTGTAATTTGTCTGCCAAACTTGGGCGACATAAATCTGACACATTTTTTTCATTTTTCTGCCAAGCTTGGGCGACAGGAGCCCTACAAATACTTTTAATTTGTCTGCCAAACTTGCTCGACATAAATCTGACACATTTTTTTCATTTTTCTGCCAAACTTGGGCGACAGGAGCCCTACAAATACTTTTAATTTGTCTGCCAAACTTGGGTGACAGAAATCTGACAAATTTTTTTCATTTTTTTGCCAAACTTGGGCGACAGGAGCCCTACAAATACTTGTAATTTGTCTGCCAAACTTGGGCGACAGAAATCTGACACATTTTTTTCATTTTTCTGCCAAACTTGGGCGACAGGAGCCCTACAATTACTTTTAATTTGTCTGCCAAACTTGGGCGACATAAATCTGACACATTTTTTTCATTTTTCTGCCAAGCTTGGGCGACAGGACCCCTACAAACTCTTTTAATTTGTCTGCCAAACTTGGGCAACAGAAATCTGACACATTTTTTTCATTTTTCTGCCAAACTTGGGCGACAGGAGCCCTACAAATACTTTTAATTTGTCTGCCAAACTTGGGCGACATAAATCTGACACATTTTTGTCATTTTTCTGCCAAACTTGGGCGACAGGAGCCCTACAAATACTTTTAATTTGTCTACCAAACTTGCTCGACATAAATCTGACACATTTTTTTCATTTTTCTGCCAAACTTGGGCGACAGGAGCCCTACAAATACTTTTAATTTGTCTGCCAAACTTGGGTGACAGAAATCTGACAAATTTTTTTCATTTTTTTGCCAAACTTGGGCGACAGGAGCCCTACAAATACTTGTAATTTGTCTGCCAAACTTGGGCGACAGAAATCTGACACATTTTTTTCATTTTTCTGCCAAACTTGGGCGACAGGAGCCCTACAATTTCTTTTAATTTGTCTGCCAAACTTGGGCGACATAAATCTGACACATTTTTTTCATTTTTCTGCCAAGCTTGGGCGACAGGAGCCCTACAAATACTTGCTATTTGTCTGCCAAACTTGGGCGACATAAATCTGACACATTTTTTTCATTTTTCTGCCAAACTTTGGCGACAGGAGCCCTACAAATACTTGTAATTTGTCTGCCAAACTAGGGCGACAGAAATCTGACACATTTTTTTCATTTTTCTGCCAAACTTAGGCGACAGGAGCCCTACAAACACTTTTAATTTGTCTGCCAAACTTGAGCGACAAAAATCTGACACATTTTTTTCATGTTACTGCCAAACTTGGGCGACAGGAGCCCTACAAACACTTTTAATATGTCTGCCAAAATTGGGCGACAGAAATCTGACACATTATTTTCATTTTTCTGCCAAACTTGGGCGACAGAAATCTGACACATTTTTTTCATTTTTCTGCCAAGCTTGGGCGACAGGAGCCCTACAAATACTTGTAATTTGTCTGCCAAACTTGGGCGACAGAAATCTGACACATTTTATTCATTTTTCCGCCAAACTTGGGCGACAGGAGCCCTACAAACACTTTTAATTTGTCTGCCAAACTTGAGCGACAAAAATCTGACACATTTTTTTCATGTTAATGCCAAACTTGGGCGACAGGAGCCCTACAAATACTTTTAATTTGTCTGCCAAACTTGAGCGACAGAAATCTGACACATTTTTTTCATTATTCTGCCAAACTTGGGCGACAGGAGCATTACAAATACTTTTAATTTGTCTGCCAAACTTGGGCGACATAAATCTGACACATTTTTTTCATTTTTCTGCCAAACTTGGGCGACAGGAGCCCTACAAATACTTTTAATTTGTCTGCCAAACTTGGGCGACATAAATCTGACACATTTTTTTCATTTTTCTGCCAAACTTGGGCGACAGGAGCCCTACAAATACTTGCAATTTGTCTGCCAAACTTGCTCGACAGAAATCTGACACATTTTTTTCATTTTTCTGCCAAACTTGGGCGACAGGAGCCCTACAAACACTTTTAATTTGTCTGCCAAACTTGAGCGACAGAAATCTGACATATTTTTTTCATGTTACTGCCAAACTTGGTCGACAGAAATCTGACACATTTTTTTCATTTTTCTGCCAAATTTGGGCGACAGGAGCCCTACAAATACTTGTAATTTGTTTGCCAAACTTGGGCGACATAAATCTGACACATTTTTTTTCATTTTTCTGCTAAAGTTGGGCGACAGGAGCCCTACAAATACTTGTAATTTGTCTGCCAAACTTGGGCGACAGAAATCTGACACATTTTTTTCATTTTTCTGCCAAACTTGGGCGACAGGAGCCCTACAGACACTTTTAATTTGTCTGCCAAACTTGGGCGACATAAATCTGACACATTTTTTTCATTTTTCTGCCAAGCTTGGGCGACAGGACCCCTACAAACTCTTTTAATTTGTCTGCCAAACTTGGGCAACAGAAATCTGACACATTTTTTTCATTTTTCTGCCAAACTTGGGCGACAGGAGCCCTACAAATACTTTTAATTTGTCTGCCAAACTTGGGCGACATAAATCTAACACATTTTTGTCATTTTTCTGCCAAACTTGGGCGACAGGAGCCCTACAAATACTTTTAATTTGTCTACCAAACTTGCTCGACATAAATCTGACACATTTTTTTCATTTTTCTGCCAAACTTGGGCGACAGGAGCCCTACAAATACTTTTAATTTGTCTGCCAAAGTTGGGTGACAGAAATCTGACAAATTTTTTTCATTTTTTTGCCAAACTTGGGCGACAGGAGCCCTACAAATACTTGTAATTTGTCTGCCAAACTTGGGCGACAGAAATCTGACACATTTTTTTCATTTTTCTGCCAAACTTGGGCGACAGGAGCCCTACAATTTCTTTTAATTTGTCTGCCAAACTTGGGCGACATAAATCTGACACATTTTTTTCATTTTTCTGCCAAGCTTGGGCGACAGGAGCCCTACAAATACTTGCTATTTGTCTGCCAAACTTGGGCGACATAAATCTGACACATTTTTTTCATTTTTCTGCCAAACTTTGGCGACAGGAGCCCTACAAATACTTGTAATTTGTCTGCCAAACTAGGGCGACAGAAATCTGACACATTTTTTTCATTTTTCTGCCAAACTTAGGCGACAGGAGCCCTACAAACACTTTTAATTTGTCTGCCAAACTTGAGCGACAAAAATCTGACACATTTTTTTCATGTTACTGCCAAAGTTGGGCGACAGGCGCCCTACAAACACTTTTAATTTGTCTGTCAAACTTGGGCGACAGAAATCTGACACATTTTCTTCATTTTTCTGCCAAACTTGGGCGACAGGAGCCCTACAAACACTTTTAATATGTCTGCCAAAATTGGGCGACAGAAATCTGACACATTATTTTCATTTTTCTGCCAAACTTGGGCGACAGGAGCCCTACAAATACTTTTAATTTTTCTGCCAAACTTGCTCGACATAAATCTGACACATTTTTTTCATTTTTCTGCCAAACTTGGGCGACAGGAGCCCTACAAATACTTTTAATTTGTCTGCCAAACTTGGGCGACATAAATCTGACACTTTTTTTTCATTTTTCTGCGAAGCTTGGGCGACAGGAGCCCTACAAATACTTGTAATTTGTCTGCCAAACTTGGGCGACAGAAATCTGACACATTTTTTTCATTTTTCTGCCAAACTTGGGCGACAGGAGCCCTACAAACACTTTTAATTTGTCTGCCAAACTTGAGCGACAAAAATCTGACACATTTTTTTCATGTTAATGCCAAACTTGGGCGACAGGAGCCCTACAAATACTTTTAATTTGTCTGCCAAACTTGAGCGACAGAAATCTGACACATTTTTTTCATTATTCTGCCAAACTTGGGCGACAGGAGCATTACAAATACTTTTAATTTGTCTGCCAAACTTGGGCGACATAAATCTGACACATTTTTTTCATTTTTCTGCCAAACTTGGGCGACAGGAGCCCTACAAATACTTTTAATTTGTCTGCCAAACTTGGGCGACATAAATCTGACACATTTTTTTCATTTTTCTGCCAAACTTGGGCGACAGGAGCCCTACAAATACTTGCAATTTGTCTGCCAAACTTGCTCGACAGAAATCTGACACATTTTTTTCATTTTTCTGCCAAACTTGGGCGACAGGAGCCCTACAAACACTTTTAATTTGTCTGCCAAACTTGAGCGACAGAAATCTGACACATTTTTTTCATGTTACTGCCAAACTTGGTCGACAGAAATCTGACACATTTTTTTCATTTTTCTGCCAAATTTGGGCGACAGGAGCCCTACAAATACTTGTAATTTGTTTGCCAAACTTGGGCGACATAAATCTGACACATTTTTTTCATTTTTCTGCTAAAGTTGGGCGACAGGAGCCCTACAAATACTTGTAATTTGTCTGCCAAACTTGGGCGACAGAAATCTGACACATTTTTTTCATTTTTCTGCCAAACTTGGGCGACAGGAGCCCTACAGACACTTTTAATTTGTCTGCCAAACTTGGGCGACATAAATCTGACACATTTTTTTCATTTTTCTGCCAAACTTGGGCGACAGGAGCCCTACAAACAATTTTAATTTGTCTGGCAAACTTGGGCAACAGAAATCTGACACATTTTTTTCATTTTTCTGCCAAATTTGGGCGACAGGAGCCCTACAAATACTTGTAATTTGTTTGCCAAACTAGGGCGACATAAATCTGACACATTTTTTTCATTTTTCTGCCAAACTTTGGCGACAGGAGCCCTACAAATACTTGTAATTTGTCTGCCAAACTAGGGCGACAGAAATCTGACACATTTTTTTCATTTTTCTGCCAAACTTAGGCGACAGGAGCCCTACAAACACTTTTAATTTGTCTGCCAAACTTGAGCGACAAAAATCTGACACATTTTTTTCATGTTACTGCCAAACTTGGGCGACAGGAGCCCTACAAACACTTTTAATATGTCTGCCAAAATTGGGCGACAGAAATCTGACACATTATTTTCATTTTTCTGCCAAACTTGGGCGACAGAAATCTGACACATTTTTTTCATTTTTCTGCCAAGCTTGGGCGACAGGAGCCCTACAAACTCTTTTAATTTGTCTGCCAAACTTGGGCAACAGAAATCTGACACATTTTTTTCATTTTTCTGCCAAACTTGGGCGACTGGAGCCCTACAAATACTTTTAATTTGTCTGCCAAACTTGGGCGACATAAATCTGACACATTTTTGTCATTTTTCTGCCAAACTTGGGCGACAGGAGCCCTACAAATACTTTTAATTTGTCTGCCAAACTTGGGTGACAGAAATCTGACAAATTTTTTTCATTTTTTTGCCAAACTTGGGCGACAGGAGCCCTACAAATACTTGTAATTTGTCTGCCAAACTTGGGCGACATAAATCTGACACATTTTTTTCATTTTTCTGCCAAGCTTGGGCGACAGGAGCCCTACAAATACTTTTAATTTGTCTGCCAAACTTGCTCGACATAAATCTGACACATTTTTTTCATTTTTCTGCCAAACTTGGGCGACAGGAGCCCTACAAATACTTTTAATTTGTCTGCCAAACTTGGGTGACAGAAATCTGACAAATTTTTTTCATTTTTTTGCCAAACTTGGGCGACAGGAGCCCTACAAATACTTGTAATTTGTCTGCCAAACTTGGGCGACAGAAATCTGACACATTTTTTTCATTTTTCTGCCAAACTTGGGCGACAGGAGCCCTACAATTACTTTTAATTTGTCTGCCAAACTTGGGCGACATAAATCTGACACATTTTTTTCATTTTTCTGCCAAGCTTGGGCGACAGGACCCCTACAAACTCTTTTAATTTGTCTGCCAAACTTGGGCAACAGAAATCTGACACATTTTTTTCATTTTTCTGCCAAACTTGGGCGACAGGAGCCCTACAAATACTTTTAATTTGTCTGCCAAACTTGGGCGACAGAAATCTGACACATTTTTTTCATTTTTCTGCCAAACTTGGGCGACAGGAGCCCTACAATTACTTTTAATTTGTCTGCCAAACTTGGGCGACATAAATCTGACACATTTTTTTCATTTTTCTGCCAAGCTTGGGCGACAGGACCCCTACAAACTCTTTTAATTTGTCTGCCAAACTTGGGCAACAGAAATCTGACACATTTTTTTCATTTTTCTGCCAAACTTGGGCGACAGGAGCCCTACAATTTCTTTTAATTTGTCTGCCAAACTTGGGCGACATAAATCTGACACATTTTTTTCATTTTTCTGCCAAGCTTGGGCGACAGGAGCCCTACAAATACTTGCTATTTGTCTGCCAAACTTGGGCGACATAAATCTGACACATTTTTTTCATTTTTCTGCCAAACTTTGGCGACAGGAGCCCTACAAATACTTGTAATTTGTCTGCCAAACTAGGGCGACAGAAATCTGACACATTTTTTTCATTTTTCTGCCAAACTTAGGCGACAGGAGCCCTACAAACACTTTTAATTTGTCTGCCAAACTTGAGCGACAAAAATCTGACACATTTTTTTCATGTTACTGCCAAAGTTGGGCGACAGGCGCCCTACAAACACTTTTAATTTGTCTGTCAAACTTGGGCGACAGAAATCTGACACATTTTCTTCATTTTTCTGCCAAACTTGGGCGACAGGAGCCCTACAAACACTTTTAATATGTCTGCCAAAATTGGGCGACAGAAATCTGACACATTATTTTCATTTTTCTGCCAAACTTGGGCGACAGGAGCCCTACAAATACTTTTAATTTTTCTGCCAAACTTGCTCGACATAAATCTGACACATTTTTTTCATTTTTCTGCCAAACTTGGGCGACAGGAGCCCTACAAATACTTTTAATTTGTCTGCCAAACTTGGGCGACATAAATCTGACACTTTTTTTTCATTTTTCTGCGAAGCTTGGGCGACAGGAGCCCTACAAATACTTGTAATTTGTCTGCCAAACTTGGGCGACAGAAATCTGACACATTTTTTTCATTTTTCTGCCAAACTTGGGCGACAGGAGCCCTACAAACACTTTTAATTTGTCTGCCAAACTTGAGCGACAAAAATCTGACACATTTTTTTCATGTTAATGCCAAACTTGGGCGACAGGAGCCCTACAAATACTTTTAATTTGTCTGCCAAACTTGAGCGACAGAAATCTGACACATTTTTTTCATTATTCTGCCAAACTTGGGCGACAGGAGCATTACAAATACTTTTAATTTGTCTGCCAAACTTGGGCGACATAAATCTGACACATTTTTTTCATTTTTCTGCCAAACTTGGGCGACAGGAGCCCTACAAATACTTTTAATTTGTCTGCCAAACTTGGGCGACATAAATCTGACACATTTTTTTCATTTTTCTGCCAAACTTGGGCGACAGGAGCCCTACAAATACTTGCAATTTGTCTGCCAAACTTGCTCGACAGAAATCTGACACATTTTTTTCATTTTTCTGCCAAACTTGGGCGACAGGAGCCCTACAAACACTTTTAATTTGTCTGCCAAACTTGAGCGACAGAAATCTGACACATTTTTTTCATGTTACTGCCAAACTTGGTCGACAGAAATCTGACACATTTTTTTCATTTTTCTGCCAAATTTGGGCGACAGGAGCCCTACAAATACTTGTAATTTGTTTGCCAAACTTGGGCGACATAAATCTGACACATTTTTTTCATTTTTCTGCTAAAGTTGGGCGACAGGAGCCCTACAAATACTTGTAATTTGTCTGCCAAACTTGGGCGACAGAAATCTGACACATTTTTTTCATTTTTCTGCCAAACTTGGGCGACAGGAGCCCTACAGACACTTTTAATTTGTCTGCCAAACTTGGGCGACATAAATCTGACACATTTTTTTCATTTTTCTGCCAAACTTGGGCGACAGGAGCCCTACAAACAATTTTAATTTGTCTGGCAAACTTGGGCAACAGAAATCTGACACATTTTTTTCATTTTTCTGCCAAATTTGGGCGACAGGAGCCCTACAAATACTTGTAATTTGTTTGCCAAACTAGGGCGACATAAATCTGACACATTTTTTTCATTTTTCTGCCAAACTTTGGCGACAGGAGCCCTACAAATACTTGTAATTTGTCTGCCAAACTAGGGCGACAGAAATCTGACACATTTTTTTCATTTTTCTGCCAAACTTAGGCGACAGGAGCCCTACAAACACTTTTAATTTGTCTGCCAAACTTGAGCGACAAAAATCTGACACATTTTTTTCATGTTACTGCCAAACTTGGGCGACAGGAGCCCTACAAACACTTTTAATATGTCTGCCAAAATTGGGCGACAGAAATCTGACACATTATTTTCATTTTTCTGCCAAACTTGGGCGACAGAAATCTGACACATTTTTTTCATTTTTCTGCCAAGCTTGGGCGACAGGAGCCCTACAAACTCTTTTAATTTGTCTGCCAAACTTGGGCAACAGAAATCTGACACATTTTTTTCATTTTTCTGCCAAACTTGGGCGACTGGAGCCCTACAAATACTTTTAATTTGTCTGCCAAACTTGGGCGACATAAATCTGACACATTTTTGTCATTTTTCTGCCAAACTTGGGCGACAGGAGCCCTACAAATACTTTTAATTTGTCTGCCAAACTTGGGTGACAGAAATCTGACAAATTTTTTTCATTTTTTTGCCAAACTTGGGCGACAGGAGCCCTACAAATACTTGTAATTTGTCTGCCAAACTTGGGCGACATAAATCTGACACATTTTTTTCATTTTTCTGCCAAGCTTGGGCGACAGGAGCCCTACAAATACTTTTAATTTGTCTGCCAAACTTGCTCGACATAAATCTGACACATTTTTTTCATTTTTCTGCCAAACTTGGGCGACAGGAGCCCTACAAATACTTTTAATTTGTCTGCCAAACTTGGGTGACAGAAATCTGACAAATTTTTTTCATTTTTTTGCCAAACTTGGGCGACAGGAGCCCTACAAATACTTGTAATTTGTCTGCCAAACTTGGGCGACAGAAATCTGACACATTTTTTTCATTTTTCTGCCAAACTTGGGCGACAGGAGCCCTACAATTACTTTTAATTTGTCTGCCAAACTTGGGCGACATAAATCTGACACATTTTTTTCATTTTTCTGCCAAGCTTGGGCGACAGGACCCCTACAAACTCTTTTAATTTGTCTGCCAAACTTGGGCAACAGAAATCTGACACATTTTTTTCATTTTTCTGCCAAACTTGGGCGACAGGAGCCCTACAAATACTTTTAATTTGTCTGCCAAACTTGGGCGACATAAATCTGACACATTTTTGTCATTTTTCTGCCAAACTTGGGCGACAGGAGCCCTACAAATACTTTTAATTTGTCTACCAAACTTGCTCGACATAAATCTGACACATTTTTTTCATTTTTCTGCCAAACTTGGGCGACAGGAGCCCTACAAATACTTTTAATTTGTCTGCCAAACTTGGGTGACAGAAATCTGACAAATTTTTTTCATTTTTTTGCCAAACTTGGGCGACAGGAGCCCTACAAATACTTGTAATTTGTCTGCCAAACTTGGGCGACAGAAATCTGACACATTTTTTTCATTTTTCTGCCAAACTTGGGCGACAGGAGCCCTACAATATCTTTTAATTTGTCTGCCAAACTTGGGCGACATAAATCTGACACATTTTTTTCATTTTTCTGCCAAGCTTGGGCGACAGGAGCCCTACAAATACTTGCTATTTGTCTGCCAAACTTGGGCGACATAAATCTGACACATTTTTTTCATTTTTCTGCCAAACTTTGGCGACAGGAGCCCTACAAATACTTGTAATTTGTCTGCCAAACTAGGGCGACAGAAATCTGACACATTTTTTTCATTTTTCTGCCAAACTTAGGCGACAGGAGCCCTACAAACACTTTTAATTTGTCTGCCAAACTTGAGCGACAAAAATCTGACACATTTTTTTCATGTTACTGCCAAACTTGGGCGACAGGAGCCCTACAAACACTTTTAATATGTCTGCCAAAATTGGGCGACAGAAATCTGACACATTATTTTCATTTTTCTGCCAAACTTGGGCGACAGAAATCTGACACATTTTTTTCATTTTTCTGCCAAGCTTGGGCGACAGGAGCCCTACAAATACTTGTAATTTGTCTGCCAAACTTGGGCGACAGAAATCTGACACATTTTATTCATTTTTCTGCCAAACTTGGGCGACAGGAGCCCTACAAACACTTTTAATTTGTCTGCCAAACTTGAGCGACAAAAATCTGACACATTTTTTTCATGTTAATGCCAAACTTGGGCGACAGGAGCCCTACAAATACTTTTAATTTGTCTGCCAAACTT
Source organism: Villa cingulata (assembly GCA_951394055.1). Lineage (NCBI taxonomy): Eukaryota > Metazoa > Arthropoda > Insecta > Diptera > Bombyliidae > Villa > Villa cingulata. The sequence goes on along the minus strand of OX596019.1, from coordinate 24,267,433 downwards.
GAGCGACAGAAATCTGACACATTTTTTTCATTATTCTGCCAAACTTGGGCGACAGGAGCATTACAAATACTTTTAATTTGTCTGCCAAACTTCGGCGACATAAATCTGACACATTTTTTTCATTTTTCTGCCAAACTTGGGCGACAGGAGCCCTACAAATACTTTTAATTTGTCTGCCAAACTTGGGCGACATAAATCTGACACATTTTTTTCATTTTTCTGCCAAACTTGGGCGACAGGAGCCCTACAAATACTTGCAATTTGTCTGCCAAACTTGCTCGACAGAAATCTGACACATTTTTTTCATTTTTCTGCCAAACTTGGGCGACAGGAGCCCTACAAACACTTTTAATTTGTCTGCCAAACTTGAGCGACAGAAATCTGACATATTTTTTTCATGTTACTGCCAAACTTGGTCGACAGAAATCTGACACATTTTTTTCATTTTTCTGCCAAATTTGGGCGACAGGAGCCCTACAAATACTTGTAATTTGTTTGCCAAACTTGGGCGACATAAATCTGACACATTTTTTTTCATTTTTCTGCTAAAGTTGGGCGACAGGAGCCCTACAAATACTTGTAATTTGTCTGCCAAACTTGGGCGACAGAAATCTGACACATTTTTTTCATTTTTCTGCCAAACTTGGGCGACAGGAGCCCTACAGACACTTTTAATTTGTCTGCCAAACTTGGGCGACATAAATCTGACACATTTTTTTCATTTTTCTGCCAAGCTTGGGCGACAGGACCCCTACAAACTCTTTTAATTTGTCTGCCAAACTTGGGCAACAGAAATCTGACACATTTTTTTCATTTTTCTGCCAAACTTGGGCGACAGGAGCCCTACAAATACTTTTAATTTGTCTGCCAAACTTGGGCGACATAAATCTGACACATTTTTGTCATTTTTCTGCCAAACTTGGGCGACAGGAGCCCTACAAATACTTTTAATTTGTCTACCAAACTTGCTCGACATAAATCTGACACATTTTTTTCATTTTTCTGCCAAACTTGGGCGACAGGAGCCCTACAAATACTTTTAATTTGTCTGCCAAACTTGGGTGACAGAAATCTGACAAATTTTTTTCATTTTTTTGCCAAACTTGGGCGACAGGAGCCCTACAAATACTTGTAATTTGTCTGCCAAACTTGGGCGACAGAAATCTGACACATTTTTTTCATTTTTCTGCCAAACTTGGGCGACAGGAGCCCTACAATTTCTTTTAATTTGTCTGCCAAACTTGGGCGACATAAATCTGACACATTTTTTTCATTTTTCTGCCAAGCTTGGGCGACAGGAGCCCTACAAATACTTGCTATTTGTCTGCCAAACTTGGGCGACATAAATCTGACACATTTTTTTCATTTTTCTGCCAAACTTTGGCGACAGGAGCCCTACAAATACTTGTAATTTGTCTGCCAAACTAGGGCGACAGAAATCTGACACATTTTTTTCATTTTTCTGCCAAACTTAGGCGACAGGAGCCCTACAAACACTTTTAATTTGTCTGCCAAACTTGAGCGACAAAAATCTGACACATTTTTTTCATGTTACTGCCAAAGTTGGGCGACAGGCGCCCTACAAACACTTTTAATTTGTCTGCCAAACTTGGGCGACAGAAATCTGACACATTTTCTTCATTTTTCTGCCAAACTTGGGCGACAGGAGCCCTACAAACACTTTTAATATGTCTGCCAAAATTGGGCGACAGAAATCTGACACATTATTTTCATTTTTCTGCCAAACTTGGGCGACAGGAGCCCTACAAATACTTTTAATTTTTCTGCCAAACTTGCTCGACATAAATCTGACACATTTTTTTCATTTTTCTGCCAAACTTGGGCGACAGGAGCCCTACAAATACTTTTAATTTGTCTGCCAAACTTGGGCGACATAAATCTGACACTTTTTTTTCATTTTTCTGCGAAGCTTGGGCGACAGGAGCCCTACAAATACTTGTAATTTGTCTGCCAAACTTGGGCGACAGAAATCTGACACATTTTTTTCATTTTTCTGCCAAACTTGGGCGACAGGAGCCCTACAAACACTTTTAATTTGTCTGCCAAACTTGAGCGACAAAAATCTGACACATTTTTTTCATGTTAATGCCAAACTTGGGCGACAGGAGCCCTACAAATACTTTTAATTTGTCTGCCAAACTTGAGCGACAGAAATCTGACACATTTTTTTCATTATTCTGCCAAACTTGGGCGACAGGAGCATTACAAATACTTTTAATTTGTCTGCCAAACTTGGGCGACATAAATCTGACACATTTTTTTCATTTTTCTGCCAAACTTGGGCGACAGGAGCCCTACAAATACTTTTAATTTGTCTGCCAAACTTGGGCGACATAAATCTGACACATTTTTTTCATTTTTCTGCCAAACTTGGGCGACAGGAGCCCTACAAATACTTGAAATTTGTCTGCCAAACTTGCTCGACAGAAATCTGACACATTTTTTTCATTTTTCTGCCAAACTTGGGCGACAGGAGCCCTACAAACACTTTTAATTTGTCTGCCAAACTTGAGCGACAGAAATCTGACACATTTTTTTCATGTTACTGCCAAACTTGGTCGACAGAAATCTGACACATTTTTTTCATTTTTCTGCCAAATTTGGGCGACAGGAGCCCTACAAATACTTGTAATTTGTTTGCCAAACTTGGGCGACATAAATCTGACACATTTTTTTTCATTTTTCTGCTAAAGTTGGGCGACAGGAGCCCTACAAATACTTGTAATTTGTCTGCCAAACTTGGGCGACAGAAATCTGACACATTTTTTTCATTTTTCTGCCAAACTTGGGCGACAGGAGCCCTACAGACACTTTTAATTTGTCTGCCAAACTTGGGCGACATAAATCTGACACATTTTTTTCATTTTTCTGCCAAACTTGGGCGACAGGAGCCCTACAAACAATTTTAATTTGTCTGGCAAACTTGGGCAACAGAAATCTGACACATTTTTTTCATTTTTCTGCCAAATTTGGGCGACAGGAGCCCTACAAATACTTGTAATTTGTTTGCCAAACTAGGGCGACAGAAATCTGACACATTTTTTTTCATTTTTCTGCTAAACTTGGGCGACAGGAGCCCTACAAATACTTGTAATTTGTCTGCCAAACTTGGGCGACAGAAATCTGACACATTTTTTTCATTTTTCTGCCAAACTTGGGCGACAGGAGCATTACAAATACTTTTAATTTGTCTGCCAAACTTGGGCGACATAAATCTGACACATTTTTTTCATTTTTCTGCCAAGCTTGGGCGACAGGAGCCCTACAAATACTTTTAATTTGTCTGCCAAACTTGGGCGACAGAAATCTGACACATTTTTTTCATTTTTTTGCTAAACTTGGGCGACAGGAGCCCTACAAATACTTGTAATTTGTCTGACAAACTTGGGCGACAGAAATCTGACACATTTTTTTCATTTTTCTGCCAAACTTGGGCGACAGGAGCCCTACAAACACTTTTAATTTGTCTGCCAAACTTGAGCGACAGAAATCTGACACATTTTTTTCATTTTTCTGCCAAATTTGGGCGACAGGAGCCCTACAAATACTTGTTATTTGTTTGCCAAACTTGGGCGACATAAATCTGACACATTTTTGTCATTTTTCTGCCAAACTTGGGCGACAGGAGCCCTACAAATACTTTTAATTTGTCTGCCAAACTTGGGCGACATAAATCTGACACATTTTTTTCATTTTTCTGCCAAACTTGGGCGACAGGAGCCCTACAAATACTTTTAATTTGTCTGCCAAACTTGGGCGACAGAAATCTGACACATTTTTTTCATTTTTCTGCCAAACTTGGGCGACAGGAGCCCTACAAACAATTTTAATTTGTCTGCCAAACTTGGGCAACAGAAATCTGACACATTTTTTACATTTTTCTGCCAAATTTGTGCGACAGGAGCCCTACAAATACTTGTAATTTGTCTGCCAAACTTGGGCGACATAAATCTGACACATTTTTGTCATTTTTCTGCCAAACTTGGGCGACAGGAGCCCTACAAATACTTTTAATTTGTCTGCCAAGCTTGGGCGACAGAAATCTGACACATTTTTTTCATTTTTTTGCTAAACTTGGGCGACAGGAGCCCTACAAATACTTGTAATTTGTCTGCCAAACTTGGCGACAGAAATCTGACACATTTTTTTCATTTTTCTGCCAAACTTGGGCGACAGGAGCCCTACAAACACTTTTACTTTGTCTGCCAAACTTGGGCGACAGAAATCTGACACATTTTTTTCATTTTTCTGCTAAACTTGGCGACAGGAGCCCTACAAATACTTTTAATTTGTCTGCCAAACTTGCTCGACATAAATCTGACAAATTTTTTTCATTTTTCTGCCAAACTTGGGCGACAGGAGCTCTACAAATACTTTTAATTTGTCTGCCAAACTTGCTCGACATAAATCTGACACATTTTTTTCATTTTTCTGCCAAGCTTGGGCGACAGGAGCCCTACAAACTCTTTTAATTTGTCTGCCAAACTTGCTCGACATAAATCTGACACATTTTTTTCATTTTTCTGCCAAGCTTGGGCGACAGGAGCCCTACAAACTCTTTTAATTTGTCTGCCAAACTTGGGCAACAGAAATCTGACACCTTTTTTTCATTTTTCTGCCAAACTTGGGCGACAGGAGCCCTACAAATACTTTTAATTTGTCTGCCAAACTTGGGCGACATAAATCTGACACATTTTTGTCATTTTTCTGCCAAACTTGGGCGACAGGAGCCCTACAAATACTTGTAATTTGTCTGCCAAACTACCTCGACATAAATCTGACACATTTTTTTCATTTTTCTGCCAAACTTGGGCGACAGGAGCCCTACAAATACTTTTAATTTGTCTGCCAAACTTGGGTGACAGAAATCTGACAAATTTTTTTCATTTTTTTGCCAAACTTGGGCGACAGGAGCCCTACAAATACTTGTAATTTGTCTGCCAAACTTGGGCGACATAAATCTGACACATTTTTGTCATTTTTCTGCCAAACTTGGGCGACAGGAGCCCTACAAATACTTTTAATTTGTCTGCCAGACTTGCTCGACATGAATCTGACACATTTTTTTCATTTTTCTGCCAAACTTGGGCGACAGGAGCCCTACAATTACTTTTAATTTGTCTGCCAAACTTGGGCGACATAAATCTGACACATTTTTTTCATTTTTCTGCCAAGCTTGGGCGACAGGAGCCCTACAAATACTTGCTATTTGTCTGCCAAACTTGGGCGACATAAATCTGACACATTTTTTTCATTTTTCTGCCAAACTTGGGCGACAGGAGCCCTACAAATACTTTTAATTTGTCTGCCAAACTTGCTCGACATAAATCTGACACATTTTTTTCATTTTTCTGCCAAACTTGGGCGACAGAAGCCCTACAAATACTTTTAATTTGTCTGCCAAACTTGGGCGACAGAAATCTGACACATTTTTTTCATTTTTCTGCCAAACTTGGGCGACAGGAGGCCTACAAATACTTTTAATTTGTCTGCCAAACTTGGGCGACATAAATCTGACACATTTTTGTCATTTTTCTGCCAAACTTGGGCGACAGGAGCCCTACAAATACTTTTAATTTGTCTGCCAGACTTGCTCGACATGAATCTGACACATTTTTTTCATTTTTCTGCCAAACTTGGGCGACAGGAGCCCTACAATTACTTTTAATTTGTCTGCCAAACTTGGGCGACATAAATCTGACACATTTTTTTCATTTTTCTGCCAAGCTTGGGCGACAGGAGCCCTACAAATACTTGCTATTTGTCTGCCAAACTTGGGCGACATAAATCTGACACATTTTTTTCATTTTTCTGCCAAACTTGGGCGACAGGAGCCCTACAAATACTTTTAATTTGTCTGCCAAACTTGCTCGACATAAATCTGACACATTTTTTTCATTTTTCTGCCAAACTTGGGCGACAGGAGCCCTACAAATACTTTTAATTTGTCTGCCAAACTTGGGCGACAGAAATCTGACACATTTTTTTCATTTTTCTGCCAAACTTGGGCGACAGGAGCCCTACAAACAATTTTAATTTGTCTGCCAAACTTGGGCAACAGAAATCTGACACATTTTTTACATTTTTCTGCCAAATTTGTGCGACAGGAGCCCTACAAATACTTGTAATTTGTCTGCCAAACTTGGGCGACATAAATCTGACACATTTTTGTCATTTTTCTGCCAAACTTGGGCGACAGGAGCCCTACAAATACTTTTAATTTGTCTGCCAAGCTTGGGCGACAGAAATCTGACACATTTTTTTCATTTTTTTGCTAAACTTGGGCGACAGGAGCCCTACAAATACTTGTAATTTGTCTGCCAAACTTGGCGACAGAAATCTGACACATTTTTTTCATTTTTCTGCCAAACTTGGGCGACAGGAGCCCTACAAACACTTTTACTTTGTCTGCCAAACTTGGGCGACAGAAATCTGACACATTTTTTTCATTTTTCTGCTAAACTTGGCGACAGGAGCCCTACAAATACTTTTAATTTGTCTGCCAAACTTGCTCGACATAAATCTGACAAATTTTTTTCATTTTTCTGCCAAACTTGGGCGACAGGAGCTCTACAAATACTTTTAATTTGTCTGCCAAACTTGCTCGACATAAATCTGACACATTTTTTTCATTTTTCTGCCAAGCTTGGGCGACAGGAGCCCTACAAACTCTTTTAATTTGTCTGCCAAACTTGCTCGACATAAATCTGACACATTTTTTTCATTTTTCTGCCAAGCTTGGGCGACAGGAGCCCTACAAACTCTTTTAATTTGTCTGCCAAACTTGGGCAACAGAAATCTGACACCTTTTTTTCATTTTTCTGCCAAACTTGGGCGACAGGAGCCCTACAAATACTTTTAATTTGTCTGCCAAACTTGGGCGACATAAATCTGACACATTTTTGTCATTTTTCTGCCAAACTTGGGCGACAGGAGCCCTACAAATACTTGTAATTTGTCTGCCAAACTACCTCGACATAAATCTGACACATTTTTTTCATTTTTCTGCCAAACTTGGGCGACAGGAGCCCTACAAATACTTTTAATTTGTCTGCCAAACTTGGGTGACAGAAATCTGACAAATTTTTTTCATTTTTTTGCCAAACTTGGGCGACAGGAGCCCTACAAATACTTGTAATTTGTCTGCCAAACTTGGGCGACATAAATCTGACACATTTTTGTCATTTTTCTGCCAAACTTGGGCGACAGGAGCCCTACAAATACTTTTAATTTGTCTGCCAGACTTGCTCGACATGAATCTGACACATTTTTTTCATTTTTCTGCCAAACTTGGGCGACAGGAGCCCTACAATTACTTTTAATTTGTCTGCCAAACTTGGGCGACATAAATCTGACACATTTTTTTCATTTTTCTGCCAAGCTTGGGCGACAGGAGCCCTACAAATACTTGCTATTTGTCTGCCAAACTTGGGCGACATAAATCTGACACATTTTTTTCATTTTTCTGCCAAACTTGGGCGACAGGAGCCCTACAAATACTTTTAATTTGTCTGCCAAACTTGCTCGACATAAATCTGACACATTTTTTTCATTTTTCTGCCAAACTTGGGCGACAGAAGCCCTACAAATACTTTTAATTTGTCTGCCAAACTTGGGCGACAGAAATCTGACACATTTTTTTCATTTTTCTGCCAAACTTGGGCGACAGGAGGCCTACAAATACTTTTAATTTGTCTGCCAAACTTGGGCGACAGGAGCCCTACAAATACTTTTAATTTGTCTGCCAAACTTGCTCGACATAAATCTGACACATTTTTTTCATTTTTCTGCCAAACTTGGGCGACAGAAGCCCTACAAATAATTTTAATTTGTCTGCCAAACTTGGGCGACATAAATCTGACACATTTTTTTCATTTTTCTGCCAAGCTTGGGCGACAGGAGCCCTACAAATACTTGTAATTTGTCTGCCAAACTTGGGCGACAGAAATCTGACACATTTTTTTCATTTTTCTGCCAAACTTGGGCGACAGGAGCCCTACAAACACTTTTAATTTGTCTGCCAAACTTGAGCGACAAAAATCTGACACATTTTTTTCATGTTAATGCCAAACTTAAGCCACAGGCGCCCTACAAACACTTTTAATTTGTCTGCCAAACTTGGGCGACAGAAATCTGACACATTTTTTTCATTTTTCTGCCAAGCTTGGGCGACAGGAGCCCTACAAATACTTGTAATTTGTCTGCCAAACTTGGGCGACAGAAATCTGACACATTTTTTTCATTTTTTTGCTAAACTTGGGCGACAGGAGCCCCACAAATACTTGTAATTTGTCTGCCAAACTTGGGCGACAGAAATCTGACACATTTTTTTCATTTTTTTGCCAAACTTGGGCGACAGGAGCCCTACAAACACTTTTAATTTGTCTGCCAAACTTAAGCGACAAAAATCTGACACATTTTTTTCATGTTAATGCCAAACTTAAGCGACAGGCGCCCTACAAACACTTTTAATTTGTCTGCCAAACTTGGGCGACATAAATCTGACACATTTTTTTCATTTGTCTGCCAAACTTGGGCGACAGGAGCTCTACAAATACTTTTAATTTGTCTGCCAAACTTGGGCGACATAAATCTGACACATTTTTTTCATTTTTCTGCCAAGCTTGGGCAACAGAAATCTGACACATTTTTTTCATTTTTCTTCCAAACTTGGGCGACAGGAGCCCTACAAATACTTTTAATTTGTCTGCCAAACTTGGGCGACATAAATCTGACACATTTTTTTCATTTTTCTGCCAAGCTTGGACGACAGGAGCCCTACAAATACTTGTAATTTGTCTGCCAAACTTGGGCGACAGAAATCTGACACATTTTTTTCATTTTTCTGCCAAACTTGGGCGACAGGAGCCCTACAAACACTTTTAATTTGTCTGCCAAAATTGGGCGACAGAAATCTGACACATTTTTTTCATTTTTCTGCCAAGCTTGGGCGACAGGAGCCCTTCAAATACTTGCAATTTGTCTGCCAAACTTGGCGACATAAATCTGACACATTTTTTTCATGTTACTGCCAAACTTGGGCGACAGGCCACAAACACTTTTAATTTTTCTGCCAAACTTGGGCGACAGGAGCCCTACAAATACTTTTAATTTGTCTGCCAAACTTGGGCGACATATATCTAACATATTTTTTTCATTTTTCTGCAAAGCTTGGGCGACAGGAGCCCTACAAATACTTGTAATTTGTCTGCCAAACTTGGGCGACAGAAATCTGACACATTTTTTTCATTTTTCTGCCAAACTTGGGCGACAGGAGCCCTACAAACACTTGCAATTTGTCTGCCAAACTTGGGCGACATAAATCTGACACATTTTTTTCATGTTACTGCCAAACTTGGGCGACAGGCTACAAACACTTTTAATTTGTCTGCCAAACTTGGGCGACATAAATCTGACACATTTTTGTCATTTTTCTGCCAAACTTGGGCGACAGGAGCCCTACAAATACTTGTAATTTGTCTGCCAAACTTGGGCGACAGAAATCTGACACATTTTTTTCATTTTTCTGCCAAACTTGGGCGACAGGAGCCCTACAAACACTTTTAATTTGTCTGCCAAACTTGAGCGACAAAAATCTGACACATTTTTTTCATGTTAATGCCAAACTTAAGCGACAGGCGCCCTACAAACACTTTTAATTTGTCTGCCAAACTTGGGCGACATAAATCTGACAAATTTTTTTCATTTGTCTGCCAAACTTGGGCGACAGGAGCTCTACAAATACTTTTAATTTGTCTGCCAAACTTGGGCGACATAAATCTGACACATTTTTTTCATTTTTCTGCCAAGCTTGGGCGACAGGAGCCCTACAAACTCTTTTAATTTGTCTGCCGAACTTGGGCAACAGAAATCTGACACATTTTTTTCATTTTTCTGCCAAACTTGGGCGACAGGAGCCCTACAAATACTTTTAATTTGTCTGCCAACTACAAATACTTGTAATTTGTCTGGCAAACTTGGGCGACAGAAATCTGACACATTTTTTTCATTTTTCTGCCAAACTTGGGCGACAGGAGCCCTACAAATACTTTTAATTTGTCTGCCAAACTTGCGCGACATAAATCTGACACATTTTTTTTCATTTTTCTGCCAAGCTTGGGCGACAGGAGCCCTACAAATACTTGTAATTTGTCTGCCAAACTTGGGCGACAGAAAGCTGACACATTTTTTTCATTTTTCTGCCAAACTTGGGCGACAGGAGCCCTACAAACACTTTTAATTTGTCTGCCAAAATTGGGCGACAGAAATCTGACACATTTTTTTTCATTTTTCTGCCAAACTTGGGCGACAGGAGCTCTACAAATACTTTTAATTTGTCTGCCAAACTTGCTCGACATAAATCTGACACATTTTTTTCATTTTTCTGCCAAACTTGGGCGACAGGAGCCCTACAATTACTTTTAATTTGTCTGCCAAACTTGGGCGACATAAATCTGACACATTTTTTTCATTTTTCTGCCAAGCTTGGGCGACAGGAGCCCTACAAATACTTGCTATTTGTCTGCCAAACTTGGGCGACATAAATCTGACACATTTTTTTCATTTTTCTGCCAAACTTGGGCGACAGGAGCCCTACAAATACTTTTAATTTGTCTGCCAAACTTGCTCGACATAAATCTGACACATTTTTTTCATTTTTCTGCCAAACTTGGGCGACAGAAGCCCTACAAATACTTTTAATTTGTCTGCCAAACTTGGGCGACAGAAATCTGACACATTTTTTTCATTTTTCTGCCAAACTTGGGCGACAGGAGCCCTACAAATACTTTTAATTTGTCTGCCAAACTTGGGCGACATAAATCTGACACATTTTTGTCATTTTTCTGCCAAACTTGGGCGACAGGAGCCCTACAAATACTTTTAATTTGTCTGCCAGACTTGCTCGACATGAATCTGACACATTTTTTTCATTTTTCTGCCAAACTTGGGCGACAGGAGCCCTACAATTACTTTTAATTTGTCTGCCAAACTTGGGCGACATAAATCTGACACATTTTTTTCATTTTTCTGCCAAGCTTGGGCGACAGGAGCCCTACAAATACTTGCTATTTGTCTGCCAAACTTGGGCGACATAAATCTGACACATTTTTTTCATTTTTCTGCCAAACTTGGGCAACAGGAGCCCTACAAATACTTTTAATTTGTCTGCCAAACTTGCTCGACATAAATCTGACACATTTTTTTCATTTTTCTGCCAAACTTGGGCGACAGAAGCCCTACAAATACTTTTAATTTGTCTGCCAAACTTGGGCGACATAAATCTGACACATTTTTTTCATTTTTCTGCCAAGCTTGGGCGACAGGAGCCCTACAAATACTTGTAATTTGTCTGCCAAACTTGGGCGACAGAAATCTGACACATTTTTTTCATTTTTCTGCCAAACTTGGGCGACAGGAGCCCTACAAACACTTTTAATTTGTCTGCCAAACTTGAGCGACAAAAATCTGACACATTTTTTTCATGTTAATGCCAAACTTAAGCGACAGGCGCCCTACAAACACTTTTAATTTGTCTGCCAAACTTGGGCGACAGAAATCTGACACATTTTTTTCATTTTTCTGCCAAGCTTGGGCGACAGGAGCCCTACAAATACTTGTAATTTGTCTGCCAAACTTGGGCGACAGAAATCTGACACATTTTTTTCATTTTTTTGCTAAACTTGGGCGACAGGAGCCCCACAAATACTTGTAATTTGTCTGCCAAACTTGGGCGACAGAAATCTGACACATTTTTTTCATTTTTTTGCCAAACTTGGGCGACAGGAGCCCTACAAACACTTTTAATTTGTCTGCCAAACTTAAGCGACAAAAATCTGACACATTTTTTTCATGTTAATGCCAAACTTAAGCGACAGGCGCCCTACAAACACTTTTAATTTGTCTGCCAAACTTGGGCGACATAAATCTGACACATTTTTTTCATTTGTCTGCCAAACTTGGGCGACAGGAGCTCTACAAATACTTTTAATTTGTCTGCCAAACTTGGGCGACATAAATCTGACACATTTTTTTCATTTTTCTGCCAAGCTTGGGCAACAGAAATCTGACACATTTTTTTCATTTTTCTTCCAAACTTGGGCGACAGGAGCCCTACAAATACTTTTAATTTGTCTGCCAAACTTGGGCGACATAAATCTGACACATTTTTTTCATTTTTCTGCCAAGCTTGGGCGACAGGAGCCCTTCAAATACTTGCAATTTGTCTGCCAAACTTGGCGACATAAATCTGACACATTTTTTTCATGTTACTGCCAAACTTGGGCGACAGGCCACAAACACTTTTAATTTTTCTGCCAAACTTGGGCGACAGGAGCCCTACAAATACTTTTAATTTGTCTGCCAAACTTGGGCGACATATATCTAACATATTTTTTTCATTTTTCTGCAAAGCTTGGGCGACAGGAGCCCTACAAATACTTGTAATTTGTCTGCCAAACTTGGGCGACAGAAATCTGACACATTTTTTTCATTTTTCTGCCAAACTTGGGCGACAGGAGCCCTACAAACACTTTTAATTTGTTTGCCAAAATTGGGCGACAGAAATCTGACACATTTTTTTCATATTTCTGCCAAGCTTGGGCGACAGGAGCCCTTCAAATACTTGCAATTTGTCTGCCAAACTTGGGCGACATAAATCTGACACATTTTTTTCATGTTACTGCCAAACTTGGGCGACAGGCTACAAACACTTTTAATTTGTCTGCCAAACTTGGGCGACATAAATCTGACACATTTTTGTCATTTTTCTGCCAAACTTGGGCGACAGGAGCCCTACAAATACTTGTAATTTGTCTGCCAAACTTGGGCGACAGAAATCTGACACATTTTTTTCATTTTTCTGCCAAACTTGGGCGACAGGAGCCCTACAAACACTTTTAATTTGTCTGCCAAACTTGAGCGACAAAAATCTGACACATTTTTTTCATGTTAATGCCAAACTTAAGCGACAGGCGCCCTACAAACACTTTTAATTTGTCTGCCAAACTTGGGCGACATAAATCTGACACATTTTTTTCATTTGTCTGCCAAACTTGGGCGACAGGAGCTCTACAAATACTTTTAATTTGTCTGCCAAACTTGGGCGACATAAATCTGACACATTTTTTTCATTTTTCTGCCAAGCTTGGGCGACAGGAGCCCTACAAACTCTTTTAATTTGTCTGCCGAACTTGGGCAACAGAAATCTGACACATTTTTTTCATTTTTCTGCCAAACTTGGGCGACAGGAGCCCTACAAATACTTTTAATTTGTCTGCCAACTACAAATACTTGTAATTTGTCTGGCAAACTTGGGCGACAGAAATCTGACACATTTTTTTCATTTTTCTGCCAAACTTGGGCGACAGGAGCCCTACAAATACTTTTAATTTGTCTGCCAAACTTGCGCGACATAAATCTGACACATTTTTTTTCATTTTTCTGCCAAGCTTGGGCGACAGGAGCCCTACAAATACTTGTAATTTGTCTGCCAAACTTGGGCGACAGAAAGCTGACACATTTTTTTCATTTTTCTGCCAAACTTGGGCGACAGGAGCCCTACAAACACTTTTAATTTGTCTGCCAAAATTGGGCGACAGAAATCTGACACATTTTTTTTCATTTTTCTGCCAAACTTGGGCGACAGGAGCTCTACAAATACTTTTAATTTGTCTGCCAAACTTGCTCGACATAAATCTGACACATTTTTTTCATTTTTCTGCCAAACTTGGCAACAGGAGCCCTACAAATACTTTTAATTTGTCTGCCAAACTTGGGCGACATAAATCTGACACATTTTTTTCATTTTTCTGCCAAGCTTGGCGACAGGAGCCCTACAAATACTTGTAATTTGTCTGCCAAACTTGGGCGACAGAAATCTGACACATTTTTTTCATTTTTCTGCCAAACTTGGGCGACAGGAGCCCTACAAACACTTTTAATTTGTCTGCCAAACTTAAGCGACAAAAATCTGACACATTTTTTTCATGTTAATGCCAAACTTGGGCGACAGGCGCCCTACAAATACTTTTAATTTGTCTGCCAAACTTGGGCGACAGAAATCTGACACATTTTTTTCATTTGTCTGCCAAACTTGGGCGACAGTAGCTCTACAAATACTTTTAATTTGTCTGCCAAACTTGAGCGACATAAATCCGACACATTTTTTTCATTTTTTTGCCAAACTTGGGCGACAGGAGCCCTACAAACACTTTTAATTTGTCTGCCAAACTTGGGCGACATAAATCTGACACATTTTTTTCATTTGTCTGCCAAACTTGGGCGACAGGAGCTCTACAAATACTTTTAATTTGTCTGCCAAACTTTGGCGACATAAATCTGACACATTTTTTTCATTTTTCTGCCAAGCTTGGGCAACAGAAATCTGACACATTTTTTTCATTTTTCTTCCAAACTTGGGCGACAGGAGCCCTACAAATACTTTTAATTTGTCTGCCAAACTTGGGCGACATAAATCTGACACATTTTTTTCATTTTTCTGCCAAGCTTGGACGACAGGAGCCCTACAAATACTTGTAATTTGTCTGCCAAACTTGGGCGACAGAAATCTGACACATTTTTTTCATTTTTCTGCCAAACTTGGGCGACAGGAGCCCTACAAACACTTTTAATTTGTCTGCCAAAATTGGGCGACAGAAATCTGACACATTTTTTTCATTCTTCTGCCAAGCTTGGGCGACAGGAGCCCTTCAAATACTTGCAATTTGTCTGCCAAACTTGGGCGACATAAATCTGACACATTTTTTTCATGTTACTGCCAAACTTGGGCGACAGGCCACAAACACTTTTAATTTTTCTGCCAAAATTGGGCGACAGAAATCTGACACATTTTTTTCATTTTTCTGCCAAGCTTGGGCGACAGGAGCCCTTCAAATACTTGCAATTTGTCTGCCAAACTTGGGCGACATAAATCTGACACATTTTTTTCATGTTACTGCCAAACTTGGGCGACAGGCTACAAACACTTTTAATTTGTCTGCCAAACTTGGGCGACATAAATCTGACACATTTTTGTCATTTTTCTGCCAAACTTGGGCGACAGGAGCCCTACAAATACTTTTAATTTGTCTGCCAAACTTGCTAGACATAAATCTGACACATTTTTTTCATTTTTCTGCCAAGCTTGGGCGACAGGAGCCCTACAAATACTTTTAATTTGTCTGCCAAACTTGGGCGACAGGAGCCCTACAAATACTTGTAATTTGTCTGCCAAACTTGGGCGACAGAAATCTGACACATTTTTTTCATTTTTCTGCCAAGCTTGGGCGACAGGAGCCCTACAAATACTTGTAATTTGTCTGCCAAACTTGGGCGACAGAAATCTGACACATTTTTTTCATTTTTTTGCTAAACTTGGGCGACAGGAGCCCTACAAATACTTGTAATTTTTATGCCAAACTTGGGCGACAGAAATCTGACACATTTTTTTCATTTTTCTGCCAAACTTGGGCGACAGGAGCCCTACAAACACTTTTAATTTGTCTGCCAAACTTGGGCGACAGAAATCTGACACATTTTTTTCATTTTTCTGCCAAACTTGGGCGACAGGAGCCCTACAAACACTTTTAATTTGTCTGCCAAACTTGAGCGACATAAATCTGACACATTTTTTTCATTTTTTTGCCAAACTTGGGCGACAGGAGCCCTACAAACACTTTTAATTTGTCTGCCAAACTTGAGCGACAAAAATCTGACACATTTTTTTCATGTTAATGCCAAACTTAAGCGACAGGCGCCCTACAAACACTTTTAATTTGTCTGCCAAACTTGGGCGACATAAATCTGACACATTTTTTTCATTTTTCTGCCAAGCTTGGGCAACAGAAATCTGACACATTTTTTTCATTTTTCTGCCAAACTTGGGCGACAGGAGCCCTACAAACACTTTTACTTTGTCTGCCAAACTTGGGCGACAGAAATCTGACACATTTTTTTCATTTTTCTGCTAAACTTGGCGACAGGAGCCCTACAAATACTTGTAATTTGTCTGCCAAACTTGGGCGACAGAAATCTGACACATTTTTTTCATTTTTTTGCTAAACTTGGGCGACAGGAGCCCTACAAATACTTGTAATTTTTATGCCAAACTTGGGCGACAGAAATCTGACACATTTTTTTCATTTTTCTGCCAAACTTGGGCGACAGGAGCCCTACAAACTCTTTTAATTTGTCTGCCAAACTTGCTCGACATAAATCTGACACATTTTTTTCATTTTTCTGCCAAGCTTGGGCGACAGGAGCCCTACAAACTCTTTTAATTTGTCTGCCAAACTTGGGCAACAGAAATCTGACACCTTTTTTTCATTTTTCTGCCAAACTTGGGCGACAGGAGCCCTACAAATACTTTTAATTTGTCTGCCAAACTTGGGCGACATATATCTAACATATTTTTTTCATTTTTCTGCAAAGCTTGGGCGACAGGAGCCCTACAAATACTTGTAATTTGTCTGCCAAACTTGGGCGACAGAAATCTGACACATTTTTTTCATTTTTCTGCCAAACTTGGGCGACAGGAGCCCTACAAACACTTTTAATTTGTTTGCCAAAATTGGGCGACAGAAATCTGACACATTTTTTTCATATTTCTGCCAAGCTTGGGCGACAGGAGCCCTTCAAATACTTGCAATTTGTCTGCCAAACTTGGGCGACATAAATCTGACACATTTTTTTCATGTTACTGCCAAACTTGGGCGACAGGCTACAAACACTTTTAATTTGTCTGCCAAACTTGGGCGACATAAATCTGACACATTTTTGTCATTTTTCTGCCAAACTTGGGCGACAGGAGCCCTACAAATACTTGTAATTTGTTTGCCAAACTTGGGCGACAGAAATCTGACACATTTTTTTCATTTTTCTGCCAAACTTGGGCGACAGGAGCCCTACAAACACTTTTAATTTGTCTGCCAAACTTGAGCGACAAAAATCTGACACATTTTTTTCATGTTAATGCCAAACTTAAGCGACAGGCGCCCTACAAACACTTTTAATTTGTCTGCCAAACTTGGGCGACATAAATCTGACACATTTTTTTCATTTGTCTGCCAAACTTGGGCGACAGGAGCTCTACAAATACTTTTAATTTGTCTGCCAAACTTGGGCGACATAAATCTGACACATTTTTTTCATTTTTCTGCCAAGCTTGGGCGACAGGAGCCCTACAAACTCTTTTAATTTGTCTGCCGAACTTGGGCAACAGAAATCTGACACATTTTTTTCATTTTTCTGCCAAACTTGGGCGACAGGAGCCCTACAAATACTTTTAATTTGTCTGCCAACTACAAATACTTGTAATTTGTCTGGCAAACTTGGGCGACAGAAATCTGACACATTTTTTTCATTTTTCTGCCAAACTTGGGCGACAGGAGCCCTACAAATACTTTTAATTTGTCTGCCAAACTTGCGCGACATAAATCTGACACATTTTTTTTCATTTTTCTGCCAAGCTTGGGCGACAGGAGCCCTACAAATACTTGTAATTTGTCTGCCAAACTTGGGCGACAGAAAGCTGACACATTTTTTTCATTTTTCTGCCAAACTTGGGCGACAGGAGCCCTACAAACACTTTTAATTTGTCTGCCAAAATTGGGCGACAGAAATCTGACACATTTTTTTTCATTTTTCTGCCAAACTTGGGCGACAGGAGCTCTACAAATACTTTTAATTTGTCTGCCAAACTTGCTCGACATAAATCTGACACATTTTTTTCATTTTTCTGCCAAACTTGGCAACAGGAGCCCTACAAATACTTTTAATTTGTCTGCCAAACTTGGGCGACATAAATCTGACACATTTTTTTCATTTTTCTGCCAAGCTTGGCGACAGGAGCCCTACAAATACTTGTAATTTGTCTGCCAAACTTGGGCGACAGAAATCTGACACATTTTTTTCATTTTTCTGCCAAACTTGGGCGACAGGAGCCCTACAAACACTTTTAATTTGTCTGCCAAACTTAAGCGACAAAAATCTGACACATTTTTTTCATGTTAATGCCAAACTTGGGCGACAGGCGCCCTACAAATACTTTTAATTTGTCTGCCAAACTTGGGCGACAGAAATCTGACACATTTTTTTCATTTGTCTGCCAAACTTGGGCGACAGTAGCTCTACAAATACTTTTAATTTGTCTGCCAAACTTGAGCGACATAAATCCGACACATTTTTTTCATTTTTTTGCCAAACTTGGGCGACAGGAGCCCTACAAACACTTTTAATTTGTCTGCCAAACTTGGGCGACATAAATCTGACACATTTTTTTCATTTGTCTGCCAAACTTGGGCGACAGGAGCTCTACAAATACTTTTAATTTGTCTGCCAAACTTTGGCGACATAAATCTGACACATTTTTTTCATTTTTCTGCCAAGCTTGGGCAACAGAAATCTGACACATTTTTTTCATTTTTCTTCCAAACTTGGGCGACAGGAGCCCTACAAATACTTTTAATTTGTCTGCCAAACTTGGGCGACATAAATCTGACACATTTTTTTCATTTTTCTGCCAAGCTTGGACGACAGGAGCCCTACAAATACTTGTAATTTGTCTGCCAAACTTGGGCGACAGAAATCTGACACATTTTTTTCATTTTTCTGCCAAACTTGGGCGACAGGAGCCCTACAAACACTTTTAATTTGTCTGCCAAAATTGGGCGACAGAAATCTGACACATTTTTTTCATTCTTCTGCCAAGCTTGGGCGACAGGAGCCCTTCAAATACTTGCAATTTGTCTGCCAAACTTGGGCGACATAAATCTGACACATTTTTTTCATGTTACTGCCAAACTTGGGCGACAGGCCACAAACACTTTTAATTTTTCTGCCAAAATTGGGCGACAGAAATCTGACACATTTTTTTCATTTTTCTGCCAAGCTTGGGCGACAGGAGCCCTTCAAATACTTGCAATTTGTCTGCCAAACTTGGGCGACATAAATCTGACACATTTTTTTCATGTTACTGCCAAACTTGGGCGACAGGCTACAAACACTTTTAATTTGTCTGCCAAACTTGGGCGACATAAATCTGACACATTTTTGTCATTTTTCTGCCAAACTTGGGCGACAGGAGCCCTACAAATACTTTTAATTTGTCTGCCAAACTTGCTAGACATAAATCTGACACATTTTTTTCATTTTTCTGCCAAGCTTGGGCGACAGGAGCCCTACAAATACTTTTAATTTGTCTGCCAAACTTGGGCGACAGGAGCCCTACAAATACTTGTAATTTGTCTGCCAAACTTGGGCGACAGAAATCTGACACATTTTTTTCATTTTTCTGCCAAGCTTGGGCGACAGGAGCCCTACAAATACTTGTAATTTGTCTGCCAAACTTGGGCGACAGAAATCTGACACATTTTTTTCATTTTTTTGCTAAACTTGGGCGACAGGAGCCCTACAAATACTTGTAATTTTTATGCCAAACTTGAGCGACATAAATCTGACACATTTTTTTCATTTTTTTGCCAAACTTGGGCGACAGGAGCCCTACAAACACTTTTAATTTGTCTGCCAAACTTGGGCGACATAAATCTGACACATTTTTTTCATTTGTCTACCAAACTTGGGCGACAGGAGCTCTACAAATACTTTTAATTTGTCTGCCAAACTTGGGCGACATAAATCTGACACATTTTTTTCATTTTTCTGCCAAGCTTGGGCGACAGGAGCCCTACAAACTCTTTTAATTTGTCTGCCAAACTTGGGCAACAGAAATCTGACACATTTTTTTCATTTTTCTCCAAACTTGGGCGACAGGAGCCCTACAAATACTTTTAATTTGTCTGCCAAACTTGGGCGACATAAATCTGACACATTTTTTTCATTTTTCTGCCAAGCTTGGACGACAGGAGCCCTACAAATACTTGTAATTTGTCTGCCAAACTTGGGCGACAGAAATCTGACACATTTTTTTCATTTTTCTGCCAAACTTGGGCGACAGGAGCCCTACAAACACTTTTAATTTGTCTGCCAAAATTGGGCGACAGAAATCTGACACATTTTTTTCATTTTTCTGCCAAGCTTGGGCGACAGGAGCCCTTCAAATACTTGCAATTTGTCTGCCAAACTTGGGCGACATAAATCTGACACATTTTTTTCATGTTACTGCCAAACTTGGGCGACAGGCTACAAAAACTTTTAATTTTTCTGCCAAACTTGGGCGACAGGAGCCCTACAAATACTTTTAATTTGTCTGCCAAACTTGGGCGACATATATCTAACACATTTTTTTCATTTTTCTGCCAAGCTTGGGCGACAGGAGCCCTACAAATACTTGTAATTTGTCTGCCAAACTTGGGCGACAGAAATCTGACACATTTTTTTCATTTTTCTGCCAAACTTGGGCGACAGGAGCCCTACAAACACTTTTAATTTGTCTGCCAAAATTGGGCGACAGAAATCTGATACATTTTTTTCATTTTTCTGCCAAGCTTGGCGACAGGAGCCCTTCAAATACTTGCAATTTGTCTGCCAAACTTGGGCGACATAAATCTGACACATTTTTTTCATGTTACCGCCAAACTTGGGCGACAGGCTACAAACACTTTTAATTTGTCTGCCAAACTTGGGCGACATAAATCTGACACATTTTTGTCATTTTTCTGCCAAACTTGGGCGACAGGAGCCCTACAAATACTTTTAATTTGTCTGCCAAACTTGCTAGACATAAATCTGACACATTTTTTTCATTTTTCTGCCAAGCTTGGGCGACAGGAGCCCTACAAATACTTTTAATTTGTCTGCCAAACTTGGGCGACAGGAGCCCTACAAACTCTTCTAATTTGTCTGCCAAACTTGGGCGAAAGAAATCTGACACATTTTTTTCATTTTTCTGCCAAGCTTGGGCGACAGGAGCCCTACAAATACTTTCAAGTTGTCTGCCAAACTTGGGCGACAGAAATCTGACACATTTTTTTCATTTTTTTGCTAAACTTGGGCGACAGGAGCCCTACAAATACTTGTAATTTGTCTGCCAAACTTGGGCGACAGAAATCTGACACATTTTTTTCATTTTTCTGCCAAACTTGGGCGACAGGAGCCCTACAAACACTTTTAATTTGTCTGCCAAACTTGGGCGACAGAAATCTGACACATTTTTTTCATTTTTCTGCCAAACTTGGGCGACAGGAGCCCTACAAACACTTTTAATTTGTCTGCCAAACTTGAGCGAAAGAAATCTGACACATTTTTTTCATTTTTCTGCCAAGCTTGGGCGACAGGAGCCCTACAAATACTTGTAATTTGTCTGCCAAACTTGGGCGACAGAAATCTGACACATTTTTTTCATTTTTTTGCTAAACTTGGGCGACAGGAGCCCTACAAATACTTGTAATTTGTCTGCCAAACTTGGGCGACAGAAATCTGACACATTTTTTTCATTTTTTTGCCAAACTTGGGCGACAGGAGCCCTACAAACACTTTTAATTTGTCTGCCAAACTTGCTCGACATAAATCTGACACATTTTTTTCATTTTTCTGCCAAACTTGGGCGACAGGAGCCCTACAAATACTTTTAATTTGTCTGCCAAACTTGGGCGACATAAATCTGACACATTTTTTTCATTTTTCTGCCAAGCTTGGGAGACAGGAGCCCTACAAATACTTGTAATTTGTCTGCCAAACTTGGGCGACAGAAATCTGACACATTTTTTTCATTTTTCTGCCAAACTTGGGCGACAGGAGCCCTACAAACACTTTTAATTTGTCTGCCAAACTTGAGCGACAAAAATCTGACACATTTTTTTCATGTTAATGCTAAACTTGGGCGACAGGCGCCCTACAAACACTTTTAATTTGTCTGCCAAACTTGGGCGACAGAAATATGACACATTTTTTTCATTTTTCTGCCAAACTTGGGCGACAGAAGCCCTACAAACACTTTTAATTTGTCTGCCAAACTTGGGCGACAGAAATCTGACACATTTTTTTAATTTTTCTGCCAAACTTGGGCGACAGGAGCCCTACAAATACTTGTAATTTGTCTGCCAAACTAGGGCGACAGAAATCTGACACATTTTTTTCATTTTTCTGCTAAACTTGGGCGACAGGAGCCCTACAAATACTTGTAATTTGTCTGCCAAACTTGGGCGACAGAAATCTGACACATTTTTTTCATTTTTCTGCCAAACTTGGGCGACAGGAGCCCTACAAACACATTTAATTTGTCTGCCAAACTTGAGCGAAAGAAATCTGACACATTTTTTTGATTTTTCTGCCAAGCTTGGGCGACAGGAGCCCTACAAATACTTGTAATTTGTCTGCCAAACTTGGGCGACAGAAATCTGACACATTTTTTTGCTAAACTTGGGCGACAGGAGCCCTACAAATACTTGTAATTTGTCTGCCAAACTTGGGCGACAGAAATCTGACACATTTTTTTCATTTTTTTGCCAAACTTGGGCGACAGGAGCCCTACAAACACTTTTAATTTGTCTGCCAAACTTGGGCGACATAAATCTGACACATTTTTCTCATTTGTCTGCCAAACTTGGGCGACAGGAGCTCTACAAATACTTTTAAATTGTCTGCCAAACTTACGCGACATAAATCTGACACATTTTTTTCATTTTTCTGCCAAGCTTGGGCGACAGGAGCCCTACAAACTCTTTTAATTTGTCTGCCAAACTTGGGCAACAGAAATCTGACACATTTTTTTCATTTTTCTGCCAAACTTGGGCGACAGGAGCCCTACAAATACTTTTAATTTGTCTGCCAACTACAAATACTTGTAATTTGTCTGCCAAACTTGGGCGACAGAAATCTGACACATTTTTTTCATTTGTCTGCCTAACTTGGGCGACAGGAGCCCTACAAACACTTTTAATTTGTCTGCCAAACTTGGGCGACAGAAATCTGACACATTTTTTTCATTTTTCTGCCAAACTTGGGCGACAGGAGCCCTACAAATACTTGTAATTTGTCTGCCAAACTTGGGCGACAGAAATCTGACACATTTTTTTCATTTTTCTGCTAAACTTGGGCGACAGGAGCCCTACAAATACTTGTAATTTGTCTGCCAAACTTGGGCGACAGAAATCTGACACATTTTTTTCATTTTTCTGCCAAACTTGGGCGACAGGAGCCCTACAAATACTTTTAATTTGTCTGCCAACTACAAATACTTGTAATTTGTCTGCCAAACTTGGGCGACAGAAATCTGACACATTTTTTTCATTTTTTTGCCAAACTTGGGCGACAGGAGCCCTACAAACACTTTTAATTTGTCTGCCAAACTTGGGCGACATAAATCTGACACATTTTTCTCATTTGTCTGCCAAACTTGGGCGACAGGAGCTCTACAAATACTTTTAATTTGTCTGCCAAACTTGGGCGACATAAATCTGACACATTTTTTTCATTTTTCTGCCAAGCTTGGGCGACAGGAGCCCTACAAACTCTTTTAATTTGTCTGCCAAACTTGGGCAACAGAAATCTGACACATTTTTTTCATTTTTCTGCCAAACTTGGGCGACAGGAGCCCTACAAATACTTTTAATTTGTCTGCCAACTACAAATACTTGTAATTTGTCTGCCAAACTTGGGCGACAGAAATCTGACACATTTTTTTCATTTTTTCGCCAAACTTGGGCGACAGGAGCCCTACAAACACTTTTAATTTGTCTGCCAAACTTGGGCGACATAAATCTGACACATTTTTCTCATTTGTCTGCCAAACTTGGGCGACAGGAGCCCTACAAACACTTTTAATTTGTCTGCCAAACTTGAACGACAGAAATCTGACACATTTTTTTTCATTTTTCTGCCAAACTTGGGCGACAGGAGCCCTACAAATACTTGTAATTTGTCTGCCAAACTTGGGCGACAGAAATCTGACACATTTTTTTCATTTTTCTGCTAAACTTGGGCGACAGGAGCCCTACAAATACTTGTAATTTGTCTGCCAAACTTGGGCGACAGAAATCTGACACATTTTTTTCATTTTTCTGCCAAACTTGGGCGACAGGAGCCCTACAAACACATTTAATTTGTCTGCCAAACTTGAGCGAAAGAAATCTGACACATTTTTTTCATTTTTCTGCCAAGCTTGGGCGACAGGAGCCCTACAAATACTTGTAATTTGTCTGCCAAACTTGGGCGACAGAAATCTGACACATTTTTTTCATTTTTTTGCTAAACTTGGGCGACAGGAGCCCTACAAATACTTGTAATTTGTCTGCCAAACTTGGGCGACAGAAATCTGACACATTTTTTTCATTTTTTTGCCAAACTTGGGCGACAGGAGCCCTACAAACACTTTTAATTTGTCTGCCAAACTTGGGCGACATAAATCTGACACATTTTTCTCATTTGTCTGCCAAACTTGTGCGACAGGAGCTCTACAAATACTTTTAATTTGTCTGCCAAACTTGGGCGACATAAATCTGACACATTTTTTTCATTTTTCTGCCAAACTTGGGCGACAGGAGCCCTACAAACACATTTAATTTGTCTGCCAAACTTGAGCGAAAGAAATCTGACACATTTTTTTCATTTTTCTGCCAAGCTTGGGCGACAGGAGCCCTACAAACTCTTTTAATTTGTCTGCCAAACTTGGGCAACAGAAATCTGACACATTTTTTTCATTTTTCTGCCAAACTTGGGCGACAGGAGCCCTACAAACACTTTTAATTTGTCTGCCAAACTTGGGCGACATAAATCTGACACATTTTTCTCATTTGTCTGCCAAACTTGGGCGACAGGAGCCGTACGAATACTTGTAATTTGTCTGCCAAACTTGGGCTACAGAAATCTGACACATTTTTTTCATTTTTTTGCCAAACTTGGGCGACAGGAGCCCTACAAACACTTTTAATTTGTCTGCCAAACTTGGGCGACAGAAATCTGACACATTTTTTTCATTTTTTTGCCAAACTTGGCGACGGGAGCCCTACAAACACTTTTAATTTGTCTGCCAAACTTGGGCGACATAAATCTGACACATTTTTTTCATTTGTCTGCCAAACTTGGGCGACAGGAGCTCTACAAATACTTTTAATTTGTCTGCCAATCTTGGGCGACATAAATCTGACACATTTTTTTCATTTTTCTACCAAGCTTGGGCGGCAGGAGCCCTACAAACTCTTTTAATTTGTCTGCCAAACTTGGGCAACAGAAATCTGACTCATTTTTTTCATTTTTCTGCCAAACTTGGGCGACAGGAGCCCTACAAATACTTTTAATTTGTCTGCCAAACTTGGGCGACAGAAATCTGACACATTTTTTTCATTTTTCTGCCAAACTTGGGCGACAGGAGCCCTACAAATACTTTTAATTTGTCTGCCAAACTTGGGTGACAGAAATCTGACAAATTTTTTTCATTTTTTTGCCAAACTTGGGCGACAGGAGCCCTACAAATACTTGTAATTTGTCTGCCAAACTTGGGCGACAGAAATCTGACACATTTTTTTCATTTTTCTGCCAAACTTGGGCGACAGGAGCCCTACAAACACTTTTAATTTGTCTGCCAAACTTGGGCGACAGAAATCTGACACATTTTTTTCATTTTTCTGCCAAACTTGGGCGACAGGAGCCCTACAAACACTTTTAATTTGTCTGCCAAACTTGAGCGACAGAAATCTGACACATTTTTTTCATGTTACTGCCAAACTTGGGCGACAGAAATTTGACACATTTTTTTCATTTTTTTGCAAACTTGGGCGACAGGAGCTCTACAAATACTTTTAATTTGTCTGCCAAACTTGGGCGACATAAATCTGACACATTTTTTTCATTTTTCTGCCAAGCTTGGGCGACAGGAGCCCTACAAACTCTTTTAATTTGTCTGCCAAACTTGGGCAACAGAAATCTGACACATTTTTTTCATTTTTCTGCTAAACTTGGGCGACAGGAGCCCTACAAATACTTGTAATTTGTCTTCTAAACTTGGGCGACAGAAATCTGACACATTTTTTTCATTTTTCTGCCAAACTTGGGCGGCAGGAGCCCTACAAATAATTTTAATTTGTCTGCCAAACTTGGGCGACATAATTCTGACACATTTTTGTCATTTTTCTGCCAAACTTGGGCGACAGGAGCCCTACAAATACTTTTAATTTGTCTGCCAAACTTGCTCGACATAAATCTGACACATTTTTTTCATTTTTCTGCCAAACTTGGGCGACAGGAGCCCTACAAATACTTTTAATTTGTCTGCCAAACTTGGGCGACATAAATCTGACACATTTTTTTCATTTTTCTGCCAAGCTTGGGCGACAGGAGCCCTACAAATACTTGTAATTTGTCTGCCAAACTTGGGCGACAGAAATCTGACACATTTTTTTCATTTTTTTTGCTAAACTTGGGCGACAGGAGCCCTACAAATACTTGTAATTTGTCTGCCAAACTTGGGCGACAGAAATCTGACACATTTTTTTCATTTTTCTGCCAAACTTGGGCGACAGGAGCCCTACAAATACTTTTAATTTGTCTGCCAAACTTGCTCGACATAAATCTGACACATTTTTTTCATTTTTCTGCCAAGCTTGGGCGACAGGAGCCCTACAAACTCTTTTAATTTGTCTGCCAAACTTGGGCAACAGAAATCTGACACATTTTTTTCATGTTACTGCCAAACTTGGGCGACAGAAATTTGACACATTTTTCTCATTTGTCTGCCAAACTTGGGCGACAGGAGCCGTACGAATACTTGTAATTTGTCTGCCAAACTTGGGCTACAGAAATCTGACACATTTTTTTCATTTTTTTGCCAAACTTGGGCGACAGGAGCCCTACAAACACTTTTAATTTGTCTGCCAAACTTGGGCGACAGAAATCTGACACATTTTTTTCATTTTTTTGCCAAACTTGGGCGACGGGAGCCCTACAAACACTTTTAATTTGTCTGCCAAACTTGGGCGACATAAATCTGACACATTTTTTTCATTTGTCTGCCAAACTTGGGCGACAGGAGCTCTACAAATACTTTTAATTTGTCTGCCAATCTTGGGCGACATAAATCTGACACATTTTTTTCATTTTTCTACCAAGCTTGGGCGGCAGGAGCCCTACAAACTCTTTTAATTTGTCTGCCAAACTTGGGCAACAGAAATCTGACTCATTTTTTTCATTTTTCTGCCAAACTTGGGCGACAGGAGCCCTACAAATACTTTTAATTTGTCTGCCAAACTTGGGCGACAGAAATCTGACACATTTTTTTCATTTTTCTGCCAAACTTGGGCGACAGGAGCCCTACAAATACTTTTAATTTGTCTGCCAAACTTGGGTGACAGAAATCTGACAAATTTTTTTCATTTTTTTGCCAAACTTGGGCGACAGGAGCCCTACAAATACTTGTAATTTGTCTGCCAAACTTGGGCGACAGAAATCTGACACATTTTTTTCATTTTTCTGCCAAACTTGGGCGACAGGAGCCCTACAAACACTTTTAATTTGTCTGCCAAACTTGGGCGACAGAAATCTGACACATTTTTTTCATTTTTCTGCCAAACTTGGGCGACAGGAGCCCTACAAACACTTTTAATTTGTCTGCCAAACTTGAGCGACAGAAATCTGACACATTTTTTTCATGTTACTGCCAAACTTGGGCGACAGAAATTTGACACATTTTTTTCATTTTTTTGCCAAACTTGGGCGACAGGAGCTCTACAAATACTTTTAATTTGTCTGCCAAACTTGGGCGACATAAATCTGACACATTTTTTTTCATTTTTCTGCCAAGCTTGGGCGACAGGAGCCCTACAAACTCTTTTAATTTGTCTGCCAAACTTGGGCAACAGAAATCTGACACATTTTTTTCATTTTTCTGCTAAACTTGGGCGACAGGAGCCCTACAAATACTTGTAATTTGTCTGCCAAACTTGGGCGACAGAAATCTGACACATTTTTTTCATTTTTCTGCCAAACTTGGGCGGCAGGAGCCCTACAAATAATTTTAATTTGTCTGCCAAACTTGGGCGACATAATTCTGACACATTTTTGTCATTTTTCTGCCAAACTTGGGCGACAGGAGCCCTACAAATACTTTTAATTTGTCTGCCAAACTTGCTCGACATAAATCTGACACATTTTTTTCATTTTTCTGCCAAACTTGGGCGACAGGAGCCCTACAAATACTTTTAATTTGTCTGCCAAACTTGGGCGACATAAATCTGACACATTTTTTTCATTTTTCTGCCAAGCTTGGGCGACAGGAGCCCTACAAATACTTGTAATTTGTCTGCCAAACTTGGGCGACAGAAATCTGACACATTTTTTTCATTTTTTTTGCTAAACTTGGGCGACAGGAGCCCTACAAATACTTGTAATTTGTCTGCCAAACTTGGGCGACAGAAATCTGACACATTTTTTTCATTTTTCTGCCAAACTTGGGCGACAGGAGCCCTACAAATACTTTTAATTTGTCTGCCAAACTTGCTCGACATAAATCTGACACATTTTTTTCATTTTTCTGCCAAGCTTGGGCGACAGGAGCCGTACGAATACTTGTAATTTGTCTGCCAAACTTGGGCTACAGAAATCTGACACATTTTTTTCATTTTTTTGCCAAACTTGGGCGACAGGAGCCCTACAAACACTTTTAATTTGTCTGCCAAACTTGGGCGACAGAAATCTGACACATTTTTTTCATTTTTTTGCCAAACTTGGGCGACGGGAGCCCTACAAACACTTTTAATTTGTCTGCCAAACTTGGGCGACATAAATCTGACACATTTTTTTCATTTGTCTGCCAAACTTGGGCGACAGGAGCTCTACAAATACTTTTAATTTGTCTGCCAATCTTGGGCGACATAAATCTGACACATTTTTTTCATTTTTCTACCAAGCTTGGGCGGCAGGAGCCCTACAAACTCTTTTAATTTGTCTGCCAAACTTGGGCAACAGAAATCTGACTCATTTTTTTCATTTTTCTGCCAAACTTGGGCGACAGGAGCCCTACAAATACTTTTAATTTGTCTGCCAAACTTGGGCGACAGAAATCTGACACATTTTTTTCATTTTTCTGCCAAACTTGGGCGACAGGAGCCCTACAAATACTTTTAATTTGTCTGCCAAACTTGGGTGACAGAAATCTGACAAATTTTTTTCATTTTTTTGCCAAACTTGGGCGACAGGAGCCCTACAAATACTTGTAATTTGTCTGCCAAACTTGGGCGACAGAAATCTGACACATTTTTTTCATTTTTCTGCCAAACTTGGGCGACAGGAGCCCTACAAACACTTTTAATTTGTCTGCCAAACTTGGGCGACAGAAATCTGACACATTTTTTTCATTTTTCTGCCAAACTTGGGCGACAGGAGCCCTACAAACACTTTTAATTTGTCTGCCAAACTTGAGCGACAGAAATCTGACACATTTTTTTCATGTTACTGCCAAACTTGGGCGACAGAAATTTGACACATTTTTTTCATTTTTTTGCCAAACTTGGGCGACAGGAGCTCTACAAATACTTTTAATTTGTCTGCCAAACTTAGGCGACATAAATCTGACACATTTTTTTCATTTTTCTGCCAAGCTTGGGCGACAGGAGCCCTACAAACTCTTTTAATTTGTCTGCCAAACTTGGGCAACAGAAATCTGACACATTTTTTTCATTTTTCTGCTAAACTTGGGCGACAGGAGCCCTACAAATACTTGTAATTTGTCTGCCAAACTTGGGCGACAGAAATCTGACACATTTTTTTCATTTTTCTGCCAAACTTGGGCGGCAGGAGCCCTACAAATAATTTTAATTTGTCTGCCAAACTTGGGCGACATAATTCTGACACATTTTTGTCATTTTTCTGCCAAACTTGGGCGACAGGAGCCCTACAAATACTTTTAATTTGTCTGCCAAACTTGCTCGACATAAATCTGACACATTTTTTTCATTTTTCTGCCAAACTTGGGCGACAGGAGCCCTACAAATACTTTTAATTTGTCTGCCAAACTTGGGCGACATAAATCTGGCACATTTTTTTCATTTTTCTGCCAAGCTTGGGCGACAGGAGCCCTACAAATACTTGTAATTTGTCTGCCAAACTTGGGCGACAGAAATCTGACACATTTTTTTCATTTTTTTTGCTAAACTTGGGCGACAGGAGCCCTACAAATACTTGTAATTTGTCTGCCAAACTTGGGCGACAGAAATCTGACACATTTTTTTCATTTTTCTGCCAAACTTGGGCGACAGGAGCCCTACAAATACTTTTAATTTGTCTGCCAAACTTGCTCGACATAAATCTGACACATTTTTTTCATTTTTTTGCCAAACTTGGGCGACAGGAGCCCTACAAATACTTGTAATTTGTCTGCCAAACTTGCTCGACATAAATCTGACACATTTTTTTCATTTTTTTTGCTAAACTTGGGCGACAGGAGCCCTACAAATACTTGTAATTTGTCTGCCAAACTTGGGCGACAGAAATCTGACACATTTTTTTCATTTTTCTGCCAAACTTGGGCGACAGGAGCCCTACAAACTCTTTTAATTTGTCTGCCAAACTTGGGCAACAGAAATCTGACACATTTTTTTCATGTTACTGCCAAACTTGGGCGACAGAAATTTGACACATTTTTCTCATTTGTCTGCCAAACTTGGGCGACAGGAGCCGTACGAATACTTGTAATTTGTCTGCCAAACTTGGGCTACAGAAATCTGACACATTTTTTTCATTTTTTTGCCAAACTTGGGCGACAGGAGCCCTACAAACACTTTTAATTTGTCTGCCAAACTTGGGCGACAGAAATCTGACACATTTTTTTCATTTTTTTGCCAAACTTGGGCGACGGGAGCCCTACAAACACTTTTAATTTGTCTGCCAAACTTGGGCGACATAAATCTGACACATTTTTTTCATTTTTCTACCAAGCTTGGGCGGCAGGAGCCCTACAAACTCTTTTAATTTGTCTGCCAAACTTGGGCAACAGAAATCTGACTCATTTTTTTCATTTTTCTGCCAAACTTGGGCGACAGGAGCCCTACAAATACTTTTAATTTGTCTGCCAAACTTGGGCGACAGAAATCTGACACATTTTTTTCATTTTTCTGCCAAACTTGGGCGACAGGAGCCCTACAAATACTTTTAATTTGTCTGCCAAACTTGGGCGACATAAATCTGGCACATTTTTTTCATTTTTCTGCCAAGCTTGGGCGACAGGAGCCCTACAAATACTTGTAATTTGTCTGCCAAACTTGGGCGACAGAAATCTGACACATTTTTTTCATTTTTTTTGCTAAACTTGGGCGACAGGAGCCCTACAAATACTTGTAATTTGTCTGCCAAACTTGGGCGACAGAAATCTGACACATTTTTTTCATTTGTCTGCCAAACTTGGGCGACAGGAGCTCTACAAATACTTTTAATTTGTCTGCCAATCTTGGGCGACATAAATCTGACACATTTTTTTCATTTTTCTACCAAGCTTGGGCGGCAGGAGCCCTACAAACTCTTTTAATTTGTCTGCCAAACTTGGGCAACAGAAATCTGACTCATTTTTTTCATTTTTCTGCCAAACTTGGGCGACAGGAGCCCTACAAATACTTTTAATTTGTCTGCCAAACTTGGGCGACAGAAATCTGACACATTTTTTTCATTTTTCTGCCAAACTTGGGCGACAGGAGCCCTACAAATACTTTTAATTTGTCTGCCAAACTTGGGTGACAGAAATCTGACAAATTTTTTTCATTTTTTTGCCAAACTTGGGCGACAGGAGCCCTACAAATACTTGTAATTTGTCTGCCAAACTTGGGCGACAGAAATCTGACACATTTTTTTCATTTTTCTGCCAAACTTGGGCGACAGGAGCCCTACAAACACTTTTAATTTGTCTGCCAAACTTGGGCGACAGAAATCTGACACATTTTTTTCATTTTTCTGCCAAACTTGGGCGACAGGAGCCCTACAAACACTTTTAATTTGTCTGCCAAACTTGAGCGACAGAAATCTGACACATTTTTTTCATGTTACTGCCAAACTTGGGCGACAGAAATTTGACACATTTTTTTCATTTTTTTGCCAAACTTGGGCGACAGGAGCTCTACAAATACTTTTAATTTGTCTGCCAAACTTGGGCGACATAAATCTGACACATTTTTTTCATTTTTCTGCCAAGCTTGGGCGACAGGAGCCCTACAAACTCTTTTAATTTGTCTGCCAAACTTGGGCAACAGAAATCTGACACATTTTTTTCATTTTTCTGCTAAACTTGGGCGACAGGAGCCCTACAAATACTTGTAATTTGTCTGCCAAACTTGGGCGACAGAAATCTGACACATTTTTTTCATTTTTCTGCCAAACTTGGGCGGCAGGAGCCCTACAAATAATTTTAATTTGTCTGCAAACTTGGGCGACATAATTCTGACACATTTTTGTCATTTTTCTGCCAAACTTGGGCGACAGGAGCCCTACAAATACTTTTAATTTGTCTGCCAAACTTGCTCGACATAAATCTGACACATTTTTTTCATTTTTCTGCCAAACTTGGGCGACAGGAGCCCTACAAATACTTTTAATTTGTCTGCCAAACTTGGGCGACATAAATCTGACACATTTTTTTCATTTTTCTGCCAAGCTTGGGCGACAGGAGCCCTACAAATACTTGTAATTTGTCTGCCAAACTTGGGCGACAGAAATCTGACACATTTTTTTCATTTTTTTTGCTAAACTTGGGCGACAGGAGCCCTACAAATACTTGTAATTTGTCTGCCAAACTTGGGCGACAGAAATCTGACACATTTTTTTCATTTTTCTGCCAAACTTGGGCGACAGGAGCCCTACAAATACTTTTAATTTGTCTGCCAAACTTGCTCGACATAAATCTGACACATTTTTTTCATTTTTCTGCCAAGCTTGGGCGACAGGAGCCCTACAAACTCTTTTAATTTGTCTGCCAAACTTGGGCAACAGAAATCTGACACATTTTTTTCATGTTACTGCCAAACTTGGGCGACAGAAATTTGACACATTTTTCTCATTTGTCTGCCAAACTTGGGCGACAGGAGCCGTACGAATACTTGTAATTTGTCTGCCAAACTTGGGCTACAGAAATCTGACACATTTTTTTCATTTTTTTGCCAAACTTGGGCGACAGGAGCCCTACAAACACTTTTAATTTGTCTGCCAAACTTGGGCGACAGAAATCTGACACATTTTTTTCATTTTTTTGCCAAACTTGGGCGACGGGAGCCCTACAAACACTTTTAATTTGTCTGCCAAACTTGGGCGACATAAATCTGACACATTTTTTTCATTTGTCTGCCAAACTTGGGCGACAGGAGCTCTACAAATACTTTTAATTTGTCTGCCAAACTTGGGCGACAGAAATCTGACACATTTTTTTCATTTTTCTGCCAAACTTGGGCGACAGGAGCCCTACAAACACTTTTAATTTGTCTGCCAAAATTGGGCGACAGAAATCTGATACATTTTTTTCATTTTTCTGCCAAGCTTGGCGACAGGAGCCCTTCAAATACTTGCAATTTGTCTGCCAAACTTGGGCGACATAAATCTGACACATTTTTTTCATGTTACCGCCAAACTTGGGCGACAGGCTACAAACACTTTTAATTTGTCTGCCAAACTTGGGCGACATAAATCTGACACATTTTTGTCATTTTTCTGCCAAACTTGGGCGACAGGAGCCCTACAAATACTTTTAATTTGTCTGCCAAACTTGCTAGACATAAATCTGACACATTTTTTTCATTTTTCTGCCAAGCTTGGGCGACAGGAGCCCTACAAATACTTTTAATTTGTCTGCCAAACTTGGGCGACAGGAGCCCTACAAACTCTTTTAATTTGTCTGCCAAACTTGGGCGAAAGAAATCTGACACATTTTTTTCATTTTTCTGCCAAGCTTGGCCGACAGGAGCCCTACAAATACTTTCAAGTTGTCTGCCAAACTTGGGCGACAGAAATCTGACACATTTTTTTCATTTTTTTGCTAAACTTGGGCGACAGGAGCCCTACAAATACTTGTAATTTGTCTGCCAAACTTGGGCGACAGAAATCTGACACATTTTTTTCATTTTTCTGCCAAACTTGGGCGACAGGAGCCCTACAAACACTTTTAATTTGTCTGCCAAACTTGGGCGACAGAAATCTGACACATTTTTTTCATTTTTCTGCCAAACTTGGGCGACAGGAGCCCTACAAACACTTTTAATTTGTCTGCCAAACTTGAGCGAAAGAAATCTGACACATTTTTTTCATTTTTCTGCCAAGCTTGGGCGACAGGAGCCCTACAAATACTTGTAATTTGTCTGCCAAACTTGGGCGACAGAAATCTGACACATTTTTTTCATTTTTTTGCTAAACTTGGGCGACAGGAGCCCTACAAATACTTGTAATTTGTCTGCCAAACTTGGGCGACAGAAATCTGACACATTTTTTTCATTTTTTTGCCAAACTTGGGCGACAGGAGCCCTACAAACACTTTTAATTTGTCTGCCAAACTTGCTCGACATAAATCTGACACATTTTTTTCATTTTTCTGCCAAACTTGGGCGACAGGAGCCCTACAAATACTTTTAATTTGTCTGCCAAACTTGGGCGACATAAATCTGACACATTTTTTTCATTTTTCTGCCAAGCTTGGGAGACAGGAGCCCTACAAATACTTGTAATTTGTCTGCCAAACTTGGGCGACAGAAATCTGACACATTTTTTTCATTTTTCTGCCAAACTTGGGCGACAGGAGCCCTACAAACACTTTTAATTTGTCTGCCAAACTTGAGCGACAAAAATCTGACACATTTTTTTCATGTTAATGCTAAACTTGGGCGACAGGCGCCCTACAAACACTTTTAATTTGTCTGCCAAACTTGGGCGACAGAAATATGACACATTTTTTTCATTTTTCTGCCAAACTTGGGCGACAGAAGCCCTACAAACACTTTTAATTTGTCTGCCAAACTTGGGCGACAGAAATCTGACACATTTTTTTAATTTTTCTGCCAAACTTGGGCGACAGGAGCCCTACAAATACTTGTAATTTGTCTGCCAAACTAGGGCGACAGAAATCTGACACATTTTTTTCATTTTTCTGCTAAACTTGGGCGACAGGAGCCCTACAAATACTTGTAATTTGTCTGCCAAACTTGGGCGACAGAAATCTGACACATTTTTTTCATTTTTCTGCCAAACTTGGGCGACAGGAGCCCTACAAACACATTTAATTTGTCTGCCAAACTTGAGCGAAAGAAATCTGACACATTTTTTTGATTTTTCTGCCAAGCTTGGGCGACAGGAGCCCTACAAATACTTGTAATTTGTCTGCCAAACTTGGGCGACAGAAATCTGACACATTTTTTTGCTAAACTTGGGCGACAGGAGCCCTACAAATACTTGTAATTTGTCTGCCAAACTTGGGCGACAGAAATCTGACACATTTTTTTCATTTTTTTGCCAAACTTGGGCGACAGGAGCCCTACAAACACTTTTAATTTGTCTGCCAAACTTGGGCGACATAAATCTGACACATTTTTCTCATTTGTCTGCCAAACTTGGGCGACAGGAGCTCTACAAATACTTTTAAATTGTCTGCCAAACTTACGCGACATAAATCTGACACATTTTTTTCATTTTTCTGCCAAGCTTGGGCGACAGGAGCCCTACAAACTCTTTTAATTTGTCTGCCAAACTTGGGCAACAGAAATCTGACACATTTTTTTCATTTTTCTGCCAAACTTGGGCGACAGGAGCCCTACAAATACTTTTAATTTGTCTGCCAACTACAAATACTTGTAATTTGTCTGCCAAACTTGGGCGACAGAAATCTGACACATTTTTTTCATTTGTCTGCCTAACTTGGGCGACAGGAGCCCTACAAACACTTTTAATTTGTCTGCCAAACTTGGGCGACAGAAATCTGACACATTTTTTTCATTTTTCTGCCAAACTTGGGCGACAGGAGCCCTACAAATACTTGTAATTTGTCTGCCAAACTTGGGCGACAGAAATCTGACACATTTTTTTCATTTTTCTGCTAAACTTGGGCGACAGGAGCCCTACAAATACTTGTAATTTGTCTGCCAAACTTGGGCGACAGAAATCTGACACATTTTTTTCATTTTTCTGCCAAACTTGGGCGACAGGAGCCCTACAAATACTTTTAATTTGTCTGCCAACTACAAATACTTGTAATTTGTCTGCCAAACTTGGGCGACAGAAATCTGACACATTTTTTTCATTTTTTTGCCAAACTTGGGCGACAGGAGCCCTACAAACACTTTTAATTTGTCTGCCAAACTTGGGCGACATAAATCTGACACATTTTTCTCATTTGTCTGCCAAACTTGGGCGACAGGAGCTCTACAAATACTTTTAATTTGTCTGCCAAACTTGGGCGACATAAATCTGACACATTTTTTTCATTTTTCTGCCAAGCTTGGGCGACAGGAGCCCTACAAACTCTTTTAATTTGTCTGCCAAACTTGGGCAACAGAAATCTGACACATTTTTTTCATTTTTCTGCCAAACTTGGGCGACAGGAGCCCTACAAATACTTTTAATTTGTCTGCCAACTACAAATACTTGTAATTTGTCTGCCAAACTTGGGCGACAGAAATCTGACACATTTTTTTCATTTTTTCGCCAAACTTGGGCGACAATAGCCCTACAAACACTTTTAATTTGTCTGCCAAACTTGGGCGACATAAATCTGACACATTTTTCTCATTTGTCTGCCAAACTTGGGCGACAGGAGCCCTACAAACACTTTTAATTTGTCTGCCAAACTTGAACGACAGAAATCTGACACATTTTTTTTCATTTTTCTGCCAAACTTGGGCGACAGGAGCCCTACAAATACTTGTAATTTGTCTGCCAAACTTGGGCGACAGAAATCTGACACATTTTTTTCATTTTTCTGCTAAACTTGGGCGACAGGAGCCCTACAAATACTTGTAATTTGTCTGCCAAACTTGGGCGACAGAAATCTGACACATTTTTTTCATTTTTCTGCCAAACTTGGGCGACAGGAGCCCTAGAAACACATTTAATTTGTCTGCCAAACTTGAGCGAAAGAAATCTGACACATTTTTTTCATTTTTCTGCCAAGCTTGGGCGACAGGAGCCCTACAAATACTTGTAATTTGTCTGCCAAACTTGGGCGACAGAAATCTGACACATTTTTTTCATTTTTTTGCTAAACTTGGGCGACAGGAGCCCTACAAATACTTGTAATTTGTCTGCCAAACTTGGGCGACAGAAATCTGACACATTTTTTTCATTTTTTTGCCAAACTTGGGCGACAGGAGCCCTACAAACACTTTTAATTTGTCTGCCAAACTTGGGCGACATAAATCTGACACATTTTTCTCATTTGTCTGCCAAACTTGTGCGACAGGAGCTCTACAAATACTTTTAATTTGTCTGCCAAACTTGGGCGACATAAATCTGACACATTTTTTTCATTTTTCTGCCAAACTTGGGCGACAGGAGCCCTACAAACACATTTAATTTGTCTGCCAAACTTGAGCGAAAGAAATCTGACACATTTTTTTCATTTTTCTGCCAAGCTTGGGCGACAGGAGCCCTACAAACTCTTTTAATTTGTCTGCCAAACTTGGGCAACAGAAATCTGACACATTTTTTTCATTTTTCTGGCAAACTTGGGCGACAGGAGCCCTACAAACACTTTTAATTTGTCTGCCAAACTTGGGCGACATAAATCTGACACATTTTTCTCATTTGTCTGCCAAACTTGGGCGACAGGAGCCGTACGGATACTTGTAATTTGTCTGCCAAACTTGGGCTACAGAAATCTGACACATTTTTTTCATTTTTTTGCCAAACTTGGGCGACAGGAGCCCTACAAACACTTTTAATTTGTCTGCCAAACTTGGGCGACAGAAATCTGACACATTTTTTTCATTTTTTTGCCAAACTTGGCGACGGGAGCCCTACAAACACTTTTAATTTGTCTGCCAAACTTGGGCGACATAAATCTGACACATTTTTTTCATTTGTCTGCCAAACTTGGGCGACAGGAGCTCTACAAATACTTTTAATTTGTCTGCCAATCTTGGGCGACATAAATCTGACACATTTTTTTCATTTTTCTACCAAGCTTGGGCGGCAGGAGCCCTACAAACTCTTTTAATTTGTCTGCCAAACTTGGGCAACAGAAATCTGACTCATTTTTTTCATTTTTCTGCCAAACTTGGGCGACAGGAGCCCTACAAATACTTTTAATTTGTCTGCCAAACTTGGGCGACAGAAATCTGACACATTTTTTTCATTTTTCTGCCAAACTTGGGCGACAGGAGCCCTACAAATACTTGTAATTTGTCTGCCAAACTTGGGCGACAGAAATCTGACACATTTTTTTCATTTTTCTGCCAAACTTGGGCGACAGGAGCCCTACAAACACTTTTAATTTGTCTGCCAAACTTGGGCGACAGAAATCTGACACATTTTTTTCATTTTTCTGCCAAACTTGGGCGACAGGAGCCCTACAAACACTTTTAATTTGTCTGCCAAACTTGAGCGACAGAAATCTGACACATTTTTTTCATGTTACTGCCAAACTTGGGCAACAGAAATCTGACACATTTTTTTCATTTTTCTGCTAAACTTGGGCGACAGGAGCCCTACAAATACTTGTAATTTGTCTGCCAAACTAGGGCGACAGAAATCTGACACATTTTTTTCATTTTTCTGCTAAACTTGGGCGACAGGAGCCCTACAAATACTTGTAATTTGTCTGCCAAACTTGGGCGACAGAAATCTGACACATTTTTTTCATTTTTCTGCCAAACTTGGGCGACAGGAGCCCTACAAACACATTTAATTTGTCTGCCAAACTTGAGCGAAAGAAATCTGACACATTTTTTTGATTTTTCTGCCAAGCTTGGGCGACAGGAGCCCTACAAATACTTGTAATTTGTCTGCCAAACTTGGGCGACAGAAATCTGACACATTTTTTTCATGTTACTGCCAAACTTGGGCGACAGAAATTTGACACATTTTTTTCATTTTTTTGCAAACTTGGGCGACAGGAGCTCTACAAATACTTTTAATTTGTCTGCCAAACTTGGGCGACATAAATCTGACACATTTTTTTCATTTTTCTGCCAAGCTTGGGCGACAGGAGCCCTACAAACTCTTTTAATTTGTCTGCCAAACTTGGGCAACAGAAATCTGACACATTTTTTTCATTTTTCTGCCAAGCTTGGGCGACAGGAGCCCTACAAACTCTTTTAATTTGTCTGCCAAACTTGGGCAACAGAAATCTGACACATTTTTTTCATTTTTCTGCTAAACTTGGGCGACAGGAGCCCTACAAATACTTGTAATTTGTCTGCCAAACTAGGGCGACAGAAATCTGACACATTTTTTTCATTTTTCTGCTAAACTTGGGCGACAGGAGCCCTACAAATACTTGTAATTTGTCTGCCAAACTTGGGCGACAGAAATCTGACACATTTTTTTCATTTTTCTGCCAAACTTGGGCGACAGGAGCCCTACAAACACATTTAATT
The DNA here is from genome assembly GCA_951394055.1 of Villa cingulata. Lineage (NCBI taxonomy): Eukaryota > Metazoa > Arthropoda > Insecta > Diptera > Bombyliidae > Villa > Villa cingulata. Next base: position 24,227,978 of record OX596019.1, on the reverse strand, counting down.
TGTCTGCCAAACTTGGGCGACAGAAATCTGACACATTTTTTTCATTTTTTTGCTAAACTTGGGCGACAGGAGCCCTACAAATACTTGTAATTTGTCTGCCAAACTTGGGCGACAGAAATCTGACACATTTTTTTCATTTTTTTGCCAAACTTGGGCGACAGGAGCCCTACAAACACTTTTAATTTGTCTGCCAAACTTGCTCGACATAAATCTGACACATTTTTTTCATTTTTCTGCCAAACTTGGGCGACAGGAGCCCTACAAATACTTTTAATTTGTCTGCCAAACTTGGGCGACATAAATCTGACACATTTTTTTCATTTTTCTGCCAAGCTTGGGAGACAGGAGCCCTACAAATACTTGTAATTTGTCTGCCAAACTTGGGCGACAGAAATCTGACACATTTTTTTCATTTTTCTGCCAAACTTGGGCGACAGGAGCCCTACAAACACTTTTAATTTGTCTGCCAAACTTGAGCGACAAAAATCTGACACATTTTTTTCATGTTAATGCTAAACTTGGGCGACAGGCGCCCTACAAACACTTTTAATTTGTCTGCCAAACTTGGGCGACAGAAATATGACACATTTTTTTCATTTTTCTGCCAAACTTGGGCGACAGAAGCCCTACAAACACTTTTAATTTGTCTGCCAAACTTGGGCGACAGAAATCTGACACATTTTTTTAATTTTTCTGCCAAACTTGGGCGACAGGAGCCCTACAAATACTTGTAATTTGTCTGCCAAACTAGGGCGACAGAAATCTGACACATTTTTTTCATTTTTCTGCTAAACTTGGGCGACAGGAGCCCTACAAATACTTGTAATTTGTCTGCCAAACTTGGGCGACAGAAATCTGACACATTTTTTTCATTTTTCTGCCAAACTTGGGCGACAGGAGCCCTACAAACACATTTAATTTGTCTGCCAAACTTGAGCGAAAGAAATCTGACACATTTTTTTGATTTTTCTGCCAAGCTTGGGCGACAGGAGCCCTACAAATACTTGTAATTTGTCTGCCAAACTTGGGCGACAGAAATCTGACACATTTTTTTGCTAAACTTGGGCGACAGGAGCCCTACAAATACTTGTAATTTGTCTGCCAAACTTGGGCGACAGAAATCTGACACATTTTTTTCATTTTTTTGCCAAACTTGGGCGACAGGAGCCCTACAAACACTTTTAATTTGTCTGCCAAACTTGGGCGACATAAATCTGACACATTTTTCTCATTTGTCTGCCAAACTTGGGCGACAGGAGCTCTACAAATACTTTTAAATTGTCTGCCAAACTTACGCGACATAAATCTGACACATTTTTTTCATTTTTCTGCCAAGCTTGGGCGACAGGAGCCCTACAAACTCTTTTAATTTGTCTGCCAAACTTGGGCAACAGAAATCTGACACATTTTTTTCATTTTTCTGCCAAACTTGGGCGACAGGAGCCCTACAAATACTTTTAATTTGTCTGCCAACTACAAATACTTGTAATTTGTCTGCCAAACTTGGGCGACAGAAATCTGACACATTTTTTTCATTTGTCTGCCTAACTTGGGCGACAGGAGCCCTACAAACACTTTTAATTTGTCTGCCAAACTTGGGCGACAGAAATCTGACACATTTTTTTCATTTTTCTGCCAAACTTGGGCGACAGGAGCCCTACAAATACTTGTAATTTGTCTGCCAAACTTGGGCGACAGAAATCTGACACATTTTTTTCATTTTTCTGCTAAACTTGGGCGACAGGAGCCCTACAAATACTTGTAATTTGTCTGCCAAACTTGGGCGACAGAAATCTGACACATTTTTTTCATTTTTCTGCCAAACTTGGGCGACAGGAGCCCTACAAATACTTTTAATTTGTCTGCCAACTACAAATACTTGTAATTTGTCTGCCAAACTTGGGCGACAGAAATCTGACACATTTTTTTCATTTTTTTGCCAAACTTGGGCGACAGGAGCCCTACAAACACTTTTAATTTGTCTGCCAAACTTGGGCGACATAAATCTGACACATTTTTCTCATTTGTCTGCCAAACTTGGGCGACAGGAGCTCTACAAATACTTTTAATTTGTCTGCCAAACTTGGGCGACATAAATCTGACACATTTTTTTCATTTTTCTGCCAAGCTTGGGCGACAGGAGCCCTACAAACTCTTTTAATTTGTCTGCCAAACTTGGGCAACAGAAATCTGACACATTTTTTTCATTTTTCTGCCAAACTTGGGCGACAGGAGCCCTACAAATACTTTTAATTTGTCTGCCAACTACAAATACTTGTAATTTGTCTGCCAAACTTGGGCGACAGAAATCTGACACATTTTTTTCATTTTTTCGCCAAACTTGGGCGACAGGAGCCCTACAAACACTTTTAATTTGTCTGCCAAACTTGGGCGACATAAATCTGACACATTTTTCTCATTTGTCTGCCAAACTTGGGCGACAGGAGCCCTACAAACACTTTTAATTTGTCTGCCAAACTTGAACGACAGAAATCTGACACATTTTTTTTCATTTTTCTGCCAAACTTGGGCGACAGGAGCCCTACAAATACTTGTAATTTGTCTGCCAAACTTGGGCGACAGAAATCTGACACATTTTTTTCATTTTTCTGCTAAACTTGGGCGACAGGAGCCCTACAAATACTTGTAATTTGTCTGCCAAACTTGGGCGACAGAAATCTGACACATTTTTTTCATTTTTCTGCCAAACTTGGGCGACAGGAGCCCTAGAAACACATTTAATTTGTCTGCCAAACTTGAGCGAAAGAAATCTGACACATTTTTTTCATTTTTCTGCCAAGCTTGGGCGACAGGAGCCCTACAAATACTTGTAATTTGTCTGCCAAACTTGGGCGACAGAAATCTGACACATTTTTTTCATTTTTTTGCTAAACTTGGGCGACAGGAGCCCTACAAATACTTGTAATTTGTCTGCCAAACTTGGGCGACAGAAATCTGACACATTTTTTTCATTTTTTTGCCAAACTTGGGCGACAGGAGCCCTACAAACACTTTTAATTTGTCTGCCAAACTTGGGCGACATAAATCTGACACATTTTTCTCATTTGTCTGCCAAACTTGTGCGACAGGAGCTCTACAAATACTTTTAATTTGTCTGCCAAACTTGGGCGACATAAATCTGACACATTTTTTTCATTTTTCTGCCAAACTTGGGCGACAGGAGCCCTACAAACACATTTAATTTGTCTGCCAAACTTGAGCGAAAGAAATCTGACACATTTTTTTCATTTTTCTGCCAAGCTTGGGCGACAGGAGCCCTACAAACTCTTTTAATTTGTCTGCCAAACTTGGGCAACAGAAATCTGACACATTTTTTTCATTTTTCTGCCAAACTTGGGCGACAGGAGCCCTACAAACACTTTTAATTTGTCTGCCAAACTTGGGCGACATAAATCTGACACATTTTTCTCATTTGTCTGCCAAACTTGGGCGACAGGAGCCGTACGAATACTTGTAATTTGTCTGCCAAACTTGGGCTACAGAAATCTGACACATTTTTTTCATTTTTTTGCCAAACTTGGGCGACAGGAGCCCTACAAACACTTTTAATTTGTCTGCCAAACTTGGGCGACAGAAATCTGACACATTTTTTTCATTTTTTTGCCAAACTTGGCGACGGGAGCCCTACAAACACTTTTAATTTGTCTGCCAAACTTGGGCGACATAAATCTGACACATTTTTTTCATTTGTCTGCCAAACTTGGGCGACAGGAGCTCTACAAATACTTTTAATTTGTCTGCCAATCTTGGGCGACATAAATCTGACACATTTTTTTCATTTTTCTACCAAGCTTGGGCGGCAGGAGCCCTACAAACTCTTTTAATTTGTCTGCCAAACTTGGGCAACAGAAATCTGACTCATTTTTTTCATTTTTCTGCCAAACTTGGGCGACAGGAGCCCTACAAATACTTTTAATTTGTCTGCCAAACTTGGGCGACAGAAATCTGACACATTTTTTTCATTTTTCTGCCAAACTTGGGCGACAGGAGCCCTACAAATACTTTTAATTTGTCTGCCAAACTTGGGTGACAGAAATCTGACAAATTTTTTTCATTTTTTTGCCAAACTTGGGCGACAGGAGCCCTACAAATACTTGTAATTTGTCTGCCAAACTTGGGCGACAGAAATCTGACACATTTTTTTCATTTTTCTGCCAAACTTGGGCGACAGGAGCCCTACAAACACTTTTAATTTGTCTGCCAAACTTGGGCGACAGAAATCTGACACATTTTTTTCATTTTTCTGCCAAACTTGGGCGACAGGAGCCCTACAAACACTTTTAATTTGTCTGCCAAACTTGAGCGACAGAAATCTGACACATTTTTTTCATGTTACTGCCAAACTTGGGCGACAGAAATTTGACACATTTTTTTCATTTTTTTGCAAACTTGGGCGACAGGAGCTCTACAAATACTTTTAATTTGTCTGCCAAACTTGGGCGACATAAATCTGACACATTTTTTTCATTTTTCTGCCAAGCTTGGGCGACAGGAGCCCTACAAACTCTTTTAATTTGTCTGCCAAACTTGGGCAACAGAAATCTGACACATTTTTTTCATTTTTCTGCTAAACTTGGGCGACAGGAGCCCTACAAATACTTGTAATTTGTCTTCTAAACTTGGGCGACAGAAATCTGACACATTTTTTTCATTTTTCTGCCAAACTTGGGCGGCAGGAGCCCTACAAATAATTTTAATTTGTCTGCCAAACTTGAGCGACATAATTCTGACACATTTTTGTCATTTTTCTGCCAAACTTGGGCGACAGGAGCCCTACAAATACTTTTAATTTGTCTGCCAAACTTGCTCGACATAAATCTGACACATTTTTTTCATTTTTCTGCCAAACTTGGGCGACAGGAGCCCTACAAATACTTTTAATTTGTCTGCCAAACTTGGGCGACATAAATCTGACACATTTTTTTCATTTTTCTGCCAAGCTTGGGCGACAGGAGCCCTACAAATACTTGTAATTTGTCTGCCAAACTTGGGCGACAGAAATCTGACACATTTTTTTCATTTTTTTTGCTAAACTTGGGCGACAGGAGCCCTACAAATACTTGTAATTTGTCTGCCAAACTTGGGCGACAGAAATCTGACACATTTTTTTCATTTTTCTGCCAAACTTGGGCGACAGGAGCCCTACAAATACTTTTAATTTGTCTGCCAAACTTGCTCGACATAAATCTGACACATTTTTTTCATTTTTCTGCCAAGCTTGGGCGACAGGAGCCCTACAAACTCTTTTAATTTGTCTGCCAAACTTGGGCAACAGAAATCTGACACATTTTTTTCATGTTACTGCCAAACTTGGGCGACAGAAATTTGACACATTTTTCTCATTTGTCTGCCAAACTTGGGCGACAGGAGCCGTACGAATACTTGTAATTTGTCTGCCAAACTTGGGCTACAGAAATCTGACACATTTTTTTCATTTTTTTGCCAAACTTGGGCGACAGGAGCCCTACAAACACTTTTAATTTGTCTGCCAAACTTGGGCGACAGAAATCTGACACATTTTTTTCATTTTTTTGCCAAACTTGGGCGACGGGAGCCCTACAAACACTTTTAATTTGTCTGCCAAACTTGGGCGACATAAATCTGACACATTTTTTTCATTTGTCTGCCAAACTTGGGCGACAGGAGCTCTACAAATACTTTTAATTTGTCTGCCAATCTTGGGCGACATAAATCTGACACATTTTTTTCATTTTTCTACCAAGCTTGGGCGGCAGGAGCCCTACAAACTCTTTTAATTTGTCTGCCAAACTTGGGCAACAGAAATCTGACTCATTTTTTTCATTTTTCTGCCAAACTTGGGCGACAGGAGCCCTACAAATACTTTTAATTTGTCTGCCAAACTTGGGCGACAGAAATCTGACACATTTTTTTCATTTTTCTGCCAAACTTGGGCGACAGGAGCCCTACAAATACTTTTAATTTGTCTGCCAAACTTGGGTGACAGAAATCTGACAAATTTTTTTCATTTTTTTGCCAAACTTGGGCGACAGGAGCCCTACAAATACTTGTAATTTGTCTGCCAAACTTGGGCGACAGAAATCTGACACATTTTTTTCATTTTTCTGCCAAACTTGGGCGACAGGAGCCCTACAAACACTTTTAATTTGTCTGCCAAACTTGGGCGACAGAAATCTGACACATTTTTTTCATTTTTCTGCCAAACTTGGGCGACAGGAGCCCTACAAACACTTTTAATTTGTCTGCCAAACTTGAGCGACAGAAATCTGACACATTTTTTTCATGTTACTGCCAAACTTGGGCGACAGAAATTTGACACATTTTTTTCATTTTTTTGCCAAACTTGGGCGACAGGAGCTCTACAAATACTTTTAATTTGTCTGCCAAACTTGGGCGACATAAATCTGACACATTTTTTTTCATTTTTCTGCCAAGCTTGGGCGACAGGAGCCCTACAAACTCTTTTAATTTGTCTGCCAAACTTGGGCAACAGAAATCTGACACATTTTTTTCATTTTTCTGCTAAACTTGGGCGACAGGAGCCCTACAAATACTTGTAATTTGTCTGCCAAACTTGGGCGACAGAAATCTGACACATTTTTTTCATTTTTCTGCCAAACTTGGGCGGCAGGAGCCCTACAAATAATTTTAATTTGTCTGCCAAACTTGGGCGACATAATTCTGACACATTTTTGTCATTTTTCTGCCAAACTTGGGCGACAGGAGCCCTACAAATACTTTTAATTTGTCTGCCAAACTTGCTCGACATAAATCTGACACATTTTTTTCATTTTTCTGCCAAACTTGGGCGACAGGAGCCCTACAAATACTTTTAATTTGTCTGCCAAACTTGGGCGACATAAATCTGACACATTTTTTTCATTTTTCTGCCAAGCTTGGGCGACAGGAGCCCTACAAATACTTGTAATTTGTCTGCCAAACTTGGGCGACAGAAATCTGACACATTTTTTTCATTTTTTTTGCTAAACTTGGGCGACAGGAGCCCTACAAATACTTGTAATTTGTCTGCCAAACTTGGGCGACAGAAATCTGACACATTTTTTTCATTTTTCTGCCAAACTTGGGCGACAGGAGCCCTACAAATACTTTTAATTTGTCTGCCAAACTTGCTCGACATAAATCTGACACATTTTTTTCATTTTTCTGCCAAGCTTGGGCGACAGGAGCCGTACGAATACTTGTAATTTGTCTGCCAAACTTGGGCTACAGAAATCTGACACATTTTTTTCATTTTTTTGCCAAACTTGGGCGACAGGAGCCCTACAAACACTTTTAATTTGTCTGCCAAACTTGGGCGACAGAAATCTGACACATTTTTTTCATTTTTTTGCCAAACTTGGGCGACGGGAGCCCTACAAACACTTTTAATTTGTCTGCCAAACTTGGGCGACATAAATCTGACACATTTTTTTCATTTGTCTGCCAAACTTGGGCGACAGGAGCTCTACAAATACTTTTAATTTGTCTGCCAATCTTGGGCGACATAAATCTGACACATTTTTTTCATTTTTCTACCAAGCTTGGGCGGCAGGAGCCCTACAAACTCTTTTAATTTGTCTGCCAAACTTGGGCAACAGAAATCTGACTCATTTTTTTCATTTTTCTGCCAAACTTGGGCGACAGGAGCCCTACAAATACTTTTAATTTGTCTGCCAAACTTGGGCGACAGAAATCTGACACATTTTTTTCATTTTTCTGCCAAACTTGGGCGACAGGAGCCCTACAAATACTTTTAATTTGTCTGCCAAACTTGGGTGACAGAAATCTGACAAATTTTTTTCATTTTTTTGCCAAACTTGGGCGACAGGAGCCCTACAAATACTTGTAATTTGTCTGCCAAACTTGGGCGACAGAAATCTGACACATTTTTTTCATTTTTCTGCCAAACTTGGGCGACAGGAGCCCTACAAACACTTTTAATTTGTCTGCCAAACTTGGGCGACAGAAATCTGACACATTTTTTTCATTTTTCTGCCAAACTTGGGCGACAGGAGCCCTACAAACACTTTTAATTTGTCTGCCAAACTTGAGCGACAGAAATCTGACACATTTTTTTCATGTTACTGCCAAACTTGGGCGACAGAAATTTGACACATTTTTTTCATTTTTTTGCCAAACTTGGGCGACAGGAGCTCTACAAATACTTTTAATTTGTCTGCCAAACTTGGGCGACATAAATCTGACACATTTTTTTCATTTTTCTGCCAAGCTTGGGCGACAGGAGCCCTACAAACTCTTTTAATTTGTCTGCCAAACTTGGGCAACAGAAATCTGACACATTTTTTTCATTTTTCTGCTAAACTTGGGCGACAGGAGCCCTACAAATACTTGTAATTTGTCTGCCAAACTTGGGCGACAGAAATCTGACACATTTTTTTCATTTTTCTGCCAAACTTGGGCGGCAGGAGCCCTACAAATAATTTTAATTTGTCTGCCAAACTTGGGCGACATAATTCTGACACATTTTTGTCATTTTTCTGCCAAACTTGGGCGACAGGAGCCCTACAAATACTTTTAATTTGTCTGCCAAACTTGCTCGACATAAATCTGACACATTTTTTTCATTTTTCTGCCAAACTTGGGCGACAGGAGCCCTACAAATACTTTTAATTTGTCTGCCAAACTTGGGCGACATAAATCTGGCACATTTTTTTCATTTTTCTGCCAAGCTTGGGCGACAGGAGCCCTACAAATACTTGTAATTTGTCTGCCAAACTTGGGCGACAGAAATCTGACACATTTTTTTCATTTTTTTTGCTAAACTTGGGCGACAGGAGCCCTACAAATACTTGTAATTTGTCTGCCAAACTTGGGCGACAGAAATCTGACACATTTTTTTCATTTTTCTGCCAAACTTGGGCGACAGGAGCCCTACAAATACTTTTAATTTGTCTGCCAAACTTGCTCGACATAAATCTGACACATTTTTTTCATTTTTCTGCCAAGCTTGGGCGACAGGAGCCCTACAAACTCTTTTAATTTGTCTGCCAAACTTGGGCAACAGAAATCTGACACATTTTTTTCATGTTACTGCCAAACTTGGGCGACAGAAATTTGACACATTTTTCTCATTTGTCTGCCAAACTTGGGCGACAGGAGCCGTACGAATACTTGTAATTTGTCTGCCAAACTTGGGCTACAGAAATCTGACACATTTTTTTCATTTTTTTGCCAAACTTGGGCGACAGGAGCCCTACAAACACTTTTAATTTGTCTGCCAAACTTGGGCGACAGAAATCTGACACATTTTTTTCATTTTTTTGCCAAACTTGGGCGACGGGAGCCCTACAAACACTTTTAATTTGTCTGCCAAACTTGGGCGACATAAATCTGACACATTTTTTTCATTTGTCTGCCAAACTTGGGCGACAGGAGCTCTACAAATACTTTTAATTTGTCTGCCAATCTTGGGCGACATAAATCTGACACATTTTTTTCATTTTTCTACCAAGCTTGGGCGGCAGGAGCCCTACAAACTCTTTTAATTTGTCTGCCAAACTTGGGCAACAGAAATCTGACTCATTTTTTTCATTTTTCTGCCAAACTTGGGCGACAGGAGCCCTACAAATACTTTTAATTTGTCTGCCAAACTTGGGCGACAGAAATCTGACACATTTTTTTCATTTTTCTGCCAAACTTGGGCGACAGGAGCCCTACAAATACTTTTAATTTGTCTGCCAAACTTGGGTGACAGAAATCTGACAAATTTTTTTCATTTTTTTGCCAAACTTGGGCGACAGGAGCCCTACAAATACTTGTAATTTGTCTGCCAAACTTGGGCGACAGAAATCTGACACATTTTTTTCATTTTTCTGCCAAACTTGGGCGACAGGAGCCCTACAAACACTTTTAATTTGTCTGCCAAACTTGGGCGACAGAAATCTGACACATTTTTTTCATTTTTCTGCCAAACTTGGGCGACAGGAGCCCTACAAACACTTTTAATTTGTCTGCCAAACTTGAGCGACAGAAATCTGACACATTTTTTTCATGTTACTGCCAAACTTGGGCGACAGAAATTTGACACATTTTTTTCATTTTTTTGCCAAACTTGGGCGACAGGAGCTCTACAAATACTTTTAATTTGTCTGCCAAACTTGGGCGACATAAATCTGACACATTTTTTTCATTTTTCTGCCAAGCTTGGGCGACAGGAGCCCTACAAACTCTTTTAATTTGTCTGCCAAACTTGGGCAACAGAAATCTGACACATTTTTTTCATTTTTCTGCTAAACTTGGGCGACAGGAGCCCTACAAATACTTGTAATTTGTCTGCCAAACTTGGGCGACAGAAATCTGACACATTTTTTTCATTTTTCTGCCAAACTTGGGCGGCAGGAGCCCTACAAATAATTTTAATTTGTCTGCAAACTTGGGCGACATAATTCTGACACATTTTTGTCATTTTTCTGCCAAACTTGGGCGACAGGAGCCCTACAAATACTTTTAATTTGTCTGCCAAACTTGCTCGACATAAATCTGACACATTTTTTTCATTTTTCTGCCAAACTTGGGCGACAGGAGCCCTACAAATACTTTTAATTTGTCTGCCAAACTTGGGCGACATAAATCTGACACATTTTTTTCATTTTTCTGCCAAGCTTGGGCGACAGGAGCCCTACAAATACTTGTAATTTGTCTGCCAAACTTGGGCGACAGAAATCTGACACATTTTTTTCATTTTTTTTGCTAAACTTGGGCGACAGGAGCCCTACAAATACTTGTAATTTGTCTGCCAAACTTGGGCGACAGAAATCTGACACATTTTTTTCATTTTTCTGCCAAACTTGGGCGACAGGAGCCCTACAAATACTTTTAATTTGTCTGCCAAACTTGCTCGACATAAATCTGACACATTTTTTTCATTTTTCTGCCAAGCTTGGGCGACAGGAGCCCTACAAACTCTTTTAATTTGTCTGCCAAACTTGGGCAACAGAAATCTGACACATTTTTTTCATGTTACTGCCAAACTTGGGCGACAGAAATTTGACACATTTTTCTCATTTGTCTGCCAAACTTGGGCGACAGGAGCCGTACGAATACTTGTAATTTGTCTGCCAAACTTGGGCTACAGAAATCTGACACATTTTTTTCATTTTTTTGCCAAACTTGGGCGACAGGAGCCCTACAAACACTTTTAATTTGTCTGCCAAACTTGGGCGACAGAAATCTGACACATTTTTTTCATTTTTTTGCCAAACTTGGGCGACGGGAGCCCTACAAACACTTTTAATTTGTCTGCCAAACTTGGGCGACATAAATCTGACACATTTTTTTCATTTGTCTGCCAAACTTGGGCGACAGGAGCTCTACAAATACTTTTAATTTGTCTGCCAATCTTGGGCGACATAAATCTGACACATTTTTTTCATTTTTCTACCAAGCTTGGGCGGCAGGAGCCCTACAAACTCTTTTAATTTGTCTGCCAAACTTGGGCAACAGAAATCTGACTCATTTTTTTCATTTTTCTGCCAAACTTGGGCGACAGGAGCCCTACAAATACTTTTAATTTGTCTGCCAAACTTGGGCGACAGAAATCTGACACATTTTTTTCATTTTTCTGCCAAACTTGGGCGACAGGAGCCCTACAAATACTTTTAATTTGTCTGCCAAACTTGGGTGACAGAAATCTGACAAATTTTTTTCATTTTTTTGCCAAACTTGGGCGACAGGAGCCCTACAAATACTTGTAATTTGTCTGCCAAACTTGGGCGACAGAAATCTGACACATTTTTTTCATTTTTCTGCCAAACTTGGGCGACAGGAGCCCTACAAACACTTTTAATTTGTCTGCCAAACTTGGGCGACAGAAATCTGACACATTTTTTTCATTTTTCTGCCAAACTTGGGCGACAGGAGCCCTACAAACACTTTTAATTTGTCTGCCAAACTTGAGCGACAGAAATCTGACACATTTTTTTCATGTTACTGCCAAACTTGGGCGACAGAAATTTGACACATTTTTTTCATTTTTTTGCCAAACTTGGGCGACAGGAGCTCTACAAATACTTTTAATTTGTCTGCCAAACTTGGGCGACATAAATCTGACACATTTTTTTCATTTTTCTGCCAAGCTTGGGCGACAGGAGCCCTACAAACTCTTTTAATTTGTCTGCCAAACTTGGGCAACAGAAATCTGACACATTTTTTTCATTTTTCTGCTAAACTTGGGCGACAGGAGCCCTACAAATACTTGTAATTTGTCTGCCAAACTTGGGCGACAGAAATCTGACACATTTTTTTCATTTTTCTGCCAAACTTGGGCGACAGGAGCCCTACAAATACTTGTAATTTGTCTGCCAAACTTGGGCGACAGAAATCTGACACATTTTTTTCATTTTTTTTGCTAAACTTGGGCGACAGGAGCCCTACAAATACTTGTAATTTGTCTGCCAAACTTGGGCGACAGAAATCTGACACATTTTTTTCATTTTTCTGCCAAACTTGGGCGACAGGAGCCCTACAAATACTTTTAATTTGTCTGCCAAACTTGCTCGACATAAATCTGACACATTTTTTTCATTTTTCTGCCAAGCTTGGGCGACAGGAGCCCTACAAACTCTTTTAATTTGTCTGCCAAACTTGGGCAACAGAAATCTGACACATTTTTTTCATGTTACTGCCAAACTTGGGCGACAGAAATTTGACACATTTTTCTCATTTGTCTGCCAAACTTGGGCGACAGGAGCCGTACGAATACTTGTAATTTGTCTGCCAAACTTGGGCTACAGAAATCTGACACATTTTTTTTCATTTTTTTGCCAAACTTGGGCGACAGGAGCCCTACAAACACTTTTAATTTGTCTGCCAAACTTGGGCGACAGAAATCTGACACATTTTTTTCATTTTTTTGCCAAACTTGGGCGACGGGAGCCCTACAAACACTTTTAATTTGTCTGCCAAACTTGGGCGACATAAATCTGACACATTTTTTACATTTGTCTGCCAAACTTGGGCGACAGGAGCTCTACAAATACTTTTAATTTGTCTGCCAATCTTGGGCGACATAAATCTGACACATTTTTTTCATTTTTCTACCAAGCTTGGGCGGCAGGAGCCCTACAAACTCTTTTAATTTGTCTGCCAAACTTGGGCAACAGAAATCTGACTCATTTTTTTCATTTTTCTGCCAAACTTGGGCGACAGGAGCCCTACAAATACTTTTAATTTGTCTGCCAAACTTGGGCGACAGAAATCTGACACATTTTTTTCATTTTTCTGCCAAACTTGGGCGACAGGAGCCCTACAAATACTTTTAATTTGTCTGCCAAACTTGGGTGACAGAAATCTGACAAATTTTTTTCATTTTTTTGCCAAACTTGGGCGACAGGAGCCCTACAAATACTTGTAATTTGTCTGCCAAACTTGGGCGACAGAAATCTGACACATTTTTTTCATTTTTCTGCCAAGCTTGGGCGACAGGAGCCCTACAAACTCTTTTAATTTGTCTGCCAAACTTGGGCAACAGAAATCTGACACATTTTTTTCATTTTTCTGCTAAACTTGGGCGACAGGAGCCCTACAAATACTTGTAATTTGTCTGCCAAACTTGGGCGACAGAAATCTGACACATTTTTTTCATTTTTCTGCCAAACTTGGGCGACAGGAGCCCTACAAATACTTTTAATTTGTCTGCCAAACTTGCTCGACATAAATCTGACACATTTTTTTCATTTTTCTGCCAAGCTTGGGCGACAGGAGCCCTACAAACTCTTTTAATTTGTCTGCCAAACTTGGGCAACAGAAATCTGACACATTTTTTTCATGTTACTGCCAAACTTGGGCGACAGAAATTTGACACATTTTTCTCATTTGTCTGCCAAACTTGGGCGACAGGAGCCGTACGAATACTTGTAATTTGTCTGCCAAACTTGGGCTACAGAAATCTGACACATTTTTTTCATTTTTTTGCCAAACTTGGGCGACAGGAGCCCTACAAACACTTTTAATTTGTCTGCCAAACTTGGGCGACAGAAATCTGACACATTTTTTTCATTTTTTTGCCAAACTTGGGCGACAGGAGCCCTACAAACACTTTTAATTTGTCTGCCAAACTTGGGCGACAGAAATCTGACACATTTTTTTCATTTTTCTGCCAAACTTGGGCGACAGGAGCCCTACAAACACTTTTAATTTGTCTGCCAAACTTGAGCGACAGAAATCTGACACATTTTTTTCATGTTACTGCCAAACTTGGGCGACAGAAATTTGACACATTTTTTTCATTTTTTTGCCAAACTTGGGCGACAGGAGCTCTACAAATACTTTTAATTTGTCTGCCAAACTTGGGCGACATAAATCTGACACATTTTTTTCATTTTTCTGCCAAGCTTGGGCGACAGGAGCCCTACAAACTCTTTTAATTTGTCTGCCAAACTTGGGCAACAGAAATCTGACACATTTTTTTCATTTTTCTGCTAAACTTGGGCGACAGGAGCCCTACAAATACTTGTAATTTGTCTGCCAAACTTGGGCGACAGAAATCTGACACATTTTTTTCATTTTTCTGCCAAACTTGGGCGGCAGGAGCCCTACAAATAATTTTAATTTGTCTGCCAAACTTGGGCGACATAATTCTGACACATTTTTGTCATTTTTCTGCCAAACTTGGGCGACAGGAGCCCTACAAATACTTTTAATTTGTCTGCCAAACTTGCTCGACATAAATCTGACACATTTTTTTCATTTTTCTGCCAAACTTGGGCGACAGGAGCCCTACAAATACTTTTAATTTGTCTGCCAAACTTGGGCGACATAAATCTGACACATTTTTTTCATTTTTCTGCCAAGCTTGGACGACAGGAGCCCTACAAATACTTGTAATTTGTCTGCCAAACTTGGGCGACAGAAATCTGACACATTTTTTTCATTTTTTTTGCTAAACTTGGGCGACAGGAGCCCTACAAATACTTGTAATTTGTCTGCCAAACTTGGGCGACAGAAATCTGACACATTTTTTTCATTTTTCTGCCAAACTTGGGCGACAGGAGCCCTACAAATACTTTTAATTTGTCTGCCAAACTTGCTCGACATAAATCTGACACATTTTTTTCATTTTTCTGCCAAGCTTGGGCGACAGGAGCCCTACAAACTCTTTTAATTTGTCTGCCAAACTTGGGCAACAGAAATCTGACACATTTTTTTCATGTTACTGCCAAACTTGGGCGACAGAAATTTGACACATTTTTCTCATTTGTCTGCCAAACTTGGGCGACAGGAGCCGTACGAATACTTGTAATTTGTCTGCCAAACTTGGGCTACAGAAATCTGACACATTTTTTTCATTTTTTTGCCAAACTTGGGCGACAGGAGCCCTACAAACACTTTTAATTTGTCTGCCAAACTTGGGCGACAGAAATCTGACACATTTTTTTCATTTTTTTGCCAAACTTGGGCGACGGGAGCCCTACAAACACTTTTAATTTGTCTGCCAAACTTGGGCGACATAAATCTGACACATTTTTTTCATTTGTCTGCCAAACTTGGGCGACAGGAGCTCTACAAATACTTTTAATTTGTCTGCCAATCTTGGGCGACATAAATCTGACACATTTTTTTCATTTTTCTACCAAGCTTGGGCGGCAGGAGCCCTACAAACTCTTTTAATTTGTCTGCCAAACTTGGGCAACAGAAATCTGACTCATTTTTTTCATTTTTCTGCCAAACTTGGGCGACAGGAGCCCTACAAATACTTTTAATTTGTCTGCCAAACTTGGGCGACAGAAATCTGACACATTTTTTTCATTTTTCTGCCAAACTTGGGCGACAGGAGCCCTACAAATACTTTTAATTTGTCTGCCAAACTTGGGTGACAGAAATCTGACAAATTTTTTTCATTTTTTTGCCAAACTTGGGCGACAGGAGCCCTACAAATACTTGTAATTTGTCTGCCAAACTTGGGCGACAGAAATCTGACACATTTTTTTCATTTTTCTGCCAAACTTGGGCGACAGGAGCCCTACAAACACTTTTAATTTGTCTGCCAAACTTGGGCGACAGAAATCTGACACATTTTTTTCATTTTTCTGCCAAACTTGGGCGACAGGAGCCCTACAAACACTTTTAATTTGTCTGCCAAACTTGAGCGACAGAAATCTGACACATTTTTTTCATGTTACTGCCAAACTTGGGCGACAGAAATTTGACACATTTTTTTCATTCTTTTGCCAAACTTGGGCGACAGGAGCTCTACAAATACTTTTAATTTGTCTGCCAAACTTGGGCGACATAAATCTGACACATTTTTTTCATTTTTCTGCCAAGCTTGGGCGACAGGAGCCCTACAAACTCTTTTAATTTGTCTGCCAAACTTGGGCAACAGAAATCTGACACATTTTTTTCATTTTTCTGCTAAACTTGGGCGACAGGAGCCCTACAAATACTTGTAATTTGTCTGCCAAACTTGGGCGACAGAAATCTGACACATTTTTTTCATTTTTCTGCCAAACTTGGGCGGCAGGAGCCCTACAAATAATTTTAATTTGTCTGCCAAACTTGGGCGACATAATTCTGACACATTTTTGTCATTTTTCTGCCAAACTTGGGCGACAGGAGCCCTACAAATACTTTTAATTTGTCTGCCAAACTTGCTCGACATAAATCTGACACATTTTTTTCATTTTTCTGCCAAACTTGGGCGACAGGAGCCCTACAAATACTTTTAATTTGTCTGCCAAACTTGGGCGACATAAATCTGACACATTTTTTTCATTTTTCTGCCAAGCTTGGGCGACAGGAGCCCTACAAATACTTGTAATTTGTCTGCCAAACTTGGGCGACAGAAATCTGACACATTTTTTTCATTTTTTTTGCTAAACTTGGGCGACAGGAGCCCTACAAATACTTGTAATTTGTCTGCCAAACTTGGGCGACAGAAATCTGACACATTTTTTTCATTTTTCTGCCAAACTTGGGCGACAGGAGCCCTACAAATACTTTTAATTTGTCTGCCAAACTTGCTCGACATAAATCTGACACATTTTTTTCATTTTTCTGCCAAGCTTGGGCGACAGGAGCCCTACAAACTCTTTTAATTTGTCTGCCAAACTTGGGCAACAGAAATCTGACACATTTTTTTCATGTTACTGCCAAACTTGGGCGACAGAAATTTGACACATTTTTCTCATTTGTCTGCCAAACTTGGGCGACAGGAGCCGTACGAATACTTGTAATTTGTCTGCCAAACTTGGGCTACAGAAATCTGACACATTTTTTTCATTTTTTTGCCAAACTTGGGCGACAGGAGCCCTACAAACACTTTTAATTTGTCTGCCAAACTTGGGCGACAGAAATCTGACACATTTTTTTCATTTTTTTGCCAAACTTGGGCGACGGGAGCCCTACAAACACTTTTAATTTGTCTGCCAAACTTTAGCGACATAAATCTGACACATTTTTTTCATTTGTCTGCCAAACTTGGGCGACAGGAGCTCTACAAATACTTTTAATTTGTCTGCCAATCTTGGGCGACATAAATCTGACACATTTTTTTCATTTTTCTACCAAGCTTGGGCGGCAGGAGCCCTACAAACTCTTTTAATTTGTCTGCCAAACTTGGGCAACAGAAATCTGACTCATTTTTTTCATTTTTCTGCCAAACTTGGGCGACAGGAGGCCTACAAATACTTTTAATTTGTCTGCCAAACTTGGGCGACAGAAATCTGACACATTTTTTTCATTTTTCTGCCAAACTTGGGCGACAGGAGCCCTACAAATACTTTTAATTTGTCTGCCAAACTTGGGTGACAGAAATCTGACAAATTTTTTTCATTTTTTTGCCAAACTTGGGCGACAGGAGCCCTACAAATACTTGTAATTTGTCTGCCACACTTGGGCGACAGAAATCTGACACATTTTTTTCATTTTTCTGCCAAACTTGGGCGACAGGAGCCCTACAAACACTTTTAATTTGTCTGCCAAACTTGGGCGACAGAAATCTGACACATTTTTTTCATTTTTCTGCCAAACTTGGGCGACAGGAGCTCTACAAATACTTTTAATTTGTCTGCCAAACTTGGGCGACATAAATCTGACACATTTTTTTCATTTTTCTGCCAAGCTTGGGCGACAGGAGCCCTACAAACTCTTTTAATTTGTCTGCCAAACTTGGGCAACAGAAATCTGACACATTTTTTTCATTTTTCTGCTAAACTTGGGCGACAGGAGCCCTACAAATACTTGTAATTTGTCTGCCAAACTTGGGCGACAGAAATCTGACACATTTTTTTCATTTTTCTGCCAAACTTGGGCGGCAGGAGCCCTACAAATAATTTTAACTTGTCTGCCAAACTTGGGCGACATAATTCTGACACATTTTTGTCATTTTTCTGCCAAACTTGGGCGACAGGAGCCCTACAAATACTTTTAATTTGTCTGCCAAACTTGCTCGACATAAATCTGACACATTTTTTTCATTTTTCTGCCAAACTTGGGCGACAGGAGCCCTACAAATACTTTTAATTTGTCTGCCAAACTTGGGCGACATAAATCTGACACATTTTTTTCATTTTTCTGCCAAGCTTGGGCGACAGGAGCCCTACAAATACTTTTAATTTGTCTGCCAAACTTGCTCGACATAAATCTGACACATTTTTTTCATTTTTCTGCCAAACTTGGGCGACAGGAGCCCTACAAATACTTTTAATTTGTCTGCCAAACTTGGGCGACATAAATCTGACACATTTTTTTCATTTTTCTGCCAAGCTTGGGCGACAGGAGCCCTACAAATACTTGTAATTTGTCTGCCAAACTTGGGCGACAGAAATCTGACACATTTTTTTCATTTTTTTTGCTAAACTTGGGCGACAGGAGCCCTACAAATACTTGTAATTTGTCTGCCAAACTTGGGCGACAGAAATCTGACACATTTTTTTCATTTTTCTGCCAAACTTGGGCGACAGGAGCCCTACAAATACTTTTAATTTGTCTGCCAAACTTGCTCGACATAAATCTGACACATTTTTTTCATTTTTCTGCCAAGCTTGGGCGACAGGAGCCCTACAAACTCTTTTAATTTGTCTGCTAAACTTGGGCAACAGAAATCTGACACATTTTTTTCATGTTACTGCCAAACTTGGGCGACAGAAATTTGACACATTTTTCTCATTTGTCTGCCAAACTTGGGCGACAGGAGCCGTACGAATACTTGTAATTTGTCTGCCAAACTTGGGCTACAGAAATCTGACACATTTTTTTCATTTTTTTGCCAAACTTGGGCGACAGGAGCCCTACAAACACTTTTAATTTGTCTGCCAAACTTGGGCGACAGAAATCTGACACATTTTTTTCATTTTTTTGCCAAACTTGGGCGACGGGAGCCCTACAAACACTTTTAATTTGTCTGCCAAACTTGGGCGACATAAATCTGACACATTTTTTTCATTTGTCTGCCAAACTTGGGCGACAGGAGCTCTACAAATACTTTTAATTTGTCTGCCAATCTTGGGCGACATAAATCTGACACATTTTTTTCATTTTTCTACCAAGCTTGGGCGGCAGGAGCCCTACAAACTCTTTTAATTTGTCTGCCAAACTTGGGCAACAGAAATCTGACTCATTTTTTTCATTTTTCTGCCAAACTTGGGCGACAGGAGCCCTACAAATACTTTTAATTTGTCTGCCAAACTTGGGCGACAGAAATCTGACACATTTTTTTTATTTTTCTGCCAAACTTGGGCGACAGGAGCCCTACAAATACTTTTAATTTGTCTGCCAAACTTGGGTGACAGAAATCTGACAAATTTTTTTCATTTTTTTGCCAAACTTGGGCGACAGGAGCCCTACAAATACTTGTAATTTGTCTGCCAAACTTGGGCGACAGAAATCTGACACATTTTTTTCATTTTTCTGCCAAACTTGGGCGACAGGAGCCCTACAAACACTTTTAATTTGTCTGCCAAACTTGGGCGACAGAAATCTGACACATTTTTTTCATTTTTCTGCCAAACTTGGGCGACAGGAGCCCTACAAACACTTTTAATTTGTCTGCCAAACTTGAGCGACAGAAATCTGACACATTTTTTTCATGTTACTGCCAAACTTGGGCGACAGAAATTTGACACATTTTTTTCATTTTTTTGCCAAACTTGGGCGACAGGAGCTCTACAAATACTTTTAATTTGTCTGCCAAACTTGGGCGACATAAATCTGACACATTTTTTTCATTTTTCTGCCAAGCTTGGGCGACAGGAGCCCTACAAACTCTTTTAATTTGTCTGCCAAACTTGGGCAACAGAAATCTGACACATTTTTTTCATTTTTCTGCTAAACTTGGGCGACAGGAGCCCTACAAATACTTGTAATTTGTCTGCCAAACTTGGGCGACAGAAATCTGACACATTTTTTTCATTTTTCTGCCAAACTTGGGCGGCAGGAGCCCTACAAATAATTTTAATTTGTCTGCCAAACTTGGGCGACATAATTCTGACACATTTTTGTCATTTTTCTGCCAAACTTGGGCGACAGGAGCCCTACAAATACTTTTAATTTGTCTGCCAAACTTGCTCGACATAAATCTGACACATTTTTTTCATTTTTCTGCCAAACTTGGGCGACAGGAGCCCTACAAATACTTTTAATTTGTCTGCCAAACTTGGGCGACATAAATCTGACACATTTTTTTCATTTTTCTGCCAAGCTTGGGCGACAGGAGCCCTACAAATACTTGTAAATTTGTCTGCCAAACTTGGGCGACAGAAATCTGACACATTTTTTTCATTTTTTTTGCTAAACTTGGGCGACAGGAGCCCTACAAATACTTGTAATTTGTCTGCCAAACTTGGCGACAGAAATCTGACACATTTTTTTCATTTTTCTGCCAAACTTGGGCGACAGGAGCCCTACAAATACTTTTAATTTGTCTGCCAAACTTGGGCGACAGAAATCTGACACATTTTTTTCATTTTTTTGCCAAACTTGGGCGACAGGAGCTCTACAAATACTTTTAATTTGTCTGCCAAACTTGGGCGACATAAATCTGACACATTTTTTTCATTTTTCTGCCAAGCTTGGGCGACAGGAGCCCTACAAACTCTTTTAATTTGTCTGCCAAACTTGGGCAACAGAAATCTGACACATTTTTTTCATTTTTCTGCTAAACTTGGGCGACAGGAGCCCTACAAATACTTGTAATTTGTCTGCCAAACTTGGGCGACAGAAATCTGACACATTTTTTTCATTTTTCTGCCAAACTTGGGCGACAGGAGCCCTACAAACACTTTTAATTTGTCTGCCAAACTTGGGCGACAGGAGCCCTACAAACACTTTTAATTTGTCTGCCAAACTTGGGCGACATAAATCTGACACATTTTTTTCATTTGTCTGCCAAACTTGGGCGACAGGAGCTCTACAAATACTTTTAATTTGTCTGCCAAACTTGGGCGACATAAATCTGACACATTTTTTTCATTTTTCTGCCAAGCTTGGGCGACAGGAGCCCTACAAACTCTTTTAATTTGTCTGCCAAACTTGGGCAACAGAAATCTGACACATTTTTTTCATTTTTCTGCTAAACTTGGGCGACAGGAGCCCTACAAATACTTGTAATTTGTCTGCCAAACTTGGGCGACAGAAATCTGACACATTTTTTTCATTTTTCTGCCAAACTTGGGCGGCAGGAGCCCTACAAATAATTTTAATTTGTCCGCCAAACTTGGGCGACATAATTCTGACACATTTTTGTCATTTTTCTGCCAAACTTGGGCGACAGGAGCCCTACAAATACTTTTAATTTGTCTGCCAAACTTGCTCGACATAAATCTGACACATTTTTTTCATTTTTCTGCCAAACTTGGGCGACAGGAGCCCTACAAATACTTTTAATTTGTCTGCCAAACTTGGGCGACATAAATCTGACACATTTTTTTCATTTTTCTGCCAAGCTTGGGCGACAGGAGCCCTACAAATACTTGTAATTTGTCTGCCAAACTTGGGCGACAGAAATCTGACACATTTTTTTCATTTTTTTTGCTAAACTTGGGCGACAGGAGCCCTACAAATACTTGTAATTTGTCTGCCAAACTTGGGCGACAGAAATCTGACACATTTTTTTCATTTTTCTGCCAAACTTGGGCGACAGGAGCCCTACAAATACTTTTAATTTGTCTGCCAAACTTGCTCGACATAAATCTGATACATTTTTTTCATTTTTCTGCCAAGCTTGGGCGACAGGAGCCCTACAAACTCTTTTAATTTGTCTGCCAAACTTGGGCAACAGAAATCTGACACATTTTTTTCATGTTACTGCCAAACTTGGGCGACAGAAATTTGACACATTTTTCTCATTTGTCTGCCAAACTTGGGCGACAGGAGCCGTACGAATACTTGTAATTTGTCTGCCAAACTTGGGCTACAGAAATCTGACACATTTTTTTCATTTTTTTGCCAAACTTGGGCGACAGGAGCCCTACAAACACTTTTAATTTGTCTGCCAAACTTGGGCGACAGAAATCTGACACATTTTTTTCATTTTTTTGCCAAACTTGGGCGACGGGAGCCCTACAAACACTTTTAATTTGTCTGCCAAACTTGGGCGACATAAATCTGACACATTTTTTTCATTTGTCTGCCAAACTTGGGCGACAGGAGCTCTACAAATACTTTTAATTTGTCTGCCAATCTTGGGCGACATAAATCTGACACATTTTTTTCATTTTTCTACCAAGCTTGGGCGGCAGGAGCCCTACAAACTCTTTTAATTTGTCTGCCAAACTTGGGCAACAGAAATCTGACTCATTTTTTTCATTTTTCTGCCAAACTTGGGCGACAGGAGCCCTACAAATACTTTTAATTTGTCTGCCAAACTTGGGCGACAGAAATCTGACACATTTTTTTCATTTTTCTGCCAAACTTGGGCGACAGGAGCCCTACAAATACTTTTAATTTGTCTGCCAAACTTGGGTGACAGAAATCTGACAAATTTTTTTCATTTTTTTGCCAAACTTGGGCGACAGGAGCCCTACAAATACTTGTAATTTGTCTGCCAAACTTGGGCGACAGAAATCTGACACATTTTTTTCATTTTTCTGCCAAACTTAGGCGACAGGAGCCCTACAAACACTTTTAATTTGTCTGCCAAACTTGGGCGACAGAAATCTGACACATTTTTTTCATTTTTCTGCCAAACTTGGGCGACAGGAGCCCTACAAACACTTTTAATTTGTCTGCCAAACTTGAGCGACAGAAATCTGACACATTTTTTTCATGTTACTGCCAAACTTGGGCGACAGAAATTTGACACATTTTTTTCATTTTTTTGCCAAACTTGGGCGACAGGAGCTCTACAAATACTTTTAATTTGTCTGCCAAACTTGGGCGACATAAATCTGACACATTTTTTTCATTTTTCTGCCAAGCTTGGGCGACAGGAGCCCTACAAACTCTTTTAATTTGTCTGCCAAACTTGGGCAACAGAAATCTGACACATTTTTTTCATTTTTCTGCTAAACTTGGGCGACAGGAGCCCTACAAATACTTGTAATTTGTCTGCCAAACTTGGGCGACAGAAATCTGACACATTTTTTTCATTTTTCTGCCAAACTTGGGCGGCAGGAGCCCTACAAATAATTTTAATTTGTCTGCCAAACTTGGGCGACATAATTCTGACACATTTTTGTCATTTTTCTGCCAAACTTGGGCGACAGGAGCCCTACAAATACTTTTAATTTGTCTGCCAAACTTGCTCGACATAAATCTGACACATTTTTTTCATTTTTCTGCCAAACTTGGGCGACAGGAGCCCTACAAATACTTTTAATTTGTCTGCCAAACTTGGGCGACATAAATCTGACACATTTTTTTCATTTTTCTGCCAAGCTTGGGCGACAGGAGCCCTACAAATACTTGTAATTTGTCTGCCAAACTTGGGCGACAGAAATCTGACACATTTTTTTCATTTTTTTTGCTAAACTTGGGCGACAGGAGCCCTACAAATACTTGTAATTTGTCTGCCAAACTTGGGCGACAGAAATCTGACACATTTTTTTCATTTTTCTGCCAAGCTTGGGCGACAGGAGCCCTACAAATACTTTTAATTTGTCTGCCAAACTTGCTCGACATAAATCTGACACATTTTTTTCATTTTTCTACCAAGCTTGGGCGGCAGGAGCCCTACAAACTCTTTTAATTTGTCTGCCAAACTTGGGCAACAGAAATCTGACTCATTTTTTTCATTTTTCTGCCAAACTTGGGCGACAGGAGCCCTACAAATACTTGTAATTTGTCTGCCAAACTTGGGCGACAGAAATCTGACACATTTTTTTCATTTTTCTGCCAAACTTGGGCGACAGGAGCCCTACAAACACTTTTAATTTGTCTGCCAAACTTGGGCGACAGGAGCCCTACAAACACTTTTAATTTGTCTGCCAAACTTGGGCGACATAAATCTGACACATTTTTTTCATTTGTCTGCCAAACTTGGGCGACAGGAGCTCTACAAATACTTTTAATTTGTCTGCCAAACTTGGGCGACATAAATCTGACACATTTTTTTCATTTTTCTGCCAAGCTTGGGCGACAGGAGCCCTACAAACTCTTTTAATTTGTCTGCCAAACTTGGGCAACAGAAATCTGACACATTTTTTTCATTTTTCTGCTAAACTTGGGCGACAGGAGCCCTACAAATACTTGTAATTTGTCTGCCAAACTTGGGCGACAGAAATCTGACACATTTTTTTCATTTTTCTGCCAAACTTGGGCGGCAGGAGCCCTACAAATAATTTTAATTTGTCTGCCAAACTTGGGCGAGAGGAGCCCTACAAACACTTTTAATTTGTCTGCCAAACTTGGGCGACATAAATCTGACACATTTTTTTCATTTGTCTGCCAAACTTGGGCGACAGGAGCTCTACAAATACTTTTAATTTGTCTGCCAAACTTGGGCGACATAAATCTGACACATTTTTTTCATTTTTCTGCCAAGCTTGGGCGACAGGAGCCCTACAAACTCTTTTAATTTGTCTGCCAAACTTGGGCAACAGAAATCTGACACATTTTTTTCATTTTTCTGCTAAACTTGGGCGACAGGAGCCCTACAAATACTTGTAATTTGTCTGCCAAACTTGGGCGACAGAAATCTGACACATTTTTTTCATTTTTCTGCCAAACTTGGGCGGCAGGAGCCCTACAAATAATTTTAATTTGTCTGCCAAACTTGGGCGACATAATTCTGACACATTTTTGTCATTTTTCTGCCAAACTTGGGCGACAGGAGCCCTACAAATACTTGTAATTTGTCTGCCAAACTTGGGCGACAGAAATCTGACACATTTTTTTCATTTTTCTGCCAAACTTGGGCGACAGGAGCCCTACAAACACTTTTAATTTGTCTGCCAAACTTGGGCGACAGGAGCCCTACAAACACTTTTAATTTGTCTGCCAAACTTGGGCGACATAAATCTGACACATTTTTTTCATTTGTCTGCCAAACTTGGGCGACAGGAGCTCTACAAATACTTTTAATTTGTCTGCCAAACTTGGGCGACATAAATCTGACACATTTTTTTCATTTTTTTGCCAAACTTGGGCGACAGGAGCTCTACAAATACTTTTAATTTGTCTGCCAAACTTGGGCGACATAAATCTGACACATTTTTTTCATTTTTCTGCCAAGCTTGGGCGACAGGAGCCCTACAAACTCTTTTAATTTGTCTGCCAAACTTGGGCAACAGAAATCTGACACATTTTTTTCATTTTTCTGCTAAACTTGGGCGACAGGAGCCCTACAAATACTTGTAATTTGTCTGCCAAACTTGGGCGACAGAAATCTGACACATTTTTTTCATTTTTCTGCCAAACTTGGGCGACAGGAGCCCTACAAACACTTTTAATTTGTCTGCCAAACTTGGGCGACAGGAGCCCTACAAACACTTTTAATTTGTCTGCCAAACTTGGGCGACATAAATCTGACACATTTTTTTCATTTGTCTGCCAAACTTGGGCGACAGGAGCTCTACAAATACTTTTAATTTGTCTGCCAAACTTGGGCGACATAAATCTGACACATTTTTTTCATTTTTCTGCCAAGCTTGGGCGAACTTGGGCGACAGAAATCTGACACATTTTTTTCATTTTTCTGCCAAACTTGGGCGACAGGAGCCCTACAAACACTTGCAATTTGTCTGCCAAACTTGGGCGACATAAATCTGACACATTTTTTTCATGTTACTGCCAAACTTGGGCGACAGGCTACAAACACTTTTAATTTGTCTGCCAAACTTGGGCGACATAAATCTGACACATTTTTGTCATTTTTCTGCCAAACTTGGGCGACAGGAGCCCTACAAATACTTGTAATTTGTCTGCCAAACTTGGGCGACAGAAATCTGACACATTTTTTTCATTTTTCTGCCAAACTTGGGCGACAGGAGCCCTACAAACACTTTTAATTTGTCTGCCAAACTTGAGCGACAAAAATCTGACACATTTTTTTCATGTTAATGCCAAACTTAAGCGACAGGCGCCCTACAAACACTTTTAATTTGTCTGCCAAACTTGGGCGACATAAATCTGACAAATTTTTTTCATTTGTCTGCCAAACTTGGGCGACAGGAGCTCTACAAATACTTTTAATTTGTCTGCCAAACTTGGGCGACATAAATCTGACACATTTTTTTCATTTTTCTGCCAAGCTTGGGCGACAGGAGCCCTACAAACTCTTTTAATTTGTCTGCCGAACTTGGGCAACAGAAATCTGACACATTTTTTTCATTTTTCTGCCAAACTTGGGCGACAGGAGCCCTACAAATACTTTTAATTTGTCTGCCAACTACAAATACTTGTAATTTGTCTGGCAAACTTGGGCGACAGAAATCTGACACATTTTTTTCATTTTTCTGCCAAACTTGGGCGACAGGAGCCCTACAAATACTTTTAATTTGTCTGCCAAACTTGCGCGACATAAATCTGACACATTTTTTTTCATTTTTCTGCCAAGCTTGGGCGACAGGAGCCCTACAAATACTTGTAATTTGTCTGCCAAACTTGGGCGACAGAAAGCTGACACATTTTTTTCATTTTTCTGCCAAACTTGGGCGACAGGAGCCCTACAAATACTTTTAATTTGTCTGCCAGACTTGCTCGACATGAATCTGACACATTTTTTTCATTTTTCTGCCAAACTTGGGCGACAGGAGCCCTACAATTACTTTTAATTTGTCTGCCAAACTTGGGCGACATAAATCTGACACATTTTTTTCATTTTTCTGCCAAGCTTGGGCGACAGGAGCCCTACAAATACTTGCTATTTGTCTGCCAAACTTGGGCGACATAAATCTGACACATTTTTTTCATTTTTCTGCCAAACTTGGGCAACAGGAGCCCTACAAATACTTTTAATTTGTCTGCCAAACTTGCTCGACATAAATCTGACACATTTTTTTCATTTTTCTGCCAAACTTGGGCGACAGGAGCCCTACAAACACTTGCAATTTGTCTGCCAAACTTGGGCGACATAAATCTGACACATTTTTTTCATGTTACTGCCAAACTTGGGCGACAGGCTACAAACACTTTTAATTTGTCTGCCAAACTTGGGCGACATAAATCTGACACATTTTTGTCATTTTTCTGCCAAACTTGGGCGACAGGAGCCCTACAAATACTTTTAATTTGTCTGCCAACTACAAATACTTGTAATTTGTCTGGCAAACTTGGGCGACAGAAATCTGACACATTTTTTTCATTTTTCTGCCAAACTTGGGCGACAGGAGCCCTACAAATACTTTTAATTTGTCTGCCAAACTTGCGCGACATAAATCTGACACATTTTTTTTCATTTTTCTGCCAAGCTTGGGCGACAGGAGCCCTACAAATACTTGTAATTTGTCTGCCAAACTTGGGCGACAGAAAGCTGACACATTTTTTTCATTTTTCTGCCAAACTTGGGCGACAGGAGCCCTACAAACACTTTTAATTTGTCTGCCAAAATTGGGCGACAGGAGCCCTACAAACACTTTTAATTTGTCTGCCAAACTTGAGCGACAAAAATCTGACACATTTTTTTCATGTTAATGCCAAACTTAAGCGACAGGCGCCCTACAAACACTTTTAATTTGTCTGCCAAACTTGGGCGACATAAATCTGACAAATTTTTTTCATTTGTCTGCCAAACTTGGGCGACAGGAGCTCTACAAATACTTTTAATTTGTCTGCCAAACTTGGGCGACATAAATCTGACACATTTTTTTCATTTTTCTGCCAAGCTTGGGCGACAGGAGCCCTACAAACTCTTTTAATTTGTCTGCCGAACTTGGGCAACAGAAATCTGACACATTTTTTTCATTTTTCTGCCAAACTTGGGCGACAGGAGCCCTACAAATACTTTTAATTTGTCTGCCAACTACAAATACTTGTAATTTGTCTGGCAAACTTGGGCGACAGAAATCTGACACATTTTTTTCATTTTTCTGCCAAACTTGGGCGACAGGAGCCCTACAAATACTTTTAATTTGTCTGCCAAACTTGCGCGACATAAATCTGACACATTTTTTTTCATTTTTCTGCCAAGCTTGGGCGACAGGAGCCCTACAAATACTTGTAATTTGTCTGCCAAACTTGGGCGACAGAAAGCTGACACATTTTTTTCATTTTTCTGCCAAACTTGGGCGACAGGAGCCCTACAAACACTTTTAATTTGTCTGCCAAAATTGGGCGACAGAAATCTGACACATTTTTTTTCATTTTTCTGCCAAACTTGGGCGACAGGAGCTCTACAAATACTTTTAATTTGTCTGCCAAACTTGCTCGACATAAATCTGACACATTTTTTTCATTTTTCTGCCAAACTTGGGCGACAGGAGCCCTACAATTACTTTTAATTTGTCTGCCAAACTTGGGCGACATAAATCTGACACATTTTTTTCATTTTTCTGCCAAGCTTGGGCGACAGGAGCCCTACAAATACTTGCTATTTGTCTGCCAAACTTGGGCGACATAAATCTGACACATTTTTTTCATTTTTCTGCCAAACTTGGGCGACAGGAGCCCTACAAATACTTTTAATTTGTCTGCCAAACTTGCTCGACATAAATCTGACACATTTTTTTCATTTTTCTGCCAAACTTGGGCGACAGAAGCCCTACAAATACTTTTAATTTGTCTGCCAAACTTGGGCGACAGAAATCTGACACATTTTTTTCATTTTTCTGCCAAACTTGGGCGACAGGAGCCCTACAAATACTTTTAATTTGTCTGCCAAACTTGGGCGACATAAATCTGACACATTTTTGTCATTTTTCTGCCAAACTTGGGCGACAGGAGCCCTACAAATACTTTTAATTTGTCTGCCAGACTTGCTCGACATGAATCTGACACATTTTTTTCATTTTTCTGCCAAACTTGGGCGACAGGAGCCCTACAATTACTTTTAATTTGTCTGCCAAACTTGGGCGACATAAATCTGACACATTTTTTTCATTTTTCTGCCAAGCTTGGGCGACAGGAGCCCTACAAATACTTGCTATTTGTCTGCCAAACTTGGGCGACATAAATCTGACACATTTTTTTCATTTTTCTGCCAAACTTGGGCAACAGGAGCCCTACAAATACTTTTAATTTGTCTGCCAAACTTGCTCGACATAAATCTGACACATTTTTTTCATTTTTCTGCCAAACTTGGGCGACAGAAGCCCTACAAATACTTTTAATTTGTCTGCCAAACTTGGGCGACATAAATCTGACACATTTTTTTCATTTTTCTGCCAAGCTTGGGCGACAGGAGCCCTACAAATACTTGTAATTTGTCTGCCAAACTTGGGCGACAGAAATCTGACACATTTTTTTCATTTTTCTGCCAAACTTGGGCGACAGGAGCCCTACAAACACTTTTAATTTGTCTGCCAAACTTGAGCGACAAAAATCTGACACATTTTTTTCATGTTAATGCCAAACTTAAGCGACAGGCGCCCTACAAACACTTTTAATTTGTCTGCCAAACTTGGGCGACAGAAATCTGACACATTTTTTTCATTTTTCTGCCAAGCTTGGGCGACAGGAGCCCTACAAATACTTGTAATTTGTCTGCCAAACTTGGGCGACAGAAATCTGACACATTTTTTTCATTTTTTTGCTAAACTTGGGCGACAGGAGCCCCACAAATACTTGTAATTTGTCTGCCAAACTTGGGCGACAGAAATCTGACACATTTTTTTCATTTTTTTGCCAAACTTGGGCGACAGGAGCCCTACAAACACTTTTAATTTGTCTGCCAAACTTAAGCGACAAAAATCTGACACATTTTTTTCATGTTAATGCCAAACTTAAGCGACAGGCGCCCTACAAACACTTTTAATTTGTCTGCCAAACTTGGGCGACATAAATCTGACACATTTTTTTCATTTGTCTGCCAAACTTGGGCGACAGGAGCTCTACAAATACTTTTAATTTGTCTGCCAAACTTGGGCGACATAAATCTGACACATTTTTTTCATTTTTCTGCCAAGCTTGGGCAACAGAAATCTGACACATTTTTTTCATTTTTCTTCCAAACTTGGGCGACAGGAGCCCTACAAATACTTTTAATTTGTCTGCCAAACTTGGGCGACATAAATCTGACACATTTTTTTCATTTTTCTGCCAAGCTTGGACGACAGGAGCCCTACAAATACTTGTAATTTGTCTGCCAAACTTGGGCGACAGAAATCTGACACATTTTTTTCATTTTTCTGCCAAACTTGGGCGACAGGAGCCCTACAAACACTTTTAATTTGTCTGCCAAAATTGGGCGACAGAAATCTGACACATTTTTTTCATTTTTCTGCCAAGCTTGGGCGACAGGAGCCCTTCAAATACTTGCAATTTGTCTGCCAAACTTGGCGACATAAATCTGACACATTTTTTTCATGTTACTGCCAAACTTGGGCGACAGGCCACAAACACTTTTAATTTTTCTGCCAAACTTGGGCGACAGGAGCCCTACAAATACTTTTAATTTGTCTGCCAAACTTGGGCGACATATATCTAACATATTTTTTTCATTTTTCTGCAAAGCTTGGGCGACAGGAGCCCTACAAATACTTGTAATTTGTCTGCCAAACTTGGGCGACAGAAATCTGACACATTTTTTTCATTTTTCTGCCAAACTTGGGCGACAGGAGCCCTACAAACACTTTTAATTTGTCTGCCAAAATTGGGCGACAGAAATCTGACACATTTTTTTCATATTTCTGCCAAGCTTGGGCGACAGGAGCCCTTCAAATACTTGCAATTTGTCTGCCAAACTTGGGCGACATAAATCTGACACATTTTTTTCATGTTACTGCCAAACTTGGGCGACAGGCTACAAACACTTTTAATTTGTCTGCCAAACTTGGGCGACATAAATCTGACACATTTTTGTCATTTTTCTGCCAAACTTGGGCGACAGGAGCCCTACAAATACTTGTAATTTGTCTGCCAAACTTGGGCGACAGAAATCTGACACATTTTTTTCATTTTTCTGCCAAACTTGGGCGACAGGAGCCCTACAAACACTTTTAATTTGTCTGCCAAACTTGAGCGACAAAAATCTGACACATTTTTTTCATGTTAATGCCAAACTTAAGCGACAGGCGCCCTACAAACACTTTTAATTTGTCTGCCAAACTTGGGCGACATAAATCTGACACATTTTTTTCATTTGTCTGCCAAACTTGGGCGACAGGAGCTCTACAAATACTTTTAATTTGTCTGCCAAACTTGGGCGACATAAATCTGACACATTTTTTTCATTTTTCTGCCAAGCTTGGGCGACAGGAGCCCTACAAACTCTTTTAATTTGTCTGCCGAACTTGGGCAACAGAAATCTGACACATTTTTTTCATTTTTCTGCCAAACTTGGGCGACAGGAGCCCTACAAATACTTTTAATTTGTCTGCCAACTACAAATACTTGTAATTTGTCTGGCAAACTTGGGCGACAGAAATCTGACACATTTTTTTCATTTTTCTGCCAAACTTGGGCGACAGGAGCCCTACAAATACTTTTAATTTGTCTGCCAAACTTGCGCGACATAAATCTGACACATTTTTTTTCATTTTTCTGCCAAGCTTGGGCGACAGGAGCCCTACAAATACTTGTAATTTGTCTGCCAAACTTGGGCGACAGAAAGCTGACACATTTTTTTCATTTTTCTGCCAAACTTGGGCGACAGGAGCCCTACAAACACTTTTAATTTGTCTGCCAAAATTGGGCGACAGAAATCTGACACATTTTTTTTCATTTTTCTGCCAAACTTGGGCGACAGGAGCTCTACAAATACTTTTAATTTGTCTGCCAAACTTGCTCGACATAAATCTGACACATTTTTTTCATTTTTCTGCCAAACTTGGCAACAGGAGCCCTACAAATACTTTTAATTTGTCTGCCAAACTTGGGCGACATAAATCTGACACATTTTTTTCATTTTTCTGCCAAGCTTGGCGACAGGAGCCCTACAAATACTTGTAATTTGTCTGCCAAACTTGGGCGACAGAAATCTGACACATTTTTTTCATTTTTCTGCCAAACTTGGGCGACAGGAGCCCTACAAACACTTTTAATTTGTCTGCCAAACTTAAGCGACAAAAATCTGACACATTTTTTTCATGTTAATGCCAAACTTGGGCGACAGGCGCCCTACAAATACTTTTAATTTGTCTGCCAAACTTGGGCGACAGAAATCTGACACATTTTTTTCATTTGTCTGCCAAACTTGGGCGACAGTAGCTCTACAAATACTTTTAATTTGTCTGCCAAACTTGAGCGACATAAATCCGACACATTTTTTTCATTTTTTTGCCAAACTTGGGCGACAGGAGCCCTACAAACACTTTTAATTTGTCTGCCAAACTTGGGCGACATAAATCTGACACATTTTTTTCATTTGTCTGCCAAACTTGGGCGACAGGAGCTCTACAAATACTTTTAATTTGTCTGCCAAACTTTGGCGACATAAATCTGACACATTTTTTTCATTTTTCTGCCAAGCTTGGGCAACAGAAATCTGACACATTTTTTTCATTTTTCTTCCAAACTTGGGCGACAGGAGCCCTACAAATACTTTTAATTTGTCTGCCAAACTTGGGCGACATAAATCTGACACATTTTTTTCATTTTTCTGCCAAGCTTGGACGACAGGAGCCCTACAAATACTTGTAATTTGTCTGCCAAACTTGGGCGACAGAAATCTGACACATTTTTTTCATTTTTCTGCCAAACTTGGGCGACAGGAGCCCTACAAACACTTTTAATTTGTCTGCCAAAATTGGGCGACAGAAATCTGACACATTTTTTTCATTCTTCTGCCAAGCTTGGGCGACAGGAGCCCTTCAAATACTTGCAATTTGTCTGCCAAACTTGGGCGACATAAATCTGACACATTTTTTTCATGTTACTGCCAAACTTGGGCGACAGGCCACAAACACTTTTAATTTTTCTGCCAAACTTGGGCGACAGGAGCCCTACAAATACTTTTAATTTGTCTGCCAAACTTGGGCGACATATATCTAACATATTTTTTTCATTTTTCTGCGAAGCTTGGGCGACAGGAGCCCTACAAATACTTGTAATTTGTCTGCCAAACTTGGGCGACAGAAATCTGACACATTTTTTT
The DNA here is from genome assembly GCA_951394055.1 of Villa cingulata. NCBI lineage: Eukaryota > Metazoa > Arthropoda > Insecta > Diptera > Bombyliidae > Villa > Villa cingulata. The sequence goes on along the minus strand of OX596019.1, from coordinate 24,194,395 downwards.
CATTTTTCTGCCAAACTTGGGCGACAGGAGCCCTACAAACACTTTTAATTTGTCTGCCAAAATTGGGCGACAGAAATCTGACACATTTTTTTCATTTTTCTGCCAAGCTTGGGCGACAGGAGCCCTTCAAATACTTGCAATTTGTCTGCCAAACTTGGGCGACATAAATCTGACACATTTTTTTCATGTTACTGCCAAACTTGGGCGACAGGCTACAAACACTTTTAATTTGTCTGCCAAACTTGGGCGACATAAATCTGACACATTTTTGTCATTTTTCTGCCAAACTTGGGCGACAGGAGCCCTACAAATACTTTTAATTTGTCTGCCAAACTTGCTAGACATAAATCTGACACATTTTTTTCATTTTTCTGCCAAGCTTGGGCGACAGGAGCCCTACAAATACTTTTAATTTGTCTGCCAAACTTGGGCGACAGGAGCCCTACAAATACTTGTAATTTGTCTGCCAAACTTGGGCGACAGAAATCTGACACATTTTTTTCATTTTTCTGCCAAGCTTGGGCGACAGGAGCCCTACAAATACTTGTAATTTGTCTGCCAAACTTGGGCGACAGAAATCTGACACATTTTTTTCATTTTTTTGCTAAACTTGGGCGACAGGAGCCCTACAAATACTTGTAATTTTTATGCCAAACTTGGGCGACAGAAATCTGACACATTTTTTTCATTTTTCTGCCAAACTTGGGCGACAGGAGCCCTACAAACACTTTTAATTTGTCTGCCAAACTTGGGCGACAGAAATCTGACACATTTTTTTCATTTTTCTGCCAAACTTGGGCGACAGGAGCCCTACAAACACTTTTAATTTGTCTGCCAAAATTGGGCGACAGAAATCTGACACATTTTTTTTCATTTTTCTGCCAAACTTGGGCGACAGGAGCCCTACAAATACTTTTAATTTGTCTGCCAAACTTGCTCGACATAAATCTGACACATTTTTTTCATTTTTCTGCCAAACTTGGCGACAGGAGCCCTACAAATACTTTTAATTTGTCTGCCAAACTTGGGCGACATAAATCTGACACATTTTTTTCATTTTTCTGCCAAGCTTGGCGACAGGAGCCCTACAAATACTTGTAATTTGTCTGCCAAACTTGGGCGACAGAAATCTGACACATTTTTTTCATTTTTCTGCCAAACTTGGGCGACAGGAGCCCTACAAACACTTTTAATTTGTCTGCCAAACTTAAGCGACAAAAATCTGACACATTTTTTCATGTTAATGCCAAACTTGGGCGACAGGCGCCCTACAAATACTTTTAATTTGTCTGCCAAACTTGGGCGACAGAAATCTGACACATTTTTTTCATTTGTCTGCCAAACTTGGGCGACAGTAGCTCTACAAATACTTTTAATTTGTCTGCCAAACTTGAGCGACATAAATCTGACACATTTTTTTCATTTTTTTGTCAAACTTGGGCGACAGGAGCCCTACAAACACTTTTAATTTGTCTGCCAAACTTGGGCGACATAAATCTGACACATTTTTTTCATTTGTCTACCAAACTTGGGCGACAGGAGCTCTACAAATACTTTTAATTTGTCTGCCAAACTTGGGCGACATAAATCTGACACATTTTTTTCATTTTTCTGCCAAGCTTGGGCGACAGGAGCCCTACAAACTCTTTTAATTTGTCTGCCAAACTTGGGCAACAGAAATCTGACACATTTTTTTCATTTTTCTCCAAACTTGGGCGACAGGAGCCCTACAAATACTTTTAATTTGTCTGCCAAACTTGGGCGACATAAATCTGACACATTTTTTTCATTTTTCTGCCAAGCTTGGACGACAGGAGCCCTACAAATACTTGTAATTTGTCTGCCAAACTTGGGCGACAGAAATCTGACACATTTTTTTCATTTTTCTGCCAAACTTGGGCGACAGGAGCCCTACAAACACTTTTAATTTGTCTGCCAAAATTGGGCGACAGAAATCTGACACATTTTTTTCATTTTTCTGCCAAGCTTGGGCGACAGGAGCCCTTCAAATACTTGCAATTTGTCTGCCAAACTTGGGCGACATAAATCTGACACATTTTTTTCATGTTACTGCCAAACTTGGGCGACAGGCTACAAACACTTTTAATTTTTCTGCCAAACTTGGGCGACAGGAGCCCTACAAATACTTTTAATTTGTCTGCCAAACTTGGGCGACATATATCTAACACATTTTTTTCATTTTTCTGCCAAGCTTGGGCGACAGGAGCCCTACAAATACTTGTAATTTGTCTGCCAAACTTGGGCGACAGAAATCTGACACATTTTTTTCATTTTTCTGCCAAACTTGGGCGACAGGAGCCCTACAAACACTTTTAATTTGTCTGCCAAAATTGGGCGACAGAAATCTGATACATTTTTTTCATTTTTCTGCCAAGCTTGGCGACAGGAGCCCTTCAAATACTTGCAATTTGTCTGCCAAACTTGGGCGACATAAATCTGACACATTTTTTTCATGTTACCGCCAAACTTGGGCGACAGGCTACAAACACTTTTAATTTGTCTGCCAAACTTGGGCGACATAAATCTGACACATTTTTGTCATTTTTCTGCCAAACTTGGGCGACAGGAGCCCTACAAATACTTTTAATTTGTCTGCCAAACTTGCTAGACATAAATCTGACACATTTTTTTCATTTTTCTGCCAAGCTTGGGCGACAGGAGCCCTACAAATACTTTTAATTTGTCTGCCAAACTTGGGCGACAGGAGCCCTACAAACTCTTCTAATTTGTCTGCCAAACTTGGGCGAAAGAAATCTGACACATTTTTTTCATTTTTCTGCCAAGCTTGGGCGACAGGAGCCCTACAAATACTTTCAAGTTGTCTGCCAAACTTGGGCGACAGAAATCTGACACATTTTTTTCATTTTTTTGCTAAACTTGGGCGACAGGAGCCCTACAAATACTTGTAATTTGTCTGCCAAACTTGGGCGACAGAAATCTGACACATTTTTTTCATTTTTCTGCCAAACTTGGGCGACAGGAGCCCTACAAACACTTTTAATTTGTCTGCCAAACTTGGGCGACAGAAATCTGACACATTTTTTTCATTTTTCTGCCAAACTTGGGCGACAGGAGCCCTACAAACACTTTTAATTTGTCTGCCAAACTTGAGCGAAAGAAATCTGACACATTTTTTTCATTTTTCTGCCAAGCTTGGGCGACAGGAGCCCTACAAATACTTGTAATTTGTCTGCCAAACTTGGGCGACAGAAATCTGACACATTTTTTTCATTTTTTTGCTAAACTTGGGCGACAGGAGCCCTACAAATACTTGTAATTTGTCTGCCAAACTTGGGCGACAGAAATCTGACACATTTTTTTCATTTTTTTGCCAAACTTGGGCGACAGGAGCCCTACAAACACTTTTAATTTGTCTGCCAAACTTGCTCGACATAAATCTGACACATTTTTTTCATTTTTCTGCCAAACTTGGGCGACAGGAGCCCTACAAATACTTTTAATTTGTCTGCCAAACTTGGGCGACATAAATCTGACACATTTTTTTCATTTTTCTGCCAAGCTTGGGAGACAGGAGCCCTACAAATACTTGTAATTTGTCTGCCAAACTTGGGCGACAGAAATCTGACACATTTTTTTCATTTTTCTGCCAAACTTGGGCGACAGGAGCCCTACAAACACTTTTAATTTGTCTGCCAAACTTGAGCGACAAAAATCTGACACATTTTTTTCATGTTAATGCTAAACTTGGGCGACAGGCGCCCTACAAACACTTTTAATTTGTCTGCCAAACTTGGGCGACAGAAATATGACACATTTTTTTCATTTTTCTGCCAAACTTGGGCGACAGAAGCCCTACAAACACTTTTAATTTGTCTGCCAAACTTGGGCGACAGAAATCTGACACATTTTTTTAATTTTTCTGCCAAACTTGGGCGACAGGAGCCCTACAAATACTTGTAATTTGTCTGCCAAACTAGGGCGACAGAAATCTGACACATTTTTTTCATTTTTCTGCTAAACTTGGGCGACAGGAACCCTACAAATACTTGTAATTTGTCTGCCAAACTTGGGCGACAGAAATCTGACACATTTTTTTCATTTTTCTGCCAAACTTGGGCGACAGGAGCCCTACAAACACATTTAATTTGTCTGCCAAACTTGAGCGAAAGAAATCTGACACATTTTTTTGATTTTTCTGCCAAGCTTGGGCGACAGGAGCCCTACAAATACTTGTAATTTGTCTGCCAAACTTGGGCGACAGAAATCTGACACATTTTTTTGCTAAACTTGGGCGACAGGAGCCCTACAAATACTTGTAATTTGTCTGCCAAACTTGGGCGACAGAAATCTGACACATTTTTTTCATTTTTTTGCCAAACTTGGGCGACAGGAGCCCTACAAACACTTTTAATTTGTCTGCCAAACTTGGGCGACATAAATCTGACACATTTTTCTCATTTGTCTGCCAAACTTGGGCGACAGGAGCTCTACAAATACTTTTAAATTGTCTGCCAAACTTACGCGACATAAATCTGACACATTTTTTTCATTTTTCTGCCAAGCTTGGGCGACAGGAGCCCTACAAACTCTTTTAATTTGTCTGCCAAACTTGGGCAACAGAAATCTGACACATTTTTTTCATTTTTCTGCCAAACTTGGGCGACAGGAGCCCTACAAATACTTTTAATTTGTCTGCCAACTACAAATACTTGTAATTTGTCTGCCAAACTTGGGCGACAGAAATCTGACACATTTTTTTCATTTGTCTGCCTAACTTGGGCGACAGGAGCCCTACAAACACTTTTAATTTGTCTGCCAAACTTGGGCGACAGAAATCTGACACATTTTTTTCATTTTTCTGCCAAACTTGGGCGACAGGAGCCCTACAAATACTTGTAATTTGTCTGCCAAACTTGGGCGACAGAAATCTGACACATTTTTTTCATTTTTCTGCTAAACTTGGGCGACAGGAGCCCTACAAATACTTGTAATTTGTCTGCCAAACTTGGGCGACAGAAATCTGACACATTTTTTTCATTTTTCTGCCAAACTTGGGCGACAGGAGCCCTACAAATACTTTTAATTTGTCTGCCAACTACAAATACTTGTAATTTGTCTGCCAAACTTGGGCGACAGAAATCTGACACATTTTTTTCATTTTTTTGCCAAACTTGGGCGACAGGAGCCCTACAAACACTTTTAATTTGTCTGCCAAACTTGGGCGACATAAATCTGACACATTTTTCTCATTTGTCTGCCAAACTTGGGCGACAGGAGCTCTACAAATACTTTTAATTTGTCTGCCAAACTTGGGCGACATAAATCTGACACATTTTTTTCATTTTTCTGCCAAGCTTGGGCGACAGGAGCCCTACAAACTCTTTTAATTTGTCTGCCAAACTTGGGCAACAGAAATCTGACACATTTTTTTCATTTTTCTGCCAAACTTGGGCGACAGGAGCCCTACAAATACTTTTAATTTGTCTGCCAACTACAAATACTTGTAATTTGTCTGCCAAACTTGGGCGACAGAAATCTGACACATTTTTTTCATTTTTTCGCCAAACTTGGGCGACAGGAGCCCTACAAACACTTTTAATTTGTCTGCCAAACTTGGGCGACATAAATCTGACACATTTTTCTCATTTGTCTGCCAAACTTGGGCGACAGGAGCCCTACAAACACTTTTAATTTGTCTGCCAAACTTGAACGACAGAAATCTGACACATTTTTTTTCATTTTTCTGCCAAACTTGGGCGACAGGAGCCCTACAAATACTTGTAATTTGTCTGCCAAACTTGGGCGACAGAAATCTGACACATTTTTTTCATTTTTCTGCTAAACTTGGGCGACAGGAGCCCTACAAATACTTGTAATTTGTCTGCCAAACTTGGGCGACAGAAATCTGACACATTTTTTTCATTTTTCTGCCAAACTTGGGCGACAGGAGCCCTACAAACACATTTAATTTGTCTGCCAAACTTGAGCGAAAGAAATCTGACACATTTTTTTCATTTTTCTGCCAAGCTTGGGCGACAGGAGCCCTACAAATACTTGTAATTTGTCTGCCAAACTTGGGCGACAGAAATCTGACACATTTTTTTCATTTTTTTGCTAAACTTGGGCGACAGGAGCCCTACAAATACTTGTAATTTGTCTGCCAAACTTGGGCGACAGAAATCTGACACATTTTTTTCATTTTTTTGCCAAACTTGGGCGACAGGAGCCCTACAAACACTTTTAATTTGTCTGCCAAACTTGGGCGACATAAATCTGACACATTTTTCTCATTTGTCTGCCAAACTTGTGCGACAGGAGCTCTACAAATACTTTTAATTTGTCTGCCAAACTTGGGCGACATAAATCTGACACATTTTTTTCATTTTTCTGCCAAACTTGGGCGACAGGAGCCCTACAAACACATTTAATTTGTCTGCCAAACTTGAGCGAAAGAAATCTGACACATTTTTTTCATTTTTCTGCCAAGCTTGGGCGACAGGAGCCCTACAAACTCTTTTAATTTGTCTGCCAAACTTGGGCAACAGAAATCTGACACATTTTTTTCATTTTTCTGCCAAACTTGGGCGACAGGAGCCCTACAAACACTTTTAATTTGTCTGCCAAACTTGGGCGACATAAATCTGACACATTTTTCTCATTTGTCTGCCAAACTTGGGCGACAGGAGCCGTACGAATACTTGTAATTTGTCTGCCAAACTTGGGCTACAGAAATCTGACACATTTTTTTCATTTTTTTGCCAAACTTGGGCGACAGGAGCCCTACAAACACTTTTAATTTGTCTGCCAAACTTGGGCGACAGAAATCTGACACATTTTTTTCATTTTTTTGCCAAACTTGGCGACGGGAGCCCTACAAACACTTTTAATTTGTCTGCCAAACTTGGGCGACATAAATCTGACACATTTTTTTCATTTGTCTGCCAAACTTGGGCGACAGGAGCTCTACAAATACTTTTAATTTGTCTGCCAATCTTGGGCGACATAAATCTGACACATTTTTTTCATTTTTCTACCAAGCTTGGGCGGCAGGAGCCCTACAAACTCTTTTAATTTGTCTGCCAAACTTGGGCAACAGAAATCTGACTCATTTTTTTCATTTTTCTGCCAAACTTGGGCGACAGGAGCCCTACAAATACTTTTAATTTGTCTGCCAAACTTGGGCGACAGAAATCTGACACATTTTTTTCATTTTTCTGCCAAACTTGGGCGACAGGAGCCCTACAAATACTTTTAATTTGTCTGCCAAACTTGGGTGACAGAAATCTGACAAATTTTTTTCATTTTTTTGCCAAACTTGGGCGACAGGAGCCCTACAAATACTTGTAATTTGTCTGCCAAACTTGGGCGACAGAAATCTGACACATTTTTTTCATTTTTCTGCCAAACTTGGGCGACAGGAGCCCTACAAACACTTTTAATTTGTCTGCCAAACTTGGGCGACAGAAATCTGACACATTTTTTTCATTTTTCTGCCAAACTTGGGCGACAGGAGCCCTACAAACACTTTTAATTTGTCTGCCAAACTTGAGCGACAGAAATCTGACACATTTTTTTCATGTTACTGCCAAACTTGGGCGACAGAAATTTGACACATTTTTTTCATTTTTTTGCAAACTTGGGCGACAGGAGCTCTACAAATACTTTTAATTTGTCTGCCAAACTTGGGCGACATAAATCTGACACATTTTTTTCATTTTTCTGCCAAGCTTGGGCGACAGGAGCCCTACAAACTCTTTTAATTTGTCTGCCAAACTTGGGCAACAGAAATCTGACACATTTTTTTCATTTTTCTGCTAAACTTGGGCGACAGGAGCCCTACAAATACTTGTAATTTGTCTTCTAAACTTGGGCGACAGAAATCTGACACATTTTTTTCATTTTTCTGCCAAACTTGGGCGGCAGGAGCCCTACAAATAATTTTAATTTGTCTGCCAAACTTGGGCGACATAATTCTGACACATTTTTGTCATTTTTCTGCCAAACTTGGGCGACAGGAGCCCTACAAATACTTTTAATTTGTCTGCCAAACTTGCTCGACATAAATCTGACACATTTTTTTCATTTTTCTGCCAAACTTGGGCGACAGGAGCCCTACAAATACTTTTAATTTGTCTGCCAAACTTGGGCGACATAAATCTGACACATTTTTTTCATTTTTCTGCCAAGCTTGGGCGACAGGAGCCCTACAAATACTTGTAATTTGTCTGCCAAACTTGGGCGACAGAAATCTGACACATTTTTTTCATTTTTTTTGCTAAACTTGGGCGACAGGAGCCCTACAAATACTTGTAATTTGTCTGCCAAACTTGGGCGACAGAAATCTGACACATTTTTTTCATTTTTCTGCCAAACTTGGGCGACAGGAGCCCTACAAATACTTTTAATTTGTCTGCCAAACTTGCTCGACATAAATCTGACACATTTTTTTCATTTTTCTGCCAAGCTTGGGCGACAGGAGCCCTACAAACTCTTTTAATTTGTCTGCCAAACTTGGGCAACAGAAATCTGACACATTTTTTTCATGTTACTGCCAAACTTGGGCGACAGAAATTTGACACATTTTTCTCATTTGTCTGCCAAACTTGGGCGACAGGAGCCGTACGAATACTTGTAATTTGTCTGCCAAACTTGGGCTACAGAAATCTGACACATTTTTTTCATTTTTTTGCCAAACTTGGGCGACAGGAGCCCTACAAACACTTTTAATTTGTCTGCCAAACTTGGGCGACAGAAATCTGACACATTTTTTTCATTTTTTTGCCAAACTTGGGCGACGGGAGCCCTACAAACACTTTTAATTTGTCTGCCAAACTTGGGCGACATAAATCTGACACATTTTTTTCATTTGTCTGCCAAACTTGGGCGACAGGAGCTCTACAAATACTTTTAATTTGTCTGCCAATCTTGGGCGACATAAATCTGACACATTTTTTTCATTTTTCTACCAAGCTTGGGCGGCAGGAGCCCTACAAACTCTTTTAATTTGTCTGCCAAACTTGGGCAACAGAAATCTGACTCATTTTTTTCATTTTTCTGCCAAACTTGGGCGACAGGAGCCCTACAAATACTTTTAATTTGTCTGCCAAACTTGGGCGACAGAAATCTGACACATTTTTTTCATTTTTCTGCCAAACTTGGGCGACAGGAGCCCTACAAATACTTTTAATTTGTCTGCCAAACTTGGGTGACAGAAATCTGACAAATTTTTTTCATTTTTTTGCCAAACTTGGGCGACAGGAGCCCTACAAATACTTGTAATTTGTCTGCCAAACTTGGGCGACAGAAATCTGACACATTTTTTTCATTTTTCTGCCAAACTTGGGCGACAGGAGCCCTACAAACACTTTTAATTTGTCTGCCAAACTTGGGCGACAGAAATCTGACACATTTTTTTCATTTTTCTGCCAAACTTGGGCGACAGGAGCCCTACAAACACTTTTAATTTGTCTGCCAAACTTGAGCGACAGAAATCTGACACATTTTTTTCATGTTACTGCCAAACTTGGGCGACAGAAATTTGACACATTTTTTTCATTTTTTTGCCAAACTTGGGCGACAGGAGCTCTACAAATACTTTTAATTTGTCTGCCAAACTTGGGCGACATAAATCTGACACATTTTTTTTCATTTTTCTGCCAAGCTTGGGCGACAGGAGCCCTACAAACTCTTTTAATTTGTCTGCCAAACTTGGGCAACAGAAATCTGACACATTTTTTTCATTTTTCTGCTAAACTTGGGCGACAGGAGCCCTACAAATACTTGTAATTTGTCTGCCAAACTTGGGCGACAGAAATCTGACACATTTTTTTCATTTTTCTGCCAAACTTGGGCGGCAGGAGCCCTACAAATAATTTTAATTTGTCTGCCAAACTTGGGCGACATAATTCTGACACATTTTTGTCATTTTTCTGCCAAACTTGGGCGACAGGAGCCCTACAAATACTTTTAATTTGTCTGCCAAACTTGCTCGACATAAATCTGACACATTTTTTTCATTTTTCTGCCAAACTTGGGCGACAGGAGCCCTACAAATACTTTTAATTTGTCTGCCAAACTTGGGCGACATAAATCTGACACATTTTTTTCATTTTTCTGCCAAGCTTGGGCGACAGGAGCCCTACAAATACTTGTAATTTGTCTGCCAAACTTGGGCGACAGAAATCTGACACATTTTTTTCATTTTTTTTGCTAAACTTGGGCGACAGGAGCCCTACAAATACTTGTAATTTGTCTGCCAAACTTGGGCGACAGAAATCTGACACATTTTTTTCATTTTTCTGCCAAACTTGGGCGACAGGAGCCCTACAAATACTTTTAATTTGTCTGCCAAACTTGCTCGACATAAATCTGACACATTTTTTTCATTTTTCTGCCAAGCTTGGGCGACAGGAGCCGTACGAATACTTGTAATTTGTCTGCCAAACTTGGGCTACAGAAATCTGACACATTTTTTTCATTTTTTTGCCAAACTTGGGCGACAGGAGCCCTACAAACACTTTTAATTTGTCTGCCAAACTTGGGCGACAGAAATCTGACACATTTTTTTCATTTTTTTGCCAAACTTGGGCGACGGGAGCCCTACAAACACTTTTAATTTGTCTGCCAAACTTGGGCGACATAAATCTGACACATTTTTTTCATTTGTCTGCCAAACTTGGGCGACAGGAGCTCTACAAATACTTTTAATTTGTCTGCCAATCTTGGGCGACATAAATCTGACACATTTTTTTCATTTTTCTACCAAGCTTGGGCGGCAGGAGCCCTACAAACTCTTTTAATTTGTCTGCCAAACTTGGGCAACAGAAATCTGACTCATTTTTTTCATTTTTCTGCCAAACTTGGGCGACAGGAGCCCTACAAATACTTTTAATTTGTCTGCCAAACTTGGGCGACAGAAATCTGACACATTTTTTTCATTTTTCTGCCAAACTTGGGCGACAGGAGCCCTACAAATACTTTTAATTTGTCTGCCAAACTTGGGTGACAGAAATCTGACAAATTTTTTTCATTTTTTTGCCAAACTTGGGCGACAGGAGCCCTACAAATACTTGTAATTTGTCTGCCAAACTTGGGCGACAGAAATCTGACACATTTTTTTCATTTTTCTGCCAAACTTGGGCGACAGGAGCCCTACAAACACTTTTAATTTGTCTGCCAAACTTGGGCGACAGAAATCTGACACATTTTTTTCATTTTTCTGCCAAACTTGGGCGACAGGAGCCCTACAAACACTTTTAATTTGTCTGCCAAACTTGAGCGACAGAAATCTGACACATTTTTTTCATGTTACTGCCAAACTTGGGCGACAGAAATTTGACACATTTTTTTCATTTTTTTGCCAAACTTGGGCGACAGGAGCTCTACAAATACTTTTAATTTGTCTGCCAAACTTGGGCGACATAAATCTGACACATTTTTTTCATTTTTCTGCCAAGCTTGGGCGACAGGAGCCCTACAAACTCTTTTAATTTGTCTGCCAAACTTGGGCAACAGAAATCTGACACATTTTTTTCATTTTTCTGCTAAACTTGGGCGACAGGAGCCCTACAAATACTTGTAATTTGTCTGCCAAACTTGGGCGACAGAAATCTGACACATTTTTTTCATTTTTCTGCCAAACTTGGGCGGCAGGAGCCCTACAAATAATTTTAATTTGTCTGCCAAACTTGGGCGACATAATTCTGACACATTTTTGTCATTTTTCTGCCAAACTTGGGCGACAGGAGCCCTACAAATACTTTTAATTTGTCTGCCAAACTTGCTCGACATAAATCTGACACATTTTTTTCATTTTTCTGCCAAACTTGGGCGACAGGAGCCCTACAAATACTTTTAATTTGTCTGCCAAACTTGGGCGACATAAATCTGGCACATTTTTTTCATTTTTCTGCCAAGCTTGGGCGACAGGAGCCCTACAAATACTTGTAATTTGTCTGCCAAACTTGGGCGACAGAAATCTGACACATTTTTTTCATTTTTTTTGCTAAACTTGGGCGACAGGAGCCCTACAAATACTTGTAATTTGTCTGCCAAACTTGGGCGACAGAAATCTGACACATTTTTTTCATTTTTCTGCCAAACTTGGGCGACAGGAGCCCTACAAATACTTTTAATTTGTCTGCCAAACTTGCTCGACATAAATCTGACACATTTTTTTCATTTTTCTGCCAAGCTTGGGCGACAGGAGCCCTACAAACTCTTTTAATTTGTCTGCCAAACTTGGGCAACAGAAATCTGACACATTTTTTTCATGTTACTGCCAAACTTGGGCGACAGAAATTTGACACATTTTTCTCATTTGTCTGCCAAACTTGGGCGACAGGAGCCGTACGAATACTTGTAATTTGTCTGCCAAACTTGGGCTACAGAAATCTGACACATTTTTTTCATTTTTTTGCCAAACTTGGGCGACAGGAGCCCTACAAACACTTTTAATTTGTCTGCCAAACTTGGGCGACAGAAATCTGACACATTTTTTTCATTTTTTTGCCAAACTTGGGCGACGGGAGCCCTACAAACACTTTTAATTTGTCTGCCAAACTTGGGCGACATAAATCTGACACATTTTTTTCATTTGTCTGCCAAACTTGGGCGACAGGAGCTCTACAAATACTTTTAATTTGTCTGCCAATCTTGGGCGACATAAATCTGACACATTTTTTTCATTTTTCTACCAAGCTTGGGCGGCAGGAGCCCTACAAACTCTTTTAATTTGTCTGCCAAACTTGGGCAACAGAAATCTGACTCATTTTTTTCATTTTTCTGCCAAACTTGGGCGACAGGAGCCCTACAAATACTTTTAATTTGTCTGCCAAACTTGGGCGACAGAAATCTGACACATTTTTTTCATTTTTCTGCCAAACTTGGGCGACAGGAGCCCTACAAATACTTTTAATTTGTCTGCCAAACTTGGGTGACAGAAATCTGACAAATTTTTTTCATTTTTTTGCCAAACTTGGGCGACAGGAGCCCTACAAATACTTGTAATTTGTCTGCCAAACTTGGGCGACAGAAATCTGACACATTTTTTTCATTTTTCTGCCAAACTTGGGCGACAGGAGCCCTACAAACACTTTTAATTTGTCTGCCAAACTTGGGCGACAGAAATCTGACACATTTTTTTCATTTTTCTGCCAAACTTGGGCGACAGGAGCCCTACAAACACTTTTAATTTGTCTGCCAAACTTGAGCGACAGAAATCTGACACATTTTTTTCATGTTACTGCCAAACTTGGGCGACAGAAATTTGACACATTTTTTTCATTTTTTTGCCAAACTTGGGCGACAGGAGCTCTACAAATACTTTTAATTTGTCTGCCAAACTTGGGCGACATAAATCTGACACATTTTTTTCATTTTTCTGCCAAGCTTGGGCGACAGGAGCCCTACAAACTCTTTTAATTTGTCTGCCAAACTTGGGCAACAGAAATCTGACACATTTTTTTCATTTTTCTGCTAAACTTGGGCGACAGGAGCCCTACAAATACTTGTAATTTGTCTGCCAAACTTGGGCGACAGAAATCTGACACATTTTTTTCATTTTTCTGCCAAACTTGGGCGGCAGGAGCCCTACAAATAATTTTAATTTGTCTGCAAACTTGGGCGACATAATTCTGACACATTTTTGTCATTTTTCTGCCAAACTTGGGCGACAGGAGCCCTACAAATACTTTTAATTTGTCTGCCAAACTTGCTCGACATAAATCTGACACATTTTTTTCATTTTTCTGCCAAACTTGGGCGACAGGAGCCCTACAAATACTTTTAATTTGTCTGCCAAACTTGGGCGACATAAATCTGACACATTTTTTTCATTTTTCTGCCAAGCTTGGGCGACAGGAGCCCTACAAATACTTGTAATTTGTCTGCCAAACTTGGGCGACAGAAATCTGACACATTTTTTTCATTTTTTTTGCTAAACTTGGGCGACAGGAGCCCTACAAATACTTGTAATTTGTCTGCCAAACTTGGGCGACAGAAATCTGACACATTTTTTTCATTTTTCTGCCAAACTTGGGCGACAGGAGCCCTACAAATACTTTTAATTTGTCTGCCAAACTTGCTCGACATAAATCTGACACATTTTTTTCATTTTTCTGCCAAGCTTGGGCGACAGGAGCCCTACAAACTCTTTTAATTTGTCTGCCAAACTTGGGCAACAGAAATCTGACACATTTTTTTCATGTTACTGCCAAACTTGGGCGACAGAAATTTGACACATTTTTCTCATTTGTCTGCCAAACTTGGGCGACAGGAGCCGTACGAATACTTGTAATTTGTCTGCCAAACTTGGGCTACAGAAATCTGACACATTTTTTTCATTTTTTTGCCAAACTTGGGCGACAGGAGCCCTACAAACACTTTTAATTTGTCTGCCAAACTTGGGCGACAGAAATCTGACACATTTTTTTCATTTTTTTGCCAAACTTGGGCGACGGGAGCCCTACAAACACTTTTAATTTGTCTGCCAAACTTGGGCGACATAAATCTGACACATTTTTTTCATTTGTCTGCCAAACTTGGGCGACAGGAGCTCTACAAATACTTTTAATTTGTCTGCCAAACTTGGGCGACAGAAATCTGACACATTTTTTTCATTTTTCTGCCAAACTTGGGCGACAGGAGCCCTACAAACACTTTTAATTTGTCTGCCAAAATTGGGCGACAGAAATCTGATACATTTTTTTCATTTTTCTGCCAAGCTTGGCGACAGGAGCCCTTCAAATACTTGCAATTTGTCTGCCAAACTTGGGCGACATAAATCTGACACATTTTTTTCATGTTACCGCCAAACTTGGGCGACAGGCTACAAACACTTTTAATTTGTCTGCCAAACTTGGGCGACATAAATCTGACACATTTTTGTCATTTTTCTGCCAAACTTGGGCGACAGGAGCCCTACAAATACTTTTAATTTGTCTGCCAAACTTGCTAGACATAAATCTGACACATTTTTTTCATTTTTCTGCCAAGCTTGGGCGACAGGAGCCCTACAAATACTTTTAATTTGTCTGCCAAACTTGGGCGACAGGAGCCCTACAAACTCTTTTAATTTGTCTGCCAAACTTGGGCGAAAGAAATCTGACACATTTTTTTCATTTTTCTGCCAAGCTTGGGCGACAGGAGCCCTACAAATACTTTCAAGTTGTCTGCCAAACTTGGGCGACAGAAATCTGACACATTTTTTTCATTTTTTTGCTAAACTTGGGCGACAGGAGCCCTACAAATACTTGTAATTTGTCTGCCAAACTTGGGCGACAGAAATCTGACACATTTTTTTCATTTTTCTGCCAAACTTGGGCGACAGGAGCCCTACAAACACTTTTAATTTGTCTGCCAAACTTGGGCGACAGAAATCTGACACATTTTTTTCATTTTTCTGCCAAACTTGGGCGACAGGAGCCCTACAAACACTTTTAATTTGTCTGCCAAACTTGAGCGAAAGAAATCTGACACATTTTTTTCATTTTTCTGCCAAGCTTGGGCGACAGGAGCCCTACAAATACTTGTAATTTGTCTGCCAAACTTGGGCGACAGAAATCTGACACATTTTTTTCATTTTTTTGCTAAACTTGGGCGACAGGAGCCCTACAAATACTTGTAATTTGTCTGCCAAACTTGGGCGACAGAAATCTGACACATTTTTTTCATTTTTTTGCCAAACTTGGGCGACAGGAGCCCTACAAACACTTTTAATTTGTCTGCCAAACTTGCTCGACATAAATCTGACACATTTTTTTCATTTTTCTGCCAAACTTGGGCGACAGGAGCCCTACAAATACTTTTAATTTGTCTGCCAAACTTGGGCGACATAAATCTGACACATTTTTTTCATTTTTCTGCCAAGCTTGGGAGACAGGAGCCCTACAAATACTTGTAATTTGTCTGCCAAACTTGGGCGACAGAAATCTGACACATTTTTTTCATTTTTCTGCCAAACTTGGGCGACAGGAGCCCTACAAACACTTTTAATTTGTCTGCCAAACTTGAGCGACAAAAATCTGACACATTTTTTTCATGTTAATGCTAAACTTGGGCGACAGGCGCCCTACAAACA
This sequence comes from Villa cingulata, assembly GCA_951394055.1. NCBI lineage: Eukaryota > Metazoa > Arthropoda > Insecta > Diptera > Bombyliidae > Villa > Villa cingulata. Next base: position 24,178,335 of record OX596019.1, on the reverse strand, counting down.
CTTTTAATTTGTCTGCCAAACTTGGGCGACAGAAATATGACACATTTTTTTCATTTTTCTGCCAAACTTGGGCGACAGAAGCCCTACAAACACTTTTAATTTGTCTGCCAAACTTGGGCGACAGAAATCTGACACATTTTTTTAATTTTTCTGCCAAACTTGGGCGACAGGAGCCCTACAAATACTTGTAATTTGTCTGCCAAACTAGGGCGACAGAAATCTGACACATTTTTTTCATTTTTCTGCTAAACTTGGGCGACAGGAGCCCTACAAATACTTGTAATTTGTCTGCCAAACTTGGGCGACAGAAATCTGACACATTTTTTTCATTTTTCTGCCAAACTTGGGCGACAGGAGCCCTACAAACACATTTAATTTGTCTGCCAAACTTGAGCGAAAGAAATCTGACACATTTTTTTGATTTTTCTGCCAAGCTTGGGCGACAGGAGCCCTACAAATACTTGTAATTTGTCTGCCAAACTTGGGCGACAGAAATCTGACACATTTTTTTGCTAAACTTGGGCGACAGGAGCCCTACAAATACTTGTAATTTGTCTGCCAAACTTGGGCGACAGAAATCTGACACATTTTTTTCATTTTTTTGCCAAACTTGGGCGACAGGAGCCCTACAAACACTTTTAATTTGTCTGCCAAACTTGGGCGACATAAATCTGACACATTTTTCTCATTTGTCTGCCAAACTTGGGCGACAGGAGCTCTACAAATACTTTTAAATTGTCTGCCAAACTTACGCGACATAAATCTGACACATTTTTTTCATTTTTCTGCCAAGCTTGGGCGACAGGAGCCCTACAAACTCTTTTAATTTGTCTGCCAAACTTGGGCAACAGAAATCTGACACATTTTTTTCATTTTTCTGCCAAACTTGGGCGACAGGAGCCCTACAAATACTTTTAATTTGTCTGCCAACTACAAATACTTGTAATTTGTCTGCCAAACTTGGGCGACAGAAATCTGACACATTTTTTTCATTTGTCTGCCTAACTTGGGCGACAGGAGCCCTACAAACACTTTTAATTTGTCTGCCAAACTTGGGCGACAGAAATCTGACACATTTTTTTCATTTTTCTGCCAAACTTGGGCGACAGGAGCCCTACAAATACTTGTAATTTGTCTGCCAAACTTGGGCGACAGAAATCTGACACATTTTTTTCATTTTTCTGCTAAACTTGGGCGACAGGAGCCCTACAAATACTTGTAATTTGTCTGCCAAACTTGGGCGACAGAAATCTGACACATTTTTTTCATTTTTCTGCCAAACTTGGGCGACAGGAGCCCTACAAATACTTTTAATTTGTCTGCCAACTACAAATACTTGTAATTTGTCTGCCAAACTTGGGCGACAGAAATCTGACACATTTTTTTCATTTTTTTGCCAAACTTGGGCGACAGGAGCCCTACAAACACTTTTAATTTGTCTGCCAAACTTGGGCGACATAAATCTGACACATTTTTCTCATTTGTCTGCCAAACTTGGGCGACAGGAGCTCTACAAATACTTTTAATTTGTCTGCCAAACTTGGGCGACATAAATCTGACACATTTTTTTCATTTTTCTGCCAAGCTTGGGCGACAGGAGCCCTACAAACTCTTTTAATTTGTCTGCCAAACTTGGGCAACAGAAATCTGACACATTTTTTTCATTTTTCTGCCAAACTTGGGCGACAGGAGCCCTACAAATACTTTTAATTTGTCTGCCAACTACAAATACTTGTAATTTGTCTGCCAAACTTGGGCGACAGAAATCTGACACATTTTTTTCATTTTTTCGCCAAACTTGGGCGACAATAGCCCTACAAACACTTTTAATTTGTCTGCCAAACTTGGGCGACATAAATCTGACACATTTTTCTCATTTGTCTGCCAAACTTGGGCGACAGGAGCCCTACAAACACTTTTAATTTGTCTGCCAAACTTGAACGACAGAAATCTGACACATTTTTTTTCATTTTTCTGCCAAACTTGGGCGACAGGAGCCCTACAAATACTTGTAATTTGTCTGCCAAACTTGGGCGACAGAAATCTGACACATTTTTTTCATTTTTCTGCTAAACTTGGGCGACAGGAGCCCTACAAATACTTGTAATTTGTCTGCCAAACTTGGGCGACAGAAATCTGACACATTTTTTTCATTTTTCTGCCAAACTTGGGCGACAGGAGCCCTAGAAACACATTTAATTTGTCTGCCAAACTTGAGCGAAAGAAATCTGACACATTTTTTTCATTTTTCTGCCAAGCTTGGGCGACAGGAGCCCTACAAATACTTGTAATTTGTCTGCCAAACTTGGGCGACAGAAATCTGACACATTTTTTTCATTTTTTTGCTAAACTTGGGCGACAGGAGCCCTACAAATACTTGTAATTTGTCTGCCAAACTTGGGCGACAGAAATCTGACACATTTTTTTCATTTTTTTGCCAAACTTGGGCGACAGGAGCCCTACAAACACTTTTAATTTGTCTGCCAAACTTGGGCGACATAAATCTGACACATTTTTCTCATTTGTCTGCCAAACTTGTGCGACAGGAGCTCTACAAATACTTTTAATTTGTCTGCCAAACTTGGGCGACATAAATCTGACACATTTTTTTCATTTTTCTGCCAAACTTGGGCGACAGGAGCCCTACAAACACATTTAATTTGTCTGCCAAACTTGAGCGAAAGAAATCTGACACATTTTTTTCATTTTTCTGCCAAGCTTGGGCGACAGGAGCCCTACAAACTCTTTTAATTTGTCTGCCAAACTTGGGCAACAGAAATCTGACACATTTTTTTCATTTTTCTGGCAAACTTGGGCGACAGGAGCCCTACAAACACTTTTAATTTGTCTGCCAAACTTGGGCGACATAAATCTGACACATTTTTCTCATTTGTCTGCCAAACTTGGGCGACAGGAGCCGTACGGATACTTGTAATTTGTCTGCCAAACTTGGGCTACAGAAATCTGACACATTTTTTTCATTTTTTTGCCAAACTTGGGCGACAGGAGCCCTACAAACACTTTTAATTTGTCTGCCAAACTTGGGCGACAGAAATCTGACACATTTTTTTCATTTTTTTGCCAAACTTGGCGACGGGAGCCCTACAAACACTTTTAATTTGTCTGCCAAACTTGGGCGACATAAATCTGACACATTTTTTTCATTTGTCTGCCAAACTTGGGCGACAGGAGCTCTACAAATACTTTTAATTTGTCTGCCAATCTTGGGCGACATAAATCTGACACATTTTTTTCATTTTTCTACCAAGCTTGGGCGGCAGGAGCCCTACAAACTCTTTTAATTTGTCTGCCAAACTTGGGCAACAGAAATCTGACTCATTTTTTTCATTTTTCTGCCAAACTTGGGCGACAGGAGCCCTACAAATACTTTTAATTTGTCTGCCAAACTTGGGCGACAGAAATCTGACACATTTTTTTCATTTTTCTGCCAAACTTGGGCGACAGGAGCCCTACAAATACTTGTAATTTGTCTGCCAAACTTGGGCGACAGAAATCTGACACATTTTTTTCATTTTTCTGCCAAACTTGGGCGACAGGAGCCCTACAAACACTTTTAATTTGTCTGCCAAACTTGGGCGACAGAAATCTGACACATTTTTTTCATTTTTCTGCCAAACTTGGGCGACAGGAGCCCTACAAACACTTTTAATTTGTCTGCCAAACTTGAGCGACAGAAATCTGACACATTTTTTTCATGTTACTGCCAAACTTGGGCGACAGAAATTTGACACATTTTTTTCATTTTTTTGCAAACTTGGGCGACAGGAGCTCTACAAATACTTTTAATTTGTCTGCCAAACTTGGGCGACATAAATCTGACACATTTTTTTCATTTTTCTGCCAAGCTTGGGCGACAGGAGCCCTACAAACTCTTTTAATTTGTCTGCCAAACTTGGGCAACAGAAATCTGACACATTTTTTTCATTTTTCTGCTAAACTTGGGCGACAGGAGCCCTACAAATACTTGTAATTTGTCTGCCAAACTAGGGCGACAGAAATCTGACACATTTTTTTCATTTTTCTGCTAAACTTGGGCGACAGGAGCCCTACAAATACTTGTAATTTGTCTGCCAAACTTGGGCGACAGAAATCTGACACATTTTTTTCATTTTTCTGCCAAACTTGGGCGACAGGAGCCCTACAAACACATTTAATTTGTCTGCCAAACTTGAGCGAAAGAAATCTGACACATTTTTTTGATTTTTCTGCCAAGCTTGGGCGACAGGAGCCCTACAAATACTTGTAATTTGTCTGCCAAACTTGGGCGACAGAAATCTGACACATTTTTTTCATGTTACTGCCAAACTTGGGCGACAGAAATTTGACACATTTTTTTCATTTTTTTGCAAACTTGGGCGACAGGAGCTCTACAAATACTTTTAATTTGTCTGCCAAACTTGGGCGACATAAATCTGACACATTTTTTTCATTTTTCTGCCAAGCTTGGGCGACAGGAGCCCTACAAACTCTTTTAATTTGTCTGCCAAACTTGGGCAACAGAAATCTGACACATTTTTTTCATTTTTCTGCCAAGCTTGGGCGACAGGAGCCCTACAAACTCTTTTAATTTGTCTGCCAAACTTGGGCAACAGAAATCTGACACATTTTTTTCATTTTTCTGCTAAACTTGGGCGACAGGAGCCCTACAAATACTTGTAATTTGTCTGCCAAACTAGGGCGACAGAAATCTGACACATTTTTTTCATTTTTCTGCTAAACTTGGGCGACAGGAGCCCTACAAATACTTGTAATTTGTCTGCCAAACTTGGGCGACAGAAATCTGACACATTTTTTTCATTTTTCTGCCAAACTTGGGCGACAGGAGCCCTACAAACACATTTAATTTGTCTGCCAAACTTGGGCGACAGAAATCTGACACATTTTTTTCATTTTTTTGCTAAACTTGGGCGACAGGAGCCCTACAAATACTTGTAATTTGTCTGCCAAACTTGGGCGACAGAAATCTGACACATTTTTTTCATTTTTTTGCCAAACTTGGGCGACAGGAGCCCTACAAACACTTTTAATTTGTCTGCCAAACTTGCTCGACATAAATCTGACACATTTTTTTCATTTTTCTGCCAAACTTGGGCGACAGGAGCCCTACAAATACTTTTAATTTGTCTGCCAAACTTGGGCGACATAAATCTGACACATTTTTTTCATTTTTCTGCCAAGCTTGGGAGACAGGAGCCCTACAAATACTTGTAATTTGTCTGCCAAACTTGGGCGACAGAAATCTGACACATTTTTTTCATTTTTCTGCCAAACTTGGGCGACAGGAGCCCTACAAACACTTTTAATTTGTCTGCCAAACTTGAGCGACAAAAATCTGACACATTTTTTTCATGTTAATGCTAAACTTGGGCGACAGGCGCCCTACAAACACTTTTAATTTGTCTGCCAAACTTGGGCGACAGAAATATGACACATTTTTTTCATTTTTCTGCCAAACTTGGGCGACAGAAGCCCTACAAACACTTTTAATTTGTCTGCCAAACTTGGGCGACAGAAATCTGACACATTTTTTTAATTTTTCTGCCAAACTTGGGCGACAGGAGCCCTACAAATACTTGTAATTTGTCTGCCAAACTAGGGCGACAGAAATCTGACACATTTTTTTCATTTTTCTGCTAAACTTGGGCGACAGGAGCCCTACAAATACTTGTAATTTGTCTGCCAAACTTGGGCGACAGAAATCTGACACATTTTTTTCATTTTTCTGCCAAACTTGGGCGACAGGAGCCCTACAAACACATTTAATTTGTCTGCCAAACTTGAGCGAAAGAAATCTGACACATTTTTTTGATTTTTCTGCCAAGCTTGGGCGACAGGAGCCCTACAAATACTTGTAATTTGTCTGCCAAACTTGGGCGACAGAAATCTGACACATTTTTTTGCTAAACTTGGGCGACAGGAGCCCTACAAATACTTGTAATTTGTCTGCCAAACTTGGGCGACAGAAATCTGACACATTTTTTTCATTTTTTTGCCAAACTTGGGCGACAGGAGCCCTACAAACACTTTTAATTTGTCTGCCAAACTTGGGCGACATAAATCTGACACATTTTTCTCATTTGTCTGCCAAACTTGGGCGACAGGAGCTCTACAAATACTTTTAAATTGTCTGCCAAACTTACGCGACATAAATCTGACACATTTTTTTCATTTTTCTGCCAAGCTTGGGCGACAGGAGCCCTACAAACTCTTTTAATTTGTCTGCCAAACTTGGGCAACAGAAATCTGACACATTTTTTTCATTTTTCTGCCAAACTTGGGCGACAGGAGCCCTACAAATACTTTTAATTTGTCTGCCAACTACAAATACTTGTAATTTGTCTGCCAAACTTGGGCGACAGAAATCTGACACATTTTTTTCATTTGTCTGCCTAACTTGGGCGACAGGAGCCCTACAAACACTTTTAATTTGTCTGCCAAACTTGGGCGACAGAAATCTGACACATTTTTTTCATTTTTCTGCCAAACTTGGGCGACAGGAGCCCTACAAATACTTGTAATTTGTCTGCCAAACTTGGGCGACAGAAATCTGACACATTTTTTTCATTTTTCTGCTAAACTTGGGCGACAGGAGCCCTACAAATACTTGTAATTTGTCTGCCAAACTTGGGCGACAGAAATCTGACACATTTTTTTCATTTTTCTGCCAAACTTGGGCGACAGGAGCCCTACAAATACTTTTAATTTGTCTGCCAACTACAAATACTTGTAATTTGTCTGCCAAACTTGGGCGACAGAAATCTGACACATTTTTTTCATTTTTTTGCCAAACTTGGGCGACAGGAGCCCTACAAACACTTTTAATTTGTCTGCCAAACTTGGGCGACATAAATCTGACACATTTTTCTCATTTGTCTGCCAAACTTGGGCGACAGGAGCTCTACAAATACTTTTAATTTGTCTGCCAAACTTGGGCGACATAAATCTGACACATTTTTTTCATTTTTCTGCCAAGCTTGGGCGACAGGAGCCCTACAAACTCTTTTAATTTGTCTGCCAAACTTGGGCAACAGAAATCTGACACATTTTTTTCATTTTTCTGCCAAACTTGGGCGACAGGAGCCCTACAAATACTTTTAATTTGTCTGCCAACTACAAATACTTGTAATTTGTCTGCCAAACTTGGGCGACAGAAATCTGACACATTTTTTTCATTTTTTCGCCAAACTTGGGCGACAGGAGCCCTACAAACACTTTTAATTTGTCTGCCAAACTTGGGCGACATAAATCTGACACATTTTTCTCATTTGTCTGCCAAACTTGGGCGACAGGAGCCCTACAAACACTTTTAATTTGTCTGCCAAACTTGAACGACAGAAATCTGACACATTTTTTTTCATTTTTCTGCCAAACTTGGGCGACAGGAGCCCTACAAATACTTGTAATTTGTCTGCCAAACTTGGGCGACAGAAATCTGACACATTTTTTTCATTTTTCTGCTAAACTTGGGCGACAGGAGCCCTACAAATACTTGTAATTTGTCTGCCAAACTTGGGCGACAGAAATCTGACACATTTTTTTCATTTTTCTGCCAAACTTGGGTGACAGGAGCCCTAGAAACACATTTAATTTGTCTGCCAAACTTGAGCGAAAGAAATCTGACACATTTTTTTCATTTTTCTGCCAAGCTTGGGCGACAGGAGCCCTACAAATACTTGTAATTTGTCTGCCAAACTTGGGCGACAGAAATCTGACACATTTTTTTCATTTTTTTGCTAAACTTGGGCGACAGGAGCCCTACAAATACTTGTAATTTGTCTGCCAAACTTGGGCGACAGAAATCTGACACATTTTTTTCATTTTTTTGCCAAACTTGGGCGACAGGAGCCCTACAAACACTTTTAATTTGTCTGCCAAACTTGGGCGACATAAATCTGACACATTTTTCTCATTTGTCTGCCAAACTTGTGCGACAGGAGCTCTACAAATACTTTTAATTTGTCTGCCAAACTTGGGCGACATAAATCTGACACATTTTTTTCATTTTTCTGCCAAACTTGGGCGACAGGAGCCCTACAAACACATTTAATTTGTCTGCCAAACTTGAGCGAAAGAAATCTGACACATTTTTTTCATTTTTCTGCCAAGCTTGGGCGACAGGAGCCCTACAAACTCTTTTAATTTGTCTGCCAAACTTGGGCAACAGAAATCTGACACATTTTTTTCATTTTTCTGCCAAACTTGGGCGACAGGAGCCCTACAAACACTTTTAATTTGTCTGCCAAACTTGGGCGACATAAATCTGACACATTTTTCTCATTTGTCTGCCAAACTTGGGCGACAGGAGCCGTACGAATACTTGTAATTTGTCTGCCAAACTTGGGCTACAGAAATCTGACACATTTTTTTCATTTTTTTGCCAAACTTGGGCGACAGGAGCCCTACAAACACTTTTAATTTGTCTGCCAAACTTGGGCGACAGAAATCTGACACATTTTTTTCATTTTTTTGCCAAACTTGGCGACGGGAGCCCTACAAACACTTTTAATTTGTCTGCCAAACTTGGGCGACATAAATCTGACACATTTTTTTCATTTGTCTGCCAAACTTGGGCGACAGGAGCTCTACAAATACTTTTAATTTGTCTGCCAATCTTGGGCGACATAAATCTGACACATTTTTTTCATTTTTCTACCAAGCTTGGGCGGCAGGAGCCCTACAAACTCTTTTAATTTGTCTGCCAAACTTGGGCAACAGAAATCTGACTCATTTTTTTCATTTTTCTGCCAAACTTGGGCGACAGGAGCCCTACAAATACTTTTAATTTGTCTGCCAAACTTGGGCGACAGAAATCTGACACATTTTTTTCATTTTTCTGCCAAACTTGGGCGACAGGAGCCCTACAAATACTTTTAATTTGTCTGCCAAACTTGGGTGACAGAAATCTGACAAATTTTTTTCATTTTTTTGCCAAACTTGGGCGACAGGAGCCCTACAAATACTTGTAATTTGTCTGCCAAACTTGGGCGACAGAAATCTGACACATTTTTTTCATTTTTCTGCCAAACTTGGGCGACAGGAGCCCTACAAACACTTTTAATTTGTCTGCCAAACTTGGGCGACAGAAATCTGACACATTTTTTTCATTTTTCTGCCAAACTTGGGCGACAGGAGCCCTACAAACACTTTTAATTTGTCTGCCAAACTTGAGCGACAGAAATCTGACACATTTTTTTCATGTTACTGCCAAACTTGGGCGACAGAAATTTGACACATTTTTTTCATTTTTTTGCAAACTTGGGCGACAGGAGCTCTACAAATACTTTTAATTTGTCTGCCAAACTTGGGCGACATAAATCTGACACATTTTTTTCATTTTTCTGCCAAGCTTGGGCGACAGGAGCCCTACAAACTCTTTTAATTTGTCTGCCAAACTTGGGCAACAGAAATCTGACACATTTTTTTCATTTTTCTGCTAAACTTGGGCGACAGGAGCCCTACAAATACTTGTAATTTGTCTTCTAAACTTGGGCGACAGAAATCTGACACATTTTTTTCATTTTTCTGCCAAACTTGGGCGGCAGGAGCCCTACAAATAATTTTAATTTGTCTGCCAAACTTGAGCGACATAATTCTGACACATTTTTGTCATTTTTCTGCCAAACTTGGGCGACAGGAGCCCTACAAATACTTTTAATTTGTCTGCCAAACTTGCTCGACATAAATCTGACACATTTTTTTCATTTTTCTGCCAAACTTGGGCGACAGGAGCCCTACAAATACTTTTAATTTGTCTGCCAAACTTGGGCGACATAAATCTGACACATTTTTTTCATTTTTCTGCCAAGCTTGGGCGACAGGAGCCCTACAAATACTTGTAATTTGTCTGCCAAACTTGGGCGACAGAAATCTGACACATTTTTTTCATTTTTTTTGCTAAACTTGGGCGACAGGAGCCCTACAAATACTTGTAATTTGTCTGCCAAACTTGGGCGACAGAAATCTGACACATTTTTTTCATTTTTCTGCCAAACTTGGGCGACAGGAGCCCTACAAATACTTTTAATTTGTCTGCCAAACTTGCTCGACATAAATCTGACACATTTTTTTCATTTTTCTGCCAAGCTTGGGCGACAGGAGCCCTACAAACTCTTTTAATTTGTCTGCCAAACTTGGGCAACAGAAATCTGACACATTTTTTTCATGTTACTGCCAAACTTGGGCGACAGAAATTTGACACATTTTTCTCATTTGTCTGCCAAACTTGGGCGACAGGAGCCGTACGAATACTTGTAATTTGTCTGCCAAACTTGGGCTACAGAAATCTGACACATTTTTTTCATTTTTTTGCCAAACTTGGGCGACAGGAGCCCTACAAACACTTTTAATTTGTCTGCCAAACTTGGGCGACAGAAATCTGACACATTTTTTTCATTTTTTTGCCAAACTTGGGCGACGGGAGCCCTACAAACACTTTTAATTTGTCTGCCAAACTTGGGCGACATAAATCTGACACATTTTTTTCATTTGTCTGCCAAACTTGGGCGACAGGAGCTCTACAAATACTTTTAATTTGTCTGCCAATCTTGGGCGACATAAATCTGACACATTTTTTTCATTTTTCTACCAAGCTTGGGCGGCAGGAGCCCTACAAACTCTTTTAATTTGTCTGCCAAACTTGGGCAACAGAAATCTGACTCATTTTTTTCATTTTTCTGCCAAACTTGGGCGACAGGAGCCCTACAAATACTTTTAATTTGTCTGCCAAACTTGGGCGACAGAAATCTGACACATTTTTTTCATTTTTCTGCCAAACTTGGGCGACAGGAGCCCTACAAATACTTTTAATTTGTCTGCCAAACTTGGGTGACAGAAATCTGACAAATTTTTTTCATTTTTTTGCCAAACTTGGGCGACAGGAGCCCTACAAATACTTGTAATTTGTCTGCCAAACTTGGGCGACAGAAATCTGACACATTTTTTTCATTTTTCTGCCAAACTTGGGCGACAGGAGCCCTACAAACACTTTTAATTTGTCTGCCAAACTTGGGCGACAGAAATCTGACACATTTTTTTCATTTTTCTGCCAAACTTGGGCGACAGGAGCCCTACAAACACTTTTAATTTGTCTGCCAAACTTGAGCGACAGAAATCTGACACATTTTTTTCATGTTACTGCCAAACTTGGGCGACAGAAATTTGACACATTTTTTTCATTTTTTTGCCAAACTTGGGCGACAGGAGCTCTACAAATACTTTTAATTTGTCTGCCAAACTTGGGCGACATAAATCTGACACATTTTTTTTCATTTTTCTGCCAAGCTTGGGCGACAGGAGCCCTACAAACTCTTTTAATTTGTCTGCCAAACTTGGGCAACAGAAATCTGACACATTTTTTTCATTTTTCTGCTAAACTTGGGCGACAGGAGCCCTACAAATACTTGTAATTTGTCTGCCAAACTTGGGCGACAGAAATCTGACACATTTTTTTCATTTTTCTGCCAAACTTGGGCGGCAGGAGCCCTACAAATAATTTTAATTTGTCTGCCAAACTTGGGCGACATAATTCTGACACATTTTTGTCATTTTTCTGCCAAACTTGGGCGACAGGAGCCCTACAAATACTTTTAATTTGTCTGCCAAACTTGCTCGACATAAATCTGACACATTTTTTTCATTTTTCTGCCAAACTTGGGCGACAGGAGCCCTACAAATACTTTTAATTTGTCTGCCAAACTTGGGCGACATAAATCTGACACATTTTTTTCATTTTTCTGCCAAGCTTGGGCGACAGGAGCCCTACAAATACTTGTAATTTGTCTGCCAAACTTGGGCGACAGAAATCTGACACATTTTTTTCATTTTTTTTGCTAAACTTGGGCGACAGGAGCCCTACAAATACTTGTAATTTGTCTGCCAAACTTGGGCGACAGAAATCTGACACATTTTTTTCATTTTTCTGCCAAACTTGGGCGACAGGAGCCCTACAAATACTTTTAATTTGTCTGCCAAACTTGCTCGACATAAATCTGACACATTTTTTTCATTTTTCTGCCAAGCTTGGGCGACAGGAGCCGTACGAATACTTGTAATTTGTCTGCCAAACTTGGGCTACAGAAATCTGACACATTTTTTTCATTTTTTTGCCAAACTTGGGCGACAGGAGCCCTACAAACACTTTTAATTTGTCTGCCAAACTTGGGCGACAGAAATCTGACACATTTTTTTCATTTTTTTGCCAAACTTGGGCCACGGGAGCCCTACAAACACTTTTAATTTGTCTGCCAAACTTGGGCGACATAAATCTGACACATTTTTTTCATTTGTCTGCCAAACTTGGGCGACAGGAGCTCTACAAATACTTTTAATTTGTCTGCCAATCTTGGGCGACATAAATCTGACACATTTTTTTCATTTTTCTACCAAGCTTGGGCGGCAGGAGCCCTACAAACTCTTTTAATTTGTCTGCCAAACTTGGGCAACAGAAATCTGACTCATTTTTTTCATTTTTCTGCCAAACTTGGGCGACAGGAGCCCTACAAATACTTTTAATTTGTCTGCCAAACTTGGGCGACAGAAATCTGACACATTTTTTTCATTTTTCTGCCAAACTTGGGCGACAGGAGCCCTACAAATACTTTTAATTTGTCTGCCAAACTTGGGTGACAGAAATCTGACAAATTTTTTTCATTTTTTTGCCAAACTTGGGCGACAGGAGCCCTACAAATACTTGTAATTTGTCTGCCAAACTTGGGCGACAGAAATCTGACACATTTTTTTCATTTTTCTGCCAAACTTGGGCGACAGGAGCCCTACAAACACTTTTAATTTGTCTGCCAAACTTGGGCGACAGAAATCTGACACATTTTTTTCATTTTTCTGCCAAACTTGGGCGACAGGAGCCCTACAAACACTTTTAATTTGTCTGCCAAACTTGAGCGACAGAAATCTGACACATTTTTTTCATGTTACTGCCAAACTTGGGCGACAGAAATTTGACACATTTTTTTCATTTTTTTGCCAAACTTGGGCGACAGGAGCTCTACAAATACTTTTAATTTGTCTGCCAAACTTGGGCGACATAAATCTGACACATTTTTTTCATTTTTCTGCCAAGCTTGGGCGACAGGAGCCCTACAAACTCTTTTAATTTGTCTGCCAAACTTGGGCAACAGAAATCTGACACATTTTTTTCATTTTTCTGCTAAACTTGGGCGACAGGAGCCCTACAAATACTTGTAATTTGTCTGCCAAACTTGGGCGACAGAAATCTGACACATTTTTTTCATTTTTCTGCCAAACTTGGGCGGCAGGAGCCCTACAAATAATTTTAATTTGTCTGCCAAACTTGGGCGACATAATTCTGACACATTTTTGTCATTTTTCTGCCAAACTTGGGCGACAGGAGCCCTACAAATACTTTTAATTTGTCTGCCAAACTTGCTCGACATAAATCTGACACATTTTTTTCATTTTTCTGCCAAACTTGGGCGACAGGAGCCCTACAAATACTTTTAATTTGTCTGCCAAACTTGGGCGACATAAATCTGGCACATTTTTTTCATTTTTCTGCCAAGCTTGGGCGACAGGAGCCCTACAAATACTTGTAATTTGTCTGCCAAACTTGGGCGACAGAAATCTGACACATTTTTTTCATTTTTTTTGCTAAACTTGGGCGACAGGAGCCCTACAAATACTTGTAATTTGTCTGCCAAACTTGGGCGACAGAAATCTGACACATTTTTTTCATTTTTCTGCCAAACTTGGGCGACAGGAGCCCTACAAATACTTTTAATTTGTCTGCCAAACTTGCTCGACATAAATCTGACACATTTTTTTCATTTTTCTGCCAAGCTTGGGCGACAGGAGCCCTACAAACTCTTTTAATTTGTCTGCCAAACTTGGGCAACAGAAATCTGACACATTTTTTTCATGTTACTGCCAAACTTGGGCGACAGAAATTTGACACATTTTTCTCATTTGTCTGCCAAACTTGGGCGACAGGAGCCGTACGAATACTTGTAATTTGTCTGCCAAACTTGGGCTACAGAAATCTGACACATTTTTTTCATTTTTTTGCCAAACTTGGGCGACAGGAGCCCTACAAACACTTTTAATTTGTCTGCCAAACTTGGGCGACAGAAATCTGACACATTTTTTTCATTTTTTTGCCAAACTTGGGCGACGGGAGCCCTACAAACACTTTTAATTTGTCTGCCAAACTTGGGCGACATAAATCTGACACATTTTTTTCATTTGTCTGCCAAACTTGGGCGACAGGAGCTCTACAAATACTTTTAATTTGTCTGCCAATCTTGGGCGACATAAATCTGACACATTTTTTTCATTTTTCTACCAAGCTTGGGCGGCAGGAGCCCTACAAACTCTTTTAATTTGTCTGCCAAACTTGGGCAACAGAAATCTGACTCATTTTTTTCATTTTTCTGCCAAACTTGGGCGACAGGAGCCCTACAAATACTTTTAATTTGTCTGCCAAACTTGGGCGACAGAAATCTGACACATTTTTTTCATTTTTCTGCCAAACTTGGGCGACAGGAGCCCTACAAATACTTTTAATTTGTCTGCCAAACTTGGGTGACAGAAATCTGACAAATTTTTTTCATTTTTTTGCCAAACTTGGGCGACAGGAGCCCTACAAATACTTGTAATTTGTCTGCCAAACTTGGGCGACAGAAATCTGACACATTTTTTTCATTTTTCTGCCAAACTTGGGCGACAGGAGCCCTACAAACACTTTTAATTTGTCTGCCAAACTTGGGCGACAGAAATCTGACACATTTTTTTCATTTTTCTGCCAAACTTGGGCGACAGGAGCCCTACAAACACTTTTAATTTGTCTGCCAAACTTGAGCGACAGAAATCTGACACATTTTTTTCATGTTACTGCCAAACTTGGGCGACAGAAATTTGACACATTTTTTTCATTTTTTTGCCAAACTTGGGCGACAGGAGCTCTACAAATACTTTTAATTTGTCTGCCAAACTTGGGCGACATAAATCTGACACATTTTTTTCATTTTTCTGCCAAGCTTGGGCGACAGGAGCCCTACAAACTCTTTTAATTTGTCTGCCAAACTTGGGCAACAGAAATCTGACACATTTTTTTCATTTTTCTGCTAAACTTGGGCGACAGGAGCCCTACAAATACTTGTAATTTGTCTGCCAAACTTGGGCGACAGAAATCTGACACATTTTTTTCATTTTTCTGCCAAACTTGGGCGGCAGGAGCCCTACAAATAATTTTAATTTGTCTGCAAACTTGGGCGACATAATTCTGACACATTTTTGTCATTTTTCTGCCAAACTTGGGCGACAGGAGCCCTACAAATACTTTTAATTTGTCTGCCAAACTTGCTCGACATAAATCTGACACATTTTTTTCATTTTTCTGCCAAACTTGGGCGACAGGAGCCCTACAAATACTTTTAATTTGTCTGCCAAACTTGGGCGACATAAATCTGACACATTTTTTTCATTTTTCTGCCAAGCTTGGGCGACAGGAGCCCTACAAATACTTGTAATTTGTCTGCCAAACTTGGGCGACAGAAATCTGACACATTTTTTTCATTTTTTTTGCTAAACTTGGGCGACAGGAGCCCTACAAATACTTGTAATTTGTCTGCCAAACTTGGGCGACAGAAATCTGACACATTTTTTTCATTTTTCTGCCAAACTTGGGCGACAGGAGCCCTACAAATACTTTTAATTTGTCTGCCAAACTTGCTCGACATAAATCTGACACATTTTTTTCATTTTTCTGCCAAGCTTGGGCGACAGGAGCCCTACAAACTCTTTTAATTTGTCTGCCAAACTTGGGCAACAGAAATCTGACACATTTTTTTCATGTTACTGCCAAACTTGGGCGACAGAAATTTGACACATTTTTCTCATTTGTCTGCCAAACTTGGGCGACAGGAGCCGTACGAATACTTGTAATTTGTCTGCCAAACTTGGGCTACAGAAATCTGACACATTTTTTTCATTTTTTTGCCAAACTTGGGCGACAGGAGCCCTACAAACACTTTTAATTTGTCTGCCAAACTTGGGCGACAGAAATCTGACACATTTTTTTCATTTTTTTGCCAAACTTGGGCGACGGGAGCCCTACAAACACTTTTAATTTGTCTGCCAAACTTGGGCGACATAAATCTGACACATTTTTTTCATTTGTCTGCCAAACTTGGGCGACAGGAGCTCTACAAATACTTTTAATTTGTCTGCCAATCTTGGGCGACATAAATCTGACACATTTTTTTCATTTTTCTACCAAGCTTGGGCGGCAGGAGCCCTACAAACTCTTTTAATTTGTCTGCCAAACTTGGGCAACAGAAATCTGACTCATTTTTTTCATTTTTCTGCCAAACTTGGGCGACAGGAGCCCTACAAATACTTTTAATTTGTCTGCCAAACTTGGGCGACAGAAATCTGACACATTTTTTTCATTTTTCTGCCAAACTTGGGCGACAGGAGCCCTACAAATACTTTTAATTTGTCTGCCAAACTTGGGTGACAGAAATCTGACAAATTTTTTTCATTTTTTTGCCAAACTTGGGCGACAGGAGCCCTACAAATACTTGTAATTTGTCTGCCAAACTTGGGCGACAGAAATCTGACACATTTTTTTCATTTTTCTGCCAAACTTGGGCGACAGGAGCCCTACAAACACTTTTAATTTGTCTGCCAAACTTGGGCGACAGAAATCTGACACATTTTTTTCATTTTTCTGCCAAACTTGGGCGACAGGAGCCCTACAAACACTTTTAATTTGTCTGCCAAACTTGAGCGACAGAAATCTGACACATTTTTTTCATGTTACTGCCAAACTTGGGCGACAGAAATTTGACACATTTTTTTCATTTTTTTGCCAAACTTGGGCGACAGGAGCTCTACAAATACTTTTAATTTGTCTGCCAAACTTGGGCGACATAAATCTGACACATTTTTTTCATTTTTCTGCCAAGCTTGGGCGACAGGAGCCCTACAAACTCTTTTAATTTGTCTGCCAAACTTGGGCAACAGAAATCTGACACATTTTTTTCATTTTTCTGCTAAACTTGGGCGACAGGAGCCCTACAAATACTTGTAATTTGTCTGCCAAACTTGGGCGACAGAAATCTGACACATTTTTTTCATTTTTCTGCCAAACTTGGGCGACAGGAGCCCTACAAATACTTGTAATTTGTCTGCCAAACTTGGGCGACAGAAATCTGACACATTTTTTTCATTTTTTTTGCTAAACTTGGGCGACAGGAGCCCTACAAATACTTGTAATTTGTCTGCCAAACTTGGGCGACAGAAATCTGACACATTTTTTTCATTTTTCTGCCAAACTTGGGCGACAGGAGCCCTACAAATACTTTTAATTTGTCTGCCAAACTTGCTCGACATAAATCTGACACATTTTTTTCATTTTTCTGCCAAGCTTGGGCGACAGGAGCCCTACAAACTCTTTTAATTTGTCTGCCAAACTTGGGCAACAGAAATCTGACACATTTTTTTCATGTTACTGCCAAACTTGGGCGACAGAAATTTGACACATTTTTCTCATTTGTCTGCCAAACTTGGGCGACAGGAGCCGTACGAATACTTGTAATTTGTCTGCCAAACTTGGGCTACAGAAATCTGACACATTTTTTTTCATTTTTTTGCCAAACTTGGGCGACAGGAGCCCTACAAACACTTTTAATTTGTCTGCCAAACTTGGGCGACAGAAATCTGACACATTTTTTTCATTTTTTTGCCAAACTTGGGCGACGGGAGCCCTACAAACACTTTTAATTTGTCTGCCAAACTTGGGCGACATAAATCTGACACATTTTTTACATTTGTCTGCCAAACTTGGGCGACAGGAGCTCTACAAATACTTTTAATTTGTCTGCCAATCTTGGGCGACATAAATCTGACACATTTTTTTCATTTTTCTACCAAGCTTGGGCGGCAGGAGCCCTACAAACTCTTTTAATTTGTCTGCCAAACTTGGGCAACAGAAATCTGACTCATTTTTTTCATTTTTCTGCCAAACTTGGGCGACAGGAGCCCTACAAATACTTTTAATTTGTCTGCCAAACTTGGGCGACAGAAATCTGACACATTTTTTTCATTTTTCTGCCAAACTTGGGCGACAGGAGCCCTACAAATACTTTTAATTTGTCTGCCAAACTTGGGTGACAGAAATCTGACAAATTTTTTTCATTTTTTTGCCAAACTTGGGCGACAGGAGCCCTACAAATACTTGTAATTTGTCTGCCAAACTTGGGCGACAGAAATCTGACACATTTTTTTCATTTTTCTGCCAAGCTTGGGCGACAGGAGCCCTACAAACTCTTTTAATTTGTCTGCCAAACTTGGGCAACAGAAATCTGACACATTTTTTTCATTTTTCTGCTAAACTTGGGCGACAGGAGCCCTACAAATACTTGTAATTTGTCTGCCAAACTTGGGCGACAGAAATCTGACACATTTTTTTCATTTTTCTGCCAAACTTGGGCGACAGGAGCCCTACAAATACTTTTAATTTGTCTGCCAAACTTGCTCGACATAAATCTGACACATTTTTTTCATTTTTCTGCCAAGCTTGGGCGACAGGAGCCCTACAAACTCTTTTAATTTGTCTGCCAAACTTGGGCAACAGAAATCTGACACATTTTTTTCATGTTACTGCCAAACTTGGGCGACAGAAATTTGACACATTTTTCTCATTTGTCTGCCAAACTTGGGCGACAGGAGCCGTACGAATACTTGTAATTTGTCTGCCAAACTTGGGCTACAGAAATCTGACACATTTTTTTCATTTTTTTGCCAAACTTGGGCGACAGGAGCCCTACAAACACTTTTAATTTGTCTGCCAAACTTGGGCGACAGAAATCTGACACATTTTTTTCATTTTTTTGCCAAACTTGGGCGACAGGAGCCCTACAAACACTTTTAATTTGTCTGCCAAACTTGGGCGACAGAAATCTGACACATTTTTTTCATTTTTCTGCCAAACTTGGGCGACAGGAGCCCTACAAACACTTTTAATTTGTCTGCCAAACTTGAGCGACAGAAATCTGACACATTTTTTTCATGTTACTGCCAAACTTGGGCGACAGAAATTTGACACATTTTTTTCATTTTTTTGCCAAACTTGGGCGACAGGAGCTCTACAAATACTTTTAATTTGTCTGCCAAACTTGGGCGACATAAATCTGACACATTTTTTTCATTTTTCTGCCAAGCTTGGGCGACAGGAGCCCTACAAACTCTTTTAATTTGTCTGCCAAACTTGGGCAACAGAAATCTGACACATTTTTTTCATTTTTCTGCTAAACTTGGGCGACAGGAGCCCTACAAATACTTGTAATTTGTCTGCCAAACTTGGGCGACAGAAATCTGACACATTTTTTTCATTTTTCTGCCAAACTTGGGCGGCAGGAGCCCTACAAATAATTTTAATTTGTCTGCCAAACTTGGGCGACATAATTCTGACACATTTTTGTCATTTTTCTGCCAAACTTGGGCGACAGGAGCCCTACAAATACTTTTAATTTGTCTGCCAAACTTGCTCGACATAAATCTGACACATTTTTTTCATTTTTCTGCCAAACTTGGGCGACAGGAGCCCTACAAATACTTTTAATTTGTCTGCCAAACTTGGGCGACATAAATCTGACACATTTTTTTCATTTTTCTGCCAAGCTTGGACGACAGGAGCCCTACAAATACTTGTAATTTGTCTGCCAAACTTGGGCGACAGAAATCTGACACATTTTTTTCATTTTTTTTGCTAAACTTGGGCGACAGGAGCCCTACAAATACTTGTAATTTGTCTGCCAAACTTGGGCGACAGAAATCTGACACATTTTTTTCATTTTTCTGCCAAACTTGGGCGACAGGAGCCCTACAAATACTTTTAATTTGTCTGCCAAACTTGCTCGACATAAATCTGACACATTTTTTTCATTTTTCTGCCAAGCTTGGGCGACAGGAGCCCTACAAACTCTTTTAATTTGTCTGCCAAACTTGGGCAACAGAAATCTGACACATTTTTTTCATGTTACTGCCAAACTTGGGCGACAGAAATTTGACACATTTTTCTCATTTGTCTGCCAAACTTGGGCGACAGGAGCCGTACGAATACTTGTAATTTGTCTGCCAAACTTGGGCTACAGAAATCTGACACATTTTTTTCATTTTTTTGCCAAACTTGGGCGACAGGAGCCCTACAAACACTTTTAATTTGTCTGCCAAACTTGGGCGACAGAAATCTGACACATTTTTTTCATTTTTTTGCCAAACTTGGGCGACGGGAGCCCTACAAACACTTTTAATTTGTCTGCCAAACTTGGGCGACATAAATCTGACACATTTTTTTCATTTGTCTGCCAAACTTGGGCGACAGGAGCTCTACAAATACTTTTAATTTGTCTGCCAATCTTGGGCGACATAAATCTGACACATTTTTTTCATTTTTCTACCAAGCTTGGGCGGCAGGAGCCCTACAAACTCTTTTAATTTGTCTGCCAAACTTGGGCAACAGAAATCTGACTCATTTTTTTCATTTTTCTGCCAAACTTGGGCGACAGGAGCCCTACAAATACTTTTAATTTGTCTGCCAAACTTGGGCGACAGAAATCTGACACATTTTTTTCATTTTTCTGCCAAACTTGGGCGACAGGAGCCCTACAAATACTTTTAATTTGTCTGCCAAACTTGGGTGACAGAAATCTGACAAATTTTTTTCATTTTTTTGCCAAACTTGGGCGACAGGAGCCCTACAAATACTTGTAATTTGTCTGCCAAACTTGGGCGACAGAAATCTGACACATTTTTTTCATTTTTCTGCCAAACTTGGGCGACAGGAGCCCTACAAACACTTTTAATTTGTCTGCCAAACTTGGGCGACAGAAATCTGACACATTTTTTTCATTTTTCTGCCAAACTTGGGCGACAGGAGCCCTACAAACACTTTTAATTTGTCTGCCAAACTTGAGCGACAGAAATCTGACACATTTTTTTCATGTTACTGCCAAACTTGGGCGACAGAAATTTGACACATTTTTTTCATTCTTTTGCCAAACTTGGGCGACAGGAGCTCTACAAATACTTTTAATTTGTCTGCCAAACTTGGGCGACATAAATCTGACACATTTTTTTCATTTTTCTGCCAAGCTTGGGCGACAGGAGCCCTACAAACTCTTTTAATTTGTCTGCCAAACTTGGGCAACAGAAATCTGACACATTTTTTTCATTTTTCTGCTAAACTTGGGCGACAGGAGCCCTACAAATACTTGTAATTTGTCTGCCAAACTTGGGCGACAGAAATCTGACACATTTTTTTCATTTTTCTGCCAAACTTGGGCGGCAGGAGCCCTACAAATAATTTTAATTTGTCTGCCAAACTTGGGCGACATAATTCTGACACATTTTTGTCATTTTTCTGCCAAACTTGGGCGACAGGAGCCCTACAAATACTTTTAATTTGTCTGCCAAACTTGCTCGACATAAATCTGACACATTTTTTTCATTTTTCTGCCAAACTTGGGCGACAGGAGCCCTACAAATACTTTTAATTTGTCTGCCAAACTTGGGCGACATAAATCTGACACATTTTTTTCATTTTTCTGCCAAGCTTGGGCGACAGGAGCCCTACAAATACTTGTAATTTGTCTGCCAAACTTGGGCGACAGAAATCTGACACATTTTTTTCATTTTTTTTGCTAAACTTGGGCGACAGGAGCCCTACAAATACTTGTAATTTGTCTGCCAAACTTGGGCGACAGAAATCTGACACATTTTTTTCATTTTTCTGCCAAACTTGGGCGACAGGAGCCCTACAAATACTTTTAATTTGTCTGCCAAACTTGCTCGACATAAATCTGACACATTTTTTTCATTTTTCTGCCAAGCTTGGGCGACAGGAGCCCTACAAACTCTTTTAATTTGTCTGCCAAACTTGGGCAACAGAAATCTGACACATTTTTTTCATGTTACTGCCAAACTTGGGCGACAGAAATTTGACACATTTTTCTCATTTGTCTGCCAAACTTGGGCGACAGGAGCCGTACGAATACTTGTAATTTGTCTGCCAAACTTGGGCTACAGAAATCTGACACATTTTTTTCATTTTTTTGCCAAACTTGGGCGACAGGAGCCCTACAAACACTTTTAATTTGTCTGCCAAACTTGGGCGACAGAAATCTGACACATTTTTTTCATTTTTTTGCCAAACTTGGGCGACGGGAGCCCTACAAACACTTTTAATTTGTCTGCCAAACTTTAGCGACATAAATCTGACACATTTTTTTCATTTGTCTGCCAAACTTGGGCGACAGGAGCTCTACAAATACTTTTAATTTGTCTGCCAATCTTGGGCGACATAAATCTGACACATTTTTTTCATTTTTCTACCAAGCTTGGGCGGCAGGAGCCCTACAAACTCTTTTAATTTGTCTGCCAAACTTGGGCAACAGAAATCTGACTCATTTTTTTCATTTTTCTGCCAAACTTGGGCGACAGGAGCCCTACAAATACTTTTAATTTGTCTGCCAAACTTGGGCGACAGAAATCTGACACATTTTTTTCATTTTTCTGCCAAACTTGGGCGACAGGAGCCCTACAAATACTTTTAATTTGTCTGCCAAACTTGGGTGACAGAAATCTGACAAATTTTTTTCATTTTTTTGCCAAACTTGGGCGACAGGAGCCCTACAAATACTTGTAATTTGTCTGCCACACTTGGGCGACAGAAATCTGACACATTTTTTTCATTTTTCTGCCAAACTTGGGCGACAGGAGCCCTACAAACACTTTTAATTTGTCTGCCAAACTTGGGCGACAGAAATCTGACACATTTTTTTCATTTTTCTGCCAAACTTGGGCGACAGGAGCTCTACAAATACTTTTAATTTGTCTGCCAAACTTGGGCGACATAAATCTGACACATTTTTTTCATTTTTCTGCCAAGCTTGGGCGACAGGAGCCCTACAAACTCTTTTAATTTGTCTGCCAAACTTGGGCAACAGAAATCTGACACATTTTTTTCATTTTTCTGCTAAACTTGGGCGACAGGAGCCCTACAAATACTTGTAATTTGTCTGCCAAACTTGGGCGACAGAAATCTGACACATTTTTTTCATTTTTCTGCCAAACTTGGGCGGCAGGAGCCCTACAAATAATTTTAACTTGTCTGCCAAACTTGGGCGACATAATTCTGACACATTTTTGTCATTTTTCTGCCAAACTTGGGCGACAGGAGCCCTACAAATACTTTTAATTTGTCTGCCAAACTTGCTCGACATAAATCTGACACATTTTTTTCATTTTTCTGCCAAACTTGGGCGACAGGAGCCCTACAAATACTTTTAATTTGTCTGCCAAACTTGGGCGACATAAATCTGACACATTTTTTTCATTTTTCTGCCAAGCTTGGGCGACAGGAGCCCTACAAATACTTTTAATTTGTCTGCCAAACTTGCTCGACATAAATCTGACACATTTTTTTCATTTTTCTGCCAAACTTGGGCGACAGGAGCCCTACAAATACTTTTAATTTGTCTGCCAAACTTGGGCGACATAAATCTGACACATTTTTTTCATTTTTCTGCCAAGCTTGGGCGACAGGAGCCCTACAAATACTTGTAATTTGTCTGCCAAACTTGGGCGACAGAAATCTGACACATTTTTTTCATTTTTTTTGCTAAACTTGGGCGACAGGAGCCCTACAAATACTTGTAATTTGTCTGCCAAACTTGGGCGACAGAAATCTGACACATTTTTTTCATTTTTCTGCCAAACTTGGGCGACAGGAGCCCTACAAATACTTTTAATTTGTCTGCCAAACTTGCTCGACATAAATCTGACACATTTTTTTCATTTTTCTGCCAAGCTTGGGCGACAGGAGCCCTACAAACTCTTTTAATTTGTCTGCCAAACTTGGGCAACAGAAATCTGACACATTTTTTTCATGTTACTGCCAAACTTGGGCGACAGAAATTTGACACATTTTTCTCATTTGTCTGCCAAACTTGGGCGACAGGAGCCGTACGAATACTTGTAATTTGTCTGCCAAACTTGGGCTACAGAAATCTGACACATTTTTTTCATTTTTTTGCCAAACTTGGGCGACAGGAGCCCTACAAACACTTTTAATTTGTCTGCCAAACTTGGGCGACAGAAATCTGACACATTTTTTTCATTTTTTTGCCAAACTTGGGCGACGGGAGCCCTACAAACACTTTTAATTTGTCTGCCAAACTTGGGCGACATAAATCTGACACATTTTTTTCATTTGTCTGCCAAACTTGGGCGACAGGAGCTCTACAAATACTTTTAATTTGTCTGCCAATCTTGGGCGACATAAATCTGACACATTTTTTTCATTTTTCTACCAAGCTTGGGCGGCAGGAGCCCTACAAACTCTTTTAATTTGTCTGCCAAACTTGGGCAACAGAAATCTGACTCATTTTTTTCATTTTTCTGCCAAACTTGGGCGACAGGAGCCCTACAAATACTTTTAATTTGTCTGCCAAACTTGGGCGACAGAAATCTGACACATTTTTTTTATTTTTCTGCCAAACTTGGGCGACAGGAGCCCTACAAATACTTTTAATTTGTCTGCCAAACTTGGGTGACAGAAATCTGACAAATTTTTTTCATTTTTTTGCCAAACTTGGGCGACAGGAGCCCTACAAATACTTGTAATTTGTCTGCCAAACTTGGGCGACAGAAATCTGACACATTTTTTTCATTTTTCTGCCAAACTTGGGCGACAGGAGCCCTACAAACACTTTTAATTTGTCTGCCAAACTTGGGCGACAGAAATCTGACACATTTTTTTCATTTTTCTGCCAAACTTGGGCGACAGGAGCCCTACAAACACTTTTAATTTGTCTGCCAAACTTGAGCGACAGAAATCTGACACATTTTTTTCATGTTACTGCCAAACTTGGGCGACAGAAATTTGACACATTTTTTTCATTTTTTTGCCAAACTTGGGCGACAGGAGCTCTACAAATACTTTTAATTTGTCTGCCAAACTTGGGCGACATAAATCTGACACATTTTTTTCATTTTTCTGCCAAGCTTGGGCGACAGGAGCCCTACAAACTCTTTTAATTTGTCTGCCAAACTTGGGCAACAGAAATCTGACACATTTTTTTCATTTTTCTGCTAAACTTGGGCGACAGGAGCCCTACAAATACTTGTAATTTGTCTGCCAAACTTGGGCGACAGAAATCTGACACATTTTTTTCATTTTTCTGCCAAACTTGGGCGGCAGGAGCCCTACAAATAATTTTAATTTGTCTGCCAAACTTGGGCGACATAATTCTGACACATTTTTGTCATTTTTCTGCCAAACTTGGGCGACAGGAGCCCTACAAATACTTTTAATTTGTCTGCCAAACTTGCTCGACATAAATCTGACACATTTTTTTCATTTTTCTGCCAAACTTGGGCGACAGGAGCCCTACAAATACTTTTAATTTGTCTGCCAAACTTGGGCGACATAAATCTGACACATTTTTTTCATTTTTCTGCCAAGCTTGGGCGACAGGAGCCCTACAAATACTTGTAAATTTGTCTGCCAAACTTGGGCGACAGAAATCTGACACATTTTTTTCATTTTTTTTGCTAAACTTGGGCGACAGGAGCCCTACAAATACTTGTAATTTGTCTGCCAAACTTGGCGACAGAAATCTGACACATTTTTTTCATTTTTCTGCCAAACTTGGGCGACAGGAGCCCTACAAATACTTTTAATTTGTCTGCCAAACTTGGGCGACAGAAATCTGACACATTTTTTTCATTTTTTTGCCAAACTTGGGCGACAGGAGCTCTACAAATACTTTTAATTTGTCTGCCAAACTTGGGCGACATAAATCTGACACATTTTTTTCATTTTTCTGCCAAGCTTGGGCGACAGGAGCCCTACAAACTCTTTTAATTTGTCTGCCAAACTTGGGCAACAGAAATCTGACACATTTTTTTCATTTTTCTGCTAAACTTGGGCGACAGGAGCCCTACAAATACTTGTAATTTGTCTGCCAAACTTGGGCGACAGAAATCTGACACATTTTTTTCATTTTTCTGCCAAACTTGGGCGACAGGAGCCCTACAAACACTTTTAATTTGTCTGCCAAACTTGGGCGACAGGAGCCCTACAAACACTTTTAATTTGTCTGCCAAACTTGGGCGACATAAATCTGACACATTTTTTTCATTTGTCTGCCAAACTTGGGCGACAGGAGCTCTACAAATACTTTTAATTTGTCTGCCAAACTTGGGCGACATAAATCTGACACATTTTTTTCATTTTTCTGCCAAGCTTGGGCGACAGGAGCCCTACAAACTCTTTTAATTTGTCTGCCAAACTTGGGCAACAGAAATCTGACACATTTTTTTCATTTTTCTGCTAAACTTGGGCGACAGGAGCCCTACAAATACTTGTAATTTGTCTGCCAAACTTGGGCGACAGAAATCTGACACATTTTTTTCATTTTTCTGCCAAACTTGGGCGGCAGGAGCCCTACAAATAATTTTAATTTGTCCGCCAAACTTGGGCGACATAATTCTGACACATTTTTGTCATTTTTCTGCCAAACTTGGGCGACAGGAGCCCTACAAATACTTTTAATTTGTCTGCCAAACTTGCTCGACATAAATCTGACACATTTTTTTCATTTTTCTGCCAAACTTGGGCGACAGGAGCCCTACAAATACTTTTAATTTGTCTGCCAAACTTGGGCGACATAAATCTGACACATTTTTTTCATTTTTCTGCCAAGCTTGGGCGACAGGAGCCCTACAAATACTTGTAATTTGTCTGCCAAACTTGGGCGACAGAAATCTGACACATTTTTTTCATTTTTTTTGCTAAACTTGGGCGACAGGAGCCCTACAAATACTTGTAATTTGTCTGCCAAACTTGGGCGACAGAAATCTGACACATTTTTTTCATTTTTCTGCCAAACTTGGGCGACAGGAGCCCTACAAATACTTTTAATTTGTCTGCCAAACTTGCTCGACATAAATCTGATACATTTTTTTCATTTTTCTGCCAAGCTTGGGCGACAGGAGCCCTACAAACTCTTTTAATTTGTCTGCCAAACTTGGGCAACAGAAATCTGACACATTTTTTTCATGTTACTGCCAAACTTGGGCGACAGAAATTTGACACATTTTTCTCATTTGTCTGCCAAACTTGGGCGACAGGAGCCGTACGAATACTTGTAATTTGTCTGCCAAACTTGGGCTACAGAAATCTGACACATTTTTTTCATTTTTTTGCCAAACTTGGGCGACAGGAGCCCTACAAACACTTTTAATTTGTCTGCCAAACTTGGGCGACAGAAATCTGACACATTTTTTTCATTTTTTTGCCAAACTTGGGCGACGGGAGCCCTACAAACACTTTTAATTTGTCTGCCAAACTTGGGCGACATAAATCTGACACATTTTTTTCATTTGTCTGCCAAACTTGGGCGACAGGAGCTCTACAAATACTTTTAATTTGTCTGCCAATCTTGGGCGACATAAATCTGACACATTTTTTTCATTTTTCTACCAAGCTTGGGCGGCAGGAGCCCTACAAACTCTTTTAATTTGTCTGCCAAACTTGGGCAACAGAAATCTGACTCATTTTTTTCATTTTTCTGCCAAACTTGGGCGACAGGAGCCCTACAAATACTTTTAATTTGTCTGCCAAACTTGGGCGACAGAAATCTGACACATTTTTTTCATTTTTCTGCCAAACTTGGGCGACAGGAGCCCTACAAATACTTTTAATTTGTCTGCCAAACTTGGGTGACAGAAATCTGACAAATTTTTTTCATTTTTTTGCCAAACTTGGGTGACAGGAGCCCTACAAATACTTGTAATTTGTCTGCCAAACTTGGGCGACAGAAATCTGACACATTTTTTTCATTTTTCTGCCAAACTTAGGCGACAGGAGCCCTACAAACACTTTTAATTTGTCTGCCAAACTTGGGCGACAGAAATCTGACACATTTTTTTCATTTTTCTGCCAAACTTGGGCGACAGGAGCCCTACAAACACTTTTAATTTGTCTGCCAAACTTGAGCGACAGAAATCTGACACATTTTTTTCATGTTACTGCCAAACTTGGGCGACAGAAATTTGACACATTTTTTTCATTTTTTTGCCAAACTTGGGCGACAGGAGCTCTACAAATACTTTTAATTTGTCTGCCAAACTTGGGCGACATAAATCTGACACATTTTTTTCATTTTTCTGCCAAGCTTGGGCGACAGGAGCCCTACAAACTCTTTTAATTTGTCTGCCAAACTTGGGCAACAGAAATCTGACACATTTTTTTCATTTTTCTGCTAAACTTGGGCGACAGGAGCCCTACAAATACTTGTAATTTGTCTGCCAAACTTGGGCGACAGAAATCTGACACATTTTTTTCATTTTTCTGCCAAACTTGGGCGGCAGGAGCCCTACAAATAATTTTAATTTGTCTGCCAAACTTGGGCGACATA
The DNA here is from genome assembly GCA_951394055.1 of Villa cingulata. Taxonomy (NCBI): domain Eukaryota; kingdom Metazoa; phylum Arthropoda; class Insecta; order Diptera; family Bombyliidae; genus Villa; species Villa cingulata. Next base: position 24,149,854 of record OX596019.1, on the reverse strand, counting down.
ATTCTGACACATTTTTGTCATTTTTCTGCCAAACTTGGGCGACAGGAGCCCTACAAATACTTTTAATTTGTCTGCCAAACTTGCTCGACATAAATCTGACACATTTTTTTCATTTTTCTGCCAAACTTGGGCGACAGGAGCCCTACAAATACTTTTAATTTGTCTGCCAAACTTGGGCGACATAAATCTGACACATTTTTTTCATTTTTCTGCCAAGCTTGGGCGACAGGAGCCCTACAAATACTTGTAATTTGTCTGCCAAACTTGGGCGACAGAAATCTGACACATTTTTTTCATTTTTTTTGCTAAACTTGGGCGACAGGAGCCCTACAAATACTTGTAATTTGTCTGCCAAACTTGGGCGACAGAAATCTGACACATTTTTTTCATTTTTCTGCCAAGCTTGGGCGACAGGAGCCCTACAAATACTTTTAATTTGTCTGCCAAACTTGCTCGACATAAATCTGACACATTTTTTTCATTTTTCTACCAAGCTTGGGCGGCAGGAGCCCTACAAACTCTTTTAATTTGTCTGCCAAACTTGGGCAACAGAAATCTGACTCATTTTTTTCATTTTTCTGCCAAACTTGGGCGACAGGAGCCCTACAAATACTTGTAATTTGTCTGCCAAACTTGGGCGACAGAAATCTGACACATTTTTTTCATTTTTCTGCCAAACTTGGGCGACAGGAGCCCTACAAACACTTTTAATTTGTCTGCCAAACTTGGGCGACAGGAGCCCTACAAACACTTTTAATTTGTCTGCCAAACTTGGGCGACATAAATCTGACACATTTTTTTCATTTGTCTGCCAAACTTGGGCGACAGGAGCTCTACAAATACTTTTAATTTGTCTGCCAAACTTGGGCGACATAAATCTGACACATTTTTTTCATTTTTCTGCCAAGCTTGGGCGACAGGAGCCCTACAAACTCTTTTAATTTGTCTGCCAAACTTGGGCAACAGAAATCTGACACATTTTTTTCATTTTTCTGCTAAACTTGGGCGACAGGAGCCCTACAAATACTTGTAATTTGTCTGCCAAACTTGGGCGACAGAAATCTGACACATTTTTTTCATTTTTCTGCCAAACTTGGGCGGCAGGAGCCCTACAAATAATTTTAATTTGTCTGCCAAACTTGGGCGACAGGAGCCCTACAAACACTTTTAATTTGTCTGCCAAACTTGGGCGACATAAATCTGACACATTTTTTTCATTTGTCTGCCAAACTTGGGCGACAGGAGCTCTACAAATACTTTTAATTTGTCTGCCAAACTTGGGCGACATAAATCTGACACATTTTTTTCATTTTTCTGCCAAGCTTGGGCGACAGGAGCCCTACAAACTCTTTTAATTTGTCTGCCAAACTTGGGCAACAGAAATCTGACACATTTTTTTCATTTTTCTGCTAAACTTGGGCGACAGGAGCCCTACAAATACTTGTAATTTGTCTGCCAAACTTGGGCGACAGAAATCTGACACATTTTTTTCATTTTTCTGCCAAACTTGGGCGGCAGGAGCCCTACAAATAATTTTAATTTGTCTGCCAAACTTGGGCGACATAATTCTGACACATTTTTGTCATTTTTCTGCCAAACTTGGGCGACAGGAGCCCTACAAATACTTGTAATTTGTCTGCCAAACTTGGGCGACAGAAATCTGACACATTTTTTTCATTTTTCTGCCAAACTTGGGCGACAGGAGCCCTACAAACACTTTTAATTTGTCTGCCAAACTTGGGCGACAGGAGCCCTACAAACACTTTTAATTTGTCTGCCAAACTTGGGCGACATAAATCTGACACATTTTTTTCATTTGTCTGCCAAACTTGGGCGACAGGAGCTCTACAAATACTTTTAATTTGTCTGCCAAACTTGGGCGACATAAATCTGACACATTTTTTTCATTTTTTTGCCAAACTTGGGCGACAGGAGCTCTACAAATACTTTTAATTTGTCTGCCAAACTTGGGCGACATAAATCTGACACATTTTTTTCATTTTTCTGCCAAGCTTGGGCGACAGGAGCCCTACAAACTCTTTTAATTTGTCTGCCAAACTTGGGCAACAGAAATCTGACACATTTTTTTCATTTTTCTGCTAAACTTGGGCGACAGGAGCCCTACAAATACTTGTAATTTGTCTGCCAAACTTGGGCGACAGAAATCTGACACATTTTTTTCATTTTTCTGCCAAACTTGGGCGACAGGAGCCCTACAAACACTTTTAATTTGTCTGCCAAACTTGGGCGACAGGAGCCCTACAAACACTTTTAATTTGTCTGCCAAACTTGGGCGACATAAATCTGACACATTTTTTTCATTTGTCTGCCAAACTTGGGCGACAGGAGCTCTACAAATACTTTTAATTTGTCTGCCAAACTTGGGCGACATAAATCTGACACATTTTTTTCATTTTTCTGCCAAGCTTGGGCGACAGGAGCCCTACAAACTCTTTTAATTTGTCTGCCAAACTTGGCAACAGAAATCTGACACATTTTTTTCATTTTTCTGCTAAACTTGGGCGACAGGAGCCCTACAAATACTTGTAATTTGTCTGCCAAACTTGGGCGACAGAAATCTGACACATTTTTTTCATTTTTCTGCCAAACTTGGGCGGCAGGAGCCCTACAAATAATTTTAATTTGTCTGCCAAACTTGGGCGACATAATTCTGACACATTTTTGTCATTTTTCTGCCAAACTTGGGCGACAGGAGCCCTACAAATACTTTTAATTTGTCTGCCAAACTTGCTCGACATAAATCTGACACATTTTTTTCATTTTTCTGCCAAACTTGGGCGACAGTAGCCCTACAAATACTTTTAATTTGTCTGCCAAACTTGGGCGACATAAATCTGACACATTTTTTTCATTTTTCTGCCAAGCTTGGGCGACAGGAGCCCTACAAATACTTGTAATTTGTCTGCCAAACTTGGGCGACAGAAATCTGACACATTTTTTTCATTTTTTTTGCTAAACTTGGGCGACAGGAGCCCTACAAATACTTGTAATTTGTCTGCCAAACTTGGGCGACAGAAATATGACACATTTTTTTCATTTTTTTTGCCAAACTTGGGCGACAGGAGCCCTACAAACACTTTTAATTTGTCTGCCAAACTTGGGCGACATAAATCTAACACATTTTTTTCATTTTTCTGCCAAACTTGGGCGACAGGAGCCCTACAAATACTTTTAATTTGTCTGCCAAACTTGCTCGACATAAATCTGACACATTTTTTTCATATTTCTGCCAAACTTGGGCGACAGGAGCTCTACAAATACTTTTAATTTGTCTGCCAAACTTGGGCGACAGAAATCTGACACATTTTTTTCATTTTTTTTGCCAAACTTGGGCGACAGGAGCCCTACAAACACTTTTAATTTGTCTGCCAAACTTGGGCGACATAAATCTGACACATTTTTTTCATTTTTCTGCCAAACTTGGGCGACAGGAGCCCTACAAATACTTTTAATTTGTCTGCCAAACTTGGGCGACAGAAATATGACACATTTTTTTCATTTTTTTTGCCAAACTTGGGCGACAGGAGCCCTACAAACACTTTTAATTTGTCTGCCAAACTTGGGCGACATAAATCTGACACATTTTTTTCATTTTTCTGCCAAACTTGGGCGACAGGCGCCCTACAAATACTTTTAATTTGTCGGCCAAACTTGGGCGACATAAATCTGACACATTTTTTTCATTTTTCTGCCAAGCTTGGGCGACAGGAGCCCTACAAACTCTTTTAATTTGTCTGCCAAACTTGGGCAACAGAAATCTGACACATTTTTTTCATGTTACTGCCAAACTTGGGCGACAGAAATTTGACACATTTTTTTCATTTTTTTGCCAAACTTGGGCGACAGGAGCCCTACAAACACTTTTAATTTGTCTGCCAAACTTGGGCGACATAAATCTGACACATTTTTTTCATTTGTCTGCCAAACTTGGGCGACAGGAGCTCTACAAATACTTTTAATTTGTCTGCCAAACTTGGGCGACATAAATCTGACACATTTTTTTCATTTTTCTGCCAAACTTGGGCGACAGGAGCCCTACAAATACTTTTAATTTGTCTGCCAAACTTTGGTGACAGAAATCTGACAAATTTTTTTCATTTTTTTGCCAAACTTGGGCGACAGGAGCCCTACAAATACTTGTAATTTGTCTGCCAAACTTGGGTGACAGAAATCTGACACATTTTTTTCATTTTTCTGCCAAACTTGGGCGGCAGGAGCCCTACAAATAATTTTAATTTGTCTGCCAAACTTGGGCGACATAATTCTGACACATTTTTGTCATTTTTCTGCCAAACTTGGGCGACAGGAGCCTTACAAATACTTTTAATTTGTCTGCCAAACTTGCTCGACATAAATCTGACACATTTTTTTCATTTTTCTGACAAACTTGGGCGACGGGAGCCCTACAAACACTTTTAATTTGTCTGCCAAACTTGGGCGACATAAATCTGACACATTTTTTTCATTTGTCTGCCAAACTTGGGCGACAGGAGCTCTACAAATACTTGTAATTTGTCTGCCAAACTTGGGCGACAGAAATCTGACACATTTTTTTCATTTTTTTTGCTAAACTTGGGCGACAGGAGCCCTACAAATACTTGTAATTTGTCTGCCAAACTTGGGCGACAGAAATATGACACATTTTTTTCATTTTTTTTTGCCAAACTTGGGCGACAGGAGCCCTACAAACACTTTTAATTTGTCTGCCAAACTTGGGCGACATAAATCTGACACATTTTTTTCATTTTTCTGCCAAACTTGGGCGACAGGAGCCCTACAAATACTTTTAATTTGTCTGCCAAACTTGCTCGACATAAATCTGACACATTTTTTTCATTTTTCTGCCAAACTTGGGCGACAGGAGCTCTACAAATACTTTTAATTTGTCTGCCAAACTTGGGCGACAGAAATCTGACACATTTTTTTCATTTTTTTTGCCAAACTTGGGCGACAGGAGCCCTACAAACACTTTTAATTTGTCTGCCAAACTTGGGCGACATAAATCTGACACATTTTTTTCATTTTTCTGCCAAGCTTGGGCGACAGGAGCCCTACAAATACTTGTAATTTGTCTGCCAAACTTGGGCGACAGAAATCTGACACATTTTTTTCATTTTTTTTGCTAAACTTGGGCGACAGGAGCCCTACAAATACTTGTAATTTGTCTGCCAAACTTGGGCGACAGAAATATGACACATTTTTTTCATTTTTTTTGCCAAACTTGGGCGACAGGAGCCCTACAAACACTTTTAATTTGTCTGCCAAACTTGGGCGACATAAATCTAACACATTTTTTTCATTTTTCTGCCAAACTTGGGCGACAGGAGCCCTACAAATACTTTTAATTTGTCTGCCAAACTTGCTCGACATAAATCTGACACATTTTTTTCATTTTTCTGCCAAACTTGGGCGACAGGAGCTCTACAAATACTTTTAATTTGTCTGCCAAACTTGGGCGACAGAAATCTGACACATTTTTTTCATTTTTTTTGCCAAACTTGGGCGACAGGAGCCCTACAAACACTTTTAATTTGTCTGCCAAACTTGGGCGACATAAATCTGACACATTTTTTTCATTTTTCTGCCAAACTTGGGCGACAGGAGCCCTACAAATACTTTTAATTTGTCTGCCAAACTTGGGCGACAGAAATATGACACATTTTTTTCATTTTTTTTGCCAAACTTGGGCGACAGGAGCCCTACAAACACTTTTAATTTGTCTGCCAAACTTGGGCGACATAAATCTGACACATTTTTTTCATTTTTCTGCCAAACTTGGGCGACAGGCGCCCTACAAATACTTTTAATTTGTCGGCCAAACTTGGGCGACATAAATCTGACACATTTTTTTCATTTTTCTGCCAAGCTTGGGCGACAGGAGCCCTACAAACTCTTTTAATTTGTCTGCCAAACTTGGGCAACAGAAATCTGACACATTTTTTTCATGTTACTGCCAAACTTGGGCGACAGAAATTTGACACATTTTTTTCATTTTTTTGCCAAACTTGGGCGACAGGAGCCCTACAAACACTTTTAATTTGTCTGCCAAACTTGGGCGACATAAATCTGACACATTTTTTTCATTTGTCTGCCAAACTTGGGCGACAGGAGCTCTACAAATACTTTTAATTTGTCTGCCAAACTTGGGCGACATAAATCTGACACATTTTTTTCATTTTTCTGCCAAACTTGGGCGACAGGAGCCCTACAAATACTTTTAATTTGTCTGCCAAACTTTGGTGACAGAAATCTGACAAATTTTTTTCATTTTTTTGCCAAACTTGGGCGACAGGAGCCCTACAAATACTTGTAATTTGTCTGCCAAACTTGGGTGACAGAAATCTGACACATTTTTTTCATTTTTCTGCCAAACTTGGGCGGCAGGAGCCCTACAAATAATTTTAATTTGTCTGCCAAACTTGGGCGACATAATTCTGACACATTTTTGTCATTTTTCTGCCAAACTTGGGCGACAGGAGCCTTACAAATACTTTTAATTTGTCTGCCAAACTTGCTCGACATAAATCTGACACATTTTTTTCATTTTTCTGCCAAACTTGGGCGACGGGAGCCCTACAAACACTTTTAATTTGTCTGCCAAACTTGGGCGACATAAATCTGACACATTTTTTTCATTTGTCTGCCAAACTTGGGCGACAGGAGCTCTACAAATACTTGTAATTTGTCTGCCAAACTTGGGCGACAGAAATCTGACACATTTTTTTCATTTTTTTTGCTAAACTTGGGCGACAGGAGCCCTACAAATACTTGTAATTTGTCTGCCAAACTTGGGCGACAGAAATATGACACATTTTTTTCATTTTTTTTTGCCAAACTTGGGCGACAGGAGCCCTACAAACACTTTTAATTTGTCTGCCAAACTTGGGCGACATAAATCTGACACATTTTTTTCATTTTTCTGCCAAACTTGGGCGACAGGAGCCCTACAAATACTTTTAATTTGTCTGCCAAACTTGCTCGACATAAATCTGACACATTTTTTTCATTTTTCTGCCAAACTTGGGCGACAGGAGCTCTACAAATACTTTTAATGTGTCTGCCAAACTTGGGCGACAGAAATCTGACACATTTTTTTCATTTTTTTTGCCAAACTTGGGCGACAGGAGCCCTACAAACACTTTTAATTTGTCTGCCAAACTTGGGCGACATAAATCTGACACATTTTTTTCATTTTTCTGCCAAACTTGGGCGACAGGAGCCCTACAAATACTTTTAATTTGTCTGCCAAACTTGGGCGACAGAAATATGACACATTTTTTTCATTTTTTTTGCCAAACTTGGGCGACAGGAGCCCTACAAACACTTTTAATTTGTCTGCCAAAATTGGGCGACAGAAATCTGACACATTTTTTTCATTTTTCTGCCAAGCTTGGGCGACAGGAGCCCTTCAAATACTTGCAATTTGTCTGCCAAACTTGGGCGACATAAATCTGACACATTTTTTTCATGTTACTGCCAAACTTGGGCGACAGGCTACAAACACTTTTAATTTTTCTGCCAAACTTGGGCGACCGGAGCCCTACAAATACTTTTAATTTGTCTGCCAAACTTGGGCGACATAAATCTGACACATTTTTTTCATTTTTCTGCCAAGCTTGGGCGACAGGAGCCCTACAAACTCTTTTAATTTGTCTGCCGAACTTGGGCAACAGAAATCTGACACATTTTTTTCATTTTTCTGCCAAACTTGGGCGACAGGAGCCCTACAAATACTTTTAATTTGTCTGCCAACTACAAATACTTGTAATTTGTCTGGCAAACTTGGGCGACAGAAATCTGACACATTTTTTTCATTTTTCTGCCAAACTTGGGCGACAGGAGCCCTACAAATACTTTTAATTTGTCTGCCAAACTTGCGCGACATAAATCTGACACATTTTTTTTCATTTTTCTGCCAAGCTTGGGCGACAGGAGCCCTACAAATACTTGTAATTTGTCTGCCAAACTTGGGCGACAGAAAGCTGACACATTTTTTTCATTTTTCTGCCAAACTTGGGCGACAGGAGCCCTACAAACACTTTTAATTTGTCTGCCAAAATTGGGCGACAGAAATCTGACACATTTTTTTTCATTTTTCTGCCAAACTTGGGCGACAGGAGCTCTACAAATACTTTTAATTTGTCTGCCAAACTTGCTCGACATAAATCTGACACATTTTTTTCATTTTTCTGCCAAACTTGGCAACAGGAGCCCTACAAATACTTTTAATTTGTCTGCCAAACTTGGGCGACATAAATCTGACACATTTTTTTCATTTTTCTGCCAAGCTTGGCGACAGGAGCCCTACAAATACTTGTAATTTGTCTGCCAAACTTGGGCGACAGAAATCTGACACATTTTTTTCATTTTTCTGCCAAACTTGGGCGACAGGAGCCCTACAAACACTTTTAATTTGTCTGCCAAACTTAAGCGACAAAAATCTGACACATTTTTTTCATGTTAATGCCAAACTTGGGCGACAGGCGCCCTACAAATACTTTTAATTTGTCTGCCAAACTTGGGCGACAGAAATCTGACACATTTTTTTCATTTGTCTGCCAAACTTGGGCGACAGTAGCTCTACAAATACTTTTAATTTGTCTGCCAAACTTGAGCGACATAAATCCGACACATTTTTTTCATTTTTTTGCCAAACTTGGGCGACAGGAGCCCTACAAACACTTTTAATTTGTCTGCCAAACTTGGGCGACATAAATCTGACACATTTTTTTCATTTGTCTGCCAAACTTGGGCGACAGGAGCTCTACAAATACTTTTAATTTGTCTGCCAAACTTTGGCGACATAAATCTGACACATTTTTTTCATTTTTCTGCCAAGCTTGGGCAACAGAAATCTGACACATTTTTTTCATTTTTCTTCCAAACTTGGGCGACAGGAGCCCTACAAATACTTTTAATTTGTCTGCCAAACTTGGGCGACATAAATCTGACACATTTTTTTCATTTTTTTGCCAAGCTTGGACGACAGGAGCCCTACAAATACTTGTAATTTGTCTGCCAAACTTGGGCGACAGAAATCTGACACATTTTTTTCATTTTTCTGCCAAACTTGGGCGACAGGATACAAACACTTTTAATTTGTCTGCCAAAATTGGGCGACAGAAATCTGACACATTTTTTTCATTTTTCTGCCAAGCTTGGGCGACAGGAGCCCTTCAAATACTTGCAATTTGTCTGCCAAACTTGGGCGACATAAATCTGACACATTTTTTTCATGTTACTGCCAAACTTGGGCGACAGGCCACAAACACTTTTAATTTTTCTGCCAAACTTGGGCGACAGGAGCCCTACAAATACTTTTAATTTGTCTGCCAAACTTGGGCGACATATATCTAACATATTTTTTTCATTTTTCTGCGAAGCTTGGGCGACAGGAGCCCTACAAATACTTGTAATTTGTCTGCCAAACTTGGGCGACAGAAATCTGACACATTTTTTTCATTTTTCTGCCAAACTTGGGCGACAGGAGCCCTACAAACACTTTTAATTTGTCTGCCAAAATTGGGCGACAGAAATCTGACACATTTTTTTCATTTGTCTGCCAAACTTGGGCGACAGAAATCTGACACATTTTTTTCATTTTTCTGCCAAACTTGGGCGACAGGAGCCCTACAAATACTTTTAATTTGTCTACCAAACTTGCTCGACATAAATCTGACACATTTTTTTCATTTTTCTGCCAAACTTGGGCGACAGGAGCCCTACAAATACTTTTAATTTGTCTGCCAAACTTGGGCGACATAAATCTGACACATTTTTTTCATTTTTCTGCCAAGCTTGGGCGACAGGAGCCCTACAAATACTTGTAATTTGTCTGCCAAACTTGGGCGACAGGAGCCCTACAAATACTTGTAATTTGTCTGCCAAACTTGGGCGACAGAAATCTGACACATTTTTTTCATTTTTCTGCCAAGCTTGGGCGACAGGAGCCCTACAAATACTTGTAATTTGTCTGCCAAACTTGGGCGACAGAAATCTGACACATTTTTTTCATTTTTTTGCTAAACTTGGGCGACAGGAGCCCTACAAATACTTTTAATTTGTCTGCCAAACTTGAGCGACATAAATCCGACACATTTTTTTCATTTTTTTGCCAAACTTGGGCGACAGGAGCCCTACAAACACTTTTAATTTGTCTGCCAAACTTGGGCGACATAAATCTGACACATTTTTTTCATTTGTCTGCCAAACTTGGGCGACAGGAGCTCTACAAATACTTTTAATTTGTCTGCCAAACTTGCTAGACATAAATCTGACACATTTTTTTCATTTTTCTGCCAAGCTTGGGCGACAGGAGCCCTACAAATACTTTTAATTTGTCTGCCAAACTTGGGCGACATAAATCTGACACATTTTTTTCATTTTTCTGCCAAGCTTGGGCGACAGGAGCCCTACAAATACTTGTAATTTGTCTGCCAAACTTGGGCGACAGGAGCCCTACAAATACTTGTAATTTGTCTGCCAAACTTGGGCGACAGAAATCTGACACATTTTTTTCATTTTTCTGCCAAGCTTGGGCGACAGGAGCCCTACAAATACTTGTAATTTGTCTGCCAAACTTGGGCGACAGAAATCTGACACATTTTTTTCATTTGTCTGCCAAACTTGGGCGACAGTAGCTCTACAAATACTTTTAATTTGTCTGCCAAACTTGAGCGACATAAATCCGACACATTTTTTTCATTTTTTTGCCAAACTTGGGCGACAGGAGCCCTACAAACACTTTTAATTTGTCTGCCAAACTTGGGCGACATAAATCTGACACATTTTTTTCATTTGTCTGCCAAACTTGGGCGACAGGAGCTCTACAAATACTTTTAATTTGTCTGCCAAACTTGCTAGACATAAATCTGACACATTTTTTTCATTTTTCTGCCAAGCTTGGGCGACAGGAGCCCTACAAATACTTTTAATTTGTCTGCCAAACTTGGGCGACAGGAGCCCTACAAATACTTGTAATTTGTCTGCCAAACTTGGGCGACAGAAATCTGACACATTTTTTTCATTTTTCTGCCAAGCTTGGGCGACAGGAGCCCTACAAATACTTGTAATTTGTCTGCCAAACTTGGGCGACAGAAATCTGACACATTTTTTTCATTTTTTTGCTAAACTTGGGCGACAGGAGCCCTACAAATACTTGTAATTTTTATGCCAAACTTGGGCGACAGAAATCTGACACATTTTTTTCATTTTTCTGCCAAACTTGGGCGACAGGAGCCCTACAAACACTTTTAATTTGTCTGCCAAACTTGGGCGACAGAAATCTGACACATTTTTTTCATTTTTCTGCCAAACTTGGGCGACAGGAGCCCTACAAACACTTTTAATTTGTCTGCCAAAATTGGGCGACAGAAATCTGACACATTTTTTTTCATTTTTCTGCCAAACTTGGGCGACAGGAGCCCTACAAATACTTTTAATTTGTCTGCCAAACTTGCTCGACATAAATCTGACACATTTTTTTCATTTTTCTGCCAAACTTGGCGACAGGAGCCCTACAAATACTTTTAATTTGTCTGCCAAACTTGGGCGACATAAATCTGACACATTTTTTTCATTTTTCTGCCAAGCTTGGCGACAGGAGCCCTACAAATACTTGTAATTTGTCTGCCAAACTTGGGCGACAGAAATCTGACACATTTTTTTCATTTTTCTGCCAAACTTGGGCGACAGGAGCCCTACAAACACTTTTAATTTGTCTGCCAAACTTAAGCGACAAAAATCTGACACATTTTTTTCATGTTAATGCCAAACTTGGGCGACAGGCGCCCTACAAATACTTTTAATTTGTCTGCCAAACTTGGGCGACAGAAATCTGACACATTTTTTTCATTTGTCTGCCAAACTTGGGCGACAGTAGCTCTACAAATACTTTTAATTTGTCTGCCAAACTTGAGCGACATAAATCTGACACATTTTTTTCATTTTTTTGCCAAACTTGGGCGACAGGAGCCCTACAAACACTTTTAATTTGTCTGCCAAACTTGGGCGACATAAATCTGACACATTTTTTTCATTTGTCTACCAAACTTGGGCGACAGGAGCTCTACAAATACTTTTAATTTGTCTGCCAAACTTGGGCGACATAAATCTGACACATTTTTTTCATTTTTCTGCCAAACTTGGGCGACAGGAGCCCTACAAATACTTTTAATTTGTCTGCCAAACTTGGGCGACAGAAATATGACACATTTTTTTCATTTTTTTTGCCAAACTTGGGCGACAGGAGCCCTACAAACACTTTTAATTTGTCTGCCAAACTTGGGCGACATAAATCTGACACATTTTTTTCATTTTTCTGCCAAACTTGGGCGACAGGCGCCCTACAAATACTTTTAATTTGTCGGCCAAACTTGGGCGACATAAATCTGACACATTTTTTTCATTTTTCTGCCAAGCTTGGGCGACAGGAGCCCTACAAACTCTTTTAATTTGTCTGCCAAACTTGGGCAACAGAAATCTGACACATTTTTTTCATGTTACTGCCAAACTTGGGCGACAGGAGCCCTACAAATACTTTTAATTTGTCTGCCAAACTTGGGCGACAGAAATATGACACATTTTTTTCATTTTTTTTGCCAAACTTGGGCGACAGGAGCCCTACAAACACTTTTAATTTGTCTGCCAAACTTGGGCGACATAAATCTGACACATTTTTTTCATTTTTCTGCCAAACTTGGGCGACAGGCGCCCTACAAATACTTTTAATTTGTCGGCCAAACTTGGGCGACATAAATCTGACACATTTTTTTCATTTTTCTGCCAAGCTTGGGCGACAGGAGCCCTACAAACTCTTTTAATTTGTCTGCCAAACTTGGGCAACAGAAATCTGACACATTTTTTTCATGTTACTGCCAAACTTGGGCGACAGAAATTTGACACATTTTTTTCATTTTTTTGCCAAACTTGGGCGACAGGAGCCCTACAAACACTTTTAATTTGTCTGCCAAACTTGGGCGACATAAATCTGACACATTTTTTTCATTTGTCTGCCAAACTTGGGCGACAGGAGCTCTACAAATACTTTTAATTTGTCTGCCAAACTTGGGCGACATAAATCTGACACATTTTTTTCATTTTTCTGCCAAACTTGGGCGACAGGAGCCCTACAAATACTTTTAATTTGTCTGCCAAACTTTGGTGACAGAAATCTGACAAATTTTTTTCATTTTTTTGCCAAACTTGGGCGACAGGAGCCCTACAAATACTTGTAATTTGTCTGCCAAACTTGGGTGACAGAAATCTGACACATTTTTTTCATTTTTCTGCCAAACTTGGGCGGCAGGAGCCCTACAAATAATTTTAATTTGTCTGCCAAACTTGGGCGACATAATTCTGACACATTTTTGTCATTTTTCTGCCAAACTTGGGCGACAGGAGCCTTACAAATACTTTTAATTTGTCTGCCAAACTTGCTCGACATAAATCTGACACATTTTTTTCATTTTTCTGCCAAACTTGGGCGACGGGAGCCCTACAAACACTTTTAATTTGTCTGCCAAACTTGGGCGACATAAATCTGACACATTTTTTTCATTTGTCTGCCAAACTTGGGCGACAGGAGCTCTACAAATACTTGTAATTTGTCTGCCAAACTTGGGCGACAGAAATCTGACACATTTTTTTCATTTTTTTTGCTAAACTTGGGCGACAGGAGCCCTACAAATACTTGTAATTTGTCTGCCAAACTTGGGCGACAGAAATATGACACATTTTTTTCATTTTTTTTTGCCAAACTTGGGCGACAGGAGCCCTACAAACACTTTTAATTTGTCTGCCAAACTTGGGCGACATAAATCTGACACATTTTTTTCATTTTTCTGCCAAACTTGGGCGACAGGAGCCCTACAAATACTTTTAATTTGTCTGCCAAACTTGCTCGACATAAATCTCACATTTTTTTCATTTTTCTGCCAAACTTGGGCGACAGGAGCTCTACAAATACTTTTAATTTGTCTGCCAAACTTGGGCGACAGAAATCTGACACATTTTTTTCATTTTTTTTGCCAAACTTGGGCGACAGGAGCCCTACAAACACTTTTAATTTGTCTGCCAAACTTGGGCGACATAAATCTGACACATTTTTTTCATTTTTCTGCCAAACTTGGGCGACAGGAGCCCTACAAATACTTTTAATTTGTCTGCCAAACTTGGGCGACAGAAATATGACACATTTTTTTCATTTTTTTTGCCAAACTTGGGCGACAGGAGCCCTACAAACACTTTTAATTTGTCTGCCAAAATTGGGCGACAGAAATCTGACACATTTTTTTCATTTTTCTGCCAAGCTTGGGCGACAGGAGCCCTTCAAATACTTGCAATTTGTCTGCCAAACTTGGGCTACATAAATCTGACACATTTTTTTCATGTTACTGCCAAACTTGGGCGACAGGCTACAAACACTTTTAATTTTTCTGCCAAACTTGGGCGACCGGAGCCCTACAAATACTTTTAATTTGTCTGCCAAACTTGGGCGACATAAATCTGACACATTTTTTTCATTTTTCTGCCAAGCTTGGGCGACAGGAGCCCTACAAACTCTTTTAATTTGTCTGCCGAACTTGGGCAACAGAAATCTGACACATTTTTTTCATTTTTCTGCCAAACTTGGGCGACAGGAGCCCTACAAATACTTTTAATTTGTCTGCCAACTACAAATACTTGTAATTTGTCTGGCAAACTTGGGCGACAGAAATCTGACACATTTTTTTCATTTTTCTGCCAAACTTGGGCGACAGGAGCCCTACAAATACTTTTAATTTGTCTGCCAAACTTGCGCGACATAAATCTGACACATTTTTTTTCATTTTTCTGCCAAGCTTGGGCGACAGGAGCCCTACAAATACTTGTAATTTGTCTGCCAAACTTGGGCGACAGAAAGCTGACACATTTTTTTCATTTTTCTGCCAAACTTGGGCGACAGGAGCCCTACAAACACTTTTAATTTGTCTGCCAAAATTGGGCGACAGAAATCTGACACATTTTTTTTCATTTTTCTGCCAAACTTGGGCGACAGGAGCTCTACAAATACTTTTAATTTGTCTGCCAAACTTGCTCGACATAAATCTGACACATTTTTTTCATTTTTCTGCCAAACTTGGCAACAGGAGCCCTACAAATACTTTTAATTTGTCTGCCAAACTTGGGCGACATAAATCTGACACATTTTTTTCATTTTTCTGCCAAGCTTGGCGACAGGAGCCCTACAAATACTTGTAATTTGTCTGCCAAACTTGGGCGACAGAAATCTGACACATTTTTTTCATTTTTCTGCCAAACTTGGGCGACAGGAGCCCTACAAACACTTTTAATTTGTCTGCCAAACTTAAGCGACAAAAATCTGACACATTTTTTTCATGTTAATGCCAAACTTGGGCGACAGGCGCCCTACAAATACTTTTAATTTGTCTGCCAAACTTGGGCGACAGAAATCTGACACATTTTTTTCATTTGTCTGCCAAACTTGGGCGACAGTAGCTCTACAAATACTTTTAATTTGTCTGCCAAACTTGAGCGACATAAATCCGACACATTTTTTTCATTTTTTTGCCAAACTTGGGCGACAGGAGCCCTACAAACACTTTTAATTTGTCTGCCAAACTTGGGCGACATAAATCTGACACATTTTTTTCATTTGTCTGCCAAACTTGGGCGACAGGAGCTCTACAAATACTTTTAATTTGTCTGCCAAACTTTGGCGACATAAATCTGACACATTTTTTTCATTTTTCTGCCAAGCTTGGGCAACAGAAATCTGACACATTTTTTTCATTTTTCTTCCAAACTTGGGCGACAGGAGCCCTACAAATACTTTTAATTTGTCTGCCAAACTTGGGCGACATAAATCTGACACATTTTTTTCATTTTTTTGCCAAGCTTGGACGACAGGAGCCCTACAAATACTTGTAATTTGTCTGCCAAACTTGGGCGACAGAAATCTGACACATTTTTTTCATTTTTCTGCCAAACTTGGGCGACAGGAGCCCTACAAACACTTTTAATTTGTCTGCCAAAATTGGGCGACAGAAATCTGACACATTTTTTTCATTTTTCTGCCAAGCTTGGGCGACAGGAGCCCTTCAAATACTTGCAATTTGTCTGCCAAACTTGGGCGACATAAATCTGACACATTTTTTTCATGTTACTGCCAAACTTGGGCGACAGGCCACAAACACTTTTAATTTTTCTGCCAAACTTGGGCGACAGGAGCCCTACAAATACTTTTAATTTGTCTGCCAAACTTGGGCGACATATATCTAACATATTTTTTTCATTTTTCTGCGAAGCTTGGGCGACAGGAGCCCTACAAATACTTGTAATTTGTCTGCCAAACTTGGGCGACAGAAATCTGACACATTTTTTTCATTTTTCTGCCAAACTTGGGCGACAGGAGCCCTACAAACACTTTTAATTTGTCTGCCAAAATTGGGCGACAGAAATCTGACACATTTTTTTCATTTGTCTGCCAAACTTGGGCGACAGTAGCTCTACAAATACTTTTAATTTGTCTGCCAAACTTGAGCGACATAAATCCGACACATTTTTTTCATTTTTTTGCCAAACTTGGGCGACAGGAGCCCTACAAACACTTTTAATTTGTCTGCCAAACTTGGGCGACATAAATCTGACACATTTTTTTCATTTGTCTGCCAAACTTGGGCGACAGGAGCTCTACAAATACTTTTAATTTGTCTGCCAAACTTGCTAGACATAAATCTGACACATTTTTTTCATTTTTCTGCCAAGCTTGGGCGACAGGAGCCCTACAAATACTTTTAATTTGTCTGCCAAACTTGGGCGACAGGAGCCCTACAAATACTTGTAATTTGTCTGCCAAACTTGGGCGACAGAAATCTGACACATTTTTTTCATTTTTCTGCCAAGCTTGGGCGACAGGAGCCCTACAAATACTTGTAATTTGTCTGCCAAACTTGGGCGACAGAAATCTGACACATTTTTTTCATTTTTTTGCTAAACTTGGGCGACAGGAGCCCTACAAATACTTGTAATTTTTATGCCAAACTTGGGCGACAGAAATCTGACACATTTTTTTCATTTTTCTGCCAAACTTGGGCGACAGGAGCCCTACAAACACTTTTAATTTGTCTGCCAAACTTGGGCGACAGAAATCTGACACATTTTTTTCATTTTTCTGCCAAACTTGGGCGACAGGAGCCCTACAAACACTTTTAATTTGTCTGCCAAAATTGGGCGACAGAAATCTGACACATTTTTTTTCATTTTTCTGCCAAACTTGGGCGACAGGAGCCCTACAAATACTTTTAATTTGTCTGCCAAACTTGCTCGACATAAATCTGACACATTTTTTTCATTTTTCTGCCAAACTTGGCGACAGGAGCCCTACAAATACTTTTAATTTGTCTGCCAAACTTGGGCGACATAAATCTGACACATTTTTTTCATTTTTCTGCCAAGCTTGGCGACAGGAGCCCTACAAATACTTGTAATTTGTCTGCCAAACTTGGGCGACAGAAATCTGACACATTTTTTTCATTTTTCTGCCAAACTTGGGCGACAGGAGCCCTACAAACACTTTTAATTTGTCTGCCAAACTTAAGCGACAAAAATCTGACACATTTTTTTCATGTTAATGCCAAACTTGGGCGACAGGCGCCCTACAAATACTTTTAATTTGTCTGCCAAACTTGGGCGACAGAAATCTGACACATTTTTTTCATTTGTCTGCCAAACTTGGGCGACAGTAGCTCTACAAATACTTTTAATTTGTCTGCCAAACTTGAGCGACATAAATCTGACACATTTTTTTCATTTTTTTGCCAAACTTGGGCGACAGGAGCCCTACAAACACTTTTAATTTGTCTGCCAAACTTGGGCGACATAAATCTGACACATTTTTTTCATTTGTCTACCAAACTTGGGCGACAGGAGCTCTCCAAATACTTTTAATTTGTCTGCCAAACTTGGGCGACATAAATCTGACACATTTTTTTCATTTTTCTGCCAAGCTTGGGCGACAGGAGCCCTACAAACTCTTTTAATTTGTCTGCCAAACTTGGGCAACAGAAATCTGACACATTTTTTTCATTTTTCTCCAAACTTGGGCGACAGGAGCCCTACAAATACTTTTAATTTGTCTGCCAAACTTGGGCGACATAAATCTGACACATTTTTTTCATTTTTCTGCCAAGCTTGGACGACAGGAGCCCTACAAATACTTGTAATTTGTCTGCCAAACTTGGGCGACAGAAATCTGACACATTTTTTTCATTTTTCTGCCAAACTTGGGCGACAGGAGCCCTACAAACACTTTTAATTTGTCTGCCAAAATTGGGCGACAGAAATCTGACACATTTTTTTCATTTTTCTGCCAAGCTTGGGCGACAGGAGCCCTTCAAATACTTGCAATTTGTCTGCCAAACTTGGGCGACATAAATCTGACACATTTTTTTCATGTTACTGCCAAACTTGGGCGACAGGCTAGAACACTTTTAATTTTTCTGCCAAACTTGGGCGACAGGAGCCCTACAAATACTTTTAATTTGTCTGCCAAACTTGGGCGACATATATCTAACACATTTTTTTCATTTTTCTGCCAAGCTTGGGCGACAGGAGCCCTACAAATACTTGTAATTTGTCTGCCAAACTTGGGCGACAGAAATCTGACACATTTTTTTCATTTTTCTGCCAAACTTGGGCGACAGGAGCCCTACAAACACTTTTAATTTGTCTGCCAAAATTGGGCGACAGAAATCTGACACATTTTTTTCATTTTTCTGCCAAGCTTGGGCGACAGGAGCCCTTCAAATACTTGCAATTTGTCTGCCAAACTTGGGCGACATAAATCTGACACATTTTTTTCATGTTACCGCCAAACTTGGGCGACAGGCTACAAACACTTTTAATTTGTCTGCCAAACTTGGGCGACATAAATCTGACACATTTTTGTCATTTTTCTGCCAAACTTGGGCGACAGGAGCCCTACAAATACTTTTAATTTGTCTGCCAAACTTGCTAGACATAAATCTGACACATTTTTTTCATTTTTCTGCCAAGCTTGGGCGACAGGAGCCCTACAAATACTTTTAATTTGTCTGCCAAACTTGGGCGACAGGAGCCCTACAAACTCTTTTAATTTGTCTGCCAAACTTGGGCGAAAGAAATCTGACACATTTTTTTCATTTTTCTGCCAAGCTTGGGCGACAGGAGCCCTACAAATACTTTCAAGTTGTCTGCCAAACTTGGGCGACAGAAATCTGACACATTTTTTTCATTTTTTTGCTAAACTTGGGCGACAGGAGCCCTACAAATACTTGTAATTTGTCTGCCAAACTTGGGCGACAGAAATCTGACACATTTTTTTCATTTTTCTGCCAAACTTGGGCGACAGGAGCCCTACAAACACTTTTAATTTGTCTGCCAAACTTGGGCGACAGAAATCTGACACATTTTTTTCATTTTTCTGCCAAACTTGGGCGACAGGAGCCCTACAAACACTTTTAATTTGTCTGCCAAACTTGAGCGAAAGAAATCTGACACATTTTTTTCATTTTTCTGCCAAGCTTGGGCGACAGGAGCCCTACAAATACTTGTAATTTGTCTGCCAAACTTGGGCGACAGAAATCTTACACATTTTTTTCATTTTTTTGCTAAACTTGGGCGACAGGAGCCCTACAAATACTTGTAATTTGTCTGCCAAACTTGGGCGACAGAAATCTGACACATTTTTTTCATTTTTTTGCCAAACTTGGGCGACAGGAGCCCTACAAACACTTTTAATTTGTCTGCCAAACTTGCTCGACATAAATCTGACACATTTTTTTCATTTTTCTGCCAAACTTGGGCGACAGGAGCCCTACAAATACTTTTAATTTGTCTGCCAAACTTGGGCGACATAAATCTGACACATTTTTTTCATTTTTCTGCCAAGCTTGGGAGACAGGAGCCCTACAAATACTTGTAATTTGTCTGCCAAACTTGGGCGACATAAATCTGACACATTTTTTTCATTTTTCTGCCAAGCTTGGACGACAGGAGCCCTACAAATACTTGTAATTTGTCTGCCAAACTTGGGCGACAGAAATCTGACACATTTTTTTCATTTTTCTGCCAAACTTGGGCGACAGGAGCCCTACAAACACTTTTAATTTGTCTGCCAAAATTGGGCGACAGAAATCTGACACATTTTTTTCATTTTTCTGCCAAGCTTGGGCGACAGGAGCCCTTCAAATACTTGCAATTTGTCTGCCAAACTTGGGCGACATAAATCTGACACATTTTTTTCATGTTACTGCCAAACTTGGGCGACAGGCTAGAACACTTTTAATTTTTCTGCCAAACTTGGGCGACAGGAGCCCTACAAATACTTTTAATTTGTCTGCCAAACTTGGGCGACATAAATCTGACACATTTTTTTCATTTTTCTGCCAAGCTTGGGAGACAGGAGCCCTACAAATACTTGTAATTTGTCTGCCAAACTTGGGCGACATAAATCTGACACATTTTTTTCATTTTTCTGCCAAACTTGGGCGACAGGAGCCCTACAAACACTTTTAATTTGTCTGCCAAAATTGGGCGACAGAAATCTGACACATTTTTTTTCATTTTTCTGCCAAACTTGGGCGACAGGAGCCCTACAAATACTTTTAATTTGTCTGCCAAACTTGCTCGACATAAATCTGACACATTTTTTTCATTTTTCTGCCAAACTTGGCGACAGGAGCCCTACAAATACTTTTAATTTGTCTGCCAAACTTGGGCGACATAAATCTGACACATTTTTTTCATTTTTCTGCCAAGCTTGGCGACAGGAGCCCTACAAATACTTGTAATTTGTCTGCCAAACTTGGGCGACAGAAATCTGACACATTTTTTTCATTTTTCTGCCAAACTTGGGCGACAGGAGCCCTACAAACACTTTTAATTTGTCTGCCAAACTTAAGCGACAAAAATCTGACACATTTTTTTCATGTTAATGCCAAACTTGGGCGACAGGCGCCCTACAAATACTTTTAATTTGTCTGCCAAACTTGGGCGACAGAAATCTGACACATTTTTTTCATTTGTCTGCCAAACTTGGGCGACAGTAGCTCTACAAATACTTTTAATTTGTCTGCCAAACTTGAGCGACATAAATCTGACACATTTTTTTCATTTTTTTGCCAAACTTGGGCGACAGGAGCCCTACAAACACTTTTAATTTGTCTGCCAAACTTGGGCGACATAAATCTGACACATTTTTTTCATTTGTCTACCAAACTTGGGCGACAGGAGCTCTCCAAATACTTTTAATTTGTCTGCCAAACTTGGGCGACATAAATCTGACACATTTTTTTCATTTTTCTGCCAAGCTTGGGCGACAGGAGCCCTACAAACTCTTTTAATTTGTCTGCCAAACTTGGGCAACAGAAATCTGACACATTTTTTTCATTTTTCTCCAAACTTGGGCGACAGGAGCCCTACAAATACTTTTAATTTGTCTGCCAAACTTGGGCGACATAAATCTGACACATTTTTTTCATTTTTCTGCCAAGCTTGGACGACAGGAGCCCTACAAATACTTGTAATTTGTCTGCCAAACTTGGGCGACAGAAATCTGACACATTTTTTTCATTTTTCTGCCAAACTTGGGCGACAGGAGCCCTACAAACACTTTTAATTTGTCTGCCAAAATTGGGCGACAGAAATCTGACACATTTTTTTCATTTTTCTGCCAAGCTTGGGCGACAGGAGCCCTTCAAATACTTGCAATTTGTCTGCCAAACTTGGGCGACATAAATCTGACACATTTTTTTCATGTTACTGCCAAACTTGGGCGACAGGCTAGAACACTTTTAATTTTTCTGCCAAACTTGGGCGACAGGAGCCCTACAAATACTTTTAATTTGTCTGCCAAACTTGGGCGACATATATCTAACACATTTTTTTCATTTTTCTGCCAAGCTTGGGCGACAGGAGCCCTACAAATACTTGTAATTTGTCTGCCAAACTTGGGCGACAGAAATCTGACACATTTTTTTCATTTTTCTGCCAAACTTGGGCGACAGGAGCCCTACAAACACTTTTAATTTGTCTGCCAAAATTGGGCGACAGAAATCTGACACATTTTTTTCATTTTTCTGCCAAGCTTGGGCGACAGGAGCCCTTCAAATACTTGCAATTTGTCTGCCAAACTTGGGCGACATAAATCTGACACATTTTTTTCATGTTACCGCCAAACTTGGGCGACAGGCTACAAACACTTTTAATTTGTCTGCCAAACTTGGGCGACATAAATCTGACACATTTTTGTCATTTTTCTGCCAAACTTGGGCGACAGGAGCCCTACAAATACTTTTAATTTGTCTGCCAAACTTGCTAGACATAAATCTGACACATTTTTTTCATTTTTCTGCCAAGCTTGGGCGACAGGAGCCCTACAAATACTTTTAATTTGTCTGCCAAACTTGGGCGACAGGAGCCCTACAAACTCTTTTAATTTGTCTGCCAAACTTGGGCGAAAGAAATCTGACACATTTTTTTCATTTTTCTGCCAAGCTTGGGCGACAGGAGCCCTACAAATACTTTCAAGTTGTCTGCCAAACTTGGGCGACAGAAATCTGACACATTTTTTTCATTTTTTTGCTAAACTTGGGCGACAGGAGCCCTACAAATACTTGTAATTTGTCTGCCAAACTTGGGCGACAGAAATCTGACACATTTTTTTCATTTTTCTGCCAAACTTGGGCGACAGGAGCCCTACAAACACTTTTAATTTGTCTGCCAAACTTGGGCGACAGAAATCTGACACATTTTTTTCATTTTTCTGCCAAACTTGGGCGACAGGAGCCCTACAAACACTTTTAATTTGTCTGCCAAACTTGAGCGAAAGAAATCTGACACATTTTTTTCATTTTTCTGCCAAGCTTGGGCGACAGGAGCCCTACAAATACTTGTAATTTGTCTGCCAAACTTGGGCGACAGAAATCTTACACATTTTTTTCATTTTTTTGCTAAACTTGGGCGACAGGAGCCCTACAAATACTTGTAATTTGTCTGCCAAACTTGGGCGACAGAAATCTGACACATTTTTTTCATTTTTTTGCCAAACTTGGGCGACAGGAGCCCTACAAACACTTTTAATTTGTCTGCCAAACTTGCTCGACATAAATCTGACACATTTTTTTCATTTTTCTGCCAAACTTGGGCGACAGGAGCCCTACAAATACTTTTAATTTGTCTGCCAAACTTGGGCGACATAAATCTGACACATTTTTTTCATTTTTCTGCCAAGCTTGGGAGACAGGAGCCCTACAAATACTTGTAATTTGTCTGCCAAACTTGGGCGACAGAAATCTGACACATTTTTTTCATTTTTCTGCCAAACTTGGGCGACAGGAGCCGTACAAACACTTTTAATTTGTCTGCCAAACTTGAGCGACAAAAATCTGACACATTTTTTTCATGTTAATGCTAAACTTGGGCGACAGGCGCCCTACAAACACTTTTAATTTGTCTGCCAAACTTGGGCGACAGAAATATGACACATTTTTTTCATTTTTCTGCCAAACTTGGGCGACAGAAGCCCTACAAACACTTTTAATTTGTCTGCCAAACTTGGGCGACAGAAATCTGACACATTTTTTTAATTTTTCTGCCAAACTTGGGCGACAGGAGCCCTACAAATACTTGTAATTTGTCTGCCAAACTAGGGCGACAGAAATCTGACACATTTTTTTCAATTTTCTGCTAAACTTGGGCGACAGGAGCCCTACAAATACTTGTAATTTGTCTGCCAAACTTGGGCGACAGAAATCTGACACATTTTTTTCATTTTTCTGCCAAACTTGGGCGACAGGAGCCCTACAAACACATTTAATTTGTCTGCCAAACTTGAGCGAAAGAAATCTGACACATTTTTTTGATTTTTCTGCCAAGCTTGGGCGACAGGAGCCCTACAAATACTTGTAATTTGTCTGCCAAACTTGGGCGACAGAAATCTGACACATTTTTTTCATTTTTTTGCTAAACTTGGGCGACAGGAGCCCTACAAATACTTGTAATTTGTCTGCCAAACTTGGGCGACAGAAATCTGACACATTTTTTTCATTTTTTTGCCAAACTTGGGCGACAGGAGCCCTACAAACACTTTTAATTTGTCTGCCAAACTTGGGCGACATAAATCTGACACATTTTTCTCATTTGTCTGCCAAACTTGGGCGACAGGAGCTCTACAAATACTTTTAAATTGTCTGCCAAACTTACGCGACATAAATCTGACACATTTTTTTCATTTTTCTGCCAAGCTTGGGCGACAGGAGCCCTACAAACTCTTTTAATTTGTCTGCCAAACTTGGGCAACAGAAATCTGACACATTTTTTTCATTTTTCTGCCAAACTTGGGCGACAGGAGCCCTACAAATACTTTTAATTTGTCTGCCAACTACAAATACTTGTAATTTGTCTGCCAAACTTGGGCGACAGAAATCTGACACATTTTTTTCATTTGTCTGCCTAACTTGGGCGACAGGAGCCCTACAAACACTTTTAATTTGTCTGCCAAACTTGGGCGACAGAAATCTGACACATTTTTTTCATTTTTCTGCCAAACTTGGGCGACAGGAGCCCTACAAATACTTGTAATTTGTCTGCCAAACTTGGGCGACAGAAATCTGACACATTTTTTTCATTTTTCTGCTAAACTTGGGCGACAGGAGCCCTACAAATACTTGTAATTTGTCTGCCAAACTTGGGCGACAGAAATCTGACACATTTTTTTCATTTTTCTGCCAAACTTGGGCGACAGGAGCCCTACAAATACTTTTAATTTGTCTGCCAACTACAAATACTTGTAATTTGTCTGCCAAACTTGGGCGACAGAAATCTGACACATTTTTTTCATTTTTTTGCCAAACTTGGGCGACAGGAGCCCTACAAACACTTTTAATTTGTCTGCCAAACTTGGGCGACATAAATCTGACACATTTTTCTCATTTGTCTGCCAAACTTGGGCGACAGGAGCTCTACAAATACTTTTAATTTGTCTGCCAAACTTGGGCGACATAAATCTGACACATTTTTTTCATTTTTCTGCCAAGCTTGGGCGACAGGAGCCCTACAAACTCTTTTAATTTGTCTGCCAATCTTGGGCAACAGAAATCTGACACATTTTTTTCATTTTTCTGCCAAACTTGGGCGACAGGAGCCCTACAAATACTTTTAATTTGTCTGCCAACTACAAATACTTGTAATTTGTCTGCCAAACTTGGGCGACAGAAATCTGACACATTTTTTTCATTTTTTCGCCAAACTTGGGCGACAGGAGCCCTACAAACACTTTTAATTTGTCTGCCAAACTTGGGCGACATAAATCTGACACATTTTTCTCATTTGTCTGCCAAACTTGGGCGACAGGAGCCCTACAAACACTTTTAATTTGTCTGCCAAACTTGGGCGACAGAAATCTGACACATTTTTTTTCATTTTTCTGCCAAACTTGGGCGACAGGAGCCCTACAAATACTTGTAATTTGTCTGCCAAACTTGGGCGACAGAAATCTGACACATTTTTTTCATTTTTCTGCTAAACTTGGGCGACAGGAGCCCTACAAATACTTGTAATTTGTCTGCCAAACTTGGGCGACAGAAATCTGACACATTTTTTTCATTTTTCTGCCAAACTTAGGCGACAGGAGCCCTACAAACACATTTAATTTGTCTGCCAAACTTGAGCGAAAGAAATCTGACACATTTTTTTCATTTTTCTGCCAAGCTTGGGCGACAGGAGCCCTACAAATACTTGTAATTTGTCTGCCAAACTTGGGCGACAGAAATCTGACACATTTTTTTCATTTTTTTGCCAAACTTGGGCGACAGGAGCCCTACAAACACTTTTAGTTTGTCTGCCAAACTTGGGCGACAGAAATCTGACACATTTTTTTCATTTTTTTGCCAAACTTGGGCGACGGGAGCCCTACAAACACTTTTAATTTGTCTGCCAAACTTGGGCGACATAAATCTGACACATTTTTTTCATTTGTCTGCCAAACTTGGGCGACAGGAGCTCTACAAATACTTTTAATTTGTCTGCCAATCTTGGGCGACATAAATCTGACACATTTTTTTCATTTTTCTACCAAGCTTGGGCGGCAGGAGCCCTACAAACTCTTTTAATTTGTCTGCCAAACTTGGGCAACAGAAATCTGACTCATTTTTTTCATTTTTCTGCCAAACTTGGGCGACAGGAGCCCTACAAATACTTTTAATTTGTCTGCCAAACTTGGGCGACAGAAATCTGACACATTTTTTTCATTTTTCTGCCAAACTTGGGCGACAGGAGCCCTACAAATACTTTTAATTTGTCTGCCAAACTTGGGTGACAGAAATCTGACAAATTTTTTTCATTTTTTTGCCAAACTTGGGCGACAGGAGCCCTACAAATACTTGTAATTTGTCTGCCAAACTTGGGCGACAGAAATCTGACACATTTTTTTCATTTTTCTGCCAAACTTGGGCGACAGGAGCCCTACAAACACTTTTAATTTGTCTGCCAAACTTGGGCGACAGAAATCTGACACATTTTTTTCATTTTTCTGCCAAACTTGGGCGACAGGAGCCCTACAAACACTTTTAATTTGTCTGCCAAACTTGAGCGACAGAAATCTGACACATTTTTTTCATGTTACTGCCAAACTTGGGCGACAGAAATTTGACACATTTTTTTCATTTTTTTGCCAAACTTGGGCGACAGGAGCCCTACAAACACTTTTAATTTGTCTGCCAAACTTGGGCGACATAAATCTGACACATTTTTTTCATTTGTCTGCCAAACTTGGGCGACAGGAGCTCTACAAATACTTTTAATTTGTCTGCCAAACTTGGGCGACATAAATCTGACACATTTTTTTCATTTTTCTGCCAAGCTTGGGCGACAGGAGCCCTACAAACTCTTTTAATTTGTCTGCCAAACTTGGGCAACAGAAATCTGACACATTTTTTTCATTTTTCTGCTAAACTTGGGCGACAGGAGCCCTACAAATACTTGTAATTTGTCTGCCAAACTTGGGCGACAGAAATCTGACACATTTTTTTCATTTTTCTGCCAAACTTGGGCGGCAGGAGCCCTACAAATAATTTTAATTTGTCTGCCAAACTTGGGCGACATAATTCTGACACATTTTTGTCATTTTTCTGCCAAACTTGGGCGACAGGAGCCCTACAAATACTTTTAATTTGTCTGCCAAACTTGCTCGACATAAATCTGACACATTTTTTTCATTTTTCTGCCAAACTTGGGCGACAGGAGCCCTACAAATACTTTTAATTTGTCTGCCAAACTTGGGCGACATAAATCTGACACATTTTTTTCATTTTTCTGCCAAGCTTGGGCGACAGGAGCCCTACAAATACTTGTAATTTGTCTGCCAAACTTGGGCGACAGAAATCTGACACATTTTTTTCATTTTTTTTGCTAAACTTGGGCGACAGGAGCCCTACAAATACTTGTAATTTGTCTGCCAAACTTGGGCGACAGAAATATGACACATTTTTTTCATTTTTTTTGCCAAACTTGGGCGACAGGAGCCCTACAAACACTTTTAATTTGTCTGCCAAACTTGGGCGACATAAATCTAACACATTTTTTTCATTTTTCTGCCAAACTTGGGCGACAGGAGCCCTACAAATACTTTTAATTTGTCTGCCAAACTTGCTCGACATAAATCTGACACATTTTTTTCATTTTTCTGCCAAACTTGGGCGACAGGAGCTCTACAAATACTTTTAATTTGTCTGCCAAACTTGGGCGACAGAAATCTGACACATTTTTTTCATTTTTTTTGCCAAACTTGGGCGACAGGAGCCCTACAAACACTTTTAATTTGTCTGCCAAACTTGGGCGACATAAATCTGACACATTTTTTTCATTTTTCTGCCAAACTTGGGCGACAGGAGCCCTACAAATACTTTTAATTTGTCTGCCAAACTTGGGCGACAGAAATATGACACATTTTTTTCATTTTTTTTGCCAAACTTGGGCGACAGGAGCCCTACAAACACTTTTAATTTGTCTGCCAAACTTGGGCGACATAAATCTGACACATTTTTTTCATTTTTCTGCCAAACTTGGGCGACAGGAGCCCTACAAATACTTTTAATTTGTCGGCCAAACTTGGGCGACATAAATCTGACACATTTTTTTCATTTTTCTGCCAAGCTTGGGCGACAGGAGCCCTACAAACTCTTTTAATTTGTCTGCCAAACTTGGGCAACAGAAATCTGACACATTTTTTTCATGTTACTGCCAAACTTGGGCGACAGAAATTTGACACATTTTTTTCATTTTTTTGCCAAACTTGGGCGACAGGAGCCCTACAAACACTTTTAATTTGTCTGCCAAACTTGGGCGACATAAATCTGACACATTTTTTTCATTTGTCTGCCAAACTTGGGCGACAGGAGCTCTACAAATACTTTTAATTTGTCTGCCAAACTTGGGCGACATAAATCTGACACATTTTTTTCATTTTTCTGCCAAACTTGGGCGACAGGAGCCCTACAAATACTTTTAATTTGTCTGCCAAACTTGGGTGACAGAAATCTGACAAATTTTTTTCATTTTTTTGCCAAACTTGGGCGACAGGAGCCCTACAAATACTTGTAATTTGTCTGCCAAACTTGGGCGACAGAAATCTGACACATTTTTTTCATTTTTCTGCCAAACTTGGGCGGCAGGAGCCCTACAAATAATTTTAATTTGTCTGCCAAACTTGGGCGACATAATTCTGACACATTTTTGTCATTTTTCTGCCAAACTTGGGCGACAGGAGCCCTACAAATACTTTTAATTTGTCTGCCAAACTTGCTCGACATAAATCTGACACATTTTTTTCATTTTTCTGCCAAACTTGGGCGACAGGAGCCCTACAAATACTTTTAATTTGTCTGCCAAACTTGGGCGACATAAATCTGACACATTTTTTTCATTTTTCTGCCAAGCTTGGGCGACAGGAGCCCTACAAATACTTGTAATTTGTCTGCCAAACTTGGGCGACAGAAATCTGACACATTTTTTTCATTTTTTTTGCTAAACTTGGGCGACAGGAGCCCTACAAATACTTGTAATTTGTCTGCCAAACTTGGGCGACAGAAATATGACACATTTTTTTCATTTTTTTTGCCAAACTTGGGCGACAGGAGCCCTACAAACACTTTTAATTTGTCTGCCAAACTTGGGCGACATAAATCTGACACATTTTTTTCATTTTTCTGCCAAACTTGGGCGACAGGAGCCCTACAAATACTTTTAATTTGTCTGCCAAACTTGCTCGACATAAATCTGACACATTTTTTTCATTTTTCTGCCAAACTTGGGCGACAGGAGCTCTACAAATACTTTTAATTTGTCTGCCAAACTTGGGCGACAGAAATCTGACACATTTTTTTCATTTTTTTTGCCAAACTTGGGCGACAGGAGCCCTACAAACACTTTTAATTTGTCTGCCAAACTTGGGCGACATAAATCTGACACATTTTTTTCATTTTTCTGCCAAACTTGGGCGACAGGAGCCCTACAAATACTTTTAATTTGTCTGCCAAACTTGGGCGACAGAAATATGACACATTTTTTTCATTTTTTTTGCCAAACTTGGGCGACAGGAGCCCTACAAACACTTTTAATTTGTCTGCCAAACTTGGGCGACATAAATCTGACACATTTTTTTCATTTTTCTGCCAAACTTGGGCGACAGGAGCCCTACAAATACTTTTAATTTGTCGGCCAAACTTGGGCGAAATAAATCTGACACATTTTTTTCATTTTTCTGCCAAGCTTGGGCGACAGGAGCCCTTCAAATACTTGCAATTTGTCTGCCAAACTTGGGCGACATAAATCTGACACATTTTTTTCATGTTACTGCCAAACTTGGGCGACAGGCTACAAACAATTTTAATTTGTCTGCCAAACTTGCCGACATAAATCTGACACATTTTTTTCATTTTTCTGCCAAACTTGGGCGACAGGAGCCCTACAAATACTTTTAATTTGTCTGCCAAACTTGGGCGACAGAAATCTGACACTTTTTTTTTCATTTTTTTGCTAAACTTGGGCGACAGGAGCCCTACAAATACTTGTAATTTGTCTGCCAAACTTGGGCGACAGAAATCTGACACATTTTTTTCATTTTTTTGCCAAACTTGGGCGACAGGAGCCCTACAAACACTTTTAATTTGTCTGCCAAACTTGGGCGACATAAATCTGACACATTTTTTTCATTTGTCTGCCAAACTTGGGCGACAGGAGCTCTACAAATACTTTTGATTTGTCTGCCAAACTTGGGCGACATAAATCTGACACATTTTTTTCATTTTTCTGCAAAGCTTGGGCGACAGGAGCCCTACAAACTCTTTTAATTTGTCTGCCAAACTTGGGCAACAGAAATCTGACACATTTTTTTCATTTTTCTGCCAAACTTGGGCGACAGGAGCCCTACAAATACTTTTAATTTGTCTGCCAAACTTGGGCGACATAAATCTGACACATTTTTGTCATTTTTCTGCCAAACTTGGGCGACAGGAGCCGTACAAATACTTTTTATTTGTCTGCCAAACTTGCTCGACATAAATCTGACACATTTTTTTCATTTTTCTGCCAAGCTTGGGCGACAGGAGCCCTACAAATACTTACAATTTGTCTGCCAAACTTGCTCGACAGAAATCTGACACATTTTTTTCATTTTTCTGCCAAGCTTGGGCGACAGGAGCCCTACAAACTCTTTTAATTTGTCTGCCAAACTTGGGTGACAGAAATCTGACAAATTTTTTTCATTTTTTTGCCAAACTTGGGCGACAGGAGCCCTACAAATACTTGTAATTTGTCTGCCAAACTTGGGCGACAGAAATCTGACACATTTTTTTCATTTTTCTGCCAAACTTGGGTGACAGGAGCCCTACAAACACTTTTAATTTGTCTGCCAAACTTGGGCAACAGAAATCTGACACATTTTTTTCATTTTTCTGCCAAACTTGGGCGACAGGAGCCCTACAAACACTTTTAATTTGTCTGCCAAACTTGGGCGACAGAAATCTGACACATTTTTTTCATGTTACTGCCAAACTTGGGCGACAGAAATCTGACACATTTTTTTCATTTTTTTGCCAAACTTGGGCGACAGGAGCCCTACAAATACTTGTAATTTGTCTGCCAAACTTGGGCGACAGAAATCTGACACATTTTTTTCATTTTTTTGCTAAACTTGGGCGACAGGAGCCCTACAAACACTTTTAATTTGTCTGCCAAACTTGAGCGACATAAATCTGACACATTTTTTTCATTTTTCTGCCAAACTTGGGCGACAGGAGCCCTACAAATACTTTTAATTTGTCTGCCAAACTTGCTCGACATAAATCTGACACATTTTTTTCATTTTTCTGCCAAGCTGGGGCGACAGGAGCCCTACAAACTCTTTTAATTTGTCTGCCAAACTTGCTCGACATAAATCTGACACATTTTTTTCATTTTTCTGCCAAACTTGGGCGACAGGAGCTCTACAAATACTTTTAATTTGTCTGCCAAACTTGCTCGACATGAATCTGTCACATTTTTTTCATTTTTCTGCCAAGCTTGGGCGACAGGAGCCCTACAAATACTTGCTATTTGTCTGCCAAACTTGGGCGACATAAATCTGACACATTTTTTTCATTTTTCTGTCAAACTTTGGCGACAGGAGCCCTACAAATACTTGTAATTGTCTGCCAAACTAGGGCGACAGAAATCTGACACATTTTTTTCATTTTTCTGCCAAACTTGGGCGACAGGAGGCCTACAAATACTTTTAATTTGTCTGCCAAACTTTGGCGACATAAATCTGACACATTTTTGTCATTTTTCTGCCAAACTTGGGCGACAGGAGCCCTACAAATACTTTTAATTTGTCTGCCAAACTTGCTCGACATGAATCTGTCACATTTTTTTCATTTTTCTGCCAAACTTGGGCGACAGGAGCCCTACAATTACTTTTAATTTGTCTGCCAAACTTGGGC
Source organism: Villa cingulata (assembly GCA_951394055.1). Taxonomy (NCBI): domain Eukaryota; kingdom Metazoa; phylum Arthropoda; class Insecta; order Diptera; family Bombyliidae; genus Villa; species Villa cingulata. Next base: position 24,117,818 of record OX596019.1, on the reverse strand, counting down.
GACATAAATCTGACACATTTTTTTCATTTTTCTGCCAAGCTTGGGCGACAGGAGCCCTACAAATACTTGCTATTTGTCTGCCAAACTTGGGCGACATAAATCTGACACATTTTTTTCATTTTTCTGTCAAACTTTGGCGACAGGAGCCCTACAAATACTTGTAATTTTCTGCCAAACTAGGGCGACAGAAATCTGACACATTTTTTTCATTTTTCTGCCAAACTTAGGCGACAGGAGCCCTACAAACACTTTTAATTTGTCTGCCAAACTTGAGCGACAAAAATCTGACACATTTTTTTCATGTTACTGCCAAACTTGGGCGACAGGCGCCCTACAAACACTTTTAATTTGTCTGCCAAACTTGGGCGACAGAAATCTGACACATTTTTTTCATTTATCTGCCAAACTTGGGCGACAGGAGCCCTACAAACACTTTTAATTTGTCTGCCAAAATTGGGCGACAGAAATCTGACACATTTTTTTCATTTTTCTGCCAAACTTGGGCGACAGGAGCCCTACAAATACTTGTAATTTGTCTGCCAAACTTGGGCGACAGAAATATGACACATTTTTTTCATTTTTCTGCCAAACTTGGGCAACAGGAGCCCTACAAATACTTTTAATTTGTCTGCCAAACTTGGGCGACATAAATCTGACACATTTTTTTCATTTTTCTGCCAAACTTGGGCGACAGGAGTCCTACAAATACTTTTAATTTGTCTGCCAAACTTGCTCGACATAAATCTGACACATTTTTTTCATTTTTCTGCCAAAATTGGACGACAGGAGCTCTACAAATACTTTTAATTTGTCTGCCAAACTTGGGCGACAGAAATCTGACACATTTTTTTCATTTTTTTGCTAAACTTGGGCGACCGGAGCCCTACAAATACTTGGAATTTGTCTGCCAAACTTGGGCGACAGAAATATGACACATTTTTTTCATTTTTTTTGCCAAACTTGGGCGACAGGAGCCCTAAAAACACTTTTAATTTGTCTGCCAAACTTGGGCGACATAAGTCTGACACATTTTTTTCATTTTTCTGCCAAACTTCGGCGACAGGAGCCCTACAAATACTTTTAATTTGTCTGCCAAACTTGGGCGACATAAATCTGACACATTTTTTTCATTTTTCTGCCAAACTTGGGCGACAGGAGCCCTACAAATACTTTTAATTTGTCTGCCAAACTTGGGCGAAATAAATCTGACACATTTTTTTCATGTTACTGCCAAACTTGGGCGACAGGCTACAAACACTTTTAATTTGTCTGCCAAACTTGCCGACATAAATCTGACACATTTTTTTCATTTTTCTGCCAAACTTGGGCGACAGGAGCCCTACAAATACTTTTCATTTGTCTGCCAAACTTGGGCGACAGAAATCTGACACATTTTTTTCATTTTTTTGCTAAACTTGGGCGACAGGAGCCCTACAAATACTTGTAATTTGTCTGCCAAACTTGGGCGACAGAAATCTGACACATTTTTTTCATTTTTTTGCCAAACTTGGGCGACAGGAGCCCTACAAACACTTTTAATTTGTCTGCCAAACTTGGGCGACATAAATCTGACACATTTTTTTCATTTGTCTGCCAAACTTGGGCGACAGGAGCTCTACAAATACTTTTAATTTGTCTGCCAAACTTGGGCGACATAAATCTGACACATTTTTTTCATTTTTCTGCCAAGCTTGGGCGACAGGAGCCCTACAAACTCTTTTAATTTGTCTGCCAAACTTGGGCAACAGAAATCTGACACATTTTTTTCATTTTTCTGCCAAACTTTGGCGACAGGAGCCCTACAAATACTTTTAATTTGTCTGCCAAACTTGGGCGACATAAATCTGACACATTTTTGTCATTTTTCTGCCAAACTTGGGCGACAGGAGCCCTACAAATACTTTTAATTTGTCTGCCAAACTTGCTCGACATAAATCTGACACATTTTTTTCATTTTTCTGCCAAGCTTGGGCGACAGGAGCCCTACAAATACTTACAATTTGTCTGTCAAACTTGCTCGACAGAAATCTGACACATTTTTTTCATTTTTCTGCCAAACATGGGCGACAGGAGCCCTACAAATACTTTTAATTTGTGTGCCAAACTTGGGTGACAGAAATCTGACACATTTTTTTCATTTTTCTGCCAAACTTGGGCGACAGGAGCCCTACAAACACTTTTAATTTGTCTGCCAAACTTGGGCGACAGAAATCTGACACATTTTTTTCATTTTTCTGCCAAACTTGGGCGACAGGAACCCTACAAACACTTTTAATTTGTCTGCCAAACATGAGCGACAGAAATCTGACACATTTTTTTCATGTTACTGCCAAACTTGGGCGACAGAAATCTGACACATTTTTTTCATTTTTTTGCTAAACTTGGGCGACAGGAGCCCTATAAACACTTTTAATTTGTCTGCCAAACTTGGGCGACATAAATCTGACACATTTTTTTCTTTTGTCTGCCAAACTTGGGCGACAGGAGCTCTACAAATACTTTTAATTTGTCTGCCAAACTTGGGCGACATAAATCTGACACATTTTTTTCATTTTTCTGCCAAGCTTGGGCGACAGGAGCCCTACAAACTCTTTTAATTTGTCTGCCAAACTTGGGCAACAGAAATCTGACACATTTTTTTCATTTTTCTGCCAAACTTGGGCGACAGGAGCCCTATAAATACTTTTAATTTGTCTGCCAAACTTGGGCGACATAAATCTGACACATTTTTTTCATTTTTCTGCCAAGCTTGGGCGACAGGAGCCCTACAAATACTTTTAATTTGTCTGCCAAACTTGGGCGACATAAATCTGACACATTTTTTTCATTTTTCTGCCAAGCTTGGGCGACAGGATCCCTACAAATACTTGCAATTTGTCTGCCAAACTTGTTCGACATAAATCTGACACATTTTTTTCATTTTTCTGCCAAACTTGGGCGACAGGAGCCCTACAAACACTTTTAATTTTTCTGCCAAACTTGAGCGAAAGAAATCTAACACATTTTTTTCATTTTCCTGCCAAGCTTGGGCGACAGGAGCCCTACAAACACTTTTAATTTGTCTGCCAAACATGAGCGACAGAAATCTGACACATTTTTTTCATGTTACTGCCAAACTTGGGCGACAGAAATCTGACACATTTTTTTCATTTTTTTGCTAAACTTGGGCGACAGGAGCCCTATAAACACTTTTAATTTGTCTGCCAAACTTGGGCGATATAAATCTGACACATTTTTTTCTTTTGTCTGCCAAACTTGGGCGACAGGAGCTCTACAAATACTTTTAATTTGTCTGCCAAACTTGGGCGACATAAATCTGACACATTTTTTTCATTTTTCTGCCAAGCTTGGGCGACAGGAGCCCTACAAACTCTTTTAATTTGTCTGCCAAACTTGGGCAACAGAAATCTGACACATTTTTTTCATTTTTCTGCCAAACTTGGGCGACAGGAGCCCTACAAATACTTTTAATTTGTCTGCCAAACTTGGGCGACATAAATCTGACACATTTTTTTCATTTTTCTGCCAAGCTTGGGCGACAGGAGCCCTACAAATACTTTTAATTTGTCTGCCAAACTTGGGCGACATAAATCTGACACATTTTTTTAATTTTTCTGCCAAGCTTGGGCGACAGGATCCCTACAAATACTTGCAATTTGTCTGCCAAACTTGTTCGACATAAATCTGACACATTTTTTTCATTTTTCTGCCAAACTTGGGCGACAGGAGCCCTACAAACACTTTTAATTTTTCTGCCAAACTTGAGCGAAAGAAATCTGACACATTTTTTTCATTTTCCTGCCAAACTTGGGCGACAGGAGCTCTACAAATAATTTTAATTTGTCTGCCAAACTTGGGCGACATAAATCTGACACATTTTTTTCATTTTTCTGCCCAGCTTGGGCGACAGGAGCCCTACAAACTCTTTTAATTTGTCTGCCAAACTTGGGCAACAGAAATCTGACACATTTTTTTCATTTTTCTGCCAAACTTGGGCGACAGGAGCCCTACAAATACTTTTCATTTGTCTGCCAAACTTGGGCGACATAAATCTGACACATTTTTTTCATTTTTCTGCCCAGCTTGGGCGACAGGAGCCCTACAAACTCTTTTAATTTGTCTGCCAAACTTGGGCAACAGAAATCTGACACATTTTTTTCATTTTTCTGCCAAACTTGGGCGACAGGAGCCCTACAAATACTTTTCATTTGTCTGCCAAACTTGGGCGACAGAAATCTAACACATTTTTTTCATTTTTTTGCTAAACTTGAGCGACAGGAGCCCTACAAATACTTTTCATTTGTCTGCCAAACTTGGGCGACAGAAATCTGACACATTTTTTTCATTTTTTTGCTAAACTTGGGCGACAGGAGCCCTACAAATACTTGTAATTTGTCTGCCAAACTTGGGCGACAGAAATCTGACACATTTTTTTCATTTTTCTGCCAAGCTTGGGCGACAGGAGCCCTACAAACTCTTTTAATTTGTCTGCCAAACTTGGGCAACAGAAATCTGACACATTTTTTTCATTTTTCTGCCAAACTTGGGCGACAGGAGCCCTACAAATACTTGTATTTTGTCTTCCAATCTTGGGCAACAGAAATCTGACACATTTTTTTCATTTTTCTGCCCAGCTTGGGCGACAGGAGCCCTACAAACTCTTTTAATTTGTCTGCCAAACTTGGGCAACAGAAATCTGACACATTTTTTTCATTTTTCTGCCAAACTTGGGCGACAGGAGCCCTACAAATACTTTTCATTTGTCTGCCAAACTTGGGCGACAGAAATCTAACACATTTTTTTCATTTTTCTGCCAAGCTTGGGCGACAGGAGCCCTACAAATACTTACAATTTGTCTGTCAAACTTGCTCGACAGAAATCTGACTCATTTTTTTCATTTTTCTGCCAAACATGGGCGACAGGAGCCCTACAAATACTTTTAATTTGTCTGCCAAACTTGGGTGACAGAAATCTGACACATTTTTTTCATTTTTCTGCCAAACTTGGGCGACAGGAGCCCTACAAACACTTTTAATTTGTCTGCCAAACTTGGGCGACATAAATCTGACACATTTTTTTCATTTTTCTGCCCAGCTTGGGCGACAGGAGCCCTACAAACTCTTTTAAATTGTCTGCCAAACTTGGGCAACAGAAATCTGACACATTTTTTTCATTTTTCTGCCAAACTTGGGCGACAGGAGCCCTACAAATACTTGTATTTTGTCTTCCAATCTTGGGCAACAGAAATCTGACACATTTTTTTCATTTTTCTGCCAAACTTGGGCGACAGGAGCTCTACAAATAATTTTAATTTGTCTGCCAAACTTGGGCGACATAAATCTGACACATTTTTTTCATTTTTCTGCCCAGCTTGGGCGACAGGAGCCCTACAAACTCTTTTAATTTGTCTGCCAAACTTGGGCAACAGAAATCTGACACATTTTTTTCATTTTTCTGCCAAACTTGGGCGACAGGAGCCCTACAAATACTTTTCATTTGTCTGCCAAACTTGGGCGACAGAAATCTAACACATTTTTTTCATTTTTTTGCTAAACTTGGGCGACAGGAGCCCTACAAATACTTTTAATTTGTCTGCCAAACTTGGGCGAAATAAATCTGACACATTTTTTTCATGTTACTGCCAAACTTGGGCGACAGGCTACAAACACTTTTAATTTGTCTGCCAAACTTGCCGACATAAATCTGACACATTTTTTTCATTTTTCTGCCAAACTTGGGCGACAGGAGCCCTACAAATACTTTTCATTTGTCTGCCAAACTTGGGCGACAGAAATCTGACACATTTTTTTCATTTTTTTGCTAAACTTGGGCGACAGGAGCCCTACAAATACTTGTAATTTGTCTGCCAAACTTGGGCGACAGAAATCTGACACATTTTTTTCATTTTTCTGCCAAGCTTGGGCGACAGGAGCCCTACAAACTCTTTTAATTTGTCTGCCAAACTTGGGCAACAGAAATCTGACACATTTTTTTCATTTTTCTGCCAAACTTGGGCGACAGGAGCCCTACAAATACTTTTAATTTGTCTGCCAAACTTGGGCGACATAAATCTGACACATTTTTGTCATTTTTCTGCCAAACTTGGGCGACAGGAGCCCTACAAATACTTTTAATTTGTCTGCCAAACTTGCTCGACATAAATCTGACACATTTTTTTCATTTTTCTGCCAAGCTTGGGCGACAGGAGCCCTACAAATACTTACAATTTGTCTGTCAAACTTGCTCGACAGAAATCTGACACATTTTTTTCATTTTTCTGCCAAACATGGGCGACAGGAGCCCTACAAATACTTTTAATTTGTCTGCCAAACTTGGGTGACAGAAATCTGACACATTTTTTTCATTTTTCTGCCAAACTTGGGCGACAGGAGCCCTACAAACACTTTTAATTTGTCTGCCAAACTTGGGCGACAGAAATCTGACACATTTTTTTCATTTTTCTGCCAAACTTGGGCGACAGGAACCCTACAAACACTTTTAATTTGTCTGCCAAACATGAGCGACAGAAATCTGACACATTTTTTTCATGTTACTGCCAAACTTGGGCGACAGAAATCTGACACATTTTTTTCATTTTTTTGCTAAACTTGGGCGACAGGAGCCCTATAAACACTTTTAATTTGTCTGCCAAACTTGGGCGACATAAATCTGACACATTTTTTTCTTTTGTCTGCCAAACTTGGGCGACAGGAGCTCTACAAATACTTTTAATTTGTCTGCCAAACTTGGGCGACATAAATCTGACACATTTTTTTCATTTTTCTGCCAAGCTTGGGCGACAGGAGCCCTACAAACTCTTTTAATTTGTCTGCCAAACTTGGGCAACAGAAATCTGACACATTTTTTTCATTTTTCTGCCAAACTTGGGCGACAGGAGCCCTACAAATACTTTTAATTTGTCTGCCAAACTTGCTCGACATAAATCTGACACATTTTTTTCATTTTTCTGCCAAGCTTGGGCGACAGGAGCCCTACAAATACTTTTAATTTGTCTGCCAAACTTGGGCGACATAAATCTGACACATTTTTTTCATTTTTCTGCCAAGCTTGGGCGACAGGATCCCTACAAATACTTGCAATTTGTCTGCCAAACTTGTTCGACATAAATCTGACACATTTTTTTCATTTTTCTGCCAAACTTGGGCGACAGGAGCCCTACAAACACTTTTAATTTGTCTGCCAAACTTGAGCGAAAGAAATCTGACACATTTTTTTCATTTTCCTGCCAAGCTTGGGCGACAGGAGCCCTACAAACACTTTTAATTTGTCTGCCAAACATGAGCGACAGAAATCTGACACATTTTTTTCATGTTACTGCCAAACTTGGGCGACAGAAATCTGACACATTTTTTTCATTTTTTTGCTAAACTTGGGCGACAGGAGCCCTATAAACACTTTTAATTTGTCTGCCAAACTTGGGCGATATAAATCTGACACATTTTTTTCTTTTGTCTGCCAAACTTGGGCGACAGGAGCTCTACAAATACTTTTAATTTGTCTGCCAAACTTGGGCGACATAAATCTGACACATTTTTTTCATTTTTCTGCCAAGCTTGGGCGACAGGAGCCCTACAAACTCTTTTAATTTGTCTGCCAAACTTGGGCAACAGAAATCTGACACATTTTTTTCATTTTTCTGCCAAACTTGGGCGACAGGATCCCTACAAATACTTGCAATTTGTCTGCCAAACTTGGGCGACATAAATCTGACACATTTTTTTCATTTTTCTGCCAAGCTTGGGCGACAGGAGCCCTACAAATACTTTTAATTTGTCTGCCAAACTTGGGCGACATAAATCTGACACATTTTTTTAATTTTTCTGCCAAGCTTGGGCGACAGGATCCCTACAAATACTTGCAATTTGTCTGCCAAACTTGTTCGACATAAATTTGACACATTTTTTTCATTTTTCTGCCAAACTTGGGCGACAGGAGCCCTACAAACACTTTTAATTTTTCTGCCAAACTTGAGCGAAAGAAATCTGACACATTTTTTTCATTTTCCTGCCAAGCTTGGGCGACAGGAGCCCTACAAATACTTGTATTTTGTCTTCCAATCTTGGGCAACAGAAATCTGACACATTTTTTTCATTTTTCTGCCAAACTTGGGCGACAGGAGCTCTACAAATAATTTTAATTTGTCTGCCAAACTTGGGCGACATAAATCTGACACATTTTTTTCATTTTTCTGCCGAGCTTGGGCGACAGGAGCCCTACAAACTCTTTTAATTTGTCTGCCAAACTTGGGCAACAGAAATCTGACACATTTTTTTCATTTTTCTGCCAAACTTGGGGGACAGGAGCCCTACAAATACTTTTAATTTGTCTGCCAAACTTGGGCGACATAAATCTGACACATTTTTGTCATTTTTCTGCCAAACTTGGGCGACAGGAGCCCTACAAATACTTTTAATTTGTCTGCCAAACTTGGGCTACATAAATCTGACACATTTTTTTCATTTTTCTGTAAAACTTGGGCGACAGGAGCCCTACAAATACTTGTAATTTGTCTGCCAAACTTGGGCGACATAAATCTGACACATTTTTTTCATTTTTCTGCCAAGCTTGGGCGACAGGAGCCCTACAAATACTTTTAATTTGTCTGCCAAACTTGAGCGAAAGAAATCTGACACATTTTTTTCATTTTCCTGCCAAGCTTGGGCGACAGGAGCCCTACAAATACTTTTAATTTGTCTGCCAAACTTGGCGACATAAATCTGACACATTTTTGTCATTTTTCTGCCAAACTTGGGCGACAGGAGCCCTACAAATACTTTTAATTTGTCTGCCAAACTTGCTCGACATAAATCTGACACATGTTTTTCATTTTTCTGCCAAGCTTGGGCGACAGGAGCCCTACAAATACTTACAATTTGTCTGTCAAACTTGCTCGACAGAAATCTGACACATTTTTTTCATTTTTCTGCCAAACATGGGCGACAGGAGCCCTACAAATACTTTTAATTTGTCTGCCAAACTTGGGTGACAGAAATCTGACACATTTTTTTCATTTTTCTGCCAAACTTGGGCGAAAGAAATCTGACACATTTTTTTCATTTTCCTGCCAAGCTTGGGCGACAGGAGCCCTACAAACACTTTTAATTTGTCTGCCAAACATGAGCGACAGAAATCTGACACATTTTTTTCATGTTACTGCCAAACTTGGGCGACAGAAATCTGACACATTTTTTTCATTTTTTTGCTAAACTTGGGCGACAGGAGCCCTATAAACACTTTTAATTTGTCTGCCAAACTTGGGCGATATAAATCTGACACATTTTTTTCTTTTGTCTGCCAAACTTGGGCGACAGGAGCTCTACAAATACTTTTAATTTGTCTGCCAAACTTGGGCGACATAAATCTGACACATTTTTTTCATTTTTCTGCCAAGCTTGGGCGACAGGAGCCCTACAAACTCTTTTAATTTGTCTGCCAAACTTGGGCAACAGAAATCTGACACATTTTTTTCATTTTTCTGCCAAACTTGGGCGACAGGAGCCCTACAAATACTTTTAATTTGTCTGCCAAACTTGGGCGACATAAATCTGACACATTTTTTTCATTTTTCTGCCAAGCTTGGGCGACAGGAGCCCTACAAATACTTTTAATTTGTCTGCCAAACTTGGGCGACATAAATCTGACACATTTTTTTAATTTTTCTGCCAAGCTTGGGCGACAGGATCCCTACAAATACTTGCAATTTGTCTGCCAAACTTGTTCGACATAAATTTGACACATTTTTTTCATTTTTCTGCCAAACTTGGGCGACAGGAGCCCTACAAACACTTTTAATTTTTCTGCCAAACTTGAGCGAAAGAAATCTGACACATTTTTTTCATTTTCCTGCCAAGCTTGGGCGACAGGAGCCCTACAAATACTTGTATTTTGTCTTCCAATCTTGGGCAACAGAAATCTGACACATTTTTTTCATTTTTCTGCCAAACTTGGGCGACAGGAGCTCTACAAATAATTTTAATTTGTCTGCCAAACTTGGGCGACATAAATCTGACACATTTTTTTCATTTTTCTGCCGAGCTTGGGCGACAGGAGCCCTACAAACTCTTTTAATTTGTCTGCCAAACTTGGGCAACAGAAATCTGACACATTTTTTTCATTTTTCTGCCAAACTTGGGGGACAGGAGCCCTACAAATACTTTTAATTTGTCTGCCAAACTTGGGCGACATAAATCTGACACATTTTTGTCATTTTTCTGCCAAACTTGGGCGACAGGAGCCCTACAAATACTTTTAATTTGTCTGCCAAACTTGGGCTACATAAATCTGACACATTTTTTTCATTTTTCTGCAAAACTTGGGCGACAGGAGCCCTACAAATACTTGTAATTTGTCTGCCAAACTTGGGCGACATAAATCTGACACATTTTTTTCATTTTTCTGCCAAGCTTGGGCGACAGGAGCCCTACAAATACTTGCAATTTGTCTGCCAAACTTGCTCGACAGAAATCTGACACATTTTTTTCATTTTTCTGACAAACTTGGGCGACAGGAGCCCTACAAATACTTTTAATTTGTCTGCCAAACTTGGGCGACAGAAATCCTACAAATTTTTTTCATTTTTTTGCTAAACTTGGGCGACAGGAGCCCTACAAATACTTTTAATTTGTCTGCCAAACTTGGGCGACATAAATCTGACACATTTTTGTCATTTTTCTGCCAAACTTGGGCGACAGGAGCCCTAAAAATACTTTTAATTTGTCTGCCAAACTTGGGCTACATAAATCTGACACATTTTTTTCATTTTTCTGCCTAACTTGGGCGACAGGAGCACTACAAATACTTTTAATTTGTCTGCCAAACTTGGGCGACATAAATCTGACACATTTTTTTAATTTTTTGCCAAGCTTGGGCGACAGGAGCCCTAAAAATACTTTCAATTTGTCTGCCAAACTTGCTCGACAGAAATCCTACAAATTTTTTTCATTTTTTCGTTAAACTTGGGCGACAGGAGCCCTACAAATACTTTTCATTTGTCTGCCAAACTTTGGCGACAGAAATCTGACACATTTTTTTCATTTTTTTGCTAAACTTGGGCGACAGGAGCCCTACAAATACTTGTAATTTGTCTGCCAAACTTGCTCGACATAAATCTGACACATTTTTTTCATTTTTCGGCCAAGCTTGGGCGACAGGAGCCCTACAAATACTTACAATTTGTCTGTCAAACTTGCTCGACAGAAATCTGACACATTTTTTTCATTTTTCTGCCAAACTTGGGCGACAGGAGCCCTACAAATACTTTTAATTTGTCTGCCAAACTTGGGTGACAGAAATCTGACAAATTTTTTTCATTTTTTTGCCAAACTTGGGCGACAGGAGCCCTACAAATACTTGTAATTTGTCTGCCAAACTTGGGCGACAGAAATCTGACACATTTTTTTCATTTTTCTGCCAAACTTGGGCGACAGGAGCCCTACAAACACTTTTAATTTGTCTGCCAAACTTGGGCGACAGAAATCTGACACATTTTTTTCATTTTTCTGCCAAACTTGGGCGACAGGAACCCTACAAACACTTTTAATTTGTCTGCCAAACATGAGCGACAGAAATCTGACACATTTTTTTCATGTTACTGCCAAACTTGGGCGACAGAAGTCTGACACATTTTTTTCATTTTTTTGCCAAACTTGGTTGACAGGAGCCCTATAAACACTTTTAATTTGTCTGCCAAACTTGGGCGACATAAATCTGACACATTTTTTTCATTTGTCTGCCAAACTTGGGCGACAGGAGCTCTACAAATACTTTTAATTTGTCTGCCAAACTTGGGCGACATAAATCTGACACATTTTTTTCATTTGTCTGCCAAACTTGGGCGACAAGAGCTCTACAAATACTTTTAATTTGTCTGCCAAACTTGCCGAACTAAATCTGACACATTTTTTTCATTTTTCTGCCGAGCTTGGGCGACAGGAGCCCTACAAACTATTTTAATTTGTCGGCCAAACTTGGGCAACAGAAATCTAACACATTTTTTTCATTTTTCTGCCAAGCTTGGGCGACAGGAGCCCTACAAATACTTGTAATTTGTCTGCCAAACTTGGGCGACAGAAATCTGACACATTTTTTTCATTTTTTTGCCAAACTTGGGCGACAGGAGCCCTACAAACACTTTTAATTTGTCTGCCAAACTTGGGCGATATAAATCTGACACATTTCATTTTTCTGCCGAGCTTGGGCGACAGGAGCCCTACAAACTCTTTTAATTTGTCTGCCTAACTTGGGCAACAGAAATCTGACACATTTTTTTCATTTTTCTGCCAAGCTTGGGCGACAGGAGCCCTACAAATACTTGTAATTTGTCTGCCAAACTTGGGCGACAGAAATCTGACACATTTTTTTCATTTTTTTGCCAAACTTGGGCGACAGGAGCCCTACAAATACTTTTAATTTGTCTGGCAAACTTGGGCGACATAAATCTGACACATTTTTTTCATTTTTCTGCCAAACTTGGGCGACAGGAGCCCTACAAATACTTTTAATTTGTCTGCCAAACTTGGACGACATAAATCTGACACATGTTTTTCATTTTTCTGCCAAACTTGGGCGACAGGAGCCCTACAAACACTTTTAATTTGTCTGCCAAACTTGAGCGAAAGAAATCTGACACATTTTTTTCATTTTTTTGCCAAGCTTGGGCGACAGGAGCCCTACAAATACTTGTAATTTGTCTGCCAAACTTGGGCGACAGAAATCTGACACATTTTTTTCATTTTTTTTGCTAAACTTGGGCGACAGGAGCCCTACAAATACTTGTAATTTGTCTGCCAAACTTGGGCGACATAAATCTGACACATTTTCTTCATTTGTCTGCCAAACTTGGGCGACAGGAGCTCTACAAATACTTTTAATTTGTCTGCCAAACTTGCCGACATAAATCTTACACATTTTTTTCATTTTTCTGCCGAGCTTGGGCGACAGGAGCCCTACAAACTCTTTTAATTTGTCTGCCAAACTGGGGCAACAGAAATCTAACACATTTTTGCCATTTTTCTGCCAAACTTGGGCGACAGGAGCCCTACAAATACTTTTAATTTGTCTGCCAAACTTGCTCGACATAAATCTGACACATTTTTTTCATTTTTCTGCCAAGCTTGGGCGACAGGAGCCCTACAAATACTTTTAATTTGTCTGCCAAACTTGGGCGACATAAATCTGACACATTTTTGTCATTTTTCTGCAAAGCTTGGGCGACAGGATCCCTACAAATACTTGCAATTTGTCTGCCAAACTTGGGCAACAGAAATCTGACACATTTTTTTCATTTTTCTGCCAAACTTGGGCGACAGGAGCCCTACAAATACTTGTAATTTGTCTGCCAAAATTGGGCGACATAAATCTGACACATTTTTTTCATTTTTCTGCAAAACTTGGGCGACAGGAGCCCTACAAACACTTTTAATTTGTCTAGCAAACTTGGGCGACATAAATCTGACACATTTTTTTCATTTTTCTGCCAAACTTGGGCGACAGGAGCCCTACAAATTCTTTTAATTTGTCTGCCAAACTTGGGCGACAGAAATCTGACACATTTTTTTCATTTTTTTGCTAAACTTGGGCGACAGGAGCCCTACAAATACTTGTAATTTGTCTGCCAAAATTGGGCGACATAAATCTGACACATTTTTGTCATTTTTCTGCCAAACTTGGGCGACAGGAGCCCTATAAAAAATACTTTTAATTTGTCTGCCAAACTTGGGCTACATAAATCTGACACATTTTTTTCATTTTTCTGCCAAACTTGGGCGACAGGAGCCCTACAAATACTTTTAATTTGTCTAGCAAACTTGGGCGACATAAATCTGACACATTTTTTTCATTTTTCTGCCAAACTTGGGCGACAGGAGCCCTACAAATACTTTTAATTTGTCTGCCAAACTTGGGCGACAGAAATCTGACACATTTTTTTCATTTTTTTGCTAAACTTGGGCGACAGGAGCCCTACAAATACTTGTAATTTGTCTGCCAAACTTGGGCGACATAAATCTGACACATTTTTTTCATTTTTCTGCCAAACTTGGGCGACAGGAGCCCTACAAACACTTTTAATTTGTCTGCCAAACTTGAGCGAAAGAAATCTGACACATTTTTTTCATTTTTCTGCCAAGCTTGGGCGACAGGAGCCCTACAAATACTTTTAATTTGTCTGCCAAACTTGGGCGACAGAAATCTGACACATTTTTTTCATTTTTTTGCTAAACTTGGGCGACAGGAGCCCTACAAATACTTGTAATTTGTCTGCCAAAATTGGGCGACATAAATCTGACACATTTTTTTCATTTTTCTGCAAAACTTGGGCGACAGGAGCCCTACAAACACTTTTAATTTGTCTGCCAAACTTGAGCGAAAGAAATCTGACACATTTTTTTCATTTTTCTGCCAAGCTTGGGCGACAGGAGCCCTACAAATACTTGTAATTTGTCTGCCAAACTTGGGCAACAGAAATCTGACACATTTTTTTCATTTTTTTACTAAACTTGGGCGACAGGAGCCCTACAAATACTTGTAATTTGTCTGCCAAACTTGGGCGACAGAAATCTGACACATTTTTTTCATTTTTTTGCCAAACTTGGGCGACAGGAGCCCTACAAACACTTTTAATTTGTCTGCCAAACTTGGGCGACATTAATCTGACACATTTTTTTCATTTGTCTGCCAAACTTGGGCGACAGGAGCTCTACAAATACTTTTAATTTGTCTGCCAAACTTGAGCGACATAAATCTGACACATTTTTTTCATTTTTCTGCCGAGCTTGGGCGATCTGACACATTTTTTTCATTTTTCTGCCAAACTTGGGCGACAGGAGCCCTACAAATACTTTTAATTTGTCTGCCAAACTTGAGCGACATAAATCTGACACATTTTTGCCATTTTTCTGCCAGACTTGGGCGACAGGAGTCCTACAAATACTTTTAATTTGTCTGCCAAACTTGCTCGACATAAATCTGACACATTTTTTTCATTTTTCTGCCAAACTTGGGCGACAGGAGCCCTACAAATACTTTTAATTTGTCTGCCAACTACAAATACTTGTAATTTGTCTGCCAAACTTGGGCGACAGAAATCTGACACATTTTTTTTCATTTTTCTGCCAAACTTGGGCGACAGGAGCCCTACAAACACTTTTAATTTGTCTGCCAAACTTGCTCGACAGAAATCTGACACATTTTTTTCATTTTTCTGCCAAACTTGGGCGACAGGATCCCTACAAATACTTTTAATTTGTCTGCGAAACTTGGGCGACATAAATCTGACACATTTTTTTCATTTTTTTGCTAAACTTGGGCGACAGGAGCCCTACAAATACTTGTAATTTGTCTGCCAAACTTGGGCGACAGAAATCTGACACATTTTTTTCATTTTTCTGCCAAACTTGGGCGACAGGAGCCCTACAAACACTTTTAATTTGTCTGCCAAACTTGAGCGACAGAAATCTGACACATTTTTTTCATGTTACTGCCAAACTTGGGCGACAGGAGCCCTACAAATACTTGTAATTTGTCTGCCAAACTTGGGCGACAGAAATCTGACAAATTTTTTTCATTTTTCTGCCAAACTTGGGCGACAGGAGCCCTACAAATACTTGTAATTTGTCTGCCAAACTTGGGCGACATAAATCTGACACATTTTTTTCATTTTTCTGCCAAACTTGGGCGACAGGAGCCCTACAAATACTTTTAATATGTCTGCCAAACTTGGGCGACATAAATCTGACACATTTTTTTCATTTTTCTGCCAAACTTGGGCGACAGGAGCCCTACAAATACTTTTAATTTGTCTGCCAAGCTTGGGCGACATAAATCTGACACATTTTTGTCATTTTTCTGCCAAGCTTGGGCGACAGGATCCCTACAAATACTTGCAATTTGTCTGCCAAACTTGCTCGACATAAATCTGACACATTTTTTTCATTTTTCTGCCAAACTTGGGCGACAGGAGCCCTACAAATACTTTTAATTTGTCTGCCAAACTTGGGCGACATAAATCTGACACATTTTTGTCATTTTTCTGCCAAGCTTGGGCGACAGGATCTCTACAAATACTTGCAATTTGTCTGCCAAACTTGCTCGACATAAATCTGACACATTTTTTCATTTTTCTGCCAAACTTGGGCGACAGGTGCCCTACAAACACTTTTAATTTGTCTGCCAAACTTGAGCGAAAGAAATCTGACACATTTTTTTCATTTTCCTGCCAAGCTTAGGCGACAGGAGCCCTACAAATACTTGTAATTTGTCTGCCAAACTTGGGCAACAGAAATCTGACACATTTTTTTCATTTTTCTGCCAAACTTGGGCGACAGGAGCCCTACAAATACTTTTAATTTGTCTGCCAAACTTGGGCGACATAAATCTGACACATTTTTTTCATTTTTCTGCCAAGCTTGGGCTACAGGAGCCCTACAAATACTTGTAATTTGTCTGCCAAACTTGGGCGACAGAAATCTGATACATTTTTTTCATTTTTCTGCCAAACTTGGGCGACACGAGCCCTACAAACACTTTTAATTTGTCTGCCAAACTTGAGCGACAAAAATCTGACACATTTTTTTCATGTTAATGCCAAACTTGGGCGACAGGCGCCCTACAAACACTTTTAATTTGTCTGCCAAACTTGGGCGACAGAAATCTGACACATTTTTTTCATTTTTCTGCCAAACTTGGGCGACAGGAGCCCTACAAACACTTTTAATTTGTCTGCCAAACTTGGGCGACAGAAATCTGACACATTTTTTTCATTTTTCTGCCAAACTTGGGCGACAGGAGCCCTACAAATACTTGTAATTTGTCTGCCAAACTTGGGCGACAGAAATCTGACACATTTTTTTCATTTTTCTGCCAAACTTGGGCGACAGGAGCCCTACAAACACTTGTAATTTGTCTGCCAAACTTGGGCGAAAGAAATCTGACACATTTTTTTCATTTTTCTGCCAACCTTGGGCGACAGGAGCCCTACAAACACTTTTAATTTGTCTGCCAAACTTGAGCGAAAGAAATCTGACACATTTTTTTCATTTTTCTGCCAAGCTTGGGCGACAGGAGCCCTACAAATACTTGTAATTTGGCTGCCAAACTTGCTCGACATAAATCTGACACATTTTTTTCATTTTTCTGCCAAACTTGGGCGACAGGTGCCCTACAAACACTTTTAATTTGTCTGCCAAACTTGAGCGAAAGAAATCTGACACATTTGTTTCATTTTCCTGCCAAACTTGGGCGACAGGAGCCCTACAAACTCTTTTAATTTGTCTGCCAAACTTGGGCAACAGAAATCTGACACATTTTTTTCATTTTTCTGCCAAACTTGGGCGACAGGAGCCCTACAAATACTTTTAATTTGTCTGCCAAACTTGGGCGACATAAATCTGACACATTTTTGTCATTTTTCTGCCAAACTTGGGCGACAGGAGCCCTACAAATACTTGTACTTTGTCTGCCAAACTTGGGCGACATAAGTCTGACACATTTTTTTCATTTTTCTGCCAAGCTTGGGCGACAGGAGCCCTACAAATACTTGCAATTTGTATGCCAAACTTGCTCGACAGAAATCTGACACATTTTTTTCATTTTCCTGCCAAGCTTAGGCGACAGGAGCCCTACAAATACTTGTAATTTGTCTGCCAAACTTGGGCAACAGAAATCTGACACATTTTTTTCATTTTTCTGCCAAACTTGGGCGACAGGAGCCCTACAAATACTTTTAATTTGTCTGCCAAACTTGGGCGACATAAATCTGACACATTTTTTTCATTTTTCTGCCAAACTTGGGCGACAGGAGCCCTACAAATACTTTTAATTTGTCTAGCAAACTTGAGCGAAAGAAATCTGACACATTTGTTTCATTTTCCTGCCAAACTTGGGCGACAGGAGCCCTACAAACTCTTTTCATTTGTCTGCCAAACTTGGGCAACAGAAATCTGACACATTTTTTTCATTTTTCTGCCAAACTTGGGCGACAGGAGCCCTACAAATACTTTTAATTTGTCTGCCAAACTTGGGCGACATAAATCTGACACATTTTTGTCATTTTTCTGCCAAACTTGGGCGACAGGAGCCCTACAAATACTTGTACTTTGTCTGCCAAACTTGGGCGACATAAGTCTGACACATTTTTTTCATTTTTCTGCCAAGCTTGGGCGACAGGAGCCCTACAAATACTTGTAATTTGTCTGCCAAACTTGGGCGACAGAAATCTGACACATTTTTTTTCATTTTTCTGCCAAACTTGGGCGACAGGAGCCCTACAAACACTTTTAATTTGTCTGCCAAACTTGCTCGACAGAAATCTGACACATTTTTTTCATTTTTCTGCAAAACTTGGGCGACAGGATCCCTACAAATACTTTTAATTTGTCTGCCAAACTTGGGGACAGAAATCTGACAAATTTTTTTCATTTTTCTGCCAAACTTGGGCGACAGGAGCCCTACAAATACTTGTAATTTGTCTGCCAAACTTGGGCGACATAAATCTGACACATTTTGTCATTTTTCTGCCAAACTTGGGCGACAGGAGCCCTACAAATACTTTTAATATGTCTGCCAAACTTGGGCGACATAAATCTGACACATTTTTTTCATTTTTCTGCCAAACTTGGGCGACAGGAGCCCTGCAAATACTTTTAATTTGTCTGCCAAACTTGGGCGACATAAATCTGACACATTTTTGTCATTTTTCTGCCAAGCTTGGGCGACAGGATCCCTACAAATACTTGCAATTTGTCTGCCAAACTTGCTCGACATAAATCTGACACATTTTTTTCATTTTTCTGCCAAACTTGGGCGACAGGAGCCCTACAAATACTTTTAATTTGTCTGCCAAACTTGGGCGACATAAATCTGACACATTTTTGTCATTTTTCTGCCAAGCTTGGGCGACAGGATCTCTACAAATACTTGCAATTTGTCTGCCAAACTTGCTCGACATAAATCTGACACATTTTTTTCATTTTTCTGCCAAACTTGGGCGACAGGTGCCCTACAAACACTTTTAATTTGTCTGCCAAACTTGAGCGAAAGAAATCTGACACATTTTTTTCATTTTCCTGCCAAGCTTAGGCGACAGGAGCCCTACAAATACTTGTAATTTGTCTGCCAAACTTGGGCAACAGAAATCTGACACATTTTTTTCATTTTTCTGCCAAACTTGGGCGACAGGAGCCCTACAAATACTTTTAATTTGTCTGCCAAACTTGGGCGACATAAATCTGACACATTTTTTTCATTTTTCTGCCAAGCTTGGGCTACAGGAGCCCTACAAATACTTGTAATTTGTCTGCCAAACTTGGGCGACAGAAATCTGATACATTTTTTTCATTTTTCTGCCAAACTTGGGCGACACGAGCCCTACAAACACTTTTAATTTGTCTGCCAAACTTGAGCGACAAAAATCTGACACATTTTTTTCATGTTAATGCCAAACTTGGGCGACAGGCGCCCTACAAACACTTTTAATTTGTCTGCCAAACTTGGGCGACAGAAATCTGACACATTTTTTTCATTTTTCTGCCAAACTTGGGCGACAGGAGCCCTACAAACACTTTTAATTTGTCTGCCAAACTTGGGCGACAGAAATCTGACACATTTTTTTCATTTTTCTGCCAAACTTGGGCGACAGGAGCCCTACAAATACTTGTAATTTGTCTGCCAAACTTGGGCGACAGAAATCTGACACATTTTTTTCATTTTTCTGCTAAACTTGGGCGACAGGAGCCCTACAAACACTTGTAATTTGTCTGCCAAACTTGGGCGACAGAAATCTGACACATTTTTTTCATTTTTCTGCCAACCTTGGGCGACAGGAGCCCTACAAACACTTTTAATTTGTCTGCAAAACTTGAGCGAAAGAAATCTGACACATTTTTTTCATTTTTCTGCCAAGCTTGGGCGACAGGAGCCCTACAAATACTTGTAATTTGTCTGCCAAACTTGCTCGACATAAATCTGACACATTTTTTTCATTTTTCTGCCAAACTTAGGCGACAGGTGCCCTACAAACACTTTTAATTTGTCTGCCAAACTTGAGAGAAAGAAATCTGACACATATGTTTCATTTTCCTGCCAAACTTGGGCGACAGGAGCCCTACAAACTCTTTTAATTTGTCTGCCAAACTTGGGCAACAGAAATCTGACACATTTTTTTCATTTTTCTGCCAAACTTGGGCGACAGGAGCCCTACAAATACTTTTAATTTGTCTGCCAAACTTGGGCGACATAAATCTGACACATTTTTGTCATTTTTCTGCCAAACTTGGGCGACAGGAGCCCTACAAATACTTGTACTTTGTCTGCCAAACTTGGGCGACATAAGTCTGACACATTTTTTTCATTTTTCTGCCAAGCTTGGGCGACAGGAGCCCTACAAATACTTGCAATTTGTATGCCAAACTTGCTCGACAGAAATCTGACACTTTTTTTTCATTTTTCTGCCAAACTTGGGCGACAGGTGCCCTACAAACACTTTTAATTTGTCTGCCAAACTTGGGCGACATAAATCTGACACATTTTTTTCATTTGTCTGCCAAACTTGGGCGACAGGAGCTCTACAAACACTTTTAATTTGTCTGCCAAACTAGGGCGACAGAAATCTGACACATTTTTTTCATTTTTCTGCCAAACTTGGGCGACAGGAGCCCTACAAACACTTTTAATTTGTCTGCCAAACTTGAGCGACAAAAATCTGACACATTTTTTTCATGTTAATGCCAAACTTGGGCGACAGGCGCCCTACAAACACTTTAAATTTGTCTGCCAAACTTGAGCGAAAGAAATCTGACACATTTTTTTCATTTTCCTGCCAAGCTTGGGCGACAGGAGCCCTACAAACTCTTTTAATTTGTCTGCCAAACTTGGGCAACAGAAATCTGACACATATTTTTCATTTTTCTGCCAAACTTGGGCGACAGGAGCCCTACAAATACTTTTAATTTGTCTGCCAAACTTGGGCGACATAAATCTGACACATTTTTGTCATTTTTCTGCCAAACTTGGGCGACAGGAGCCCTACAAATACTTTTAATTTGTCTGCCAAACTTGGGCGACATAAATCTGACACATTTTTTTCATGTTTCTGCCAAACTTGGGCGACAGGAGCACTACAAATACTTTTAATTTGTCTGCCAAACTTGAGCGACAGAAATCTGACACATTTTTTTCATTTTTCTGCCAAGCTTGGGCGACAGGAGCCCTACAAATACTTGCAATTTGTCTGCCAAACTTGCTCGACAGAAATCTGACACATTTTTTTCATTTTTCTGCCAAACTTGAGCGACAGGAGCCCTACAAATACTTTTAATTTGTCTGCCAAACTTGGGCGACAGAAATCCTACAAATTTTTTTCATTTTTTTGCTAAACTTGAGCGACAGGAGCCTTACAAATACTTGTAATTTGTCTGCCAAACTTGGGCGACAGGAGCCCTACAAACACTTTTAATTTGTCTGCCAAACTTGAGCGACAGAAATCTGACACATTTTTTTCATGTTACTGCCAAACTTGGGCGACAGGAGCCCTACAAATACTTTTAATTTGTCTGCCAAACTTGGGCGACAGAAATCTGACACATTTTTTTCATTTTTCTGCCAAACTTGGGCGACAGGAGCCCTACAAACAATTTTAATTTGTCTGCCAAACTAGGGCGACAGAAATCTGACACATTTTTTTCATTTTTCTGCCAAACTTGGGCGACAGGAGCCCTACAAACACTTTTAATTTGTCTGCCAAACTTGAGCGACAAAAATCTGACACATTTTTTTCATGTTAATGCCAAACTTGGGTGACAGGCGCCCTACAAACACTTTAAATTTGTCTGCCAAACTTGGGCGACAGAAATCTGACACATTTTTTTCATTTTTCTGCCAAACTTGGGCGACAGGAGCCCTACAAACACTTTTAATTTGTCTGCCAAACTTGTGCGACAGAAATCTGACACATTTTTTTCATTTTTCTGCCAAACTTGGGCGACAGGAGCCCTACAAATACTTGTAATTTGTCTGCCAAACTTGGGTGACAGAAATCTGACACATTTTTTTCATTTTTCTGCTAAACTTGGGCGACAGGAGCCCTACAAACACTTGTAAATTGTCTGCCAAACTTGGGCGACAGAAATCTGACACATTTTTTTCATTTTTCTGCCAAACTTTTGCGACAGGAGCCCTACAAACACTTTTAATTTGTCTGCCAAACTTGAGCGAAAGAAATCTGACACATTTTTTCCATTTTTCTGCCAAGCTTGGGCGACAGGAGCCCTACAAATACTTGTAATTTGTCTGCCAAACTTGGGCGACAGAAATCTGACACATTTTTTTCATTTTTTTGCCAAACTTGGGCGACAGGAGCCTTACAAATACTTGTAATTTGTCTGCCAAACTTGGGCGACAGGAGCCCTACAAACACTTTTAATTTGTCTGCCAAACTTGAGCGACAGAAATCTGACACATTTTTTTCATGTTACTGCCAAACTTGGGCGACAGGAGCCCTACAAATACTTTTAATTTGTCTGCCAAACTTGAGCGACAGAAATCTGACACATTTTTTTCATGTTACTGCCAAACTTGGGCGACAGGAGCCCTACAAATACTTTTAATTTGTCTGCCAAACTTGGGCGACAGAAATCTGACACATTTTTTTCATTTTTCTGCCAAACTTGGGCGACAGGAGCCCTACAAACAATTTTAATTTGTCTGCCAAACTAGGGCGACAGAAATCTGACACATTTTTTTCATTTTTCTGCCAAACTTGGGCGACAGGAGCCCTACAAACACTTTTAATTTGTCTGCCAAACTTGAGCGACAAAAATCTGACACATTTTTTTCATGTTAATGCCAAACTTGGGTGACAGGCGCCCTACAAACACTTTAAATTTGTCTGCCAAACTTGGGCGACAGAAATCTGACACATTTTTTTCATTTTTCTGCCAAACTTGGGCGACAGGAGCCCTACAAACACTTTTAATTTGTCTGCCAAACTTGTGCGACAGAAATCTGACACATTTTTTTCATTTTTCTGCCAAACTTGGGCGACAGGAGCCCTACAAATACTTGTAATTTGTCTGCCAAACTTGGGTGACAGAAATCTGACACATTTTTTTCATTTTTCTGCTAAACTTGGGCGACAGGAGCCCTACAAACACTTGTAAATTGTCTGCCAAACTTGGGCGACAGAAATCTGACACATTTTTTTCATTTTTCTGCCAAACTTTTGCGACAGGAGCCCTACAAACACTTTTAATTTGTCTGCCAAACTTGAGCGAAAGAAATCTGACACATTTTTTCCATTTTTCTGCCAAGCTTGGGCGACAGGAGCCCTACAAATACTTGTAATTTGTCTGCCAAACTTTGGCGACAGTAATCTGACACATTTTTTTCATTTTTTTGCTAAACTTGGGCGACAGGAGCCCTACAAATACTTGTAATTTGTCTGCCAAACTTGGGCGACAGAAATCTGACACATTTTTTTCATTTTTTTGCCAAACTTGGGCGACAGGAGCCCTACAAACACTTTTAATTTGTCTGCCAAACTTGGGCGACATAAATCTGACACATTTTTTTCATTTGTCTGCCAAACTTGGGCGACAGGAGCTCTACAAATACTTTTAATTTGTCTGCCAAACTAGGGCGACATAAATCTGACACATTTTTTTCATTTTTCTGCCGAGCTTGGGCGACAGGAGCCCTACAAACTCTTTTAATTTGTCTGCCAAACTTGGGCAACAGAAATTTGACACATTTTTTTCATTTTTCTGCCAAACTTGGGCGACAGGAGCCCTACAAATACTTTTAATTTGTCTGCCAAACTTGCTCGACATAAATCTGACACATTTTTTTCATTTTTCTGCCAAACTTGGGCGACAGGAGCCCTACAAATACTTTTAATTTGTCTGCCAAACTTGGGCGACATAAATCTGACACATTTTTTTTCATTTTTCTGCCAAGCTTGGGCGACAGGAGCCCTACAAATACTTGCAATTTGTCTGCCAAACTTGCTCGACAGAAATCTGACACATTTTTTTCATTTTTCTGCCAAACTTGGGCGACAGGAGCCCTACAAATACTTTTAATTTGTCTGCCAAACTTGGGCGACAGAAATCTGACAAATTTTTTTCATTTTTTTGCTAAACTTGGGCGACAGGAGCCCTACAAATACTTGTAATTTGTCTGCCAAACTTGGGCGACAGAAATCTGACACATTTTTTTCATTTTTCTGCCAAACTTGGGCGACAGGAGCCCTACAAACACCTTTAATTTGTCTGCCAAACTTGAGCGACAGAAATCTGACACATTTTTTTCATGTTACTGCCAAACTTGGGCGACAGGAGCCCTATAAATACTTTTAATTTGTCTGCCAAACTTGGGCGACAGAAATCTGACACATTTTTTTCATTTTTCTGCCAAACTTGGGCGACAGGAGCCCTACAAACAATTTTAATTTGTCTGCCAAACTTGGGCAACAGAAATCTGACACATTTTTTACATTTTTCTGCCAAATTTGGGCGACAGGGGCCCTACAAATACTTGTAATTTGTCTGCCAAACTTGGGCGACATAAATCTGACACATTTTTGTCATTTTTCTGCCAAACTTGGGCGACAGGAGCCCTACAAATACTTGTAATTTGTTTGCCAAACTTGGGCGACATAAATCTGACACATTTTTTTCATTTTTCTGCCAAACTTGGGCGACAGGAGCCCTACAAATACTTTTAATTTGTCTGCCAAACTTGGGCGACATAAATCTGACACATTTTTGTCATTTTTCTGCCAAGCTTGGGCGACAGGATCCCTACAAATACTTGCAATTTGTCTGCCAAACTTGCTCGACATAAATCTGACTCATTTTTTTCATTTTTCTGCCAAACTTGGGCGACAGGAGCCTTACAAATACTTTTAATTTGTCTGCCAAACTTGGGCGACATAAATCTGACACATTTTTTTCATTTTTTTGCCAAACTTGGGCGACAGGAGCCCTACAAATACTTTTAATTTGTCTGCCAAACTTGGGCGACATAAATCTGACACATTTTTTTCATTTTTCTGCCAAACTTGGGCGACAGGAGCCCTACAAATACTTTTAATTTGTCTGCCAAACTTGGGCGACATAAATCTGACACATTATTTTCATTTTTCTGCCAAACTTGGGCGACAGGAGCCCTACAAATTCTTTTAATTTGTCTGCCAAACTTGGGCGACATAAATCTGACACATTTTTTTCATTTTTCTTCCAAGCTTGAGCGACAGGAGCCCTACAAACTCTTTTAATTTGTCTGCCAAACTTGGGCAACAGAAATTTGACACATTTTTTTCATTTTTCTGCCAAACTTGGGCGACAGGAGCCCTACAACTACTTTTAATTTGTCTGCCAAACTTGGCGACATAAATCTGACACATTTTTGTCATTTTTCTGCCAAACTTGGGCGACAGGAGCCCTAAAAATACTTGTAATTTGTCTGCCAAACTTGGGCGACAGAAATCTGACACATTTTTTTCATTTTTCTGCCAAACTTGGGCGACAGGAGCCCTACAAACACTTTTAATTTGTCTGCCAAACTTGGGCAACAGAAATCTGACACATTTTTTTCATTTTTCTGCCAAACTTGGGCGACAGGAGCCCTACAAACAATTTTAATTTGTTCTCCAAACTTGGGCGACAGAAATCTAAAACATTTTTTTCATTTTTATGCCAAACTTGGGCGACAGGAGCCCTACAAATACTTTTAATTTGTCTGCCAAACTTGGGCGACAGAAATCTGACACCTTTTTTTCATTTTTCTGCCAAACTTGGGCGACAGGAGCCCTACAAATACTTTTAATTTGTCTGCCAAACTTGGGCGACATAAATCTGACACATTTTTGTCATTTTTCTGCCAAGCTTGGGCGACAGGATCCCTACAAATACTTGCAATTTGTCTGCCAAACTTGCTCGACATAAATCTGACACATTTTTTTCATTTTTCTGCCAAACTTGGGCGACAGGAGCCCTACAAACAATTTTCATTTGTCTGCCAAACTTGGGCGACAGAAATCTGACACATTTTTTTCATTTTTCCGCCAAACTTCGGCGACAGGAGCCCTACAAACACTTTTAATTTGTCTGCCAAAATTGGGCGACAGAAATCTGACACATTTTTTTCATTTTTATGCCAAACTTGGGCGACAGGAGCCCTACAAATACTTTTAATTTGTCTGCCAAACTTGGGCGACAGAAATCTGACACCTTTTTTTCATTTTTCTGCCAAACTTGGGCGACAGGAGCCCTACAAATACTTTTAATTTGTCTGCCAAACTTGGGCGACAGAAATCTGACACCTTTTTTTCATTTTTCTGCCAAACTTGGGCGACAGGAGCCCTACAAATACTTTTAATTTGTCTGCTAAACTTGGGCGACATAAATCTGACACATTTTTGTCATTTTTCTGCCAAGCTTGGGCGACAGGATCCCTACAAATACTTGCAATTTGTCTGCCAAACTTGCTCGACAGAAATCGGACACATTTTTTTCATTTTTCTGCCAAACTTGGGCGACGGGAGCCCTACAAACAATTTTCATTTGTCTGCCAAACTTGGGCGACAGAAATCTGACACATTTTTTTCATTTTTCCGCCAAACTTCGGCGACAGGAGCCCTACAAACACTTTTAATTTGTCTGCCAAAATTGGGCGACAGAAATCTGACACATTTTTTTCATTTTTATGCCAAACTTGGGCGACAGGAGCCCTACAAATACTTTTAATTTGTCTGCCAAACTTGGGCGACAGAAATCTGACACCTTTTTTTCATTTTTCTGCCAAACTTGGGCGACAGGAGCCCTACAAATACTTTTAATTTGTCTGCCAAACTTGGGCGACATAAATCTGACACATTTTTGTCATTTTTCTGCCAAGCTTGGGCGACAGGATCCCTACAAATACTTGCAATTTGTCTGCCAAACTTGCTCGACATAAATCTGACACATTTTTTTCATTTTTCTGCCAAACTTGGGCGACAGGAGCCCTACAAACACTTTTAATTTGTCTGCCAAACTTGGGCGACAGAAATCTGACACATTTTTTTCATTTTTCTGCCAAACTTGGGCGACAGGAGCCCTACAAACAATTTTAATTTGTCTGCCAAACTTGGGCGACAGAAATCTGACACATTTTTTTCATTTTTCTGCAAAACTTGGGCGACAGGAGCCCTACAAATACTTTTAATTTGTCTGCCAAACTTGCTCGACATAAATCTGACACCTTTTTTTCATTTTTCTGCCAAACTTGGGCGACAGGAGCCCTACAAACACTTTTAATTTGTCTGCCAAACTTGGGCGACAGAAATCTGACACATTTTTTTCATTTTTCTGCCAAACTTGGGCGACAGGAGCCCTACAAACAATTTTAATTTGTCCGCCAAACTTGGGCGACATAAATCTGACACCTTTTTTTCATTTTTCTGCCAAACTTGGGCGACAGGAGCCCTACAAATACTTTTAATTTGTCTGCCAAACTTGCTCGACATAAATCTGACACCTTTTTTTCATTTTTCTGCCAAACTTGGGCGACAGGAGCCCTACAAATACTTTTAATTTGTCTGCCAAACTTGGGCGACATAAATCTGACACATTTTTGTCATTTTTCTGCCAAGCTTGGGCGACAGGATCCCTACAAACAATTTTAATTTGTCTGCCAAACTTGGGCGACAGAAATCTGACACATTTTTTTCATTTTTCTGCCAAACTTGGGCGACAGGAGCCCTACAAACACTTTTAATTTGTCTGCCAAAATTGGGCGACAGAAATCTAACACATTTTTTTCATTTTTCTGCCAAACTTGGGCGACAGGAGCCCTACAAATACTTTTAATTTGTCTGCCAAACTTGGGCGACAGAAATCTGACACATTTTTTTCATTTTTCTGCCAAGCTTGGGCGACAGGAGCCCTACAAACTCTTTTAATTTGTCTGCCAAACTTGGGCAACAGAAATCTGACACATTTTTTTCATTTTTCTGCCAAACTTGGGCGACAGGAGCCCTACAAATACTTTTAATTTGTCTGCCAAACTTGGGCGACAGAAATCTGACAAATTTTTTTCATTTTTTTGCTAAACTTGGGCGACAGGAGCCCCACAAATACTTGTAATTTGTCTGCCAAACTTGGGCGACAGAAATCTGACACATTTTTTTCATTTTTCTGCCAAACTTGGGCGACAGGAGCCCTACAAACACCTTTAATTATCTGCCAAACTTGAGCGACAGAAATCTGACACATTTTTTTCATGTTACTGCCAAACTTGGGCGACAGGAGCCCTACAAATACTTTTAATTTGTCTGCCAAACTTGGGCGACAGAAATCTGACACATTTTTTTCATTTTTCTGCCAAACTTGGGCGACAGGAGCCCTACAAACAATTTTAATTTGTCTGCCAAACTTGGGCAACAGAAATCTGACACATTTTTTACATTTTTCTGCCAAATTTGGGCGACAGGAGCCCTACAAATACTTGTAATTTGTCTGCCAAACTTGGGCGACATAAATCTGACACATTTTTGTCATTTTTCTGCCAAACTTGGGCGACAGGAGCCCTACAAATACTTGTAATTTGTTTGCCAAACTTGGGCGACATAAATCTGACACATTTTTTTCATTTTTCTGCCAAATTTGGGCGACAGGAGCCCTACAAATACTTGTAATTTGTCTGCCAAACTTGGGCGACATAAATCTGACACATTTTTGTCATTTTTCTGCCAAACTTGGGCGACAGGAGCCCTACAAATACTTGTAATTTGTTTGCCAAACTTGGGCGACATAAATCTGACACATTTTTGTCATTTTTCTGCCAAACTTGGGCGACAGGAGCCCTACAAATACTTGTAATTTGTTTGCCAAACTTCGGCGACATAAATCTGACACATTTTTTTCATTTTTCTGCCAAACTTGGGCGACAGGAGCCCTACAAATACTTTTAATTTGTCTGCCAAACTTGGGCGACATAAATCTGACACATTTTTTTCATTTTTTTGCCAAACTTGGGCGACAGGAGCCCTACAAATACTTTTAATTTGTCTGCCAAACTTGGGCGACATAAATCTGACACATTTTTTTCATTTTTCTGCCAAACTTGGGCGACAGGAGCCCTACAAATACTTTTAATTTGTCTGCCAAACTTGGGCGACATAAATCTGACACATTTTTTTCATTTTTCTGCCAAACTTGGGCGACAGGAGCCCTACAAATACTTTTAATTTGTCTGCCAAACTTGGGCGACATAAATCTGACACATTTTTGTCATTTTTCTGCCAAGCTTGGGCGACAGGATCCCTACAAATACTTGCAATTTGTCTGCCAAACTTGGGCGACAGAAATCTGACACATTTTTTTCATTTTTCTGCCAAACTTGGGCGACAGGAGCCCTACAAACACTTTTAATTTGTCTGCCAAAATTGGGCGACAGAAATCTGACACATTTTTTTCATTTTTCTGCCAAACTTGGGCGACAGGAGCCCTACAAATACTTGTAATTTGTCTGCCAAACTTGGGCGACATAAATCTGACACATTTTTGTCATTTTTCTGCCAAACTTGGGCGACAGGAGCCCTACAAATACTTGTAATTTGTTTGCCAAACTTGGGCGACATAAATCTGACACATTTTTTTCATTTTTCTGCCAAACTTGGGCGACAGGAGCCCTACAAATACTTTTAATTTGTCTGCCAAACTTGGGCGACATAAATCTGACACATTTTTGTCATTTTTCTGCCAAACTTGGGCGACAGGAGCCCTACAAATACTTGTAATTTGTTTGCCAAACATGGGCGACATAAATCTGACACATTTTTTTCATTTTTCTGCCAAACTTGGGCGACAGGAGCCCTACAAATACTTTTAATTTGTCTGCCAAACTTGGGCGACATAAATCTGACACATTTTTTTCATTTTTTTGCCAAACTTGGGCGACAGGAGCCCTACAAATACTTTTAATTTGTCTGCCAAACTTGGGCGACATAAATCTGACACATTTTTTTCATTTTTCTGCCAAACTTGGGCGACAGGAGCCCTACAAACACTTTTAATTTGTTTGCCAAACTTGGGCGACAGAAATCTGACACATTTTTTTCATTTTTCTGCCAAACTTGGGGGACAGGAGCCCTACAAACAATTTTAATTTGTCTGCCAAACTTGGGCGACAGAAATCTGACACCTTTTTTTCATTTTTCTGCCAAACATGGGCGACAGGAGACCTACAAATACTTTTAATTTGTCTGCCAAACTTGGGCGACATAAATCTGACACATTTTTGTCATTTTTCTGCCAAGCTTGGGCGACAGGATCCCTACAAATACTTGCAATTTGTCTGCCAAACTTGCTCGACAGAAATCTGACACATTTTTTTCATTTTTCTGCCAAACTTGGGCGACAGGAGCCCTACAAACAATTTTAATTTGTCTGCCAAAATTGGGCGACAGAAATCTGACACATTTTTTTCATTTTTCTGCCAAACTTGGGCGACAGGAGCCCTACAAATACTTGTAATTTGTCTGCCAAACTTGGGCGACAGAAATCTGACACATTTTTTTCATTTTTCCGCCAAACTTCGGCGACAGGAGCCCTACAAACACTTTTAATTTGTCTGCCAAAATTGGGCGACAGAAATCTGACACATTTTTTTCATTTTTATGCCAAACTTGGGCGACAGGAGCCCTACAAATACTTTTAATTTGTCTGCCAAACTTGGGCGACAGAAATCTGACACCTTTTTTTCATTTTTCTGCCAAACTTGGGCGACAGGAGCCCTACAAATACTTTTAATTTGTCTGCCAAACTTGGGCGACATAAATCTGACACATTTTTGTCATTTTTCTGCCAAGCTTGGGCGACAGGATCCCTACAAATACTTGCAATTTGTCTGCCAAACTTGCTCGACATAAATCTGACACATTTTTTTCATTTTTCTGCCAAACTTGGGCGACAGGAGCCCTACAAACAATTTTCATTTGTCTGCCAAACTTGGGCGACAGAAATCTGACACATTTTTTTCATTTTTCCGCCAAACTTCGGCGACAGGAGCCCTACAAACACTTTTAATTTGTCTGCCAAAATTGGGCGACAGAAATCTGACACATTTTTTTCATTTTTATGCCAAACTTGGGCGACAGGAGCCCTACAAATACTTTTAATTTGTCTGCCAAACTTGGGCGACAGAAATCTGACACCTTTTTTTCATTTTTCTGCCAAACTTGGGCGACAGGAGCCCTACAAATACTTTTAATTTGTCTGCCAAACTTGGGCGACATAAATCTGACACATTATTTTCATTTTTCTGCCAAACTTGGGCGACAGGAGCCCTACAAATTCTTTTAATTTGTCTGCCAAACTTGGGCGACAGAAATCTGACACATTTTTTTCATTTTTCTTCCAAGCTTGAGCGACAGGAGCCCTACAAACTCTTTTAATTTGTCTGCCAAACTTGGGCAACAGAAATTTGACACATTTTTTTCATTTTTCTGCCAAACTTGGGCGACAGGAGCCCTACAACTACTTTTAATTTGTCTGCCAAACTTGGCGACATAAATCTGACACATTTTTGTCATTTTTCTGCCAAACTTGGGCGACAGGAGCCCTAAAAATACTTGTAATTTGTCTGCCAAACTTGGGCGACAGAAATCTGACACATTTTTTTCATTTTTCTGCCAAACTTGGGCGACAGGAGCCCTACAAACACTTTTAATTTGTCTGCCAAACTTGGGCAACAGAAATCTGACACATTTTTTTCATTTTTCTGCCAAACTTGGGCGACAGGAGCCCTACAAACAATTTTAATTTGTTCTCCAAACTTGGGCGACAGAAATCTAAAACATTTTTTTCATTTTTATGCCAAACTTGGGCGACAGGAGCCCTACAAATACTTTTAATTTGTCTGCCAAACTTGGGCGACAGAAATCTGACACCTTTTTTTCATTTTTCTGCCAAACTTGGGCGACAGGAGCCCTACAAATACTTTTAATTTGTCTGCCAAACTTGGGCGACATAAATCTGACACATTTTTGTCATTTTTCTGCCAAGCTTGGGCGACAGGATCCCTACAAATACTTGCAATTTGTCTGCCAAACTTGCTCGACATAAATCTGACACATTTTTTTCATTTTTCTGCCAAACTTGGGCGACAGGAGCCCTACAAACAATTTTCATTTGTCTGCCAAACTTGGGCGACAGAAATCTGACACATTTTTTTCATTTTTCCGCCAAACTTCGGCGACAGGAGCCCTACAAACACTTTTAATTTGTCTGCCAAAATTGGGCGACAGAAATCTGACACATTTTTTTCATTTTTATGCCAAACTTGGGCGACAGGAGCCCTACAAATACTTTTAATTTGTCTGCCAAACTTGGGCGACAGAAATCTGACACCTTTTTTTCATTTTTCTGCCAAACTTGGGCGACAGGAGCCCTACAAATACTTTTAATTTGTCTGCCAAACTTGGGCGACAGAAATCTGACACCTTTTTTTCATTTTTCTGCCAAACTTGGGCGACAGGAGCCCTACAAATACTTTTAATTTGTCTGCTAAACTTGTGCGACATAAATCTGACACATTTTTGTCATTTTTCTGCCAAGCTTGGGCGACAGGATCCCTACAAATACTTGCAATTTGTCTGCCAAACTTGCTCGACAGAAATCGGACACATTTTTTTCATTTTTCTGCCAAACTTGGGCGACGGGAGCCCTACAAACAATTTTCATTTGTCTGCCAAACTTGGGCGACAGAAATCTGACACATTTTTTTCATTTTTCCGCCAAACTTTGCGACAGGAGCCCTACAAACACTTTTAATTTGTCTGCCAAAATTGGGCGACAGAAATCTGACACATTTTTTTCATTTTTATGCCAAACTTGGGCGACAGGAGCCCTACAAATACTTTTAATTTGTCTGCCAAACTTGGGCGACAGAAATCTGACACCTTTTTTTCATTTTTCTGCCAAACTTGGGCGACAGGAGCCCTACAAATACTTTTAATTTGTCTGCCAAACTTGGGCGACATAAATCTGACACATTTTTGTCATTTTTCTGCCAAGCTTGGGCGACAGGATCCCTACAAATACTTGCAATTTGTCTGCCAAACTTGCTCGACATAAATCTGACACATTTTTTTCATTTTTCTGCCAAACTTGGGCGACAGGAGCCCTACAAACAATTTTAATTTGTCTGCCAAACTTGGGCGACAGAAATCTGACACATTTTTTTCATTTTTCTGCAAAACTTGGGCGACAGGAGCCCTACAAATACTTTTAATTTGTCTGCCAAACTTGCTCGACATAAATCTGACACCTTTTTTTCATTTTTCCGCCAAACTTGGGCGACAGGAGCCCTACAAATACTTTTCATTTGTCTGCCAAACTTGCTCGACATAAATCTGACACCTTTTTTTCATTTTTCTGCCAAACTTGGGCGACAGGAGCCCTACAAACACTTTTAATTTGTCTGCCAAACTTGGGCGACAGAAATCTGACACATTTTTTTCATTTTTCTGCCAAACTTGGGCGACAGGAGCCCTACAAACAATTTTAATTTGTCCGCCAAACTTGGGCGACATAAATCTGACACCTTTTTTTCATTTTTCTGCCAAACTTGGGCGACAGGAGCCCTACAAATACTTTTAATTTGTCTGCCAAACTTGCTCGACATAAATCTGACACCTTTTTTTCATTTTTCTGCCAAACTTGGGCGACAGGAGCCCTACAAATACTTTTAATTTGTCTGCCAAACTTGGGCGACATAAATCTGACACATTTTTGTCATTTTTCTGCCAAGCTTGGGCGACAGGATCCCTACAAACAATTTTAATTTGTCTGCCAAACTTGGGCGACAGAAATCTGACACATTTTTTTCATTTTTCTGCCAAACTTGGGCGACAGGAGCCCTACAAACACTTTTAATTTGTCTGCCAAAATTGGGCGACAGAAATCTAACACATTTTTTTCATTTTTCTGCCAAACTTGGGCGACAGGAGCCCTACAAATACTTTTAATTTGTCTGCCAAACTTGGGCGACAGAAATCTGACACATTTTTTTCATTTTTCTGCCAAGCTTGGGCGACAGGAGCCCTACAAACTCTTTTAATTTGTCTGCCAAACTTGGGCAACAGAAATCTGACACATTTTTTTCATTTTTCTGCCAAACTTGGGCGACAGGAGCCCTACAAATACTTTTAATTTGTCTGCCAAACTTGGGCGACAGAAATCTGACAAATTTTTTTCATTTTTTTGCTAAACTTGGGCGACAGGAGCCCCACAAATACTTGTAATTTGTCTGCCAAACTTGGGCGACAGAAATCTGACACATTTTTTTCATTTTTCTGCCAAACTTGGGCGACAGGAGCCCTACAAACACCTTTAATTATCTGCCAAACTTGAGCGACAGAAATCTGACACATTTTTTTCATGTTACTGCCAAACTTGGGCGACAGGAGCCCTACAAATACTTTTAATTTGTCTGCCAAACTTGGGCGACAGAAATCTGACACATTTTTTTCATTTTTCTGCCAAACTTGGGCGACAGGAGCCCTACAAACAATTTTAATTTGTCTGCCAAACTTGGGCAACAGAAATCTGACACATTTTTTACATTTTTCTGCCAAATTTGGGCGACAGGATCCCTACAAATACTTGTAATTTGTCTGCCAAACTTGGGCGACATAAATCTGACACATTTTTGTCATTTTTCTGCCAAACTTGGGCGACAGGAGCCCTACAAATACTTGTAATTTGTTTGCCAAACTTGGGCGACATAAATCTGACACATTTTTTTCATTTTTCTGCCAAATTTGGGCGACAGGAGCCCTACAAATACTTGTAATTTGTCTGCCAAACTTGGGCGACATAAATCTGACACATTTTTGTCATTTTTCTGCCAAACTTGGGCGACAGGAGCCCTACAAATACTTGTAATTTGTTTGCCAAACTTGGGCGACATAAATCTGACACATTTTTGTCATTTTTCTGCCAAACTTGGGCGACAGGAGCCCTACAAATACTTGTAATTTGTTTGCCAAACTTCGGCGACATAAATCTGACACATTTTTTTCATTTTTCTGCCAAACTTGGGCGACAGGAGCCCTACAAATACTTTTAATTTGTCTGCCAAACTTGGGCGACATAAATCTGACACATTTTTTTCATTTTTTTGCCAAACTTGGGCGACAGGAGCCCTACAAATACTTTTAATTTGTCTGCCAAACTTGGGCGACATAAATCTGACACATTTTTTTCATTTTTCTGCCAAACTTGGGCGACAGGAGCCCTACAAATACTTTTAATTTGTCTGCCAAACTTGGGCGACATAAATCTGACACATTTTTTTCATTTTTCTGCCAAACTTGGGCGACAGGAGCCCTACAAATTCTTTTAATTTGTCTGCCAAACTTGGGCGACATAAATCTGACACATTTTTTTCATTTTTCTGCCAAGCTTGGGCGACAGGAGCCCTACAAACTCTTTTAATTTGTCTGCCAAACTTGGGCAACAGAAATTTGACACATTTTTTTAATTTTTCTGCCAAACTTGGGCGACAGGAGCCCTACAACTACTTTTAATTTGTCTGCCAAACTTGGGCGACATAAATCTGACACATTTTTGTCATTTTTCTGCCAAACTAGGGCGACAGGAGCCCTACAAATACTTGTAATTTGTCTGCCAAACTTGGGCGACAGAAATCTGACACCTTTTTTTCATTTTTCAGCCAAACTTGGGCGACAGGAGCCCTACAAATACTTTTAATTTGTCTGCCAAACTTGGGCGACATAAATCTGACACATTTTTGTCATTTTTCTGCCAAGCTTGGGCGACAGGATCCCTACAAATACTTGCAATTTGTCTGCCAAACTTGGGCGACAGAAATCTGACACATTTTTTTCATTTTTCTGCCAAACTTGGGCGACAGGAGCCCTACAAACACTTTTAATTTGTCTGCCAAAATTGGGCGACAGAAATCTGACACATTTTTTTCATTTTTCTGCCAAACTTGGGCGACAGGAGCCCTACAAATACTTGTAATTTGTCTGCCAAACTTGGGCGACATAAATCTGACACATTTTTGTCATTTTTCTGCCAAACTTGGGCGACAGGAGCCCTACAAATACTTGTAATTTGTTTGCCAAACTTGGGCGACATAAATCTGACACATTTTTTTCATTTTTCTGCCAAACTTGGGCGACAGGAGCCCTACAAATACTTTTAATTTGTCTGCCAAACTTGGGCGACATAAATCTGACACATTTTTGTCATTTTTCTGCCAAACTTGGGCGACAGGAGCCCTACAAATACTTGTAATTTGTTTGCCAAACATGGGCGACATAAATCTGACACATTTTTTTCATTTTTCTGCCAAACTTGGGCGACAGGAGCCCTACAAATACTTTTAATTTGTCTGCCAAACTTGGGCGACATAAATCTGACACATTTTTTTCATTTTTTTGCCAAACTTGGGCGACAGGAGCCCTACAAATACTTTTAATTTGTCTGCCAAACTTGGGCGACATAAATCTGACACATTTTTTTCATTTTTCTGCCAAACTTGGGCGACAGGAGCCCTACAAACACTTTTAATTTGTTTGCCAAACTTGGGCGACAGAAATCTGACACATTTTTTTCATTTTTCTGCCAAACTTGGGGGACAGGAGCCCTACAAACAATTTTAATTTGTCTGCCAAACTTGGGCGACAGAAATCTGACACCTTTTTTTCATTTTTCTGCCAAACATGGGCGACAGGAGACCTACAAATACTTTTAATTTGTCTGCCAAACTTGGGCGACATAAATCTGACACATTTTTGTCATTTTTCTGCCAAGCTTGGGCGACAGGATCCCTACAAATACTTGCAATTTGTCTGCCAAACTTGGGCGACAGAAATCTGACACATTTTTTTCATTTTTCTGCCAAACTTGGGCGACAGGAGCCCTACAAACACCTTTAATTTGTCTGCCAAACTTGAGCGACAGAAATCTGACACATTTTTTTCATGTTACTGCCAAACTTGGGCGACAGGAGCCCTACAAATACTTTTAATTTGTCTGCCAAACTTGGGCGACAGAAATCTGACACATTTTTTTCATTTTTCTGCCAAACTTGGGCGACAGGAGCCCTACAAACAATTTTAATTTGTCTGCCAAACTTGGGCAACAGAAATCTGACACATTTTTTACATTTTTCTGCCAAATTTGGGCGACAGGGGCCCTACAAATACTTGTAATTTGTCTGCCAAACTTGGGCGACATAAATCTGACACATTTTTGTCATTTTTCTGCCAAACTTGGGCGACAGGAGCCCTACAAATACTTGTAATTTGTTTGCCAAACTTGGGCGACATAAATCTGACACATTTTTTTCATTTTTCTGCCAAACTTGGGCGACAGGAGCCCTACAAATACTTTTAATTTGTCTGCCAAACTTGGGCGACATAAATCTGACACATTTTTGTCATTTTTCTGCCAAGCTTGGGCGACAGGATCCCTACAAATACTTGCAATTTGTCTGCCAAACTTGCTCGACATAAATCTGACACATTTTTTTCATTTTTCTGCCAAGCTTGGGCGACAGGAGCCTTACAAATACTTTTAATTTGTCTGCCAAACTTGGGCGACATAAATCTGACACATTTTTTTCATTTTTTTGCCAAACTTGGGCGACAGGAGCCCTACAAATACTTTTAATTTGTCTGCCAAACTTGGGCGACATAAATCTGACACATTTTTTTCATTTTTCTGCCAAACTTGGGCGACAGGAGCCCTACAAATACTTTTAATTTGTCTGCCAAACTTGGGCGACATAAATCTGACACATTATTTTCATTTTTCTGCCAAACTTGGGCGACAGGAGCCCTACAAATTCTTTTAATTTGTCTGCCAAACTTGGGCGACATAAATCTGACACATTTTTTTCATTTTTCTTCCAAGCTTGAGCGACAGGAGCCCTACAAACTCTTTTAATTTGTCTGCCAAACTTGGGCAACAGAAATTTGACACATTTTTTTCATTTTTCTGCCAAACTTGGGCGACAGGAGCCCTACAACTACTTTTAATTTGTCTGCCAAACTTGGCGACATAAATCTGACACATTTTTGTCATTTTTCTGCCAAACTTGGGCGACAGGAGCCCTAAAAATACTTGTAATTTGTCTGCCAAACTTGGGCAACAGAAATCTGACACATTTTTTTCATTTTTCTGCCAAACTTGGGCGACAGGAGCCTACAAACAATTTTAATTTGTTCTCCAAACTTGGGCGACAGAAATCTAAAACATTTTTTTCATTTTTATGCCAAACTTGGGCGACAGGAGACCTACAAACAATTTTCATTTGTCTGCCAAACTTGGGCGACAGAAATCTGACACATTTTTTTCATTTTTCCGCCAAACTTCGGCGACAGGAGCCCTACAAACACTTTTAATTTGTCTGCCAAAATTGGGCGACAGAAATCTGACACATTTTTGTCATTTTTCTGCCAAGCTTGGGCGACAGGATCCCTACAAATACTTGCAATTTGTCTGCCAAACTTGCTCGACATAAATCTGACACATTTTTTTCATTTTTCTGCCAAACTTGGGCGACAGGAGCCCTACAAACAATTTTCATTTGTCTGCCAAACTTGGGCGACAGAAATCTGACACATTTTTTTCATTTTTCCGCCAAACTTCGGCGACAGGAGCCCTACAAACACTTTTAATTTGTCTGCCAAAATTGGGCGACAGAAATCTGACACATTTTTTTCATTTTTATGCCAAACTTGGGCGACAGGAGCCCTACAAATACTTTTAATTTGTCTGCCAAACTTGGGCGACAGAAATCTGACACCTTTTTTTCATTTTTCTGCCAAACTTGGGCGACAGGAGCCCTACAAATACTTTTAATTTGTCTGCCAAACTTGGGCGACAGAAATCTGACACCTTTTTTTCATTTTTCTGCCAAACTTGGGCGACAGGAGCCCTACAAATACTTTTAATTTGTCTGCTAAACTTGGGCGACATAAATCTGACACATTTTTGTCATTTTTCTGCCAAGCTTGGGCGACAGGATCCCTACAAATACTTGCAATTTGTCTGCCAAACTTGCTCGACAGAAATCGGACACATTTTTTTCATTTTTCTGCCAAACTTGGGCGACGGGAGCCCTACAAACAATTTTCATTTGTCTGCCAAACTTGGGCGACAGAAATCTGACACATTTTTTTCATTTTTCCGCCAAACTTCGGCGACAGGAGCCCTACAAACACTTTTAATTTGTCTGCCAAAATTGGGCGACAGAAATCTGACACATTTTTTTCATTTTTATGCCAAACTTGGGCGACAGGAGCCCTACAAATACTTTTAATTTGTCTGCCAAACTTGGGCGACAGAAATCTGACACCTTTTTTTCATTTTTCTGCCAAACTTGGGCGACAGGAGCCCTACAAATACTTTTAATTTGTCTGCCAAACTTGGGCGACATAAATCTGACACATTTTTGTCATTTTTCTGCCAAGCTTGGGCGACAGGATCCCTACAAATACTTGCAATTTGTCTGCCAAACTTGCTCGACATAAATCTGACACATTTTTTTCATTTTTCTGCCAAACTTGGGCGACAGGAGCCCTACAAACACTTTTAATTTGTCTGCCAAACTTGGGCGACAGAAATCTGACACATTTTTTTCATTTTTCTGCCAAACTTGGGCGACAGGAGCCCTACAAACAATTTTAATTTGTCTGCCAAACTTGGGCGACAGAAATCTGACACATTTTTTTCATTTTTCTGCAAAACTTGGGCGACAGGAGCCCTACAAATACTTTTAATTTGTCTGCCAAACTTGCTCGACATAAATCTGACACCTTTTTTTCATTTTTCCGCCAAACTTGGGCGACAGGAGCCCTACAAATACTTTTAATTTGTCTGCCAAACTTGCTCGACATAAATCTGACACCTTTTTTTCATTTTTCTGCCAAACTTGGGCGACAGGAGCCCTACAAACACTTTTAATTTGTCTGCCAAACTTGGGCGACAGAAATCTGACACATTTTTTTCATTTTTCTGCCAAACTTGGGCGACAGGAGCCCTACAAACAATTTTAATTTGTCCGCCAAACTTGGGCGACATAAATCTGACACCTTTTTTTCATTTTTCTGCCAAACTTGGGCGACAGGAGCCCTACAAATACTTTTAATTTGTCTGCCAAACTTGCTCGACATAAATCTGACACCTTTTTTTCATTTTTCTGCCAAACTTGGGCGACAGGAGCCCTACAAATACTTTTAATTTGTCTGCCAAACTTGGGCGACATAAATCTGACACATTTTTGTCATTTTTCTGCCAAGCTTGGGCGACAGGATCCCTACAAACAATTTTAATTTGTCTGCCAAACTTGGGCGACAGAAATCTGACACATTTTTTTCATTTTTCTGCCAAACTTGGGCGACAGGAGCCCTACAAACACTTTTAATTTGTCTGCCAAAATTGGGCGACAGAAATCTAACACATTTTTTTCATTTTTCTGCCAAACTTGGGCGACAGGAGCCCTACAAATACTTTTAATTTGTCTGCCAAACTTGGGCGACAGAAATCTGACACATTTTTTTCATTTTTCTGCCAAGCTTGGGCGACAGGAGCCCTACAAACTCTTTTAATTTGTCTGCCAAACTTGGGCAACAGAAATCTGACACATTTTTTTCATTTTTCTGCCAAACTTGGGCGACAGGAGCCCTACAAATACTTTTAATTTGTCTGCCAAACTTGGGCGACAGAAATCTGACAAATTTTTTTCATTTTTTTGCTAAACTTGGGCGACAGGAGCCCCACAAATACTTGTAATTTGTCTGCCAAACTTGGGCGACAGAAATCTGACACATTTTTTTCATTTTTCTGCCAAACTTGGGCGACAGGAGCCCTACAAACACCTTTAATTATCTGCCAAACTTGAGCGACAGAAATCTGACACATTTTTTACATTTTTTTGCCAAACTTGGGCGACAGGAGCCCTACAAATACTTTTAATTTGTCTGCCAAACTTGGGCGACATAAATCTGACACATTTTTTTCATTTTTCTGCCAAACTTGGGCGACAGGAGCCCTACAAATACTTTTAATTTGTCTGCCAAACTTGGGCGACATAAATCTGACACATTTTTTTCATTTTTCTGCCAAACTTGGGCGACAGGAGCCCTACAAATTCTTTTAATTTGTCTGCCAAACTTGGGCGACATAAATCTGACACATTTTTTTCATTTTTCTGCCAAGCTTGGGCGACAGGAGCCCTACAAACTCTTTTAATTTGTCTGCCAAACTTGGGCAACAGAAATTTGACACATTTTTTTAATTTTTCTGCCAAACTTGGGCGACAGGAGCCCTACAAATACTTTTAATTTGTCTGCCAAACTTGGGCGACATAAATCTGACACATTTTTGTCATTTTTCTGCCAAGCTTGGGCGACAGGATCCCTACAAATACTTGCAATTTGTCTGCCAAACTTGGGCGACAGAAATCTGACACATTTTTTTCATTTTTCTGCCAAACTTGGGCGACAGGAGCCCTACAAACACTTTTAATTTGTCTGCCAAAATTGGGCGACAGAAATCTGACACATTTTTTTCATTTTTCTGCCAAACTTGGGCGACAGGAGCCCTACAAATACTTTTAATTTGTCTGCCAAACTTGGGCGACAGAAATCTGACACATTTTTTTCATTTTTCTGCCAAACTTGGGCGACAGGAGCCCTACAAACAATTTTAATTTGTCTGCCAAACTTGGGCAACAGAAATCTGACACATTTTTTACATTTTTCTGCCAAATTTGGGCGACAGGAGCCCTACAAATACTTGTAATTTGTCTGCCAAACTTGGGCGACATAAATCTGACACATTTTTGTCATTTTTCTGCCAAACTTGGGCGACAGGAGCCCTACAAATACTTGTAATTTGTTTGCCAAACTTGGGCGACATAAATCTGACACATTTTTTTCATTTTTCTGCCAAATTTGGGCGACAGGAGCCCTACAAATACTTGTAATTTGTCTGCCAAACTTGGGCGACATAAATCTGACACATTTTTGTCATTTTTCTGCCAAACTTGGGCGACAGGAGCCCTACAAATACTTGTAATTTGTTTGCCAAACTTGGGCGACATAAATCTGACACATTTTTGTCATTTTTCTGCCAAACTTGGGCGACAGGAGCCCTACAAATACTTGTAATTTGTTTGCCAAACTTCGGCGACATAAATCTGACACATTTTTTTCATTTTTCTGCCAAACTTGGGCGACAGGAGCCCTACAAATACTTTTAATTTGTCTGCCAAACTTGGGCGACATAAATCTGACACATTTTTTTCATTTTTTTGCCAAACTTGGGCGACAGGAGCCCTACAAATACTTTTAATTTGTCTGCCAAACTTGGGCGACATAAATCTGACACATTTTTTTCATTTTTCTGCCAAACTTGGGCGACAGGAGCCCTACAAATACTTTTAATTTGTCTGCCAAACTTGGGCGACATAAATCTGACACATTTTTTTCATTTTTCTGCCAAACTTGGGCGACAGGAGCCCTACAAATTCTTTTAATTTGTCTGCCAAACTTGGGCGACATAAATCTGACACATTTTTTTCATTTTTCTGCCAAGCTTGGGCGACAGGAGCCCTACAAACTCTTTTAATTTGTCTGCCAAACTTGGGCAACAGAAATTTGACACATTTTTTTAA
This sequence comes from Villa cingulata, assembly GCA_951394055.1. Classification (NCBI taxonomy): domain Eukaryota; kingdom Metazoa; phylum Arthropoda; class Insecta; order Diptera; family Bombyliidae; genus Villa; species Villa cingulata. The sequence goes on along the minus strand of OX596019.1, from coordinate 24,075,104 downwards.
TTTTTCTGCCAAACTTGGGCGACAGGAGCCCTACAACTACTTTTAATTTGTCTGCCAAACTTGGGCGACATAAATCTGACACATTTTTGTCATTTTTCTGCCAAACTAGGGCGACAGGAGCCCTACAAATACTTGTAATTTGTCTGCCAAACTTGGGCGACAGAAATCTGACACCTTTTTTTCATTTTTCAGCCAAACTTGGGCGACAGGAGCCCTACAAATACTTTTAATTTGTCTGCCAAACTTGGGCGACATAAATCTGACACATTTTTGTCATTTTTCTGCCAAGCTTGGGCGACAGGATCCCTACAAATACTTGCAATTTGTCTGCCAAACTTGGGCGACAGAAATCTGACACATTTTTTTCATTTTTCTGCCAAACTTGGGCGACAGGAGCCCTACAAACACTTTTAATTTGTCTGCCAAAATTGGGCGACAGAAATCTGACACATTTTTTTCATTTTTCTGCCAAACTTGGGCGACAGGAGCCCTACAAATACTTGTAATTTGTCTGCCAAACTTGGGCGACATAAATCTGACACATTTTTGTCATTTTTCTGCCAAACTTGGGCGACAGGAGCCCTACAAATACTTGTAATTTGTTTGCCAAACTTGGGCGACATAAATCTGACACATTTTTTTCATTTTTCTGCCAAACTTGGGCGACAGGAGCCCTACAAATACTTTTAATTTGTCTGCCAAACTTGGGCGACATAAATCTGACACATTTTTGTCATTTTTCTGCCAAACTTGGGCGACAGGAGCCCTACAAATACTTGTAATTTGTTTGCCAAACATGGGCGACATAAATCTGACACATTTTTTTCATTTTTCTGCCAAACTTGGGCGACAGGAGCCCTACAAATACTTTTAATTTGTCTGCCAAACTTGGGCGACATAAATCTGACACATTTTTTTCATTTTTTTGCCAAACTTGGGCGACAGGAGCCCTACAAATACTTTTAATTTGTCTGCCAAACTTGGGCGACATAAATCTGACACATTTTTTTCATTTTTCTGCCAAACTTGGGCGACAGGAGCCCTACAAACACTTTTAATTTGTTTGCCAAACTTGGGCGACAGAAATCTGACACATTTTTTTCATTTTTCTGCCAAACTTGGGGGACAGGAGCCCTACAAACAATTTTAATTTGTCTGCCAAACTTGGGCGACAGAAATCTGACACCTTTTTTTCATTTTTCTGCCAAACATGGGCGACAGGAGACCTACAAATACTTTTAATTTGTCTGCCAAACTTGGGCGACATAAATCTGACACATTTTTGTCATTTTTCTGCCAAGCTTGGGCGACAGGATCCCTACAAATACTTGCAATTTGTCTGCCAAACTTGCTCGACAGAAATCTGACACATTTTTTTCATTTTTCTGCCAAACTTGGGCGACAGGAGCCCTACAAACAATTTTAATTTGTCTGCCAAACTTGGGCGACAGAAATCTGACACATTTTTTTCATTTTTCCGCCAAACTTGGGCGACAGGAGCCCTACAAACACTTTTAATTTGTCTGCCAAACTTGGGCGACAGAAATCTGACACCTTTTTTTCATTTTTCAGCCAAACTTGGGCGACAGGAGCCCTACAAATACTTTTAATTTGTCTGCCAAACTTGGGCGACATAAATCTGACACATTTTTGTCATTTTTCTGCCAAGCTTGGGCGACAGGATCCCTACAAATACTTGCAATTTGTCTGCCACACTTGCTCGACATAAATCTGACACATTTTTTTCATTTTTCTGCCAAACTTGGGCGACAGGAGCCCTACAAACACTTTTAATTTGTCTGCCAAACTTGGGCGACAGAAATCTGACACATTTTTTTCATTTTTCTGCCAAACTTGGGCGACAGGAGCCCTACAAACAATTTTAATTTGTCTGCCAAACTTGGGCGACAGAAATCTGACACATTTTTTTAATTTTTCTGCCAAACTTGGGCGACAGGAGCCCTACAAACAATTTTAATTTGTCTGCCAAACTTGGGCAACAGAAATCTGACACATTTTTTACATTTTTCTGCCAAATTTGGGCGACAGGGGCCCTACAAATACTTGTAATTTGTCTGCCAAACTTGGGCGACATAAATCTGACACATTTTTGTCATTTTTCTGCCAAACTTGGGCGACAGGAGCCCTACAAATACTTGTAATTTGTTTGCCAAACTTGGGCGACATAAATCTGACTCATTTTTTTCATTTTTCTGCCAAACTTGGGCGACAGGAGCCCTACAAATACTTTTAATTTGTCTGCCAAACTTGGGCGACATAAATCTGACACATTTTTGTCATTTTTCTGCCAAGCTTGGGCGACAGGATCCCTACAAATACTTGCAATTTGTCTGCCAAACTTGCTCGACATAAATCTGACACATTTTTTTCATTTTTCTGCCAAACTTGGGCGACAGGAGCCTTACAAATACTTTTAATTTGTCTGCCAAACTTGGGCGACATAAATCTGACACATTTTTTTCATTTTTTTGCCAAACTTGGGCGACAGGAGCCCTACAAATACTTTTAATTTGTCTGCCAAACTTGGGCGACATAAATCTGACACATTTTTTTCATTTTTCTGCCAAACTTGGGCGACAGGAGCCCTACAAATACTTTTAATTTGTCTGCCAAACTTGGGCGACATAAATCTGACACATTATTTTCATTTTTCTGCCAAACTTGGGCGACAGGAGCCCTACAAATTCTTTTAATTTGTCTGCCAAACTTGGGCGACATAAATCTGACACATTTTTTTCATTTTTCTTCCAAGCTTGAGCGACAGGAGCCCTACAAACTCTTTTAATTTGTCTGCCAAACTTGGGCAACAGAAATTTGACACATTTTTTTCATTTTTCTGCCAAACTTGGGCGACAGGAGCCCTACAACTACTTTTAATTTGTCTGCCAAACTTGGCGACATAAATCTGACACATTTTTGTCATTTTTCTGCCAAACTTGGGCGACAGGAGCCCTAAAAATACTTGTAATTTGTCTGCCAAACTTGGGCGACAGAAATCTGACACATTTTTTTCATTTTTCTGCCAAACTTGGGCGACAGGAGCCCTACAAACACTTTTAATTTGTCTGCCAAACTTGGGCAACAGAAATCTGACACATTTTTTTCATTTTTCTGCCAAACTTGGGCGACAGGAGCCCTACAAACAATTTTAATTTGTTCTCCAAACTTGGGCGACAGAAATCTAAAACATTTTTTTCATTTTTATGCCAAACTTGGGCGACAGGAGCCTTACAAATACTTTTAATTTGTCTGCCAAACTTGGGCGACAGAAATCTGACACCTTTTTTTCATTTTTCTGCCAAACTTGGGCGACAGGAGCCCTACAAATACTTTTAATTTGTCTGCCAAACTTGGGCGACATAAATCTGACACATTTTTGTCATTTTTCTGCCAAGCTTGGGCGACAGGATCCCTACAAATACTTGCAATTTGTCTGCCAAACTTGCTCGACATAAATCTGACACATTTTTTTCATTTTTCTGCCAAACTTGGGCGACAGGAGCCCTACAAACAATTTTCATTTGTCTGCCAAACTTGGGCGACAGAAATCTGACACATTTTTTTCATTTTTCCGCCAAACTTCGGCGACAGGAGCCCTACAAACACTTTTAATTTGTCTGCCAAAATTGGGCGACAGAAATCTGACACATTTTTTTCATTTTTATGCCAAACTTGGGCGACAGGAGCCCTACAAATACTTTTAATTTGTCTGCCAAACTTGGGCGACAGAAATCTGACACCTTTTTTTCATTTTTCTGCCAAACTTGGGCGACAGGAGCCCTACAAATACTTTTAATTTGTCTGCCAAACTTGGGCGACAGAAATCTGACACCTTTTTTTCATTTTTCTGCCAAACTTGGGCGACAGGAGCCCTACAAATACTTTTAATTTGTCTGCTAAACTTGGGCGACATAAATCTGACACATTTTTGTCATTTTTCTGCCAAGCTTGGGCGACAGGATCCCTACAAATACTTGCAATTTGTCTGCCAAACTTGCTCGACAGAAATCGGACACATTTTTTTCATTTTTCTGCCAAACTTGGGCGACGGGAGCCCTACAAACAATTTTCATTTGTCTGCCAAACTTGGGCGACAGAAATCTGACACATTTTTTTCATTTTTCCGCCAAACTTCGGCGACAGGAGCCCTACAAACACTTTTAATTTGTCTGCCAAAATTGGGCGACAGAAATCTGACACATTTTTTTCATTTTTATGCCAAACTTGGGCGACAGGAGCCCTACAAATACTTTTAATTTGTCTGCCAAACTTGGGCGACAGAAATCTGACACCTTTTTTTCATTTTTCTGCCAAACTTGGGCGACAGGAGCCCTACAAATACTTTTAATTTGTCTGCCAAACTTGGGCGACATAAATCTGACACATTTTTGTCATTTTTCTGCCAAGCTTGGGCGACAGGATCCCTACAAATACTTGCAATTTGTCTGCCAAACTTGCTCGACATAAATCTGACACATTTTTTTCATTTTTCTGCCAAACTTGGGCGACAGGAGCCCTACAAACACTTTTAATTTGTCTGCCAAACTTGGGCGACAGAAATCTGACACATTTTTTTCATTTTTCTGCCAAACTTGGGCGACAGGAGCCCTACAAACAATTTTAATTTGTCTGCCAAACTTGGGCGACAGAAATCTGACACATTTTTTTCATTTTTCTGCAAAACTTGGGCGACAGGAGCCCTACAAATACTTTTAATTTGTCTGCCAAACTTGCTCGACATAAATCTGACACCTTTTTTTCATTTTTCTGCCAAACTTGGGCGACAGGAGCCCTACAAATACTTTTAATTTGTCTGCCAAACTTGCTCGACATAAATCTGACACCTTTTTTTCATTTTTCTGCCAAACTTGGGCGACAGGAGCCCTACAAACACTTTTAATTTGTCTGCCAAACTTGGGCGACAGAAATCTGACACATTTTTTTCATTTTTCTGCCAAACTTGGGCGACAGGAGCCCTACAAACAATTTTAATTTGTCCGCCAAACTTGGGCGACATAAATCTGACACCTTTTTTTCATTTTTCTGCCAAACTTGGGCGACAGGAGCCCTACAAATACTTTTAATTTGTCTGCCAAACTTGCTCGACATAAATCTGACACCTTTTTTTCATTTTTCTGCCAAACTTGGGCGACAGGAGCCCTACAAATACTTTTAATTTGTCTGCCAAACTTGGGCGACATAAATCTGACACATTTTTGTCATTTTTCTGCCAAGCTTGGGCGACAGGATCCCTACAAACAATTTTAATTTGTCTGCCAAACTTGGGCGACAGAAATCTGACACATTTTTTTCATTTTTCTGCCAAACTTGGGCGACAGGAGCCCTACAAACACTTTTAATTTGTCTGCCAAAATTGGGCGACAGAAATCTAACACATTTTTTTCATTTTTCTGCCAAACTTGGGCGACAGGAGCCCTACAAATACTTTTAATTTGTCTGCCAAACTTGGGCGACAGAAATCTGACACATTTTTTTCATTTTTCTGCCAAGCTTGGGCGACAGGAGCCCTACAAACTCTTTTAATTTGTCTGCCAAACTTGGGCAACAGAAATCTGACACATTTTTTTCATTTTTCTGCCAAACTTGGGCGACAGGAGCCCTACAAATACTTTTAATTTGTCTGCCAAACTTGGGCGACAGAAATCTGACAAATTTTTTTCATTTTTTTGCTAAACTTGGGCGACAGGAGACTAACAAATACTTGTAATTTGTCTTCCAAACTTGGGCGACAGAAATCTGACACATTTTTTTCATTTTTCTGCCAAACTTGGGCGACAGGAGCCCTACAAACACCTTTAATTATCTGCCAAACTTGAGCGACAGAAATCTGACACATTTTTTTCATGTTACTGCCAAACTTGGGCGACAGGAGCCCTACAAATACTTTTAATTTGTCTGCCAAACTTGGGCGACAGAAATCTGACACATTTTTTTCATTTTTCTGCCAAACTTGGGCGACAGGAGCCCTACAAACAATTTTAATTTGTCTGCCAAACTTGGGCAACAGAAATCTGACACATTTTTTACATTTTTCTGCCAAATTTGGGCGACAGGAGCCCTACAAATACTTGTAATTTGTCTGCCAAACTTGGGCGACATAAATCTGACACATTTTTGTCATTTTTCTGCCAAACTTGGGCGACAGGAGCCCTACAAATACTTGTAATTTGTTTGCCAAACTTGGGCGACATAAATCTGACACATTTTTTTCATTTTTCTGCCAAATTTGGGCGACAGGAGCCCTACAAATACTTGTAATTTGTCTGCCAAACTTGGGCGACATAAATCTGACACATTTTTGTCATTTTTCTGCCAAACTTGGGCGACAGGAGCCCTACAAATACTTGTAATTTGTTTGCCAAACTTGGGCGACATAAATCTGACACATTTTTGTCATTTTTCTGCCAAACTTGGGCGACAGGAGCCCTACAAATACTTGTAATTTGTTTGCCAAACTTCGGCGACATAAATCTGACACATTTTTTTCATTTTTCTGCCAAACTTGGGCGACAGGAGCCCTACAAATACTTTTAATTTGTCTGCCAAACTTGGGCGACATAAATCTGACACATTTTTTTCATTTTTTTGCCAAACTTGGGCGACAGGAGCCCTACAAATACTTTTAATTTGTCTGCCAAACTTGGGCGACATAAATCTGACACATTTTTTTCATTTTTCTGCCAAACTTGGGCGACAGGAGCCCTACAAATACTTTTAATTTGTCTGCCAAACTTGGGCGACATAAATCTGACACATTTTTTTCATTTTTCTGCCAAACTTGGGCGACAGGAGCCCTACAAATTCTTTTAATTTGTCTGCCAAACTTGGGCGACATAAATCTGACACATTTTTTTCATTTTTCTGCCAAGCTTGGGCGACAGGAGCCCTACAAACTCTTTTAATTTGTCTGCCAAACTTGGGCAACAGAAATTTGACACATTTTTTTAATTTTTCTGCCAAACTTGGGCGACAGGAGCCCTACAACTACTTTTAATTTGTCTGCCAAACTTGGGCGACATAAATCTGACACATTTTTGTCATTTTTCTGCCAAACTAGGGCGACAGGAGCCCTACAAATACTTGTAATTTGTCTGCCAAACTTGGGCGACAGAAATCTGACACCTTTTTTTCATTTTTCAGCCAAACTTGGGCGACAGGAGCCCTACAAATACTTTTAATTTGTCTGCCAAACTTGGGCGACATAAATCTGACACATTTTTGTCATTTTTCTGCCAAGCTTGGGCGACAGGATCCCTACAAATACTTGCAATTTGTCTGCCAAACTTGGGCGACAGAAATCTGACACATTTTTTTCATTTTTCTGCCAAACTTGGGCGACAGGAGCCCTACAAACACTTTTAATTTGTCTGCCAAAATTGGGCGACAGAAATCTGACACATTTTTTTCATTTTTCTGCCAAACTTGGGCGACAGGAGCCCTACAAATACTTGTAATTTGTCTGCCAAACTTGGGCGACATAAATCTGACACATTTTTGTCATTTTTCTGCCAAACTTGGGCGACAGGAGCCCTACAAATACTTGTAATTTGTTTGCCAAACTTGGGCGACATAAATCTGACACATTTTTTTCATTTTTCTGCCAAACTTGGGCGACAGGAGCCCTACAAATACTTTTAATTTGTCTGCCAAACTTGGGCGACATAAATCTGACACATTTTTGTCATTTTTCTGCCAAACTTGGGCGACAGGAGCCCTACAAATACTTGTAATTTGTTTGCCAAACATGGGCGACATAAATCTGACACATTTTTTTCATTTTTCTGCCAAACTTGGGCGACAGGAGCCCTACAAATACTTTTAATTTGTCTGCCAAACTTGGGCGACATAAATCTGACACATTTTTTTCATTTTTTTGCCAAACTTGGGCGACAGGAGCCCTACAAATACTTTTAATTTGTCTGCCAAACTTGGGCGACATAAATCTGACACATTTTTTTCATTTTTCTGCCAAACTTGGGCGACAGGAGCCCTACAAACACTTTTAATTTGTTTGCCAAACTTGGGCGACAGAAATCTGACACATTTTTTTCATTTTTCTGCCAAACTTGGGGGACAGGAGCCCTACAAACAATTTTAATTTGTCTGCCAAACTTGGGCGACAGAAATCTGACACCTTTTTTTCATTTTTCTGCCAAACATGGGCGACAGGAGACCTACAAATACTTTTAATTTGTCTGCCAAACTTGGGCGACAAAAATCTGACACATTTTTGTCATTTTTCTGCCAAGCTTGGGCGACAGGATCCCTACAAATACTTGCAATTTGTCTGCCAAACTTGCTCGACAGAAATCTGACACATTTTTTTCATTTTTCTGCCAAACTTGGGCGACAGGAGCCCTACAAACAATTTTAATTTGTCTGCCAAACTTGGGCGACAGAAATCTGACACATTTTTTTCATTTTTCCGCCAAACTTGGGCGACAGGAGCCCTACAAACACTTTTAATTTGTCTGCCAAACTTGGGCGACAGAAATCTGACACCTTTTTTTCATTTTTCAGCCAAACTTGGGCGACAGGAGCCCTACAAATACTTTTAATTTGTCTGCCAAACTTGGGCGACATAAATCTGACACATTTTTTTCATTTTTCTGCCAAGCTTGGGCGACAGGATCCCTACAAATACTTGCAATTTGTCTGCCACACTTGCTCGACATAAATCTGACACATTTTTTTCATTTTTCTGCCAAACTTGGGCGACAGGAGCCCTACAAACACTTTTAATTTGTCTGCCAAACTTGGGCGACAGAAATCTGACACATTTTTTTCATTTTTCTGCCAAACTTGGGCGACAGGAGCCCTACAAACAATTTTAATTTGTCTGCCAAACTTGGGCGACAGAAATCTGACACATTTTTTTAATTTTTCTGCCAAACTTGGGCGACAGGAGCCCTACAAATACTTTTAATTTGTCTGCCAAACTTGCTCGACATAAATCTGACACCTTTTTTTCATTTTTCTGCCAAACTTGGGCGACAGGAGCCCTACAAATACTTTTAATTTGTCTGCCTAACTTGATCGACATAAATCTGACACCTTTTTTTCATTTTTCTGCCAAACTTGGGCGACAGGAGCCCTACAAATACTTTTAATTTGTCTGCCAAACTTGGGCGACATAAATCTGAAACATTTTTGTCATTTTTCTGCCAAGCTTGGGCGACAGGATCCCTACAAACAATTTTAATTTGTCTGCCAAACTTGGGCGACAGATCTCTGACACATTTTTTTCATTTTTCTGCCAAACTTGGGCGACAGGAGCCCTACAAACACTTTTAATTTGTCTGCCAAAATTGGGCGACAGAAATCTGACACATTTTTTTTATTTTTCTGCCAAACTTGGGCGACAGGAGCCCTACAAATACTTTTGATTTGTCTGCCAAACTTGCTCGACATAAATCTGACACCTTTTTTTCATTTTTTTGCCAAACTTGGGCGACAGGAGCCCTACAAATACTTTTAATTTGTCTGCCAAACTTTGGCGACATAAATCTGACACATTTTTTTCATTTTTCTGCCGAGCTTGGGCGACAGGAGCCCTTCAAACTCTTTTAATTTGTCTGCCAAACTTGGGCGACAGAAATCTGACACATTTTTTTCATTTTTCTGCCAAACTTGGGCGACAGGAGCCCTACAAATACTTTTAATTTGTCTGCCAAACTTGGGCGACATAAATCTGACACATTTTTGTCATTTTTCTGCCAAACTTGGGCGACAGGAGCCCTACAAATACTTTTAATTTGTCTGCCAAACTTGCTCGATATAAATCTGACACATTTTTTTCATTTTTCTGCCAAACTTGGGCGACAGGAGCCCTACAAATACTTTTAATTTGTCTGCCAAACTTGGGCGACATAAATCTGACACATTTTTTTCATTTTTCTGCCAAGCTTGGGCGACAGGAGCCCTACAAATACTTGCAATTAGTCTGCCAAACTTGCTCGACAAAAATCTGACACATTTTTTTCATTTTTCTGCCAAACTTGGGCGACAGGAGCCCTACAAATACTTTTAATTTGTCTGCCAAACTTGGGCGACATAAATCTGACACATTTTTGTCATTTTTCTGCCAAACTTGGGCGACAGGAGCCCTACAAATACTTTTAATTTGTATGCCAAACTTGCTCGACATAAATCTGACACATTTTTTTCATTTTTCTGCCAAACTTGGGCGACAGGAGCCATACAAATACTTGTAATTTGTCTGCCAAACTTGGGCCACAGAAATCTGACACATTTTTTTCATTTTTCTGCCAAACTTGGGCGACAGGAGCCCTACAAACAATTTTAATTTGTCTGCCAAACTTGGGCAACAGAAATCTGACACATTTTTTACATTTTTCTGCCAAATTTGGGCGACAGGAGCCCTACAAATACTTGTAATTTGTCTGCCAAACTTGGGCGACATAAATCTGACACATTTTTGTCATTTTTCTGCCAAACTTGGGCGACAGGAGCTCTACAAATACTTTTAATTTGTCTACCAAACTTGGGCGACATAAATCTGACACATTTTTGTCATTTTTCTGCCAAGTTTGGGCGACAGGATCCCTACAAATACTTGCAATTTGTCTGCCAAACTTGCTCGACATAAATCTGACACATTTTTTTCATTTTTCTGCCAAACTTGGGCGACAGGAGCCCTACAAATACTTTTAATTTGTCTGCCAAACTTGGGCGACATAAATCTGACACATTTTTTTCATTTTTCTGCCAAACTTGGGCGACAGGAGCCCTACAAATACTTTTAATTTGTCTGCCAAACTTGGGCGACATAAATCTGACACATTTTTGTCATTTTTCTGCCAAACTTGGGCGACAGGAGCCCTACAAATACTTTTAATTTGTCTGCCAAACTTGGGCGACATAAATCTGACACATTTTTTTCATTTTTCTGCCAAGCTTGGGCGACAGGAGCCCTACAAATACTTTTAATTTGTCTGCCAAACTTGGGCGACATAAATCTGACACATTTTTTTCATTTTTCTGCCAAACTTGGGCGACAGGAGCCCTACAAATACTTTTAATTTGTCTGCCAAACTTGGGCGACATAAATCTGACACATTTTTGTCATTTTTCTGCCAAACTTGGGCGACAGGAGCCCTACAAATACTTTTAATTTGTCTGCCAAACTTGGGCGACATAAATCTGACACATTTTTTTTCATTTTTTTTGCTAAACTTGGGCGACAGGAGCCCTACAAATACTTGTAATTTGTCTGCCAAACTTGGGCGACAGAAATCTGACACATTTTTTTCATTTTTCTGCCAAGCTTGGGCGACAAGAGCCCTACAAATACTTGCAATTTGTCTGCCAAACTTGCTCGACATAAATCTGACACATTTTTTTCATTTTTCTGCCAAACTTGGGCGATTGGGCGACAGGAGCCCTAAAAAACACTTTTAATTTGTCTGCCAATATTGGGCGACAGAAATCTGACACATTTTTTTCATTTTTCTGCCAAACTTGGGCGACAGGAGCCCTACAAATACTTTTAATTTGTCTGCAAAACTTGCTCGACATAAATCTGACACATTTTTTTCATTTTTCTGCCAAACTTGGGCGACAGGAGCCCTACAAATACTTTTAATTTGTCTGCCAAACTTGGGCGACATAAATCTGACACATTTTTGTCATTTTTCTGCCAAGCTTGGGCGACAGGATCCCTACAAATACTTGCAATTTGTCTGCCAAACTTGCTCGACATAAATCTGACACATTTTTTTCATTTTTCTGCCAAACTTGGGCAACAGGAGCCCTACAAATACTTTTAATTTGTCTGCCAAACTTGGGCGACATAAATCTGACACATTTTTTTCATTTTTCTGCCAAACTTGGGCGACAGAAGCCCTACAAATACTTTTAATTTGGCTGCCAAACTTGGGCGACATAAATCTGACAATTTTTTCATTTTTCTGCCAAACTTGGGCGACAGGAGCCCTACAAATACTTTTAATTTGTCTGCCAAACTTGGGCGACATAAATCTGACACATTTTTTTCATTTTTCTGCCAAACTTGGGCGACAGGAGCCCTACAAATACTTTTAATTTGTCTGCCAAACTTGGGCGACATAAATCTGACACATTTTTTTCATTTTTCTGCCAAGCTTGGGCGACAGGAGCCCTACAAATACTTGCAATTAGTCTGCCAAACTTGCTCGACAAAAATCTGACACATTTTTTTCATTTTTCTGCCAAACTTGGGCGACAGGAGCCCTACAAATACTTTTAATTTGTCTGCCAAACTTGCTCGACATAAATCTGACACCTTTTTTTCATTTTTCTGCCAAACTTGGGCGACAGGAGCCCTACAAATACTTTTAATTTGTCTGCCAAACTTGCTCGACATAAATCTGACACCTTTTTTTCATTTTTCTGCCAAACTTGGGCGACAGGAGCCCTACAAATACTTTTAATTTGTCTGCCAAACTTGGGCGACATAAATCTGACACATTTTTGTCATTTTTCTGCCAAGCTTGGGCGACAGGATCCCTACAAACAATTTTAATTTGTCTGCCAAACTTGGGCGACAGAAATCTGACACATTTTTTTCATTTTTCTGCCAAACTTGGGCGACAGGAGCCCTACAAACACTTTTAATTTGTCTGCCAAACTTGCTCGACATAAATCTGACACCTTTTTTTCATTTTTCTGCCAAACTTGGGCGACAGGAGCCCTACAAATACTTTTAATTTGTCTGCCAAACTTGGGCGACATAAATCTGACACATTTTTTTCATTTTTCTGCCGAGCTTGGGCGACAGGAGCCCTACAAACTCTTTTAATTTGTCTGCCAAACTTGGGAAACAGAAATCTGACACATTTTTTTCATTTTTCTGCCAAACTTGGGCGACAGGAGCCCTACAAATACTTTTAATTTGTCTGCCAAACTTGGGCGACATAAATCTGACACATTTTTGTCATTTTTCTGCCAAACTTGGGCGACAGGAGCCCTACAAATACTTTTAATTTGTCTGCCAAACTTGCTCGACATAAATCTGACACATTTTTCTCATTTTTCTGCCAAACTTGGGCGACAGGAGCCCTACAAATACTTTTAATTTGTCTGCCAAACTTGGGCGACATAAATCTGACACATTTTTTTCATTTTTCTGCCAAACTTGGGCGACAGGAGCCCTACAAATACTTTTAATTTGTCTGCCAAACTTGGGCGACATAAATCTGACACATTTTTGTCATTTTTCTGCCAAACTTGGGCGACAGGAGCCCTACAAATACTTTTAATTTGTCTGCCAAACTTGCTCGACATAAATCTGACACATTTTTTTCATTTTTCTGCCAAACTTGGGCGACAGGAGCCATACAAATACTTGTAATTTGTCTGCCAAACTTGGGCCACAGAAATCTGACACATTTTTTCATTTTTCTGACAAACTTGGGCGACAGGAGCCCTACAAATACTTTTAATTTGTCTGCCAAACTTGGGCGACATAAATCTGACACATTTTTTTCATTTTTCTGCAAAACTTGGGCGACAGGAGCCCTACAAATACTTTTAATTTGTCTGCCAAACTTGGGCGACATAAATCTGACACATTTTTGTCATTTTTCTGCCAAACTTGGGCGACAGGAGCCCTACAAATACTTTTAATTTGTCTGCCAAACTTGCTCGACATAAATCTGACACATTTTTTTCATTTTTCTGCCAAACTTGGGCGACAGGAGCCATACAAATACTTGTAATTTGTCTGCCAAACTTGGGCCACAGAAATCTGACACATTTTTTCATTTTTCTGACAAACTTGGGCGACAGGAGCCCTACGAACACTTTTAATTTGTCTGCCAAACTTGAGCGACAGAAATCTGACACATTTTTTTCATGTTACTGCCAAACTTGGGCGACAGGAGCCCTACAAATACTTTTAATTTTTCTGCCAAACTTGGGCGACAGAAATCTGACACATTTTTTTCATTTTTCTGCCAAACTTGGGCGACAGGAGCCCTACAAACAATTTTAATTTGTCTGCCAAACTTGGGCAACAGAAATCTGACACATTTTTTACATTTTTCTGCCAAATTTGGGCGACAGGAGCCCTACAAATACTTGTAATTTGTCTGCCAAACTTGGGCGACATAAATCTGACACATTTTTGTCATTTTTCTGCCAAACTTGGGCGACAGGAGCCCTACAAATACTTTTAATTTGTCTGCCAAACTTGCTCGATATAAATCTGACACATTTTTTTCATTTTTCTGCCAAACTTGGGCGACAGGAGCCCTACAAATACTTTTAATTTGTCTGCCAAACTTGGGCGACATAAATCTGACACATTTTTTTCATTTTTCTGCCAAGCTTGGGCGACAGGAGCCCTACAAATACTTGCAATTAGTCTGCCAAACTTGCTCGACAAAAATCTGACACATTTTTTATATTTTTCTGCCAAACTTGGGCGACAGGAGCCCTACAAATACTTTTAATTTGTCTGCCAAACTTGGGCGACAGAAATCTGACACATATTTTTCATTTTTCTGCCAAACTTGGGCGACAGGAGCCCTACAAATACTTTTAATTTGTCTGCCAAACTTGGGCCACAGAAATCTGACACATTTTTTTCATTTTTCTGCCAAACTTGGGCGACAGGAGCCCTACAAACAATTTTAATTTGTCTGCCAAACTTGGGCAATAGAAATCTGACACATTTTTTACATTTTTCTGCCAAATTTGGGCGACAGGAGCCCTACAAATACTTGTAATTTGTCTGCCAAACTTGGGCGACATAAATCTGACACATTTTTGTCATTTTTCTGCCAAACTTGGGCGACAGGAGCTCTACAAATACTTTTAATTTGTCTACCAAACTTGGGCGACATAAATCTGACACATTTATGTCATTTTTCTGCCAAGCTTGGGCGACAGGATCCCTACAAATACTTGCAATTTGTCTGCCAAACTTGCTCGACATAAATCTGACACATTTTTTTCATTTTTCTGACAAACTTGGGCGACAGGAGCCCTACAAATACTTTTAATTTGTCTGCCAAACTTGGGCGACATAAATCTGACACATTTTTTTCATTTTTCTGCCAAACTTGGGCGACAGGAGCCCTACAAATACTTTTAATTTGTCTGCCAAACTTGGGCGACATAAATCTGACACATTTTTGTCATTTTTCTGCCAAACTTGGGCGACAGGAGCCCTACAAATACTTTTAATTTGTCTGCCAAACTTGGGCGACATAAATCTGACACATTTTTTTCATTTTTCTGCCAAGCTTGGGCGACAGGAGCCCTACAAATACTTTTAATTTGTCTGCCAAACTTGGGCGACATAAATCTGACACATTTTTTTCATTTTTCTGCCAAACTTGGGCGACAGGAGCCCTACAAATACTTTTAATTTGTCTGCCAAACTTGGGCGACATAAATCTGACACATTTTTGTCATTTTTCTGCCAAACTTGGGCGACAGGAGCCCTACAAATACTTTTAATTTGTCTGCCAAACTTGGGCGACATAAATCTGACACATTTTTTTCATTTTTCTGCCAAGCTTGGGCGACAGGAGCCCTACAAATACTTTTAATTTGTCTGCCAAACTTGGGCGACAGAAATCTGACACATTTTTTTTCATTTTTATTGCTAAACTTGGGCGACAGGAGCCCTACAAATACTTGTAATTTGTCTGCCAAACTTGGGCGACAGAAATCTGACACATTTTTTTCATTTTTCTGCCAAGCTTGGGCGACAAGAGCCCTACAAATACTTGCAATTTGTCTGCCAAACTTGCTCGACATAAATCTGACACATTTTTTTCATTTTTCTGCCAAACTTGGGCGATTGGGCGACAGGAGCCCTAAAAAACACTTTTAATTTGTCTGCCAAAATTGGGCGACAGAAATCTGACACATTTTTTTCATTTTTCTGCCAAACTTGGGCGACAGGAGCCCTACAAATACTTTTAATTTGTCTGCAAAACTTGCTCGACATAAATCTGACACATTTTTTTCATTTTTCTGCCAAACTTGGGCGACAGGAGCCCTACAAATACTTTTAATTTGTCTGCCAAACTTGGGCGACATAAATCTGACACATTTTTGTCATTTTTCTGCCAAGCTTGGGCGACAGGATCCCTACAAATACTTGCAATTTGTCTGCCAAACTTGCTCGACATAAATCTGACACATTTTTTTCATTTTTCTGCCAAACTTGGGCAACAGGAGCCCTACAAATACTTTTAATTTGTCTGCCAAACTTGGGCGACATAAATCTGACATATTTTTTTCATTTTTCTGCCAAACTTGGGCGACAGAAGCCCTACAAATACTTTTAATTTGTCTGCCAAACTTGGGCGACATAAATCTGACAATTTTTTCATTTTTCTGCCAAACTTGGGCGACAGGAGCCCTACAAATACTTTTAATTTGTCTGCCAAACTTGGGCGACATAAATCTGACACATTTTTTTCATTTTTCTGCCAAACTTGGGCGACAGGAGCCCTACAAATACTTTTAATTTGTCTGCCAAACTTGGGCGACAGAAATCTGACACATTTTTTTCATTTTTCTGCCAAGCTTGGGCGACAGGAGCCCTACAAATACTTGTAATTTGTCTGCCAAACTTGGGCGACAGAAATCTGACACATTTTTTTCATTTTTTTGCTAAACTTGGGCGACAGGAGCCCTACAAATACTTGTAATTTTTATGCCAAACTTGGGCGACAGAAATCTGACACATTTTTTTCATTTTTCTGCCAAACTTGGGCGACAGGAGCCCTACAAACACTTTTAATTTGTCTGCCAAACTTGCTCGACAAAAATCTGACACATTTTTTTCATTTTTCTGCCAAACTTGGGCGACAGGAGCCCTACAAATACTTTTAATTTGTCTGCCAAACTTGCTCGACATAAATCTGACACCTTTTTTTCATTTTTCTGCCAAACTTGGGCGACAAAAGCCCTACAAATACTTTTAATTTGTCTGCCAAACTTGGGCGACATAAATCTGACACATTTTTGTCATTTTTCTGCCAAGCTTGGGCGACAGGATCCCTACAAACAATTTTAATTTGTCTGCCAAACTTGGGCGACAGAAATCTGACACATTTTTTTCATTTTTCTGCCAAACTTGGGCGACAGGAGCCCTACAAACACTTTTAATTTGTCTGCCAAAATTGGGCGACAGAAATCTGACACATTTTTTTCATTTTTCTGCCAAACTTGGGCGACAGGAGCCCTACAAATACTTTTAATTTGTCTGCCAAACTTGCTCGACATAAATCTGACACCTTTTTTTCATTTTTCTGCCAAACTAGGGCGACAGGAGCCCTACAAATACTTTTAATTTGTCTGCCAAACTTGGGCGACATAAATCTGACACATTTTTTTTCATTTTTCTGCCGAGCTTGGGCGACAGGAGCCCTACAAACTCTTTTAATTTGTCTGCCAAACTTGGGAAACAGAAATCTGACACATTTTTTTCATTTTTCTGCCAAACTTGGGCGACAGGAGCCCTACAAATACTTTTAATTTGTCTGCCAAACTTGGGCGACATAAATCTGACACATTTTTGTCATTTTTCTGCCAAACTTGGGCTACAGGAGCCCTACAAATACTTTTAATTTGTCTGCCAAACTTGCTCGACATAAATCTGACACATTTTTCTCATTTTTCTGCCAAACTTGGGCGACAGGAGCCCTACAAATACTTTTAATTTGTCTGCCAAACTTGGGCGACATAAATCTGACACATTTTTTTCATTTTTCTGCCAAACTTGGGCGACAGGAGCCCTACAAATACTTTTAATTTGTCTGCCGAACTTGGGCGACAGAAATCTGACACATTTTTTTCATTTTTCTGCAAAACTTGGGCGACAGGAGCCCTACAAATACTTTTAATTTGTCTGCCAAACTTGGGCGACATAAATCTGACACATTTTTGTCATTTTTCTGCCAAACTTGGGCGACAGGAGCCCTACAAATACTTTTAATTTGTCTGCCAAACTTGCTCGACATAAATCTGACACATTTTTTTCATTTTTCTGCCAAACTTGGGCGACAGGAGCCATACAAATACTTGTAATTTGTCTGCCAAACTTGGGCCACAGAAATCTGACACATTTTTTTCATTTTTCTGACAAACTTGGGCGACAGGAGCCCTACGAACACTTTTAATTTGTCTGCCAAACTTGAGCGACAGAAATCTGACACATTTTTTTCATGTTACTGCCAAACTTGGGCGACAGGAGCCCTACAAATACTTTTAATTTTTCTGCCAAACTTGGGCGACAGAAATCTGACACATTTTTTTCATTTTTCTGCCAAACTTGGGCGACAGGAGCCCTACAAACAATTTTAATTTGTCTGCCAAACTTGGGCAACAGAAATCTGACACATTTTTTACATTTTTCTGCCAAATTTGGGCGACAGGAGCCCTACAAATACTTGTAATTTGTCTGCCAAACTTGGGCGACATAAATCTGACACATTTTTGTCATTTTTCTGAAAAACTTGGGCAACAGGAGCTCTACAAAGACTTTTAATTTGTCTACCAAACTTGGGCGACATAAATCTGACACATTTTTTTCATTTTTCTGCGAAACTTGGGCGACAGGAGCCCTACAAATACTTTTAATTTGTCTGCCAAACTTGGGCGACATAAATCTGACACATTTTTGTCATTTTTCTGCCAAGCTTGGGCGACAGGATCCCTACAAATACTTGCAATTTGTCTGCCAAACTTGCTCGACATAAATCTGACACATTTTTCTCATTTTTCTGCCAAACTTGGGCGACAGGAGCCCTACAAATACTTTTAATTTGTCTGCCAAACTTGGGCGACATAAATCTGACACATTTTTTTCATTTTTTTGCCAAACTTGGGCGACAGGAGCCCTACAAATACTTGCAATTTGTCTGCCAAACTTGGGCGACATAAATCTGACACATTTTTTTCATTTTTCTGCCAAACTTGGGCGACAGGAGCTCTACAAATACTTGTAATTTGTCTACCAAACTTGCACGACATAAATCTGACACATTTTTTTCATTTTTTTGCCAAACTTGGGCGACAGGAGCCCTACAAACACTTTTAATTTGTCTGCCAAACTTGGGCGACATAAATCTGACACATTTTTTTCATTTTCTGCCAAGCTTGGGCGACAGGAGCCCTACAAATACTTTTAATTTGTCTGCCAAACTTGAGCGACACAAATCTGACACATTTTTTTCATTTTTCTGCCAAACTTGGGCGACAGGAGCCCTACAAATACTTTTAATTTGTCTGCCAAACTTGCTCGACATAAATCTGACTCATTTTTTTCATTTTTCTGCCAAACTTGGGCGACATAAATCTGACACATTTTTGTCATTTTTCTGCCAAACTTGGGCGACAGGAGCCCTACAAACACTTTTAATTTGTCTGCCAAACTTGGGCGACATAAATCTGACACATTTTTTTCATTTTCTGCCAAGCTTGGGCGACAGGAGCCCTACAAATACTTTTAATTTGTCTGCCAAACTTGAGCGACATAAATCTGACACATTTTTGTCATTTTTCTGCCAAACTTGGGCAACAGGAGCCCTACAAATACTTTTAATTTGTCTGCCAAACTTGGGCGACAGAAATCTGACACATTTTTTTTCATTTTTCTGCTAAACTTGGGCGACAGGAGCCCTACAAATACTTGTAATTTGTCTGCCAAACTTGGGCGACAGAAATCTGACACATTTTTTTCATTTTTCTGCCAAACTTGGGCGACAGGAGCCCTACAAATACTTTTAATTTGTCTGCCAAACTTGGGCGACATAAATCTGACACATTTTTGTCATTTTTCTGCCAAACTTGGGCGACATAAATCTGACAAATTTTTTTCATTTTTCTGCCAAACTTGGGCGACAGGAGCCCTACAAATACTTTTAATTTGTCTGCCAAACTTGGGCGACATAAATCTGACACATTTTTTTTTATTTTTCTGCCAAGCTTCGGCGACAGGAGCCCTTCAAATACTTGCAATTTGTCTGCCAAACTTGGGCGACATAAATCTGACACATTTTTGTCATTTTTCTGCCAAACTTGGGCAACAGGAGCCCTACAAATACTTTTAATTTGTCTGCCAAACTTGCTCGACATAAATCTGACACATTTTTTTCATTTTTCTGCCAAACTTGGGCGACAGGAGCCCTACAAATACTTTTAATTTGTCTGCCAAACTTGGGCGACATAAATCTGACACATTTTTTTCATTGTTCTGCCAAATTTGGGCGACAGGAGCCCTACAAATACTTGTAATTTGTTTGCCAAACTTGGGCGACAGAAATCTGACACATTTTTTTTCATTTTTCTGCTAAACTTGGGCGACAGGAGCCCTACAAATACTTGTAATTTGTCTGCCAAACTTGGGCGACAGAAATCTGACACATTTTTTTCATTTTTCTGCCAAACTTGGGCGACAGGAGCCCTACAAATACTTTTAATTTGTCTGCCAAACTTGGGCGACATAAATCTGACACATTTTTGTCATTTTTCTGCCAAACTTGGGCGACAGGAGCCCTACAAATACTTTTAATTTGTCTGCCAAACTTGCTCGACATAAATCTGACTCATTTTTTCATTTTTCTGCCAAACTTGGGCGACAGGAGCCCTACAAATACTTTTAATTTGTCTGCCAAACTTGGGCGACATAAATCTGACACATTTTTTTCATTTTTTTGCCAAACTTGGGCGACAGGAGCCCTACAAACACTTTTAATTTGTCTGCCAAACTTGGGCGACATAAATCTGACACATTTTTTTCATTTTTCTGCCAAACTTGGGCGACAGGAGCTCTACAAATACTTTTAATTTGTCTACCAAACTTGCACGACATAAATCTGACACATTTTTTTCATTTTTTTGCCAAACTTGGGCGACAGGAGCCCTACAAACACTTTTAATTTGTCTGCCAAACTTGGGCGACATAAATCTGACACATTTTTTTCATTTTCTGCCAAGCTTGGGCGACAGGAGCCCTACAAATACTTTTAATTTGTCTGCCAAACTTGAGCGACACAAATCTGACACATTTTTTTCATTTTTCTGCCAAACTTGGGCGACAGGAGCCCTACAAATACTTTTAATTTGTCTGCCAAACTTGCTCGACATAAATCTGACTCATTTTTTTCATTTTTCTGCCAAACTTGGGCGACATAAATCTGACACATTTTTGTCATTTTTCTGCCAAACTTGGGCGACAGGAGCCCTACAAATACTTTTAATTTGTCTGCCAAACTTGCTCGACATAAATCTGACTCATTTTTTCATTTTTCTGCCAAACTTGGGCGACAGGAGCCTTACAAATACTTTTAATTTGTCTGCCAAACTTGGGCGACATAAATCTGACACATTTTTTTCATTTTTTTGCCAAACTTGGGCGACAGGAGCCCTACAAACACTTTTAATTTGTCTGCCAAACTTGGGCGAAATAATTTTGACACATTTTTTTCATTTTTCTGCCAAGCTTGGGCGACAGGAGCCCTACAAATACTTTTAATTTGTCTGCCAAACTTGAGCGACTCAAATCTGACACATTTTTTTCATTTTTCTGCCAAACTTGGGCGACAGGAGCCCTACAAATACTTTTAATTTGTCTGCGAAACTAGAGCGACATAAATCTGACACATTTTTGTCATTTTTCTGCCAAACTTGGGCAACAGGAGACCTACAAATACTTTTAATTTGTCTGCCAAACTTGCTCGACATAAATCTGACACATTTTTTTCATTTTTCTGCCAAACTTGGGCGACAGGAGCCCTACAAATACTTTTAATTTGTCTGCCAAACTTGGGCGACATAAATCTGACACATTTTTTTTTATTTTTCTGCCAAGCTTCGGCGACAGGAGCCCTTCAAATACTTGCAATTTGTCTGCCAAACTTGGGCGACATAAATCTGACACATTTTTTTCATGTTACTGCCAAACTTGGGCGACAGGCTACAAACACTTTTAATTTGTCTGCTAAACTTGGGCGACATAAATCTGACACATTTTTTTCATTTTTCTTCCAAACTTGGGCGACAGGAGCCCTACAAATACTTTTCATTTGTCTCCCAAACTTGGGCGACAGAAATGTGACACATTTTTTTCATTTTTTTGCTAAACTTTGGCGACAGGAGCCCTACAAATACTTGTAATTTGTCTGCCAAACTTGGGCGACAGAAATGTGACACTTTTTTTTCATTTTTTTGCCAAACTTGGGCGACAGGAGCCCTACAAACACTTTTAATTTGTCTGCCAAACTTGGGCGACATAAATCTGACACATTTTTTTCATTTGTCTGCCAAACTTGGGCGACAGGAGCTCTACAAATACTTTTAATTTGTCTGCCAAACTTGCTCTACATAAATCTGACACATTTTTTTCATTTTTTTGCCAAGCTTGGGCGACAGAAGCCCTACAAATACTTGCAATTTGTCTGCCAAACTTGCTCGACAGAAATCTGACACATTTTTTCATTTTTCTGCCAAACTTGGGCGACAGGAGCTCTACAAATACTTTTAATTTGTCTGCCAAACTTGCTCGACATAAATCTGACACATTTTTTTCATTTTTTCTGC
Source organism: Villa cingulata (assembly GCA_951394055.1). Taxonomy (NCBI): domain Eukaryota; kingdom Metazoa; phylum Arthropoda; class Insecta; order Diptera; family Bombyliidae; genus Villa; species Villa cingulata. Next base: position 24,052,499 of record OX596019.1, on the reverse strand, counting down.
CAAGCTTGGGCGACAGGAGCCCTACAAATACTTGTAATTTGTCTGCCAAACTTGGGCGACAGAAATCTGACACATTTTTTTCATTTTTCTGCCAAACTTGGGCGACAGGAGCCCTACAAACACTTTTAATTTGTCTGCCAAACTTGAGCGAAAGAAATCTGACACATTTTTTTCATTTTTCTGCCAAGCTTGGGCGACAGGAGCCCTACAAATACTTTTAATTTGTCTGCCAAACTTGGGCGACATAAATCTGACACATTTTTTTCATTTTTCTGCCAAGCTTCGGCGACAGGAGCCCTACAAATACTTGTAATTTGTCTGCCAAACTTCGGCGACAGAAATCTGACACATTTTTTCCATTTTTTTGCTAAACTTGGGCGACAGGAGCCCTACAAATACTTGTAATTTGTCTGCCAAACTTGGGCGACATAAATCTGACACATTTTTTTCATGTTACTGCCAAACTTGGGCGACAGGCTACAAACACTTTTAATTTGTCTGCCAAACTTGGGCGACATAAATCTGAATCATTTTTTTCATTTTTCTTCCAAACTTGGGCGACAGGAGCCCTACAAATACTTTTCATTTGTCTGCCAAACTTGGGCGACAGAAATCTGACACATTTTTTTCATTTTTTTGCTAAACTTGGGCGACAGGAGCCCTACAAATACTTGTAATTTGTCTGCCAAACTTGGGCGACAGAAATCTGACACATTTTTTTCATTTTTTTGCCAAACTTGGGCAACAGGAGCCCTACAAACACTTTTAATTTGTCTGCCAAACTTGGGCGACATAAATCTGACACATTTTTTTCATTTGTCTGCCAAACTTGGGCGACAGGAGCTCTACAAATACTTTTAATTTGTCTGCCAAACTTGCTCGACATAAATCTGACACATTTTTTTCATTTTTCTGCCAAGCTTGGGCGACAGGAGCCCTACAAATACTTGCAATTTGTCTGCCAAACTTGCTCGACAGAAATCTGACACATTTTTTTCATTTTTCTGCCAAACTTGGGCGACAGGAGCTCTACAAATACTTTTAATTTTTCTGCCAAACTTGCTCGACATAAATCTGACAAATTTTTTTCATTTTTCTGCCAAGCTTGGGCGACAGGAGCCCTACAAATACTTGTAATTTGTCTGCCAAACTTGGGCGACAGAAATCTGACACATTTTTTTCATTTTTCTGCCAAACTTGGGCGACAGGAGCCCTACAAACACTTTTAATTTGTCTGCCAAACTTGAGCGAAAGAAATCTGACACATTTTTTTCATTTTTCTGCCAAGCTTGGGCGACAGGAGCCCTACAAATACTTGTAATTTGTCTGCCAAACTTCGGCGACAGAAATCTGACACATTTTTTCCATTTTTTTGCTAAACTTGGGCGACAGGAGCCCTACAAATACTTGTAATTTGTCTGCCAAACTTGGGCTACAGAAATCTGACACATTTTTTTCATTTTTTTGCCAAACTTGGGCGACAGGAGCCCTACAAACACTTTTAATTTGTCTGCCAAACTTGGGCGACATAAATCTGACACATTTTTTTCATTTGTCTGCCAAACTTGGGCGACAGGAGCCCTACAAATACTTTTAATTTGTCTGCCAAACTTGCTCGACATAAATCTGACACATTTTTTTCATTTTTCTGCCAAGCTTGGGCGACAGTAGCCCTACAAATACTTGCAATTTGTCTGCCAAACTTGCTCGACAGAAATCTGACACATTTTTTTCATTTTTCTGCCAAACTTGGGCGACAGGAGCTCTACAAATACTTTTAATTTGTCTGCCAAACTTGCTCGACATAAATCTGACACATTTTTTTCATTTTTCTGCCAAGCTTGGGCGACAGGAGCCCCACAAATACTTGTAATTTGTCTGCCAAACTTGGGCGACAGAAATCTGACACATTTTTTTCATTTTTCTGCCACATTTTTGCGACAGGAGCCCTACAAACACTTTTAATTTGTCTGCCAAACTTGAGCGAAAGAAATCTGACACATTTTTTTCATTTTTCTGCCAAACTTGGGCGACAGGAGCCCTACAAACACTTTTAATTTGTCTGCCAAACTTGAGCCACAGAAATCTGACACATTTTTTTCATTTTTCTGACAAACTTGGGCGACAGGAGCCCTACAAATACTTGTAATTTGTCTGCCAAACTTGGGCTACAGAAATCTGACACATTTTTTTCATTTTTCTGCCAAACTTGGGCGACAGGAGCTCTACAAATACTTTTATTTTGTCTGCCAAACTTGCTCGACATAAATCTGACACATTTTTTTCATTTTTCTGCCAAGCTTGGCGACAGGAGCCCTACAAATACTTTTAATTTGTCTGCCAAACTTGAGCGACACAAATCTGACACATTTTTTTCATTTTTCTGCCATACTTGGGCGACAGGAGCCCTGCAAATACTTATAATTTGTCTGCCAAACTTGGGCGACATAAATCTGACACATTTTTGTCATTTTTCTGCCAAACTTGGGCGACAGGAGCCCTACAAATACTTTTAATTTGTCTGCCAAACTTGCTCGACATAAATCTGACACATTTTTTTCATTTTTCTGCCAAACTTGTGCGACAGGAGCCCTACAAATACTTTTAATTTGTCTGCCAAACTTGGGCGACATAAATCTGACACATTTTTTTCATTTTTCTGCCAAGCTTGGGCGACAGGAGCCCTACAAACACTTGCAATTTGTCTGCCAAACTTGGGCGACATAAATCTGACACATTTTTTTCATGTTACTGCCAAACTTGGGCGACAGGCTACAAACACTTTTATTTTGTCTGCCAAACTTGGGCGACATAAATCTGACACATTTTTTTCATTTTTCTGCCAAACTTGGGCGACAGGAGCCCTACAAATACTTTTCATTTGTCTACCAAACTTGGGCGCCAGAAATCTGACACATTTTTTTCATTTTTTTGCTAAACTTGGGCGACAGGAGCCCTACAAATACTTGTAATTTGTCTGCCAAACTTGGGCGACAGAAATCTGACACATTTTTTTAATTTTTTTGCCAAACTTGGGCGACATGAGCCCTACAAACACTTTTAATTTGTCTGCCAAACTTGGGCGACATAAATCTGACACATTTTTTTCATTTGTCTGCCAAACTTGAGCGACAGGAGCTCTACAAATACTTTTAATTTGTCTGCCAAACTTGCTCGACATAAATCTGACACATTTTTTTCATTTTTCTGCAAAGCTTGGGCGACAGGAGCCCTACAAATACTTGCAATTTGTCTGCCAAACTTGCTCGACAGAAATCTGACACATTTTTTTCATTTTTCTGCCAAACTTGGGCGACAGGAGCCCCACAAATACTTTTAATTTGTCTGCCAAACTTGGGCGACAGAAATCTGACACATTTTTTTCATTTTTTTGCCAAACTTGGGCGACAGGAGCCCTACAAACACTTTTAATTTGTCTGCCAAACTTGAGCGACAGAAATGTGACACATTTTTTTCATTTTTCTGCCAAACTTGAGCGACAGGAGCCCTACAAATACTTTTAATTTGTCTGCCAAACTTGCTCGACATAAATCTGACTCATTTTTTTCATTTTTTTTGCCAAACTTGGGCGACAGGAGCCCTACAAATACTTGTAATTTGTCTGCCAAACTTGGGCGACAGAAATCTGACACATTTTTTTCATTTTTCTGCCAAACTTCTGCGACAGGAGCCCTACAAACACTTTCAATTTGTCTTCCAAACTTGGGCGACAGAAATCTGACACATTTTTTTCATTTTTCTTCCAAACTTGGGCGACAGGAGCCCTACAAACACTTTTAATTTGTCTGCCAAACTTGAGCGACAGAAATCTGACACATTTTTTTCATGTTACTGCCAAACTTGGGCGACAGGAGCCCTACAAACACTTTTAATTTGTCTGCCAAACTTGGGCGACATAAATCTGACACATTTTTTTCATTTGTCTGCCAAACTTGGGCGACAGGAGCTCTACAAATACTTTTAATTTGTCTGCCAAACTTGCTCGACATAAATCTGACACATTTTTTTCATTTTTCTGCCAAATTTGGGCGACAGGAGCCCTACAAATACTTTTAATTTGTCTGCCAAAATTGGGCGACATAAATCTGACACATTTTTTTCATTGTTCTGCCAAATTTGGGCGACAGGAGCCCTACAAATACTTGTAATTTGTTTGCCAAACTTGGGCGACAGAAATCTGACACATTTTTTTTCATTTTTCTGCTAAACTTGGGCGACAGGAGCCCTACAAATACTTGTAATTTGTCTGCCAAACTTGGGCGACAGAAATCTGACACATTTTTTTCATTTTTCTGCCAAACTTGGGCGACAGGAGCCCTACAAATACTTTTAATTTGTCTGCCAAACTTGCTCGACATAAATCTGACTCATTTTTTTCATTTTTCTGCCAAACTTGGGCGACAGGAGCCCTACAAATACTTTTAATTTGTCTGCCAAACTTGGGCGACATAAATCTGACACATTTTTTTCATTTTTTTGCCAAACTTGGGCGACAGGAGCCCTACAAACACTTTTAATTTGTCTGCCAAACTTGGGCGACATAAATCTGACACATTTTTTTCATTTTTCTGCCAAGCTTGGGCGACAGGAGCCCTACAAATACTTTTAATTTGTCTGCCAAACTTGAGCGACACAAATCTGACACATTTTTTTCATTTTTCTGCCAAACTTGGGAGACAGGAGCCTTACAAATACTTTTAATTTGTCTGCCAAACTTGGGCGACATAAATCTGACACATTTTTGTCATTTTTCTGCCAAACTTGGGCAACAGGAGCCCTACAAATACTTTTAATTTGTCTGCCAAACTTGCTCGACATAAATCTGACACATTTTTTTCATTTTTCTGCCAAACTTGGGCGACAGGAGCCCTACAAATACTTTTAATTTGTCTGCCAAACTTGGGCGACATAAATCTGACACATTTTTTTCATTGTTCTGCCAAATTTGGGCGACAGGAGCCCTACAAATACTTGTAATTTGTTTGCCAAACTTGGGCGACAGAAATCTGACACATTTTTTTTCATTTTTCTGCTAAACTTGGGCGACAGGAGCCCTACAAATACTTGTAATTTGTCTGCCAAACTTGGGCGACAGAAATCTGACACATTTTTTTCATTTTTCTGCCAAACTTGGGCGACAGGAGCCCTACAAATACTTTTAATTTGTCTGCCAAACTTGGGCGACATAAATCTGACACATTTTTGTCATTTTTCTGCCAAACTTGGGCGACAGGAGCCCTACAAATACTTTTAATTTGTCTGCCAAACTTGCTCGACATAAATCTGACTCATTTTTTTCATTTTTCTGCCAAACTTGGGCGACAGGAGCCCTACAAATACTTTTAATTTGTCTGCCAAACTTGGGCGACATAAATCTGACACATTTTTTTCATTTTTTTGCCAAACTTGGGCGACAGGAGCCCTACAAACACTTTTAATTTGTCTGCCAAACTTGGGCGACATAAATCTGACACATTTTTTTCATTTTTCTGCCAAACTTGGGCGACAGGAGCTCTACAAATACTTTTAATTTGTCTGCCAAACTTCCTCGACATAAATCTGACACATTTTTTTCATTTTTTTGCCAAACTTGGGCGACAGGAGCCCTACAAACACTTTTAATTTGTCTGCCAAACTTGGGCGACATAAATCTGACACATTTTTTTCATTTTCTGCCAAGCTTGGGCGACAGGAGCCCTACAAATACTTTTAATTTGTCTGCCAAACTTGAGCGACACAAATCTGACACATTTTTTTCATTTTTCTGCCAAACTTGGGCGACAGGAGCCCTACAAATACTTTTAATTTGTCTGCCAAACTTGGGCGACATAAATCTGACACATTTTTTTCATTGTTCTGCCAAATTTGGGCGACAGGAGCCCTACAAATACTTGTAATTTGTTTGCCAAACTTGGGCGACAGAAATCTGACACATTTTTTTTCATTTTTCTGCTAAACTTGGGCGACAGGAGCCCTACAAATACTTGTAATTTGTCTGCCAAACTTGGGCGACAGAAATCTGACACATTTTTTTCATTTTTCTGCCAAACTTGGGCGACAGGAGCCCTACAAATACTTTTAATTTGTCTGCCAAACTTGGGCGACATAAATCTGACACATTTTTGTCATTTTTCTGCCAAACTTGGGCGACAGGAGCCCTACAAATACTTTTAATTTGTCTGCCAAACTTGCTCGACATAAATCTGACTCATTTTTTTCATTTTTCTACCAAACTTGGGCTACAGGAGCCCTACAAACACTTTTAATTTGTCTGCCAAACTTGGGCGACATAAATCTGACACATTTTTTTCATTTTTCTGCCAAGCTTGGGCGACAGGAGCCCTACAAATACTTTTAATTTGTCTGCCAAACTTGAGCGACTCAAATCTGACACATTTTTTTCATTTTTCTGCCAAACTTGGGCGACATAAATCTGACACATTTTTGTCATTTTTCTGCCAAACTTGGGCGACAGGAGCCCTACAAATACTTTTAATTTGTCTGCCAAACTTGCTCGACATAAATCTGACTCATTTTTTCATTTTTCTGCCAAACTTGGGCGACAGGAGCCCTACAAATACTTTTAATTTGTCTGCCAAACTTGGGCGACATGAATCTGACACATTTTTTTCATTTTTTTGTCAAACTTGGGCGACAGGAGCCCTACAAATACTTTTAAGTTGTCTGCCAAACTTGGGCGACATAAATCTGACACATTTTTTTCATTTTTCTGCCAAGCTTGGGCGACAGGAGCCTTACAAATACTTTTAATTTGTCTGCCAAACTTGAGCGACTCAAATCTGACACATTTTTTTCATTTTTCTGCCAAACTTGGGCGACAGGAGCCCTACAAATACTTTTAATTTGTCTGCCAAACTTGAGCGACATAAATCTGACACATTTTTGTCATTTTTCTGCCAAACTTGGGCAACAGGAGCCCTACAAATACTTTTAATTTGTCTGCCAAACTTGCTCGACATAAATCTGACACATTTTTTTCATTTTTCTGCCAAACTTGGGCGACAGGAGCCCTACAAATACTTTTAAGTTGTCTGCCAAACTTGGGCGACATAAATCTGACACATTTTTTTTTATTTTTCTGCCAAGCTTCGGCGACAGGAGCCCTTCAAATACTTGCAATTTGTCTGCCAAACTTGGGCGACATAAATCTGACACATTTTTGTCATTTTTCTGCCAAACTTGGGCAACAGGAGCCCTACAAATACTTTTAATTTGTCTGCCAAACTTGCTCGACATAAATCTGACACATTTTTTTCATTTTTCTGCCAAACTTGGGCGACAGGAGCCCTACAAATACTTTTAATTTGTCTGCCAAACTTGGGCGACATAAATCTGACACATTTTTTTCATTGTTCTGCCAAATTTGGGCGACAGGAGCCCTACAAATACTTGTAATTTGTTTGCCAAACTTGGGCGACAGAAATCTGACACATTTTTTTTCATTTTTCTGCTAAACTTGGGCGACAGGAGCCCTACAAATACTTGTAATTTGTCTGCCAAACTTGGGCGACAGAAATCTGACACATTTTTTTCATTTTTCTGCCAAACTTGGGCGACAGGAGCCCTACAAATACTTTTAATTTGTCTGCCAAACTTGGGCGACATAAATCTGACACATTTTTGTCATTTTTCTGCCAAACTTGGGCGACAGGAGCCCTACAAATACTTTTAATTTGTCTGCCAAACTTGCTCGACATAAATCTGACTCATTTTTTTCATTTTTCTGCCAAACTTGGGCGACAGGAGCCCTACAAATACTTTTAATTTGTCTGCCAAACTTGGGCGACATAAATCTGACACATTTTTTTCATTTTTTTGCCAAACTTGGGCGACAGGAGCCCTACAAACACTTTTAATTTGTCTGCCAAACTTGGGCGACATAAATCTGACACATTTTTTTCATTTTTCTGCCAAACTTGGGCGACAGGAGCTCTACAAATACTTTTAATTTGTCTGCCAAACTTGCACGACATAAATCTGACACATTTTTTTCATTTTTTTGCCAAACTTGGGCGACAGGAGCCCTACAAACACTTTTAATTTGTCTGCCAAACTTGGGCGACATAAATCTGACACATTTTTTTCATTTTCTGCCAAGCTTGGGCGACAGGAGCCCTACAAATACTTTTAATTTGTCTGCCAAACTTGAGCGACACAAATCTGACACATTTTTTTCATTTTTCTGCCAAACTTGGGCGACAGGAGCCCTACAAATACTTTTAATTTGTCTGCCAAACTTGCTCGACATAAATCTGACTCATTTTTTTCATTTTTCTGCCAAACTTGGGCGACATAAATCTGACACATTTTTGTCATTTTTCTGCCAAACTTGGGCGACAGGAGCCCTACAAATACTTTTAATTTGTCTGCCAAACTTGCTCGACATAAATCTGACTCATTTTTTCATTTTTCTGCCAAACTTGGGCGACAGGAGCCTTACAAATACTTTTAATTTGTCTGCCAAACTTGGGCGACATAAATCTGACACATTTTTTTCATTTTTTTGCCAAACTTGGGCGACAGGAGCCCTACAAACACTTTTAATTTGTCTGCCAAACTTGGGCGACAGAAATCTGACACATTTTTTTCATTTTTCTGCCAAGCTTGGGCGACAGGAGCCCTACAAATACTTTTAATTTGTCTGCCAAACTTGAGCGACTCAAATCTGACACATTTTTTTCATTTTTCTGCCAAACTTGGGCGACAGGAGCCCTACAAATACTTTTAATTTGTCTGCCAAACTTGAGCGACATAAATCTGACACATTTTTGTCATTTTTCTGCCAAACTTGGGCAACAGGAGACCTACAAATACTTTTAATTTGTCTGCCAAACTTGCTCGACATAAATCTGACACATTTTTTTCATTTTTCTGCCAAACTTGGGCGACAGGAGCCCTACAAATACTTTTAATTTGTCTGCCAAACTTGGGCGACATAAATCTGACACATTTTTTTTTATTTTTCTGCCAAGCTTCGGCGACAGGAGCCCTTCAAATACTTGCAATTTGTCTGCCAAACTTGGGCGACATAAATCTGACACATTTTTTTCATGTTACTGCCAAACTTGGGCGACAGGCTACAAACACTTTTAATTTGTCTGCCAAACTTGGGCGACATAAATCTGACACATTTTTTTCATTTTTCTTCCAAACTTGGGCGACAGGAGCCCTACAAATACTTTTCATTTGTCTCCCAAACTTGGGCGACAGAAATCTGACACATTTTTTTCATTTTTTTGCTAAACTTGGGCGACAGGAGCCCTACAAATACTTGTAATTTGTCTGCCAAACTTGGGCGACAGAAATGTGACACATTTTTTTCATTTTTTTGCCAAACTTGGGCGACAGGAGCCCTACAAACACTTTTAATTTGTCTGCCAAACTTGGGCGACATAAATCTGACACATTTTTTTCATTTGTCTGCCAAACTTGGGCGACAGGAGCTCTACAAATACTTTTAATTTGTCTGCCAAACTTGCTCTACATAAATCTGACACATTTTTTTCATTTTTTTGCCAAGCTTGGGCGACAGGAGCCCTACAAATACTTGTAATTTGTCTGCCAAACTTGGGCGACAGAAATCTGACACATTTTTTTCATTTTTCTGCCAAACTTGGGCGACAGGAGCCCTACAAACACTTTTAATTTGTCTGCCAAACTTGAGCGAAAGAAATCTGACACATTTTTTTCATTTTTCTGCCAAGCTTGGGCGACAGGAGCCCTACAAATACTTTTAATTTGTCTGCCAAACTTGGGCGACATAAATCTGACACATTTTTTTCATTTTTCTGCCAAGCTTCGGCTACAGGAGCCCTTCAAATACTTGCAATTTGTCTGCCAAACTTGGGCGACATAAATCTGACACATTTTTTTCATGTTACTGCCAAACTTGGGCGACAGGCTACAAACACTTTTAATTTGTCTGCCAAACTTGGGCGACATAAATCTGAATCATTTTTTTCATTTTTCTTCCAAACTTGGGCGACAGGAGCCCTACAAATACTTTTCATTTGTCTGCCAAACTTGGGCGACAGAAATCTGACACATTTTTTTCATTTTTTTGCTAAACTTGGGCGACAGGAGCCCTACAAATACTTGTAATTTGTCTGCCAAACTTGGGCGACAGAAATCTGACACATTTTTTTCATTTTTTTGCCAAACTTGGGCGACAGGAGCCCTACAAACACTTTTAATTTGTCTGCCAAACTTGGGCGACATAAATCTGACACATTTTTTTCATTTTTCTGCCAAACTTGGGCGACAGGAGCCCTACAAATACTTTTAATTTGTCTGCCAAACTTGGGCGACATAAATCTGACACATTTTTTTCATTGTTCTGCCAAATTTGGGCGACAGGAGCCCTACAAATACTTGTAATTTGTTTGCCAAACTTGGGCGACAGAAATCTGACACATTTTTTTCATTTTTTTGCCAAACTTGGGCGACAGGAGCCCTACAAATACTTTTAATTTGTCTGCCAAACTTGGGCGACATAAATCTGACACATTTTTTTCATTTTTTTGCCAAACTTGGGCGACAGGAGCCCTACAAACACTTTTAATTTGTCTGCCAAACTTGGGCGACATAAATCTGACACATTTTTTTCATTTTTCTGCCAAACTTGGGCGACAGGAGCTCTACAAATACTTTTAATTTGTCTGCCAAACTTGCACGACATAAATCTGACACATTTTTTTCATTTTTTTGCCAAACTTGGGCGACAGGAGCCCTACAAACACTTTTAATTTGTCTGCCAAACTTGGGCGACATAAATCTGACACATTTTTTTCATTTTCTGCCAAGCTTGGGCGACAGGAGCCCTACAAATACTTTTAATTTGTCTGCCAAACTTGAGCGACACAAATCTGACACATTTTTTTCATTTTTCTGCCAAACTTGGGCGACAGGAGCCCTACAAATACTTTTAATTTGTCTGCCAAACTTGCTCGACATAAATCTGACTCATTTTTTTCATTTTTCTGCCAAACTTGGGCGACATAAATCTGACACATTTTTGTCATTTTTCTGCCAAACTTGGGCGACAGGAGCCCTACAAATACTTTTAATTTGTCTGCCAAACTTGCTCGACATAAATCTGACTCATTTTTTCATTTTTCTGCCAAACTTGGGCGACAGGAGCCTTACAAATACTTTTAATTTGTCTGCCAAACTTGGGCGACATAAATCTGACACATTTTTTTCATTTTTTTGCCAAACTTGGGCGACAGGAGCCCTACAAACACTTTTAATTTGTCTGCCAAACTTGGGCGACAGAAATCTGACACATTTTTTTCATTTTTCTGCCAAGCTTGGGCGACAGGAGCCCTACAAATACTTTTAATTTGTCTGCCAAACTTGAGCGACTCAAATCTGACACATTTTTTTCATTTTTCTGCCAAACTTGGGCGACAGGAGCCCTACAAATACTTTTAATTTGTCTGCCAAACTTGAGCGACATAAATCTGACACATTTTTGTCATTTTTCTGCCAAACTTGGGCAACAGGAGACCTACAAATACTTTTAATTTGTCTGCCAAACTTGCTCGACATAAATCTGACACATTTTTTTCATTTTTCTGCCAAACTTGGGCGACAGGAGCCCTACAAATACTTTTAATTTGTCTGCCAAACTTGGGCGACATAAATCTGACACATTTTTTTTTATTTTTCTGCCAAGCTTCGGCGACAGGAGCCCTTCAAATACTTGCAATTTGTCTGCCAAACTTGGGCGACATAAATCTGACACATTTTTTTCATGTTACTGCCAAACTTGGGCGACAGGCTACAAACACTTTTAATTTGTCTGCCAAACTTGGGCGACATAAATCTGACACATTTTTTTCATTTTTCTTCCAAACTTGGGCGACAGGAGCCCTACAAATACTTTTCATTTGTCTCCCAAACTTGGGCGACAGAAATCTGACACATTTTTTTCATTTTTTTGCTAAACTTGGGCGACAGGAGCCCTACAAATACTTGTAATTTGTCTGCCAAACTTGGGCGACAGAAATGTGACACATTTTTTTCATTTTTTTGCCAAACTTGGGCGACAGGAGCCCTACAAACACTTTTAATTTGTCTGCCAAACTTGGGCGACATAAATCTGACACATTTTTTTCATTTGTCTGCCAAACTTGGGCGACAGGAGCTCTACAAATACTTTTAATTTGTCTGCCAAACTTGCTCTACATAAATCTGACACATTTTTTTCATTTTTTTGCCAAGCTTGGGCGACAGGAGCCCTACAAATACTTGTAATTTGTCTGCCAAACTTGGGCGACAGAAATCTGACACATTTTTTTCATTTTTCTGCCAAACTTGGGCGACAGGAGCCCTACAAACACTTTTAATTTGTCTGCCAAACTTGAGCGAAAGAAATCTGACACATTTTTTTCATTTTTCTGCCAAGCTTGGGCGACAGGAGCCCTACAAATACTTTTAATTTGTCTGCCAAACTTGGGCGACATAAATCTGACACATTTTTTTCATTTTTCTGCCAAGCTTCGGCTACAGGAGCCCTTCAAATACTTGCAATTTGTCTGCCAAACTTGGGCGACATAAATCTGACACATTTTTTTCATGTTACTGCCAAACTTGGGCGACAGGCTACAAACACTTTTAATTTGTCTGCCAAACTTGGGCGACATAAATCTGAATCATTTTTTTCATTTTTCTTCCAAACTTGGGCGACAGGAGCCCTACAAATACTTTTCATTTGTCTGCCAAACTTGGGCGACAGAAATCTGACACATTTTTTTCATTTTTTTGCTAAACTTGGGCGACAGGAGCCCTACAAATACTTGTAATTTGTCTGCCAAACTTGGGCGACAGAAATCTGACACATTTTTTTCATTTTTTTGCCAAACTTGGGCGACAGGAGCCCTACAAACACTTTTAATTTGTCTGCCAAACTTGGGCGACATAAATCTGACACATTTTTTTCATTTTTCTGCCAAACTTGGGCGACAGGAGCCCTACAAATACTTTTAATTTGTCTGCCAAACTTGGGCGACATAAATCTGACACATTTTTTTCATTGTTCTGCCAAATTTGGGCGACAGGAGCCCTACAAATACTTGTAATTTGTTTGCCAAACTTGGGCGACAGAAATCTGACACATTTTTTTTCATTTTTCTGCTAAACTTGGGCGACAGGAGCCCTACAAATACTTGTAATTTGTCTGCCAAACTTGGGCGACAGAAATCTGACACATTTTTTTCATTTTTCTGCCAAACTTGGGCGACAGGAGCCCTACAAATACTTTTAATTTGTCTGCCAAACTTGGGCGACATAAATCTGACACATTTTTGTCATTTTTCTGCCAAACTTGGGCGACAGAAGCCCTACAAATACTTTTAATTTGTCTGCCAAACTTGCTCGACATAAATCTGACTCATTTTTTTCATTTTTCTGCCAAACTTGGGCGACAGGAGCCCTACAAATACTTTTAATATGTCTGCCAAACTTGGGCGACATAAATCTGACACATTTTTTTCATTTTTTTGCCAAACTTGGGCGACAGGAGCCCTACAAACACTTTTAATTTGTCTGCCAAACTTGGGCGACATAAATCTGACACATTTTTTTCATTTTTCTACCAAACTTGGGCGACAGGAGCTCTACAAATACTTTTAATTTGTCTGCCAAACTTGCTCGACATAAATCTGACACATTTTTTTCATTTTTTTGCCAAACTTGGGCGACAGGAGCCCTACAAACACTTTTAATTTGTCTGCCAAACTTGGGCGACATAAATCTGACACATTTTTTTCATTTTCTGCCAAGCTTGGGCGACAGGAGCCCTACAAATACTTTTAATTTGTCTGCCAAACTTGAGCGACACAAATCTGACACATTTTTTTCATTTTTCTGCCAAACTTGGGCGACAGGAGCCCTACAAATACTTTTAATTTGTCTGCCAAACTTGCTCGACATAAATCTGACTCATTTTTTTCATTTTTCTGCCAAACTTGGGCGACATAAATCTGACACATTTTTGTCATTTTTCTGCCAAACTTGGGCGACAGGAGCCCTACAAATACTTTTAATTTGTCTGCCAAACTTGCTCGACATAAATCTGACTCATTTTTTCATTTTTCTGCCAAACTTGGGCGACAGGAGCCCTACAAATACTTTTAATTTGTCTGCCAAACTTGCTCGACATAAATCTGACTCATTTTTTCATTTTTCTGCCAAACTTGGGCGACAGGAGCCTTACAAATACTTTTAATTTGTCTGCCAAACTTGGGCGACATAAATCTGACACATTTTTTTCATTTTTTTGCCAAACTTGGGCGACAGGAGCCCTACAAACACTTTTAATTTGTCTGCCAAACTTGGGCGACATAAATCTGACACATTTTTTTCATTTTTCTGCCAAGCTTGGGCGACAGGAGCCCTACAAATACTTTTAATTTGTCTGCCAAACTTGAGCGACTCAAATCTGACACATTTTTTTCATTTTTCTGCCAAACTTGGGCGACAGGAGCCCTACAAATACTTTTAATTTGTCTGCCAAACTTGAGCGACATAAATCTGACACATTTTTGTCATTTTTCTGCCAAACTTGGGCAACAGGAGACCTACAAATACTTTTAATTTGTCTGCCAAACTTGCTCGACATAAATCTGACACATTTTTTTCATTTTTCTGCCAAACTTGGGCGACAGGAGCCCTACAAATACTTTTAATTTGTCTGCCAAACTTGGGCGACATAAATCTGACACATTTTTTTTTATTTTTCTGCCAAGCTTCGGCGACAGGAGCCCTTCAAATACTTGCAATTTGTCTGCCAAACTTGGGCGACATAAATCTGACACATTTTTTTCATGTTACTGCCAAACTTGGGCGACAGGCTACAAACACTTTTAATTTGTCTGCCAAACTTGGGCGACATAAATCTGACACATTTTTTTCATTTTTCTTCCAAACTTGGGCGACAGGAGCCCTACAAATACTTTTCATTTGTCTCCCAAACTTGGGCGACAGAAATCTGACACATTTTTTTCATTTTTTTGCTAAACTTGGGCGACAGGAGCCCTACAAATACTTGTAATTTGTCTGCCAAACTTGGGCGACAGAAATGTGACACATTTTTTTCATTTTTTTGCCAAACTTGGGCGACAGGAGCCCTACAAACACTTTTAATTTGTCTGCCAAACTTGGGCGACATAAATCTAACACATTTTTTTCATTTGTCTGCCAAACTTGGGCGACAGGAGCTCTACAAATACTTTTAATTTGTCTGCCAAACTTGCTCTACATAAATCTGACACATTTTTTTCATTTTTTTGCCAAGCTTGGGCGACAGGAGCCCTACAAATACTTGTAATTTGTCTGCCAAACTTGGGCGACAGAAATCTGACACATTTTTTTCATTTTTCTGCCAAACTTGGGCGACAGGAGCCCTACAAACACTTTTAATTTGTCTGCCAAACTTGAGCGAAAGAAATCTGACACATTTTTTTCATTTTTCTGCCAAGCTTGGGCGACAGGAGCCCTACAAATACTTTTAATTTGTCTGCCAAACTTGGGCGACATAAATCTGACACATTTTTTTCATTTTTCTGCCAAGCTTCGGCTACAGGAGCCCTTCAAATACTTGCAATTTGTCTGCCAAACTTGGGCGACATAAATCTGACACATTTTTTTCATGTTACTGCCAAACTTGGGCGACAGGCTACAAACACTTTTAATTTGTCTGCCAAACTTGGGCGACATAAATCTGAATCATTTTTTTCATTTTTCTTCCAAACTTGGGCGACAGGAGCCCTACAAATACTTTTCATTTGTCTGCCAAACTTGGGCGACAGAAATCTGACACATTTTTTTCATATTTTTGCTAAACTTGGGCGACAGGAGCCCTACAAATACTTGTAATTTGTCTGCCAAACTTGGGCGACAGAAATCTGACACATTTTTTTCATTGTTTTGCCAAACTTGGGCGACAGGAGCCCTACAAACACTTTTAATTTGTCTGCCAAACTTGGGCGACATAAATCTGACACATTTTTTTCATTTTTCTGCCAAACTTGGGCGACAGGAGCCCTACAAATACTTTTAATTTGTCTGCCAAACTTGGGCGACATAAATCTGACACATTTTTTTCATTGTTCTGCCAAATTTGGGCGACAGGAGCCCTACAAATACTTGTAATTTGTTTGCCAAACTTGGGCGACAGAAATCTGACACATTTTTTTTCATTTTTCTGCTAAACTTGGGCGACAGGAGCCCTACAAATACTTGTAATTTGTCTGCCAAACTTGGGCGACAGAAATCTGACACATTTTTTTCATTTTTCTGCCAAACTTGGGCGACAGGAGCCCTACAAATACTTTTAATTTGTCTGCCAAACTTGGGCGACATAAATCTGACACATTTTTGTCATTTTTCTGCCAAACTTGGGCGACAGAAGCCCTACAAATACTTTTAATTTGTCTGCCAAACTTGCTCGACATAAATCTGACTCATTTTTTTCATTTTTCTGCCAAACTTGGGCGACAGGAGCCCTACAAATACTTTTAATATGTCTGCCAAACTTGGGCGACATAAATCTGACACATTTTTTTCATTTTTTTGCCAAACTTGGGCGACAGGAGCCCTACAAACACTTTTAATTTGTCTGCCAAACTTGGGCGACATAAATCTGACACATTTTTTTCATTTTTCTACCAAACTTGGGCGACAGGAGCTCTACAAATACTTTTAATTTGTCTGCCAAACTTGCTCGACATAAATCTGACACATTTTTTTCATTTTTTTGCCAAACTTGGGCGACAGGAGCCCTACAAACACTTTTAATTTGTCTGCCAAACTTGGGCGACATAAATCTGACACATTTTTTTCATTTTCTGCCAAGCTTGGGCGACAGGAGCCCTACAAATACTTTTAATTTGTCTGCCAAACTTGAGCGACACAAATCTGACACATTTTTTTCATTTTTCTGCCAAACTTGGGCGACAGGAGCCCTACAAATACTTTTAATTTGTCTGCCAAACTTGCTCGACATAAATCTGACTCATTTTTTTCATTTTTCTGCCAAACTTGGGCGACATAAATCTGACACATTTTTGTCATTTTTCTGCCAAACTTGGGCGACAGGAGCCCTACAAATACTTTTAATTTGTCTGCCAAACTTGCTCGACATAAATCTGACTCATTTTTTCATTTTTCTGCCAAACTTGGGCGACAGGAGCCTTACAAATACTTTTAATTTGTCTGCCAAACTTGGGCGACATAAATCTGACACATTTTTTTCATTTTTTTGTCAAACTTGGGCGACAGGAGCCCTACAAACACTTTTAATTTGTCTGCCAAACTTGGGCGACATAAATCTGACACATTTTTTTCATTTTTCTGCCAAGCTTGGGCGACAGGAGCCCTACAAATACTTTTAATTTGTCTGCCAAACTTGAGCGACTCAAATCTGACACATTTTTTTCATTTTTCTGCCAAACTTGGGCGACAGGAGCCCTACAAATACTTTTAATTTGTCTGCCAAACTTGAGCGACATAAATCTGACACATTTTTGTCATTTTTCTGCCAAACTTGGGCAACAGGAGCCCTACAAATACTTTTAATTTGTCTGCCAAACTTGGGCGACATAAATCTGACACATTTTTTTTTATTTTTCTGCCAAGCTTCGGCAACAGGAGCCCTTCAAATACTTGCAATTTGTCTGCCAAACTTGGGCGACATAAATCTGACACATTTTTGTCATTTTTCTGCCAAACTTGGGCAACAGGAGCCCTACAAATACTTTTAATTTGTCTGCCAAACTTGCTCGACATAAATCTGACACATTTTTTTCATTTTTCTGCCAAACTTGGGCGACAGGAGCCCTACAAATACTTTTAATTTGTCTGCCAAACTTGGGCGACATAAATCTGACACATTTTTTTCATTGTTCTGCCAAATTTGGGCGACAGGAGCCCTACAAATACTTGTAATTTGTTTGCCAAACATGGGCGACAGAAATCTGACACATTTTTTTTCATTTTTCTGCTAAACTTGGGCGACAGGAGCCCTACAAATACTTGTAATTTGTCTGCCAAACTTGGGCGACAGAAATCTGACACATTTTTTTCATTTTTCTGCCAAACTTGGGCGACAGGAGCCCTACAAATACTTTTAATTTGTCTGCCAAACTTGGGCGACATAAATCTGACACATTTTTGTCATTTTTCTGCCAAACTTGGGCGACAGGAGCCCTACAAATACTTTTAATTTGTCTGCCAAACTTGCTCGACATAAATCTGACTCATTTTTTTCATTTTTCTGCCAAACTTGGGCGACAGGAGCCCTACAAATACTTTTAATTTGTCTGCCAAACTTGGGCGACATAAATCTGACACATTTTTTTCATTTTTTTGCCAAACTTGGGCGACAGGAGCCCTACAAACACTTTTAATTTGTCTGCCAAACTTGGGCGACATAAATCTGACACATTTTTTTCATTTTTCTGCCAAACTTGGGCGACAGGAGCTCTACAAATACTTTTAATTTGTCTGCCAAACTTGCACGACATAAATCTGACACATTTTTTTCATTTTTTTGCCAAACTTGGGCGACAGGAGCCCTACAAACACTTTTAATTTGTCTGCCAAACTTGGGCGACATAAATCTGACACATTTTTTTCATTTTCTGCCAAGCTTGGGCGACAGGAGCCCTACAAATACTTTTAATTTGTCTGCCAAACTTGAGCGACACAAATCTGACACATTTTTTTCATTTTTCTGCCAAACTTGGGCGACAGGAGCCCTACAAATACTTTTAATTTGTCTGCCAAACTTGCTCGACATAAATCTGACTCATTTTTTTCATTTTTCTGCCAAACTTGGGCGACATAAATCTGACACATTTTTGTCATTTTTCTGCCAAACTTGGGCGACAGGAGCCCTACAAATACTTTTAATTTGTCTGCCAAACTTGCTCGACATAAATCTGACTCATTTTTTCATTTTTCTGCCAAACTTGGGCGACAGGAGCCTTACAAATACTTTTAATTTGTCTGCCAAACTTGGGCGACATAAATCTGACACATTTTTTTCATTTTTTTGCCAAACTTGGGCGACAGGAGCCCTACAAACACTTTTAATTTGTCTGCCAAACTTGGGCGACATAAATCTGACACATTTTTTTCATTTTTCTGCCAAGCTTGGGCGACAGGAGCCCTACAAATACTTTTAATTTGTCTGCCAAACTTGAGCGACTCAAATCTGACACATTTTTTTCATTTTTCTGCCAAACTTGGGCGACAGGAGCCCTACAAATACTTTTAATTTGTCTGCCAAACTTGAGCGACATAAATCTGACACATTTTTGTCATTTTTCTGCCAAACTTGGGCAACAGGAGACCTACAAATACTTTTAATTTGTCTGCCAAACTTGCTCGACATAAATCTGACACATTTTTTTCATTTTTCTGCCAAACTTGGGCGACAGGAGCCCTACAAATACTTTTAATTTGTCTGCCAAACTTGGGCGACATAAATCTGACACATTTTTTTTTATTTTTCTGCCAAGCTTCGGCGACAGGAGCCCTTCAAATACTTGCAATTTGTCTGCCAAACTTGGGCGACATAAATCTGACACATTTTTTTCATGTTACTGCCAAACTTGGGCGACAGGCTACAAACACTTTTAATTTGTCTGCCAAACTTGGGCGACATAAATCTGACACATTTTTTTCATTTTTCTTCCAAACTTGGGCGACAGGAGCCCTACAAATACTTTTCATTTGTCTCCCAAACTTGGGCGACAGAAATCTGACACATTTTTTTCATTTTTTTGCTAAACTTGGGCGACAGGAGCCCTACAAATACTTGTAATTTGTCTGCCAAACTTGGGCGACAGAAATGTGACACATTTTTTTCATTTTTTTGCCAAACTTGGGCGACAGGAGCCCTACAAACACTTTTAATTTGTCTGCCAAACTTGGGCGACATAAATCTGACACATTTTTTTCATTTGTCTGCCAAACTTGGGCGACAGGAGCTCTACAAATACTTTTAATTTGTCTGCCAAACTTGCTCTACATAAATCTGACACATTTTTTTCATTTTTTTGCCAAGCTTGGGCGACAGGAGCCCTACAAATACTTGCAATTTGTCTGCCAAACTTGCTCGACAGAAATCTGACACATTTTTTTCATTTTTCTGCCAAACTTGGGCGACAGGAGCTCTACAAATACTTTTAATTTGTCTGCCAAACTTGCTCGACATAAATCTGACACATTTTTTTCATTTTTTCTGCCAAGCTTGGGCGACAGGAGCCCTACAAATACTTGTAATTTGTCTGCCAAACTTGGGCGACAGAAATCTGACACATTTTTTTCATTTTTCTGCCAAACTTGGGCGACAGGAGCCCTACAAACACTTTTAATTTGTCTGCCAAACTTGAGCGAAAGAAATCTGACACATTTTTTTCATTTTTCTGCCAAGCTTGGGCGACAGGAGCCCTACAAATACTTTTAATTTGTCTGCCAAACTTGGGCGACATAAATCTGACACATTTTTTTCATTTTTCTGCCAAGCTTCGGCGACAGGAGCCCTTCAAATACTTGCAATTTGTCTGCCAAACTTGGGCGACATAAATCTGACACATTTTTTTCATGTTACTGCCAAACTTGGGCGACAGGCTACAAACACTTTTAATTTGTCTGCCAAACTTGGGCGACATAAATCTGAATCATTTTTTTCATTTTTCTTCCAAACTTGGGCGACAGGAGCCCTACAAATACTTTTCATTTGTCTGCCAAACTTGGGCGACAGAAATCTGACACATTTTTTTCATTTTTTTGCTAAACTTGGGCGACAGGAGCCCTACAAATACTTGTAATTTGTCTGCCAAACTTGGGCGACAGAAATCTGACACATTTTTTTCATTTTTTTGCCAAACTTGGGCGACAGGAGCCCTACAAATACTTGTAATTTGTCTGCCAAACTTGGGCGACAGAAATCTGACACATTTTTTTCATTTTTTTGCCAAACTTGGGCGACAGGAGCCCTACAAACACTTTTAATTTGTCTGCCAAACTTGGGCGACATAAATCTGACACATTTTTTTCATTTGTCTGCCAAACTTGGGCGACAGGAGCTCTACAAATACTTTTAATTTGTCTGCCAAACTTGCTCGACATAAATCTGACACATTTTTTTCATTTTTCTGCCAAGCTTGGGCGACAGGAGCCCTACAAATACTTGCAATTTGTCTGCCAAACTTGCTCGACAGAAATCTGACACATTTTTTTCATTTTTCTGCCAAACTTGGGCGACAGGAGCTCTACAAATACTTTTAATTTTTCTGCCAAACTTGCTCGACATAAATCTGACACATTTTTTTCATTTTTCTGCCAAGCTTGGGCGACAGGAGCCCTACAAATACTTGTAATTTGTCTGCCAAACTTGGGCGACAGAAATCTGACACATTTTTTTCATTTTTCTGCCAAACTTGGGCGACAGGAGACCTACAAACACTTTTAATTTGTCTGCCAAACTTGAGCGAAAGAAATCTGACACATTTTTTTCATTTTTCTGCCAAGCTTGGGCGACGGGAGCCCTACAAATACTTGTAATTTGTCTGCCAAACTTCGGCGACAGAAATCTGACACATTTTTTCCATTTTTTTGCTAAACTTGGGCGACAGGAGCCCTACAAATACTTGTAATTTGTCTGCCAAACTTGGGCTACAGAAATCTGACACATTTTTTTCATTTTTTTGCCAAACTTGGGCGACAGGAGCCCTACAAACACTTTTAATTTGTCTGCCAAACTTGGGCGACATAAATCTGACACATTTTTTTCATTTGTCTGCCAAACTTGGGCGACAGGAGCTCTACAAATACTTTTAATTTGTCTGCCAAACTTGCTCGACATAAATCTGACACATTTTTTTCATTTTTCTGCCAAGCTTGGGCGACAGTAGCCCTACAAATACTTTTAATTTGTCTGCCAAACTTGGGTGACAGAAATCTGACACATTTTTTTCATTTTTCTGCCAAACTTGGGCGACAGGAGCTCTACAAATACTTTTAATTTGTCTGCCAAACTTGCTCGACATAAATCTGACACATTTTTTTCATTTTTCTGCCAAGCTTGGGCGACAGGAGCCCCACAAATACTTGTAATTTGTCTGCCAAACTTGGGCGACAGAAATCTGACACATTTTTTTCATTTTTCTGCCACATTTTTGCGACAGGAGCCCTACAAACACTTTTAATTTGTCTGCCAAACTTGAGCGAAAGAAATCTGACACATTTTTTTCATTTTTCTGCCAAACTTGGGCGACAGGAGCCCTACAAACACTTTTAATTTGTCTGCCAAACTTGGGCGACATAAATCTGACACATTTTTTTCATTTTTCTGCCAAGCTTGGGCGACAGGAGCCCTACAAATACTTGTAATTTGTCTGCCAAACTTGGGCGACAGAAATCTGACACATTTTTTTCATTTTTTTGCCAAACTTGGGCGACAGGAGCCCTACAAATACTTTTAATTTGTCTGCCAAACTTGGGCGACATAAATCTGACACATTTTTTTCATTTTTCTGCCAAACTTGGGCGACAGGAGCTCTACAAATACTTTTATTTTGTCTGCCAAACTTGCTCGACATAAATCTGACACATTTTTTTCATTTTTCTGCCAAGCTTGGCGACAGGAGCCCTACAAATACTTTTAATTTGTCTGCCAAACTTGAGCGACACAAATCTGACACATTTTTTTCATTTTTCTGCCATACTTGGGCGACAGGAGCCCTGCAAATACTTATAATTTGTCTGCCAAACTTGGGCGACATAAATCTGACACATTTTTGTCATTTTTCTGCCAAACTTGGGCGACAGGAGCCCTACAAATACTTTTAATTTGTCTGCCAAACTTGCTCGACATAAATCTGACACATTTTTTTCATTTTTCTGCCAAACTTGGGCGACAGGAGCCCTACAAATACTTTTAATTTGTCTGCCAAACTTGGGCGACATAAATCTGACACATTTTTTTCATTTTTCTGCCAAGCTTGGGCGACAGGAGCCCTACAAATACTTGCAATTTGTCTGCCAAACTTGGGCGACATAAATCTGACACATTTTTTTCATGTTACTGCCAAACTTGGGCGACAGGCTACAAACACTTTTATTTTGTGTGCCAAACTTGGGCGACATAAATCTGACACATTTTTTTCATTTTTCTGCCAAACTTGGGCGACAGGAGCCCTACAAATACTTTTCATTTGTCTACCAAACTTGGGCGCCAGAAATCTGACACATTTTTTTCATTTTTTTGCCAAACTTGGGCGACAGGAGACCTACAAACACTTTTAATTTGTCTGCCAAACTTGAGCGAAAGAAATCTGACACATTTTTTTCATTTTTCTGCCAAGCTTGGGCGACAGGAGCCCTACAAATACTTGTAATTTGTCTGCCAAACTTCGGCGACAGAAATCTGACACATTTTTTCCATTTTTTTGCTAAACTTGGGCGACAGGAGCCCTACAAATACTTGTAATTTGTCTGCCAAACTTGGGCTACAGAAATCTGACACATTTTTTTCATTTTTTTGCCAAACTTGGGCGACAGGAGCCCTACAAACACTTTTAATTTGTCTGCCAAACTTGGGCGACATAAATCTGACACATTTTTTTCATTTGTCTGCCAAACTTGGGCGACAGGAGCTCTACAAATACTTTTAATTTGTCTGCCAAACTTGCTCGACATAAATCTGACACATTTTTTTCATTTTTCTGCCAAACTTGGGCGACAGGAGCTCTACAAATACTTTTATTTTGTCTGCCAAACTTGCTCGACATAAATCTGACACATTTTTTTCATTTTTCTGCCAAGCTTGGCGACAGGAGCCCTACAAATACTTTTAATTTGTCTGCCAAACTTGAGCGACACAAATCTGACACATTTTTTTCATTTTTCTGCCATACTTGGGCGACAGGAGCCCTGCAAATACTTATAATTTGTCTGCCAAACTTGGGCGACATAAATCTGACACATTTTTGTCATTTTTCTGCCAAACTTGGGCGACAGGAGCCCTACAAATACTTTTAATTTGTCTGCCAAACTTGCTCGACATAAATCTGACACATTTTTTTCATTTTTCTGCCAAACTTGGGCGACAGGAGCCCTACAAATACTTTTAATTTGTCTGCCAAACTTGGGCGACATAAATCTGACACATTTTTTTCATTTTTCTGCCAAGCTTGGGCGACAGGAGCCCTACAAATACTTGCAATTTGTCTGCCAAACTTGGGCGACATAAATCTGACACATTTTTTTCATGTTACTGCCAAACTTGGGCGACAGGCTACAAACACTTTTATTTTGTCTGCCAAACTTGGGCGACATAAATCTGACACATTTTTTTCATTTTTCTGCCAAACTTGGGCGACAGGAGCCCTACAAATACTTTTCATTTGTCTACCAAACTTGGGCGCCAGAAATCTGACACATTTTTTTCATTTTTTTGCTAAACTTGGGCGACAGGAGCCCTACAAATACTTGTAATTTGTCTGCCAAACTTGGGCGACAGAAATCTGACACATTTTTTTCATTTTTTTGCCAAACTTGGGCGACAGGAGCCCTACAAACACTTTTAATTTGTCTGCCAAACTTGGGCGACATAAATCTGACACATTTTTTTCATTTGTCTGCAAAGCTTGGGCGACAGGAGCCCTACAAATACTTGCAATTTGTCTGCCAAACTTGCTCGACAGAAATCTGACACATTTTTTTCATTTTTCTGCCAAACTTGGGCGACAGGAGCCCTACAAATACTTTTAATTTGTCTGCCAAACTTGGGCGACAGAAATCTGACACATTTTTTTCATTTTTTTGCCAAACTTGGGCGACAGGAGCCCTACAAACACTTTTAATTTGTCTGCCAAACTTGAGCGACAGAAATCTGACACATTTTTTTCATGTTACTGCCAAACATGGGCGACAGAAATCTGACACATTTTTTACATTTTTCTGCCAAATTTGGGCGACAGGTACCCTACAAATACTTGTAATTTGTCTGCCAAACTTGGGCGACAGAAATCTGACACATTTTTTTCATTTTTTTGCCAAACTTGGGCGACAGGAGCCCTACAAACACTTTTAATTTGTCTGCCAAACTTGGGCGACATAAATCTGACACATTTTTTTCATTTGTCTGCCAAACTTGAGCGACAGGAGCTCTACAAATACTTTTAATTTGTCTGCCAAACTTGCTCGACATAAATCTGACACATTTTCTTCATTTTTCTGCCAAGCTTCGGCGACAGGAGCCCTTCAAATACTTGCAATTTGTCTGCCAAACTTGGGCGACATAAATCTGACACATTTTTGTCATTTTTCTGCCAAACTTGGGCGACAGGAGCCCTACAAATACTTGTAATTTGTTTGCCAAACTTGGGCGACAGAAATCTGACACATTTTTTTTCATTTTTCTGCTAAACTTGGGCGACAGGAGCCCTACAAATACTTGTAATTTGTCTGCCAAACTTGGGCGACAGAAATCTGACACATTTTTTTCATTTTTCTGCCAAACTTGGGCGACAGGAGCCCTACAAATACTTTTAATTTGTCTGCCAAACTTGGGCGACATAAATCTGACACATTTTTGTCATTTTTCTGCCAAACTTGGGCGACAGGAGCCCTACAAATACTTTTAATTTGTCTGCCAAACTTCTCGACATAAATTGACTCATTTTTTTCATTTTTTTGCCAAACTTGGGCGACAGGAGCCCTACAAATACTTGTAATTTGTCTGCCAAACTTGGGCGACAGAAATCTGACACATTTTTTTCATTTTTCTGCCAAACTTGGGCGACAGGAGCCCTACAAACACTTTCAATTTGTCTTCCAAACTTGGGCGACAGAAATCTGACACATTTTTTTCATTTTTCTGCCAAACTTGGGCGACAGGAGCCCTACAAACACTTTTAATTTGTCTGCCAAACTTGAGCGACAGAAATCTGACACATTTTTTTCATGTTACTGCCAAACTTGGGCGACAGGAGCCCTACAAACACTTTTAATTTGTCTGCCAAACTTGGGCGACATAAATCTGACACATTTTTTTCATTTGTCTGCCAAACTTGGGCGACAGGAGCTCTACAAATACTTTTAATTTGTCTGCCAAACTTGCTCGACATAAATCTGACACATTTTTTTCATTTTTCTGCCAAATTTGGGCGACAGCAGCCCTACAAATACTTGTAATTTGTTTGCCAAACTTGGGCGACAGAAATCTGACACATTTTTTTTCATTTTTCTGCGATTATGTACACTTCTCAATATCAATGCACATAGAAAAAAGAAAAGAAAGAGAATGAAAGAAATAACGATTATAGTAAAGTCTGTACGTGTACAGCATGATACCAATGATACCACAAACAATAAACATACGTATAATGATACACATTAATTTGTACATAGTACATTTGTGTATACCTAACCATTGAAAGTACTAAATTATAAATATAAATAATTATAAAAATTGATGCGTTGGAGCAAATTTTCTAAGTGCTCCATTCTAACGCATACCTCATAGAAAAAACTAAATAATATTTGTATGCGATGCTTTCTGTTTTAATATGTAGATATTAAATTTTTTTCATGCGTTGGAGCAGATAATTTTAGTGCTCCATTGCAATGTATTTATGAATTTAGATTTAGACTGTTTGCTTTGCAGTCTAATAAATAGAAATAATAATCAATCGAATTATCGAATTATGTTGCTTTTGAATGTGGATAGAAATGACAGACAATATACATAAATGATAATAGATGTTTGAATATTTATATATAGATATACGAGTACATGGTGATGGGATATAGGAATATAAGAAATTATATCTACATATTATCACAGACAATATATTATATACATTATATATATATTATGTATACAGTATACGTATATTCAAATGTAGCACATATAATTTTAATATGTATATCATACTTATATAAGAATGATTTTATATTTTACTTTTAATTTTTTTTAATATCATTTTGGTTTTTGGCTCTCCATTCCCATATTGTACATACACATAAAAATTACATATAAAAAAAAATTTTTGAATATTTTTCTAAATTTGATATAAATTCATATATCATTAATGGTCTAGAACACATAGATAGTAACATATAGAAATAAGAAATGTATTTTTGTATTATTTGCATAAGTCAAATATTTTTTTCTGAATATTTATATAAAAAGTTTTATAAAAAAAATGTAGATTATTTTTGTCGCCCCAAGATTGCAGCGCCCGGAGCAAGTGCTCCAATGGTAGGTGCGACCCTGATGGTAATTGGTGAACGAGAAAATACAATATAAAATTATTATTAATCATTACAATCATTATATTCAAGATGTGGGTGTGTGTTAATTTGATTATTCATACGCCATTATAGATTCAATAAATATAGTCTGTAGATATATTAATATATTTATATAATTTTTATACGGCTGTATGACTGCTATGATTCTCTTTATATCGATCATTTCTTTACTGCTGAATATTATATGGGAGTAAGAGCATACATTGACAATGGCAACTGCTAATTGTAAAAATGGGGAAAGTTATAATTAACCAATAAGAAAAAATAAAAAAATGGATGATGTGGTTGTGTGATAATTTAAATAAACATACGCCATTATTGATTTTTCAAATTTAAATGAAACAAATAAGAGATGTAGATATGCAGATGTGGTTGTGTGTTATTTTAAATAAACATACGCCATCATTGATTTTTCAAATTTAAATGAATTGTATATGGGAGTAAGAGCATTCATTGACAATGGTAATCAGGGACGGGCCTAGCAATTTTGGCGCCCGGCGCACTTTTGAAATTTTGCGCCTTCTTGTTTATGTATACAGGGTGTCCTGAGTTCGGATGCAGGCATTTTTCCAGTCGATAGGTCTTGCTGAGAAACGAAAAAAATCGTAAGGCGCGGGGCGGGAATTTTGGTTCTAATATCAACGAGTGAGTAGAAAGACTTTTTTTAGGTCAAGTGACTTGTTTCCTATTTGTGGTCATAATTCACGAAATTCTTGGTCGTTTCGAATTATTTTGCATTCATTGGAAAGATAATCAATCAGTATTTGCCTTGATACTTAAATTGTGCAGATCGGTCCAGTGATGCCAAAAATATGGTACATCAAATTCAAATTTTCATAGAAAAAAATGCTAAATTTTGAGTTTAAGGTTAAATATCTCAAAACTTTACCCTATTTTTTTTTAATTTTCTTTATTTAAAATATTGTCCAATGGATTGCCTTTCATTAGTATTTTATTTTATTCAATTATCTGTCGTGGATTTCGAGTTATGGAGAAAAATGTAACTGTGGGCTCTACTAATTTAATATACATATAATATATATAATATATTTTATAATTGAATAAAATATATGCTCTAAAATGCCTGCACCCGAACTCAGGACACCCTGTATGTTCTTTTCAACACCATCCAAGAGGTAGAACTTGATAGACGCGTTTCTTTTTAATGAGGGCTCCCCGTAGAGGATAATTTTTTTTTCAATATTGCACTCATTTCGAATATTCAAAAAGAAAAATCTTATTAATTTTTGTTATGCAATAAAATACGCGTGAAAAAACCAAATATAATTTTGAAAAACAATAACTTAATTTAAAATAATTTTATATTATACATATACGGGGCTTGAATAGCTCGATGGTTGTGTGTCGGTCTTGCGATCTTTGAGATCACGGTTCGAACCCCAGCCAGCGCACTACTCTTGCCCAAGTCGATCAATAATTTTTCCCATCAGCGATGTACACCAGTAACTGATTACTGATGATAAGCTGGATAATATGCATATCTGACATAAAAAAATTACTGATCGGCGGTGCCATGGACTGAGTATCCGCGTGCACTTAATATATACTATATACATTTTTGTATATATGTATATTTAGAAAGAAAGAAAGAAAGAAAGAAAGATATTATACATATATAATATTTTGAACTTGCATGCAAATATTTACTGATAAACCCTCCACCATGTATAAAAAAAATTATTCAAACATGCAAAATGAAAATGCAAATATGTAATAGGGTATTTGTTGAATCGTCATTCAACATTTTTATAAATCTGAAAAAAAAAGAAAGAAAAAAAAATAATGGTATTAAAAATTAAAAATTAAATAAATAATAATAATAACAAATAAATTAATTAATATAAATAACACAAACAGAACAACACAAAAAATAAACAAACAACATAACCAAAACATATCACATATAACATAATACTTAACATACCACAACATAAGTATAACATTAATATGCACAAAACATATAACACAGAAGTATACACAACATAAAAACTGTCTATAAACATAAACATAAACTGTCTATAGCACACAAAACAAAACAAAACTATTCACATTACACAAATATATAACATAAAAATTTATGAACACAACATCACAACACTGATATCACAAACATTTATCACAATAAACATAATAAACAAATTATTACTTGCACAAAACAACTAGCACGACACTGAATCATTATTTTAAAAATAAAACAGAAAATATAAAAAAAAAATATCACAAAACATTCCCTGGTCGACAAGTTATCATTAGCTAATCGATTAACTATGTATTAGCGTTTAGATTAAACTCATCATTACTTTTATTCTAGCGCTGGGAAAAAAACTCATTTATTTAACTCCTTATTTACTTTACACAAATAGCGTATATGAGTAATGAGCACTACGATGATTCCTAGATTATAAAATGAACATTATTATCAATAGTTGATCGATTATCATTTCGATTAGCTATTGATGAAAAGATGAGCAAAGCTTGAAAATATTCATCGATTACCATCATAATGAGTCTTAGATTATAAAATGAACATTATTATCAATAGTTGATCGATTATCATTTCCATTAGCTATTGATGAAAAGATGAGCAAAGCTTGAAAATATTCATCGATTACCATCATAATGAGTCTTAGATTAAAACATGTGAATGGGTTTCGAAATAAAACATGTGTACACATAGTTTTTCTTAATTTGTTATTATTATTATTATTATTATTATTATTATTATTATTTGTTATTATTATTATCATTTATTATTGTTTTGCGATTTTGACTTGTTCTGCTGGTTTCTTTTAAATGTAGCAGCATTATACCTATTGTGGGCTTTATGAATTAACCTCCTCAATTCCTTGTCGTATTCTTTTTTTTGCATTTGGTGTGGCGTTGATTCTGTAATTAGGGCGAAAATTACCAAATTGTCTTATAGAATTTAGAAATTAGGATTAGAATTAAACTCACTAAGCAAAACACTTTCAAACAATTTTAGTGCCAGCAGTTTCCTTTTCTCACTTTTTCCATCCAAATTAAATTCGAAATATACATTATCTGCTGCTATTATTCTGAACACTGCTTCGAAATCCATTTTTAAGAATTTTTTTTTAAGAAAAACTATCTATAATTACATAATAAGAAAATTAATTTGGAAAAAATTTTGCAAATAACTATGTCTGTGTAACTTACAACTGCTGAATAAAATGCTTCTCCTTCCAATTGTTTTTCAAAATCCATTAATTCATGAATAGAATTGATTGGAAGAAGATTCCTAATTTGTTCTTCCAACTCATTGCATGTTTCGCCACTGATACTGCATACGTTTTTATTAATTTTTTTTAATAAAACTAAGCAGTGTTTTGTTGTTTTGCTTTGAGCAGCGAAATTTGCTGAGGAATTTTCTTCAAGTTTTTTTACCTTGAAAATAATAAATTAAATTGTTGTTTTATAAAGTCAAATCTTTTAATACCTTCTCTTTTATTTCACTAATATCTCTTGTAATTTGTTCTAAATAACTTATTACTAGAGACTGAAAATCCTGCTTATTTTTTTCTGCTTCCTGATGAGTTTGTTGTGTTTGCTGTGATTGTTGTTGTTCTTCTTCTTCTCCTTCTCCTTTTTCTTCTTCTTCAAATAAGTGTTCTGTTTCTAAATAATAAATAAGTACTAAAGTTTTTTTTTGTTGATTACGTTCATATTACACAAACTAACTTACCAATTCTTATTTGTTTTATATTATAGCTGGACCTACTTAAAACTGAAGGACTGCAAGGACGTTTATAAGCTGTGTTCGGCATTTGTGTGGATGTCACAAAACAACCCCTTATATTTTCACTATTGAGTGGATTTTTATAATTATTTATAATTGGTGACAAAGGCTCCATTTAACTGATGAAATTTCTGTGAATGTTGTTTGATTTGAATTTAATTATAAAACTGTTTGAAGCAATGATGTAAAATTGGAATCAATATTATTTGATTTTCATATTTCATTGGAAAAAATTTGTATAAAATGTCACTTGTCTTGAAAATTTCTATTTCTGGCTTTATTGACGAACAGATTACGATACCCAAAGCTTCAGAAGATTTGACGGGTTCCACGAAAAAATCTGATAGAAGTTCAAATCTATTTCCCAATATAGTTTCTGATCCAAAAGCACAGACTTTGAAGAAAATATCTGGTTTAATAAGGCAATAGGAATCTGCTTCTCTTTTATATGTTACTTTAAAATTCTCATTATCATGATCATAATTAAATTGATTAGCACTGATGCCTTCTTCTATCCTTCTATGGAGCTGCTGTAAAATTCGATTTGGGGATCTTATGAGTTTTTTTAAATACTGCATATAATTTTCGAATTTATATGCCGAAAAATTGTCAAGGACTCCATACTGTTCAACAGAATCGCAAAGATGAAGAAGGCAATGAATATTAAATGTGACATTTTCTTCCCCATAAATTTTCGGAAAAAGCTTTACGAACTCATTTAATATTTGTTGAGCAACAGACAAATTCTTTAAGTATGACCTTTTGCACGAAATAGTGCGTATGGCTGCATGCAAAAGTAGAAAATGATAGTAGGTATCGTCATGAACCATTCCTTTTAGAATCACTACTCCTGTGTACAATAAGAAGGTTCTAAACTCTGTTGCTTTCCAAAAGGATAACTCATCTAGAGTTCTTACACTTCTTGAAAACTCGCAAGGTATATTTCTTGAAAGTCCCTTTAATTTTTCATTTATACCACGTACATTAGTCACATAGTTCAGAATTTTTGTTTTTGTGAGCAATTTTAGCATCTTTCTTATTACACCCAAATCAACCAAATGCATGGGTTCAACAGGAAACTGAGACACAAGACCGATGCCAACGGATTCTAATATGTTTAAATTTTCTCTGAAATAAGCATGGTGATATGTTGTGTCTTTTCTTTGGCAAAATGATTCATCAGTTCTTGGTTCGCCAACATCGGTTTGGAACACTGTTCTATGTTTGAAATATTTTCCATTCTGTACACATTTGGGACAGCTATTTTTACCAACGTGATATAAAGAACCGGTTATAAAAGCCCTAGCAGGGGCATCACAACAAAATAATCGAATTTTGAATGTTTTAGAATTTTCATCATTTCCAACCTTAATTCCACTTATTTTAAGAACTTTTATTTCGTTTACTAAATCATTCAAATACTCGTTTACATTATCTGGCTTTTTAGTACCCACATAACACCCAATTAAAAACAAATCCGACTTTTTCATATCACATACTGCTCCAATTATTGGCCATAATTGCATTTTTGAGCTCTTAAACAAAGGAAGCCCATCTATTCCAATATCAATTTCTATATTATTAAAGTTTTTAAGATATTGAAACCTCTCAGCTGATAGGGTATTCTGTATACCAAAGTGATAATATTCTCCTGGATTTATTTTAACAGTTTCTAAACGCTTATCGTTAGTACGAAGCAGTTTCTTTGCAGAAGTAGGTAAGTCTTTTACACCTGAATTTTTTAGGGTTTTCAAGAGGTCTGTAATATGCGAATGTGGAGTTTTGGTTCTGATTGCCCACTTTGCAAGATTAACACTTAGTTCAGAACACATATCTTCGTCATCTTCTTCTGTGGATGATAATTCTGAAAAACTCCACTTATCATTATCTGATTCTGTACTCGAAACTTCTGTTTCATTGGTTTTCCTAATATCTTCAGTGTTCGAGGATTCTAACAGAAAAGAAGCAGAAACATTCTTTGTTTCTTGACCACTTGTTGCAAAAGAATTTATTTGCTTATATCTTTCTACATCTTCTCTATAATTCTTTAATTCTTCGCTTAAACGATTAGATATAGTTTTTTTCGACATGTTGCAAACAATTTAAAGCAAACTGACTTTAACGAGCAATTGTAGATAATATAAATAAAAATGAAATAATTGATAAATATTAAAAAACAAATTTTTTACTTACAAATTGATAAATACTCAAACAAATAATAAAAATAAATATTGAAATCCGAAAAATATAAATTGGATATTTGAAGAATAAAGCTGTTTATTTGGTATTTTGGTTTTAAAATCAAAGCCAGGATAGAACAGTACTAAATTTTTTGTTTGCAATTTAGGAATTATGTAAAATTTAAAATATGTACTTACAGGTATATATGTATTCCCAGGTTATATATAAAATTAAATTACTTTACAATTTCACTACTTTTTCACTTATAAATCACTTAAAAAATTTCAACCTAATTAATCAACTTTCTGAACAATAATGCAGTCAAAAGTACAAAATTTAACCAGCAAAAAAAACTGTAAAAACAAAAACAGTTATCTTTTTTTCCTCGTGAAAATAAATGTTCATAGCTCATTGAGTGCTAATCAAAATGCTAATCGAATAGTAGAGCAATTTCCCCAATTACTACAACATAATCATCGATTAGTTTTCAATTATTTTGTTCACATTTTTAATCTTGTATTATACTGCCCTTTTTACTGGCTAATCAATTAGCACTTAGATTACCACTAATCGAGGAACTAATCATTAGATCGATAGTGGTAATCGCAGTGCTAATTGATTAGTTTTTAATATTATAGTACAACTTTTAACCAAGGCCTCATCTAGTAACTCATCGTATATTTTAATTTTTTAAAATTTTTACAAACTTACAAATACATTTAAACCTACAACATAGGTGTGTTAGTTTACAAATAAATCCCCTGCCTTCTCTGTACGAAAATTTATAAACATGCTTAGCGTGATTTACCAGGGTTGAACACAAAATACTTAAAGCTGGCATGTACTCAAAGAAAAAATCGAAATCAAAACAACTACATTGAAATTTCTATTCACTACAAACAAAATTATGAGTTTGCATGTGTTTGTGATCTATTCTTCAAGCTGAGCTGAAGACCGTACTCGTGGTGGCATACAGAAATTATACCAACAGCAACAACGCAAGCAATTCCAACCTATTTCTTTTCTTTCTACTCAATTTTACTTCTTCTTATTTATTGAATGAATAGGATATGATTTGTTTTTGTATATGGAAAGTAAATTGAAAAATTATATATATATATATTATATATATATATTATATATTATATATTATCTATTCTCCTTGTATACATTTTGTTGTTTTGACTGTTCATAAGATGTGTACAGTATACTGTATAATACTGTATTTATGTACATTTCAATATGCAATATTGTTCTTTTCATTTACTCTGTCAGTATTTCACAGATCAATGTTTTATATTTCAATTTTGTGAGGCAGGTCAGTACAACCAGTACAACTAATTTACTTACCGCACATATGATTTCATATTTTTTATCTGTTTATTTTATTTTTATATGGTAATTATGAAAATAACTTATTTTAGTTTATATTATTATGTAAGGAATCAGTATTATTTTCCAACTATACATTATATCAATGTAATATTTAGGAAAAAAATTCATCATTTTCCATAAAATGTTGTCATTTTAATTATTGACTCCACTAATAATATAGAATAGAAATAAGGAAATTACCAAGAGCATTATCATTGACTAATAATATACAATATACAAAATTCTGTCTCATTCCAAACCAAATCAAAATCATACATACTTACATACATACTTACATACCACGGCATACATCATAGAAATTTGCATGCCATTCTTACATACTATTTTTTTATATTATTTATTATATTATTTTATTATATTATTTATTATATTATTTATTATATTTATTATATTATATTATCTATTCTCCTTGTATACATTTTGTTGTTTTGACTGTTCATAAGATGTATACAGTTTACTGTATAATACTGTTCAAGGGTTTATGTACATTTCAATATGCAATATTGTTCATTTCGTTTACTCTGTCAGTATTTCACAGATCAATGTTTTATATTTCAATTTTGTGAGGCAGGTCAGTACAACCAGTACAACTGATTTACTTACCGCACATAATTATGATTTCATATTTTTTATCTGTTTATTTTATCAAATCAAAATTTTTGTCATTATGTTACTTTACTTTCTGTGGTTTTTTTTTTTATTTATTTCTACTAGTCCTCTTTTTCTTTTATTTGTAAATTTCATGGGTATCTGAAGGGCGTATCTAACCCAAAATTTTTTCAATTCTTATATTATATGATGACCGAAGATAGAAGAAGCAAAAAAAATTTTCAGGAAAAAAAAACATCGCATATAGCAAAACGATGCAAAAAAAACAGTGTATAATCATTGAAAAACATATCTTATATAGCTTGTCTGCTATCGTGATGTATATTGTATTGTGTATAATATATAATATGCATAATCATAACTAAATTAGTTTTCTGGTTTATTTATTGTTACATTACAATATAAGCATTGCGTTATAGGGTTGGAGTTAGTGTCGTTAGCGAATTGATAAAATATCAAAATCCCGACCATCTACAGTCCTATAAACAAAATTATATTACACATGCACAGGTTGAAAAACTACACATATATCCAGACAATCAATCATACAGTACAAAAAATATTCATGCTACATATTTTTTATAATATATATTGTACTACATGGGGTAGTAGATATATAACACAATAATTATACTTATCTTACTATCTAGTATCCTGCAAACAAAATTATGTATATGGTATATCACCAAATTACCAAAGATATGTATATATATATCTTATATATCTTATATTATAGATATATATATCTTATACATATATATATCTATACATCTTATGCTTATATATATCTTCATACAATATACAATATCATTAGGTTACGCCTTACTCCAGGTACTTTATTCTTAGTGCTTATTATACACATTATACACAATATACATTGTACATACATGTACATCATAATAGCAAGTGAATGCTTTGCTATGGTTTGCTATTGGTTTGCTATGCAATGTTCTTTTTTTTGTTTTTTTGTTTGTACCACTCACACATATATAATATTTTTATTCATATAAAATGAATAAACGTATCGGTGAAAAATTGATATATTTAGAGCCAAGAGTTATGCAAAACATTTCTATTATCTGTGACAAAATTTTTGTGAAAAATAGGAATTTTATATTACTAATAATTCTGATATAATGTAAAAACTTTTATTTCTCTACTTCGAAATCGAAAAAAGAACATTCAAATTACCTTATATGAAAATTTCAGTACAATACGCAATCATATACCAATAAAAAATTACATATAAAATCTATACATTTTTTGAAAACATCCTTCTTTCTTCAAAGCGTTATACAGGACTAATAAGGACAAAAATCAAAAAAGTGGCTCCATTATTCCCAATAAATTCCTTCAAACTATATATGTTCGAAATTTGAAGAAAATCGGATAATATTTAATATGACTTTTTTGGTACCAAAGTGGGTGAAATTTTGAAAATTTTCAAACTTTGATGCCATATATCTCAAAAACAAAAACCTTTTTCAAAAATCCACTTCCATTATTCCCAACAAAAATTAAGGCTTCTTTGTTTCAAATTTCAAGAAAATTGGCCCAAAAACAACCGAGATATTTGGTACCAAAGTTAGCGATTTTCACTACTCCCAGTACATTGCCCTCTTAATTGAACTACACACTAGCCCTACACTTTCATTTTATATAAACAATGAACACTAACAAAAATAAAAACATTGGAAATGGAATAGATATAATATATATATATATATATGCATATATACATACATTACGACTATGTCAAAATTGTCAAACAGAAGCTGAATTACCAGTACCAATAGAGTTATTCACAAACACCATAAATTGTCATTCGAAACAGAAATTTTCTATTGGAAATTCGTCATCAGAAAAAATTGTTAAAGTCAATCAACAATTATCACACACAACTAAATCATATCAGTTTGTCTTATTTAACGTCGGGTACCGTGCAATTGTATATATAACATTAAAGTAACAACATTACGATGTATTTTTTGATAAAGTACATAGTATATGATATAAAAACAAAAACAATAAGTTCCTATTCGCTTTTCCTTGATACTACACATAATACCACATGACAAATAAATTGCAACAACAAAATATTTTGAGCAAAACAATATACTTATATACACTCGATTATGTACACTTCTCAATATCAATGCACATAGAAAAAAGAAAAGAAAGAGAATGAAAGAAATAACGATTATAGTAAAGTCTGTACGTGTACAGCATGATACCAATGATACCACAAACAATAAACATACGTATAATGATACACATTAATTTGTACATAGTACATTTGTGTATACCTAACCATTGAAAGTACTAAATTATAAATATAAATAATTATAAAAATTGATGCGTTGGAGCAAATTTTCTAAGTGCTCCATTCTAACGCATACCTCATAGAAAAAACTAAATAATATTTGTATGCGATGCTTTCTGTTTTAATATGTAGATATTAAAATTTTTTCATGCGTTGGAGCAGATAATTTTAGTGCTCCATTGCAATGTATTTATGAATTTAGATTTAGACTGTTTGCTTTGCAGTCTAATAAATAGAAATAATAATCAATCGAATTATCGAATTATGTTGCTTTTGAATGTGGATAGAAATGACAGACAATATACATAAATGATAATAGATGTTTGAATATTTATATATAGATATACGAATACATGGTGATGGGATATAGGAATATAAGAAATTATATCTACATATTATCACAGACAATACACTCAGAAAAATTATCCATGCTAAACATTTAAGTACGCGAGTTTTAAATTAAGTAGGGACCTATATTCTTATTTTTAGCAGGACAGTACTTTAAATATACATGTCCGTGGTTGAAATAAGCACGGGAATTCTTTATTTGACAATTTTGCCTGGTTAAATTTAGAATTTCCTATTCATGCTCAAATTGATACTCTAATAGTATGTTGATATTAACAGTTACTGTTTTCAAGTTCGACCGTGCTAATTTTAAGCACGCGTTGACTATCCTTTTAAGTATTCATTACTCAATACAAGCACGTCCCGTTCTTGTTTCAAGCATGACAGTTATATGTATACCATTGAATGAATAAAACTGTATGATGCAACTCTTAATCTCATATT
This sequence comes from Villa cingulata, assembly GCA_951394055.1. Lineage (NCBI taxonomy): Eukaryota > Metazoa > Arthropoda > Insecta > Diptera > Bombyliidae > Villa > Villa cingulata. The sequence continues at coordinate 24,014,046 of OX596019.1, read as the reverse complement.
GTATTGAACTGTTGAATGTGTCGGAGTTAAATTTTTATCTTTGAAAGTGAAATTTTTAGGTGGCGTTAAGTTTGAAATAAATTTTCTAAAAAAAGTGAATTTTGAATATATGTATTTATGGTAAGTAAGCTTTTATTGTTCTATACGTAAATTTTTATAAAACGCTATAGCATTAATTAAATTAATAACTAATTTACTAAATCTGTGTTACTTCCACTTGTTTTGTCCATACAAATTGATTTAATGCATTTTGTATTTCTATATTTTTTCATATTCTAGATTCACGAATTTTCCAACTTAACTTTCTGTGAAAGCTTAACATTTAAAGGGACAGCTTATAAGAAGAGTTTCTTTTTGACAAAGACTGAAGATTATAAGGTGTATGAAATCATAGACTGTATTATTTGCAACTCTAAAGTATATTTTGTTGTTGTTGTTGTTTCACAAAAAATCTTCTAATAGAGCCGAAATTTTGCATCGCCAAACACTTAAAAAATTTCTTGGATTTAGAAATTTTCTAAGTAAAACATCGCAGAAAAAATATCATTAAAAACTTAAACTATTTTGGAAAAATTAAAATTTTCATCGAGACAGTAAGAGAAATTTTCATCTCGACAGTCATCAATTCCCGACGGCAATCTTCAGTTCACATAACGATTTTTTTTAAAAAAAAAATTTGAAAATTCAAACAATCGTCGTTAAATTGGTATCTTCAGCATCCGTTCTGCAATCAACATAGTTTCTACAACGCCATCTATCCGTGTAGGTCGACCTATACCAACGAATAATTAATTAATTAGTTTTTAAGAACGTATGCAAAATTTGTAGTTAAAGTAAATTTGATATATTTCATTTGTATAAACTCATAAATTTGTTTCGATTGTAACATATTTGTTAAATCTATTGCATAATTACTTCCGATTTAATTGAAATATTGTACATATGCAAAATTTATAATTAAAATTAAAATAATTTTTGTTGTAATAAATTTATAATTTCTTACATTTAGATTACATAACTATTTCCGGTTTGGTTGAAATATTATTTAAAGGAATTATATAATTGAAGATTTTGAATTTTTCATTGAATTAAATTTATTTTGGAATTGAAATACATAGTAAATTGTTTGTAATTTAGTTTTAAGACATTGAATTGTTAGGTTTAAGAGAATATATTTTAAATAAAGTTTGTAACGTAGATTGAAAAACATTGTGTTTTTATTTTATTAAAAAGTTTTGAACCGGCACCTTTTTCTAATTAATGTTAAATTGAAAATATTTTATATTATATTTCTTGGTGGATTTAACAGTATTTCATCTGGTTTTTAAAGAATTTTAAATATGACTTGAACGTTGAACGGTTAAAAACGTAAAACAATAAAAAAAAAGTTTAGAATATTTCACATCGTTTAATAGCTAAAATTTAAGATAATAAATTACCCTCCTACCTAAAAAAATTCAAAATTTAAATTTTTAAAAAGTTTTTAATATCATTAAAATTTTGAATATCATACTTAGAACGCACAGTGTAGAAAATAGTATATATAATATGAAATATAAGTTATAGCCGGGTCACAAATTTATATTCTACATCTTATTTCGTTGAAAAAATGTAATTTGTAGAAAAAGATGTAGAATATAATTTATACATTGGGTTGAAAATAATATTAATTACTAAAAATGTTTTAAAATATCTATTTTTTTTTTCAAACAAATTCTCTTGAGTAGTATATCAAAAATCATCTAGATTATATAGAAGCAAACGACTAAAATGCTGTAAAATTTCTCACACAAAAATTATTATCAAATATCATATCCGTTAGTCTTATTTAACGTCGGGTACTGTGCAATTGTATATATAACATTAAAGTAACAACATTACGATGTATTTTTTGATAAAGTACATAGTATATGATATAAAAACAAAAACAATAAGTTCCTATTCGCTTTTCCTTGATACTACACATAATACCACATGACAAATAAATTGCAACAACAAAATATTTTGAGCAAAACAATATACTTATATACACTCGATTATGTACACTTCTCAATATCAATGCACATAGAAAAAAGAAAAGAAAGAGAATGAAAGAAATAACGATTATAGTAAAGTATGTACGTGTACAGCATGATACCAATGATATCACAAACAATAAACATACGTATAATGATACACATTAATTTGTACATACATTTGTGTATACCTAACCATTGAAAGTACTAAATTATAAATATAAATAATTATAAAAATTGATGCGTTGGAGCAAATTTTCTAAGTGCTCCATTCTAACGCATACCTCATAGAAAAAACTAAATAATATTTGTATGCGATGCTTTCTGTTTTAATATGTAGATATTAAAATTTTTTCATGCGTTGGAGCAGATAATTTTAGTGCTCCATTGCAATGTATTTATGAATTTAGATTTAGACTGTTTGCTTTGCAGTCTAATAAATAGAAATAATAATCAATCGAATTATCGAATTATGTTGCTTTTGAATGTGGATAGAAATGACAGACAATATACATAAATGATAATAGATGTTTGAATATTTATATATAGATATACGAGTACATGGTGATGGGATATAGGAATATAAGAAATTATATCTACATATTATCACAGACAATATATTGTATACATTATATATATATTATGTATACAGTATACGTATATTCAAATGTAGCACATATAATTTTAATATGTACATATATCATACTTATATAAGAATGATTTTATATTTTACTTTTAATTTTTTTTAATATCATTTTGGTTTTTGGCTCTCCATTCCCATATTGTACATACACATAAAAATTACATATAAAAAAAAAATTTTGAATATTTTTCTAAATTTGATATAAATTCATATATCATTAATGGTCTAGAACACATAGATAGTAACATATAGAAATAAGAAATGTATTTTTGTATTATTTGCATAAGTCAAATATTTTTTTTTGAATATTTATATAAAAAGTTTTATAAAAAAAATGTAGATTATTTTTGGCGCCCCAAGATTGCAGCGCCCGGAGCAAGTGCTCCAATGGTAGGTGCGACCCTGATGGTAATTGGTGAACGAGAAAATACAATATAAAATTATTATTAATCATTACAATCATTATATTCAAGATGTGGGTGTGTGTTAATTTGATTATTCATACGCCATTATAGATTCAATTTTACATTTGATAAATATAGTCTGTAGATATATTATTATATTTATATAATTTTTATACGGCTGTATGACTGCTATGATTCTCTTTATATCGATCATTTCTTTACTGCTGAATATTATATGGGAGTAAGAGCATACATTGACAATGGCAACTGCTAATTGTAAAAATGGGGAAAGTTATAATTAACCAATAAGAAAAAATAAAAAAATGGATGATGTGGTTGTGTGATAATTTAAATAAACATACGCCATTATTGATTTTTCAAATTTAAATGAAACAAATAAGAGATGTAGATATGCAGATGTGGTTGTGTGTTATTTTAAATAAACATACGCCATTATTGATTTTTCAAATTTAAATGAATTGTATATGGGAGTAAGAGCATTCATTGACAATGGTAATCAGGGACGGGCCTAGCAATTTTGGCGCCCGGCGCACTTTTGAAATTTTGCGCCCTTCTTGTTTATGTATACAGGGTGTCCTGAGTTCGGATGCAGGCATTTTTCCAGTCGATAGGTCTTGCTGAGAAACGAAAAAAATCGTAAGGCGCGGGGCGGGAATTTTGGTTCTAATATCAACGAGTGAGTAGAAAGACTTATTTTAGGTCAAGTGACTTGTTTCCTATTTGTGGTCATAATTCACGAAATTCTTGGTCGTTTCGAATTATTTTGCATTCATTGGAAAGATAATCAATCAGTATTTGCCTTGATACTTAAATTGTGCAGATCGGTCCAGTGATGCCAAAAATATGGTACATCAAATTCAAATTTTCATAGAAAAAAATGCTAAATTTTGAGTTTAAGGTTAAATATCTCAAAACTTTACCCTATTTTTTTTTAATTTTCTTTATTTAAAATATTGTCCAATGAATTGCCTTTCATTAGTATTTTATTTTAATTTTATTCAATTTTCTGTCGTGGATTTCGAGTTATGGAAAAAAATGTAACTGTGGGCTCTACCAATTTAATATACATATAATATATATAATATATTTTATAATTGAATAAAATATATGCTCTAAAATGCCTGCACCCGAACTCAGGACACCCTGTATGTTCTTTTCAACACCATCCAAGAGGTAGAACTTGATAGACGCGTTTCTTTTTAATGAGGGCTCCCCGCAGAGGATTAAATTTTTTTCAATATTGCACTCATTTCGAATATTCAAAAAGAAAAATCTTATTAATTTTTGTTATGCAATAAAATACGCGTGAAAAAACCAAATATAATTTTTGAAAAACAATAGCTTAATTTAAAATAATTTTATATTATACATATACGGGGCTTGAATAGCTCGATGGTTGTGTGTCGGTCTTGCGATCTTTGAGATCACGGTTCGAACCCCAGCCAGCGCACTACTCTTGCCCAAGTCGATCAATAATTTTTCCCATCAGCGATGTACACCAGTAACTGATTACTGATGATAAGCTGGATAATATGCATATCTGACATAAAAAAATTACTGATCGGCGGTGCCATGGACTGAGTATCCGCGTGCACTTAATATATACTATATACATTTTTGTATATATGTATATTTAGAAAGAAAGAAAGAAAGAAAGATATTATACATATATAATATTTTGAACTTGCATGCAAATATTTACTGATAAACCCTCTACCATGTATAAAAAAAATTATTCAAACATGCAAAATAAAAATGCAAATATGTAATAGGGTATTTGTTGAATCGTCATTCAACAGTTTTATAAATCTGAAAAAAAAAGAAAGAAAAAAAAATAATGGTATTAAAAATTAAAAATTAAATAAATAATAATAATAACAAATAAATTAATTAATATAAATAACACAAACAGAACAACACAAAAAATAAACAAACAACATAACCAAAACATATCCCAAGCAGCAATTTTAGTTAAACTCACTACTCTTTTAGTTCTTGCGACTTTGGTTGGTAGTTGTTTGGTCAAATGTCAGAAAATTGTGCACTGCTTTGTTAAAATTACTAACAAGTTATTTTTCAAGTAGTTTTTTTATGTATATGTTACTAACTAAATGTCCTAAAAGTAAAAAAACTTTGTAGTCATTTTTTAAAGGGGAATTTACATTCTGATAACTTCTAATTTTACCCAAAACCAAAAAATTATTTTTAGGTAATATGGGAAGTAACAATAACGTTTTTTAAACTCTTTATAATACCTTACAGTTTTACGTACTTATTAGGTATATTTTTCAGTAAATTTTTGGGTTTATTTGCTTTTTTTATTTCCTAAGAGCGACTTTACTTGTATGTTATTTTTGTCGTTACTTTTACCACACTAATTCTTTAAATATTACTTGAAAGTCACTTTAACTATCAGAAATTCATAGATTTCACTTTAAAGTAGGTAACACTTGATAAATCTACTTATAAGTAAATTTTCTCTTAAAGTATTTTTAAGTAGCAGAGTCAGACGTTAATAATTTTGTTTTTAAGTTTTGATATCTCTGTGTCTGTGGTAATGTCAGTCAATATCAAAATGGATCAGCATGGTGTGAAAAAGAAAAAAAGGTTATTCAGATATTCAACTACATTTTATCGTAAAGTAAAAAAGTGTTTAAGAGGATGCCCTCCTGAAATCAAAAATTAAAATTGAAAACTCACACGACGAAAATAGCTAACAAATACATTCAAAAAATATTTTTATCGTTGTGTTAGTTTACTTTCTGTTATTATTTTTTTTTTTCATTTATTTTACACTAACCTTCTTTTATTTTGTTTTGTAAATTTTGTGGGTATATGAAATGCGCAACTAATAGAAAAAAAAACAAAATCAATTCTTAATATTATATGAGGACCGAAGGCAGAAAAAGCAAAAAAAAATTTCATAAAAAAAAAGTACACGTCATAACAAAACAACATAGTGTACATATAATCATTGAAAGTCTTATTTGATATAATATATTCTTAGTGCTTATTATACAGTATTGTACATCATAATAGCAAGTATTTGCTTTTCAATACTTTGCTATACCACGTCATTTTATTGTTTGTTTTTTTATTTATCTTTTTTTCTTCTGTTTTCGGTGATCGTATTATAACGATTGGAAGCATTATTTTTGTTGTTTATTGAATATGTACCACTCACACATATATAATATTTTTATTCATATAAAATGAATAAACGTATCGGTGAAAAATTGATATATTCCTATATAAAAAAAATAATATTACACAAGTTAAAAGACTATACATATACATATGTATACATACAGTCATTCCACGTCATATGTTCATGCAATATACAATGTTCATTAGTACTCCAGCTCAGCTATTTTATTCGCAAGTCGCAACGATAAAGGATTGTATTGTACAGATTGTTTTTTTTTTTTTGGAATACATATTATTATCCTTCAAGCAAAATTACATTACCATACATATTACCGAGTTACAAACCTGTATTGATAATTTCTAAATGATATTTGAAATACAAGATATAAACATTTGTGTATATAATTGCGTATATCATGTAATGAATATACTATATGAATATAAGTACATATAACATATACATACATTCATACAATATAAATATCATTAGGTTACTCCTTACTCCAGCTATTTTATTCTTAGTGCTTATTATACACATTATATACAATATACAATATTGTACATCATAATAGCAGGTAGCTTCTTTGCAATGCTTTGCTATGTTGGCTATGCCATATTTTTTTTTTTTTTGTTTTTTTATTTTTTTTTTTTCTTCTATTTTCGGCGATCGTATGATAGCAATTGGAAGCATTTTTTTGTTGTTTATTGAATATGTACCACTCACACATATATAATATTTTTATTCATATAAAATGAATAAACGTATCGGTGAAAAATTGATATAATTAGAGCCAAGAGTTATGCAAAACATTTTTATTATCTATGACAAAATTTTTGTGAAAAATATGAATTTTATATTACTAATAATTCTAAAATAATGTAAAAATTTTTATTTTTCTATTTCGAAATCGAAAAAAGAACATTCGAATTACCTTATATGAAAATTTCAGTATAATACGCAATCATCTACCCATGAAAAATTAAATTTAAAATCTATACATTTTTTGTAAAAATCCTTCTTTCTTCAAAGCGTTCTACAGGACTAATAAGGACAAAAATTACTAAAGTGCTCCGCTTATTGCACTCTACACCCTTTGAATGATGTATGACAAAAATTTTAGAAAAATATATGGTGTAGTTACGGAGAAAAGGTGTACCAAAGAACGTTGAAATTTGAAGAAAGCCTCGTCCTTATTATCCTGTACAGGAAAAACTAAAACCTTTTTGAAAAATTTGTTCCGCTTATTTCACTCTAGACCCATTGAACTTTCATTTAAAACATATTTCATAAAAATTGGATAAAAAATGGCTGAGAAAACGTGTACCAAAATCACCCAAAATCAGTAAAATCAGAATAACCTGCTCTTAAATATAGAGAAAAATGTTGTCTTTATTTCTGAAAATAAAATAAAGTGTACTTCGTTTGAAAATAAAAAACATAATAGTGAAAATATAGCAAGCCCATTGCCAGAAATTGGAATTGTTCCCACAGTAACTACAAAAGAATTTATATTTAATGATTGTGATTCAGATATTGAAGATAAGAAAAACATAGATATAAATAATTCATATACCGATGTTACTAACGATGCAGTGGTACTAAAAAATGAACTTTCTTTAATGGAGCAACTCAGACATTGGTCTCTATTCAATAAAGTGCCACAAAACCACATTGATGGTTTACTAAAAATTCTCAACAATAATGGTCATAAACTACCTTGCGATAGTAGGACTTTATTAAAAACTCCTACTGTAATTAATATTGTTCCTATGGGAAGTGGACAATATTGGTATTATGGCATAAAAAACAATTTACATTTAGTGTTCAATAATTTGAAAGAATCAATATCAATTAAACTGATATTCAATATAGATGGCTTACCTCTCTTCAGAAGTTCAGCAATGGAATTTTGGCCAATTCTCTTTTTGATTGATGATATTAATTATCTTAATCCGTTTGTTATATCAGTTTATTATGGTCAGGGTAAGCCACCTCTAGAGCCTTTCCTGAATTATTTTGTAGATGAATTAACTGATATCTTACACCATGGAGTGGAAATAAATCACAATAAAATTGATGTAAATATAAAATATTTTGTGTGCGACACACCTGCAAGGAGTTTTATTAAAGGTATGAAAATTTGCAGAATTATTAGTAAAATATCATATTTCAAATTTTACTGGTTTACATAGGCACAGTTAATTTTAATGCTTCACATGGATGCATTAAATGTAACGTAATTGGAGAATACGATAGAGCTGGACGTCACATGAGTTTTCCCAGATACGACTGCACACGTAGGACAAATGAAGATTTTAGGAATCAGATTGATACCGATCACCACAAAACCACAACTCCTTTAACAAGGCTTCCAATTGATTTAATTGAAGATGGTAATTGTGGCCGATTCGTTACATTTGATTGATTTAGGTAAAGCTTAGAGGCTAAGAGGCCTGTATCCTTAGATATACAAGTACAAATATATATATAAATATACATATAAATATTATCTGTATTCTAGGCGTCGTAAGAAAATGTCTAAATGGTTGGGTACATGGAAGTTTCAACTTTCGGACTAAGTTATCAGCAAAAGAAATTGACAAATTATCAGATATGTTGGAAAATTGTAACAATACAAAACCAAAAGAAATACATCGAGCTATTAGGCGACTCAACTTTTTAAAATTTTGGAAAGGAGTAGAATTTCGTACTTTTTTATTGTATGTTGGACCAGTTTTATTAAAAAAATTCTTATCTATTGAGGTTTATGAACATTTTTTAGTACTATTCTGTGCTGTTACTATAATTTCAAATGAGAAACATCTAAAATATCTGCACGTAGCAGAACAATTATTTAAAGATTACATCGAACAATTCATTGACATATACGGTATTGATTCTATCAGCAGTAACATCCACAATTTGTGTCATGTCACTGACGACGTAAGGAAATTTGGACCTTTACATGCGATAAGTTCTTATCGTTTCGAAAATTTTCTTGGTTATATGAAGTCTTTGGTAAGGGGAGGAAATCGACCACTATCTCAAATAGCAAAACGTATAATTGAGATGTCCAAAATTCAAAAATGTTATAATTCCAGTAACTGTTCAAATTTCTCATGCTCGGTTCAAATTCAAGAAGCAAGTTCGAATAGTAATTCCAAAGTGTTTCTTTCGGATGGAACAGTACTAATGAATGATATGAGAAATAAGTGGTTTTTGACAACTACTAATGATATTGTCTCAATAACATCTGTATTTACTAATCAAGAAAATAAACAAATTTATGGAAAGCCTTTAAAAACAAAAAGAGATTTTTTTACACTTCCTATAAAATCTTCATATCTTGACATATATTCATCGGATGGAAAAACGAGCCAAACTAGACTATATTCAATATCAGACATAAAATGTAAATTATTTAGTGTAGTTTATTATGATGAAATAATATTTTTTCCCTTATTGCATACTCTAAAATAAATAAAATTTATGAAAAAAATGTTGTTTTTATTGTATTATTATATTTTATTTTAAAAAAATTTGGTACATTTTATTTTACTTTTTAATTATTTTGCTCAATAACCGCTTCTTTGGATACATCACTAGGACCATCTACAAAAGCTTTGTTGTTCCCATTTTCCTTCAATAATCTGAAATACATATTACACACACAGTTCAATAAAAAGTTTTTAACATTATTGTCATAAGTAATTCTTACTTTTTACGTTCTGTCCTTTTTTTAGCATGTTTTAAAATATTATCTTTGAAAATCTCTTCATTTTTCTTTACAGTATATCGATTATCTGCCAGATATAATACTTCATAAATGACACCTAACAAATTCTGGAATATGCTGAAAGTCTTCTTTCCAGAAGAATCCTTTGATCTAGAAATACCAGTCCACGAGTAAATAGTTAAAATCATTGGGTCGAATAACCAATCGACAACTTTATAAGCAACTTTATTTCCATTTTGTTGTCCACTGGTGCCTCCAATTTTTGATAGCTCAGAAATCTAATTGAAAAACGAAACAAAATATTTGAAGCATTCAAAAACAAAAAATATATATAATTATAAATTTTTACTAGTTGTTTCCTAAACTCCGAATCAGTTTTTAAAGCACATTCTAGTTTTTCGATATCTTCATGGAAACATAATGGAAATTTGAATGTTGAAAATAGATCTGAAACAGTTGAAGTTGAGGAAACCAATGTATCACTATTAGGTGTATGCTGGAAATTTTTTAAATCACGATCTATTTTGTCTAACAAAATTTTAATTTCAATATATTCTACTTTAATTCTTTGAATATCTGTTTCAATAGTTTTCAAACTTTCCTTCAATTCATTGATTGAGCTCGTATCAACAAAAGTGAAGTCATTGGTTTGTATATCTGACAATATATTAATATTTTCAGCATTAGAATTATGTGGGTCCTTTCTCACTGACAACGTTGGAGAAATTAAACTGGAACACTCATTTGATTTTTCTAGTGCCTCGCAATTTAGCATATAGTTCCTATCAACAACGTTTGTTTCTTCTAATATCTTTTTTCGATTTTTTTGAAGTCTTCGTGAAAGTACACTAAAAATATTAATGGTAAAAGAACGTATATTTATAAAGATAAAACTAATGAAATATGCAACATAAATTTTCTACTTGCAAATAGTATTATTATATGTATTAACATGTCAAAACTTACACTTCTTCGGCATCCGTATCTGCACAGTCAGTAAGTAGTTTTTCTACTTTCAAAGCTTCATCAAATGACAAAATATTTGAGCCTTTTAGTACACAAGGGTATTGCTTCCATTTTTCATCAGGTTCACTCGAACAGTTTGATCTCAAGGCATCAATTTGTGAATTGTTCAAATGAATTGGCCAAAACAGTATGTTATTTATTTCCCATTGATGGGGCACTGCTGAAATAAATATTTTTCCCTTCTCATTTGTCGAAACAATTTTAAAAGTATGCATAATTGTAATAATGTAAATAATCTGAAAATATAGTCTGAACATATCACATAATATTACTTCACATAAAATTAAAACACTAGAATTACAGAAAAGTTGTAGAATTTTGAATATAACTACTCACCAAATATTACACCGAACACGATGTTTTTAAAAAAAATTTAAATAATAAAAGAATTTTTATAAAATAGCTAAATAAAAAGAAATTAGATAAAATAAATTATTTCACTTCACCTACTGTCAGCCTGTCACCATGTGCGTTTTTTGTTTAGTTATAGTTTAGTTAGGTTATTTTAACTTTTAACAGCACATCAAGTATCAGTATTACCGAATATACAAATATTTTTATTTCTAAGAAGCTCTATACAAACTGTCATATTTTTGGATTATAACATCATTATACATATTTCAATATATATTAGATATACCAAGTTACATAAGTAAGAATTAAAGCAATGTAGGGTTTTAAAATTATCGGAGATACAACTCTGTTTTGATGAAAAGTCAAATAAAAATAATTTTAAATTCAGGCTTAAAAGCATGCTTCAATACACCGAAGCCATATTCTACTTTTTGGTAAACTAGAATAAATTGTACTTCAGATCAAAATTTCAGTAATATTAGATCAACCAGTTTCAAAATAGATCACTTCGATAATGTATTGTATTAAAATTGTAATTTGTCATATTTTGAAAATTTTACTTTTTATCTCGTATATATTTTGAAACAATTTTTGCATCTCATGTGATTGACAAACAGCAGATTTGAAGTTCTAATTAAACGCAAAATTTGTTAAAGTAATTTTTAAATCAGGAATAAAGTTTTTCAAAAACATATATTTAGTACCTACATAATGTACGAGTATATCTAAATTTCCAAAGCATTGAATAAATTGACTATGATTAAAATATTATAAAATATATTAGAAAACGGTAACACTAATAGAAACCATAAGGAAATTTAGACTAGATAACACCGAAATATAGTCTTTTCAACTATATTGACATTTATTCTATACAGAAAATTTTACTATGATTGGGCAACGATTACCATAAAGTAATTAATTTGGAGTGAAAATTACTTACTATAAAGTTTGTGGAATTGTAAAGTCAAAATTTCTCGTAGAATTTACTTCAAAGTTTAGAGACCATTTTCGCTATTATCATGAAAAAGAAAAATGGACGATAGAAATGTATATCTAAATTGAAATAAATATATTACAATTTTTGAATGACAGTATACGTTTTCATCCAAAAATTGGTGAAAATAGCAAGAATAAATGGTGCCTAAAAAACATATAATGTTTTTTTTGAATGCAAAAAATAAAATTGAAAATATGTTTTTTAATTTGTTTTTACAAAAAGTTTATAATTTACTTTATTTTTGAAGCGCTTTGTTGAAAATCGAGGTAACACTACCACATTTAACAGTAAAATTATTTTCGCAATAAATTTTTTAATTCGCAAGAGCGAAATTTTTATTTATAATTATAACATCTAGAAAATTTACTTAACATAAAACTTTCTTCATTTTTTCTCTTCTCCATTTTTACTATTTGTTTGAAGTTAAAAATGATGTTACGTATTTTATATCTATTATGATTCTTACAAACATATTTATATTGTCTTTATTATTTTATATATCTGTCTTTATTCTTCAATCTTCTTTTTCTAATTCATGTCATATAATGTACAAAACAAAAAATACTATTAGGGATTTTAATGGTTTTTTTCTCGTAGAGATTACGTCGATGCGTAAGTAATTACTATTCGAAATTTACGTAATACTAAAAAGTTCTGCCATTCACCACTTTGGAAATAATCACGATATCGTTTCATTATTGCAACGTATAATTTACTAGTAAAAATCACTTTAAAGTCACATTTATGGTAAAAAAAACGCAAAAACTACGAAAAATGCTGCTTGGGATCACATATAACATAATACTTAACATACCACAACATAAGTATAACATTAATATGCACAAAACATATAACACAGAAGTATACACAACATAAAAACTGTCTATAAACATAGCACACAAAACAAAACAAAACTATTCACATTACACAAATATATAACATAAAAATTTATGAACACAACATCACAACACTGATATCACAAACATTTATCACAATAAACATAATAAACAAATTATTACTTGCACAAAACAACTAGCACGACACTGAATCATTATTTTAAAAATAAAACAGAAAATATAAAAAAAAAAATATCACAAAACATTGAACACAAAATACTTAATTGAACTACACACTAGCACTACACTTTCATTTTATATAAACAATGAACACTAACAAAAATAAAAACATTGGAAATGGAATAGATATAATATATATATATATATATGCATATATACATACATTACGACCATGTCAAAATTGTCAAACAGAAGCTGAATTACCAGTACCAATAGAGTTATTCACAAACACCATAAATTGTCATTCGAAACAGAAATTTTCTATTGGAAATTCGTCATCAGAAAAAATTGTTAAAGTCAATCAACAATTATCACACACAACTAAATCATATCAGTTTGTCTTATTTAACATCGGGTACCGTGCAATTGTATATATAACATTAAAGTAACAACATTACGATGTATTTTTTGATAAAGTACATAGTATATGATATAAAAACAAAAACAATAAGTTCCTATTCGCTTTTCCTTGATACTACACATAATACCACATGACAAATAAATTGCAACAACAAAATATTTTGAGCAAAACAATATACTTATATACACTCGATTATGTACACTTCTCAATATCAATGCACATAGAAAAAAGAAAAGAAAGAGAATGAAAGAAATAACGATTATAGTAAAGTCTGTACGTGTACAGCATGATACCAATGATACCACAAACAATAAACATACGTATAATGATACACATTAATTTGTATATAGTACATTTGTGTATACCTAACCATTGAAAGTACTAAATTATAAATATAAATAATTATAAAAATTGATGCGTTGGAGCAAATTTTCTAAGTGCTCCATTCTAACGCATACCTCATAGAAAAAACTAAATAATATTTGTATGCGATGCTTTCTGTTTTAATATGTAGATATTAAAATTTTTTCATGCGTTGGAGCAGATAATTTTAGTGCTCTATTGCAATGTATTTATGAATTTAGATTTAGACTGTTTGCTTTGCAGTCTAATAAATAGAAATAATAATCAATCTCATTATCGAATTATGTTGCTTTTGAATGTGGATAGAAATGACAGACAATATACATAAATGATAATAGATGTTTGAATATTTATATATAGATATACGAGTACATGGTGATGGGATATAGGAATATAAGAAATTATATCTACATATTATCACAGACAATACACTCAGAAAAATTATCCATGCTAAACATTTAAGTACGCGAGTTTTAAATTAAGTAGGGACCTATATTCTTATTTTTAGCAGGACAGTACTTTAAATATACATGTCCGTGGTTGAAATAAGCACGGGAATTCTTTATTTGACAATTTTGCCTGGTTAAATTTAGAATTTCCTATTCATGCTCAAATTGATACTCTAATAGTATGTTGATATTAACAGTTACTGTTTTCAAGTTCGACCGTGCTAATTTTAAGCACGCGTTGACTATCCTTTTAAGTATTCATTACTCAATACAAGCACGTCCCGTTCTTGTTTCAAGCATGACAGTTATATGTATACCATTGAATGAATAAAACTGTATGATGCAACTCTAAATCTCATATTGTATTGAACTGTTGAATGTGTCGGAGTTAAATTTTTATCTTTGAAAGTGAAATTTTTAGGTGGCGTTAAGTTTGAAATAAATTTTCTAAAAAAAGTGAATTTTGAATATATGTATTTATGGTAAGTAAGCTTTTATTGTTCTATACGTAAATTTTTATAAAACGCTATAGCATTAATTAAATTAATAACTAATTTACTAAATCTGTGTTACTTCCACTTGTTTTGTCCATACAAATTGATTTAATGCATTTTGTATTTCTATATGTTTTCATATTCTAGATTCACGAATTTTCCAACTTAACTTTCTGTGAAAGCTTAACATTTAAAGGGACAGCTTATAAGAAGAGTTTCTTTTTGACAAAGACTGAAGATTATAAGGTGTATGAAATCATAGACTGTATTATTTGCAACTCTAAAGTATATTTTGTTGTTGTTGTTGTTTCACAAAAAATTTTCTAATAGAGCCGAAATTTTGCATCGCCAAACACTTAAAAAATTTCTTGGATTTAGAAATTTTCTAAGTAAAACATCGCAGAAAAAATATCATTAAAAACTTAAACTATTTTGGAAAAATTAAAATTTCAAATTGTGTCGAATTATGTTGCTTTTGAATGTGGATAGAAATGACAGACAATATACATAAATGATAATAGATGTTTGAATATTTATATATAGATATACGAGTACATGGTGATGGGATATAGGAATATAAGAAATTATATCTACATATTATCACAGACAATATATTGTATACATTATATATATATTATGTATACAGTATACGTATATTCAAATGTAGCACATATAATTTTAATATGTACATATATCATACTTATATAAGAATGATTTTATATTTTACTTTTAATTTTTTTTAATATCATTTTGGTTTTTGGCTCTCCATTACCATATTGTACATACACATAAAAATTACATATAAAAAAAAAATTTTGAATATTTTTCTAAATTTGATATAAATTCATATATCATTAATGGTCTAGAACACATAGATAGTATCATATAGAAATAAGAAATGTATTTTTGTATTATTTGCATAAGTCAAATATTTTTTTTTGAATATTTAAAGTTTTATAAAAAAAATGTAGATTATTTTTGTCGCCCCAAGATTGCAGCGCCCGGAGCAAGTGCTCCAATGGTAGGTGCGAACCTGATGGTAATTGGTGAACGAGCAAATACAATATAAAATTATTATTAATCATTACAATCATTATATTCAAGATGTGGGTGTGTGTTAATTTGATTATTCATACGCCATTATAGATTCAATTTTACATTTGATAAATATAGTCTGTAGATATATTATTATATTTATATAATTTTTATACGGCTGTATGACTGCTATGATTCTCTTTATATCGATCATTTCTTTACTGCTGAATATTATATGGGAGTAAGAGCATACATTGACAATGGCAACTGCTAATTGTAAAAATGGGGAAAGTTATAATTAACCAATAAGAAAAAATAAAAAAATGGATGATGTGGTTGTGTGATAATTTAAATAAACATACGCCATTATTGATTTTTCAAATTTAAATGAAACAAATAAGAGATGTAGATATGCAGATGTGGTTGTGTGTTATTTTAAATAAACATACGCCATTATTGATTTTTCAAATTTAAATGAATTGTATATGGGAGTAAGAGCATTCATTGACAATGGTAATCAGGGACGGGCCTAGCAATTTTGGCGCCCGGCGCACTTTTGAAATTTTGCGCCCTTCTTGTTTATGTATACAGGGTGTCCTGAGTTCGGATGCAGGCATTTTTCCAGTCGATAGGTCTTGCTGAGAAACGAAAAAAATCGTAAGGCGCGGGGCGGGAATTTTGGTTCTAATATCAACGAGTGAGTAGAAAGACTTATTTTAGGTCAAGTGACTTGTTTCCTATTTGTGGTCATAATTCACGAAATTCTTGGTCGTTTCGAATTATTTTGCATTCATTGGAAAGATAATCAATCAGTATTTGCCTTGATACTTAAATTGTGCAGATCGGTCCAGTGATGCCAAAAATATGGTACATCAAATTCAAATTTTCATAGAAAAAAATGCTAAATTTTGAGTTTAAGGTTAAATATCTCAAAACTTTACCCTATTTTTTTTTAATTTTCTTTATTTAAAATATTGTCCAATGAATTGCCTTTCATTAGTATTTTATTTTAATTTTATTCAATTTTCTGTCGTGGATTTCGAGTTATGGAAAAAAATGTAACTGTGGGCTCTACCAATTTAATATACATATAATATATATAATATATTTTATAATTGAATAAAATATATGCTCTAAAATGCCTGCACCCGAACTCAGGACACCCTGTATAATCTTTTCAACACCATCCAAGAGGTAGAACTTGATAGACGCGTTTCTTTTTAATGAGGGCTCCCCGTAGAGGATTAAATTTTTTTCAATATTGCACTCATTTCGAATATTCAAAAAGAAAAATCTTATTAATTTTTGTTATGCAATAAAATACGCGTGAAAAAACCAAATATAATTTTTGAAAAACAATAGCTTAATTTAAAATAATTTTATATTATACATATACGGGGCTTGAATAGCTCGATGGTTGTGTGTCGGTCTTGCGATCTTTGAGATCACGGTTCGAACCCCAGCCAGCGCACTACTCTTGCCCAAGTCGATCAATAATTTTTCCCATCAGCGATGTACACCAGTAACTGATTACTGATGATAAGCTGGATAATATGCATATCTGACATAAAAAAATTACTGATCGGCGGTGCCATGGACTGAGTATCCGCGTGCACTTAATATATACTATATACATTTTTGTATATATGTATATTTAGAAAGAAAGAAAGAAAGAAAGATATTATATATATATAATATTTTGAACTTGTATGCAAATATTTACTGATAAACCCTCTACCATGTATAAAAAAAATTATTCAAACATGCAAAATAAAAATGCAAATATGTAATAGGGTATTTGTTGAATCGTCATTCAACAGTTTTATAAATCTGAAAAAAAAAAGAAAGAAAAAAAAATAATGGTATTAAAAATTAAAAATTAAATAAATAATAATAATAACAAATAAATTAATTAATATAAATAACACAAACAGAACAACACAAAAAATAAACAAACAACATAACCAAAACATATCACATATAACATAATACTTAACATACCACAACATAAGTATAACATTAATATGCACAAAACATATAACACAGAAGTATACACAACATAAAAACTGTCTATAAACATAAACATAAACTGTCTATAGCACACAAAACAAAACAAAACTATTCACATTACACAAATATATAACATAAAAATTTATGAACACAACATCACAACACTGATATCACAAACATTTATCACAATAAACATAATAAACAAATTATTACTTGCACAAAACAACTAGCACGACACTGAATCATTATTTTAAAAATAAAACAGAAAATATAAAAAAAAAAATATCACAAAACATTGAACACAAAATACTTAATTGAACTACACACTAGCACTACACTTTCATTTTATATAAACAATGAACACTAACAAAAATAAAAACATTGGAAATGGAATAGATATAATATATATATATATATATGCATATATACATACATTACGACCATGTCAAAATTGTCAAACAGAAGCTGAATTACCAGTACCAATAGAGTTATTCACAAACACCATAAATTGTCATTCGAAACAGAAATTTTCTATTGGAAATTCGTCATCAGAAAAAATTGTTAAAGTCAATCAACAATTATCACACACAACTAAATCATATCAGTTTGTCTTATTTAACGTCGGGTACCGTGCAATTGTATATATAACATTAAAGTAACAACATTACGATGTATTTTTTGATAAAGTACATAGTATATGATATAAAAACAAAAACAATAAGTTCCTATTCGCTTTTCCTTGATACTACACATAATACCACATGACAAATAAATTGCAACAACAAAATATTTTGAGCAAAACAATATACTTATATACACTCGATTATGTACACTTCTCAATATCAATGCACATAGAAAAAAGAAAAGAAAGAGAATGAAAGAAATAACGATTATAGTAAAGTCTGTACGTGTACAGCATGATACCAATGATACCACAAACAATAAACATACGTATAATGATACACATTAATTTGTACATAGTACATTTGTGTATACCTAACCATTGAAAGTACTAAATTATAAATATAAATAATTATAAAAATTGATGCGTTGGAGCAAATTTTCTAAGTGCTCCATTCTAACGCATACCTCATAGAAAAAACTAAATAATATTTGTATGCGATGCTTTCTGTTTTAATATGTAGATATTAAAATTTTTTCATGCGTTGGAGCAGATAATTTTAGTGCTCCATTGCAATGTATTTATGAATTTAGATTTAGACTGTTTGCTTTGCAGTCTAATAAATAGAAATAATAATCAATCTCATTATCGAATTATGTTGCTTTTGAATGTGGATAGAAATGACAGACAATATACATAAATGATAATAGATGTTTGAATATTTATATATAGATATACGAGTACATGGTGATGGGATATAGGAATATAAGAAATTATATCTACATATTATCACAGACAATACACTCAGAAAAATTATCCATGCTAAACATTTAAGTACGCGAGTTTTAAATTAAGTAGGGACCTATATTCTTATTTTTAGCAGGACAGTACTTTAAATATACATGTCCGTGGTTGAAATAAGCACGGGAATTCTTTATTTGACAATTTTGCCTGGTTAAATTTAGAATTTCCTATTCATGCTCAAATTGATACTCTAATAGTATGTTGATATTAACAGTTACTGTTTTCAAGTTCGACCGTGCTAATTTTAAGCACGCGTTGACTATCCTTTTAAGTATTCATTACTCAATACAAGCACGTCCCGTTCTTGTTTCAAGCATGACAGTTATATGTATACCATTGAATGAATAAAACTGTATGATGCAACTCTAAATCTCATATTGTATTGAACTGTTGAATGTGTCGGAGTTAAATTTTTATCTTTGAAAGTGAAATTTTTAGGTGGCGTTAAGTTTGAAATAAATTTTCTAAAAAAAGTGAATTTTGAATATATGTATTTATGGTAAGTAAGCTTTTATTGTTCTATACGTAAATTTTTATAAAACGCTATAGCATTAATTAAATTAATAACTAATTTACTAAATCTGTGTTACTTCCACTTGTTTTGTCCATACAAATTGATTTAATGCATTTTGTATTTCTATATGTTTTCATATTCTAGATTCACGAATTTTCCAACTTAACTTTCTGTGAAAGCTTAACATTTAAAGGGACAGCTTATAAGAAGAGTTTCTTTTTGACAAAGACTGAAGATTATAAGGTGTATGAAATCATAGACTGTATTATTTGCAACTCTAAAGTATATTTTGTTGTTGTTGTTGTTTCACAAAAAATTTTCTAATAGAGCCGAAATTTTGCATCGCCAAACACTTAAAAAATTTCTTGGATTTAGAAATTTTCTAAGTAAAACATCGCAGAAAAAATATCATTAAAAACTTAAACTATTTTGGAAAAATTAAAATTTCAAATTGTGTCGAATTATGTTGCTTTTGAATGTGGATAGAAATGACAGACAATATACATAAATGATAATAGATGTTTGAATATTTATATATAGATATACGAGTACATGGTGATGGGATATAGGAATATAAGAAATTATATCTACATATTATCACAGACAATATATTGTATACATTATATATATATTATGTATACAGTATACGTATATTCAAATGTAGCACATATAATTTTAATATGTACATATATCATACTTATATAAGAATGATTTTATATTTTACTTTTAATTTTTTTTAATATCATTTTGGTTTTTGGCTCTCCATTCCCATATTGTACATACACATAAAAATTACATATAAAAAAAAAATTTTGAATATTTTTCTAAATTTGATATAAATTCATATATCATTAATGGTCTAGAACACATAGATAGTAACATATAGAAATAAGAAATGTATTTTTGTATTATTTGCATAAGTCAAATATTTTTTTTTGAATATTTAAAGTTTTATAAAAAAAATGTAGATTTTTTTTGTCGCCCCAAGATTGCAGCGCCCGGAGCAAGTGCTCCAATGGTAGGTGCGAACCTGATGGTAATTGGTGAACGAGCAAATACAATATAAAATTATTATTAATCATTACAATCATTATATTCAAGATGTGGGTGTGTGTTAATTTGATTATTCATACGCCATTATAGATTCAATTTTACATTTGATAAATATAGTCTGTAGATATATTATTATATTTATATAATTTTTATACGGCTGTATGACTGCTATGATTCTCTTTATATCGATCATTTCTTTACTGCTGAATATTATATGGGAGTAAGAGCATACATTGACAATGGCAACTGCTAATTGTAAAAATGGGGAAAGTTATAATTAACCAATAAGAAAAAATAAAAAAATGGATGATGTGGTTGTGTGATAATTTAAATAAACATACGCCATTATTGATTTTTCAAATTTAAATGAAACAAATAAGAGATGTAGATATGCAGATGTGGTTGTGTGTTATTTTAAATAAACATACGCCATTATTGATTTTTCAAATTTAAATGAATTGTATATGGGAGTAAGAGCATTCATTGACAATGGTAATCAGGGACGGGCCTAGCAATTTTGGCGCCCGGCGCACTTTTGAAATTTTGCGCCCTTCTTGTTTATGTATACAGGGTGTCCTGAGTTCGGATGCAGGCATTTTTCCAGTCGATAGGTCTTGCTGAGAAACGAAAAAAATCGTAAGGCGCGGGGCGGGAATTTTGGTTCTAATATCAACGAGTGAGTAGAAAGACTTATTTTAGGTCAAGTGACTTGTTTCCTATTTGTGGTCATAATTCACGAAATTCTTGGTCGTTTCGAATTATTTTGCATTCATTGGAAAGATAATCAATCAGTATTTGCCTTGATACTTAAATTGTGCAGATCGGTCCAGTGATGCCAAAAATATGGTACATCAAATTCAAATTTTCATAGAAAAAAATGCTAAATTTTGAGTTTAAGGTTAAATATCTCAAAACTTTACCCTATTTTTTTTAATTTTCTTTATTTAAAATATTGTCCAATGAATTGCCTTTCATTAGTATTTTATTTTAATTTTATTCAATTTTCTGTCGTGGATTTCGAGTTATGGAAAAAAATGTAACTGTGGGCTCTACCAATTTAATATACATATAATATATATAATATATTTTATAATTGAATAAAATATATGCTCTAAAATGCCTGCACCCGAACTCAGGACACCCTGTATAATCTTTTCAACACCATCCAAGAGGTAGAACTTGATAGACGCGTTTCTTTTTAATGAGGGCTCCCCGTAGAGGATTAAATTTTTTTCAATATTGCACTCATTTCGAATATTCAAAAAGAAAAATCTTATTAATTTTTGTTATGCAATAAAATACGCGTGAAAAAACCAAATATAATTTTTGAAAAACAATAGCTTAATTTAAAATAATTTTATATTATACATATACGGGGCTTGAATAGCTCGATGGTTGTGTGTCGGTCTTGCGATCTTTGAGATCACGGTTCGAACCCCAGCCAGCGCACTACTCTTGCCCAAGTCGATCAATAATTTTTCCCATCAGCGATGTACACCAGTAACTGATTACTGATGATAAGCTGGATAATATGCATATCTGACATAAAAAAATTACTGATCGGCGGTGCCATGGACTGAGTATCCGCGTGCACTTAATATATACTATATACATTTTTGTATATATGTATATTTAGAAAGAAAGAAAGAAAGAAAGATATTATATATATATAATATTTTGAACTTGTATGCAAATATTTACTGATAAACCCTCTACCATGTATAAAAAAAATTATTCAAACATGCAAAATAAAAATGCAAATATGTAATAGGGTATTTGTTGAATCGTCATTCAACAGTTTTATAAATCTGAAAAAAAAAAAAGAAAGAAAAAAAAATAATGGTATTAAAAATTAAAAATTAAATAAATAATAATAATAACAAATAAATTAATTAATATAAATAACACAAACAGAACAACACAAAAAATAAACAAACAACATAACCAAAACATATCACATATAACATAATACTTAACATACCACAACATAAGTATAACATTAATATGCACAAAACATATAACACAGAAGTATACACAACATAAAAACTGTCTATAAACATAAACATAAACTGTCTATAGCACACAAAACAAAACAAAACTATTCACATTACACAAATATATAACATAAAAATTTATGAACACAACATCACAACACTGATATCACAAACATTTATCACAATAAACATAATAAACAAATTATTACTTGCACAAAACAACTAGCACGACACTGAATCATTATTTTAAAAATAAAACAGAAAATATAAAAAAAAAAATATCACAAAACATTGAACACAAAATACTTAATTGAACTACACACTAGCACTACACTTTCATTTTATATAAACAATGAACACTAACAAAAATAAAAACATTGGAAATGGAATAGATATAATATATATATATATATGCATATATACATACATTACGACCATGTCAAAATTGTCAAACAGAAGCTGAATTACCAGTACCAATAGAGTTATTCACAAACACCATAAATTGTCATTCGAAACAGAAATTTTCTATTGGAAATTCGTCATCAGAAAAAATTGTTAAAGTCAATCAACAATTATCACACACAACTAAATCATATCAGTTTGTCTTATTTAACGTCGGGTACCGTGCAATTGTATATATAACATTAAAGTAACAACATTACGATGTATTTTTTGATAAAGTACATAGTATATGATATAAAAACAAAAACAATAAGTTCCTATTCGCTTTTCCTTGATACTACACATAATACCACATGACAAATAAATTGCAACAACAAAATATTTTGAGCAAAACAATATACTTATATACACTCGATTATGTACACTTCTCAATATCAATGCACATAGAAAAAAGAAAAGAAAGAGAATGAAAGAAATAACGATTATAGTAAAGTCTGTACGTGTACAGCATGATACCAATGATACCACAAACAATAAACATACGTATAATGATACACATTAATTTGTACATAGTACATTTGTGTATACCTAACCATTGAAAGTACTAAATTATAAATATAAATAATTATAAAAATTGATGCGTTGGAGCAAATTTTCTAAGTGCTCCATTCTAACGCATACCTCATAGAAAAAACTAAATAATATTTGTATGCGATGCTTTCTGTTTTAATATGTAGATATTAAAATTTTTTCATGCGTTGGAGCAGATAATTTTAGTGCTCCATTGCAATGTATTTATGAATTTAGATTTAGACTGTTTGCTTTGCAGTCTAATAAATAGAAATAATAATCAATCTCATTATCGAATTATGTTGCTTTTGAATGTGGATAGAAATGACAGACAATATACATAAATGATAATAGATGTTTGCATATTTATATATAGATATACGAGTACATGGTGATGGGATATAGGAATATAAGAAATTATATCTACATATTATCACAGACAATACACTCAGAAAAATTATCCATGCTAAACATTTAAGTACGCGAGTTTTAAATTAAGTAGGGACCTATATTCTTATTTTTAGCAGGACAGTACTTTAAATATACATGTCCGTGGTTGAAATAAGCATGGGAATTCTTTATTTGACAATTTTGCCTGGTTAAATTAAGAATTTCCTATTCATGCTCAAATTGATACTCTAATAGTATTTTGATATTAACAGTTACTGTTTTCAAGTTCGACCGTGCTAATTTTAGCACGCGTTGACTATCCTTTTAAGTATTCATTACTCAATACAAGCACGTCCCGTTCTTGTTTCAAGCATGACAGTTATATGTATACCATTGAATGAATAAAACTGTATGATGCAACTCTTAATCTCATATTGTATTGAACTGTTGAATGTGTCGGAGTTAAATTTTTATCTTTGAAAGTGAAATTTTTAGGTGGCGTTAAGTTTGAAATAAATTTTCTAAAAAAAGTGAATTTTGAATATATGTATTTATGGTAAGTAAGCTTTTATTGTTCTATACGTAAATTTTTATAAAACGCTATAGCATTAATTAAATTAATAACTAATTTACTAAATCTGTGTTACTTCCACTTGTTTTGTCCATACAAATTGATTTAATGCATTTTGTATTTCTATATTTTTTCATATTCTAGATTCACGAATTTTCCAACTTAACTTTCTGTGAAAGCTTAACATTTAAAGGGACAGCTTATAAGAAGGGTTTCTTTTTGACAAAGACTGAAGATTATAAGGTGTATGAAATCATAGAGTGTAAAATTTGCAACTCTAAAGTATATTTTGTTGTTGTTGTTGTTTCACAAAAAATTTTCTAATAGAGCCGAAATTTTGCATCGCCAAACACTTAAAAAATTTCTTGGATTTAGAAATTTTCTAAGTAAAACATCGCAGAAAAAATATCATTAAAAACTTAAACTATTTTGGAAAAATTAAAATTTTCATCGAGACAGTAAGAGAAATTTTCATCTCGACAGTCATCAATTCCCGACGGCAATCTTCAGTTCACATAACGATTTTTTTTAAAAAAAAAATTTGAAAATTCAAACAATCGTCGTTAAATTGGTATCTTCAGCATCCGTTCTGCAATCAACATAGTTTCTACAACGCCATCTATCCGTGTAGGTCGACCTATACCAACGAATAATTAATTAATTAGTTTTTAAGAACGTATGCAAAATTTGTAGTTAAAGTAAATTTGATATATTTCATTTGTATAAACTCATAAATTTGTTTCGATTGTAACATATTTGTTAAATCTATTGCATAATTACTTCCGATTTAATTGAAATATTGTACATATGCAAAATTTATAATTAAAATTAAAATAATTTTTGTTGTAATAAATTTATAATTTCTTACATTTAGATTACATAACTATTTCCGGTTTGGTTGAAATATTATTTAAAGGAATTATATAATTGAAGATTTTGAATTTTTCATTGAATTAAATTTATTTTGGAATTGAAATACATAGTAAATTGTTTGTAATTTAGTTTTAAGACATTGAATTGTTAGGTTTAAGAGAATATATTTTAAATAAAGTTTGTAACGTAGATTGAAAAACATTGTGTTTTTATTTTATTAAAAAGTTTTGAACCGGCACCTTTTTCTAATTAATGTTAAATTGAAAATATTTTATATTATATTTCTTGGTGGATTTAACAGTATTTCATCTGGTTTTTAAAGAATTTTAAATATGACTTGAACGTTGAACGGTTAAAAACGTAAAACAATAAAAAAAAAGTTTAGAATATTTCACATCGTTTAATAGCTAAAATTTAAGATAATAAATTACCCTCCTACCTAAAAAAATTCAAAATTTAAATTTTTAAAAAGTTTTTAATATCATTAAAATTTTGAATATCATACTTAGAACGCACAGTGTAGAAAATAGTATATATAATATGAAATATAAGTTTATAGCCGGGTCACAAATTTATATTCTACATCTTATTTCGTTGAAAAAATGTAATTTGTAGAAAAAGATGTAGAATATAATTTATACATTGGGTTGAAAATAATATTAATTACTAAAAATGTTTTAAAATATCTATTTTTTTTTCAAACAAATTCTCTTGAGTAGTATATCAAAAATCATCTAGATTATATAGAAGCAAACGACTAAAATGCTGTAAAATTTCTCACACAAAAATTATTATCAAATATCATATCCGTTAGTCTTATTTAACGTCGGGTACTGTGCAATTGTATATATAACATTAAAGTAACAACATTACGATGTATTTTTTGATAAAGTACATAGTATATGATATAAAAACAAAAACAATAAGTTCCTATTCGCTTTTCCTTGATACTACACATAATACCACATGACAAATAAATTGCAACAACAAAATATTTTGAGCAAAACAATATACTTATATACACTCGATTATGTACACTTCTCAATATCAATGCACATAGAAAAAAGAAAAGAAAGAGAATGAAAGAAATAACGATTATAGTAAAGTATGTACGTGTACAGCATGATACCAATGATACCACAAACAATAAACATACGTATAATGATACACATTAATTTGTACATACATTTGTGTATACCTAACCATTGAAAGTACTAAATTATAAATATAAATAATTATAAAAATTGATGCGTTGGAGCAAATTTTCTAAGTGCTCCATTCTAACG
Organism: Villa cingulata; assembly: GCA_951394055.1. Lineage (NCBI taxonomy): Eukaryota > Metazoa > Arthropoda > Insecta > Diptera > Bombyliidae > Villa > Villa cingulata. The sequence continues at coordinate 23,986,832 of OX596019.1, read as the reverse complement.
CATACCTCATAGAAAAAACTAAATAATATTTGTATGCGATGCTTTCTGTTTTAATATGTAGATATTAAAATTTTTTCATGCGTTGGAGCAGATAATTTTAGTGCTCCATTGCAATGTATTTATGAATTTAGATTTAGACTGTTTGCTTTGCAGTCTAATAAATAGAAATAATAATCAATCGAATTATCGAATTATGTTGCTTTTGAATGTGGATAGAAATGACAGACAATATACATAAATGATAATAGATGTTTGAATATTTATATATAGATATACGAGTACATGGTGATGGGATATAGGAATATAAGAAATTATATCTACATATTATCACAGACAATATATTGTATACATTATATATATATTATGTATACAGTATACGTATATTCAAATGTAGCACATATAATTTTAATATGTATATCATACTTATATAAGAATGATTTTATATTTTACTTTTAATTTTTTTTAATATCATTTTGGTTTTTGGCTCTCCATTCCCATATTGTACATACACATAAAAATTACATATAAAAAAAAAATTTTGAATATTTTTCTAAATTTGATATAAATTCATATATCATTAATGGTCTAGAACACATAGATAGTAACATATAGAAATAAGAAATGTATTTTTGTATTATTTGCATAAGTCAAATATTTTTTTTTGAATATTTATATAAAAAGTTTTATAAAAAAAATGTAGATTATTTTTGTGTGGTAACAAAACGGCACATAAAGTGCTAATTGAGTCTGTTTCATTGACTAGAAACGGACTGCCACTGCAACCAACCGCAACCAACCAGATTATTTTTGTCGCCCCAAGATTGCAGCGCCCGGAGCAAGTGCTCCAATGGTAGGTGCGACCCTGATGGTAATTGGTGAACGAGCAAATACAATATAAAATTATTATTCATTACAATCATTATATTCAAGATGTGGGTGTGTGTTAATTTGATTATTCATACGCCATTATAGATTCAATTTTACATTAGATAAATATAGTCTGTAGATATATTATTATATTTATATAATTTTTATACGGCTGTATGACTGCTATGATTCTCTTTATATCGATCATTTCTTTACTGCTGAATATTATTTGGTAGTAAGAGCATACATTGACAATCGCAACTGCTAATTGTAAAAATGGGGAAAGTTATAATTAACCAATAAGAAAAAATAAAAAAATGGATGATGTGGTTGTGTGATAATTTAAATAAACATACGCCATTATTGATTTTTCAAATTTAAATGAAACAAATAAGAGATGTAGATATGCAGATGTGGTTGTGTGTTATTTTAAATAAACATACGCCATTATTGATTTTTCAAATTTAAATGAATTGTATATGGGAGTAAGAGCATTCATTGACAATGGTAATCAGGGACGGGCCTAGCAATTTTGGCGCCCGGCGCACTTTTGAAATTTTGCGCCCTTCGTGTTTATGTATACAGGGTGTCCTGAGTTCGGATGCAGGCATTTTTCCAGTCGATAGGTCTTGCTGAGAAACGAAAAAAATCGTAAGGCGCGGGGCGGGAATTTTGGTTCTAATATCAACGAGTGAGTAGAAAGACTATTTTTAGGTCAAGTGACTTGTTTCCTATTTGTGGTCATAATTCACGAAATTCTTGGTCGTTTCGAATTATTTTGCATTCATTGGAAAGATAATCAATCAGTATTTGCCTTGATACTTAAATTGTGCAGATCGGTCCAGTGATGCCAAAAATATGGTACATCAAATTCAAATTTTCATAGAAAAAAATGCTAAATTTTGAGTTTAAGGTTAAATATCTCAAAACTTTACCCTATTTTTTTTAATTTTCTTTATTTAAAATATTGTCCAATGAATTGCCTTTCATTAGTATTTTATTTTAATTTTATTCAATTTTCTGTCGTGGATTTCGAGTTATGGAAAAAATGTAACTGTGGGCTCTACCAATTTAATATACATATAATATATATAATATATTTTATAATTGAATAAAATATATGCTGCAAAATGCCTGCACCCGAACTCAGGACACCCTGTATGTTCTTTTCAACACCATCCAAGAGGTAGAACTTGATAGACGCGTTTCTTTTTAATGAGGGCTCCCCGTAGAGGATAACTTTTTTTTCAATATTGCACTCATTTCGAATATTCAAAAAGAAAAATCTTATTAATTTTTGTTATGCAATAAAATACGCGTGAAAAAACCAAATATAATTTTTGAAAAACAATAGCTTAATTTAAAATAATTTTATATTATACATATACGGGGCTTGAATAGCTCGATGGTTGTTGTCGGTCTTGCGATCTTTGAGATCACGGTTCGAACCCCAGCCAGCGCACTACTCTTGCCCAAGTCGATCAATAATTTTTCCCATCAGCGATGTACACCAGTAACTGATTACTGATGATAAGCTGGATAATATGCATATCTGACATAAAAAAATTACTGATCGGTGGTGCCATGGACTGAGTATCCGCGTGCACTTAATATATACTATATACATTTTTGTATATATGTATATTTAGAAAGAAAGAAAGAAAGAAAGATATTATACATATATAATATTTTGAACTTGCATGCAAATATTTACTGATAAACCCTCTACAATGTATAAAAAAAATTATTCAAACATGCAAAATAAAAATGCAAATATGTAATAGGGTATTTGTTGAATCGTCATTCAACAGTTTTATAAATCTGAAAAAAAAAAAGAAAGAAAAAAAAATAATGGTATTAAAAATTAAAAATTAAATAAATAATAATAATAACAAATAAATTAATTAATATAAATAACACAAACAGAACAACACAAAAAATAAACAAACAACATAACCAAAACATATCACATATAACATAATACTTAACATACCACAACATAAGTATAACATTAATATGCACAAAACATATAACACAGAAGTATACACAACATAAAAACTGTCTATAAACATAAACATAAACTGTCTATAGCACACAAAACAAAACAAAACTATTCACATTACACAAATATATAACATAAAAATTTATGAACACAACATCACAACACTGATATCACAAACATTTATCACAATAAACATAATAAACAAATTATTACTTGCACAAAACAACTAGCACGACACTGAATCATTATTTTAAAAATAAAACAGAAAATATAAAAAAAAAAATATCACAAAACATTGAACACAAAATACTTAATTGAACTACACACTAGCACTACACTTTCATTTTATATAAACAATGAACACTAACAAAAATAAAAACATTGGAAATGGAATAGATATAATATATATATATATATATGTATATATACATACATTACGACCATGTCAAAATTGTCAAACAGAAGCTGAATTACCAGTACCAATAGAGTTATTCACAATCACCATAAATTGTCATTCGAATTAGCAGACACAATTTGAAAAAAAAACGGTTTTATAAAAAAGACGAGTATACATGAGATAAATAGTAGAACATTTCAACAACGGGGAAAAAGAAATTTCCAGAACCGCGAAAATTTAGTATATAAAGGGTTGCGATTCGCAGAAAAATTTGTCTTTTGCAATTACTTGTGTATACTGTCGTGTTGAGACTGAAGCAAGGAAACCAAGAAACCAAATCATCAGCCTGGACGTGTTGAGTCCTTTCAAAATCTAGCGTGTTGAGCTAGTAAGTAGGGAAAAGTTAGGAACTTCTGTAAAAACACTTAGGATTTTTACAGAAATTAGGGAATCGTCGAAATTAAATCCTCGTAAAAACACTTAGAAAATTTCTTAAACAGAAATTTTCTATTGGAAATTCGTCATCAGAAAAAATTGTTAAAGTCAATTTTTTCTAAAAAACTTAGAAAATTTTTCACAAAAAATTTTCTAATAGAGCCGAAATTTTGCATCGCCAAACACTTAAAAAATTTCTTGGATTTAGAAATTTTCTAAGTAAAACATCGCAGAAAAAATATCATTAAAAACTTAAACTATTTTGGAAAAATTAAAATTTTCATCGAGACAGTAAGAGAAATTTTCATCTCGACAGTCATCAATTCCCGACGGCAATCTTCAGTTCACATAACGATTTTTTTTAAAAAAAAAATTTGAAAATTCAAACAATCGTCGTTAAATTGGTATCTTCAGCATCCGTTCTGCAATCAACATAGTTTCTACAACGCCATCTATCCGTGTAGGTCGACCTATACCAACGAATAATTAATTAATTAGTTTTTAAGAACGTATGCAAAATTTGTAGTTAAAGTAAATTTGATATATTTCATTTGTATAAACTCATAAATTTGTTTCGATTGTAACATATTTGTTAAATCTATTGCATAATTACTTCCGATTTAATTGAAATATTGTACATATGCAAAATTTATAATTAAAATTAAAATAATTTTTGTTGTAATAAATTTATAATTTCTTACATTTAGATTACATAACTATTTCCGGTTTGGTTGAAATATTATTTAAAGGAATTATATAATTGAAGATTTTGAATTTTTCATTGAATTAAATTTATTTTGGAATTGAAATACATAGTAAATTGTTTGTAATTTAGTTTTAAGACATTGAATTGTTAGGTTTAAGAGAATATATTTTAAATAAAGTTTGTAACGTAGATTGAAAAACATTGTGTTTTTATTTTATTAAAAAGTTTTGAACCGGCACCTTTTTCTAATTAATGTTAAATTGAAAATATTTTATATTATATTTCTTGGTGGATTTAACAGTATTTCATCTGGTTTTTAAAGAATTTTAAATATGACTTGAACGTTGAACGGTTAAAAACGTAAAACAATAAAAAAAAAGTTTAGAATATTTCACATCGTTTAATAGCTAAAATTTAAGATAATAAATTACCCTCCTACCTAAAAAAATTCAAAATTTAAATTTTTAAAAAGTTTTTAATATCATTAAAATTTTGAATATCATACTTAGAACGCACAGTGTAGAAAATAGTATATATAATATGAAATATAAGTTATAGCCGGGTCACAAATTTATATTCTACATCTTATTTCGTTGAAAAAATGTAATTTGTAGAAAGAGATGTAGAATATAATTTATACATTGGGTTGAAAATAATATTAATTACTAAAAATGTTTTAAAATATCTATTTTTTTTTTCAAACAAATTCTCTCGAGTAGTATATCAAATATCATCTAGATTATATAGAAGCAAACGACTAAAATGCTGTAAAATTTCTCACACAAAAATTATTATCAAATATCATATCAGTTTGTCTTATTTAACGTCGGGTACTGTGCAATTGTATATATAACATTAAAGTAACAACATTACGATGTATTTTTTGATAAAGTACATATAGTATATGATATAAAAACAAAAACAATAAGTTCCTATTCGCTTTTCCTTGATACTACACATAATACCACATGACAAATAAATTGCAACAACAAAATATTTTGAGCAAAACAATATACTTATATACACTCGATTATGTACACTTCTCAATATCAATGCACATAGAAAAAAGAAAAGAAAGAGAATGAAAGAAATAACGATTATAGTAAAGTCTGTACGTGTACAGCATGATACCAATGATACCACAAACAATAAACATACGTATAATGATACACATTAATTTGTACATACATTTGTGTATACCTAACCATTGAAAGTACTAAATTATAAATATAAATAATTATAAAAATTGATGCGTTGGAGCAAATTTTCTAAGTGCTCCATTCTAACGCATACCTCATAGAAAAAACTAAATAATATTTGTATGCGATGCTTTCTGTTTTAATATGTAGATATTAAAATTTTTTCATGCGTTGGAGCAGATAATTTTAGTGCTCCATTGCAATGTATTTATGAATTTAGATTTAGACTGTTTGCTTTGCAGTCTAATAAATAGAAATAATAATCAATCGAATTATCGAATTATGTTGCTTTTGAATGTGGATAGAAATGACAGACAATATACATTAATGATAATAGATGTTTGAATATTTATATATAGATATACGAGTACATGGTGATGGGATATAGGAATATAAGAAATTATATCTACATATTATCACAGACAATACACTCAGAAAAATTATCCATGCTAAACATTTAAGTACGCGAGTTTTAAATTAAGTAGGAACCTATATTCTTATTTTTAGCAGGACAGTACTTTAAATATACATGTCCGTGGTTGAAATAAGCATGGGAATTCTTTATTTGACAATTTTGCCTGGTTAAATTAAGAATTTCCTATTCATGCTCAAATTGATACTCTAATAGTATTTTGATATTAACAGTTACTGTTTTCAAGTTCGACCGTGCTAATTTTAGCACGCGTTGACTATCCTTTTAAGTATTCATTACTCAATACAAGCACGTCCCGTTCTTGTTTCAAGCATGACAGTTATATGTATACCATTGAATGAATAAAACTGTATGATGCAACTCTTAAGGCTGGCGTTTACTCAAAGAAAAAATCGAAATCAAAACAACTACATTGAAATTTCTATTCACTACAAACAAAATTATGAGTTTGCATGTGTTTGTGATCTATTCTTCAAGCTGAGCTGAAGATCGTACTCGTGGTGGTATACAGAAATTATACCAACAGCAACAACGCAAACAATTCCAACCTATTTCTTTTCTTTCTACTCAATTTTACTTCTTCTTATTTATTGAATGAATAGGATATGATTTGTTTTTGTATATGGAAAGTAAACTGAAAAATTATATATTATATATTATCTATTCTCCTTGTATACATTTTGTTGTTTTGACTGTTCATAAGATGTATACAGTTTACTGTATAATACTGTTCAAGGGTTTATGTACATTTCAATATGCAATATTGTTCATTTCGTTTACTCTGTCAGTATTTCACAGATCAATGTTTTATATTTCAATTTTGTGAGGCAGGTCAGTACAACCAGTACAACTGATTTACTTACCGCACATAATTATGATTTCATATTTTTTATCTGTTTATTTTATCAAATCAAAATTTTTGTCATTATGTTACTTTACTTTCTGTGGTTTTTTTTTTTATTTATTTCTACTAGTCCTCTTTTTCTTTTATTTGTAAATTTCATGGGTATCTGAAGGGCGTATCTAACCCAAAATTTTTTCAATTCTTATATTATATGATGACCGAAGATAGAAGAAGCAAAAAAAATTTTCAGGAAAAAAAAACATCGCATATAGCAAAACGATGCAAAAAAAACAGTGTATAATCATTGAAAAACATATCTTATATAAGCTTGTCTGCTATCGTGATGTATATTGTATTGTGTATAATATATAATATACATAATCATAACTAAACTAGTTTTCTGGTTTATTTATTGTTACATTACAATATAAGCATTGCGTTATAGGGTTAGAGTTAGTGTCGTTAGTGAATTGATAAAATATCAAAAACCCGACCATCTACAGTCCTATAAACAAAATTATATTACACATGCACAGGTTGAAAAACTACAAATATCCAGACAATCAATCATACAGTACAAAAAATATTCATGCTACATATTTTTTATAATATATATTGTACTACATGGGGTAGTAGATATATAACACAATAATTATACTTATTTTACTATCTAGTATCCTGCAAACAAAATTATGTATATCACCAAATTACCAAATATATTTATATATATATTTTATATATCTTATATTATAGATATATATATCTTATACCACCTTATACATATATATATCTATACATCTTATGCTTATATATATCTTCATACAATATACAATATCATTAGGTTACGCCTTACTCCAGGTACTTTATTCTTAGTGCTTATTATACACATTATACACAATATACATTGTACATACATGTACATCATAATAGCAAGTGAATGATTTGCTATGGTTTGCTATTGGTTTGCTATGCCATGTTCTTTTTTTGTTTTTTTGTTTGTACCACTCACACATATATAATATTTTTATTCATATAAATTGAATAAACGTATCGGTGAAAAATTGATATATTTAGACCCGAAAGTTATGCAAAATATTTTTATTATCTGTGACAAAATTTTTGTGAAAAATAGGAATTTTATATTACTAATAATTCTGAAATAATGTAAAAACTTTTATTTTTCTACTTCGAAATCGAAAAAAGAACATTCAAATTACCTTATATGAAAATTTCAGTACAATACGCAATCATATACCAATAAAAAATTACATTTAAAATCTATACATTTTTTGAAAAAAACCTTCTTTTTTCAAAGCGTTATACTGGACTAATAAGGACAAAAATCAAAAAAGTGGCTCCATTATTCCCAATAAATTCCTTCAAAATATATATGTTCGAAATTTGAAGAAAATCGGATAATATTTAATGACTTTTTTGGTACCAAAGTGGGTGAAATTTTGAAAATTTTCAAACTTTGATGCCATATATCTCAAAAACAAAAACTTTTTTCAAAAATCCACTTACATTATTCCCAACAAAACTGATTGATACTTCTTTGTTTCAAATTTCAAGCAAATTGGCCCAAAAACAACCGAGATATTTGGTACCAAAGTTAGCGATTTTCACTACTCCCAGTACATGGTCCTCTTAATCTCATATTGTATTGAACTGTTGAATGTGTCGGAGTTAAATTTTTATCTTTGAAAGTGAAATTTTTAGGTGGCGTTAAGTTTGAAATAAATTTTCTAAAAAAAGTGAATTTTGAATATATGTATTTATGGTAAGTAAGCTTTTATTGTTCTATACGTAAATTTTTATAAAACGCTATAGCATTAATTAAATTAATAACTAATTTACTAAATCTGTGTTACTTCCACTTGTTTTGTCCATACAAATTGATTTAATGCATTTTGTATTTCTATATTTTTTCATATTCTAGATTCACGAATTTTCCAACTTAACTTTCTGTGAAAGCTTAACATTTAAAGGGACAGCTTATAAGAAGAGTTTCTTTTTGACAAAGACTGAAGATTATAAGGTGTATGAAATCATAGACTGTATTATTTGCAACTCTAAAGTATATTTTGTTGTTGTTGTTGTTTCACAAAAAATTTTCTAATAGAGCCGAAATTTTGCATCGCCAAACACTTAAAAAATTTCTTGGATTTAGAAATTTTCTAAGTAAAACATCGCAGAAAAAATATCATTAAAAACTTAAACTATTTTGGAAAAATTAAAATTTTCATCGAGACAGTAAGAGAAATTTTCATCTCGACAGTCATCAATTCCCGACGGCAATCTTCAGTTCACATAACGATTTTTTTTAAAAAAAAAATTTGAAAATTCAAACAATCGTCGTTAAATTGGTATCTTCAGCATCCGTTCTGCAATCAACATAGTTTCTACAACGCCATCTATCCGTGTAGGTCGACCTATACCAACGAATAATTAATTAATTAGTTTTTAAGAACGTATGCAAAATTTGTAGTTAAAGTAAATTTGATATATTTCATTTGTATAAACTCATAAATTTGTTTCGATTGTAACATATTTGTTAAATCTATTGCATAATTACTTCCGATTTAATTGAAATATTGTACATATGCAAAATTTATAATTAAAATTAAAATAATTTTTGTTGTAATAAATTTATAATTTCTTACATTTAGATTACATAACTATTTCCGGTTTGGTTGAAATATTATTTAAAGGAATTATATAATTGAAGATTTTGAATTTTTCATTGAATTAAATTTATTTTGGAATTGAAATACATAGTAAATTGTTTGTAATTTAGTTTTAAGACATTGAATTGTTAGGTTTAAGAGAATATATTTTAAATAAAGTTTGTAACGTAGATTGAAAAACATTGTGTTTTTATTTTATTAAAAAGTTTTGAACCGGCACCTTTTTCTAATTAATGTTAAATTGAAAATATTTTATATTATATTTCTTGGTGGATTTAACAGTATTTCATCTGGTTTTTAAAGAATTTTAAATATGACTTGAACGTTGAACGGTTAAAAACGTAAAACAATAAAAAAAAAGTTTAGAATATTTCACATCGTTTAATAGCTAAAATTTAAGATAATAAATTACCCTCCTACCTAAAAAAATTCAAAATTTAAATTTTTAAAAAGTTTTTAATATCATTAAAATTTTGAATATCATACTTAGAACGCACAGTGTAGAAAATAGTATATATAATATGAAATATAAGTTATAGCCGGGTCACAAATTTATATTCTACATCTTATTTCGTTGAAAAAATGTAATTTGTAGAAAAAGATGTAGAATATAATTTATACATTGGGTTGAAAATAATATTAATTACTAAAAATGTTTTAAAATATCTATTTTTTTTTTCAAACAAATTCTCTCGAGTAGTATATCAAATATCATCTAGATTATATAGAAGCAAACGACTAAAATGCTGTAAAATTTCTCACACAAAAATTATTATCAAATATCATATCAGTTTGTCTTATTTAACGTCGGGTACTGTGCAATTGTATATATAACATTAAAGTAACAACATTACGATGTATTTTTTGATAAAGTACATAGTATATGATATAAAAACAAAAACAATAAGTTCCTATTCGCTTTTCCTTGATACTACACATAATACCACATGACAAATAAATTGCAACAACAAAATATTTTGAGCAAAACAATATACTTATATACACTCGATTATGTACACTTCTCAATATCAATGCACATAGAAAAAAGAAAAGAAAGAGAATGAAAGAAATAACGATTATAGTAAAGTCTGTACGTGTACAGCATGATACCAATGATACCACAAACAATAAACATACGTATAATGATACACATTAATTTGTACATACATTTGTGTATACCTAACCATTGAAAGTACTAAATTATAAATATAAATAATTATAAAAATTGATGCGTTGGAGCAAATTTTCTAAGTGCTCCATTCTAACGCATACCTCATAGAAAAAACTAAATAATATTTGTATGCGATGCTTTCTGTTTTAATATGTAGATATTAAAATTTTTTCATGCGTTGGAGCAGATAATTTTAGTGCTCCATTGCAATGTATTTATGAATTTAGATTTAGACTGTTTGCTTTGCAGTCTAATAAATAGAAATAATAATCAATCGAATTATCGAATTATGTTGCTTTTGAATGTGGATAGAAATGACAGACAATATACATTAATGATAATAGATGTTTGAATATTTATATATAGATATACGAGTACATGGTGATGGGATATAGGAATATAAGAAATTATATCTACATATTATCACAGACAATATATATTGTATACATTATATATATATTATGTATACAGTATACGTATATTCAAATGTAGCACATATAATTTTAATATGTATATCATACTTATATAAGAATGATTTTATATTTTACTTTTAATTTTTTTTAATATAATTTTGGTTTTTGGCTCTCCATTACCATATTGTACATACACATAAAAATTACATATAAAAAAAAATTTTTGAATATTTTTCTAAATTTGATATAAATTCCTATATCATTAATGGTCTAGAACACATAGATAGTAACATATAGAAATAAGAAATGTATTTTTGTATTATTTGCATAAGTCAAATATTTTTTTTTTGAATATTTATATAAAAAGTTTTATAAAAAAAATGTAGATTATTTTTAGCGCCCAAGATTGCAGCGCCCGGGGCAAGTGCTCCAATGGTAGGTGCGGCCCTGATGGTAATTGGTGAACGAGCAAATACAATATAAAATTATTATTCATGACTATCATTATATTCAAGATGTGGGTGTGTGTTAATTTGATTATTCATACGCCATTATAGATTCAATTTTACATTAGATAAATATAGTCTGTAGATATACTATATTATTATATTTATATAATTTTTATACGGCTGTATGACTGCTATGATTCTCTTTATATCGATCATTTCTTTACTGCTGAATATTATATGGGAGTAAGAGCATACATTGACAATGGCAACTGCTAATTGTAAAAATGGGGAAAGTTATAATTAACCAATAAGAAAAAATAAAAAAATGGATGATGTGGTTGTGTGATAATTTAAATAAACATACGCCATTATTGATTTTTCAAATTTAAATGAAACAAATAAGAGATGTAGATATGCAGATGTGGTTGTGTGTTATTTTAAATAAACATACGCCATTATTGATTTTTCAAATTTAAATGAATTGTATATGGGAGTAAGAGCATTCATTGACAATGGTAATCAGGGACGGGCCTAGCAATTTTGGCGCCCGGCGCACTTTTGAAATTTTGCGCCCTTCTTGTTTATGTATACAGGGTGTCCTGAGTTCGGATGCAGGCATTTTTCCAGTCGATAGGTCTTGCTGAGAAACGAAAAAAATCGTAAGGCGCGGGGCGGGAATTTTGGTTCTAATATCAACGAGTGAGTAGAAAGACTTTTTTTAGGTCAAGTGACTTGTTTCCTATTTGTGGTCATAATTCACGAAATTCTTGGTCGTTTCGAATTAATTTGCTTTCATTGGAAAGATAATCAATCAGTATTTGCCTTGATACTTAAATTGTACAGATCGGTCCAGTGATGCCAAAAATATGGTACATCAAATTCAAATTTTCATAGAAAAAAATGCTAAATTTTGAGTTTAAGGTTAAATATCTCAAAACTCTACCCTATTTTTTTTTAATTTTCTTTATTTAAAATATTGTCCAATGAATTGCCTTTCATTAGTATTTTATTTTAATTTTATTCAATTTTCTGTCGTGGATTTCGAGTTATGGAAAAAAATGTAACTGTGGGCTCTACCAATTTAATATACATATAATATATATAATATATTTTATAATTGAATAAAATATATGCTGCAAAATGCCTGCACCCGAACTCAGGACACCCTGTATGTTCTTTTCAACACCATCCAAGAGGTAGAACTTGATAGACGCGTTTCTTTTTAATGAGGGCTCCCCGTAGAGGATAATTTTTTTTTCAATATTGCACTCATTTCGAATATTTAAAAAGAAAAATCTTATTAATTTTTGTTATGCAATAAAATACGCGTGAAAAAACCAAATATAATTTTTGAAAAACAATAGCTTAATTTAAAATAATTTTATATTATACATATACGGGGCTTGAATAGCTCGATGGTTGTGTGTCGGTCTTGCGATCTTTGAGATCACGGTTCGAACCCCAGCCAGCGCACTACTCTTGCCCAAGTCGATCAATAATTTTTCCCATCAGCGATGTACACCAGTAACTGATTACTGATGATAAGCTGGATAATATGCATATCTGACATAAAAAAATTACTGATCGGCGGTGCCATGGACTGAGTATCCGCGTGCACTTAATATATACTATATACATTTTTGTATATATGTATATTTAGAAAGAAAGAAAGAAAGAAAGATATTATACATATATAATATTTTGAACTTGCATGCAAATATTTACTGATAAACCCTCTACCATGTATAAAAAAAATTATTCAAACATGCAAAATAAAAATGCAAATATGTAATAGGGTATTTGTTGAATCGTCATTCAACATTTTTATAAATCTGAAAAAAAAAGAAAGAAAAAAAATAATGGTATTAAAAATTAAAAATTAAATAAATAATAATAATAACAAATAAATTAATTAATATAAATAACACAAACAGAACAACACAAAAAATAAACAAACAACATAACCAAAACATATCACATATAACATAATACTTAACATACCACAACATAAGTATAACATTAATATGCACAAAACATATAACACAGAAGTATACACAACATAAAAACTGTCTATAAACATAGCACACAAAACAAAACAAAACTATTCACATTACACAAATATATAACATAAAAATTTATGAACACAACATCACAACACTGATATCACAAACATTTATCACAATAAACATAATAAACAAATTATTACTTGCACAAAACAACTAGCACGACACTGAATCATTATTTTAAAAATAAAACAGAAAATATAAAAAAAAAAATATCACAAAACATTGAACACAAAATACTTAATTGAACTACACACTAGCACTACACTTTCATTTTATATAAACAATGAACACTAACAAAAATAAAAACATTGGAAATGGAATACATATAATATATATATATAAATTTTGTATTTTACTTTTCAAATACATAAAAAAAAATAAATAATATTAAAAACACCTTTTTATTTCTTATACTCAACTTTATTTATTACACTTAAGCTTACACACTTGTTCAGTTAATTACTTCTGCACACGATGGTTTTTAGAAATGGACTGACTTAAAAGTTTTACATTATTTTCTTAATTTACTTATATTTTTAATAATGCTGACTACGAAAATTTTATGGGAATTCGCTAAATGTTCTAAAACGTGAGTAAATATGTATTTTTGAGTTGCATTTTTTTGGAATTTCCTGTGGCGGTGTTTTATTACAGAATTGTGTGGGAAAGAATTATTTTTATGCGAACGGTAGATTAGTTAAAGACGTAACCCGACCCTCCTTAAGATTCGGCTCCGAAGAATCTATTGTTTTTAATTCTATTTTTATATTTGTTTTGCCAATTTTTAGTTTTTCTTTAAAATAAAATATTATAATACTCAGAAACAAGGCTATTATTATAATTATTGTACTAAATGTTATATTCTGATGAACTTTGTTATTCATTTTTAGTTCTTCAATTATTTCTCTATTTTTAATACTTTTAATATGCAAATCTTCTATTGAAAAGTTCGTGATTATATTTTTTATGGTTAAATTATTAAAATTTGGTATTACTAAATTATCATTTTCCACAAAATTTTCGTATTCAACATCGTTAATTTTTATTGTACAATTTTCAAACCTAATCAAATTATTTCCTATTACATTGATTTCATATTCGTTACAATTGTGTACTATTTTAGTTTTTGGAACATTTTTGGTAATTAAAATATTATTAGTAATTTGTTTTATCTCGATTTTATCATTTTTCTTAAAGTTACAAGCTGCATTTTCATCAAATAATTGACATGCATTTTCAGTTATGTTTACAAATTTCAAATTTTTCTCTAATATTATGTTTTCAATATTTTCATACAATGTTTTTTCATTAATCAAAAATACTTTGCTTTCTAGATTTATTTCTAAACTATTCTTATTGGGGATTGGTTCTACAAATATTCTATAATATTTTTTTGTCGAGTATCTTGGTAGTAATAATACAAATATTATAAGATCATTATATAAAATAACTGAAGTTTTAATATACATCATATCTTTTATCGTTATGTTGTATTTTTCAATTTCTCTTTTTGTTAAAATGTCCCTACCTATGATTCCTAATCGACTTAATAATAAATTTTCTTTTACTTTTCTTACTTGTTCTCTCAATAACTGGATGTCATATTGAATTTGGAACACATGTTGCATATTCTCTATTTCTATTAATTCTGTATGAACTTTATTTACTAAGTATGATAATTGATTATTTATTTGTTTTTGTTGTGTGTTAATATATCCAGTTATATTTTCCATAGCTTCGTTAAAGTTTTTGTTAATGTATACCTGTTCATTCATATTTTTTACCAAGTTATGATTGTTTTCTTTCATTAATTTTTAACCTTTGTTTAATTTCTTCCTCATCATCTGAATCCATTACTCCTGCTAAATATTTCAAGCCTTTTCCTAAAATGTTAACTAAACCTCTTCTAATTCTACTATGTGGTATTAAATTATCTATTTCTTCTGCTAAAGACTTAAAACTATGCATCATTGTCGGGTATTGATCTTTATGGCTTAATTTATTTATATTATTTTCAATTATTTCTAAATTTTCTATCCACGATTGTAAGTTGATGTTATGTAATATCTTCTTATAACTTACTATCACTTGAACTTCCTGATCTCGTATCATTATGTATCCTTGTCCTTCGTTCAGATTTTGTGTTTCTATTTTCTGCGCTTGAGCTCCTATTATCATCAGCACTATAATTATCATGGTCATCTGAAATAGTAACAGTCTCGTATTTGTATTTGCGTTTAACCTGATCTTTGTAATATTTCATTCCTTTCATGTCTTTATAATGGTCTCCTTCTACTGTTTTAGGTCCTACTTTTTTATATCTCGGTAAAAGTTTAAATGTTTTTGAAATGTTGTTTCTTGATTTTATATAAGAATGTTCTTTACTATTAAGTTCTACATTTTCCCTACCTTTATTTCTTTTCTCTATATATTTTTCTTTATTATCCTGAACTCTTTTTACTATTTCATTATATTCATCAGATTTAATTCTACCATTAATAAAATCTAAAGGTTTTTTGCCTGTAGTTGAATGAATTGTTTTATTGTAAATTAATAACGCTTTCAATACTAAACTATCTAAATCTACACTTTTTGAATTAGCATTGTCAGCTTTGAATAACCTAATATGTTCGTTTAAAGTAGAGTGAAACCTTTCTATATCTGCATTACCTGTGTGTCTTTGTGCAGTTGTTATATGGACTTCTATATTATTTTCTGTTAAATATTGTTTCAAAGTATGAACAGTAAACCCTGCTTCTCCATCTACTATTATTTTCTTTGGTACACCCATTGTTGCTATTCTAGCCTTTATTGCTTCTAATAAATCTGTCCAAGACCTGCTTCTTAATTTGTGCATTGTTACATGTTTTGAAAATTTATCAATTATTGTCAAATACATAACTTGTCTATTAGCTAACCAAATATCGATATGTAAAATTTCGTTAAATTCTTTTGGAGTTTCTGTTATTTTATATAGTGGTTTATATGGATTTCTTTCGTATTTTGAGACGTTACAGACTTCACAGTTATTTAGAATTTTTCTAATTTTCTCTTTTAAATTCATTATATAATAGGTATTTTTGATTTCCTCATATGTTTCATTAATCCCCCTATGATTATATTCTTTATGTGTTTTGACTATAATTTCTGTTGCTTTTTCCTCATCTTCTATATCTTCAAGGAATTTACTACTTTTAAAGACTTTTAGTAATTTATTTGCGCTAAAATATTTCAAATATGTTTCTTGAAATTGGGCAAATAAATGGTCGTCGTTCGAGTAAATAACAACAATACCTTTAGCCGGCATGTATTTTTTTAATACATCTAATAATTTTTCTTCATTAAATTCTTTTAGTTCAATGATAATTCTTCTTCTATTAAATGGCTTATACAATTTGTGCCTGTTAACCCTGTTACTTTTATTTAAAATTATCTGTGTTTTAAAAATATTGACTGGTGAATAAATGATAGGAATATGATTTGAGCTATCTTCGTTAGCGCTATGAGTTGTTGCACCTGTTGAGTCATTATTGTTTTCTACATTTTCTTTTATTTCGTTAAGGTTAACTTCTTTTGTGTTTATTTTGCTATTGTCAGCATCTAATCTTGAAAGTCCATCAGCTACCTGATTATCTTTTCCTTTAACGTATTCTATATCATAATTGTACTCTTCTAATTTTATTTTTCATCTTTGTAGTTTGCTGTTTGGTTCTTTTAGTGAACTAAGCCATGCCAGTGGTCGGTGATCGGTGCGTATAGAAAATTTCCTACCATACAAATAAGGCCTAAAGTATTTCACTGCCCACACTATAGCCAATAACTCTTTCTCTATTACAGAATAATGAATTTCATGGGAATTTAGAGTTCTACTTGCATAACTAATGGGGTGGCCATCTTGCGATAACACTGCCCCCAATGCATAGTTCGAAGCATCTGTTGTTAAGACAAATTTTTTATTAAAGTCTGGAAACTTGAGTATTGGTTCAGAAGTAATTAGTTTTTTCAAGCTTTCGAAACTTCTAATATATTCTGGATTGTTTGAGTCGATTTTCATTCCTTTTTTAAGATAATTGGTCATGGGTTTTGCTATTTTGGAGTAATCCCTAATAAATTTTCGATAATACCCCGTTATCCCTAGAAAAGATTTTATTTGTTTTGTCGTTTTCGGAATGTCACATTTCAATATAGCTTCTATTTTTCTTGGATTAGGCCTAATACCTTGTGTTGTTACTACATGTCCTAGGAACTCTGTCTCTTTTTTTAAAAATTCACTCTTATCTAACTGGACTTTTAAATTCACCTGTTTTAACTTTGAAAATACTTTTCTTATAGAGTCAATGTGTTTCTTCAAACTGGTAGAGAATATGATAATATCATCTAAGTATACTAAACATATTTTCCCTAAAAGTTCAGACAAAACAGAGTTCATCAGCCTTTGGAAGGTGGCTGGCGCGTTTTTAAGGCCAAATGGCATCCGTGTGAATCCGTAGTGTCCTTCATTGGTCGAAAATGCAGTTTTCTTAATATCCTGCTCTTCAATTTCCACTTGGTGGAAGCCTTTTGCCAAGTCCAACGTTGTGAAGTATTGAGCCCTTCCAAGCTTGTCAAAAATATCCTCGATATTGGGTATCGGAAACTTGTCATCTATGGTCACTTCATTCAATTTCCGGTAGTCTACTACAAGACGCCATTTCTGTTTTCCTGATGCATCCATCTTTTTAGGCACGACCCATATTGGAGCAGAGTACGGTGAATTACTATGACGGATAATTCCCTGTTTCAACATTTCGTTTATCTGATTTCTGACTTCTGTTTTATGAACTTCAGGATACCTATAACTTTTGCTATAAATGGGAATTTCATTTGTTGTTTTAATTGTATGTTTTATCACATGGGTAAAAGATAGATCAGTTCCTTCTTGAAAGAATATCGTGGAATATTCTTTAACAGTTTTAATAATCGCTTCTCTTTCTTCTTTGTTTAAATGTGCTAATCTTATTTGTTCCAGGAGGGTATTTTCTTTTTGAAGATCGATGTTAGATAAAATTTCTTGATTTAATGAATTTATCAAAACTTCATACTTTTCTTCGGATTTATCGAAGTAAATTTTTATTTGAGCACTTTCTATTTCTAAAATTCTATTTTTGTAACTAAGATTAATATTTAAGGGCTTTAAAATATTATTGCCTATTAAACCGTCATATTCGGAATGAAATTTATATTCTAAAAACTCTACAGTTTCATTTTTCTTATTAAATTCTTTAAATAATGGTATTTTAACTTTGTTATGCACTTTTACTATTTGATTAATGGTTTTTAGTTCTATGGGTTTATTAATAGAAATTCTCCATTTTGGATTGCAAACACCTGGGTTTACAATACTTGATGTAGCTCCTGTATCTATCAGGAATCTCAATTTTCTTACTGGAGTGTCTATTGTTATATAGGGTAAGGTGTAAGGTGGAGCTTTCGAGGCTGTCAAATGAAAATTTTCGTTTTTACACTGTTTTTCTTCGAAGTTGTATGTTCTTCTATTTATTGTCGAGTTGTCTATGTCCATTGGTTCTACAGTATTATGTTCGTCATTGTTAGAGTTATTATAATTTTGATTTCGATTGTTCCTATTAAAATTATAATTATTGCTTCTAAATGCACCTGATCTTTGATAAAATTGATGATCGTATCTATTGTTATAATAATTTCTATTACTATTATCATTTCGATTATTATTCCTACTGTTTCGATTATGTTTGTCGCTAATGTTCGAATTTTTATTATTATTTTTATAATTTGTTTCATTTTTATTAGTATTATCTTGTTTATGTTTTACTGAATTAACTCGAGTAAATGCATAACCTGTTTCATGTAAAATCTGTGGGCTATATCCTCGATACATATAGCAAGCAAATTAGCAACTTTGCTAGCGGAATTCGACGTTTTCACATCCTCGATTGTTTTGACAGTCGCAAATTAGCAAAATCGCAAGAATATTTTGCGATCAGAGAAAAGGTAATCGCAATTCATTTAACAGCAATCATAACCTCTAGAATACTACTTGGTTTATATTGTGATTGATAGTTTTTAAAATTTATATTCGTTCGTGTTTTATTTAAGTATATATTTTAAGTTTTGTATTAATTGTGATGGATTTGTTGTACGTTAGAAGAAGAAGAAGATCAATAATCCCAAGAAAGATTTTTAGAAATAGAAGAAATCCATGGGATTGTGAAGATAGTGTTTTTTTTAAAAGATATCGCTTCACAAAAGAAGCAGCAATGGCTATTGTCGACGATCTAAGAGAAGATTTACAAAGGAACACTAGAAGAAGTAAGGCGTTTTCTCCTGATTTAATAGTGAGTAAAAATGAAATAATAAGCGGATTCATTTCACGTTGAAAACTTCGTAATATTCGTAGTTTTTTCAGTTTTCGTAGTTCATTTCCATACATTTGTGAACTACAAAAGTTTTGAAAAACTGTGAAGGTAAAATGCTTCTCAGTTTTTAAATTTTATATTTTGTAGTTTCATAGTTAATGTTTGACATTTCTTAGTAATAAAAATTTGCATAGAATTAAAATACAAAATAGAAAATAAATATAAAATTAAAATTGGCATAATTGGCGTAGAATTTGAACACATAATAAAAAATAAATGTAACAGATAAAATAAAAACAACTACGAAAAAATTTTATATGGTCGTTCATTTCAATAGAACTACGATACTTGAAAACTGAAAAACTTTGCAAACTGAAAAATGAAATGAATCTCCTTAATATATTATGGGGAAACTTCCGAATCGCTAGCTCGTGATATCGAAACAGGACATTTTCAGGACGATACTTTGGAATGTCCTCTTTAATGTGTCATATGTCCTTGTTGGCGGAAATTTGATATTTGGGAGAAAAGTACCGTTAAAAATTTTTCAAAAAATTCACTGTGTTTCACAAAAACCGTTATATTTATTTTTTGGAATAATGTAGGATAACAAAAGATATTGCATTTTAAAGAGAACTTTCTCCTCTTTCTAACGAAATATATTTCGTCCCGAAATAATAAGTGGTTCCTGAGCTATAAGGACTTAGACCTCCATTTATGTGAATTTCTGTGGAGGAGAAGACTTGCCAAGGAGGGAAAAGATCCTTTCCAACAACTAATAGAAGACATCAAAGTTGTTTATTGCGGCAAATAAGCGAAAAACGAAAAATAAAATCGGTCCTTTTCAGGACCACAAAAAAATAACAAAGAGTAAAATTAATAAAAATAAATACGTACATATCTGGTTTTCTAATCATTTTCATTATTTGATGTGTTATTGTTTGTTTTTTTTCATTATTTTAACAAAAAATAACTAGTTATGTATAAAAAACATGCACTTTGTTGCATACATTTGTCCATAGTTTCTTAGTGGGGTGACATATGAGGGTGTAAGGGGTATCATTTTAAAGAGGACAAAATTATCTTTCATTTGACATCATAATTTACCTATGTTAACCTTCAACTTTTAGAGATATATCAATATCAAAGAAGTTTGAAAATCGTTTTTTTTAAAACATGAAATTTTGACTTAGAGTCCTTATAGCTCAGGAACCACTTATTATTGGACAAAATATATTTCGTTAGAAAGAGGAGAAAGTTTTTCTTTAAAATGCAATATCTTTTGTTATCCTGCATTACTCCAAAAAAGAAATATTTTGTGAAACACAGCGAATTTTTTGAAAATATTTAACGGTACTTTTCTCAGAAACATCAAATTTCCGCCAACAAGGACATATGACACATTAAAGAGGACATTCCAAAGTATCGTCCTGAAAATGTCCTGTTTCGATATCACGAGCTAGCGATTCGGAAGTTCAGCCATATATTATTATAAAATACCCATAAACATAATTTTTTAAAACACTCAGGTTTTAACGAGTTTAAGTATATTAGCTGCTGGAAATTTCCAGTTTGTTACGGGACAGTATAAGTTCCATAATTTGCTCCAGTCAGCAGTTAGCAAAATATTTAACGAGTTTTTAGATGCCATGCTTCGAAAATCCAAAAACTACATCGCGTTTCCTACATCTGCAGAAGCGATAGCAAAAACTAAAAGAGATTTTTATTCGAAGTATGGTTTTCCAAACGTTGTTGGAGCTATAGATGGAACCCACATAGTGATTCAAAAACCAAGAATATGGGATGCATATACATTCTTTAATAGAAAAATGCAATATTCAATAAATGTTCAAGCGGTAAATTAGCTTTTTAATTTTACATTTTTTTTCTTTACTTTCAATGATTCTTCTTAGGTTTGCAATGCACACTTTGAATTCACAGATGTAGTGGTTCGGTGGCCTGGATCTAGCATGACTCACACATATATAAAAATTCCGGTCTGTATAGATTTTTGCACTCACAGCAATTTCCACCAAACTCATACTTATTGGGAGACAATGGATATCCGCTTCAACATTGTTTAATTACACCTGTATTATCTCCATCAACGCCTCAAGAAGAAAGGTACAACAAAGCACACAAACGTACTAGGAAAGTCGTTGAACAAAGTTTCGGAATACTAAAAAGCAGATTCAGAATATTAAGTAAAAGTGGTGGGTCTTTATGCTACAACCTAAGAAAGTGCACTAAAATTATTCTGTGTTGTTTCATCCTTCACAACATTGCAAATAAACATAATGTGCCACTTTATGAAGAGGAAGAAATTGATGGCAATGAGTATGAGTGTAATACTGAAGACGATGATAATAATGCAACAGATTTAGAACAAACATCTTCAGAAATTCGAGGAAACATTATTCGTCGCACTCTATTTGATTATGAATTTTCTAATTAGCAGAATAAGGTTTCGAGTTAAAAGGACACAATTCAATAATATATTATAATATACATATTTTTGTTTTTTTTCTTTATTATAAAATATATACATATATTTTTAATGAACAGTTTGTGTTTAAATAAAAAACTAAACAAATAATTTTGATATTTAATTCATACTATATTTTATTTTCATTATTATCATCATATCTTACGAAGTAAAAATAAAAAAATATTTAAAATAATAGATGTTTTTAATACAAAAAAATTTTAATTTAAAATCTCAGTTGGAAAACGGCACTTTTTTTTTCCTTTTTATATGTTCTGATGGTTCTTAGTTCAGACAGTATTTCACGGGCTATATTATTCGATACTACGTGCTCCTCAAGCCTCTTCTTCTCAATTAAAATTATTTCTTCATCGATTTTTTTTGTAAAAGTATAAAACATAATATATTTTTCTCACATTTAAATTTAACTTTTTTTTCATAAACTCACAAATACAACTAATTTAAATTTAACTAATAATTAAGACATTGTAATCGTCCCAAATTTGAGAAAACATATTAATTTACTTAACATTGTTTATTTTACTCTATTGTTATCTTACCTGTTATTGATTTTTTACTGTGTTCATTTTTCATCAGTCTTCTTTTTATTTTGATATTTCCTTTTTTGTTGCGTCGACTTACACGATCACTCCCGGTGACTTTAATATGAGTATTACTGCTAGTGCTAGGTTCCTGGGTTTCTTCAATATTTGCAGTGCAACTATTATTATTCCTAGCCGTATCTTCCATATGTTTTAAATTATTCTCTTTTTCTCCATATTCATGGTGAGAATCTCCAGGACCCTAACATATAAAAGCATACATAAATTCTAATATTTAATAAGTATTTCATTAACAGTAATATTTAAATACATAAAGAATTGCATTTTACAAGAATAGTAATGATAACAATTGTTAATAATAAGAATTATAACATTAGCCTTTTTTAATTAAATCAAATTCATAAATATATGTAAAAGATAGTGTAAGCCTTAAATAACCTAATTTTAAGAGTTGAAAGGCCTACCTTACTAATAATAATAATAATAATAATAATAATAATAAGAATTGCATTTTAATTTCTGTACTTACGAAACTATCAACAAAGTAATCCATTCCTCGAATGGCGTTTTCACCTGCAATTTTAATAACGAGTTTCTCTATCTCATTCAGTTCTATTGGAGGTGATCCTCCTGTCTGCCTCATATGACTGTTGATTGCAGTTTGTTTTTTTTTTGTTCGACTTTTGAGGTCGATGAATTTATTTTTCAGTTCCTCTCCTGTTCGACGAAATGTTGTTCTCGAAGAGTATTCTACTGCCACTTCATTCCATACTTTTTTTAATTCTTCCCCAAAAAGGTTTGAATCATCTAAATATTTCCATTTGTTTTTTAACTTGTTTTTAAATTATATTTGATTAATAGTTCCATTAAATATATCCATACTTACAGCAAATAAGTTCTCGTCGCCCTTCCAATATATTTAATAAATTTAAAACTTCAGTAGAAGTAAAATTCGGCTTTCTATTTTTTGAAGCACTCATATTTTACTAAAGAAAAATGTTAAAATTTAAAACTAAATAACTAAACGAAATTATATTAATATTGCGAACTAAATAAACTAAACGAAATTATATTAATATTGCGAACTAAATAAACTAAACGAAATTATTAATTGCGAACTAAATAAACAAAACGAAAATTATATTATTTTATAATATATTAATATCAAAATTATATTTTACTTATAGCAAAGCAAACGTCATTTGTCAATAATTTAAGGTTTTGTTTGCTATACGTTGAATTCAGACAAGTGCTGAATGAAAGAAAATGGCCGACTTGCAATTGCAATCGAGGATGTGGATTACACCAATCGCAGTTAGCGATCGCAAATTCACCATATTTGCTAGTCGCAAATTGCGATTTTGCTAGACGTATGAGGATATAGCCCTGTATAGCACTTTCTAAACTATCAGGATTTCTACAACACAAAATTCCTTTCATTGGTTCAGGTATTTTGCTTATAAAAATTCTAAGGGCTGTTTTACAATTGTTCACTATTTCTTCTTTGTTTTTATCTTCAATTTTTGTTTTATTATTAAGCCTACGCAACATTGCTTTGATTTCGTTGTAGAAATCAAAACAATTTGTTTTAAATGTTAAAAATCTTAACTCATCGTATAATTGATCGATACTTAATCTATCACCAAAGTTATGGAAAAATAACTGTTTTACTTCTTGCCATGAATAGATTGAATTATTTATTTCGATAGTTTCGCGAGCTTTACCTACAAGTCGGCTTTTAATTATATCAAAAAATATTCTTTGACTAATTTCATCATACTTAGACAATAAAGGACCTATATAATAAGACCCTATCTATTAATTCTGTAAAAGTATATAAATCGTCCCTATTGCCATTATAAATTGGTAAATTGCTTAAATATTTAATTGGATCAATTTTTACTTGCTGTAATTCCGGTTGCTGTTGTTGATGTTGTTGTTGTTGATGTTGTTGTTCTGTCATCTTGGCTGTTGATTTGCTCTTGGTTGTGGGTTGTTCTAAATTTCCTTCAATGTTGATAAACGATGATAAAGTATTGGTGCTTGACTGGTGGCTCAAATTTTCGTCTTTTTGAAGTTGTAGGGATGGTCTATTTTTGTCTAATAATTTTTGTCGTTGGTCCTTTACTCGATTAGACTGGCTTTTCTTTTCTTGCCTTTTCGTCTCCACTTTTTCGTGTTATATAAATCGAATTTGAAACCGACGGTGCTCACATGAAGTAATTAACTTTAATTTAATTAATTTATTTGATTTAATTTTAGTTTTTTTTTTTTATATTTTTTTTTTTTTATTTAATCAATATAAATTAATTTATTTTATTTTATTATGGTTCGTGGAGTTAAGTAATTAAGATTAGCCGTGCTAAAACCGTTTGTTTAGAATTTTCACTTCTAGATTCTCAACACGTACTCCGAAAGGATATATTTTTTATTATTAATTAAGTTCTTATTTTTGTTATAATTATCAATATTTGCACTGACAATTTCTATTTTCCTTATCAAGGAATTTTTTTTTATTTATTATTATTATTTTTTTTTTTTTTTTTTTTTTTTTATACAAAAAACAAATTTATTTATGATTCGGATATCCTTTCTTGAATATCCTACCAACTGCGCCAATTTTGTATTTTACTTTTCAAATACATAAAAAAAAATAAATAATATTAAAAACACCTTTTTATTTCTTATACTCAACTTTATTTATTACACTTAAGCTTACACACTTGTTCAGTTAATTACTTCTGCACACGATGGTTTTTAGAAATGGACTGACTTAAAAGTTTTACATTATTTTCTTAATTTACTTATATTTTTAATAATGCTGACTACGAAAATTTTATGGGAATTCGCTAAATGTTCTAAAACGTGAGTAAATATGTATTTTTGAGTTGCATTTTTTTGGAATTTCCTGTGGCGGTGTTTTATTACAGAATTGTGTGGGAAAGAATTATTTTTATGCGAACGGTAGATTAGTTAAAGACGTAACCTATATATATATGTATATATACATACATTACGACAAGGTCAAAATTGTCAAACAGAAGCTGAATTACCAGTACCAATAGAGTTATTCACAATCACCATAAATTGTCATTCGAATTAGCAGACACAATTTGAAAAAAAAACGGTTTTATAAAAAAGACGAGTACATGAGATAAATAGTAGAACATTTCAACAACGGGGAAAAAGAAATTTCCAGAACCGCGAAAATTTAGTATATAAAGGGTTGCGATTCGCAGAAAAATTTGTCTTTTGCAATTACTTGTGTATACTGTCGTGTTGAGACTGAAGCAAGGAAACCATGAAACCAAATCATCAGCCTGGACGTGTTGAGTCCTTTCAAAATCTAGCGTGTTGAGCTAGTAAGTAGGGAAAAGTTAGGAACTTCTGTAAAAACACTTAGGATTTTTACAGAAATTAGGGAAACGTAGAAATTAAATCCTCGTAAAAACACTTAGAAAATTTCTTAAACAGAAAATTTCGTTGAAAAAATGTAATTTGTAGAAAAAGATGTAGAATATAATTTATACATTGGGTTGAAAATAATTTTAATTACTAAAAATGTTTTAAAATATCTATTTTTTTTTTCAAACAAATTCTCTCGAGTAGTATATCAAATATCATCTAGATTATATAGAAGCAAACGACTAAAATGCTGTAAAATTTCTCACACAAAAATTATTATCAAATATCATATCAGTTTGTCTTATTTAACGTCGGGTACTGTGCAATTGTATATATAACATTAAAGTAACAACATTACGATGTATTTTTTGATAAAGTACATATAGTATATGATATAAAAACAAAAACAATAAGTTCCTATTCGCTTTTCCTTGATACTACACATAATACCACATGACAAATAAATTGCAACAACAAAATATTTTGAGCAAAACAATATACTTATATACACTCGATTATGTAACGCATACCTCATAGAAAAAACTAAATAATATTTGTATGCGATGCTTTCTGTTTTAATATGTAGATATTAAAATTTTTTCATGCGTTTGAGCAGATAATTTTAGTGCTCCATTGCAATGTATTTATGAATTTAGATTTAGACTGTTTGCTTTGCAGTCTAATAAATAGAAATAATAATCAATCGAATTATCGAATTATGTTGCTTTTGAATGTGGATAGAAATGACAGACAATATACATAAATGATAATAGATGTTTGAATATTTATATATAGATATACGAGTACATGGTGATGGGATATAGGAATATAAGAAATTATATCTACATATTATCACAGACAATATATATTGTATACATTATATATATATTATGTATACAGTATACGTATATTCAAATGTAGCACATATAATTTTAATATGTATATCATACTTATATAAGAATGATTTTATATTTTACTTTTAATTTTTTTTAATATCATTTTGGTTTTTGGCTCTCCATTCCCATATTGCACATACACATAAAAATTACATATAAAAAAAAAAATTTGAATATTTTTCTAAATTTGATATAAATTCATATATCATTAATGGTCTAGAACACATAGATAGTAACATATAGAAATAAGAAATGTATTTTTGTATTATTTGCATAAGTCAAATATTTTTTTTTGAATATTTATATAAAAAGTTTTATAAAAAAAATGTAGATTATTTTTGTCGCCCCAAGATTGCAGCGCCCGGAGCAAGTGCTCCAATGGTAGGTGCGACCCTGATGGTAATTGGTGAACGAGCAAATACAATATAAAATTATTATTCATTACAATCATTATATTCAAGATGTGGGTGTGTGTTAATTTGATTATTCATACGCCATTATAGATTCAATTTTACATTAGATAAATATAGTCTGTAGATATACTATATTATTATATTTATATAATTTTTATACGGCTGTATGACTGCTATGATTCTCTTTATATCGATCATTTCTTTACTGCTGAATATTATATGGGAGTAAGAGCATACATTGACAATGGCAACTGCTAATTGTAAAAATGGGGAAAGTTATAATTAACCAATAAGAAAAAATAAAAAAATGGATGATGTGGTTGTGTGATAATTTAAATAAACATACGCCATTATTGATTTTTCAAATTTAAATGAAACAAATAAGAGATGTAGATATGCAGATGTGGCTGTGTGTTATTTTAAATAAACATACGCCATTATTGATTTTTCAAATTTAAATGAATTGTATATGGGAGTAAGAGCATTCATTGACAATGGTAATCAGGGACGGCCTAGCAATTTTGGCGCCCGGCGCACTTTTGAAATTTTGCGCCCTTCTTGTTTATGTATACAGGGTGTCCTGAGTTCGGATGCAGGCATTTTTCCAGTCGATAGGTCTTGCTGAGAAACGAAAAAAATCGTAAGGCGCGGGGCGGGAATTTTGGTTCTAATATCAACGAGTGAGTAGAAAGACTTTTTTTAGGTCAAGTGACTTGTTTCCTATTTGTGGTCATAATTCACGAAATTCTTGGTCGTTTCGAATTATTTTGCATTCATTGGAAAGATAATCAATCAGTATTTGCCTTGATACTTAAATTGTACAGATCGGTCCAGTGATGCCAAAAATATGGTACATCAAATTCAAATTTTCATAGAAAAAAATGCTAAATTTTGAGTTTAAGGTTAAATATCTCAAAACTTTACCCTATTTTTTTTTAATTTTCTTTATTTAAAATATTGTCCAATGAATTGCCTTTCATTAGTATTTTATTTTAATTTTATTCAGTTTTCTGTCGTGGATTTCGAGTTATGGAAAAAAATGTAACTTTGGGCTCTACCAATTTAATATACATATAATATATATAATATATTTTATAATTGAATAAAATATGCTGCAAAATGCCTGCACCCGAACTCAGGACACCCTGTATGTTCTTTTCAACACCATCCAAGAGGTAGAACTTGATAGACGCGTTTCTTTTTAATGAGGGCTCCCCGTAGGAGATAATTTTCCTTTTCAATATTGCACTCATTTCGAATATTCAAAAAGAAAAATCTTATTAATTTTTGTTATGCAATAAAATACGCGTGAAAAAACCAAATATAATTTTTGAAAAACAATAGCTTAATTTAAAATAATTTTATATTATACATATACGGGGCTTGAATAGCTCGATGGTTGTGTGTCGGTCTTGCGATCTTTGAGATCACGGTTCGAACCCCAGCCAGCGCACTACTCTTGCCCAAGTCGATCAATAATTTTTCCCATCAGCGATGTACACCAGTAACTGATTACTGATGATAAGCTGGATAATATGCATATCTGACATAAAAAAATTACTGATCGGCGGTGCCATGGACTGAGTATCCGCGTGCACTTAATATATACTATATACATTTTTGTATATATGTATATTTAGAAAGAAAGAAAGAAAGAAAGATATTATACATATATAATATTTTGAACTTGCATGCAAATATTTACTGATAAACCCTCTACCATGTATAAAAAAAATTATTCAAACATGCAAAATAAAAATGCAAATATGTAATAGGGTATTTGTTGAATCGTCATTCAACATTTTTATAAATCTGAAAAAAAAGAAAGAAAAAAAAATAATGGTATTAAAAATTAAAAATTAAATAAATAATAATAATAACAAATAAATTAATTAATATAAATAACACAAACAGAACAACACAAAAAATAAACATAAGTATAACATAACATGCACAAAACATATAACACAGAAGTATACACAACATAAAAACTGTCTATAAACATAGCACACAAAACAAAACAAAACTATTCACATTACACAAATATATAACATAAAAATTTATGAACACAACATCACAACACTGATATCACAAACATTTATCACAATAAACATAATAAACAAATTATTACTTGCACAAAACAACTAGCACGACACTGAATCATTATTT
Source organism: Villa cingulata (assembly GCA_951394055.1). Taxonomy (NCBI): domain Eukaryota; kingdom Metazoa; phylum Arthropoda; class Insecta; order Diptera; family Bombyliidae; genus Villa; species Villa cingulata. Next base: position 23,956,858 of record OX596019.1, on the reverse strand, counting down.
TAAAAATAAAACAGAAAATATAAAAAAAAAAATATCACAAAACATTGAACACAAAATACTTAATTGAACTACACACTAGCACTACACTTTCATTTTATATAAACAATGAACACTAACAAAAATAAAAACATTGGAAATGGAATACATATAATATATATATATATATATATGTATATATACATACATTACGACAAGGTCAAAATTGTCAAACAGAAGCTGAATTACCAGTACCAATAGAGTTATTCACAATCACCATAAATTGTCATTCGAATTAGCAGACACAATTTGAAAAAAAAAACGGTTTTATAAAAAAGACGAGTACATGAGATAAATAGTAGAACATTTCAATAACGGGGAAAAAGAAATTTCCAGAACCGCGAAAATTTAGTATATAAAGGGTTGCGATTCGCAGAAAAATTTGTCTTTTGCAATTACTTGTGTATACTGTCGTGTTGAGACTGAAGCAAGGAAACCAAGAAACCAAATCATCAGCCTGGACGTGTTGAGTCCTTTCAAAATCTAGCGTGTTGAGCTAGTAAGTAGGGAAAAGTTAGGAACTTCTGTAAAAACACTTAGGATTTTTACAGAAATTAGGGAATCGTAGAAATTAAATCATCGTAAAAACACTTAGAAAATTTCTTAAACAGAAAATTTCGTTGAAAAAATGTAATTTGTAGAAAAAGAGGTAGAATATAATTTATACATTGGGTTGAAAATAATTTTAATTACTAAAAATGTTTTAAAATATCTATTTTTTTTTTCAAACAAATTCTCTCGAGTAGTATATCAAATATCATCTAGATTATATAGAAGCAAACGACTAAAATGCTGTAAAATTTCTCACACAAAAATTATTATCAAATATCATATCAGTTTGTCTTATTTAACGTCGGGTACTGTGCAATTGTATATATAACATTAAAGTAACAACATTACGATGTATTTTTTGATAAAGTACATAGTATATGATATAAAAACAAAAACAATAAGTTCCTATTCGCTTTTCCTTGATACTACACATAATACCACATGACAAATAAATTGCAACAACAAAATATTTTGAGCAAAACAATATACTTATATACACTCGATTATGTACACTTCTCAATATCAATGCACATAGAAAAAAGAAAAGAAAGAGAATGAAAGAAATAACGATTATAGTAAAGTCTGTACGTGTACAGCATGATACCAATGATACCACAAACAATAAACATACGTATAATGATACACATTAATTTGTACATACATTTGTGTATACCTAACCATTGAAAGTACTAATATAAATATATAAATATAAATAATTATAAAAATTGATGCGTTGGAGCAAATTTTCTAAGTGCTCCATTCTAACGCATACCTCATAGAAAAAACTAAATAATATTTGTATGCGATGCTTTCTGTTTTAATATGTAGATATTAAAATTTTTTCATGCGTTGGAGCAGATAATTTTAGTGCTCCATTGCAATGTATTTATGAATTTAGATTTAAACTGTTTGCTTTGCAGTCTAATAAATAGAAATAATAATCAATCGAATTATCGAATTATGTTGCTTTTGAATGTGGATAGAAATGACAGACAATATACATAAATGATAATAGATGTTTGAATATTTATATATAGATATACGAGTACATGGTGATGGGATATAGGAATATAAGAAATTATATCTACATATTATCACAGACAATATATATTGTATACATTATATATATATTATGTATACAGTATACGTATATTCAAATGTAGCACATATAATTTTAATATGTATATCATACTTATATAAGAATGATTTTATATTTTACTTTTAATTTTTTTTAATATCATTTTGGTTTTTGGCTCTCCATTCCCATATTGTACATACACATAAAAATTACATATAAAAAAAAAATTTTGAATATTTTTCTAAATTTGATATAAATTCATATATCATTAATGGTCTAGAACACATAGATAGTAACATATAGAAATAAGAAATGTATTTTTGTATTATTTGCATAAGTCAAATATTTTTTTTTGAATATTTATATAAAAAGTTTTATAAAAAAAATGTAGATTATTTTTGTCGCCCCAAGATTGCAGGACCGGTGCAAGTGCTCCAATGGTAGGTGCGACCCTGATGGTAATTGGTGAACGAGCAAATACAATATAAAATTATTATTCATTACAATCATTATATTCAAGATGTGGGTGTGTGTTAATTTGATTATTCATACGCCATTATAGATTCAATTTTACATTAGATAAATATAGTCTGTAGATATACTATATTATTATATTTATATAATTTTTATACGGCTGTATGACTGCTATGATTCTCTTTATATCGATCATTTCTTTACTGCTGAATATTATATGGGAGTAAGAGCATACATTGACAATGGCAACTGCTAATTGTAAAAATGGGGAAAGTTATAATTAACCAATAAGAAAAAATAAAAAAATGGATGATGTGGTTGTGTGATAATTTAAATAAACATACGCCATTATTGATTTTTCAAATTTAAATGAAACAAATAAGAGATGTAGATATGCAGATGTGGTTGTGTGTTATTTTAAATAAACATACGCCATTATTGATTTTTCAAATTTAAATGAAGGGTGTTTTCAATTAATCAATATTGTCTGAAGCTTGACTTCTCATAGTGTTCAATTAATCAGGCCTGACAACACCATGTGTTCATTTAATCAAGCTTGTCGTCAGCTGTAGACAAGATTGTCAAGGTGTATTAGACATCTTGAGTACATGATTTTCAAGAAGAAGGATAGTTGTGTTACCACCGTTGTGTTGTGATAGTCAGTTGTCAGTTGTATTTGTATTGTGTATTTATTTATTTAAAAATGGCAGAAGGAGAAATTCAAGAACAATTTTAGTAAGTTTAACTAATATATTGTAACTAATTATAATTATATAGAAACTAAATAAAAAAATGTACTTTTTATTTTAATTATAGTATTGAAACAAATTTGGGAAATACCTCTTGGAAGTCATCTTGGACAAAATTATTAATTGAATTGCGTCTGGGAAAAGAAAAAGAATTCAATGAAGGAAAACGGAAAAAAATATTGATTTGGAGACAAATTTTAATAAATATAAAAAATATTGATCCAGATTTCCCGTTTAATATTAGTGATATGCAAACAAAGTTTTATAATTTATTGTCTACGTATAAAAAAATTAAAAAAAGAAACAATACGTCTGGTGAGGCCAGGACCTTCTGGCCTTATTATGAAATTTTCAATAATACTTATAAAGACAAGCATGCTATTACGCCTCCAGATACCAATCTCTTCGATTCACTAATAGAAGAAAATGATGATAATGATGTTGAACATAATGAAGATATTCCTCATCCAAGGAAAAAAAAAAAGGAAATAATGAAATGGTGGAATATTTGAAAGTTTTCAATGCTGATGAAGAAAGGCGACACCAAGAATTTATTGCAGAAGAGAAACGAAAAACTGAGATCGAGTTACAGAAATTAGAAATACTCAAAACCATGGAATCGATGCTAACTAAACTTTAATAAATATGGATATATGTAATACTTAAAGTGCCTTTATTTTTAAGAGAAAAAGAATTGTTTTGTTTTTGTTTCTATTAACGTTTTATATTTCTTTAGTCTTTAACCAATGAATTTGTTTTTTTTTGTGTTGTAATCTTAAGCCAAAATAAAATATTTGTGTGATGTAAAAAAACAAACTTTTCATTTTTATTTCATAAGTTTATTTAAAAGAAAATAAAATATTTTATAATATAACTATAACTACTTTTCATTTTTTCAATTCTCATTTTAATAATAATTAAGAAAAAGAACTAAAGGAACAAAATTTTTAAATCAAGTTTAAATTCTTTAAATTAATTTATTTACATTCACTCTGATATAATGGTTACGATTATTAATATAACTTTACATTTAATATTTTAATCTATTTAAATGAACACAATTCATTCAAGTTTAGATTAATAATCATAATTCATTAATTGTGAGCAATTCACAAATAACATCCCTTTTTGTACTTGCGTTCTGCATTTGTTCGTTTATGATTTCATCTTCATTTAAAATTTCATTTTCTTCGTTAGTATTTATGTCCAGGATAGATATTTGTGGTGCGTTACTATGTATCCTTATAAAGTTATGAAGAACCACACAGGCAACAACAATATACTTAGCATTGCAAATTTTGCGTACAGGTAAGTAATTTAGAATTCTGAATTTGGATTTTAATATGCCAAAAGCTTGCTCAATGCACACTCTAATCGAGCTGTGAAGATAATTGAAAGTCTTTTGACTTTGAGATAAGAATCCATTATCTCTATACGGTGTGATTAAGTATGGAAGCAAAGGATATGCTGAATCACCCAGTATATGAGAGTCTTCTATTAACGTTATTGTTTTATTAGCCAAAGATTTACCTATTTCACTTGCACTCCAAACTTGAGCATCGTGGCTGCTACCGGGCCACCCAAAGAAAATGTTTCTGAATAATAAATTATTATCGCAGATTGCCTATAAAAGAAAAGAAAAAATTATTATTAATTATTTTTCATAATAAATTTACGTAATACATGCATACTTGCAAAATCATAGAATGATACCCTTTTCGATTATAATAGCTCTGGCTATCTATTGTAGGCGTTCGAATTTTAATATGCGTTCCATCGACGCAACCTACTACTAATGGAAAAGGATTTCGTTGTCTCATACTTTTGAAGTTTTCTGCTATATCGCGCATTTCACTTTCATTTGGCCAACAAATATATTTTTTTGAGAGGTTTGAAATTATTTTACAAACCTCTATTACAATTGTATAGACACGTCCAATGGAAACATTGAATCTGTCTGATATTTCCCTTAATGTGTTTTCATTGCTAAGCCACCATAGCGTCATCAACAGTGCAGCTTCTGCATCCATTTTCGGTTGACCTTTGGATCGATGCACCCAGTAAGGTTTTATTTCACTTAACAGCTTCTAAATAAAAATAGGAAATAATAATTTATAAAAACTATGTAATACATAAATTTACAAATTTACCAACACGATTTATATATATATATATATATATATATATATATATATATATATAGTTATATACTTACATAAAAACAATCTCTGTTCATTCTGAAGTGAGAAAAAAATGTTTCTTCAGAAAAAGATTTCACAGTTTTAACATAATTGGTTATTTTAATAACTTTATTTTTCGTTGAACGTCTAGCAAAACGAACAACACTATTTATAATTATTCCTTTTTTCCGACACTGTGTTCTTTTATAGTAACCTAGATTACTTTTAGAATTTATAGAACATAGAGTCAAAACTGAATTAATACTAATGTTTTTTAGGAAATTTTTAACTAAATTATTTCTTTCACTCATTTTGTTCACTTACAAAATCCGCCTATTTTTACTTCATCTATTTCTATATGCAGATGGTAATACGAAATTTGACATATGAGCTGACGTATATTGACTTATGTTCAATTATCCAAGTTTTCTTGCATTCTCAAGATATTCAATCTGGCGACAAGTTTGTCTATCTTATCTCCAGATGGCGAAGTCAAGCTTGATTAATTGAAAACACCCGAATTGTATATGGGAGTAAGAGCATTCATTGACAATGGTAATCAGGGACGGGCCTAGCAATTTTGGTGCCCGGCGCACTTTTGAAATTTTGCGCCCTTCTTGTTTATGTATACAGGGTGTCCTGAGTTCGGATGCAGGCATTTTTCCAGTCGATAGGTCTTGCTGAGAAACGAAAAAAATCGTAAGGCGCGGGGCGGGAATTTTGGTTCTAATATCAACGAGTGAGTAGAAAGACTTTTTTTAGGTCAAGTGACTTGTTTCCTATTTGTGGTCATAATTCACGAAATTCTTGGTCGTTTCGAATTATTTTGCATTCATTGGAAAGATAATCAATCAGTATTTGCCTTGATACTTAAATTGTACAGATCGGTCCAGTGATGCCAAAAATATGGTACATCAAATTCAAATTTTCATAGAAAAAAATGCTAAATTTTGAGTTTAAGGTTAAATATCTCAAAACTTTACCCTATTTTTTTTTAATTTTCTTTATTTAAAATATTGTCCAATGAATTGCCTTTCATTAGTATTTTATTTTAATTTTATTCAATTTTCTGTCGTGGATTTCGAGTTATGGAAAAAAATGTAACTGTGGGCTCTACCAATTTAATATACATATAATATATATAATATATTTTATAATTGAATAAAATATGCTGCAAAATGCCTGCACCCGAACTCAGGACACCCTGTATGTTCTTTTCAACACCATCCAAGAGGTAGAACTTGATAGACGCGTTTCTTTTTAATGAGGGCTCCCCGTAGGAGATAATTTTCTTTTTCAATATTGCACTCATTTCGAATATTCAAAAAGAAAAATCTTATTAATTTTTGTTATGCAATAAAATACGCGTGAAAAAACCAAATATAATTTTTGAAAAACAATAGCTTAATTTAAAATAATTTTATATTATACATATACGGGGCTTGAATAGCTCGATGGTTGTGTGTCGGTCTTGCGATCTTTGAGATCACGGTTCGAACCCCAGCCAGCGCACTACTCTTGCCCAAGTCGATCAATAATTTTTCCCATCAGCGATGTACACCAGTAACTGATTACTGATGATAAGCTGGATAATATGCATATCTGACATAAAAAAATTGCTGATCGGCGGTGCCATGGACTGAGTATCCGCGTGCACTTAATATATACTATATACATTTTTGTATATATGTATATTTAGAAAGAAAGAAAGAAAGAAAGATATTATACATATATAATATTTTGAACTTGCATGCAAATATTTACTGATAAACCCTCTACCATTCAAACATGCAAAATAAAAATGCAAATATGTAATAGGGTATTTGTTGAATCGTAATTCAACAGTTTTATAAATCTGAAAAAAAAAAGAAAGAAAAACTAATAATGGTATTAAAAATTAAAAATGAATAAATAATAATAATAACAAATAAATTAATTAATATAAATAACACAAACAGAACAACACAAAAAATAAACAAACAACATAACCAAAACATATCACATATAACATAATACTTAACATACCACAACATAAGTATAACATTAATATGCACAAAACATATAACACAGAAGTATACACAACATAAAAACTGTCTATAAACATAGCACACAAAACAAAACAAAACTATTCACATTACACAAATATATAACATAAAAATTTATGAACACAACATCACAACACTGATATCACAAACATTTATCACAATAAACATAATAAACAAATTATTACTTGCACAAAACAACTAGCACGACACTGAATCATTATTTTAAAAATAAAACAGAAAATATAAAAAAAAAAATATCACAAAACATTGAACACAAAATACTTAATTGAACTACACACTAGCACTACACTTTCATTTTATATAAACAATGAACACTAACAAAAACAAAAACATTGGAAATGGAATACATATAATATATATATATATATATGTATATATACATACATTACGACCATGTCAAAATTGTCAAACAGAAGCTGAATTACCAGTACCAATAGAGTTATTCACAATCACCATAAATTGTCATTCGAATTAGCAGACACAATTTGAAAAAAAAACGGTTTTATAAAAAAGACGAGTACATGAGATAAATAGTAGAACATTTCAACAAATTTCCAGAACCGCGAAAATTTAGTATATAAAGGGTTGCGATTCGCAGAAAAATTTGTCTTTTGCAATTACTTGTGTATACTGTCGTGTTGAGACTGAAGCAAGGAAACCAAGAAACCAAATCATCAGCCTGGACGTGTTGAGTCCTTTCAAAATCTAGCGTGTTGAGCTAGTAAGTAGGGAAAAGTTAGGAACTTCTGTAAAAACACTTAGGATTTTTACAGAAATTAGGGAATCGTCGAAATTAAATCCTCGTAAAAACACTTAGAAAATTTCTTAAACAGAAATTTTCTATTGGAAATTCGTCATCAGAAAAAATTGTTGAAGTCAATTTTTTCTAAAAAACTTAGAAAATTTTTCACAAAAAATTTTCTAATAGAGCCGAAATTTTGCATCGCCAAACACTTAAAAAATTTCTTGGATTTAGAAATTTTCTAAGTAAAACATCGCAGAAAAAATATCATTAAAAACTTAAACTATTTTGGAAAAATTAAAATTTTCATCGAGACAGTAAGAGAAATTTTCATCTCGACAGTCATCAATTCCCGACGGCAATCTTCAGTTCACATAACGATTTTTTTTAAAAAAAAATTTGAAAATTCAAACAATCGTCGTTAAATTGGTATCTTCAGCATCCGTTCTGCAATCAACATAGTTTCTACAACGCCATCTATCCGTGTAGGTCGACCTATACAAACGAATAATTAATTAATTAGTTTTTAAGAACGTATGCAAAATTTGTAGTTAAAGTAAATTTGATATATTTCATTTGTATAAACTCATAAATTTGTTTCGATTGTAACATATTTGTTAAATCTATTGCATAATTACTTCCGATTTAATTGAAATATTGTACATAAATGCAAAATTTATAATTAAAATTAAAATAATTTTTGTTGTAATAAATTTATAATTTCTTACATTTAGATTACATAACTATTTCCGGTTTGGTTGAAATATTATTTAAAGGAATTATATAATTGAAGATTTTGAATTTTTCATTGAATTAAATTTATTTTGGAATTGAAATACATAGTAAATTGTTTGTAATTTAGTTTTAAGACATTGAATTGTTAGGTTTAAGAGAATATATTTTAAATAAAGTTTGTAACGTAGATTGAAAAACATTGTGTTTTTATTTTATTAAAAAGTTTTGAACCGGCACCTTTTTCTAATTAATGTTAAATTGAAAATATTTTATATTATATTTCTTGGTGGATTTAACAGTATTTCATCTGGTTTTTAAAGAATTTTAAATATGACTTGAACGTTGAACGGTTAAAAACGTAAAACAATAAAAAAAAAGTTTAGAATATTTCACATCGTTTAATAGCTAAAATTTAAGATAATAAATTACCCTCCTACCTAAAAAAATTCAAAATTTAAATTTTTAAAAAGTTTTTAATATCATTAAAATTTTGAATATCATACTTAGAACGCACAGTGTAGAAAATAGTATATATAATATGAAATATAAGTTATAGCCGGGTCACAAATTTATACTCTACATCTTATTTCGTTGAAAAAATGTAATTTGTAGAAAAAGATGTAGAATATAATTTATACATTGGGTTGAAAATAATATTAATTACTAAAAATGTTTTAAAATATCTATTTTTTTTTTCAAACAAATTCTCTCGAGTAGTATATCAAATATCATCTAGATTATATAGAAGCAAACGACTAAAATGCTGTAAAATTTCTCACACAAAAATTATTATCAAATATCATATCAGTTTGTCTTATTTAACGTCGGGTACTGTGCAATTGTATATATAACATTAAAGTAACAACATTACGATGTATTTTTTGATAAAGTACATATGATATAAAAACAAAAACAATAAGTTCCTATTCGCTTTTCCTTGATACTACACATAATACCACATGACAAATAAATTGCAACAACAAAATATTTTGAGCAAAACAATATACTTATATACACTCGATTATGTACACTTCTCAATATCAATGCACATAGAAAAAAGAAAAGAAAGAGAATGAAAGAAATAACGATTATAGTAAAGTCTGTACGTGTACAGCATGATACCAATGATACCACAAACAATAAACATACGTATAATGATACACATTAATTTGTACATACATTTGTGTATACCTAACCATTGAAAGTACTAAATTATAAATATAAATAATTATAAAAATTGATGCGTTGGAGCAAATTTTCTAAGTGCTCCATTCTAACGCATACCTCATAGAAAAAACTAAATAATATTTGTATGCGATGCTTTCTGTTTTAATATGTAGATATTAAAATTTTTTCATGCGTTGGAGCAGATAATTTTAGTGCTCCATTGCAATGTATTTATGAATTTAGATTTAGACTGTTTGCTTTGCAGTCTAATAAATAGAAATAATAATCAATCGAATTATCGAATTATGTTGCTTTTGAATGTGGATAGAAATGACAGACAATATACATAAATGATAATAGATGTTTGAATATTTATATATAGATATACGAGTACATGGTGATGGGATATAGGAATATAAGAAATTATATCTACATATTATCACAGACAATATATATTGTATACATTATATATATATTATGTATACAGTATACGTATATTCAAATGTAGCACATATAATTTTAATATGTATATCATACTTATATAAGAATGATTTTATATTTTACTTTTAATTTTTTTTAATATCATTTTGGTTTTTGGCTCTCCATTCCCATATTGTACATACACATAAAAATTACATATAAAAAAAAAATTTTGAATATTTTTCTAAATTTGATATAAATTCATATATCATTAATGGTCTAGAACACATAGATAGTAAAATATAGAAATAAGAAATGTATTTTTGTATTATTTGCATAAGTCAAATATTTTTTTTTGAATATTTATATAAAAAGTTTTATAAAAAAAATGTAGATTATTTTTGTCGCCCCAAGATTGCAGGACCGGTGCAAGTGCTCCAATGGTAGGTGCGGCCCTGATGGTAATTGGTGAACGAGCAAATACAATATAAAATTATTATTCATTACAATCATTATATTCAAGATGTGGGTGTGTGTTAATTTGATTATTCATACGCCATTATAGATTCAATTTTACATTTGATAAATATAGTCTGTAGATATACTATATTATTATATTTATATAATTTTTATACGGCTGTATGACTGCTATGATTCTCTTTATATCGATCATTTCTTTACTGCTGAATATTATATGGTAGTAAGAGCATACATTGACAATGGCAACTGCTAATTGTAAAAATGGGGAAAGTTATAATTAACCAATAAGAAAAAATAAAAAAAATGGATGATGTGGTTGTGTGATAATTTAAATAAACATACGCCATTATTGATTTTTCAAATTTAAATGAAACAAATAAGAGATGTAGATATGCAGATGTGGTTGTGTGTTATTTTAAATAAACATACGCCATTATTGATTTTTCAAATTTAAATGAATTGTATATGGGAGTAAGAGCATTCATTGACAATGGTAATCAGGGACGGCCTAGCAATTTTGGCGCCCGGCGCACTTTTGAAATTTTGCGCCCTTCTTGTTTATGTATACAGGGTGTCCTGAGTTCGGATGCAGGCATTTTTCCAGTCGATAGGTCTTGCTGAGAAACGAAAAAAATCGTAAGGCGCGGGGCGGGAATTTTGGTTCTAATATCAACGAGTGAGTAGAAAGACTTTTTTTAGGTCAAGTGACTTGTTTCCTATTTGTGGTCATAATTCACGAAATTCTTGGTCGTTTCGAATTATTTTGCATTCATTGGAAAGATAATCAATCAGTATTTACCTTGATACTTAAATTGTACAGATCGGTCCAGTGATGCCAAAAATATGGTACATCAAATTCAAATTTTCATAGAAAAAAATGCTAAATTTTGAGTTTAAGGTTAAATATCTCAAAACTTTACCCTATTTTTTTTAATTTTCTTTATTTAAAATATTGTCCAATGAATTGCCTTTCATTAGTATTTTATTTTAATTTTATTCAATTTTCTGTCGTGGATTTCGAGTTATGGAAAAAAATGTAACTGTGGGCTCTACCAATTTAATATACATATAATATATATAATATATTTTATAATTGAATAAAATATATGCTGCAAAATGCCTGCACCCGAACTCAGGACACCCTGTATGTTCTTTTCAACACCATCCAAGAGGTAGAACTTGATAGACGCGTTTCTTTTTAATGAGGGCTCCCCGTAGAGGATAATTTTTTTTTCAATATTGCACTCATTTCGAATATTCAAAAAGAAAAATCTTATTAATTTTTGTTATGCAATAAAATACGCGTGAAAAAACCAAATATAATTTTTGAAAAACAATAGCTTAATTTAAAATAATTTTATATTATACATATACGGGGCTTGAATAGCTCGATGGTTGTGTGTCGGTTTTGCGATCTTTGAGATCACGGTTCGAACCCCAGCCAGCGCACTACTCTTGCCCAAGTCGATCAATAATTTTTCCCATCAGCGATGTACACCAGTAACTGATTACTGATGATAAGCTGGATAATATGCATATCTGACATAAAAAAATTACTGATCGGCGGTGCCATGGACTGAGTATCCGCGTGCACTTAATATATACTATATACATTTTTGTATATATGTATATTTAGAAAGAAAGAAAGAAAGAAAGATATTATACATATATAATATTTTGAACTTGCATGCAAATATTTACTGATAAACCCTCTACCATGTATAAAAAAAATTATTCAAACATGCAAAATAAAAATGCAAATATGTAATAGGGTATTTGTTGAATCGTCATTCAACATTTTTATAAATCTGAAAAAAAAAGAAAGAAAAAAAAATAATGGTATTAAAAATTAAAAATTAAATAAATAATAATAATAACAAATAAATTAATTAATATAAATAGCACAAACAGAACAACACAAAAAATAAACAAACAACATAACCAAAACATATCACATATAACATAATACTTAACATACCACAACATAAGTATAACATTAATATGCACAAAACATATAACACAGAAGTATACACAACATAAAAACTGTCTATAAACATAGCACACAAAACAAAACAAAACTATTCACATTACACAAATATATAACATAAAAATTTATGAACACAACATCACAACACTGATATCACAAACATTTATCACAATAAACATAATAAACAAATTATTACTTGCACAAAACAACTAGCACGACACTGAATCATTATTTTAAAAATAAAACAGAAAATATAAAAAAAAAATATCACAAAACATTGAACACAAAATACTTAATTGAACTACACACTAGCACTACACTTTCATTTTATATAAACAATGAACACTAACAAAAATAAAAACATTGGAAATGGAATACATATAATATATATATATATATATGTATATATACATACATTACGACCATGTCAAAATTGTCAAACAGAAGCTGAATTACCAGTACCAATAGAGTTATTCACAATCACCATAAATTGTCATTCGAATTAGCAGACACAATTTGAAAAAAAAACGGTTTTATAAAAAAGACGAGTACATGAGATAAATAGTAGAACATTTCAACAACGGGGAAAAAGAAATTTCCAGAACCGCGAAAATTTAGTATATAAAGGGTTGCGATTCGCAGAAAAATTTGTCTTTTGCAATTACTTGTGTATACTGTCGTGTTGAGACTGAAGCAAGGAAACCAAGAAACCAAATCATCAGCCTGGACGTGTTGAGTCCTTTCAAAATCTAGCGTGTTGAGCTAGTAAGGAAAAAATTGTTAAAGTCAATTTTTTCTAAAAAACTTAAGAACATTTTTCACAAAAAATTTTCTAATAGAGCCGAAATTTTGCATCGCCAAACACTTAAAAAATTTCTTGGATTTAGAAATTTTCTAAGTAAAACATCGCAGAAAAAATATCATTAAAAACTTAAACTATTTTGGAAAAATTAAAATTTTCATCGAGACAGTAAGAGAAATTTTCATCTCGACAGTCATCAATTCCCGACGGCAATCTTCAGTTCACATAACGATTTTTTTTAAAAAAAAAATTTGAAAATTCAAACAATCGTCGTTAAATTGGTATCTTCAGCATCCGGGTGCCGTGAAATAACACCAAACGAAATAATACCAAATTGATGATATTTCACTTTCAAATGGAAATAACACCAAATTGCAATTTTTGGTGTGATTTCCATTTGAAAGTGAAATAACACCAATTTGGTTCTATTTCGTTTTAGAATAAATTTTTGTCATATAGATAAAAAGTTGCTGTGAAATAAAGTTGATGACAATAATTGTAGTGAATGCATTTGCTGCATTTGTAGAAGGCAAATTTGATAGCGTCTGTATGTAGCATTTGTAGAAGGCAAATTTGATAGTGATACATTATTTCATTTTCAATGTAAAATAACCATCAAAAATTGAAATTTTGTGTTATTTCCATTAAAAATTTGACATTATTTCACTTTCAAATGAAATGGAATGGAAATAACACCAAGTTTAAATTTTTGATGTTATTTCCATTTGAAAGTGAAATAATACCAATTTGGTGTTATTTCGTTTGGTGTTATTTCCGGCCACCTTTAAGACATTGAATTGTTAGGTTTAAGAGAATATATTTTAAATAAAGTTTGTAACGTAGATTGAAAAACATTGTGTTTTTATTTTATTAAAAAGTTTTGAACCGGCACCTTTTTCTAATTAATGTTAAATTGAAAATATTTTATATTATATTTCTTGGTGGATTTAACAGTATTTCATCTGGTTTTTAAAGAATTTTAAATATGACTTGAACGTTGAACGGTTAAAAACGTAAAACAATAAAAAAAAAGTTTAGAATATTTCACATCGTTTAATAGCTAAAATTTAAGATAATAAATTACCCTCCTACCTAAAAAAATTCAAAATTTAAATTTTTAAAAAGTTTTTAATATCATTAAAATTTTGAATATCATACTTAGCACGCACAGTGTAGAAAATAGTATATATAATATGAAATATAAGTTATAGCCGGGTCACAAATCTATATTCTACATCTTATTTCGTTGAAAAAATGTAATTTGTAGAAAAAGATGTATAATATAATTTATACATTGGGTTGAAAATAATATTAATTAATAAAAATGTTTTAAAATATCTATTTTTTTTTTCAAACAAATTCTCTCGAGTAGTATATCAAATATTATCTAGATTATATAGAAGCAAACGACTAAAATGCTGTAAAATTTCTCACACAAAAATTATTATCAAATATCATATCAGTTTGTCTTATTTAACGTCGGGTACTGTGCAATTGTATATATAACATTAAAGTAACAACATTACGATGTATTTTTTGATAAAGTACATAGTATATGATATAAAAACAAAAACAATAAGTTCCTATTCGCTTTTCCTTGATACTACACATAATACCACATGACAAATAAATTGCAACAACAAAATATTTTGAGCAAAACAATATACTTATATACACTCGATTATGTACACTTCTCAATATCAATGCACATAGAAAAAAGAAAAGAAAGAGAATGAAAGAAATAACGATTATAGTAAAGTATGTACGTGTACAGCATGATACCAATGATATCACAAACAATAAACATACGTATAATGATACACATTAATTTGTACATACATTTGTGTATACCTAACCATTGAAAGTACTAAATTATAAATATAAATAATTATAAAAATTGATGCGTTGGAGCAAATTTTCTAAGTGCTCCATTCTAACGCATACCTCATAGAAAAAACTAAATAATATTTGTATGCGATGCTTTCTGTTTTAATATGTAGATATTAAAATTTTTTCATGCGTTGGAGCAGATAATTTTAGTGCTCCATTGCAATGTATTTATGAATTTAGATTTAGACTGTTTGCTTTGCAGTCTAATAAATAGAAATAATAATCAATCGAATTATCGAATTATGTTGCTTTTGAATGTGGATAGAAATGACAGACAATATACATAAATGATAATAGATGTTTGAATATTTATATATAGATATACGAGTACATGGTGATGGGATATAGGAATATAAGAAATTATATCTACATATTATCACAGACAATATATTGTATACATTATATATATATTATGTATACAGTATACGTATATTCAAATGTAGCACATATAATTTTAATATGTATATCATACTTATATAAGAATGATTTTATATTTTACTTTTAATTTTTTTTAATATCATTTTGGTTTTTGGCTCTCCATTACCATATTGTACATACACATAAAAATTACATATAAAAAAAAATTTTGAATATTTTTCTAAATTTGATATAAATTCATATATCATTAATGGTCTAGAACACATAGATAGTAACATATAGAAATAAGAAATGTATTTTTGTATTATTTGCATAAGTCAAATATTTTTTTTTGAATATTTAAAGTTTTATAAAAAAAATGTAGATTATTTTTGTCGCCCCAAGATTGCAGCGCCCGGAGCAAGTGCTCCAATGGTAGGTGTGGCCCTGATGGTAATTGGTGAACGAGCAAATACAATATAAAATTATTATTCATTACAATCATTATATTCAAGATGTGGGTGTGTGTTAATTTGATTATTCATACGCCATTAAAGATTCAATTTTACATTAGATAAATATAGTCTGTAGATATATTATTATATTTATATAATTTTTATACGGCTGTATGACTGCTATGATTCTCTTTATATCGATCATTTCTTTATTGCTGAATATTATATGGTAGTAAGAGCATACATTGACAATGGCAACTGCTAATTGTAAAAATGGGGAAAGTTATAATTAACCAATAAGAAAAAATAAAAAAATGGATGATGTGGTTGTGTGATAATTTAAATAAACATACGCCATTATTGATTTTTCAAATTTAAATGAAACAAATAAGAGATGTAGATATGCAGATGTGGTTGTGTGTTATTTTAAATAAACATACGCCATTATTGATTTTTCAAATTTAAATGAATTGTATATGGGAGTAAGAGCATTCATTGACAATGGTAATCAGGGACGGGCCTAGCAATTTTGGCGCCCGGCGCACTTTTGAAATTTTGCGCCCTTCTTGTTTATGTATACAGGGTGTCCTGAGTTCGGATGCAGGCATTTTTCCAGTCGATAGGTCTTGCTGAGAAACGAAAAAAATCGTAAGGCGCGGGGCGGGAATTTTGGTTCTAATATCAACGAGTGAGTAGAAAGACTTATTTTAGGTCAAGTGACTTGTTTCCTATTTGTGGTCATAATTCACGAAATTCTTGGTCGTTTCGAATTATTTTGCATTCATTGGAAAGGTAATCAATCAGTATTTGCCTTGATACTTAAATTGTACAGATCGGTCCAGTGATGCCAAAAATATGGTACATCAAATTCTAATTTTCATAGAAAAAAATGCTAAATTTTGAGTTTAAGGTTAAATATCTCAAAACTCTACCCTATTTTTTTTTAATTTTCTTTATTTAAAATATTGTCCAATGAATTGCCTTTCATTAGTATTTTATTTTAATTTTATTCAATTTTCTGTCGTGGATTTCGAGTTATGGAAAAAAATGTAACTGTGGGCTCTACCAATTTAATATACATATAATATATATAATATATTTTATAATTGAATAAAATATATGCTGCAAAATGCCTGCACCCGAACTCAGGACACCCTGTATGTTCTTTTCAACACCATCCAAGAGGTAGAACTTGATAGACGCGTTTCTTTTTAATGAGGGCTCCCCGTAGAGGATAATTTTTTTTTCAATATTGCACTCATTTCGAATATTCAAAAAGAAAAATCTTATTAATTTTTGTTATGCAATAAAATACGCGTGAAAAAACCAAATATAATTTTTGAAAAACAATAGCTTAATTTAAAATAATTTTATATTATACATATACGGGGCTTGAATAGCTCGATGGTTGTGTGTCGGTCTTGCGATCTTTGAGATCACGGTTCGAACCCCAGCCAGCGCACTACTCTTGCCCAAGTCGATCAATAATTTTTCCCATCAGCGATGTACACCAGTAACTGATTACTGATGATAAGCTGGATAATATGCATATCTGACATAAAAAAATTACTGATCGGCGGTGCCATGGACTGAGTATCCGCGTGCACTTAATATATACTATATACATTTTTGTATATATGTATATTTAGAAAGAAAGAAAGAAAGAAAGATATTATACATATATAATATTTTGAACTTGCATGCAAATATTTACTGATAAACCCTCTACCATGTATAAAAAAAATTATTCAAACATGCAAAATAAAAATGCAAATATGTAATAGGGTATTTGTTGAATCGTCATTCAACATTTTTATAAATCTGAAAAAAAAATAATGGTATTAAAAATTAAAAATTAAATAAATAATAATAATAACAAATAAATTAATTAATATAAATAACACAAACAGAACAACACAAAAAATAAACAAACAACATAACCAAAACATATCACATATAACATAATACTTAACATACCACAACATAAGTATAACATTAATATGCACAAAACATATAACACAGAAGTATACACAACATAAAAACTGTCTATAAACATAGCACACAAAACAAAACAAAACTATTCACATTACACAAATATATAACATAAAAATTTATGAACACAACATCACAACACTGATATCACAAACATTTATCACAATAAACATAATAAACAAATTATTACTTGCACAAAACAACTAGCACGACACTGAATCATTATTTTAAAAATAAAACAGAAAATATAAAAAAAAAAATATCACAAAACATTGAACACAAAATACTTAATTGAACTACACACTAGCACTACACTTTCATTTTATATAAACAATGAACACTAACAAAAATAAAAACATTGGAAATGGAATACATATAATATATATATATATATATGTATATATACATACATTACGACCATGTCAAAATTGTCAAACAGAAGCTGAATTACCAGTACCAATAGAGTTATTCACAATCACCATAAATTGTCATTCGAATTAGCAGACACAATTTGAAAAAAAAACGGTTTTATAAAAAAGACGAGTATACATGAGATAAATAGTAGAACATTTCAACAACGGGGAAAAAGAAATTTCCAGAACCGCGAAAATTTAGTATATAAAGGGTTGCGATTCGCAGAAAAATTTGTCTTTTGCAATTACTTGTGTATACTGTCGTGTTGAGACTGAAGCAAGGAAACCAAGAAACCAAATCATCAGCCTGGACGTGTTGAGTCCTTTCAAAATCTAGCGTGTTGAGCTAGTAAGTAGGGAAAAGTTAGGAACTTCTGTAAAAACACTTAGGATTTTTACAGAAATTAGGGAATCGTCGAAATTAAATCCTCGTAAAAACACTTAGAAAATTTCTTAAACAGAAATTTTCTATTGGAAATTCGTCATCAGAAAAAATTGTTAAAGTCAATTTTTTCTAAAAAACTTAGAAAATTTTTCACAAAAAATTTTCTAATAGAGCCGAAATTTTGCATCGCCAAACACTTAAAAAATTTCTTGGATTTAGAAATTTTCTAAGTAAAACATCGCAGAAAAAATATCATTAAAAACTTAAACTATTTTGGAAAAATTAAAATTTTCATCGAGACAGTAAGAGAAATTTCCATCTCGACAGTCATCAATTCCCGACGGCAATCTTCAGTTCACATAACGATTTTTTTTAAAAAAAAAATTTGAAAATTCAAACAATCGTCGTTAAATTGGTATCTTCAGCATCCGTTCTGCAATCAACATAGTTTCTACAACGCCATCTATCCGTGTAGGTCGACCTATACCAACGAATAATTAATTAATTAGTTTTTAAGAACGTATGCAAAATTTGTAGTTAAAGTAAATTTGATATATTTCATTTGTATAAACTCATAAATTTGTTTCGATTGTAACATATTTGTTAAATCTATTGCATAATTACTTCCGATTTAATTGAAATATTGTACATATGCAAAATTTATAATTAAAATTAAAATAATTTTTGTTGTAATAAATTTATAATTTCTTACATTTAGATTACATAACTATTTCCGGTTTGGTTGAAATATTATTTAAAGGAATTATATAATTGAAGATTTTGAATTTTTCATTGAATTAAATTTATTTTGGAATTGAAATACATAGTAAATTGTTTGTAATTTAGTTTTAAGACATTGAATTGTTAGGTTTAAGAGAATATATTTTAAATAAAGTTTGTAACGTAGATTGAAAAACATTGTGTTTTTATTTTATTAAAAAGTTTTGAACCGGCACCTTTTTCTAATTAATGTTAAATTGAAAATATTTTATATTATATTTCTTGGTGGATTTAACAGTATTTCATCTGGTTTTTAAAGAATTTTAAATATGACTTGAACGTTGAACGGTTAAAAACGTAAAACAATAAAAAAAAAGTTTAGAATATTTCACATCGTTTAATAGCTAAAATTTAAGATAATAAATTACCCTCCTACCTAAAAAAATTCAAAATTTAAATTTTTAAAAAGTTTTTAATATCATTAAAATTTTGAATATCATACTTAGAACGCACAGTGTAGAAAATAGTATATATAATATGAAATATAAGTTATAGCCGGGTCACAAATTTATATTCTACATCTTATTTCGTTGAAAAAATGTAATTTGTAGAAAGAGATGTAGAATATAATTTATACATTGGGTTGAAAATAATATTAATTACTAAAAATGTTTTAAAATATCTATTTTTTTTTCAAACAAATTCTCTCGAGTAGTATATCAAATATCATCTAGATTATATAGAAGCAAACGACTAAAATGCTGTAAAATTTCTCACACAAAAATTATTATCAAATATCATATCAGTTTGTCTTATTTAACGTCGGGTACTGTGCAATTGTATATATAACATTAAAGTAACAACATTACGATGTATTTTTTGATAAAGTAGGTACATAGTATATGATATAAAAACAAAAACAATAAGTTCCTATTCGCTTTTCCTTGATACTACACATAATACCACATGACAAATAAATTGCAACAACAAAATATTTTGAGCAAAACAATATACTTATATACACTCGATTATGTACACTTCTCAATATCAATGCACATAGAAAAAAGAAAAGAAAGAGAATGAAAGAAATAACGATTATAGTAAAGTATGTACGTGTACAGCATGATACCAATGATATCACAAACAATAAACATACGTATAATGATACACATTAATTTGTACATACATTTGTGTATACCTAACCATTGAAAGTACTAAATTATAAATATAAATAATTATAAAAATTGATGCGTTGGAGCAAATTTTCTAAGTGCTCCATTCTAACGCATACCTCATAGAAAAAACTAAATAATATTTGTATGCGATGCTTTCTGTTTTAATATGTAGATATTAAAATTTTTTCATGCGTTGGAGCAGATAATTTTAGTGCTCCATTGCAATGTATTTATGAATTTAGATTTAGACTGTTTGCTTTGCAGTCTAATAAATAGAAATAATAATCAATCGAATTATCGAATTATGTTGCTTTTGAATGTGGATAGAAATGACAGACAATATACATAAATGATAATAGATGTTTGAATATTTATATATAGATATACGAGTACATGGTGATGGGATATAGGAATATAAGAAATTATATCTACATATTATCACAGACAATATATTGTATACATTATATATATATTATGTATACAGTATACGTATATTCAAATGTAGCACATATAATTTTAATATGTATATCATACTTATATAAGAATGATTTTATATTTTACTTTTAATTTTTTTTAATATCATTTTGGTTTTTGGCTCTCCATTACCATATTGTACATACACATAAAAATTACATATAAAAAAAAATTTTGAATATTTTTCTAAATTTGATATAAATTCATATATCATTAATGGTCTAGAACACATAGATAGTAACATATAGAAATAAGAAATGTATTTTTGTATTATTTGCATAAGTCAAATATTTTTTTTTGAATATTTAAAGTTTTATAAAAAAAATGTAGATTATTTTTGTCGCCCCAAGATTGCAGCGCCCGGAGCAAGTGCTCCAATGGTAGGTGTGGCCCTGATGGTAATTGGTGAACGAGCAAATACAATATAAAATTATTATTCATTACAATCATTATATTCAAGATGTGGGTGTGTGTTAATTTGATTATTCATACGCCATTATAGATTCAATTTTACATTAGATAAATATAGTCTGTAGATATATTATTATATTTATATAATTTTTATACGGCTGTATGACTGCTATGATTCTCTTTATATCGATCATTTCTTTATTGCTGAATATTATATGGTAGTAAGAGCATACATTGACAATGGCAACTGCTAATTGTAAAAATGGGGAAAGTTATAATTAACCAATAAGAAAAAATAAAAAAATGGATGATGTGGTTGTGTGATAATTTAAATAAACATACGCCATTATTGATTTTTCAAATTTAAATGAAACAAATAAGAGATGTAGATATGCAGATGTGGTTGTGTGTTATTTTAAATAAACATACGCCATTATTGATTTTTCAAATTTAAATGAATTGTATATGGGAGTAAGAGCATTCATTGACAATGGTAATCAGGGACGGGCCTAGCAATTTTGGCGCCCGGCGCACTTTTGAAATTTTGCGCCCTTCTTGTTTATGTATACAGGGTGTCCTGAGTTCGGATGCAGGCATTTTTCCAGTCGATAGGTCTTGCTGAGAAACGAAAAAAATCGTAAGGCGCGGGGCGGGAATTTTGGTTCTAATATCAACGAGTGAGTAGAAAGACTTATTTTAGGTCAAGTGACTTGTTTCCTATTTGTGGTCATAATTCACGAAATTCTTGGTCGTTTCGAATTATTTTGCATTCATTGGAAAGGTAATCAATCAGTATTTGCCTTGATACTTAAATTGTACAGATCGGTCCAGTGATGCCAAAAATATGGTACATCAAATTCTAATTTTCATAGAAAAAAATGCTAAATTTTGAGTTTAAGGTTAAATATCTCAAAACTCTACCCTATTTTTTTTTAATTTTCTTTATTTAAAATATTGTCCAATGAATTGCCTTTCATTAGTATTTTATTTTAATTTTATTCAATTTTCTGTCGTGGATTTCGAGTTATGGAAAAAAATGTAACTGTGGGCTCTACCAATTTAATATACATATAATATATATAATATATTTTATAATTGAATAAAATATATGCTGCAAAATGCCTGCACCCGAACTCAGGACACCCTGTATGTTCTTTTCAACACCATCCAAGAGGTAGAACTTGATAGACGCGTTTCTTTTTAATGAGGGCTCCCCGTAGAGGATAATTTTTTTTTCAATATTGCACTCATTTCGAATATTCAAAAAGAAAAATCTTATTAATTTTTGTTATGCAATAAAATACGCGTGAAAAAACCAAATATAATTTTTGAAAAACAATAGCTTAATTTAAAATAATTTTATATTATACATATACGGGGCTTGAATAGCTCGATGGTTGTGTGTCGGTCTTGCGATCTTTGAGATCACGGTTCGAACCCCAGCCAGCGCACTACTCTTGCCCAAGTCGATCAATAATTTTTCCCATCAGCGATGTACACCAGTAACTGATTACTGATGATAAGCTGGATAATATGCATATCTGACATAAAAAAATTACTGATCGGCGGTGCCATGGACTGAGTATCCGCGTGCACTTAATATATACTATATACATTTTTGTATATATGTATATTTAGAAAGAAAGAAAGAAAGAAAGATATTATACATATATAATATTTTGAACTTGCATGCAAATATTTACTGATAAACCCTCTACCATGTATAAAAAAAATTATTCAAACATGCAAAATAAAAATGCAAATATGTAATAGGGTATTTGTTGAATCGTCATTCAACATTTTTATAAATCTGAAAAAAAAATAATGGTATTAAAAATTAAAAATTAAATAAATAATAATAATAACAAATAAATTAATTAATATAAATAACACAAACAGAACAACACAAAAAATAAACAAACAACATAACCAAAACATATCACATATAACATAATACTTAACATACCACAACATAAGTATAACATTAATATGCACAAAACATATAACACAGAAGTATACACAACATAAAAACTGTCTATAAACATAGCACACAAAACAAAACAAAACTATTCACATTACACAAATATATAACATAAAAATTTATGAACACAACATCACAACACTGATATCACAAACATTTATCACAATAAACATAATAAACAAATTATTACTTGCACAAAACAACTAGCACGACACTGAATGATTATTTTAAAAATAAAACAGAAAATATAAAAAAAAAAATATCACAAAACATTGAACACAAAATACTTAATTGAACTACACACTAGCACTACACTTTCATTTTATATAAACAATGAACACTAACAAAAATAAAAACATTGGAAATGGAATAGATATAATATATATATATATATATGTATATATACATACATTACGACCATGTCAAAATTGTCAAACAGAAGCTGAATTACCAGTACCAATAGAGTTATTCACAATCACCATAAATTGTCATTCGAATTAGCAGACACAATTTGAAAAAAAAACGGTTTTATAAAAAAGACGAGTATACATGAGATAAATAGTAGAACATTTCAACAACGGGGAAAAAGAAATTTCCAGAACCGCGAAAATTTAGTATATAAAGGGTTGCGATTCGCAGAAAAATTTGTCTTTTGCAATTACTTGTGTATACTGTCGTGTTGAGACTGAAGCAAGGAAACCAAGAAACCAAATCATCAGCCTGGACGTGTTGAGTCCTTTCAAAATCTAGCGTGTTGAGCTAGTAAGTAGGGAAAAGTTAGGAACTTCTGTAAAAACACTTAGGATTTTTACAGAAATTAGGGAATCGTCGAAATTAAATCCTCGTAAAAACACTTAGAAAATTTCTTAAACAGAAATTTTCTATTGGAAATTCGTCATCAGAAAAAATTGTTAAAGTCAATTTTTTCTAAAAAACTTAGAAAATTTTTCACAAAAAATTTTCTAATAGAGCCGAAATTTTGCATCGCCAAACACTTAAAAAATTTCTTGGATTTAGAAATTTTCTAAGTAAAACATCGCAGAAAAAATATCATTAAAAACTTAAACTATTTTGGAAAAATTAAAATTTTCATCGAGACAGTAAGAGAAATTTTCATCTCGACAGTCATCAATTCCCGACGGCAATCTTCAGTTCACATAACGATTTTTTTTAAAAAAAAAATTTGAAAATTCAAACAATCGTCGTTAAATTGGTATCTTCAGCATCCGTTCTGCAATCAACATAGTTTCTACAACGCCATCTATCCGTGTAGGTCGACCTATACCAACGAATAATTAATTAATTAGTTTTTAAGAACGTATGCAAAATTTGTAGTTAAAGTAAATTTGATATATTTCATTTGTATAAACTCATAAATTTGTTTCGATTGTAACATATTTGTTAAATCTATTGCATAATTACTTCCGATTTAATTGAAATATTGTACATATGCAAAATTTATAATTAAAATTAAAATAATTTTTGTTGTAATAAATTTATAATTTCTTACATTTAGATTACATAACTATTTCCGGTTTGGTTGAAATATTATTTAAAGGAATTATATAATTGAAGATTTTGAATTTTTCATTGAATTAAATTTATTTTGGAATTGAAATACATAGTAAATTGTTTGTAATTTAGTTTTAAGACATTGAATTGTTAGGTTTAAGAGAATATATTTTAAATAAAGTTTGTAACGTAGATTGAAAAACATTGTGTTTTTATTTTATTAAAAAGTTTTGAACCGGCACCTTTTTCTAATTAATGTTAAATTGAAAATATTTTATATTATATTTCTTGGTGGATTTAACAGTATTTCATCTGGTTTTTAAAGAATTTTAAATATGACTTGAACGTTGAACGGTTAAAAACGTAAAACAATAAAAAAAAAGTTTAGAATATTTCACATCGTTTAATAGCTAAAATTTAAGATAATAAATTACCCTCCTACCTAAAAAAATTCAAAATTTAAATTTTTAAAAAGTTTTTAATATCATTAAAATTTTGAATATCATACTTAGAACGCACAGTGTAGAAAATAGTATATATAATATGAAATATAAGTTATAGCCGGGTCACAAATTTATATTCTACATCTTATTTCGTTGAAAAAATGTAATTTGTAGAAAGAGATGTAGAATATAATTTATACATTGGGTTGAAAATAATATTAATTACTAAAAATGTTTTAAAATATCTATTTTTTTTTTCAAACAAATTCTCTCGAGTAGTATATCAAATATCATCTAGATTATATAGAAGCAAACGACTAAAATGCTGTAAAATTTCTCACACAAAAATTATTATCAAATATCATATCAGTTTGTCTTATTTAACGTCGGGTACTGTGCAATTGTATATATAACATTAAAGTAACAACATTACGATGTATTTTTTGATAAAGTACATATAGTATATGATATAAAAACAAAAACAATAAGTTCCTATTCGCTTTTCCTTGATACTACACATAATACCACATGACAAATAAATTGCAACAACAAAATATTTTGAGCAAAACAATATACTTATATACACTCGATTATGTACACTTCTCAATATCAATGCACATAGAAAAAAGAAAAGAAAGAGAATGAAAGAAATAACGATTATAGTAAAGTCTGTACGTGTACAGCATGATACCAATGATACCACAAACAATAAACATACGTATAATGATACACATTAATTTGTACATACATTTGTGTATACCTAACCATTGAAAGTACTAAATTATAAATATAAATAATTATAAAAATTGATGCGTTGGAGCAAATTTTCTAAGTGCTCCATTCTAACGCATACCTCATAGAAAAAACTAAATAATATTTGTATGCGATGCTTTCTGTTTTAATATGTAGATATTAAAATTTTTTCATGCGTTGGAGCAGATAATTTTAGTGCTCCATTGCAATGTATTTATGAATTTAGATTTAGACTGTTTGCTTTGCAGTCTAATAAATAGAAATAATAATCAATCGAATTATCGAATTATGTTGCTTTTGAATGTGGATAGAAATGACAGACAATATACATAAATGATATAATAGATGTTTGAATATTTATATATAGATATACGAGTACATGGTGATGGGATATAGGAATATAAGAAATTATATCTACATATTATCACAGACAATACACTCAGAAAAATTATCCATGCTAAACATTTAAGTACGCGAGTTTTAAATTAAGTAGGAACCTATATTCTTATTTTTAGCAGGACAGTACTTTAAATATACATGTCCGTGGTTGAAATAAGCATGGGAATTCTTTATTTGACAATTTTGCCTGGTTAAATTAAGAATTTCCTATTCATGCTCAAATTGATACTCTAATAGTATTTTGATATTAACAGTTACTGTTTTCAAGTTCGACCGTGCTAATTTTAGCACGCGTTGACTATCCTTTTAAGTATTCATTACTCAATACAAGCACGTCCCGTTCTTGTTTCAAGCATGACAGTTATATGTATACCATTGAATGAATAAAACTGTATGATGCAACTCTTAAGGCTGGCGTTTACTCAAAGAAAAAATCGAAATCAAAACAACTACATTGAAATTTCTATTCACTACAAACAAAATTATGAGTTTGCATGTGTTTGTGATCTATTCTTCAAGCTGAGCTGAAGATCGTACTCGTGGTGGTATACAGAAATTATACCAACAGCAACAACGCAAACAATTCCAACCTATTTCTTTTCTTTCTACTCAATTTTACTTCTTCTTATTTATTGAATGAATAGGATATGATTTGTTTTTGTATATGGAAAGTAAACTGAAAAATTATATATTATATATTATCTATTCTCCTTGTATACATTTTGTTGTTTTGACTGTTCATAAGATGTATACAGTTTACTGTATAATACTGTTCAAGGGTTTATGTACATTTCAATATGCAATATTGTTCATTTCGTTTACTCTGTCAGTATTTCACAGATCAATGTTTTATATTTCAATTTTGTGAGGCAGGTCAGTACAACCAGTACAACTGATTTACTTACCGCACATAATTATGATTTCATATTTTTTATCTGTTTATTTTATCAAATCAAAATTTTTGTCATTATGTTACTTTACTTTCTGTGGTTTTTTTTTTTATTTATTTCTACTAGTCCTCTTTTTCTTTTATTTGTAAATTTCATGGGTATCTGAAGGGCGTATCTAACCCAAAATTTTTTCAATTCTTATATTATATGATGACCGAAGATAGAAGAAGCAAAAAAAATTTTCAGGAAAAAAAAACATCGCATATAGCAAAACGATGCAAAAAAAACAGTGTATAATCATTGAAAAACATATCTTATATAAGCTTGTCTGCTATCGTGATGTATATTGTATTGTGTATAATATATAATATACATAATCATAACTAAACTAGTTTTCTGGTTTATTTATTGTTACATTACAATATAAGCATTGCGTTATAGGGTTAGAGTTAGTGTCGTTAGTGAATTGATAAAATATCAAAAACCCGACCATCTACAGTCCTATAAACAAAATTATATTACACATGCACAGGTTGAAAAACTACAAATATCCAGACAATCAATCATACAGTACAAAAAATATTCATGCTACATATTTTTTATAATATATATTGTACTACATGGGGTAGTAGATATATAACACAATAATTATACTTATTTTACTATCTAGTATCCTGCAAACAAAATTATGTATATCACCAAATTACCAAATATATTTATATATATATTTTATATATCTTATATTATAGATATATATATCTTATACCACCTTATACATATATATATCTATACATCTTATGCTTATATATATCTTCATACAATATACAATATCATTAGGTTACGCCTTACTCCAGGTACTTTATTCTTAGTGCTTATTATACACATTATACACAATATACATTGTACATACATGTACATCATAATAGCAAGTGAATGATTTGCTATGGTTTGCTATTGGTTTGCTATGCCATGTTCTTTTTTTGTTTTTTTGTTTGTACCACTCACACATATATAATATTTTTATTCATATAAATTGAATAAACGTATCGGTGAAAAATTGATATATTTAGACCCGAAAGTTATGCAAAATATTTTTATTATCTGTGACAAAATTTTTGTGAAAAATAGGAATTTTATATTACTAATAATTCTGAAATAATGTAAAAACTTTTATTTTTCTACTTCGAAATCGAAAAAAGAACATTCAAATTACCTTATATGAAAATTTCAGTACAATACGCAATCATATACCAATAAAAAATTACATTTAAAATCTATACATTTTTTGAAAAAAACCTTCTTTTTTCAAAGCGTTATACTGGACTAATAAGGACAAAAATCAAAAAAGTGGCTCCATTATTCCCAATAAATTCCTTCAAAATATATATGTTCGAAATTTGAAGAAAATCGGATAATATTTAATGACTTTTTTGGTACCAAAGTGGGTGAAATTTTGAAAATTTTCAAACTTTGATGCCATATATCTCAAAAACAAAAACTTTTTTCAAAAATCCACTTACATTATTCCCAACAAAACTGATTGATACTTCTTTGTTTCAAATTTCAAGCAAATTGGCCCAAAAACAACCGAGATATTTGGTACCAAAGTTAGCGATTTTCACTACTCCCAGTACATGGTCCTCTTAATCTCATATTGTATTGAACTGTTGAATGTGTCGGAGTTAAATTTTTATCTTTGAAAGTGAAATTTTTAGGTGGCGTTAAGTTTGAAATAAATTTTCTAAAAAAAGTGAATTTTGAATATATGTATTTATGGTAAGTAAGCTTTTATTGTTCTATACGTAAATTTTTATAAAACGCTATAGCATTAATTAAATTAATAACTAATTTACTAAATCTGTGTTACTTCCACTTGTTTTGTCCATACAAATTGATTTAATGCATTTTGTATTTCTATATTTTTTCATATTCTAGATTCACGAATTTTCCAACTTAACTTTCTGTGAAAGCTTAACATTTAAAGGGACAGCTTATAAGAAGAGTTTCTTTTTGACAAAGACTGAAGATTATAAGGTGTATGAAATCATAGACTGTATTATTTGCAACTCTAAAGTATATTTTGTTGTTGTTGTTGTTTCACAAAAAATTTTCTAATAGAGCCGAAATTTTGCATCGCCAAACACTTAAAAAATTTCTTGGATTTAGAAATTTTCTAAGTAAAACATCGCAGAAAAAATATCATTAAAAACTTAAACTATTTTGGAAAAATTAAAATTTTCATCGAGACAGTAAGAGAAATTTTCATCTCGACAGTCATCAATTCCCGACGGCAATCTTCAGTTCACATAACGATTTTTTTTAAAAAAAAAATTTGAAAATTCAAACAATCGTCGTTAAATTGGTATCTTCAGCATCCGTTCTGCAATCAACATAGTTTCTACAACGCCATCTATCCGTGTAGGTCGACCTATACCAACGAATAATTAATTAATTAGTTTTTAAGAACGTATGCAAAATTTGTAGTTAAAGTAAATTTGATATATTTCATTTGTATAAACTCATAAATTTGTTTCGATTGTAACATATTTGTTAAATCTATTGCATAATTACTTCCGATTTAATTGAAATATTGTACATATGCAAAATTTATAATTAAAATTAAAATAATTTTTGTTGTAATAAATTTATAATTTCTTACATTTAGATTACATAACTATTTCCGGTTTGGTTGAAATATTATTTAAAGGAATTATATAATTGAAGATTTTGAATTTTTCATTGAATTAAATTTATTTTGGAATTGAAATACATAGTAAATTGTTTGTAATTTAGTTTTAAGACATTGAATTGTTAGGTTTAAGAGAATATATTTTAAATAAAGTTTGTAACGTAGATTGAAAAACATTGTGTTTTTATTTTATTAAAAAGTTTTGAACCGGCACCTTTTTCTAATTAATGTTAAATTGAAAATATTTTATATTATATTTCTTGGTGGATTTAACAGTATTTCATCTGGTTTTTAAAGAATTTTAAATATGACTTGAACGTTGAACGGTTAAAAACGTAAAACAATAAAAAAAAAGTTTAGAATATTTCACATCGTTTAATAGCTAAAATTTAAGATAATAAATTACCCTCCTACCTAAAAAAATTCAAAATTTAAATTTTTAAAAAGTTTTTAATATCATTAAAATTTTGAATATCATACTTAGAACGCACAGTGTAGAAAATAGTATATATAATATCAAATATAAGTTATAGCCGGGTCACAAATTTATATTCTACATCTTATTTCGTTGAAAAAATGTAATTTGTAGAAAGAGATGTAGAATATAATTTATACATTGGGTTGAAAATAATATTAATTACTAAAAATGTTTTAAAATATCTATTTTTTTTTTCAAACAAATTCTCTCGAGTAGTATATCAAATATCATCTAGATTATATAGAAGCAAACGACTAAAATGCTGTAAAATTTCTCACACAAAAATTATTATCAAATATCATATCAGTTTGTCTTATTTAACGTCGGGTACTGTGCAATTGTATATATAACATTAAAGTAACAACATTACGATGTATTTTTTGATAAAGTACATAGTATATGATATAAAAACAAAAACAATAAGTTCCTATTCGCTTTTCCTTGATACTACACATAATACCACATGACAAATAAATTGCAACAACAAAATATTTTGAGCAAAACAATATACTTATATACACTCGATTATGTACACTTCTCAATATCAATGCACATAGAAAAAAGAAAAGAAAGAGAATGAAAGAAATAACGATTATAGTAAAGTCTGTACGTGTACAGCATGATACCAATGATACCACAAACAATAAACATACGTATAATGATACACATTAATTTGTACATACATTTGTGTATACCTAACCATTGAAAGTACTAAATTATAAATATAAATAATTATAAAAATTGATGCGTTGGAGCAAATTTTCTAAGTGCTCCATTCTAACGCATACCTCATAGAAAAAACTAAATAATATTTGTATGCGATGCTTTCTGTTTTAATATGTAGATATTAAAATTTTTTCATGCGTTGGAGCAGATAATTTTAGTGCTCCATTGCAATGTATTTATGAATTTAGATTTAGACTGTTTGCTTTGCAGTCTAATAAATAGAAATAATAATCAATCGAATTATCGAATTATGTTGCTTTTGAATGTGGATAGAAATGACAGACAATATACATAAATGATAATAGATGTTTGAATATTTATATATAGATATACGAGTACATGGTGATGGGATATAGGAATATAAGAAATTATATCTACATATTATCACAGACAATATATTGTATACATTATATATATATTATGTATACAGTATACGTATATTCAAATGTAGCACATATAATTTTAATATGTATATCATACTTATATAAGAATGATTTTATATTTTACTTTTAATTTTTTTTAATATCATTTTGGTTTTTGGCTCTCCATTCCCATATTGTACATACACATAAAAATTACATATAAAAAAAAAATTTTGAATATTTTTCTAAATTTGATATAAATTCATATATCATTAATGGTCTAGAACACATAGATAGTAACATATAGAAATAAGAAATGTATTTTTGTATTATTTGCATAAGTCAAATATTTTTTTTTGAATATTTATATAAAAAGTTTTATAAAAAAAATGTAGATTATTTTTGTCGCCCCAAGATTGCAGCGCCCGGAGCAAGTGCTCCAATGGTAGGTGCGACCCTGATGGTAATTGGTGAACGAGCAAATACAATATAAAATTATTATTCATTACAATCATTATATTCAAGATGTGGGTGTGTGTTAATTTGATTATTCATACACCATTATAGATTCAATTTTACATTTGATAAATATAGTCTGTAGATATATTATTATATTTATATAATTTTTAACCGGCTGTATGACTGCTATGATTCTCTTTATATCGATCATTTCTTCACTGCTGAATATTATATGGGAGTAAGAGCATACATTGACAATGGCAAATGCTAATTGTAAAAATGGGGAAAGTTATAATTAACCAATAAGAAAAAATAAAAAAATGGATGATGTGGTTGTGTGATAATTTAAATAAACATACGCCATTATTGATTTTTCAAATTTAAATGAAACAAATAAGAGATGTAGATATGCAGATGTGGTTGTGTGTTATTTTAAATAAACATACGCCATTATTGATTTTTCAAATTTAAATGAATTGTATATGGGAGTAAGAGCATTCATTGACAATGGTAATCAGGGACGGGCCTAGCAATTTTGGCGCCCGGCGCACTTTTGAAATTTTGCGCCCTTCGTGTTTATGTATACAGGGTGTCCTGAGTTCGGATGCAGGCATTTTTCCAGTCGATAGGTCTTGCTGAGAAACGAAAAAAATCGTAAGGCGCGGGGCGGGAATTTTGGTTCTAATATCAACGAGTGAGTAGAAAGACTTTTTTTAGGTCAAGTGACTTGTTTCCTATTTGTGGTCATAATTCACGAAATTCTTGGTCGTTTCGAATTATTTTGCATTCATTGGAAAGATAATCAATCAGTATTTGCCTTGATACTTAAATTGTGCAGATCGGTCCAGTGATGCCAAAAATATGGTACATCAAATTCAAATTTTCATAGAAAAAAATGCTAAATTTTGAGTTTAAGGTTAAATATCTCAAAACTTTACCCTATTTTTTTTTAATTTTCTTTATTTAAAATATTGTCCAATGAATTGCCTTTCATTAGTATTTTATTTTAATTTTATTCAATTTTCTGTCGTGGATTTCGAGTTATGGAAAAAAATGTAACTGTGGGCTCTACCAATTTAATATACATATAATATATATAATATATTTTATAATTGAATAAAATATATGCTGCAAAATGCCTGCACCCGAACTCAGGACACCCTGTATGTTCTTTTCAACACCATCCAAGAGGTAGAACTTGATAGACGCGTTTCTTTTTAATGAGGGCTCCCCGTAGAGGATAACTTTTTTTTCAATATTGCACTCATTTCGAATATTCAAAAAGAAAAATCTTATTAATTTTTGTTATGCAATAAAATACGCGTGAAAAAACCAAATATAATTTTTGAAAAACAATAGCTTAATTTAAAATAATTTTATATTATACATATACGGGGCTTGAATAGCTCGATGGTTGTGTGTCGGTCTTGCGATCTTTGAGATCACGGTTCGAACCCCAGCCAGCGCACTACTCTTGCCCAAGTCGATCAATAATTTTTCCCATCAGCGATGTACACCAGTAACTGATTACTGATGATAAGCTGGATAATATGCATATCTGACATAAAAAAATTACTGATCGGCGGTGCCATGGACTGAGTATCCGCGTGCACTTAATATATACTATATACATTTTTGTATATATGTATATTTAGAAAGAAAGAAAGAAAGAAAGATATTATACATATATAATATTTTGAAATTGCATGCAAATATTTACTGATAAACCCTCTACCATGTATAAAAAAAATTATTCAAACATGCAAAATAAAAATGCAAATATGTAATAGGGTATTTGTTGAATCGTCATTCAACAGTTTTATAAATCTGAAAAAAAAAGAAAGAAAAAAAAATAATGGTATTAAAAATTAAAAATTAAATAAATAATAATAATAACAAATAAATTAATTAATATAAATAACACAAACAGAACAACACAAAAAATAAACAAACAACATAACCAAAACATATCACATATAACATACTGCCTTATCATGATATTCGAAGACGAAACGTTTCGTATCGTCTTGTTAAAAACGCGATCATGATATTCGAAACGTTCCAATTTCAAACGATTTTCATCGTCTACTCAGTCGATAGCATTTTGTTCATCGTTTACATATAAATTTATTTTTTTTTTTGGTTTTTAATAGAATTTTTTTTATTTAAAGCATATTACTAATATTTGTGAATATTAATATTGAATTAATTTTTTTAAATAAATGGAAATTATTATTAAAAATGATATTTCAAAACATCAACAAAATAATAGAAATGACATCGAACCCTTTTTTCTTACAACAAAATTGGAAATTGTATGAATTAAACATTAAAGCTTCGTTTTTATAAAGGATTTATATTGTACCACTATGTACCACGGTACCACTTAATATTCGAAACGATGAAGGTTCATAATAGCAATTTTATATCGTATCGTTTCGTTTCATCGTTTCATCGTTTCATCGTCTTCGAATATCATGATAAGGCGGATAATACTTAACATACCACAACATAAGTATAACATTAATATGCACAAAACATATAACACAGAAGTATACACAACATAAAAACTGTCTATAAACATAAACATAAACTGTCTATAGCACACAAAACAAAACAAAACTATTCACATTACACAAATATATAACATAAAAATTTATGAACACAACATCACAACACTGATATCACAAACATTTATCACAATAAACATAATAAACAAATTATTACTTGCACAAAACAACTAGCACGACACTGAATCATTATTTTAAAAATAAAACAGAAAATATAAAAAAAAAAATATCACAAAACATTGAACACAAAATACTTAATTGAACTACACACTAGCACTACACTTTCATTTTATATAAACAATGAACACTAACAAAAATAAAAACATTGGAAATGGAATAGATATAATATATATATATATATATGCATATATACATACATTACGACCATGTCAAAATTGTCAAACAGAAGCTGAATTACCAGTACCAATAGAGTTATTCACAAACACCATAAATTGCCATTCGAAACAGAAATTTTCTATTGGAAATTCGTCATCAGAAAAAATTGTTAAAGTCAATCAACAATTATCACACACAACTAAATCATATCAGTTTGTCTTATTTAACATCGGGTACCGTGCAATTGTATATATAACATTAAAGTAACAACATTACGATGTATTTTTTGATAAAGTACATAGTATATGATATAAAAACAAAAACAATAAGTTCCTATTCGCTTTTCCATGATACTACACATAATACCACATGACAAATAAATTGCAACA
The DNA here is from genome assembly GCA_951394055.1 of Villa cingulata. NCBI lineage: Eukaryota > Metazoa > Arthropoda > Insecta > Diptera > Bombyliidae > Villa > Villa cingulata. The sequence goes on along the minus strand of OX596019.1, from coordinate 23,921,131 downwards.
ACAAAATATTTTGAGCAAAACAATATACTTATATACACTCGATTATGTACACTTCTCAATATCAATGCACATAGAAAAAAGAAAAGAAAGAGAATGAAAGAAATAACGATTATAGTAAAGTCTGTACGTGTACAGCATGATACCAATGATACCACAAACAATAAACATACGTATAATGATACACATTAATTTGTACATAGTACATTTGTGTATACCTAACCATTGAAAGTACTAAATTATAAATATAAATAATTATAAAAATTGATGCGTTGGAGCAAATTTTCTAAGTGCTCCATTCTAACGCATACCTCATAGAAAAAACTAAATAATATTTGTATGCGATGCTTTCTGTTTTAATATGTAGATATTAAAATTTTTTCATGCGTTGGAGCAGATAATTTTAGTGCTCCATTGCAATGTATTTATGAATTTAGATTTAGACTGTTTGCTTTGCAGTCTAATAAATAGAAATAATAATCAATCTCATTATCGAATTATGTTGCTTTTGAATGTGGATAGAAATGACAGACAATATACATAAATGATAATAGATGTTTGAATATTTATATATAGATATACGAGTACATGGTGATGGGATATAGGAATATAAGAAATTATATCTACATATTATCACAGACAATACACTCAGAAAAATTATCCATGCTAAACATTTAAGTACGCGAGTTTTAAATTAAGTAGGGACCTATATTCTTATTTTTAGCAGGACAGTACTTTAAATATACATGTCCGTGGTTGAAATAAGCACGGGAATTCTTTATTTGACAATTTTGCCTGGTTAAATTTAGAATTTCCTATTCATGCTCAAATTGATACTCTAATAGTATGTTGATATTAACAGTTACTGTTTTCAAGTTCGACCGTGCTAATTTTAAGCACGCGTTGACTATCCTTTTAAGTATTCATTACTCAATACAAGCACGTCCCGTTCTTGTTTCAAGCATGACAGTTATATGTATACCATTGAATGAATAAAACTGTATGATGCAACTCTAAATCTCATATTGTATTGAACTGTTGAATGTGTCGGAGTTAAATTTTTATCTTTGAAAGTGAAATTTTTAGGTGGCGTTAAGTTTGGAATAAATTTTCTAAAAAAAGTGAATTTTGAATATATGTATTTATGGTAAGTAAGCTTTTATTGTTCTATACGTAAATTTTTATAAAACGCTATAGCATTAATTAAATTAATAACTAATTTACTAAATCTGTGTTACTTCCACTTGTTTTGTCCATACAAATTGATTTAATGCATTTTGTATTTCTATATGTTTTCATATTCTAGATTCACGAATTTTCCAACTTAACTTTCTGTGAAAGCTTAACATTTAAAGGGACAGCTTATAAGAAGAGTTTCTTTTTGACAAAGACTGAAGATTATAAGGTGTATGAAATCATAGACTGTATTATTTGCAACTCTAAAGTATATTTTGTTGTTGTTGTTGTTTCACAAAAAATTTTCTAATAGAGCCGAAATTTTGCATCGCCAAACACTTAAAAAATTTCTTGGATTTAGAAATTTTCTAAGTAAAACATCGCAGAAAAAATATCATTAAAAACTTAAACTATTTTGGAAAAATTAAAATTTCAAATTGTGTCGAATTATGTTGCTTTTGAATGTGGATAGAAATGACAGACAATATACATAAATGATAATAGATGTTTGAATATTTATATATAGATATACGAGTACATGGTGATGGGATATAGGAATATAAGAAATTATATCTACATATTATCACAGACAATATATTGTATACATTATATATATATTATGTATACAGTATACGTATATTCAAATGTAGCACATATAATTTTAATATGTACATATATCATACTTATATAAGAATGATTTTATATTTTACTTTTAATTTTTTTTAATATCATTTTGGTTTTTGGCTCTCCATTCCCATATTGTACATACACATAAAAATTACATATAAAAAAAAAATTTTGAATATTTTTCTAAATTTGATATAAATTCATATATCATTAATGGTCTAGAACACATAGATAGTAACATATAGAAATAAGAAATGTATTTTTGTATTATTTGCATAAGTCAAATATTTTTTTTTGAATATTTAAAGTTTTATAAAAAAAATGTAGATTATTTTTGTCGCCCCAAGATTGCAGCGCCCGGAGCAAGTGCTCCAATGGTAGGTGCGACCCTGATGGTAATTGGTGAACGAGCAAATACAATATAAAATTATTATTAATCATTACAATCATTATATTCAAGATGTGGGTGTGTGTTAATTTGATTATTCATACGCCATTATAGATTCAATTTTACATTTGATAAATATAGTCTGTAGATATATTATTATATTTATATAATTTTTATACGGCTGTATGACTGCTATGATTCTCTTTATATCGATCATTTCTTTACTGCTGAATATTAGATGGGAGTAAGAGCATACATTGACAATGGCAACTGCTAATTGTAAAAATGGGGAAAGTTATAATTAACCAATAAGAAAAAATAAAAAAATGGATGATGTGGTTGTGTGATAATTTAAATAAACATACGCCATTATTGATTTTTCAAATTTAAATGAAACAAATAAGAGATGTAGATATGCAGATGTGGTTGTGTGTTATTTTAAATAAACATACGCCATTATTGATTTTTCAAATTTAAATGAATTGTATATGGGAGTAAGAGCATTCATTGACAATGGTAATCAGGGACGGGCCTAGCAATTTTGGCGCCCGGCGCACTTTTGAAATTTTGCGCCCTTCTTGTTTATGTATACAGGGTGTCCTGAGTTCGGATGCAGGCATTTTTCCAGTCGATAGGTCTTGCTGAGAAACGAAAAAAATCGTAAGGCGCGGGGCGGGAATTTTGGTTCTAATATCAACGAGTGAGTAGAAAGACTTATTTTAGGTCAAGTGACTTGTTTCCTATTTGTGGTCATAATTCACGAAATTCTTGGTCGTTCCGAATTATTTTGCATTCATTGGAAAGATAATCAATCAGTATTTGCCTTGATACTTAAATTGTGCAGATCGGTCCAGTGATGCCAAAAATATGGTACATCAAATTCAAATTTTCATAGAAAAAAATGCTAAATTTTGAGTTTAAGGTTAAATATCTCAAAACTTTACCCTATTTTTTTTTAATTTTCTTTATTTAAAATATTGTCCAATGAATTGCCTTTCATTAGTATTTTATTTTAATTTTATTCAATTTTCTGTCGTGGATTTCGAGTTATGGAAAAAAATGTAACTGTGGGCTCTACCAATTTAATATACATATAATATATATAATATATTTTATAATTGAATAAAATATATGCTCTAAAATGCCTGCACCCGAACTCAGGACACCCTGTATAATCTTTTCAACACCATCCAAGAGGTAGAACTTGATAGACGCGTTTCTTTTTAATGAGGGCTCCCAGTAGAGGATTAAATTTTTTTCAATATTGCACTCATTTCGAATATTCAAAAAGAAAAATCTTATTAATTTTTGTTATGCAATAAAATACGCGTGAAAAAACCAAATATAATTTTTGAAAAACAATAGCTTAATTTAAAATAATTTTATATTATACATATACGGGGCTTGAATAGCTCGATGGTTGTGTGTCGGTCTTGCGATCTTTGAGATCACGGTTCGAACCCCAGCCAGCGCACTACTCTTGCCCAAGTCGATCAATAATTTTTCCCATCAGCGATGTACACCAGTAACTGATTACTGATGATAAGCTGGATAATATGCATATCTGACATAAAAAAATTACTGATCGGCGGTGCCATGGACTGAGTATCCGCGTGCACTTAATATATACTATATACATTTTTGTATATATGTATATTTAGAAAGAAAGAAAGAAAGAAAGATATTATACATATATAATATTTTGAACTTGCATGCAAATATTTACTGATAAACCCTCTACCATGTATAAAAAAAATTATTCAAACATGCAAAATAAAAATGCAAATATGTAATAGGGTATTTGTTGAATCGTCATTCAACATTTTTATAAATCTGAAAAAAAAGAAAGAAAAAAAAATAATGGTATTAAAAATTAAAAATTAAATAAATAATAATAATAACAAATAAATTAATTAATATAAATAACACAAACAGAACAACACAAAAAATAAACATAAGTATAACATAACATGCACAAAACATATAACACAGAAGTATACACAACATAAAAACTGTCTATAAACATAGCACACAAAACAAAACAAAACTATTCACATTACACAAATATATAACATAAAAATTTATGAACACAACATCACAACACTGATATCACAAACATTTATCACAATAAACATAATAAACAAATTATTACTTGCACAAAACAACTAGCACGACACTGAATCATTATTTTAAAAATAAAACAGAAAATATAAAAAAAAAAATATCACAAAACATTGAACACAAAATACTTAATTGAACTACACACTAGCACTACACTTTCATTTTATATAAACAATGAACACTAACAAAAATAAAAACATTGGAAATGGAATACATATAATATATATATATATATATATGTATATATACATACATTACGACCATGTCAAAATTGTCAAACAGAAGCTGAATTACCAGTACCAATAGAGTTATTCACAATCACCATAAATTGTCATTCGAATTAGCAGACACAATTTGAAAAAAAAACGGTTTTATAAAAAAGACGAGTATACATGAGATAAATAGTAGAACATTTCAACAACGGGGAAAAAGAAATTTCCAGAACCGCGAAAATTTAGTATATAAAGGGTTGCGATTCGCAGAAAAATTTGTCTTTTGCAATTACTTGTGTATACTGTCGTGTTGAGACTGAAGCAAGGAAACCAAGAAACCAAATCATCAGCCTGGACGTGTTGAGTCCTTTCAAAATCTAGCGTGTTGAGCTAGTAAGTAGGGAAAAGTTAGGAACTTCTGTAAAAACACTTAGGATTTTTACAGAAATTAGGGAATCGTCGAAATTAAATCCTCGTAAAAACACTTAGAAAATTTCTTAAACAGAAATTTTCTATTGGAAATTCGTCATCAGAAAAAATTGTTAAAGTCAATTTTTTCTAAAAAACTTAGAAAATTTTTCACAAAAAATTTTCTAATAGAGCCGAAATTTTGCATCGCCAAACACTTAAAAAATTTCTTGGATTTAGAAATTTTCTAAGTAAAACATCGCAGAAAAAATATCATTAAAAACTTAAACTATTTTGGAAAAATTAAAATTTTCATCGAGACAGTAAGAGAAATTTTCATCTCGACAGTCATCAATTCCCGACGGCAATCTTCAGTTCACATAACGATTTTTTTTAAAAAAAAAATTTGAAAATTCAAACAATCGTCGTTAAATTGGTATCTTCAGCATCCGTTCTGCAATCAACATAGTTTCTACAACGCCATCTATCCGTGTAGGTCGACCTATACCAACGAATAATTAATTAATTAGTTTTTAAGAACGTATGCAAAATTTGTAGTTAAAGTAAATTTGATATATTTCATTTGTATAAACTCATAAATTTGTTTCGATTGTAACATATTTGTTAAATCTATTGCATAATTACTTCCGATTTAATTGAAATATTGTACATATGCAAAATTTATAATAAAAATTAAAATAATTTTTGTTGTAATAAATTTATAATTTCTTACATTTAGATTACATAACTATTTCCGGTTTGGTTGAAATATTATTTAAAGGAATTATATAATTGAAGATTTTGAATTTTTCATTGAATTAAATTTATTTTGGAATTGAAATACATAGTAAATTGTTTGTAATTTAGTTTTAAGACATTGAATTGTTAGGTTTAAGAGAATATATTTTAAATAAAGTTTGTAACGTAGATTGAAAAACATTGTGTTTTTATTTTATTAAAAAGTTTTGAACCGGCACCTTTTTCTAATTAATGTTAAATTGAAAATATTTTATATTATATTTCTTGGTGGATTTAACAGTATTTCATCTGGTTTTTAAAGAATTTTAAATATGACTTGAACGTTGAACGGTTAAAAACGTAAAACAATAAAAAAAAAGTTTAGAATATTTCACATCGTTTAATAGCTAAAATTTAAGATAATAAATTACCCTCCTACCTAAAAAAATTCAAAATTTAAATTTTTAAAAAGTTTTTAATATCATTAAAATTTTGAATATCATACTTAGAACGCACAGTGTAGAAAATAGTATATATAATATGAAATATAAGTTATAGCCGGGTCACAAATTTATATTCTACATCTTATTTCGTTGAAAAAATGTAATTTGTAGAAAGAGATGTAGAATATAATTTATACATTGGGTTGAAAATAATATTAATTACTAAAAATGTTTTAAAATATCTATTTTTTTTTTCAAACAAATTCTCTCGAGTAGTATATCAAATATCATCTAGATTATATAGAAGCAAACGACTAAAATGCTGTAAAATTTCTCACACAAAAATTATTATCAAATATCATATCAGTTTGTCTTATTTAACGTCGGGTACTGTGCAATTGTATATATAACATTAAAGTAACAACATTACGATGTATTTTTTGATAAAGTACATAGTATATGATATAAAAACAAAAACAATAAGTTCCTATTCGCTTTTCCTTGATACTACACATAATACCACATGACAAATAAATTGCAACAACAAAATATTTTGAGCAAAACAATATACTTATATACACTCGATAATGTACACTTCTCAATATCAATGCACATAGAAAAAAGAAAAGAAAGAGAATGAAAGAAATAACGATTATAGTAAAGTCTGTACGTGTACAGCATGATACCAATGATATCACAAACAATAAACATACGTATAATGATGCACATTAATTTGTACATACATTTGTGTATACCTAACCATTGAAAGTACTAAATTATAAATATAAATAATTATAAAAATTGATGCGTTGGAGCAAATTTTCTAAGTGCCCCATTCTAACGCATACCTCATAGAAAAAACTAAATAATATTTGTATGCGATGCTTTCTGTTTTAATATGTAGATATTAAAATTTTTTCATGCGTTGGAGCAGATAATTTTAGTGCTCCATTGCAATGTATTTATGAATTTAGATTTAGACTGTTTGCTTTGCAGTCTAATAAATAGAAATAATAATCAATCTCATTATCGAATTATGTTGCTTTTGAATGTGGATAGAAATGACAGACAATATACATAAATGATAATAGATGTTTGAATATTTATATATAGATATACGAGTACATGGTGATGGGATATAGGAATATAAGAAATTATATCTACATATTATCACAGACAATATATATTGTATACATTATATATATATTATGTATACAGTATACGTATATTCAAATGTAGCACATATAATTTTAATATGTATATCATACTTATATAAGAATGATTTTATATTTTACTTTTAATTTTTTTTAATATAATTTTGGTTTTTGGCTCTCCATTACCATATTGTACATACACATAAAAATTACATATAAAAAAAAATTTTTGAATATTTTTCTAAATTTGATATAAATTCATATATCATTAATGGTCTAGAACACATAGATAGTAACATATAGAAATAAGAAATGTATTTTTGTATTATTTGCATAAGTCAAATATTTTTTTTTTGAATATTTATATAAAAAGTTTTATAAAAAAAATGTAGATTATTTTTAGCGCCCAAGATTGCAGCGCCCGGAGCAAGTGCTCCAATGGTAGGTGCGGCCCTGATGGTAATTGGTGAACGAGCAAATACAATATAAAATTATTATTCATGACTATCATTATATTCAAGATGTGGGTGTGTGTTAATTTGATTATTCATACGCCATTATAGATTCAATTTTACATTAGATAAATATAGTCTGTAGATATACTATATTATTATATTTATATAATTTTTATACGGCTGTATGACTGCTATGATTCTCTTTATATCGATCATTTCTTTACTGCTGAATATTATATGGGAGTAAGAGCATACATTGACAATGGCAACTGCTAATTGTAAAAATGGGGAAAGTTATAATTAACCAATAAGAAAAAATAAAAAAATGGATGATGTGGTTGTGTGATAATTTAAATAAACATACGCCATTATTGATTTTTCAAATTTAAATGAAACAAATAAGAGATGTAGATATGCAGATGTGGTTGTGTGTTATTTTAAATAAACATACGCCATTATTGATTTTTCAAATTTAAATGAATTGTATATGGGAGTAAGAGCATTCATTGACAATGGTAATCAGGGACGGGCCTAGCAATTTTGGCGCCCGGCGCACTTTTGAAATTTTGCGCCCTTCTTGTTTATGTATACAGGGTGTCCTGAGTTCGGATGCAGGCATTTTTCCAGTCGATAGGTCTTGCTGAGAAACGAAAAAAATCGTAAGGCGCGGGGCGGGAATTTTGGTTCTAATATCAACGAGTGAGTAGAAAGACTTTTTTTAGGTCAAGTGACTTGTTTCCTATTTGTGGTCATAATTCACGAAATTCTTGGTCGTTTCGAATTATTTTGCTTTCATTGGAAAGATAATCAATCAGTATTTGCCTTGATACTTAAATTGTACAGATCGGTCCAGTGATGCCAAAAATATGGTACATCAAATTCAAATTTTCATAGAAAAAAATGCTAAATTTTGAGTTTAAGGTTAAATATCTCAAAACTCTACCCTATTTTTTTTTAATTTTCTTTATTTAAAATATTGTCCAATGAATTGCCTTTCATTAGTATTTTATTTTAATTTTATTCAATTTTCTGTCGTGGATTTCGAGTTATGGAAAAAAATGTAACTGTGGGCTCTACCAATTTAATATACATATAATATATATAATATATTTTATAATTGAATAAAATATATGCTGCAAAATGCCTGCACCCGAACTCAGGACACCCTGTATGTTCTTTTCAACACCATCCAAGAGGTAGAACTTGATAGACGCGTTTCTTTTTAATGAGGGCTCCCCGTAGAGGATAATTTTTTTTTCAATATTGCACTCATTTCGAATATTCAAAAAGAAAAATCTTATTAATTTTTGTTATGCAATAAAATACGCGTGAAAAAACCAAATATAATTTTTGAAAAACAATAGCTTAATTTAAAATAATTTTATATTATACATATACGGGGCTTGAATAGCTCGATGGTTGTGTGTCGGTCTTGCGATCTTTGAGATCACGGTTCGAACCCCAGCCAGCGCACTACTCTTGCCCAAGTCGATCAATAATTTTTCCCATCAGCGATGTACACCAGTAACTGATTACTGATGATAAGCTGGATAATATGCATATCTGACATAAAAAAATTACTGATCGGCGGTGCCATGGACTGAGTATCCGCGTGCACTTAATATATACTATATACATTTTTGTATATATGTATATTTAGAAAGAAAGAAAGAAAGAAAGATATTATACATATATAATATTTTGAACTTGCATGCAAATATTTACTGATAAACCCTCTACCATGTATAAAAAAAATTATTCAAACATGCAAAATAAAAATGCAAATATGTAATAGGGTATTTGTTGAATCGTCATTCAACATTTTTATAAATCTGAAAAAAAAAGAAAGAAAAAAAATAATGGTATTAAAAATTAAAAATTAAATAAATAATAATAATAACAAATAAATTAATTAATATAAATAACACAAACAGAACAACACAAAAAATAAACAAACAACATAACCAAAACATATCACATATAACATAATACTTAACATACCACAACATAAGTATAACATTAATATGCACAAAACATATAACACAGAAGTATACACAACATAAAAACTGTCTATAAACATAGCACACAAAACAAAACAAAACTATTCACATTACACAAATATATAACATAAAAATTTATGAACACAACATCACAACACTGATATCACAAACATTTATCACAATAAACATAATAAACAAATTATTACTTGCACAAAACAACTAGCACGACACTGAATCATTATTTTAAAAATAAAACAGAAAATATAAAAAAAAAAATATCACAAAACATTGAACACAAAATACTTAATTGAACTACACACTAGCACTACACTTTCATTTTATATAAACAATGAACACTAACAAAAATAAAAACATTGGAAATGGAATACATATAATATATATATATAAATTTTGTATTTTACTTTTCAAATACATAAAAAAAAATAAATAATATTAAAAACACCTTTTTATTTCTTATACTCAACTTTATTTATTACACTTAAGCTTACACACTTGTTCAGTTAATTACTTCTGCACACGATGGTTTTTAGAAATGGACTGACTTAAAAGTTTTACATTATTTTCTTAATTTACTTATATTTTTAATAATGCTGACTACGAAAATTTTATGGGAATTCGCTAAATGTTCTAAAACGTGAGTAAATATGTATTTTTGAGTTGCATTTTTTTGGAATTTCCTGTGGCGGTGTTTTATTACAGAATTGTGTGGGAAAGAATTATTTTTATGCGAACGGTAGATTAGTTAAAGACGTAACCCGACCCTCCTTAAGATTCGGCTCCGAAGAATCTATTGTTTTTAATTCTATTTTTATATTTGTTTTGCCAATTTTTAGTTTTTCTTTAAAATAAAATATTATAATACTCAGAAACAAGGCTATTATTATAATTATTGTACTAAATGTTATATTCTGATGAACTTTGTTATTCATTTTTAGTTCTTCAATTATTTCTCTATTTTTAATACTTTTAATATGCAAATCTTCTATTGAAAAGTTCGTGATTATATTTTTTATGGTTAAATTATTAAAATTTGGTATTACTAAATTATCATTTTCCACAAAATTTTCGTATTCAACATCGTTAATTTTTATTGTACAATTTTCAAACCTAATCAAATTATTTCCTATTACATTGATTTCATATTCGTTACAATTGTGTACTATTTTAGTTTTTGGAACATTTTTGGTAATTAAAATATTATTAGTAATTTGTTTTATCTCGATTTTATCATTTTTCTTAAAGTTACAAGCTGCATTTTCATCAAATAATTGACATGCATTTTCAGTTATGTTTACAAATTTCAAATTTTTCTCTAATATTATGTTTTCAATATTTTCATACAATGTTTTTTCATTAATCAAAAATACTTTGCTTTCTAGATTTATTTCTAAACTATTCTTATTGGGGATTGGTTCTACAAATATTCTATAATATTTTTTTGTCGAGTATCTTGGTAGTAATAATACAAATATTATAAGATCATTATATAAAATAACTGAAGTTTTAATATACATCATATCTTTTATCGTTATGTTGTATTTTTCAATTTCTCTTTTTGTTAAAATGTCCCTACCTATGATTCCTAATCGACTTAATAATAAATTTTCTTTTACTTTTCTTACTTGTTCTCTCAATAACTGGATGTCATATTGAATTTGGAACACATGTTGCATATTCTCTATTTCTATTAATTCTGTATGAACTTTATTTACTAAGTATGATAATTGATTATTTATTTGTTTTTGTTGTGTGTTAATATATCCAGTTATATTTTCCATAGCTTCGTTAAAGTTTTTGTTAATGTATACCTGTTCATTCATATTTTTTACCAAGTTATGATTGTTTTCTTTCATTAATTTTTAACCTTTGTTTAATTTCTTCCTCATCATCTGAATCCATTACTCCTGCTAAATATTTCAAGCCTTTTCCTAAAATGTTAACTAAACCTCTTCTAATTCTACTATGTGGTATTAAATTATCTATTTCTTCTGCTAAAGACTTAAAACTATGCATCATTGTCGGGTATTGATCTTTATGGCTTAATTTATTTATATTATTTTCAATTATTTCTAAATTTTCTATCCACGATTGTAAGTTGATGTTATGTAATATCTTCTTATAACTTACTATCACTTGAACTTCCTGATCTCGTATCATTATGTATCCTTGTCCTTCGTTCAGATTTTGTGTTTCTATTTTCTGCGCTTGAGCTCCTATTATCATCAGCACTATAATTATCATGGTCATCTGAAATAGTAACAGTCTCGTATTTGTATTTGCGTTTAACCTGATCTTTGTAATATTTCATTCCTTTCATGTCTTTATAATGGTCTCCTTCTACTGTTTTAGGTCCTACTTTTTTATATCTCGGTAAAAGTTTAAATGTTTTTGAAATGTTGTTTCTTGATTTTATATAAGAATGTTCTTTACTATTAAGTTCTACATTTTCCCTACCTTTATTTCTTTTCTCTATATATTTTTCTTTATTATCCTGAACTCTTTTTACTATTTCATTATATTCATCAGATTTAATTCTACCATTAATAAAATCTAAAGGTTTTTTGCCTGTAGTTGAATGAATTGTTTTATTGTAAATTAATAACGCTTTCAATACTAAACTATCTAAATCTACACTTTTTGAATTAGCATTGTCAGCTTTGAATAACCTAATATGTTCGTTTAAAGTAGAGTGAAACCTTTCTATATCTGCATTACCTGTGTGTCTTTGTGCAGTTGTTATATGGACTTCTATATTATTTTCTGTTAAATATTGTTTCAAAGTATGAACAGTAAACCCTGCTTCTCCATCTACTATTATTTTCTTTGGTACACCCATTGTTGCTATTCTAGCCTTTATTGCTTCTAATAAATCTGTCCAAGACCTGCTTCTTAATTTGTGCATTGTTACATGTTTTGAAAATTTATCAATTATTGTCAAATACATAACTTGTCTATTAGCTAACCAAATATCGATATGTAAAATTTCGTTAAATTCTTTTGGAGTTTCTGTTATTTTATATAGTGGTTTATATGGATTTCTTTCGTATTTTGAGACGTTACAGACTTCACAGTTATTTAGAATTTTTCTAATTTTCTCTTTTAAATTCATTATATAATAGGTATTTTTGATTTCCTCATATGTTTCATTAATCCCCCTATGATTATATTCTTTATGTGTTTTGACTATAATTTCTGTTGCTTTTTCCTCATCTTCTATATCTTCAAGGAATTTACTACTTTTAAAGACTTTTAGTAATTTATTTGCGCTAAAATATTTCAAATATGTTTCTTGAAATTGGGCAAATAAATGGTCGTCGTTCGAGTAAATAACAACAATACCTTTAGCCGGCATGTATTTTTTTAATACATCTAATAATTTTTCTTCATTAAATTCTTTTAGTTCAATGATAATTCTTCTTCTATTAAATGGCTTATACAATTTGTGCCTGTTAACCCTGTTACTTTTATTTAAAATTATCTGTGTTTTAAAAATATTGACTGGTGAATAAATGATAGGAATATGATTTGAGCTATCTTCGTTAGCGCTATGAGTTGTTGCACCTGTTGAGTCATTATTGTTTTCTACATTTTCTTTTATTTCGTTAAGGTTAACTTCTTTTGTGTTTATTTTGCTATTGTCAGCATCTAATCTTGAAAGTCCATCAGCTACCTGATTATCTTTTCCTTTAACGTATTCTATATCATAATTGTACTCTTCTAATTTTATTTTTCATCTTTGTAGTTTGCTGTTTGGTTCTTTTAGTGAACTAAGCCATGCCAGTGGTCGGTGATCGGTGCGTATAGAAAATTTCCTACCATACAAATAAGGCCTAAAGTATTTCACTGCCCACACTATAGCCAATAACTCTTTCTCTATTACAGAATAATGAATTTCATGGGAATTTAGAGTTCTACTTGCATAACTAATGGGGTGGCCATCTTGCGATAACACTGCCCCCAATGCATAGTTCGAAGCATCTGTTGTTAAGACAAATTTTTTATTAAAGTCTGGAAACTTGAGTATTGGTTCAGAAGTAATTAGTTTTTTCAAGCTTTCGAAACTTCTAATATATTCTGGATTGTTTGAGTCGATTTTCATTCCTTTTTTAAGATAATTGGTCATGGGTTTTGCTATTTTGGAGTAATCCCTAATAAATTTTCGATAATACCCCGTTATCCCTAGAAAAGATTTTATTTGTTTTGTCGTTTTCGGAATGTCACATTTCAATATAGCTTCTATTTTTCTTGGATTAGGCCTAATACCTTGTGTTGTTACTACATGTCCTAGGAACTCTGTCTCTTTTTTTAAAAATTCACTCTTATCTAACTGGACTTTTAAATTCACCTGTTTTAACTTTGAAAATACTTTTCTTATAGAGTCAATGTGTTTCTTCAAACTGGTAGAGAATATGATAATATCATCTAAGTATACTAAACATATTTTCCCTAAAAGTTCAGACAAAACAGAGTTCATCAGCCTTTGGAAGGTGGCTGGCGCGTTTTTAAGGCCAAATGGCATCCGTGTGAATCCGTAGTGTCCTTCATTGGTCGAAAATGCAGTTTTCTTAATATCCTGCTCTTCAATTTCCACTTGGTGGAAGCCTTTTGCCAAGTCCAACGTTGTGAAGTATTGAGCCCTTCCAAGCTTGTCAAAAATATCCTCGATATTGGGTATCGGAAACTTGTCATCTATGGTCACTTCATTCAATTTCCGGTAGTCTACTACAAGACGCCATTTCTGTTTTCCTGATGCATCCATCTTTTTAGGCACGACCCATATTGGAGCAGAGTACGGTGAATTACTATGACGGATAATTCCCTGTTTCAACATTTCGTTTATCTGATTTCTGACTTCTGTTTTATGAACTTCAGGATACCTATAACTTTTGCTATAAATGGGAATTTCATTTGTTGTTTTAATTGTATGTTTTATCACATGGGTAAAAGATAGATCAGTTCCTTCTTGAAAGAATATTGTGGAATATTCTTTAACAGTTTTAATAATCGCTTCTCTTTCTTCTTTGTTTAAATGTGCTAATCTTATTTGTTCCAGGAGGGTATTTTCTTTTTGAAGATCGATGTTAGATAAAATTTCTTGATTTAATGAATTTATCAAAACTTCATACTTTTCTTCGGATTTATCGAAGTAAATTTTTATTTGAGCACTTTCTATTTCTAAAATTCTATTTTTGTAACTAAGATTAATATTTAAGGGCTTTAAAATATTATTGCCTATTAAACCGTCATATTCGGAATGAAATTTATATTCTAAAAACTCTACAGTTTCATTTTTCTTATTAAATTCTTTAAATAATGGTATTTTAACTTTGTTATGCACTTTTACTATTTGATTAATGGTTTTTAGTTCTATGGGTTTATTAATAGAAATTCTCCATTTTGGATTGCAAACACCTGGGTTTACAATACTTGATGTAGCTCCTGTATCTATCAGGAATCTCAATTTTCTTACTGGAGTGTCTATTGTTATATAGGGTAAGGTGTAAGGTGGAGCTTTCGAGGCTGTCAAATGAAAATTTTCGTTTTTACACTGTTTTTCTTCGAAGTTGTATGTTCTTCTATTTATTGTCGAGTTGTCTATGTCCATTGGTTCTACAGTATTATGTTCGTCATTGTTAGAGTTATTATAATTTTGATTTCGATTGTTCCTATTAAAATTATAATTATTGCTTCTAAATGCACCTGATCTTTGATAAAATTGATGATCGTATCTATTGTTATAATAATTTCTATTACTATTATCATTTCGATTATTATTCCTACTGTTTCGATTATGTTTGTCGCTAATGTTCGAATTTTTATTATTATTTTTATAATTTGTTTCATTTTTATTAGTATTATCTTGTTTATGTTTTACTGAATTAACTCGAGTAAATGCATAACCTGTTTCATGTAAAATCTGTGGGCTATATCCTCGATACATATAGCAAGCAAATTAGCAACTTTGCTAGCGGAATTCGACGTTTTCACATCCTCGATTGTTTTGACAGTCGCAAATTAGCAAAATCGCAAGAATATTTTGCGATCAGAGAAAAGGTAATCGCAATTCATTTAACAGCAATCATAACCTCTAGAATACTACTTGGTTTATATTGTGATTGATAGTTTTTAAAATTTATATTCGTTCGTGTTTTATTTAAGTATATATTTTAAGTTTTGTATTAATTGTGATGGATTTGTTGTACGTTAGAAGAAGAAGAAGATCAATAATCCCAAGAAAGATTTTTAGAAATAGAAGAAATCCATGGGATTGTGAAGATAGTGTTTTTTTTAAAAGATATCGCTTCACAAAAGAAGCAGCAATGGCTATTGTCGACGATCTAAGAGAAGATTTACAAAGGAACACTAGAAGAAGTAAGGCGTTTTCTCCTGATTTAATAGTGAGTAAAAATGAAATAATAAGCGGATTCATTTCACGTTGAAAACTTCGTAATATTCGTAGTTTTTTCAGTTTTCGTAGTTCATTTCCATACATTTGTGAACTACAAAAGTTTTGAAAAACTGTGAAGGTAAAATGCTTCTCAGTTTTTAAATTTTATATTTTGTAGTTTCATAGTTAATGTTTGACATTTCTTAGTAATAAAAATTTGCATAGAATTAAAATACAAAATAGAAAATAAATATAAAATTAAAATTGGCATAATTGGCGTAGAATTTGAACACATAATAAAAAATAAATGTAACAGATAAAATAAAAACAACTACGAAAAAATTTTATATGGTCGTTCATTTCAATAGAACTACGATACTTGAAAACTGAAAAACTTTGCAAACTGAAAAATGAAATGAATCTCCTTAATATATTATGGGGAAACTTCCGAATCGCTAGCTCGTGATATCGAAACAGGACATTTTCAGGACGATACTTTGGAATGTCCTCTTTAATGTGTCATATGTCCTTGTTGGCGGAAATTTGATATTTGGGAGAAAAGTACCGTTAAAAATTTTTCAAAAAATTCACTGTGTTTCACAAAAACCGTTATATTTATTTTTTGGAATAATGTAGGATAACAAAAGATATTGCATTTTAAAGAGAACTTTCTCCTCTTTCTAACGAAATATATTTCGTCCCGAAATAATAAGTGGTTCCTGAGCTATAAGGACTTAGACCTCCATTTATGTGAATTTCTGTGGAGGAGAAGACTTGCCAAGGAGGGAAAAGATCCTTTCCAACAACTAATAGAAGACATCAAAGTTGTTTATTGCGGCAAATAAGCGAAAAACGAAAAATAAAATCGGTCCTTTTCAGGACCACAAAAAAATAACAAAGAGTAAAATTAATAAAAATAAATACGTACATATCTGGTTTTCTAATCATTTTCATTATTTGATGTGTTATTGTTTGTTTTTTTTCATTATTTTAACAAAAAATAACTAGTTATGTATAAAAAACATGCACTTTGTTGCATACATTTGTCCATAGTTTCTTAGTGGGGTGACATATGAGGGTGTAAGGGGTATCATTTTAAAGAGGACAAAATTATCTTTCATTTGACATCATAATTTACCTATGTTAACCTTCAACTTTTAGAGATATATCAATATCAAAGAAGTTTGAAAATCGTTTTTTTTAAAACATGAAATTTTGACTTAGAGTCCTTATAGCTCAGGAACCACTTATTATTGGACAAAATATATTTCGTTAGAAAGAGGAGAAAGTTTTTCTTTAAAATGCAATATCTTTTGTTATCCTGCACTACTCCAAAAAAGAAATATTTTGTGAAACACAGCGAATTTTTTGAAAATATTTAACGGTACTTTTCTCAGAAACATCAAATTTCCGCCAACAAGGACATATGACACATTAAAGAGGACATTCCAAAGTATCGTCCTGAAAATGTCCTGTTTCGATATCACGAGCTAGCGATTCGGAAGTTCAGCCATATATTATTATAAAATACCCATAAACATAATTTTTTAAAACACTCAGGTTTTAACGAGTTTAAGTATATTAGCTGCTGGAAATTTCCAGTTTGTTACGGGACAGTATAAGTTCCATAATTTGCTCCAGTCAGCAGTTAGCAAAATATTTAACGAGTTTTTAGATGCCATGCTTCGAAAATCCAAAAACTACATCGCGTTTCCTACATCTGCAGAAGCGATAGCAAAAACTAAAAGAGATTTTTATTCGAAGTATGGTTTTCCAAACGTTGTTGGAGCTATAGATGGAACCCACATAGTGATTCAAAAACCAAGAATATGGGATGCATATACATTCTTTAATAGAAAAATGCAATATTCAATAAATGTTCAAGCGGTAAATTAGCTTTTTAATTTTACATTTTTTTTCTTTACTTTCAATGATTCTTCTTAGGTTTGCAATGCACACTTTGAATTCACAGATGTAGTGGTTCGGTGGCCTGGATCTAGCATGACTCACACATATATAAAAATTCCGGTCTGTATAGATTTTTGCACTCACAGCAATTTCCACCAAACTCATACTTATTGGGAGACAATGGATATCCGCTTCAACATTGTTTAATTACACCTGTATTATCTCCATCAACGCCTCAAGAAGAAAGGTACAACAAAGCACACAAACGTACTAGGAAAGTCGTTGAACAAAGTTTCGGAATACTAAAAAGCAGATTCAGAATATTAAGTAAAAGTGGTGGGTCTTTATGCTACAACCTAAGAAAGTGCACTAAAATTATTCTGTGTTGTTTCATCCTTCACAACATTGCAAATAAACATAATGTGCCACTTTATGAAGAGGAAGAAATTGATGGCAATGAGTATGAGTGTAATACTGAAGACGATGATAATAATGCAACAGATTTAGAACAAACATCTTCAGAAATTCGAGGAAACATTATTCGTCGCACTCTATTTGATTATGAATTTTCTAATTAGCAGAATAAGGTTTCGAGTTAAAAGGACACAATTCAATAATATATTATAATATACATATTTTTGTTTTTTTTCTTTATTATAAAATATATACATATATTTTTAATGAACAGTTTGTGTTTAAATAAAAAACTAAACAAATAATTTTGATATTTAATTCATACTATATTTTATTTTCATTATTATCATCATATCTTACGAAGTAAAAATAAAAAAATATTTAAAATAATAGATGTTTTTAATACAAAAAAATTTTAATTTAAAATCTCAGTTGGAAAACGGCACTTTTTTTTTCCTTTTTATATGTTCTGATGGTTCTTAGTTCAGACAGTATTTCACGGGCTATATTATTCGATACTACGTGCTCCTCAAGCCTCTTCTTCTCAATTAAAATTATTTCTTCATCGATTTTTTCTGTAAAAGTATAAAACATAATATATTTTTCTCACATTTAAATTTAACTTTTTTTTCATAAACTCACAAATACAACTAATTTAAATTTAACTAATAATTAAGACATTGTAATCGTCCCAAATTTGAGAAAACATATTAATTTACTTAACATTGTTTATTTTACTCTATTGTTATCTTACCTGTTATTGATTTTTTACTGTGTTCATTTTTCATCAGTCTTCTTTTTATTTTGATATTTCCTTTTTTGTTGCGTCGACTTACACGATCACTCCCGGTGACTTTAATATGAGTATTACTGCTAGTGCTAGGTTCCTGGGTTTCTTCAATATTTGCAGTGCAACTATTATTATTCCTAGCCGTATCTTCCATATGTTTTAAATTATTCTCTTTTTCTCCATATTCATGGTGAGAATCTCCAGGACCCTAACATATAAAAGCATACATAAATTCTAATATTTAATAAGTATTTCATTAACAGTAATATTTAAATACATAAAGAATTGCATTTTACAAGAATAGTAATGATAACAATTGTTAATAATAAGAATTATAACATTAGCCTTTTTTAATTAAATCAAATTCATAAATATATGTAAAAGATAGTATAAGCCTTAAATAACCTAATTTTAAGAGTTGAAAGGCCTACCTTACTAATAATAATAATAATAATAATAATAATAATAAGAATTGCATTTTAATTTCTGTACTTACGAAACTATCAACAAAGTAATCCATTCCTCGAATGGCGTTTTCACCTGCAATTTTAATAACGAGTTTCTCTATCTCATTCAGTTCTATTGGAGGTGATCCTCCTGTCTGCCTCATATGACTGTTGATTGCAGTTTGTTTTTTTTTTGTTCGACTTTTGAGGTCGATGAATTTATTTTTCAGTTCCTCTCCTGTTCGACGAAATGTTGTTCTCGAAGAGTATTCTACTGCCACTTCATTCCATACTTTTTTTAATTCTTCCCCAAAAAGGTTTGAATCATCTAAATATTTCCATTTGTTTTTTAACTTGTTTTTAAATTATATTTGATTAATAGTTCCATTAAATATATCCATACTTACAGCAAATAAGTTCTCGTCGCCCTTCCAATATATTTAATAAATTTAAAACTTCAGTAGAAGTAAAATTCGGCTTTCTATTTTTTGAAGCACTCATATTTTACTAAAGAAAAATGTTAAAATTTAAAACTAAATAACTAAACGAAATTATATTAATATTGCGAACTAAATAAACTAAACGAAATTATATTAATATTGCGAACTAAATAAACTAAACGAAATTATTAATTGCGAACTAAATAAACAAAACGAAAATTATATTATTTTATAATATATTAATATCAAAATTATATTTTACTTATAGCAAAGCAAACGTCATTTGTCAATAATTTAAGGTTTTGTTTGCTATACGTTGAATTCAGACAAGTGCTGAATGAAAGAAAATGGCCGACTTGCAATTGCAATCGAGGATGTGGATTACACCAATCGCAGTTAGCGATCGCAAATTCACCATATTTGCTAGTCGCAAATTGCGATTTTGCTAGACGTATGAGGATATAGCCCTGTATAGCACTTTCTAAACTATCAGGATTTCTACAACACAAAATTCCTTTCATTGGTTCAGGTATTTTGCTTATAAAAATTCTAAGGGCTGTTTTACAATTGTTCACTATTTCTTCTTTGTTTTTATCTTCAATTTTTGTTTTATTATTAAGCCTACGCAACATTGCTTTGATTTCGTTGTAGAAATCAAAACAATTTGTTTTAAATGTTAAAAATCTTAACTCATCGTATAATTGATCGATACTTAATCTATCACCAAAGTTATGGAAAAATAACTGTTTTACTTCTTGCCATGAATAGATTGAATTATTTATTTCGATAGTTTCGCGAGCTTTACCTACAAGTCGGCTTTTAATTATATCAAAAAATATTCTTTGACTAATTTCATCATACTTAGACAATAAAGGACCTATATAATAAGACCCTATCTATTAATTCTGTAAAAGTATATAAATCGTCCCTATTGCCATTATAAATTGGTAAATTGCTTAAATATTTAATTGGATCAATTTTTACTTGCTGTAATTCCGGTTGCTGTTGTTGATGTTGTTGTTGTTGATGTTGTTGTTCTGTCATCTTGGCTGTTGATTTGCTCTTGGTTGTGGGTTGTTCTAAATTTCCTTCAATGTTGATAAACGATGATAAAGTATTGGTGCTTGACTGGTGGCTCAAATTTTCGTCTTTTTGAAGTTGTAGGGATGGTCTATTTTTGTCTAATAATTTTTGTCGTTGGTCCTTTACTCGATTAGACTGGCTTTTCTTTTCTTGCCTTTTCGTCTCCACTTTTTCGTGTTATATAAATCGAATTTGAAACCGACGGTGCTCACATGAAGTAATTAACTTTAATTTAATTAATTTATTTGATTTAATTTTAGTTTTTTTTTTTTATATTTTTTTTTTTTTTATTTAATCAATATAAATTAATTTATTTTATTTTATTATGGTTCGTGGAGTTAAGTAATTAAGATTAGCCGTGCTAAAACCGTTTGTTTAGAATTTTCACTTCTAGATTCTCAACACGTACTCCGAAAGGATATATTTTTTATTATTAATTAAGTTCTTATTTTTGTTATAATTATCAATATTTGCACTGACAATTTCTATTTTCCTTATCACGGAATTTTTTTTTATTTATTATTATTTTTTTTTTTTTTTTTTTTTTTTTTTTATACAAAAAACAAATTTATTTATGATTCGGATATCCTTTCTTGAATATCCTACCAACTGCGCCAATTTTGTATTTTACTTTTCAAATACATAAAAAAAAATAAATAATATTAAAAACACCTTTTTATTTCTTATACTCAACTTTATTTATTACACTTAAGCTTACACACTTGTTCAGTTAATTACTTCTGCACACGATGGTTTTTAGAAATGGACTGACTTAAAAGTTTTACATTATTTTCTTAATTTACTTATATTTTTAATAATGCTGACTACGAAAATTTTATGGGAATTCGCTAAATGTTCTAAAACGTGAGTAAATATGTATTTTTGAGTTGCATTTTTTTGGAATTTCCTGTGGCGGTGTTTTATTACAGAATTGTGTGGGAAAGAATTATTTTTATGCGAACGGTAGATTAGTTAAAGACGTAACCTATATATATATGTATATATACATACATTACGACAAGGTCAAAATTGTCAAACAGAAGCTGAATTACCAGTACCAATAGAGTTATTCACAATCACCATAAATTGTCATTCGAATTAGCAGACACAATTTGAAAAAAAAACGGTTTTATAAAAAAGACGAGTACATGAGATAAATAGTAGAACATTTCAACAACGGGGAAAAAGAAATTTCCAGAACCGCGAAAATTTAGTATATAAAGGGTTGCGATTCGCAGAAAAATTTGTCTTTTGCAATTACTTGTGTATACTGTCGTGTTGAGACTGAAGCAAGGAAACCATGAAACCAAATCATCAGCCTGGACGTGTTGAGTCCTTTCAAA
Organism: Villa cingulata; assembly: GCA_951394055.1. Lineage (NCBI taxonomy): Eukaryota > Metazoa > Arthropoda > Insecta > Diptera > Bombyliidae > Villa > Villa cingulata. Next base: position 23,898,579 of record OX596019.1, on the reverse strand, counting down.
ATCTAGCGTGTTGAGCTAGTAAGTAGGGAAAAGTTAGGAACTTCTGTAAAAACACTTAGGATTTTTACAGAAATTAGGGAAACGTAGAAATTAAATCCTCGTAAAAACACTTAGAAAATTTCTTAAACAAAAAATTTCGTTGAAAAAATGTAATTTGTAGAAAAAGATGTAGAATATAATTTATACATTGGGTTGAAAATAATTTTAATTACTAAAAATGTTTTAAAATATCTATTTTTTTTTTCAAACAAATTCTCTCGAGTAGTATATCAAATATCATCTAGATTATATAGAAGCAAACGACTAAAATGCTGTAAAATTTCTCACACAAAAATTATTATCAAATATCATATCAGTTTGTCTTATTTAACGTCGGGTACTGTGCAATTGTATATATAACATTAAAGTAACAACATTACGATGTATTTTTTGATAAAGTACATAGTATATGATATAAAAACAAAAACAATAAGTTCCTATTCGCTTTTCCTTGATACTACACATAATACCACATGACAAATAAATTGCAACAACAAAATATTTTGAGCAAAACAATATACTTATATACACTCGATTATGTAACGCATACCTCATAGAAAAAACTAAATAATATTTGTATGCGATGCTTTCTGTTTTAATATCTGTGGTGTCTGGCAATAACAGCACAAGTCATTTTTTCTAATTTTTCAGTAGAGCGATTTTAAGATTAAAAACCTTATTACTTAAAAACTTTCTGTTCGATTTTGGTTTTTAAACTTTTTACTAATAATATTAAGTAAACTCTAGTCAATATTTAATTTTTGTAGTTATTTTCCGTTTTATCTGCAAAATATGGCATGTTTTCAAAAGCACAAGTTGTTTGGTAACGAAAATTAATCTGTGTAAAACAGCACAAGTTTGAAAAAGTGTTTATTACCCGTACAAAATATGAAATAAAAGTTATATATATTCTGATGAATAAGGACACAAGGTGACTTAGGTTTTTTAGACAAAATAATATTTTAGTTTTTTAAAAATTTTATTCATATAATAATATAAAGTTTGTATAAAAAATTGATCAGTTTTATTTTTCTAGTGAAAAAGAAATATGACATAAAAATAATTTTTTTTGTTTTACTTTTGAAATTATAACTTAAAGGAAAACACAAAAAACAATTTTTTGTAAATTCAAGTGAAATGTTTACTTTTACTTATGTACTAAATAAAAATAACAAAAATTATTGTTAAACCAAAAATCTAAAAATAAAAAATAAGTATAAGGTATAATATATTTTCTTCGATTCATTAAAAAAATGAATTTCTTCAAATAAACGAAAAATTATGTCACATTTTCTTCATTTAAACGATCTAAATCAGGATCTGAATTCACTATGTCATTTTTAGATGGCAGTTGCTCATAAAAATGATGAAAAACAGGATTAATAAATTTCAACAAAGACAAAATATCTCTTTTCTTTTCGTTGGAGATAGGGACTTTTTGTAAGTATAATGGTGTTAGTTCCTTAGTGCGTGATAACAAAGTACATTTTTTTTTATTAAAATTAATTGTTTGAAATTCGTCTTCTGTTCGTAAACTTTCTTTAAATTCCAAATATCCAAATTTTCCTTGATTATAACGCATCCATCGAATTTTGTTCCAAACAATTTTATTTTTTTGAATGGTAAGCTTAGCCTTTTGAAAAATCGTTGAATAAAGATTAGAAAAATTCAAAAAGTTATTTTGCTGCATTTCAATAACATCAAATTTCTTAGATTTTCCACATGTAGCAACGAGTTTATACCAATCATATATGGATGACAGATGATCTCTTCCTTTTTCTTTTTTAACTCTATAGCAGATGCACTTGTGCGATTTGTACAAAACAATGGTAAACCAGAATTACGATTACAATTATTCTGTTATAACCGCTTAAGTAAACTGAATATCGTACACAACAGCATAATTCACGTTCTTTGTGTAAGAATATTTAGTATAAAACAACTCGAAGCCACTTGTGTGCTTCTAATAAGAAGGGTGAAAATAAAATTTGTTAAAATATAACGTGTAATAACAGATTTACTATATTAATGCGGTTTTAGCATGAATGGTATATGATACACATTGCAATTGTATAAATCTAAGCACATCTAAGACAACTTATGTTGTTTTTCCCTGAATTTTTTTTCCCATTTATGATGACTTATGCGTTTATGTACATTTTTATCTACTATAATTAAATAAATAGAAAAATTTTGATTACACTGTTAGAAAGCTATTGATTTGCTAATTATAAAAATATAATTATCTCATTTTCGTCAAAAATCGACTTGTGCTGTTATTGCCAGACACCACAGATATGTAGATATTAAAATTTTTTCATGCGTTGGAGCAGATAATTTTAGTGCTCCATTGCAATGTATTTATGAATTTAGATTTAGACTGTTTGCTTTGCAGTCTAATAAATAGAAATAATAATCAATCGAATTATCGAATTATGTTGCTTTTGAATGTGGATAGAAATGACAGACAATATACATAAATGATAATAGATGTTTGAATATTTATATATAGATATACGAGTACATGGTGATGGGATATAGGAATATAAGAAATTATATCTACATATTATCACAGACAATATATATTGTATACATTATATATATATTATGTATACAGTATACGTATATTCAAATGTAGCACATATAATTTTAATATGTATATCATACTTATATAAGAATGATTTTATATTTTACTTTTAATTTTTTTTAATATCATTTTGGTTTTTGGCTCTCCATTCCCATATTGCACATACACATAAAAATTACATATAAAAAAAAAAATTTGAATATTTTTCTAAATTTGATATAAATTCATATATCATTAATGGTCTAGAACACATAGATAGTAACATATAGAAATAAGAAATGTATTTTTGTATTATTTGCATAAGTCAAATATTTTTTTTTGAATATTTATATAAAAAGTTTTATAAAAAAAATGTAGATTATTTTTGTCGCCCCAAGATTGCAGCGCCCGGAGCAAGTGCTCCAATGGTAGGTGCGACCCTGATGGTAATTGGTGAACGAGCAAATACAATATAAAATTATTATTCATTACAATCATTATATTCAAGATGTGGGTGTGTGTTAATTTGATTATTCATACGCCATTATAGATTCAATTTTACATTAGATAAATATAGTCTGTAGATATACTATATTATTATATTTATATAATTTTTATACGGCTGTATGACTGCTATGATTCTCTTTATATCGATCATTTCTTTACTGCTGAATATTATATGGGAGTAAGAGCATACATTGACAATGGCAACTGCTAATTGTAAAAATGGGGAAAGTTATAATTAACCAATAAGAAAAAATAAAAAAATGGATGATGTGGTTGTGTGATAATTTAAATAAACATACGCCATTATTGATTTTTCAAATTTAAATGAAACAAATAAGAGATGTAGATATGCAGATGTGGCTGTGTGTTATTTTAAATAAACATACGCCATTATTGATTTTTCAAATTTAAATGAATTGTATATGGGAGTAAGAGCATTCATTGACAATGGTAATCAGGGACGGCCTAGCAATTTTGGCGCCCGGCGCACTTTTGAAATTTTGCGCCTTTCTTGTTTATGTATACAGGGTGTCCTGAGTTCGGATGCAGGCATTTTTCCAGTCGATAGGTCTTGCTGAGAAACGAAAAAAATCGTAAGGCGCGGGGCGGGAATTTTGGTTCTAATATCAACGAGTGAGTAGAAAGACTTTTTTTAGGTCAAGTGACTTGTTTCCTATTTGTGGTCATAATTCACGAAATTCTTGGTCGTTTCGAATTATTTTGCATTCATTGGAAAGATAATCAATCAGTATTTGCCTTGATACTTAAATTGTACAGATCGGTCCAGTGATGCCAAAAATATGGTACATCAAATTCAAATTTTCATAGAAAAAAATGCTAAATTTTGAGTTTAAGGTTAAATATCTCAAAACTTTACCCTATTTTTTTTAATTTTCTTTATTTAAAATATTGTCCAATGAATTGCCTTTCATTAGTATTTTATTTTAATTTTATTCAGTTTTCTGTCGTGGATTTCGAGTTATGGAAAAAAATGTAACTGTGGGCTCTACCAATTTAATATACATATAATATATATAATATATTTTATAATTGAATAAAATATGCTGCAAAATGCCTGCACCCGAACTCAGGACACCCTGTATGTTCTTTTCAACACCATCCAAGAGGTAGAACTTGATAGACGCGTTTCTTTTTAATGAGGGCTCCCCGTAGGAGATAATTTTCCTTTTCAATATTGCACTCATTTCGAATATTCAAAAAGAAAAATCTTATTAATTTTTGTTATGCAATAAAATACGCGTGAAAAAACCAAATATAATTTTTGAAAAACAATAGCTTAATTTAAAATAATTTTATATTATACATATACGGGGCTTGAATAGCTCGATGGTTGTGTGTCGGTCTTGCGATCTTTGAGATCACGGTTCGAACCCCAGCCAGCGCACTACTCTTGCCCAAGTCGATCAATAATTTTTCCCATCAGCGATGTACACCAGTAACTGATTACTGATGATAAGCTGGATAATATGCATATCTGACATAAAAAAATTACTGATCGGCGGTGCCATGGACTGAGTATCCGCGTGCACTTAATATATACTATATACATTTTTGTATATATGTATATTTAGAAAGAAAGAAAGAAAGAAAGATATTATACATATATAATATTTTGAACTTGCATGCAAATATTTACTGATAAACCCTCTACCATGTATAAAAAAAATTATTCAAACATGCAAAATAAAAATGCAAATATGTAATAGGGTATTTGTTGAATCGTCATTCAACATTTTTATAAATCTGAAAAAAAAAAGAAAGAAAAAAAAATAATGGTATTAAAAATTAAAAATTAAATAAATAATAATAATAACAAATAAATTAATTAATATAAATAACACAAACAGAACAACACAAAAAATAAACAAACAACATAACCAAAACATATCACATATAACATAATACTTAACATACCACAACATAAGTATAACATTAATATGCACAAAACATATAACACAGAAGTATACACAACATAAAAACTGTCTATAAACATAGCACACAAAACAAAACAAAACTATTCACATTACACAAATATATAACATAAAAATTTATGAACACAACATCACAACACTGATATCACAAACATTTATCACAATAAACATAATAAACAAATTATTACTTGCACAAAACAACTAGCACGACACTGAATCATTATTTTAAAAATAAAACAGAAAATATAAAAAAAAAAATATCACAAAACATTGAACACAAAATACTTAATTGAACTACACACTAGCACTACACTTTCATTTTATATAAACAATGAACACTAACAAAAATAAAAACATTGGAAATGGAATACATATAATATATATATATATATATATATGTATATATACATACATTACGACAAGGTCAAAATTGTCAAACAGAAGCTGAATTACCAGTACCAATAGAGTTATTCACAATCACCATAAATTGTCATTCGAATTAGCAGACACAATTTGAAAAAAAAAACGGTTTTATAAAAAAGACGAGTACATGAGATAAATAGTAGAACATTTCAATAACGGGGAAAAAGAAATTTCCAGAACCGCGAAAATTTAGTATATAAAGGGTTGCGATTCGCAGAAAAATTTGTCTTTTGCAATTACTTGTGTATACTGTCGTGTTGAGACTGAAGCAAGGAAACCAAGAAACCAAATCATCAGCCTGGACGTGTTGAGTCCTTTCAAAATCTAGCGTGTTGAGCTAGTAAGTAGGGAAAAGTTAGGAACTTCTGTAAAAACACTTAGGATTTTTACAGAAATTAGGGAATCGTAGAAATTAAATCATCGTAAAAACACTTAGAAAATTTCTTAAACAGAAAATTTCGTTGAAAAAATGTAATTTGTAGAAAAAGAGGTAGAATATAATTTATACATTGGGTTGAAAATAATTTTAATTACTAAAAATGTTTTAAAATATCTATTTTTTTTTTCAAACAAATTCTCTCGAGTAGTATATCAAATATCATCTAGATTATATAGAAGCAAACGACTAAAATGCTGTAAAATTTCTCACACAAAAATTATTATCAAATATCATATCAGTTTGTCTTATTTAACGTCGGGTACTGTGCAATTGTATATATAACATTAAAGTAACAACATTACGATGTATTTTTTGATAAAGTACATAGTATATGATATAAAAACAAAAACAATAAGTTCCTATTCGCTTTTCCTTGATACTACACATAATACCACATGACAAATAAATTGCAACAACAAAATATTTTGAGCAAAACAATATACTTATATACACTCGATTATGTACACTTCTCAATATCAATGCACATAGAAAAAAGAAAAGAAAGAGAATGAAAGAAATAACGATTATAGTAAAGTCTGTACGTGTACAGCATGATACCAATGATACCACAAACAATAAACATACGTATAATGATACACATTAATTTGTACATACATTTGTGTATACCTAACCATTGAAAGTACTAATATAAATATATAAATATAAATAATTATAAAAATTGATGCGTTGGAGCAAATTTTCTAAGTGCTCCATTCTAACGCATACCTCATAGAAAAAACTAAATAATATTTGTATGCGATGCTTTCTGTTTTAATATGTAGATATTAAAATTTTTTCATGCGTTGGAGCAGATAATTTTAGTGCTCCATTGCAATGTATTTATGAATTTAGATTTAAACTGTTTGCTTTGCAGTCTAATAAATAGAAATAATAATCAATCGAATTATCGAATTATGTTGCTTTTGAATGTGGATAGAAATGACAGACAATATACATAAATGATAATAGATGTTTGAATATTTATATATAGATATACGAGTACATGGTGATGGGATATAGGAATATAAGAAATTATATCTACATATTATCACAGACAATATATATTGTATACATTATATATATATTATGTATACAGTATACGTATATTCAAATGTAGCACATATAATTTTAATATGTATATCATACTTATATAAGAATGATTTTATATTTTACTTTTAATTTTTTTTAATATCATTTTGGTTTTTGGCTCTCCATTCCCATATTGTACATACACATAAAAATTACATATAAAAAAAAAATTTTGAATATTTTTCTAAATTTGATATAAATTCATATATCATTAATGGTCTAGAACACATAGATAGTAACATATAGAAATAAGAAATGTATTTTTGTATTATTTGCATAAGTCAAATATTTTTTTTTGAATATTTATATAAAAAGTTTTATAAAAAAAATGTAGATTATTTTTGTCGCCCCAAGATTGCAGGACCGGTGCAAGTGCTCCAATGGTAGGTGCGACCCTGATGGTAATTGGTGAACGAGCAAATACAATATAAAATTATTATTCATTACAATCATTATATTCAAGATGTGGGTGTGTGTTAATTTGATTATTCATACGCCATTATAGATTCAATTTTACATTAGATAAATATAGTCTGTAGATATATTATTATATTTATATAATTTTTATACGGCTGTATGACTGCTATGATTCTCTTTATATCGATCATTTCTTTACTGCTGAATATTATATGGGAGTAAGAGCATACATTGACAATGGCAACTGCTAATTGTAAAAATGGGGAAAGTTATAATTAACCAATAAGAAAAAATAAAAAAATGGATGATGTGGTTGTGTGATAATTTAAATAAACATACGCCATTATTGATTTTTCAAATTTAAATGAAACAAATAAGAGATGTAGATATGCAGATGTGGTTGTGTGTTATTTTAAATAAACATACGCCATTATTGATTTTTCAAATTTAAATGAAGGGTGTTTTCAATTAATCAATATTGTCTGAAGCTTGACTTCTCATAGTGTTCAATTAATCAGGCCTGACAACACCATGTGTTCATTTAATCAAGCTTGTCGTCAGCTGTAGACAAGATTGTCAAGGTGTATTAGACATCTTGAGTACATGATTTTCAAGAAGAAGGATAGTTGTGTTACCACCGTTGTGTTGTGATAGTCAGTTGTCAGTTGTATTTGTATTGTGTATTTATTTATTTAAAAATGGCAGAAGGAGAAATTCAAGAACAATTTTAGTAAGTTTAACTAATATATTGTAACTAATTATAATTATATAGAAACTAAATAAAAAAATGTACTTTTTATTTTAATTATAGTATTGAAACAAATTTGGGAAATACCTCTTGGAAGTCATCTTGGACAAAATTATTAATTGAATTGCGTCTGGGAAAAGAAAAAGAATTCAATGAAGGAAAACGGAAAAAAATATTGATTTGGAGACAAATTTTAATAAATATAAAAAATATTGATCCAGATTTCCCGTTTAATATTAGTGATATGCAAACAAAGTTTTATAATTTATTGTCTACGTATAAAAAAATTAAAAAAAGAAACAATACGTCTGGTGAGGCCAGGACCTTCTGGCCTTATTATGAAATTTTCAATAATACTTATAAAGACAAGCATGCTATTACGCCTCCAGATACCAATCTCTTCGATTCACTAATAGAAGAAAATGATGATAATGATGTTGAACATAATGAAGATATTCCTCATCCAAGGAAAAAAAAAAAGGAAATAATGAAATGGTGGAATATTTGAAAGTTTTCAATGCTGATGAAGAAAGGCGACACCAAGAATTTATTGCAGAAGAGAAACGAAAAACTGAGATCGAGTTACAGAAATTAGAAATACTCAAAACCATGGAATCGATGCTAACTAAACTTTAATAAATATGGATATATGTAATACTTAAAGTGCCTTTATTTTTAAGAGAAAAAGAATTGTTTTGTTTTTGTTTCTATTAACGTTTTATATTTCTTTAGTCTTTAACCAATGAATTTGTTTTTTTTTGTGTTGTAATCTTAAGCCAAAATAAAATATTTGTGTGATGTAAAAAAACAAACTTTTCATTTTTATTTCATAAGTTTATTTAAAAGAAAATAAAATATTTTATAATATAACTATAACTACTTTTCATTTTTTCAATTCTCATTTTAATAATAATTAAGAAAAAGAACTAAAGGAACAAAATTTTTAAATCAAGTTTAAATTCTTTAAATTAATTTATTTACATTCACTCTGATATAATGGTTACGATTATTAATATAACTTTACATTTAATATTTTAATCTATTTAAATGAACACAATTCATTCAAGTTTAGATTAATAATCATAATTCATTAATTGTGAGCAATTCACAAATAACATCCCTTTTTGTACTTGCGTTCTGCATTTGTTCGTTTATGATTTCATCTTCATTTAAAATTTCATTTTCTTCGTTAGTATTTATGTCCAGGATAGATATTTGTGGTGCGTTACTATGTATCCTTATAAAGTTATGAAGAACCACACAGGCAACAACAATATACTTAGCATTGCAAATTTTGCGTACAGGTAAGTAATTTAGAATTCTGAATTTGGATTTTAATATGCCAAAAGCTTGCTCAATGCACACTCTAATCGAGCTGTGAAGATAATTGAAAGTCTTTTGACTTTGAGATAAGAATCCATTATCTCTATACGGTGTGATTAAGTATGGAAGCAAAGGATATGCTGAATCACCCAGTATATGAGAGTCTTCTATTAACGTTATTGTTTTATTAGCCAAAGATTTACCTATTTCACTTGCACTCCAAACTTGAGCATCGTGGCTGCTACCGGGCCACCCAAAGAAAATGTTTCTGAATAATAAATTATTATCGCAGATTGCCTATAAAAGAAAAGAAAAAATTATTATTAATTATTTTTCATAATAAATTTACGTAATACATGCATACTTGCAAAATCATAGAATGATACCCTTTTCGATTATAATAGCTCTGGCTATCTATTGTAGGCGTTCGAATTTTAATATGCGTTCCATCGACGCAACCTACTACTAATGGAAAAGGATTTCGTTGTCTCATACTTTTGAAGTTTTCTGCTATATCGCGCATTTCACTTTCATTTGGCCAACAAATATATTTTTTTGAGAGGTTTGAAATTATTTTACAAACCTCTATTACAATTGTATAGACACGTCCAATGGAAACATTGAATCTGTCTGATATTTCCCTTAATGTGTTTTCATTGCTAAGCCACCATAGCGTCATCAACAGTGCAGCTTCTGCATCCATTTTCGGTTGACCTTTGGATCGATGCACCCAGTAAGGTTTTATTTCACTTAACAGCTTCTAAATAAAAATAGGAAATAATAATTTATAAAAACTATGTAATACATAAATTTACAAATTTACCAACACGATTTATATATATATATATATATATATATATATATATATATATAGTTATATACTTACATAAAAACAATCTCTGTTCATTCTGAAGTGAGAAAAAAATGTTTCTTCAGAAAAAGATTTCACAGTTTTAACATAATTGGTTATTTTAATAACTTTATTTTTCGTTGAACGTCTAGCAAAACGAACAACACTATTTATAATTATTCCTTTTTTCCGACACTGTGTTCTTTTATAGTAACCTAGATTACTTTTAGAATTTATAGAACATAGAGTCAAAACTGAATTAATACTAATGTTTTTTAGGAAATTTTTAACTAAATTATTTCTTTCACTCATTTTGTTCACTTACAAAATCCGCCTATTTTTACTTCATCTATTTCTATATGCAGATGGTAATACGAAATTTGACATATGAGCTGACGTATATTGACTTATGTTCAATTATCCAAGTTTTCTTGCATTCTCAAGATATTCAATCTGGCGACAAGTTTGTCTATCTTATCTCCAGATGGCGAAGTCAAGCTTGATTAATTGAAAACACCCGAATTGTATATGGGAGTAAGAGCATTCATTGACAATGGTAATCAGGGACGGGCCTAGCAATTTTGGCGCCCGGCGCACTTTTGAAATTTTGCGCCCTTCTTGTTTATGTATACAGGGTGTCCTGAGTTCGGATGCAGGCATTTTTCCAGTCGATAGGTCTTGCTGAGAAACGAAAAAAATCGTAAGGCGCGGGGCGGGAATTTTGGTTCTAATATCAACGAGTGAGTAGAAAGACTTTTTTTAGGTCAAGTGACTTGTTTCCTATTTGTGGTCATAATTCACGAAATTCTTGGTCGTTTCGAATTATTTTGCATTCATTGGAAAGATAATCAATCAGTATTTGCCTTGATACTTAAATTGTACAGATCGGTCCAGTGATGCCAAAAATATGGTACATCAAATTCAAATTTTCATAGAAAAAAATGCTAAATTTTGAGTTTAAGGTTAAATATCTCAAAACTTTACCCTATTTTTTTTTAATTTTCTTTATTTAAAATATTGTCCAATGAATTGCCTTTCATTAGTATTTTATTTTAATTTTATTCAATTTTCTGTCGTGGATTTCGAGTTATGGAAAAAAATGTAACTGTGGGCTCTACCAATTTAATATACATATAATATATATAATATATTTTATAATTGAATAAAATATGCTGCAAAATGCCTGCACCCGAACTCAGGACACCCTGTATGTTCTTTTCAACACCATCCAAGAGGTAGAACTTGATAGACGCGTTTCTTTTTAATGAGGGCTCCCCGTAGGAGATAATTTTCTTTTTCAATATTGCACTAATTTCGAATATTCAAAAAGAAAAATCTTATTAATTTTTGTTATGCAATAAAATACGCGTGAAAAAACCAAATATAATTTTTGAAAAACAATAGCTTAATTTAAAATAATTTTATATTATACATATACGGGGCTTGAATAGCTCGATGGTTGTGTGTCGGTCTTGCGATCTTTGAGATCACGGTTCGAACCCCAGCCAGCGCACTACTCTTGCCCAAGTCGATCAATAATTTTTCCCATCAGCGATGTACACCAGTAACTGATTACTGATGATAAGCTGGATAATATGCATATCTGACATAAAAAAATTACTGATCGGCGGTGCCATGGACTGAGTATCCGCGTGCACTTAATATATACTATATACATTTTTGTATATATGTATATTTAGAAAGAAAGAAAGAAAGAAAGATATTATACATATATAATATTTTGAACTTGCATGCAAATATTTACTGATAAACCCTCTACCATGTATAAAAAAAATTATTCAAACATGCAAAATAAAAATGCAAATATGTAATAGGGTATTTGTTGAATCGTCATTCAACAGTTTTATAAATCTGAAAAAAAAAAGAAAGAAAAACTAATAATGGTATTAAAAATTAAAAATGAATAAATAATAATAATAACAAATAAATTAATTAATATAAATAACACAAACAGAACAACACAAAAAATAAACAAACAACATAACCAAAACATATCACATATAACATAATACTTAACATACCACAACATAAGTATAACATTAATATGCACAAAACATATAACACAGAAGTATACACAACATAAAAACTGTCTATAAACATAGCACACAAAACAAAACAAAACTATTCACATTACACAAATATATAACATAAAAATTTATGAACACAACATCACAACACTGATATCACAAACATTTATCACAATAAACATAATAAACAAATTATTACTTGCACAAAACAACTAGCACGACACTGAATCATTATTTTAAAAATAAAACAGAAAATATAAAAAAAAAAATATCACAAAACATTGAACACAAAATACTTAATTGAACTACACACTAGCACTACACTTTCATTTTATATAAACAATGAACACTAACAAAAACAAAAACATTGGAAATGGAATACATATAATATATATATATATATATGTATATATACATACATTACGACCATGTCAAAATTGTCAAACAGAAGCTGAATTACCAGTACCAATAGAGTTATTCACAATCACCATAAATTGTCATTCGAATTAGCAGACACAATTTGAAAAAAAAACGGTTTTATAAAAAAGACGAGTACATGAGATAAATAGTAGAACATTTCAACAAATTTCCAGAACCGCGAAAATTTAGTATATAAAGGGTTGCGATTCGCAGAAAAATTTGTCTTTTGCAATTACTTGTGTATACTGTCGTGTTGAGACTGAAGCAAGGAAACCAAGAAACCAAATCATCAGCCTGGACGTGTTGAGTCCTTTCAAAATCTAGCGTGTTGAGCTAGTAAGTAGGGAAAAGTTAGGAACTTCTGTAAAAACACTTAGGATTTTTACAGAAATTAGGGAATCGTCGAAATTAAATCCTCGTAAAAACACTTAGAAAATTTCTTAAACAGAAATTTTCTATTGGAAATTCGTCATCAGAAAAAATTGTTGAAGTCAATTTTTTCTAAAAAACTTAGAAAATTTTTCACAAAAAATTTTCTAATAGAGCCGAAATTTTGCATCGCCAAACACTTAAAAAATTTCTTGGATTTAGAAATTTTCTAAGTAAAACATCGCAGAAAAAATATCATTAAAAACTTAAACTATTTTGGAAAAATTAAAATTTTCATCGAGACAGTAAGAGAAATTTTCATCTCGACAGTCATCAATTCCCGACGGCAATCTTCAGTTCACATAACGATTTTTTTTAAAAAAAAATTTGAAAATTCAAACAATCGTCGTTAAATTGGTATCTTCAGCATCCGTTCTGCAATCAACATAGTTTCTACAACGCCATCTATCCGTGTAGGTCGACCTATACAAACGAATAATTAATTAATTAGTTTTTAAGAACGTATGCAAAATTTGTAGTTAAAGTAAATTTGATATATTTCATTTGTATAAACTCATAAATTTGTTTCGATTGTAACATATTTGTTAAATCTATTGCATAATTACTTCCGATTTAATTGAAATATTGTACATAAATGCAAAATTTATAATTAAAATTAAAATAATTTTTGTTGTAATAAATTTATAATTTCTTACATTTAGATTACATAACTATTTCCGGTTTGGTTGAAATATTATTTAAAGGAATTATATAATTGAAGATTTTGAATTTTTCATTGAATTAAATTTATTTTGGAATTGAAATACATAGTAAATTGTTTGTAATTTAGTTTTAAGACATTGAATTGTTAGGTTTAAGAGAATATATTTTAAATAAAGTTTGTAACGTAGATTGAAAAACATTGTGTTTTTATTTTATTAAAAAGTTTTGAACCGGCACCTTTTTCTAATTAATGTTAAATTGAAAATATTTTATATTATATTTCTTGGTGGATTTAACAGTATTTCATCTGGTTTTTAAAGAATTTTAAATATGACTTGAACGTTGAACGGTTAAAAACGTAAAACAATAAAAAAAAAGTTTAGAATATTTCACATCGTTTAATAGCTAAAATTTAAGATAATAAATTACCCTCCTACCTAAAAAAATTCAAAATTTAAATTTTTAAAAAGTTTTTAATATCATTAAAATTTTGAATATCATACTTAGAACGCACAGTGTAGAAAATAGTATATATAATATGAAATATAAGTTATAGCCGGGTCACAAATTTATACTCTACATCTTATTTCGTTGAAAAAATGTAATTTGTAGAAAAAGATGTAGAATATAATTTATACATTGGGTTGAAAATAATATTAATTACTAAAAATGTTTTAAAATATCTATTTTTTTTTTCAAACAAATTCTCTCGAGTAGTATATCAAATATCATCTAGATTATATAGAAGCAAACGACTAAAATGCTGTAAAATTTCTCACACAAAAATTATTATCAAATATCATATCAGTTTGTCTTATTTAACGTCGGGTACTGTGCAATTGTATATATAACATTAAAGTAACAACATTACGATGTATTTTTTGATAAAGTACATATGATATAAAAACAAAAACAATAAGTTCCTATTCGCTTTTCCTTGATACTACACATAATACCACATGACAAATAAATTGCAACAACAAAATATTTTGAGCAAAACAATATACTTATATACACTCGATTATGTACACTTCTCAATATCAATGCACATAGAAAAAAGAAAAGAAAGAGAATGAAAGAAATAACGATTATAGTAAAGTCTGTACGTGTACAGCATGATACCAATGATACCACAAACAATAAACATACGTATAATGATACACATTAATTTGTACATACATTTGTGTATACCTAACCATTGAAAGTACTAAATTATAAATATAAATAATTATAAAAATTGATGCGTTGGAGCAAATTTTCTAAGTGCTCCATTCTAACGCATACCTCATAGAAAAAACTAAATAATATTTGTATGCGATGCTTTCTGTTTTAATATGTAGATATTAAAATTTTTTCATGCGTTGGAGCAGATAATTTTAGTGCTCCATTGCAATGTATTTATGAATTTAGATTTAGACTGTTTGCTTTGCAGTCTAATAAATAGAAATAATAATCAATCGAATTATCGAATTATGTTGCTTTTGAATGTGGATAGAAATGACAGACAATATACATAAATGATAATAGATGTTTGAATATTTATATATAGATATACGAGTACATGGTGATGGGATATAGGAATATAAGAAATTATATCTACATATTATCACAGACAATATATATTGTATACATTATATATATATTATGTATACAGTATACGTATATTCAAATGTAGCACATATAATTTTAATATGTATATCATACTTATATAAGAATGATTTTATATTTTACTTTTAATTTTTTTTAATATCATTTTGGTTTTTGGCTCTCCATTCCCATATTGTACATACACATAAAAATTACATATAAAAAAAAAATTTTGAATATTTTTCTAAATTTGATATAAATTCATATATCATTAATGGTCTAGAACACATAGATAGTAAAATATAGAAATAAGAAATGTATTTTTGTATTATTTGCATAAGTCAAATATTTTTTTTTGAATATTTATATAAAAAGTTTTATAAAAAAAATGTAGATTATTTTTGTCGCCCCAAGATTGCAGGACCGGTGCAAGTGCTCCAATGGTAGGTGCGGCCCTGATGGTAATTGGTGAACGAGCAAATACAATATAAAATTATTATTCATTACAATCATTATATTCAAGATGTGGGTGTGTGTTAATTTGATTATTCATACGCCATTATAGATTCAATTTTACATTAGATAAATATAGTCTGTAGATATACTATATTATTATATTTATATAATTTTTATACGGCTGTATGACTGCTATGATTCTCTTTATATCGATCATTTCTTTACTGCTGAATATTATATGGGAGTAAGAGCATACATTGACAATGGCAACTGCTAATTGTAAAAATGGGGAAAGTTATAATTAACCAATAAGAAAAAATAAAAAAAATGGAGGATGTGGTTGTGTGATAATTTAAATAAACATACGCCATTATTGATTTTTCAAATTTAAATGAAACAAATAAGAGATGTAGATATGCAGATGTGGCTGTGTGTTATTTTAAATAAACATACGCCATTATTGATTTTTCAAATTTAAATGAATTGTATATGGGAGTAAGAGCATTCATTGACAATGGTAATCAGGGACGGGCCTAGCAATTTTGGCGCCCGGCGCACTTTTGAAATTTTGCGCCCTTCTTGTTTATGTATACAGGGTGTCCTGAGTTCGGATGCAGGCATTTTTCCAGTCGATAGGTCTTGCTGAGAAACGAAAAAAATCGTAAGGCGCGGGGCGGGAATTTTGGTTCTAATATCAACGAGTGAGTAGAAAGACTTTTTTTAGGTCAAGTGACTTGTTTCCTATTTGTGGTCATAATTCACGAAATTCTTGGTCGTCTCGAATTATTTTGCATTCATTGGAAAGATAATCAATCAGTATTTACCTTGATACTTAAATTGTACAGATCGGTCCAGTGATGCCAAAAATATGGTACATCAAATTCTAATTTTCATAGAAAAAAATGCTAAATTTTGAGTTTAAGGTTAAATATCTCAAAACTTTACCCTATTTTTTTTAATTTTCTTTATTTAAAATATTGTCCAATGAATTGCCTTTCATTAGTATTTTATTTTAATTTTATTCAATTTTCTGTCGTGGATTTCGAGTTATGGAAAAAAATGTAACTGTGGGCTCTACCAATTTAATATACATATAATATATATAATATATTTTATAATTGAATAAAATATATGCTGCAAAATGCCTGCACCCGAACTCAGGACACCCTGTATGTTCTTTTCAACACCATCCAAGAGGTAGAACTTGATAGACGCGTTTCTTTTTAATGAGGGCTCCCCGTAGAGGATAATTTTTTTTTCAATATTGCACTCATTTCGAATATTCAAAAAGGAAATCTTATTAATTTTTGTTATGCAATAAAATACGCGTGAAAAAACCAAATATAATTTTTGAAAAACAATAGCTTAATTTAAAATAATTTTATATTATACATATACGGGGCTTGAATAGCTCGATGGTTGTGTGTCGGTTTTGCGATCTTTGAGATCACGGTTCGAACCCCAGCCAGCGCACTACTCTTGCCCAAGTCGATCAATAATTTTTCCCATCAGCGATGTACACCAGTAACTGATTACTGATGATAAGCTGGATAATATGCATATCTGACATAAAAAAATTACTGATCGGCGGTGCCATGGACTGAGTATCCGCGTGCACTTAATATATACTATATACATTTTTGTATATATGTATATTTAGAAAGAAAGAAAGAAAGAAAGATATTATACATACATATATAATATTTTGAACTTGCATGCAAATATTTACTGATAAACCCTCTACCATGTATAAAAAAAATTATTCAAACATGCAAAATAAAAATGCAAATATGTAATAGGGTATTTGTTGAATCGTCATTCAACATTTTTATAAATCTGAAAAAAAAAGAAAGAAAAAAAAATAATGGTATTAAAAATTAAAAATTAAATAAATAATAATAATAACAAATAAATTAATTAATATAAATAACACAAACAGAACAACACAAAAAATAAACAAACAACATAACCAAAACATATCACATATAACATAATACTTAACATACCACAACATAAGTATAACATTAATATGCACAAAACATATAACACAGAAGTATACACAACATAAAAACTGTCTATAAACATAGCACACAAAACAAAACAAAACTATTCACATTACACAAATATATAACATAAAAATTTATGAACACAACATCACAACACTGATATCACAAACATTTATCACAATAAACATAATAAACAAATTATTACTTGCACAAAACAACTAGCACGACACTGAATCATTATTTTAAAAATAAAACAGAAAATATAAAAAAAAAATATCACAAAACATTGAACACAAAATACTTAATTGAACTACACACTAGCACTACACTTTCATTTTATATAAACAATGAACACTAACAAAAATAAAAACATTGGAAATGGAATACATATAATATATATATATATATATGTATATATACATACATTACGACCATGTCAAAATTGTCAAACAGAAGCTGAATTACCAGTACCAATAGAGTTATTCACAATCACCATAAATTGTCATTCGAATTAGCAGACACAATTTGAAAAAAAAACGGTTTTATAAAAAAGACGAGTACATGAGATAAATAGTAGAACATTTCAACAACTGGGAAAAAGAAATTTCCAGAACCGCGAAAATTTAGTATATAAAGGGTTGCGATTCGCAGAAAAATTTGTCTTTTGCAATTACTTGTGTATACTGTCGTGTTGAGACTGAAGCAAGGAAACCAAGAAACCAAATCATCAGCCTGGACGTGTTGAGTCCTTTCAAAATCTAGCGTGTTGAGCTAGTAAGGAAAAAATTGTTAAAGTCAATTTTTTCTAAAAAACTTAAGAACATTTTTCACAAAAAATTTTCTAATAGAGCCGAAATTTTGCATCGCCAAACACTTAAAAAATTTCTTGGATTTAGAAATTTTCTAAGTAAAACATCGCAGAAAAAATATCATTAAAAACTTAAACTATTTTGGAAAAATTAAAATTTTCATCGAGACAGTAAGAGAAATTTTCATCTCGACAGTCATCAATTCCCGACGGCAATCTTCAGTTCACATAACGATTTTTTTTAAAAAAAAAATTTGAAAATTCAAACAATCGTCGTTAAATTGGTATCTTCAGCATCCGTTCTGCAATCAACATAGTTTCTACAACGCCATCTATCCGTGTAGGTCGACCTATACCAACGAATAATTAATTAATTAGTTTTTAAGAACGTATGCAAAATTTGTAGTTAAAGTAAATTTGATATATTTCATTTGTATAAACTCATAAATTTGTTTCGATTGTAACATATTTGTTAAATCTATTGCATAATTACTTCCGATTTAATTGAAATATTGTACATATGCAAAATTTATATGTAATTAAAATTAAAATAATTTTTGTTGTAATAAATTTATAATTTCTTACATTTAGATTACATAACTATTTCCGGTTTGGTTGAAATATTATTTAAAGGAATTATATAATTGAAGATTTTGAATTTTTCATTGAATTAAATTTATTTTGGAATTGAAATACATAGTAAATTGTTTGTAATTTAGTTTTAAGACATTGAATTGTTAGGTTTAAGAGAATATATTTTAAATAAAGTTTGTAACGTAGATTGAAAAACGTTGTGTTTTTATTTTATTAAAAAGTTTTGAACCGGCACCTTTTTCTAATTAATGTTAAATTGAAAATATTTTATATTATATTTCTTGGTGGATTTAACAGTATTTCATCTGGTTTTTAAAGAATTTTAAATATGACTTGAACGTTGAACGGTTAAAAACGTAAAACAATAAAAAAAAAGTTTAGAATATTTCACATCGTTTAATAGCTAAAATTTAAGATAATAAATTACCCTCCTACCTAAAAAAATTCAAAATTTAAATTTTTAAAAAGTTTTTAATATCATTAAAATTTTGAATATCATACTTAGAACGCACAGTGTAGAAAATAGTATATATAATATGAAATATAAGTTATAGCCGGGTCACAAATTTATATTCTACATCTTATTTCGTTGAAAAAATGTAATTTGTAGAAAAAGATGTAGAATATAATTTATACATTGGGTTGAAAATAATATTAATTACTAAAAATGTTTTAAAATATCTATTTTTTTTTTCAAACAAATTCTCTCGAGTAGTATATCAAATATCATCTAGATTATATAGAAGCAAACGACTAAAATGCTGTAAAATTTCTCACACAAAAATTATTATCAAATATCATATCAGTTTGTCTTATTTAACGTCGGGTACTGTGCAATTGTATATATAACATTAAAGTAACAACATTACGATGTATTTTTTGATAAAGTACATAGTATATGATATAAAAACAAAAACAATAAGTTCCTATTCGCTTTTCCTTGATACTACACATAATACCACATGACAAATAAATTGCAACAACAAAATATTTTGAGCAAAACAATGTACTTATATATACACTCGATTATGTACACTTCTCAATATCAATGCACATAGAAAAAAGAAAAGAAAGAGAATGAAAGAAATAACGATTATAGTAAAGTCTGTACGTGTACAGCATGATACCAATGATACCACAAACAATAAACATACGTATAATGATACACATTAATTTGTACATACATTTGTGTATACCTAACCATTGAAAGTACTAAATTATAAATATAAATAATTATAAAAATTGATGCGTTGGAGCAAATTTTCTAAGTGCTCCATTCTAACGCATACCTCATAGAAAAAACTAAATAATATTTGTATGCGATGCTTTCTGTTTTAATATGTAGATATTAAAATTTTTTCATGCGTTGGAGCAGATAATTTTAGTGCTCCATTGCAATGTATTTATGAATTTAGATTTAGACTGTTTGCTTTACAGTCTAATAAATATGTGGATAGAAATGACAGACAATATACATAAATGATAATAGATGTTTGAATATTTATATATAGATATACGAGTACATGGTGATGGGATATAGGAATATAAGAAATTATATCTACATATTATCACAGACAATACACTCAGAAAAATTATCCATGCTAAACATTTAAGTACGCGAGTTTTAAATTAAGTAGGGACCTATATTCTTATTTTTAGCAGGACAGTACTTTAAATATACATGTCCGTGGTTGAAATAAGCATGGGAATTCTTTATTTGACAATTTTGCCTGGTTAAATTAAGAATTTCCTATTCATGCTCAAATTGATACTCTAATAGCATGGTTGAATGACTATAACAAGGTTTGTGCATTAGAAAAGCTCTTCTCTTATTTTTAAAAGTTTTATACGTCATTTGGTACTTTTTTGGTGCTCAACTTCTACATGTTTATATGGGCGAGTAATTAAAATTTGTATATTTTATAAAATTTACAAATATTTTCTTATCGAATAAAATTTCATATTACATATTTTTAATTTTATTACTGTTAAATGCATTTTTCTAACGAAAAGATACTTAGAAAGAACCATTAAAAAATAAATTTTGTATTAGAACTACGAAATAACATCTGTTAAAACAATGTTTTTTCCTTCTATCTTTCCAAAGGATATTTTTTTACCTGTTTTTACATATATAAAATATTTTCTTTAGCGAATTAAATTTTATATTACATATTTTTTTTACTTTATTACTGTTAAATGCATTTTTCTAATGAAAGGATACTTAGAAAGAACCATAAAAAAAATATTTTTGTTTTAGAATTATGAAATGACATCATCCAACAGGTTTAGATTTCAAATATAGATTGAGATCATACTTATTAGGTAAGTTACTGAATAAATTATTACTTAATTTCACTAAGTTTGTATCGTTAATCCTAATTTGATCTTATCACATTGATTTCTAATATATATATTTTAATATATGTACACGTACTAGGAAAACATTTTTTCTTTATATCATATATGCAAATTTTTATTCAAATTTTTATTCATTAGGGAAGGAAAAAACAATTCTTCATTCCAGTAATGTAACTGAAGACAATGACGTTCCTTTGCCATTGAATTGGCAACAAATCCCAGAAGATGATGGAGTAATGATCAATACACTTCTAGAAGCTATACATACAGAAAGTGATAATAGCATCAATACAGAAGAAATTGAATTAGAACAATTACAAAGTGATGCTTTAGAATATTTAGCAGGATATATGATAAAAAAATGTAAAACCTATTTAGATTTAGGAGATGTTTTATGTAAAGACAATGAAACATATACATGGGTAAATGAAATATCAGAAGGTGGTTTGTTAAAGCCATCTGATTCATTTTTATAAAAAATTAAATGTTTAGAAATTATATTCGAAAATTTCAATAAAAAAGATATTAGAATAACATCCAATTATTTATATAAATTAAAAAAATTATCTGACAATATTAATGTGCACAGCAAAGTAAAAGAATTATTTTTCCGAAGTAGAATGTATTTCAGAATAAGAAATTTAAATGTAAATTTAAAACACAATGCTTATGGTAAAAATAATAATAAAAAAATTTACAAATTGACCACTTGAAAAATGTTTTTAATTTAAATAAATATTCAATATTTATATTTGATCACCATATGTATAATATCTAACCATCTAACGAAAGTACCAAATGACGTCATTTAAAGCTTTTTTCTGAAGCTCTTTTTAATGTAATAACCTTCTTCTAGTCATTCAACCATGCTCTAATAGTATTTTGATATTAACAGTTACTGTTTTCAAGTTCGACCGTGCTAATTTTAGCACGCGTTGACTATCCTTTTAAGTATTCATTACTCAATACAAGCACGTCCCGTTCTTGTTTCAAGCATGACAGTTATATGTATACCATTGAATGAATAAAACTGTATGATGCAACTCTTAATCTCATATTGTATTGAACTGTTGAATGTGTCGGAGTTAAATTTTTATCTTTGAAAGTGAAATTTTTAGGTGGCGTTAAGTTTGAAATAAATTTTCTAAAAAAAGTGAATTTTGAATATATGTATTTATGGTAAGTAAGCTTTTATTGTTCTATACGTAAATTTATATAAAACGCTATAGCATTAATTAAATTAATAACTAATTTACTAAATCTGTGTTACTTCCACTTGTTTTGTCCATACAAATTGATTTAATGCATTTTGTATTTCTATATTTTTTCATATTCTAGATTCACGAATTTTCCAACTTAACTTTCTGTGAAAGCTTAACATTTAAAGGGACAGCTTATAAGAAGAGTTTCTTTTTGACAAAGACTGAAGATTATAAGGTGTATGAAATCATAGACTGTATTATTTGCAACTCTAAAGTATATTTTGTTGTTGTTGTTGTTTCACAAAAAATTTTCTAATAGAGCCGGAATTTTGCATCGCCAAACACTTAAAAAATTTCTTGGATTTAGAAATTTTCTAAGTAAAACATCGCAGAAAAAATATCATTAAAAACTTAAACTATTTTGGAAAAATTAAAATTTTCATCGAGACAGTAAGAGAAATTTTCATCTCGACAGTCATCAATTCCCGACGGCAATCTTCAGTTCACATAACGATTTTTTTTAAAAAAAAAATTTGAAAATTCAAACAATCGTCGTTAAATTGGTATCTTCAGCATCCGTTCTGCAATCAACATAGTTTCTACAACGCCATCTATCCGTGTAGGTCGACCTATACCAACGAATAATTAATTAATTAGTTTTTAAGAACGTATGCAAAATTTGTAGTTAAAGTAAATTTGATATATTTCATTTGTATAAACTCATAAATTTGTTTCGATTGTAACATATTTGTTAAATCTATTGCATAATTACTTCCGATTTAATTGAAATATTGTACATATGCAAAATTTATATGTAATTAAAATTAAAATAATTTTTGTTGTAATAAATTTATAATTTCTTACATTTAGATTACATAACTATTTCCGGTTTGGTTGAAATATTATTTAAAGGAATTATATAATTGAAGATTTTGAATTTTTCATTGAATTAAATTTATTTTGGAATTGAAATACATAGTAAATTGTTTGTAGTTTAGTTTTAAGACATTGAATTGTTAGGTTTAAGAGAATATATTTTAAATAAAGTTTGTAACGTAGATTGAAAAACATTGTGTTTTTATTTTATTAAAAAGTTTTGAACCGGCACCTTTTTCTAATTAATGTTAAATTGAAAATATTTTATATTATATTTCTTGGTGGATTTAACAGTATTTCATCTGGTTTTTAAAGAATTTTAAATATGACTTGAACGTTGAACGGTTAAAAACGTAAAACAATAAAAAAAAAGTTTAGAATATTTCACATCGTTTAATAGCTAAAATTTAAGATAATAAATTACCCTCCTACCTAAAAAAATTCAAAATTTAAATTTTTAAAAAGTTTTTAATATCATTAAAATTTTGAATATCATACTTAGAACGCACAGTGTAGAAAATAGTATATATAATATGAAATATAAGTTATAGCCGGGTCACAAATTTATATTCTACATCTTATTTCGTTGAAAAAATGTAATTTGTAGAAAAAGATGTAGAATATAATTTATACATTGGGTTGAAAATAATATTAATTACTAAAAATGTTTTAAAATATCTATTTTTTTTTTCAAACAAATTCTCTCGAGTAGTATATCAAATATCATCTAGATTATATAGAAGCAAACGACTAAAATGCTGTAAAATTTCTCACACAAAAATTATTATCAAATATCATATCAGTTTGTCTTATTTAACGTCGGGTACTGTGCAATTGTATATATAACATTAAAGTAACAACATTACGATGTATTTTTTGATAAAGTACATAGTATATGATATAAAAACAAAAACAATAAGTTCCTATTCGCTTTTCCTTGATACTACACATAATACCACATGACAAATAAATTGCAACAACAAAATATTTTGAGCAAAACAATATACTTATATACACTCGATTATGTACACTTCTCAATATCAATGCACATAGAAAAAAGAAAAGAAAGAGAATGAAAGAAATAACGATTATAGTAAAGTCTGTACGTGTACAGCATGATACCAATGATACCACAAACAATAAACATACGTATAATGATACACATTAATTTGTACATACATTTGTGTATACCTAACCATTGAAAGTACTAATATAAATATATAAATATAAATAATTATAAAAATTGATGCGTTGGAGCAAATTTTCTAAGTGCTCCATTCTAACGCATACCTCATAGAAAAAACTAAATAATATTTGTATGCGATGCTTTCTGTTTTAATATGTAGATATTAAAATTTTTTCATGCGTTGGAGCAGATAATTTTAGTGCTCCATTGCAATGTATTTATGAATTTAGATTTAGACTGTTTGCTTTGCAGTCTAATAAATAGAAATAATAATCAATCGAATTATCGAATTATGTTGCTTTTGAATGTGGATAGAAATGACAGACAATATACATAAATGATAATAGATGTTTGAATATTTATATATAGATATACGAGTACATGGTGATGGGATATAGGAATATAAGAAATTATATCTACATATTATCACAGACAATACACTCAGAAAAATTATCCATGCTAAACATTTAAGTACGCGAGTTTTAAATTAAGTAGGGACCTATATTCTTATTTTTAGCAGGACAGTACTTTAAATATACATGTCCGTGGTTGAAATAAGCATGGGAATTCTTTATTTGACAATTTTGCCTGGTTAAATTAAGAATTTCCTATTCATGCTCAAATTGATACTCTAATAGTATTTTGATATTAACAGTTACTGTTTTCAATTTCGACCGTGCTAATTTTAGCACGCGTTGACTATCCTTTTAAGTATTCATTACTCAATACAATCACGTCCCGTTCTTGTTTCAAGCATGACAGTTATATGTATACCATTGAATGAATAAAACTGTATGATGCAACTCTTAATCTCATAT
Organism: Villa cingulata; assembly: GCA_951394055.1. Taxonomy (NCBI): domain Eukaryota; kingdom Metazoa; phylum Arthropoda; class Insecta; order Diptera; family Bombyliidae; genus Villa; species Villa cingulata. Next base: position 23,872,772 of record OX596019.1, on the reverse strand, counting down.
TGTATTGAACTGTTGAATGTGTCGGAGTTAAATTTTTATCTTTGAAAGTGAAATTTTTAGGTGGCGTTAAGTTTGAAATAAATTTTCTAAAAAAAGTGAATTTTGAATATATGTATTTATGGTAAGTAAGCTTTTATTGTTCTATACGTAAATTTTTATAAAACGCTATAGCATTAATTAAATTAATAACTAATTTACTAAATCTGTGTTACTTCCACTTGTTTTGTCCATACAAATTGATTTAATGCATTTTGTATTTCTATATTTTTTCATATTCTAGATTCACGAATTTTCCAACTTAACTTTCTGTGAAAGCTTAACATTTAAAGGGACAGCTTATAAGAAGGGTTTCTTTTTGACAAAGACTGAAGATTATAAGGTGTATGAAATCATAGACTGTATTATTTGCAACTCTAAAGTATATTTTGTTGTTGTTGTTGTTTCACAAAAAATTTTCTAATAGAGCCGAAATTTTGCATCGCCAAACACTTAAAAAATTTCTTGGATTTAGAAATTTTCTAAGTAAAACATCGCAGAAAAAATATCATTAAAAACTTAAACTATTTTGGAAAAATTAAAATTTTCATCGAGACAGTAAGAGAAATTTTCATCTCGACAGTCATCAATTCCCGACGGCAATCTTCAGTTCACATAACGATTTTTTTTAAAAAAAAAATTTGAAAATTCAAACAATCGTCGTTAAATTGGTATCTTCAGCATCCGTTCTGCAATCAACATAGTTTCTACAACGCCATCTATCCGTGTAGGTCGACCTATACCAACGAATAATTAATTAATTAGTTTTTAAGAACGTATGCAAAATTTGTAGTTAAAGTAAATTTGATATATTTCATTTGTATAAACTCATAAATTTGTTTCGATTGTAACATATTTGTTAAATCTATTGCATAATTACTTCCGATTTAATTGAAATATTGTACATATGCAAAATTTATATGTAATTAAAATTAAAATAATTTTTGTTGTAATAAATTTATAATTTCTTACATTTAGATTACATAACTATTTCCGGTTTGGTTGAAATATTATTTAAAGGAATTATATAATTGAAGATTTTGAATTTTTCATTGAATTAAATTTATTTTGGAATTGAAATACATAGTAAATTGTTTGTAGTTTAGTTTTAAGACATTGAATTGTTAGGTTTAAGAGAATATATTTTAAATAAAGTTTGTAACGTAGATTGAAAAACATTGTGTTTTTATTTTATTAAAAAGTTTTGAACCGGCACCTTTTTCTAATTAATGTTAAATTGAAAATATTTTATATTATATTTCTTGGTGGATTTAACAGTATTTCATCTGGTTTTTAAAGAATTTTAAATATGACTTGAACGTTGAACGGTTAAAAACGTAAAACAATAAAAAAAAAAGTTTAGAATATTTCACATCGTTTAATAGCTAAAATTTAAGATAATAAATTACCCTCCTACCTAAAAAAATTCAAAATTTAAATTTTTAAAAAGTTTTTAATATCATTAAAATTTTGAATATCATACTTAGCACGCACAGAGTAGAAAATAGTATATATAATATGAAATATAAGTTATAGCCGGGTCACAAATCTATATTCTACATCTTATTTCGTTGAAAAAATGTAATTTGTAGAAAAAGATGTATAATATAATTTATACATTGGGTTGAAAATAATATTAATTAATAAAAATGTTTTAAAATATCTATTTTTTTTTTCAAACAAATTCTCTCGAGTAGTATATCAAATATTATCTAGATTATATAGAAGCAAACGACTAAAATGCTGTAAAATTTCTCACACAAAAATTATTATCAAATATCATATCAGTTTGTCTTATTTAACGTCGGGTACTGTGCAATTGTATATATAACATTAAAGTAACAACATTACGATGTATTTTTTGATAAAGTAGGTACATAGTATATGATATAAAAACAAAAACAATAAGTTCCTATTCGCTTTTCCTTGATACTACACATAATACCACATGACAAATAAATTGCAACAACAAAATATTTTGAGCAAAACAATATACTTATATACACTCGATTATGTACACTTCTCAATATCAATGCACATAGAAAAAAGAAAAGAAAGAGAATGAAAGAAATAACGATTATAGTAAAGTCTGTACGTGTACAGCATGATACCAATGATATCACAAACAATAAACATACGTATAATGATACACATTAATTTGTACATACATTTGTGTATACCTAACCATTGAAAGTACTAAATTATAAATATAAATAATTATAAAAATTGATGCGTTGGAGCAAATTTTCTAAGTGCTCCATTCTAACGCATACCTCATAGAAAAAACTAAATAATATTTGTATGCGATGCTTTCTGTTTTAATATGTAGATATTAAAATTTTTTCATGCGTTGGAGCAGATAATTTTAGTGCTCCATTGCAATGTATTTATGAATTTAGATTTAGACTGTTTGCTTTGCAGTCTAATAAATAGAAATAATAATCAATCGAATTATCGAATTATGTTGCTTTTGAATGTGGATAGAAATGACAGACAATATACATAAATGATAATAGATGTTTGAATATTTATATATAGATATACGAGTACATGGTGATGGGATATAGGAATATAAGAAATTATATCTACATATTATCACAGACAATATATATTGTATACATTATATATATATTATGTATACAGTATACGTATATTCAAATGTAGCACATATAATTTTAATATGTATATCATACTTATATAAGAATGATTTTATATTTTACTTTTAATTTTTTTTAATATCATTTTGGTTTTTGGCTCTCCATTCCCATATTGTACATACACATAAAAATTACATATAAAAAAAAAATTTTGAATATTTTTCTAAATTTGATATAAATTCATATATCATTAATGGTCTAGAACACATAGATAGTAAAATATAGAAATAAGAAATGTATTTTTGTATTATTTGCATAAGTCAAATATTTTTTTTTGAATATTTAAAGTTTTATAAAAAAAATGTAGATTATTTTTGTCGCCCCAAGATTGCAGCGCCCGGAGCAAGTGCTCCAATGGTAGGTGCGGCCCTGATGGTAATTGGTGAACGAGCAAATACAATATAAAATTATTATTCATTACAATCATTATATTCAAGATGTGGGTGTGTGTTAATTTGATTATTCATACGCCATTATAGATTCAATTTTACATTAGATAAATATAGTCTGTAGATATATTATTATATTTATATAATTTTTATACGGCTGTATGACTGCTATGATTCTCTTTATATCGATCATTTCTTTACTGCTGAATATTATATGGGAGTAAGAGCATACATTGACAATGGCAACTGCTAATTGTAAAAATGGGGAAAGTTATAATTAACCAATAAGAAAAAATAAAAAAATGGATGATGTGGTTGTGTGATAATTTAAATAAACATACGCCATTATTGATTTTTCAAATTTAAATGAAACAAATAAGAGATGTAGATATGCAGATGTGGTTGTGTGTTATTTTAAATAAACATACGCCATTATTGATTTTTCAAATTTAAATGAATTGTATATGGGAGTAAGAGCATTCATTGACAATGGTAATCAGGGACGGGCCTAGCAATTTTGGCGCCCGGCGCACTTTTGAAATTTTGCGCCCTTCTTGTTTATGTATACAGGGTGTCCTGAGTTCGGATGCAGGCATTTTTCCAGTCGATAGGTCTTGCTGAGAAACGAAAAAAATCGTAAGGCGCGGGGCGGGAATTTTGGTTCTAATATCAACGAGTGAGTAGAAAGACTTATTTTAGGTCAAGTGACTTGTTTCCTATTTGTGGTCATAATTCACGAAATTCTTGGTCGTTTCGAATTATTTTGCATTCATTGGAAAGGTAATCAATCAGTATTTGCCTTGATACTTAAATTGTACAGATCGGTCCAGTGATGCCAAAAATATGGTACATCAAATTCTAATTTTCATAGAAAAAAATGCTAAATTTTGAGTTTAAGGTTAAATATCTCAAAACTCTACCCTATTTTTTTTTAATTTTCTTTATTTAAAATATTGTCCAATGAATTGCCTTTCATTAGTATTTTATTTTAATTTTATTCAATTTTCTGTCGTGGATTTCGAGTTATGGAAAAAAATGTAACTGTGGGCTCTACCAATTTAATATACATATAATATATATAATATATTTTATAATTGAATAAAATATATGCTGCAAAATGCCTGCACCCGAACTCAGGACACCCTGTATGTTCTTTTCAACACCATCCAAGAGGTAGAACTTGATAGACGCGTTTCTTTTTAATGAGGGCTCCCCGTAGAGGATAATTTTTTTTTCAATATTGCACTCATTTCGAATATTCAAAAAGAAAAATCTTATTAATTTTTGTTATGCAATAAAATACGCGTGAAAAAACCAAATATAATTTTTGAAAAACAATAGCTTAATTTAAAATAATTTTATATTATACATATACGGGGCTTGAATAGCTCGATGGTTGTGTGTCGGTCTTGCGATCTTTGAGATCACGGTTCGAACCCCAGCCAGCGCACTACTCTTGCCCAAGTCGATCAATAATTTTTCCCATCAGCGATGTACACCAGTAACTGATTACTGATGATAAGCTGGATAATATGCATATCTGACATAAAAAAATTACTGATCGGCGGTGCCATGGACTGAGTATCCGCGTGCACTTAATATATACTATATACATTTTTGTATATATGTATATTTAGAAAGAAAGAAAGAAAGAAAGATATTATACATATATAATATTTTGAACTTGCATGCAAATATTTACTGATAAACCCTCTACCATGTATAAAAAAAATTATTCAAACATGCAAAATAAAAATGCAAATATGTAATAGGGTATTTGTTGAATCGTCATTCAACATTTTTATAAATCTGAAAAAAAAAGAAAGAAAAAAAAATAATGGTATTAAAAATTAAAAATTAAATAAATAATAATAATAACAAATAAATTAATTAATATAAATAACACAAACAGAACAACACAAAAAATAAACAAACAACATAACCAAAACATATCACATATAACATAATACTTAACATACCACAACATAAGTATAACATTAATATGCACAAAACATATAACACAGAAGTATACACAACATAAAAACTGTCTATAAACATAGCACACAAAACAAAACAAAACTATTCACATTACACAAATATATAACATAAAAATTTATGAACACAACATCACAACACTGATATCACAAACATTTATCACAATAAACATAATAAACAAATTATTACTTGCACAAAACAACTAGCACGACACTGAATCATTATTTTAAAAATAAAACAGAAAATATAAAAAAAAAAATATCACAAAACATTGAACACAAAATACTTAATTGAACTACACACTAGCACTACACTTTCATTTTATATAAACAATGAACACTAACAAAAATAAAAACATTGGAAATGGAATACATATAATATATATATATATATATGTATATATACATACATTACGACCATGTCAAAATTGTCAAACAGAAGCTGAATTACCAGTACCAATAGAGTTATTCACAATCACCATAAATTGTCATTCGAATTAGCAGACACAATTTGAAAAAAAAACGGTTTTATAAAAAAGACGAGTATACATGAGATAAATAGTAGAACATTTCAACAACGGGGAAAAAGAAATTTCCAGAACCGCGAAAATTTAGTATATAAAGGGTTGCGATTCGCAGAAAAATTTGTCTTTTGCAATTACTTGTGTATACTGTCGTGTTGAGACTGAAGCAAGGAAACCAAGAAACCAAATCATCAGCCTGGACGTGTTGAGTCCTTTCAAAATCTAGCGTGTTGAGCTAGTAAGTAGGGAAAAGTTAGGAACTTCTGTAAAAACACTTAGGATTTTTACAGAAATTAGGGAATCGTCGAAATTAAATCCTCGTAAAAACACTTAGAAAATTTCTTAAACAGAAATTTTCTATTGGAAATTCGTCATCAGAAAAAATTGTTAAAGTCAATTTTTTCTAAAAAACTTAGAAAATTTTTCACAAAAAATTTTCTAATAGAGCCGAAATTTTACATCGCCAAACACTTAAAAAATTTCTTGGATTTAGAAATTTTCTAAGTAAAACATCGCAGAAAAAATATCATTAAAAACTTAAACTATTTTGGAAAAATTAAAATTTTCATCGAGACAGTAAGAGAAATTTTCATCTCGACAGTCATCAATTCCCGACGGCAATCTTCAGTTCACATAACGATTTTTTTTAAAAAAAAAATTTGAAAATTCAAACAATCGTCGTTAAATTGGTATCTTCAGCATCCGTTCTGCAATCAACATAGTTTCTACAACGCCATCTATCCGTGTAGGTCGACCTATACCAACGAATAATTAATTAATTAGTTTTTAAGAACGTATGCAAAATTTGTAGTTAAAGTAAATTTGATATATTTCATTTGTATAAACTCATAAATTTGTTTCGATTGTAACATATTTGTTAAATCTATTGCATAATTACTTCCGATTTAATTGAAATATTGTACATATGCAAAATTTATAATTAAAATTAAAATAATTTTTGTTGTAATAAATTTATAATTTCTTACATTTAGATTACATAACTATTTCCGGTTTGGTTGAAATATTATTTAAAGGAATTATATAATTGAAGATTTTGAATTTTTCATTGAATTAAATTTATTTTGGAATTGAAATACATGGTAAATTGTTTGTAATTTAGTTTTAAGACATTGAATTGTTAGGTTTAAGAGAATATATTTTAAATAAAGTTTGTAACGTAGATTGAAAAACATTGTGTTTTAATTTTATTAAAAAGTTTTGAACCGGCACCTTTTTCTAATTAATGTTAAATTGAAAATATTTTATATTATATTTCTTGGTGGATTTAACAGTATTTCATCTGGTTTTTAAAGAATTTTAAATATGACTTGAACGTTGAACGGTTAAAAACGTAAAACAATAAAAAAAAAGTTTAGAATATTTCACATCGTTTAATAGCTAAAATTTAAGATAATAAATTACCCTCCTACCTAAAAAAATTCAAAATTTAAATTTTTAAAAAGTTTTTAATATCATTAAAATTTTGAATATCATACTTAGAACGCACAGTGTAGAAAATAGTATATATAATATGAAATATAAGTTATAGCCGGGTCACAAATTTATATTCTACATCTTATTTCGTTGAAAAAATGTAATTTATAGAAAAAGATGTAGAATATAATTTATACATTGGGTTGAAAATAATATTAATTACTAAAAATGTTTTAAAATATCTATTTTTTTTTCAAACAAATTCTCTCGAGTAGTATATCAAATATCATCTAGATTATATAGAAGCAAACGACTAAAATGCTGTAAAATTTCTCACACAAAAATTATTATCAAATATCATATCAGTTTGTCTTATTTAACGTCGGGTACTGTGCAATTGTATATATAACATTAAAGTAACAACATTACGATGTATTTTTTGATAAAGTAGGTACATAGTACATATATGATATAAAAACAAAAACAATAAGTTCCTATTCGCTTTTCCTTGATACTACACATAATACCACATGACAAATAAATTGCAACAACAAAATATTTTGAGCAAAACAATATACTTATATACACTCGATTATGTACACTTCTCAATATCAATGCACATAGAAAAAAGAAAAGAAAGAGAATGAAAGAAATAACGATTATAGTAAAGTATGTACGTGTACAGCATGATACCAATGATACCACAAACAATAAACATACGTATAATGATACACATTAATTTGTACATAGTACATTTGTGTATACCTAACCATTGAAAGTACTAAATTATAAATATAAATAATTATAAAAATTGATGCGTTGGAGCAAATTTTCTAAGTGCTCCATTCTAACGCATACCTCATAGAAAAAACTAAATAATATTTGTATGCGATGCTTTCTGTTTTAATATGTAGATATTAAAATTTTTTCATGCGTTGGAGCAGATAATTTTAGTGCTCCATTGCAATGTATTTATGAATTTAGATTTAGACTGTTTGCTTTGCAGTCTAATAAATAGAAATAATAATCAATCGAATTATCGAATTATGTTGCTTTTGAATGTGGATAGAAATGACAGACAATATACATAAATGATAATAGATGTTTGAATATTTATATATAGATATACGAGTACATGGTGATGGGATATAGGAATATAAGAAATTATATCTACATATTATCACAGACAATACACTCAGAAAAATTATCCATGCTAAACATTTAAGTACGCGAGTTTTAAATTAAGTAGGGACCTATATTCTTATTTTTAGCAGGACAGTACTTTAAATATACATGTCCGTGGTTGAAATAAGCATGGGAATTCTTTATTTGACAATTTTGCCTGGTTAAATTAAGAATTTCCTATTCATGCTCAAATTGATACTCTAATAGTATTTTGATATTAACAGTTACTGTTTTCAATTTCGACCGTGCTAATTTTAGCACGCGTTGACTATCCTTTTAAGTATTCATTACTCAATACAATCACGTCCCGTTCTTGTTTCAAGCATGACAGTTATATGTATACCATTGAATGAATAAAACTGTATGATGCAACTCTTAATCTCATATTGTATTGAACTGTTGAATGTGTCGGAGTTAAATTTTTATCTTTGAAAGTGAAATTTTTAGGTGGCGTTAAGTTTGAAATAAATTTTCTAAAAAAAGTGAATTTTGAATATATGTATTTATGGTAAGTAAGCTTTTATTGTTCTATACGTAAATTTTTATAAAACGCTATAGCATTAATTAAATTAATAACTAATTTACTAAATCTGTGTTACTTCCACTTGTTTTGTCCATACAAATTGATTTAATGCATTTTGTATTTCTATATTTTTTCATATTCTAGATTCACGAATTTTCCAACTTAACTTTCTGTGAAAGCTTAACATTTAAAGGGACAGCTTATAAGAAGGGTTTCTTTTTGACAAAGACTGAAGATTATAAGGTGTATGAAATCATAGACTGTATTATTTGCAACTCTAAAGTATATTTTGTTGTTGTTGTTGTTTCACAAAAAATTTTCTAATAGAGCCGAAATTTTGCATCGCCAAACACTTAAAAAATTTCTTGGATTTAGAAATTTTCTAAGTAAAACATCGCAGAAAAAATATCATTAAAAACTTAAACTATTTTTTTCGTCGTGTGAGTTTTCAATTTTAATTTTTGATTTCAGGAGGACATGCTCTTAATAGCTAAAATTTAAGATAATAAATTACCCTCCTACCTAAAAAAATTCAAAATTTAAATTTTTAAAAAGTTTTTAATATCATTAAAATTTTGAATATCATACTTAGAACGCACAGTGTAGAAAATAGTATATATAATATGAAATATAAGTTATAGCCGGGTCACAAATTTATATTCTACATCTTATTTCGTTGAAAAAATGTAATTTATAGAAAAAGATGTATAATATAATTTATACATTGGGTTGAAAATAATATTAATTACTAAAAATGTTTTAAAATATCTATTTTTTTTTTCAAACAAATTCTCTCGAGTAGTATATCAAATATCATCTAGATTATATAGAAGCAAACGACTAAAATGCTGTAAAATTTCTCACACAAAAATTATTATCAAATATCATATCAGTTTGTCTTATTTAACGTCGGGTACTGTGCAATTGTATATATAACATTAAAGAAACAACATTACGATGGATTTTTTGATAAAGTACATAGTATATGATATAAAAACAAAAACAATAAGTTCCTATTCGCTTTTCCTTGATACTACACATAATACCACATGACAAATAAATTGCAACAACAAAATATTTTGAGCAAAACAATATACTTATATACACTCGATTATGTACACTTCTCAATATCAATGCACATAGAAAAAAGAAAAGAAAGAGAATGAAAGAAATAACGATTATAGTAAAGTATGTACGTGTACAGCATGATACCAATGATACCACAAACAATAAACATACGTATAATGATACACATTAATTTGTACATAGTACATTTGTGTATACCTAACCATTGAAAGTACTAAATTATAAATATAAATAATTATAAAAATTGATGCGTTGGAGCAAATTTTCTAAGTGCTCCATTCTAACGCATACCTCATAGAAAAAACTAAATAATATTTGTATGCGATGCTTTCTGTTTTAATATGTAGATATTAAAATTTTTTCATGCGTTGGAGCAGATAATTTTAGTGCTCCATTGCAATGTATTTATGAATTTAGATTTAGACTGTTTGCTTTGCAGTCTAATAAATAGAAATAATAATCAATCGAATTATCGAATTATGTTGCTTTTGAATGTGGATAGAAATGACAGACAATATACATAAATGATATAATAGATGTTTGAATATTTATATATAGATATACGAGTACATGGTGATGGGATATAGGAATATAAGAAATTATATCTACATATTATCACAGACAATACACTCAGAAAAATTATCCATGCTAAACATTTAAGTACGCGAGTTTTAAATTAAGTAGGAACCTATATTCTTATTTTTAGCAGGACAGTACTTTAAATATACATGTCCGTGGTTGAAATAAGCATGGGAATTCTTTATTTGACAATTTTGCCTGGTTAAATTAAGAATTTCCTATTCATGCTCAAATTGATACTCTAATAGTATTTTGATATTAACAGTTACTGTTTTCAAGTTCGACCGTGCTAATTTTAGCACGCGTTGACTATCCTTTTAAGTATTCATTACTCAATACAAGCACGTCCCGTTCTTGTTTCAAGCATGACAGTTATATGTATACCATTGAATGAATAAAACTGTATGATGCAACTCTTAATCTCATATTGTATTGAACTGTTGAATGTGTCGGAGTTAAATTTTTATCTTTGAAAGTGAAATTTTTAGGTGGCGTTAAGTTTGAAATAAATTTTCTAAAAAAAGTGAATTTTGAATATATGTATTTATGGTAAGTAAGCTTTTATTGTTCTATACGTAAATTTTTATAAAACGCTATAGCATTAATTAAATTAATAACTAATTTACTAAATCTGTGTTACTTCCACTTGTTTTGTCCATACAAATTGATTTAATGCATTTTGTATTTCTATATTTTTTCATATTCTAGATTCACGAATTTTCCAACTTAACTTTCTGTGAAAGCTTAACATTTAAAGGGACAGCTTATAAGAAGAGTTTCTTTTTGACAAAGACTGAAGATTATAAGGTGTATGAAATCATAGACTGTATTATTTGCAACTCTAAAGTATATTTTGTTGTTGTTGTTGTTTCACAAAAAATTTTCTAATAGAGCCGAAATTTTGCATCGCCAAACACTTAAAAAATTTCTTGGATTTAGAAATTTTCTAAGTAAAACATCGCAGAAAAAATATCATTAAAAACTTAAACTATTTTGGAAAAATTAAAATTTTCATCGAGACAGTAAGAGAAATTTTCATCTCGACAGTCATCAATTCCCGACGGCAATCTTCAGTTCACATAACGATTTTTTTTAAAAAAAAAATTTGAAAATTCAAACAATCGTCGTTAAATTGGTATCTTCAGCATCCGTTCTGCAATCAACATAGTTTCTACAACGCCATCTATCCGTGTAGGTCGACCTATACCAACGAATAATTAATTAATTAGTTTTTAAGAACGTATGCAAAATTTGTAGTTAAAGTAAATTTGATATATTTCATTTGTATAAACTCATAAATTTGTTTCGATTGTAACATATTTGTTAAATCTATTGCATAATTACTTCCGATTTAATTGAAATATTGTACATATGCAAAATTTATAATTAAAATTAAAATAATTTTTGTTGTAATAAATTTATAATTTCTTACATTTAGATTACATAACTATTTCCGGTTTGGTTGAAATATTATTTAAAGGAATTATATAATTGAAGATTTTGAATTTTTCATTGAATTAAATTTATTTTGGAATTGAAATACATAGTAAATTGTTTGTAGTTTAGTTTTAAGACATTGAATTGTTAGGTTTAAGAGAATATATTTTAAATAAAGTTTGTAACGTAGATTGAAAAACATTGTGTTTTTATTTTATTAAAAAGTTTTGAACCGGCACCTTTTTCTAATTAATGTTAAATTGAAAATATTTTATATTATATTTCTTGGTGGATTTAACAGTATTTCATCTGGTTTTTAAAGAATTTTAAATATGACTTGAACGTTGAACGGTTAAAAACGTAAAACAATAAAAAAAAAGTTTAGAATATTTCACATCGTTTAATAGCTAAAATTTAAGATAATAAATTACCCTCCTACCTAAAAAAATTCAAAATTTAAATTTTTAAAAAGTTTTTAATATCATTAAAATTTTGAATATCATACTTAGAACGCACAGTGTAGAAAATAGTATATATAATATGAAATATAAGTTATAGCCGGGTCACAAATTTATATTCTACATCTTATTTCGTTGAAAAAATGTAATTTGTAGAAAGAGATGTAGAATATAATTTATACATTGGGTTGAAAATAATATTAATTACTAAAAATGTTTTAAAATATCTATTTTTTTTTTCAAACAAATTCTCTCGAGTAGTATATCAAATATCATCTAGATTATATAGAAGCAAACGACTAAAATGCTGTAAAATTTCTCACACAAAAATTATTATCAAATATCATATCAGTTTGTCTTATTTAACGTCGGGTACTGTGCAATTGTATATATAACATTAAAGTAACAACATTACGATGTATTTTTTGATAAAGTACATAGTATATGATATAAAAACAAAAACAATAAGTTCCTATTCGCTTTTCCTTGATACTACACATAATACCACATGACAAATAAATTGCAACAACAAAATATTTTGAGCAAAACAATATACTTATATACACTCGATTATGTACACTTCTCAATATCAATGCACATAGAAAAAAGAAAAGAAAGAGAATGAAAGAAATAACGATTATAGTAAAGTCTGTACGTGTACAGCATGATACCAATGATACCACAAACAATAAACATACGTATAATGATACACATTAATTTGTACATACATTTGTGTATACCTAACCATTGAAAGTACTAAATTATAAATATAAATAATTATAAAAATTGATGCGTTGGAGCAAATTTTCTAAGTGCTCCATTCTAACGCATACCTCATAGAAAAAACTAAATAATATTTGTATGCGATGCTTTCTGTTTTAATATGTAGATATTAAAATTTTTTCATGCGTTGGAGCAGATAATTTTAGTGCTCCATTGCAATGTATTTATGAATTTAGATTTAGACTGTTTGCTTTGCAGTCTAATAAATAGAAATAATAATCAATCGAATTATCGAATTATGTTGCTTTTGAATGTGGATAGAAATGACAGACAATATACATAAATGATAATAGATGTTTGAATATTTATATATAGATATACGAGTACATGGTGATGGGATATAGGAATATAAGAAATTATATCTACATATTATCACAGACAATATATTGTATACATTATATATATATTATGTATACAGTATACGTATATTCAAATGTAGCACATATAATTTTAATATGTATATCATACTTATATAAGAATGATTTTATATTTTACTTTTAATTTTTTTTAATATCATTTTGGTTTTTGGCTCTCCATTCCCATATTGTACATACACATAAAAATTACATATAAAAAAAAAATTTTGAATATTTTTCTAAATTTGATATAAATTCATATATCATTAATGGTCTAGAACACATAGATAGTAACATATAGAAATAAGAAATGTATTTTTGTATTATTTGCATAAGTCAAATATTTTTTTTTGAATATTTATATAAAAAGTTTTATAAAAAAAATGTAGATTATTTTTGTCGCCCCAAGATTGCAGCGCCCGGAGCAAGTGCTCCAATGGTAGGTGCGACCCTGATGGTAATTGGTGAACGAGCAAATACAATATAAAATTATTATTCATTACAATCATTATATTCAAGATGTGGGTGTGTGTTAATTTGATTATTCATACGCCATTATAGATTCAATTTTACATTTGATAAATATAGTCTGTAGATATATTATTATATTTATATAATTTTTAACCGGCTGTATGACTGCTATGATTCTCTATATATTGATCATTTCTTCACTGCTGAATATTATATGGGAGTAAGAGCATACATTGACAATGGCAAATGCTAATTGTAAAAATGGGGAAAGTTATAATTAACCAATAAGAAAAAATAAAAAAATGGATGATGTGGTTGTGTGATAATTTAAATAAACATACGCCATTATTGATTTTTCAAATTTAAATGAAACAAATAAGAGATGTAGATATGCAGATGTGGTTGTGTGTTATTTTAAATAAACATACGCCATTATTGATTTTTCAAATTTAAATGAATTGTATATGGGAGTAAGAGCATTCATTGACAATGGTAATCAGGGACGGGCCTAGCAATTTTGGCGCCCGGCGCACTTTTGAAATTTTGCGCCCTTCGTGTTTATGTATACAGGGTGTCCTGAGTTCGGATGCAGGCATTTTTCCAGTCGATAGGTCTTGCTGAGAAACGAAAAAAATCGTAAGGCGCGGGGCGGGAATTTTGGTTCTAATATCAACGAGTGAGTAGAAAGACTTTTTTTAGGTCAAGTGACTTGTTTCCTATTTGTGGTCATAATTCACGAAATTCTTGGTCGTTTCGAATTATTTTGCATTCATTGGAAAGATAATCAATCAGTATTTGCCTTGATACTTAAATTGTGCAGATCGGTCCAGTGATGCCAAAAATATGGTACATCAAATTCAAATTTTCATAGAAAAAAATGCTAAATTTTGAGTTTAAGGTTAAATATCTCAAAACTTTACCCTATTTTTTTTTAATTTTCTTTATTTAAAATATTGTCCAATGAATTGCCTTTCATTAGTATTTTATTTTAATTTTATTCAATTTTCTGTCGTGGATTTCGAGTTATGGAAAAAAATGTAACTGTGGGCTCTACCAATTTAATATACATATAATATATATAATATATTTTATAATTGAATAAAATATATGCTGCAAAATGCCTGCACCCGAACTCAGGACACCCTGTATGTTCTTTTCAACACCATCCAAGAGGTAGAACTTGATAGACGCGTTTCTTTTTAATGAGGGCTCCCCGTAGAGGATAACTTTTTTTTCAATATTGCACTCATTTCGAATATTCAAAAAGAAAAATCTTATTAATTTTTGTTATGCAATAAAATACGCGTGAAAAAACCAAATATAATTTTTGAAAAACAATAGCTTAATTTAAAATAATTTTATATTATACATATACGGGGCTTGAATAGCTCGATGGTTGTGTGTCGGTCTTGCGATCTTTGAGATCACGGTTCGAACCCCAGCCAGCGCACTACTCTTGCCCAAGTCGATCAATAATTTTTCCCATCAGCGATGTACACCAGTAACTGATTACTGATGATAAGCTGGATAATATGCATATCTGACATAAAAAAATTACTGATCGGCGGTGCCATGGACTGAGTATCCGCGTGCACTTAATATATACTATATACATTTTTGTATATATGTATATTTAGAAAGAAAGAAAGAAAGAAAGATATTATACATATATAATATTTTGAACTTGCATGCAAATATTTACTGATAAACCCTCTACCATGTATAAAAAAAATTATTCAAACATGCAAAATAAAAATGCAAATATGTAATAGGGTATTTGTTGAATCGTCATTCAACAGTTTTATAAATCTGAAAAAAAAAGAAAGAAAAAAAAATAATGGTATTAAAAATTAAAAATTAAATAAATAATAATAATAACAAATAAATTAATTAATATAAATAACACAAACAGAACAACACAAAAAATAAACAAACAACATAACCAAAACATATCACATATAACATAATACTTAACATACCACAACATAAGTATAACATTAATATGCACAAAACATATAACACAGAAGTATACACAACATAAAAACTGTCTATAAACATAAACATAAACTGTCTATAGCACACAAAACAAAACAAAACTATTCACATTACACAAATATATAACATAAAAATTTATGAACACAACATCACAACACTGATATCACAAACATTTATCACAATAAACATAATAAACAAATTATTACTTGCACAAAACAACTAGCACGACACTGAATCATTATTTTAAAAATAAAACAGAAAATATAAAAAAAAAAATATCACAAAACATTGAACACAAAATACTTAATTGAACTACACACTAGCACTACACTTTCATTTTATATAAACAATGAACACTAACAAAAATAAAAACATTGGAAATGGAATAGATATAATATATATATATATATATGCATATATACATACATTACGACCATGTCAAAATTGTCAAACAGAAGCTGAATTACCAGTACCAATAGAGTTATTCACAAACACCATAAATTGCCATTCGAAACAGAAATTTTCTATTGGAAATTCGTCATCAGAAAAAATTGTTAAAGTCAATCAACAATTATCACACACAACTAAATCATATCAGTTTGTCTTATTTAACGTCGGGTACCGTGCAATTGTATATATAACATTAAAGTAACAACATTACGATGTATTTTTTGATAAAGTACATAGTATATGATATAAAAACAAAAACAATAAGTTCCTATTCGCTTTTCCTTGATACTACACATAATACCACATGACAAATAAATTGCAACAACAAAATATTTTGAGCAAAACAATATACTTATATACACTCGATTATGTACACTTCTCAATATCAATGCACATAGAAAAAAGAAAAGAAAGAGAATGAAAGAAATAACGATTATAGTAAAGTCTGTACGTGTACAGCATGATACCAATGATACCACAAACAATAAACATACGTATAATGATACACATTAATTTGTACATAGTACATTTGTGTATACCTAACCATTGAAAGTACTAAATTATAAATATAAATAATTATAAAAATTGATGCGTTGGAGCAAATTTTCTAAGTGCTCCATTCTAACGCATACCTCATAGAAAAAACTAAATAATATTTGTATGCGATGCTTTCTGTTTTAATATGTAGATATTAAAATTTTTTCATGCGTTGGAGCAGATAATTTTAGTGCTCCATTGCAATGTATTTATGAATTTAGATTTAGACTGTTTGCTTTGCAGTCTAATAAATAGAAATAATAATCAATCGAATTATCGAATTATGTTGCTTTTGAATGTGGATAGAAATGACAGACAATATACATAAATGATAATAGATGTTTGAATATTTATATATAGATATACGAGTACATGGTGATGGGATATAGGAATATAAGAAATTATATCTACATATTATCACAGACAATACACTCAGAAAAATTATCCATGCTAAACATTTAAGTACGCGAGTTTTAAATTAAGTAGGGACCTATATTCTTATTTTTAGCAGGACAGTACTTTAAATATACATGTCCGTGGTTGAAATAAGCACGGGAATTCTTTATTTGACAATTTTGCCTGGTTAAATTTAGAATTTCCTATTCATGCTCAAATTGATACTCTAATAGTATGTTGATATTAACAGTTACTGTTTTCAAGTTCGACCGTGCTAATTTTAAGCACGCGTTGACTATCCTTTTAAGTATTCATTACTCAATACAAGCACGTCCCGTTCTTGTTTCAAGCATGACAGTTATATGTATACCATTGAATGAATAAAACTGTATGATGCAACTCTAAATCTCATATTGTATTGAACTGTTGAATGTGTCGGAGTTAAATTTTTATCTTTGAAAGTGAAATTTTTAGGTGGCGTTAAGTTTGAAATAAATTTTCTAAAAAAAGTGAATTTTGAATATATGTATTTATGGTAAGTAAGCTTTTATTGTTCTATACGTAAATTTTTATAAAACGCTATAGCATTAATTAAATTAATAACTAATTTACTAAATCTGTGTTACTTCCACTTGTTTTGTCCATACAAATTGATTTAATGCATTTTGTATTTCTATATGTTTTCATATTCTAGATTCACGAATTTTCCAACTTAACTTTCTGTGAAAGCTTAACATTTAAAGGGACAGCTTATAAGAAGAGTTTCTTTTTGACAAAGACTGAAGATTATAAGGTGTATGAAATCATAGACTGTATTATTTGCAACTCTAAAGTATATTTTGTTGTTGTTGTTGTTTCACAAAAAATTTTCTAATAGAGCCGAAATTTTGCATCGCCAAACACTTAAAAAATTTCTTGGATTTAGAAATTTTCTAAGTAAAACATCGCAGAAAAAATATCATTAAAAACTTAAACTATTTTGGAAAAATTAAAATTTCAAATTGTGTCGAATTATGTTGCTTTTGAATGTGGATAGAAATGACAGACAATATACATAAATGATAATAGATGTTTGAATATTTATATATAGATATACGAGTACATGGTGATGGGATATAGGAATATAAGAAATTATATCTACATATTATCACAGACAATATATTGTATACATTATATATATATTATGTATACAGTATACGTATATTCAAATGTAGCACATATAATTTTAATATGTACATATATCATACTTATATAAGAATGATTTTATATTTTACTTTTAATTTTTTTTAATATCATTTTGGTTTTTGGCTCTCCATTCCCATATTGTACATACACATAAAAATTACATATAAAAAAAAAATTTTGAATATTTTTCTAAATTTGATATAAATTCATATATCATTAATGGTCTAGAACACATAGATAGTAACATATAGAAATAAGAAATGTATTTTTGTATTATTTGCATAAGTCAAATATTTTTTTTTGAATATTTAAAGTTTTATAAAAAAAATGTAGATTATTTTTGTCGCCCCAAGATTGCAGCGCCCGGAGCAAGTGCTCCAATGGTAGGTGCGAACCTGATGGTAATTGGTGAACGAGCAAATACAATATAAAATTATTATTAATCATTACAATCATTATATTCAAGATGTGGGTGTGTGTTAATTTGATTATTCATACGCCATTATAGATTCAATTTTACATTTGATAAATATAGTCTGTAGATATATTATTATATTTATATAATTTTTATACGGCTGTATGACTGCTATGATTCTCTTTATATCGATCATTTCTTTACTGCTGAATATTATATGGGAGTAAGAGCATACATTGACAATGGCAACTGCTAATTGTAAAAATGGGGAAAGTTATAATTAACCAATAAGAAAAAATAAAAAAATGGATGATGTGGTTGTGTGATAATTTAAATAAACATACGCCATTATTGATTTTTCAAATTTAAATGAAACAAATAAGAGATGTAGATATGCAGATGTGGTTGTGTGTTATTTTAAATAAACATACGCCATTATTGATTTTTCAAATTTAAATGAATTGTATATGGGAGTAAGAGCATTCATTGACAATGGTAATCAGGGACGGGCCTAGCAATTTTGGCGCCCGGCGCACTTTTGAAATTTTGCGCCCTTCTTGTTTATGTATACAGGGTGTCCTGAGTTCGGATGCAGGCATTTTTCCAGTCGATAGGTCTTGCTGAGAAACGAAAAAAATCGTAAGGCGCGGGGCGGGAATTTTGGTTCTAATATCAACGAGTGAGTAGAAAGACTTATTTTAGGTCAAGTGACTTGTTTCCTATTTGTGGTCATAATTCACGAAATTCTTGGTCGTTCCGAATTATTTTGCATTCATTGGAAAGATAATCAATCAGTATTTGCCTTGATACTTAAATTGTGCAGATCGGTCCAGTGATGCCAAAAATATGGTACATCAAATTCAAATTTTCATAGAAAAAAATGCTAAATTTTGAGTTTAAGGTTAAATATCTCAAAACTTTACCCTATTTTTTTTTAATTTTCTTTATTTAAAATATTGTCCAATGAATTGCCTTTCATTAGTATTTTATTTTAATTTTATTCAATTTTCTGTCGTGGATTTCGAGTTATGGAAAAAAATGTAACTGTGGGCTCTACCAATTTAATATACATATAATATATATAATATATTTTATAATTGAATAAAATATATGCTCTAAAATGCCTGCACCCGAACTCAGGACACCCTGTATAATCTTTTCAACACCATCCAAGAGGTAGAACTTGATAGACGCGTTTCTTTTTAATGAGGGCTCCCAGTAGAGGATTAAATTTTTTTCAATATTGCACTCATTTCGAATATTCAAAAAGAAAAATCTTATTAATTTTTGTTATGCAATAAAATACGCGTGAAAAAACCAAATATAATTTTTGAAAAACAATAGCTTAATTTAAAATAATTTTATATTATACATATACGGGGCTTGAATAGCTCGATGGTTGTGTGTCGGTCTTGCGATCTTTGAGATCACGGTTCGAACCCCAGCCAGCGCACTACTCTTGCCCAAGTCGATCAATAATTTTTCCCATCAGCGATGTACACCAGTAACTGATTACTGATGATAAGCTGGATAATATGCATATCTGACATAAAAAAATTACTGATCGGCGGTGCCATGGACTGAGTATCCGCGTGCACTTAATATATACTATATACATTTTTGTATATATGTAGATTTAGAAAGAAAGAAAGAAAGAAAGATATTATACATATATAATATTTTGAACTTGCATGCAAATATTTACTGATAAACCCTCTACCATGTATAAAAAAAATTATTCAAACATGCAAAATAAAAATGCAAATATGTAATAGGGTATTTGTTGAATCGTCATTCAACATTTTTATAAATCTGAAAAAAAAGAAAGAAAAAAAAATAATGGTATTAAAAATTAAAAATTAAATAAATAATAATAATAACAAATAAATTAATTAATATAAATAACACAAACAGAACAACACAAAAAATAAACATAAGTATAACATAACATGCACAAAACATATAACACAGAAGTATACACAACATAAAAACTGTCTATAAACATAGCACACAAAACAAAACAAAACTATTCACATTACACAAATATATAACATAAAAATTTATGAACACAACATCACAACACTGATATCACAAACATTTATCACAATAAACATAATAAACAAATTATTACTTGCACAAAACAACTAGCACGACACTGAATCATTATTTTAAAAATAAAACAGAAAATATAAAAAAAAAAATATCACAAAACATTGAACACAAAATACTTAATTGAACTACACACTAGCACTACACTTTCATTTTATATAAACAATGAACACTAACAAAAATAAAAACATTGGAAATGGAATACATATAATATATATATATATATATATGTATATATACATACATTACGACCATGTCAAAATTGTCAAACAGAAGCTGAATTACCAGTACCAATAGAGTTATTCACAATCACCATAAATTGTCATTCGAATTAGCAGACACAATTTGAAAAAAAAACGGTTTTATAAAAAAGACGAGTATACATGAGATAAATAGTAGAACATTTCAACAACGGGGAAAAAGAAATTTCCAGAACCGCGAAAATTTAGTATATAAAGGGTTGCGATTCGCAGAAAAATTTGTCTTTTGCAATTACTTGTGTATACTGTCGTGTTGAGACTGAAGCAAGGAAACCAAGAAACCAAATCATCAGCCTGGACGTGTTGAGTCCTTTCAAAATCTAGCGTGTTGAGCTAGTAAGTAGGGAAAAGTTAGGAACTTCTGTAAAAACACTTAGGATTTTTACAGAAATTAGGGAATCGTCGAAATTAAATCCTCGTAAAAACACTTAGAAAATTTCTTAAACAGAAATTTTCTATTGGAAATTCGTCATCAGAAAAAATTGTTAAAGTCAATTTTTTCTAAAAAACTTAGAAAATTTTTCACAAAAAATTTTCTAATAGAGCCGAAATTTTGCATCGCCAAACACTTAAAAAATTTCTTGGATTTAGAAATTTTCTAAGTAAAACATCGCAGAAAAAATATCATTAAAAACTTAAACTATTTTGGAAAAATTAAAATTTTCATCGAGACAGTAAGAGAAATTTTCATCTCGACAGTCATCAATTCCCGACGGCAATCTTCAGTTCACATAACGATTTTTTTTAAAAAAAAAATTTGAAAATTCAAACAATCGTCGTTAAATTGGTATCTTCAGCATCCGTTCTGCAATCAACATAGTTTCTACAACGCCATCTATCCGTGTAGGTCGACCTATACCAACGAATAATTAATTAATTAGTTTTTAAGAACGTATGCAAAATTTGTAGTTAAAGTAAATTTGATATATTTCATTTGTATAAACTCATAAATTTGTTTCGATTGTAACATATTTGTTAAATCTATTGCATAATTACTTCCGATTTAATTGAAATATTGTACATATGCAAAATTTATAATAAAAATTAAAATAATTTTTGTTGTAATAAATTTATAATTTCTTACATTTAGATTACATAACTATTTCCGGTTTGGTTGAAATATTATTTAAAGGAATTATATAATTGAAGATTTTGAATTTTTCATTGAATTAAATTTATTTTGGAATTGAAATACATAGTAAATTGTTTGTAATTTAGTTTTAAGACATTGAATTGTTAGGTTTAAGAGAATATATTTTAAATAAAGTTTGTAACGTAGATTGAAAAACATTGTGTTTTTATTTTATTAAAAAGTTTTGAACCGGCACCTTTTTCTAATTAATGTTAAATTGAAAATATTTTATATTATATTTCTTGGTGGATTTAACAGTATTTCATCTGGTTTTTAAAGAATTTTAAATATGACTTGAACGTTGAACGGTTAAAAACGTAAAACAATAAAAAAAAGTTTAGAATATTTCACATCGTTTAATAGCTAAAATTTAAGATAATAAATTACCCTCCTACCTAAAAAAATTCAAAATTTAAATTTTTAAAAAGTTTTTAATATCATTAAAATTTTGAATATCATACTTAGAACGCACAGTGTAGAAAATAGTATATATAATATGAAATATAAGTTATAGCCGGGTCACAAATTTATATTCTACATCTTATTTCGTTGAAAAAATGTAATTTGTAGAAAGAGATGTAGAATATAATTTATACATTGGGTTGAAAATAATATTAATTACTAAAAATGTTTTAAAATATCTATTTTTTTTTTCAAACAAATTCTCTCGAGTAGTATATCAAATATCATCTAGATTATATAGAAGCAAACGACTAAAATGCTGTAAAATTTCTCACACAAAAATTATTATCAAATATCATATCAGTTTGTCTTATTTAACGTCGGGTACTGTGCAATTGTATATATAACATTAAAGTAACAACATTACGATGTATTTTTTGATAAAGTACATAGTATATGATATAAAAACAAAAACAATAAGTTCCTATTCGCTTTTCCTTGATACTACACATAATACCACATGACAAATAAATTGCAACAACAAAATATTTTGAGCAAAACAATATACTTATATACACTCGATAATGTACACTTCTCAATATCAATGCACATAGAAAAAAGAAAAGAAAGAGAATGAAAGAAATAACGATTATAGTAAAGTCTGTACGTGTACAGCATGATACCAATGATATCACAAACAATAAACATACGTATAATGATACACATTAATTTGTACATACATTTGTGTATACCTAACCATTGAAAGTACTAAATTATAAATATAAATAATTATAAAAATTGATGCGTTGGAGCAAATTTTCTAAGTGCCCCATTCTAACGCATACCTCATAGAAAAAACTAAATAATATTTGTATGCGATGCTTTCTGTTTTAATATGTAGATATTAAAATTTTTTCATGCGTTGGAGCAGATAATTTTAGTGCTCCATTGCAATGTATTTATGAATTTAGATTTAGACTGTTTGCTTTGCAGTCTAATAAATAGAAATAATAATCAATCGAATTATCGAATTATGTTGCTTTTGAATGTGGATAGAAATGACAGACAATATACATAAATGATAATAGATGTTTGAATATTTATATATAGATATACGAGTACATGGTGATGGGATATAGGAATATAAGAAATTATATCTACATATTATCACAGACAATATATATTGTATACATTATATATATATTATGTATACAGTATACGTATATTCAAATGTAGCACATATAATTTTAATATGTATATCATACTTATATAAGAATGATTTTATATTTTACTTTTAATTTTTTTTAATATAATTTTGGTTTTTGGCTCTCCATTACCATATTGTACATACACATAAAAATTACATATAAAAAAAAATTTTTGAATATTTTTCTAAATTTGATATAAATTCATATATCATTAATGGTCTAGAACACATAGATAGTAACATATAGAAATAAGAAATGTATTTTTGTATTATTTGCATAAGTCAAATATTTTTTTTTTGAATATTTATATAAAAAGTTTTATAAAAAAAATGTAGATTATTTTTAGCGCCCAAGATTGCAGCGCCCGGAGCAAGTGCTCCAATGGTAGGTGCGGCCCTGATGGTAATTGGTGAACGAGCAAATACAATATAAAATTATTATTCATGACTATCATTATATTCAAGATGTGGGTGTGTGTTAATTTGATTATTCATACGCCATTATAGATTCAATTTTACATTAGATAAATATAGTCTGTAGATATACTATATTATTATATTTATATAATTTTTATACGGCTGTATGACTGCTATGATTCTCTTTATATCGATCATTTCTTTACTGCTGAATATTATATGGGAGTAAGAGCATACATTGACAATGGCAACTGCTAATTGTAAAAATGGGGAAAGTTATAATTAACCAATAAGAAAAAATAAAAAAATGGATGATGTGGTTGTGTGATAATTTAAATAAACATACGCCATTATTGATTTTTCAAATTTAAATGAAACAAATAAGAGATGTAGATATGCAGATGTGGTTGTGTGTTATTTTAAATAAACATACGCCATTATTGATTTTTCAAATTTAAATGAATTGTATATGGGAGTAAGAGCATTCATTGACAATGGTAATCAGGGACGGGCCTAGCAATTTTGGCGCCCGGCGCACTTTTGAAATTTTGCGCCCTTCTTGTTTATGTATACAGGGTGTCCTGAGTTCGGATGCAGGCATTTTTCCAGTCGATAGGTCTTGCTGAGAAACGAAAAAAATCGTAAGGCGCGGGGCGGGAATTTTGGTTCTAATATCAACGAGTGAGTAGAAAGACTTTTTTTAGGTCAAGTGACTTGTTTCCTATTTGTGGTCATAATTCACGAAATTCTTGGTCGTTTCGAATTAATTTGCTTTCATTGGAAAGATAATCAATCAGTATTTGCCTTGATACTTAAATTGTACAGATCGGTCCAGTGATGCCAAAAATATGGTACATCAAATTCAAATTTTCATAGAAAAAAATGCTAAATTTTGAGTTTAAGGTTAAATATCTCAAAACTCTACCCTATTTTTTTTTAATTTTCTTTATTTAAAATATTGTCCAATGAATTGCCTTTCATTAGTATTTTATTTTAATTTTATTCAATTTTCTGTCGTGGATTTCGAGTTATGGAAAAAAATGTAACTGTGGGCTCTACCAATTTAATATACATATAATATATATAATATATTTTATAATTGAATAAAATATATGCTGCAAAATGCCTGCACCCGAACTCAGGACACCCTGTATGTTCTTTTCAACACCATCCAAGAGGTAGAACTTGATAGACGCGTTTCTTTTTAATGAGGGCTCCCCGTAGAGGATAATTTTTTTTTCAATATTGCACTCATTTCGAATATTCAAAAAGAAAAATCTTATTAATTTTTGTTATGCAATAAAATACGCGTGAAAAAACCAAATATAATTTTTGAAAAACAATAGCTTAATTTAAAATAATTTTATATTATACATATACGGGGCTTGAATAGCTCGATGGTTGTGTGTCGGTCTTGCGATCTTTGAGATCACGGTTCGAACCCCAGCCAGCGCACTACTCTTGCCCAAGTCGATCAATAATTTTTCCCATCAGCGATGTACACCAGTAACTGATTACTGATGATAAGCTGGATAATATGCATATCTGACATAAAAAAATTACTGATCGGCGGTGCCATGGACTGAGTATCCGCGTGCACTTAATATATACTATATACATTTTTGTATATATGTATATTTAGAAAGAAAGAAAGAAAGAAAGATATTATACATATATAATATTTTGAACTTGCATGCAAATATTTACTGATAAACCCTCTACCATGTATAAAAAAAATTATTCAAACATGCAAAATAAAAATGCAAATATGTAATAGGGTATTTGTTGAATCGTCATTCAACATTTTTATAAATCTGAAAAAAAAAGAAAGAAAAAAAATAATGGTATTAAAAATTAAAAATTAAATAAATAATAATAATAACAAATAAATTAATTAATATAAATAACACAAACAGAACAACACAAAAAATAAACAAACAACATAACCAAAACATATCACATATAACATAATACTTAACATACCACAACATAAGTATAACATTAATATGCACAAAACATATAACACAGAAGTATACACAACATAAAAACTGTCTATAAACATAGCACACAAAACAAAACAAAACTATTCACATTACACAAATATATAACATAAAAATTTATGAACACAACATCACAACACTGATATCACAAACATTTATCACAATAAACATAATAAACAAATTATTACTTGCACAAAACAACTAGCACGACACTGAATCATTATTTTAAAAATAAAACAGAAAATATAAAAAAAAAAATATCACAAAACATTGAACACAAAATACTTAATTGAACTACACACTAGCACTACACTTTCATTTTATATAAACAATGAACACTAACAAAAATAAAAACATTGGAAATGGAATACATATAATATATATATATAAATTTTGTATTTTACTTTTCAAATACATAAAAAAAAATAAATAATATTAAAAACACCTTTTTATTTCTTATACTCAACTTTATTTATTACACTTAAGCTTACACACTTGTTCAGTTAATTACTTCTGCACACGATGGTTTTTAGAAATGGACTGACTTAAAAGTTTTACATTATTTTCTTAATTTACTTATATTTTTAATAATGCTGACTACGAAAATTTTATGGGAATTCGCTAAATGTTCTAAAACGTGAGTAAATATGTATTTTTGAGTTGCATTTTTTTGGAATTTCCTGTGGCGGTGTTTTATTACAGAATTGTGTGGGAAAGAATTATTTTTATGCGAACGGTAGATTAGTTAAAGACGTAACCCGACCCTCCTTAAGATTCGGCTCCGAAGAATCTATTGTTTTTAATTCTATTTTTATATTTGTTTTGCCAATTTTTAGTTTTTCTTTAAAATAAAATATTATAATACTCAGAAACAAGGCTATTATTATAATTATTGTACTAAATGTTATATTCTGATGAACTTTGTTATTCATTTTTAGTTCTTCAATTATTTCTCTATTTTTAATACTTTTAATATGCAAATCTTCTATTGAAAAGTTCGTGATTATATTTTTTATGGTTAAATTATTAAAATTTGGTATTACTAAATTATCATTTTCCACAAAATTTTCGTATTCAACATCGTTAATTTTTATTGTACAATTTTCAAACCTAATCAAATTATTTCCTATTACATTGATTTCATATTCGTTACAATTGTGTACTATTTTAGTTTTTGGAACATTTTTGGTAATTAAAATATTATTAGTAATTTGTTTTATCTCGATTTTATCATTTTTCTTAAAGTTACAAGCTGCATTTTCATCAAATAATTGACATGCATTTTCAGTTATGTTTACAAATTTCAAATTTTTCTCTAATATTATGTTTTCAATATTTTCATACAATGTTTTTTCATTAATCAAAAATACTTTGCTTTCTAGATTTATTTCTAAACTATTCTTATTGGGGATTGGTTCTACAAATATTCTATAATATTTTTTTGTCGAGTATCTTGGTAGTAATAATACAAATATTATAAGATCATTATATAAAATAACTGAAGTTTTAATATACATCATATCTTTTATCGTTATGTTGTATTTTTCAATTTCTCTTTTTGTTAAAATGTCCCTACCTATGATTCCTAATCGACTTAATAATAAATTTTCTTTTACTTTTCTTACTTGTTCTCTCAATAACTGGATGTCATATTGAATTTGGAACACATGTTGCATATTCTCTATTTCTATTAATTCTGTATGAACTTTATTTACTAAGTATGATAATTGATTATTTATTTGTTTTTGTTGTGTGTTAATATATCCAGTTATATTTTCCATAGCTTCGTTAAAGTTTTTGTTAATGTATACCTGTTCATTCATATTTTTTACCAAGTTATGATTGTTTTCTTTCATTAATTTTTAACCTTTGTTTAATTTCTTCCTCATCATCTGAATCCATTACTCCTGCTAAATATTTCAAGCCTTTTCCTAAAATGTTAACTAAACCTCTTCTAATTCTACTATGTGGTATTAAATTATCTATTTCTTCTGCTAAAGACTTAAAACTATGCATCATTGTCGGGTATTGATCTTTATGGCTTAATTTATTTATATTATTTTCAATTATTTCTAAATTTTCTATCCACGATTGTAAGTTGATGTTATGTAATATCTTCTTATAACTTACTATCACTTGAACTTCCTGATCTCGTATCATTATGTATCCTTGTCCTTCGTTCAGATTTTGTGTTTCTATTTTCTGCGCTTGAGCTCCTATTATCATCAGCACTATAATTATCATGGTCATCTGAAATAGTAACAGTCTCGTATTTGTATTTGCGTTTAACCTGATCTTTGTAATATTTCATTCCTTTCATGTCTTTATAATGGTCTCCTTCTACTGTTTTAGGTCCTACTTTTTTATATCTCGGTAAAAGTTTAAATGTTTTTGAAATGTTGTTTCTTGATTTTATATAAGAATGTTCTTTACTATTAAGTTCTACATTTTCCCTACCTTTATTTCTTTTCTCTATATATTTTTCTTTATTATCCTGAACTCTTTTTACTATTTCATTATATTCATCAGATTTAATTCTACCATTAATAAAATCTAAAGGTTTTTTGCCTGTAGTTGAATGAATTGTTTTATTGTAAATTAATAACGCTTTCAATACTAAACTATCTAAATCTACACTTTTTGAATTAGCATTGTCAGCTTTGAATAACCTAATATGTTCGTTTAAAGTAGAGTGAAACCTTTCTATATCTGCATTACCTGTGTGTCTTTGTGCAGTTGTTATATGGACTTCTATATTATTTTCTGTTAAATATTGTTTCAAAGTATGAACAGTAAACCCTGCTTCTCCATCTACTATTATTTTCTTTGGTACACCCATTGTTGCTATTCTAGCCTTTATT
Source organism: Villa cingulata (assembly GCA_951394055.1). Taxonomy (NCBI): domain Eukaryota; kingdom Metazoa; phylum Arthropoda; class Insecta; order Diptera; family Bombyliidae; genus Villa; species Villa cingulata. The sequence goes on along the minus strand of OX596019.1, from coordinate 23,843,494 downwards.
GCTTCTAATAAATCTGTCCAAGACCTGCTTCTTAATTTGTGCATTGTTACATGTTTTGAAAATTTATCAATTATTGTCAAATACATAACTTGTCTATTAGCTAACCAAATATCGATATGTAAAATTTCGTTAAATTCTTTTGGAGTTTCTGTTATTTTATATAGTGGTTTATATGGATTTCTTTCGTATTTTGAGACGTTACAGACTTCACAGTTATTTAGAATTTTTCTAATTTTCTCTTTTAAATTCATTATATAATAGGTATTTTTGATTTCCTCATATGTTTCATTAATCCCCCTATGATTATATTCTTTATGTGTTTTGACTATAATTTCTGTTGCTTTTTCCTCATCTTCTATATCTTCAAGGAATTTACTACTTTTAAAGACTTTTAGTAATTTATTTGCGCTAAAATATTTCAAATATGTTTCTTGAAATTGGGCAAATAAATGGTCGTCGTTCGAGTAAATAACAACAATACCTTTAGCCGGCATGTATTTTTTTAATACATCTAATAATTTTTCTTCATTAAATTCTTTTAGTTCAATGATAATTCTTCTTCTATTAAATGGCTTATACAATTTGTGCCTGTTAACCCTGTTACTTTTATTTAAAATTATCTGTGTTTTAAAAATATTGACTGGTGAATAAATGATAGGAATATGATTTGAGCTATCTTCGTTAGCGCTATGAGTTGTTGCACCTGTTGAGTCATTATTGTTTTCTACATTTTCTTTTATTTCGTTAAGGTTAACTTCTTTTGTGTTTATTTTGCTATTGTCAGCATCTAATCTTGAAAGTCCATCAGCTACCTGATTATCTTTTCCTTTAACGTATTCTATATCATAATTGTACTCTTCTAATTTTATTTTTCATCTTTGTAGTTTGCTGTTTGGTTCTTTTAGTGAACTAAGCCATGCCAGTGGTCGGTGATCGGTGCGTATAGAAAATTTCCTACCATACAAATAAGGCCTAAAGTATTTCACTGCCCACACTATAGCCAATAACTCTTTCTCTATTACAGAATAATGAATTTCATGGGAATTTAGAGTTCTACTTGCATAACTAATGGGGTGGCCATCTTGCGATAACACTGCCCCCAATGCATAGTTCGAAGCATCTGTTGTTAAGACAAATTTTTTATTAAAGTCTGGAAACTTGAGTATTGGTTCAGAAGTAATTAGTTTTTTCAAGCTTTCGAAACTTCTAATATATTCTGGATTGTTTGAGTCGATTTTCATTCCTTTTTTAAGATAATTGGTCATGGGTTTTGCTATTTTGGAGTAATCCCTAATAAATTTTCGATAATACCCCGTTATCCCTAGAAAAGATTTTATTTGTTTTGTCGTTTTCGGAATGTCACATTTCAATATAGCTTCTATTTTTCTTGGATTAGGCCTAATACCTTGTGTTGTTACTACATGTCCTAGGAACTCTGTCTCTTTTTTTAAAAATTCACTCTTATCTAACTGGACTTTTAAATTCACCTGTTTTAACTTTGAAAATACTTTTCTTATAGAGTCAATGTGTTTCTTCAAACTGGTAGAGAATATGATAATATCATCTAAGTATACTAAACATATTTTCCCTAAAAGTTCAGACAAAACAGAGTTCATCAGCCTTTGGAAGGTGGCTGGCGCGTTTTTAAGGCCAAATGGCATCCGTGTGAATCCGTAGTGTCCTTCATTGGTCGAAAATGCAGTTTTCTTAATATCCTGCTCTTCAATTTCCACTTGGTGGAAGCCTTTTGCCAAGTCCAACGTTGTGAAGTATTGAGCCCTTCCAAGCTTGTCAAAAATATCCTCGATATTGGGTATCGGAAACTTGTCATCTATGGTCACTTCATTCAATTTCCGGTAGTCTACTACAAGACGCCATTTCTGTTTTCCTGATGCATCCATCTTTTTAGGCACGACCCATATTGGAGCAGAGTACGGTGAATTACTATGACGGATAATTCCCTGTTTCAACATTTCGTTTATCTGATTTCTGACTTCTGTTTTATGAACTTCAGGATACCTATAACTTTTGCTATAAATGGGAATTTCATTTGTTGTTTTAATTGTATGTTTTATCACATGGGTAAAAGATAGATCAGTTCCTTCTTGAAAGAATATTGTGGAATATTCTTTAACAGTTTTAATAATCGCTTCTCTTTCTTCTTTGTTTAAATGTGCTAATCTTATTTGTTCCAGGAGGGTATTTTCTTTTTGAAGATCGATGTTAGATAAAATTTCTTGATTTAATGAATTTATCAAAACTTCATACTTTTCTTCGGATTTATCGAAGTAAATTTTTATTTGAGCACTTTCTATTTCTAAAATTCTATTTTTGTAACTAAGATTAATATTTAAGGGCTTTAAAATATTATTGCCTATTAAACCGTCATATTCGGAATGAAATTTATATTCTAAAAACTCTACAGTTTCATTTTTCTTATTAAATTCTTTAAATAATGGTATTTTAACTTTGTTATGCACTTTTACTATTTGATTAATGGTTTTTAGTTCTATGGGTTTATTAATAGAAATTCTCCATTTTGGATTGCAAACACCTGGGTTTACAATACTTGATGTAGCTCCTGTATCTATCAGGAATCTCAATTTTCTTACTGGAGTGTCTATTGTTATATAGGGTAAGGTCACGTAAGGTGGAGCTTTCGAGGCTGTCAAATGAAAATTTTCGTTTTTACACTGTTTTTCTTCGAAGTTGTATGTTCTTCTATTTATTGTCGAGTTGTCTATGTCCATTGGTTCTACAGTATTATGTCCGTCATTGTTAGAGTTATTATAATTTTGATTTCGATTGTTCCTATTAAAATTATAATTATTGCTTCTAAATGCACCTGATCTTTGATAAAATTGATGATCGTATCTATTGTTATAATAATTTCTATTACTATTATCATTTCGATTATTATTCCTACTGTTTCGATTATGTTTGTCGCTAATGTTCGAATTTTTATTATTATTTTTATAATTTGTTTCATTTTTATTAGTATTATCTTGTTTATGTTTTACTGAATTAACTCGAGTAAATGCATAACCTGTTTCACGTAAAATCTGTGGGCTATATCCTCGATACATATAGCAAGCAAATTAGCAACTTTGCTAGCGGAATTCGACGTTTTCACATCCTCGATTGTTTTGACAGTCGCAAATTAGCAAAATCGCAAGAATATTTTGCGATCAGAGAAAAGGTAATCGCAATTCATTTAACAGCAATCATAACCTCTAGAATACTACTTGGTTTATATTGTGATTGATAGTTTTTAAAATTTATATTCGTTCGTGTTTTATTTAAGTATATATTTTAAGTTTTGTATTAATTGTGATGGATTTGTTGTACGTTAGAAGAAGAAGAAGATCAATAATCCCAAGAAAGATTTTTAGAAATAGAAGAAATCCATGGGATTGTGAAGATAGTGTTTTTTTTAAAAGATATCGCTTCACAAAAGAAGCAGCAATGGCTATTGTCGACGATCTAAGAGAAGATTTACAAAGGAACACTAGAAGAAGTAAGGCGTTTTCTCCTGATTTAATAGTGAGTAAAAATGAAATAATAAGCGGATTCATTTCACGTTGAAAACTTCGTAATATTCGTAGTTTTTTCAGTTTTCGTAGTTCATTTCCATACATTTGTGAACTACAAAAGTTTTGAAAAACTGTGAAGGTAAAATGCTTCTCAGTTTTTAAATTTTATATTTTGTAGTTTCATAGTTAATGTTTGACATTTCTTAGTAATAAAAATTTGCATAGAATTAAAATACAAAATAGAAAATAAATATAAAATTAAAATTGGCATAATTGGCGTAGAATTTGAACACATAATAAAAAATAAATGTAACAGATAAAATAAAAACAACTACGAAAAAATTTTATATGGTCGTTCATTTCAATAGAACTACGATACTTGAAAACTGAAAAACTTTGCAAACTGAAAAATGAAATGAATCTCCTTAATATATTATGGGGAAACTTCCGAATCGCTAGCTCGTGATATCGAAACAGGACATTTTCAGGACGATACTTTGGAATGTCCTCTTTAATGTGTCATATGTCCTTGTTGGCGGAAATTTGATATTTGGGAGAAAAGTACCGTTAAAAATTTTTCAAAAAATTCACTGTGTTTCACAAAAACCGTTATATTTATTTTTTGGAATAATGTAGGATAACAAAAGATATTGCATTTTAAAGAGAACTTTCTCCTCTTTCTAACGAAATATATTTCGTCCCGAAATAATAAGTGGTTCCTGAGCTATAAGGACTTAGACCTCCATTTATGTGAATTTCTGTGGAGGAGAAGACTTGCCAAGGAGGGAAAAGATCCTTTCCAACAACTAATAGAAGACATCAAAGTTGTTTATTGCGGCAAATAAGCGAAAAACGAAAAATAAAATCGGTCCTTTTCAGGACCACAAAAAAATAACAAAGAGTAAAATTAATAAAAATAAATACGTACATATCTGGTTTTCTAATCATTTTCATTATTTGATGTGTTATTGTTTGTTTTTTTTCATTATTTTAACAAAAAATAACTAGTTATGTATAAAAAACATGCACTTTGTTGCATACATTTGTCCATAGTTTCTTAGTGGGGTGACATATGAGGGTGTAAGGGGTATCATTTTAAAGAGGACAAAATTATCTTTCATTTGACATCATAATTTACCTATGTTAACCTTCAACTTTTAGAGATATATCAATATCAAAGAAGTTTGAAAATCGTTTTTTTTAAAACATGAAATTTTGACTTAGAGTCCTTATAGCTCAGGAACCACTTATTATTGGACAAAATATATTTCGTTAGAAAGAGGAGAAAGTTTTTCTTTAAAATGCAATATCTTTTGTTATCCTGCACTACTCCAAAAAAGAAATATTTTGTGAAACACAGCGAATTTTTTGAAAATATTTAACGGTACTTTTCTCAGAAACATCAAATTTCCGCCAACAAGGACATATGACACATTAAAGAGGACATTCCAAAGTATCGTCCTGAAAATGTCCTGTTTCGATATCACGAGCTAGCGATTCGGAAGTTCAGCCATATATTATTATAAAATACCCATAAACATAATTTTTTAAAACACTCAGGTTTTAACGAGTTTAAGTATATTAGCTGCTGGAAATTTCCAGTTTGTTACGGGACAGTATAAGTTCCATAATTTGCTCCAGTCAGCAGTTAGCAAAATATTTAACGAGTTTTTAGATGCCATGCTTCGAAAATCCAAAAACTACATCGCGTTTCCTACATCTGCAGAAGCGATAGCAAAAACTAAAAGAGATTTTTATTCGAAGTATGGTTTTCCAAACGTTGTTGGAGCTATAGATGGAACCCACATAGTGATTCAAAAACCAAGAATATGGGATGCATATACATTCTTTAATAGAAAAATGCAATATTCAATAAATGTTCAAGCGGTAAATTAGCTTTTTAATTTTACATTTTTTTTCTTTACTTTCAATGATTCTTCTTAGGTTTGCAATGCACACTTTGAATTCACAGATGTAGTGGTTCGGTGGCCTGGATCTAGCATGACTCACACATATATAAAAATTCCGGTCTGTATAGATTTTTGCACTCACAGCAATTTCCACCAAACTCATACTTATTGGGAGACAATGGATATCCGCTTCAACATTGTTTAATTACACCTGTATTATCTCCATCAACGCCTCAAGAAGAAAGGTACAACAAAGCACACAAACGTACTAGGAAAGTCGTTGAACAAAGTTTCGGAATACTAAAAAGCAGATTCAGAATATTAAGTAAAAGTGGTGGGTCTTTATGCTACAACCTAAGAAAGTGCACTAAAATTATTCTGTGTTGTTTCATCCTTCACAACATTGCAAATAAACATAATGTGCCACTTTATGAAGAGGAAGAAATTGATGGCAATGAGTATGAGTGTAATACTGAAGACGATGATAATAATGCAACAGATTTAGAACAAACATCTTCAGAAATTCGAGGAAACATTATTCGTCGCACTCTATTTGATTATGAATTTTCTAATTAGCAGAATAAGGTTTCGAGTTAAAAGGACACAATTCAATAATATATTATAATATACATATTTTTGTTTTTTTTCTTTATTATAAAATATATACATATATTTTTAATGAACAGTTTGTGTTTAAATAAAAAACTAAACAAATAATTTTGATATTTAATTCATACTATATTTTATTTTCATTATTATCATCATATCTTACGAAGTAAAAATAAAAAAATATTTAAAATAATAGATGTTTTTAATACAAAAAAATTTTAATTTAAAATCTCAGTTGGAAAACGGCACTTTTTTTTTCCTTTTTATATGTTCTGATGGTTCTTAGTTCAGACAGTATTTCACGGGCTATATTATTCGATACTACGTGCTCCTCAAGCCTCTTCTTCTCAATTAAAATTATTTCTTCATCGATTTTTTCTGTAAAAGTATAAAACATAATATATTTTTCTCACATTTAAATTTAACTTTTTTTTCATAAACTCACAAATACAACTAATTTAAATTTAACTAATAATTAAGACATTGTAATCGTCCCAAATTTGAGAAAACATATTAATTTACTTAACATTGTTTATTTTACTCTATTGTTATCTTACCTGTTATTGATTTTTTACTGTGTTCATTTTTCATCAGTCTTCTTTTTATTTTGATATTTCCTTTTTTGTTGCGTCGACTTACACGATCACTCCCGGTGACTTTAATATGAGTATTACTGCTAGTGCTAGGTTCCTGGGTTTCTTCAATATTTGCAGTGCAACTATTATTATTCCTAGCCGTATCTTCCATATGTTTTAAATTATTCTCTTCTTCTCCATATTCATGGTGAGAATCTCCAGGACCCTAACATATAAAAGCATACATAAATTCTAATATTTAATAAGTATTTCATTAACAGTAATATTTAAATACATAAAGAATTGCATTTTACAAGAATAGTAATGATAACAATTGTTAATAATAAGAATTATAACATTAGCCTTTTTTAATTAAATCAAATTCATAAATATATGTAAAAGATAGTATAAGCCTTAAATAACCTAATTTTAAGAGTTGAAAGGCCTACCTTACTAATAATAATAATAATAATAATAATAATAATAATTGCATTTTAATTTCTGTACTTACGAAACTATCAACAAAGTAATCCATTCCTCGAATGGCGTTTTCACCTGCAATTTTAATAACGAGTTTCTCTATCTCATTCAGTTCTATTGGAGGTGATCCTCCTGTCTGCCTCATATGACTGTTGATTGCAGTTTGTTTTTTTTTTTGTTCGACTTTTGAGGTCGATGAATTTATTTTTCAGTTCCTCTCCTGTTCGACGAAATGTTGTTCTCGAAGAGTATTCTACTGCCACTTCATTCCATACTTTTTTTAATTCTTCCCCAAAAAGGTTTGAATCATCTAAATATTTCCATTTGTTTTTTAACTTGTTTTTAAATTATATTTGATTAATAGTTCCATTAAATATATCCATACTTACAGCAAATAAGTTCTCGTCGCCCTTCCAATATATTTAATAAATTTAAAACTTCAGTAGAAGTAAAATTCGGCTTTCTATTTTTTGAAGCACTCATATTTTACTAAAGAAAAATGTTAAAATTTAAAACTAAATAACTAAACGAAATTATATTAATATTGCGAACTAAATAAACTAAACGAAATTATATTAATATTGCGAACTAAATAAACTAAACGAAATTATTAATTGCGAACTAAATAAACAAAACGAAAATTATATTATTTTATAATATATTAATATCAAAATTATATTTTACTTATAGCAAAGCAAACGTCATTTGTCAATAATTTAAGGTTTTGTTTGCTATACGTTGAATTCAGACAAGTGCTGAATGAAAGAAAATGGCCGACTTGCAATTGCAATCGAGGATGTGGATTACACCAATCGCAGTTAGCGATCGCAAATTCACCATATTTGCTAGTCGCAAATTGCGATTTTGCTAGACGTATGAGGATATAGCCCTGTATAGCACTTTCTAAACTATCAGGATTTCTACAACACAAAATTCCTTTCATTGGTTCAGGTATTTTGCTTATAAAAATTCTAAGGGCTGTTTTACAATTGTTCACTATTTCTTCTTTGTTTTTATCTTCAATTTTTGTTTTATTATTAAGCCTACGCAACATTGCTTTGATTTCGTTGTAGAAATCAAAACAATTTGTTTTAAATGTTAAAAATCTTAACTCATCGTATAATTGATCGATACTTAATCTATCACCAAAGTTATGGAAAAATAACTGTTTTACTTCTTGCCATGAATAGATTGAATTATTTATTTCGATAGTTTCGCGAGCTTTACCTACAAGTCGGCTTTTAATTATATCAAAAAATATTCTTTGACTAATTTCATCATACTTAGACAATAAAGGACCTATATAATAAGACCCTATCTATTAATTCTGTAAAAGTATATAAATCGTCCCTATTGCCATTATAAATTGGTAAATTGCTTAAATATTTAATTGGATCAATTTTTACTTGCTGTAATTCCGGTTGCTGTTGTTGATGTTGTTGTTGTTGATGTTGTTGTTCTGTCATCTTGGCTGTTGATTTGCTCTTGGTTGTGGGTTGTTCTAAATTTCCTTCAATGTTGATAAACGATGATAAAGTATTGGTGCTTGACTGGTGGCTCAAATTTTCGTCTTTTTGAAGTTGTAGGGATGGTCTATTTTTGTCTAATAATTTTTGTCGTTGGTCCTTTACTCGATTAGACTGGCTTTTCTTTTCTTGCCTTTTCGTCTCCACTTTTTCGTGTTATATAAATCGAATTTGAAACCGACGGTGCTCACATGAAGTAATTAACTTTAATTTAATTAATTTATTTGATTTAATTTTAGTTTTTTTTTTTTATATTTTTTTTTTTTTTATTTAATCAATATAAATTAATTTATTTTATTTTATTATGGTTCGTGGAGTTAAGTAATTAAGATTAGCCGTGCTAAAACCGTTTGTTTAGAATTTTCACTTCTAGATTCTCAACACGTACTCCGAAAGGATATATTTTTTATTATTAATTAAGTTCTTATTTTTGTTATAATTATCAATATTTGCACTGACAATTTCTATTTTCCTTATCACGGAATTTTTTTTTATTTATTATTTTTTTTTTTTTTTTTTTTTTTTTTTTATACAAAAAACAAATTTATTTATGATTCGGATATCCTTTCTTGAATATCCTACCAACTGCGCCAATTTTGTATTTTACTTTTCAAATACATAAAAAAAAATAAATAATATTAAAAACACCTTTTTATTTCTTATACTCAACTTTATTTATTACACTTAAGCTTACACACTTGTTCAGTTAATTACTTCTGCACACGATGGTTTTTAGAAATGGACTGACTTAAAAGTTTTACATTATTTTCTTAATTTACTTATATTTTTAATAATGCTGACTACGAAAATTTTATGGGAATTCGCTAAATGTTCTAAAACGTGAGTAAATATGTATTTTTGAGTTGCATTTTTTTGGAATTTCCTGTGGCGGTGTTTTATTACAGAATTGTGTGGGAAAGAATTATTTTTATGCGAACGGTAGATTAGTTAAAGACGTAACCTATATATATATGTATATATACATACATTACGACAAGGTCAAAATTGTCAAACAGAAGCTGAATTACCAGTACCAATAGAGTTATTCACAATCACCATAAATTGTCATTCGAATTAGCAGACACAATTTGAAAAAAAAACGGTTTTATAAAAAAGACGAGTACATGAGATAAATAGTAGAACATTTCAACAACGGGGAAAAAGAAATTTCCAGAACCGCGAAAATTTAGTATATAAAGGGTTGCGATTCGCAGAAAAATTTGTCTTTTGCAATTACTTGTGTATACTGTCGTGTTGAGACTGAAGCAAGGAAACCAAGAAACCAAATCATCAGCCTGGACGTGTTGAGTCCTTTCAAAATCTAGCGTGTTGAGCTAGTAAGTAGGGAAAAGTTAGGAACTTCTGTAAAAACACTTAGGATTTTTACAGAAATTAGGGAATCGTAGAAATTAAATCATCGTAAAAACACTTAGAAAATTTCTTAAACAGAAAATTTCGTTGAAAAAATGTAATTTGTAGAAAAAGAGGTAGAATATAATTTATACATTGGGTTGAAAATAATTTTAATACTAAAAATGTTTTAAAATATCTATTTTTTTTTTCAAACAAATTCTCTCGAGTAGTATATCAAATATCATCTAGATTATATAGAAGCAAACGACTAAAATGCTGTAAAATTTCTCACACAAAAATTATTATCAAATATCATATCAGTTTGTCTTATTTAACGTCGGGTACTGTGCAATTGTATATATAACATTAAAGTAACAACATTACGATGTATTTTTTGATAAAGTACATAGTATATGATATAAAAACAAAAACAATAAGTTCCTATTCGCTTTTCCTTGATACTACACATAATACCACATGACAAATAAATTGCAACAACAAAATATTTTGAGCAAAACAATATACTTATATACACTCGATTATGTACACTTCTCAATATCAATGCACATAGAAAAAAGAAAAGAAAGAGAATGAAAGAAATAACGATTATAGTAAAGTCTGTACGTGTACAGCATGATACCAATGATACCACAAACAATAAACATACGTATAATGATACACATTAATTTGTACATACATTTGTGTATACCTAACCATTGAAAGTACTAAATTATAAATATAAATAATTATAAAAATTGATGCGTTGGAGCAAATTTTCTAAGTGCTCCATTCTAACGCATACCTCATAGAAAAAACTAAATAATATTTGTATGCGATGCTTTCTGTTTTAATATGTAGATATTAAAATTTTTTCATGCGTTGGAGCAGATAATTTTAGTGCTCCATTGCAATGTATTTATGAATTTAGATTTAGACTGTTTGCTTTGCAGTCTAATAAATAGAAATAATAATCAATCGAATTATCGAATTATGTTGCTTTTGAATGTGGATAGAAATGACAGACAATATACATAAATGATAATAGATGTTTGAATATTTATATATAGATATACGAGTACATGGTGATGGGATATAGGAATATAAGAAATTATATCTACATATTATCACAGACAATATATATTGTATACATTATATATATATTATGTATACAGTATACGTATATTCAAATGTAGCACATATAATTTTAATATGTATATCATACTTATATAAGAATGATTTTATATTTTACTTTTAATTTTTTTTAATATCATTTTGGTTTTTGGCTCTCCATTCCCATATTGTACATACACATAAAAATTACATATAAAAAAAAAATTTTGAATATTTTTCTAAATTTGATATAAATTCATATATCATTAATGGTCTAGAACACATAGATAGTAACATATAGAAATAAGAAATGTATTTTTGTATTATTTGCATAAGTCAAATATTTTTTTTTGAATATTTATATAAAAAGTTTTATAAAAAAAATGTAGATTATTTTTGTCGCCCCAAGATTGCAGGACCGGTGCAAGTGCTCCAATGGTAGGTGCGGCCCTGATGGTAATTGGTGAACGAGCAAATACAATATAAAATTATTATTCATTACAATCATTATATTCAAGATGTGGGTGTGTGTTAATTTGATTATTCATACGCCATTATAGATTCAATTTTACATTAGATAAATATAGTCTGTAGATATATTATTATATTTATATAATTTTTATACGGCTGTATGACTGCTATGATTCTCTTTATATCGATCATTTCTTTACTGCTGAATATTATATGGGAGTAAGAGCATACATTGACAATGGCAACTGCTAATTGTAAAAATGGGGAAAGTTATAATTAACCAATAAGAAAAAATAAAAAAATGGATGATGTGGTTGTGTGATAATTTAAATAAACATACGCCATTATTGATTTTTCAAATTTAAATGAAACAAATAAGAGATGTAGATATGCAGATGTGGTTGTGTGTTATTTTAAATAAACATACGCCATTATTGATTTTTCAAATTTAAATGAAGGGTGTTTTCAATTAATCAATATTGTCTGAAGCTTGACTTCTCATAGTGTTCAATTAATCAGGCCTGACAACACCATGTGTTCATTTAATCAAGCTTGTCGTCAGCTGTAGACAAGATTGTCAAGGTGTATTAGACATCTTGAGTACATGATTTTCAAGAAGAAGGATAGTTGTGTTACCACCGTTGTGTTGTGATAGTCAGTTGTCAGTTGTATTTGTATTGTGTATTTATTTATTTAAAAATGGCAGAAGGAGAAATTCAAGAACAATTTTAGTAAGTTTAACTAATATATTGTAACTAATTATAATTATATAGAAACTAAATAAAAAAATGTACTTTTTATTTTAATTATAGTATTGAAACAAATTTGGGAAATACCTCTTGGAAGTCATCTTGGACAAAATTATTAATTGAATTGCGTCTGGGAAAAGAAAAAGAATTCAATGAAGGAAAACGGAAAAAAATATTGATTTGGAGACAAATTTTAATAAATATAAAAAATATTGATCCAGATTTCCCGTTTAATATTAGTGATATGCAAACAAAGTTTTATAATTTATTGTCTACGTATAAAAAAATTAAAAAAAGAAACAATACGTCTGGTGAGGCCAGGACCTTCTGGCCTTATTATGAAATTTTCAATAATACTTATAAAGACAAGCATGCTATTACGCCTCCAGATACCAATCTCTTCGATTCACTAATAGAAGAAAATGATGATAATGATGTTGAACATAATGAAGATATTCCTCATCCAAGGAAAAAAAAAAAGGAAATAATGAAATGGTGGAATATTTGAAAGTTTTCAATGCTGATGAAGAAAGGCGACACCAAGAATTTATTGCAGAAGAGAAACGAAAAACTGAGATCGAGTTACAGAAATTAGAAATACTCAAAACCATGGAATCGATGCTAACTAAACTTTAATAAATATGGATATATGTAATACTTAAAGTGCCTTTATTTTTAAGAGAAAAAGAATTGTTTTGTTTTTGTTTCTATTAACGTTTTATATTTCTTTAGTCTTTAACCAATGAATTTGTTTTTTTTTGTGTTGTAATCTTAAGCCAAAATAAAATATTTGTGTGATGTAAAAAAACAAACTTTTCATTTTTATTTCATAAGTTTATTTAAAAGAAAATAAAATATTTTATAATATAACTATAACTACTTTTCATTTTTTCAATTCTCATTTTAATAATAATTAAGAAAAAGAACTAAAGGAACAAAATTTTTAAATCAAGTTTAAATTCTTTAAATTAATTTATTTACATTCACTCTGATATAATGGTTACGATTATTAATATAACTTTACATTTAATATTTTAATCTATTTAAATGAACACAATTCATTCAAGTTTAGATTAATAATCATAATTCATTAATTGTGAGCAATTCACAAATAACATCCCTTTTTGTACTTGCGTTCTGCATTTGTTCGTTTATGATTTCATCTTCATTTAAAATTTCATTTTCTTCGTTAGTATTTATGTCCAGGATAGATATTTGTGGTGCGTTACTATGTATCCTTATAAAGTTATGAAGAACCACACAGGCAACAACAATATACTTAGCATTGCAAATTTTGCGTACAGGTAAGTAATTTAGAATTCTGAATTTGGATTTTAATATGCCAAAAGCTTGCTCAATGCACACTCTAATCGAGCTGTGAAGATAATTGAAAGTCTTTTGACTTTGAGATAAGAATCCATTATCTCTATACGGTGTGATTAAGTATGGAAGCAAAGGATATGCTGAATCACCCAGTATATGAGAGTCTTCTATTAACGTTATTGTTTTATTAGCCAAAGATTTACCTATTTCACTTGCACTCCAAACTTGAGCATCGTGGCTGCTACCGGGCCACCCAAAGAAAATGTTTCTGAATAATAAATTATTATCGCAGATTGCCTATAAAAGAAAAGAAAAAATTATTATTAATTATTTTTCATAATAAATTTACGTAATACATGCATACTTGCAAAATCATAGAATGATACCCTTTTCGATTATAATAGCTCTGGCTATCTATTGTAGGCGTTCGAATTTTAATATGCGTTCCATCGACGCAACCTACTACTAATGGAAAAGGATTTCGTTGTCTCATACTTTTGAAGTTTTCTGCTATATCGCGCATTTCACTTTCATTTGGCCAACAAATATATTTTTTTGAGAGGTTTGAAATTATTTTACAAACCTCTATTACAATTGTATAGACACGTCCAATGGAAACATTGAATCTGTCTGATATTTCCCTTAATGTGTTTTCATTGCTAAGCCACCATAGCGTCATCAACAGTGCAGCTTCTGCATCCATTTTCGGTTGACCTTTGGATCGATGCACCCAGTAAGGTTTTATTTCACTTAACAGCTTCTAAATAAAAATAGGAAATAATAATTTATAAAAACTATGTAATACATAAATTTACAAATTTACCAACACGATTTATATATATATATATATATATATATATATATAGTTATATACTTACATAAAAACAATCTCTGTTCATTCTGAAGTGAGAAAAAAATGTTTCTTCAGAAAAAGATTTCACAGTTTTAACATAATTGGTTATTTTAATAACTTTATTTTTCGTTGAACGTCTAGCAAAACGAACAACACTATTTATAATTATTCCTTTTTTCCGACACTGTGTTCTTTTATAGTAACCTAGATTACTTTTAGAATTTATAGAACATAGAGTCAAAACTGAATTAATACTAATGTTTTTTAGGAAATTTTTAACTAAATTATTTCTTTCACTCATTTTGTTCACTTACAAAATCCGCCTATTTTTACTTCATCTATTTCTATATGCAGATGGTAATACGAAATTTGACATATGAGCTGACGTATATTGACTTATGTTCAATTATCCAAGTTTTCTTGCATTCTCAAGATATTCAATCTGGCGACAAGTTTGTCTATCTTATCTCCAGATGGCGAAGTCAAGCTTGATTAATTGAAAACACCCGAATTGTATATGGGAGTAAGAGCATTCATTGACAATGGTAATCAGGGACGGGCCTAGCAATTTTGGCGCCCGGCGCACTTTTGAAATTTTGCGCCCTTCTTGTTTATGTATACAGGGTGTCCTGAGTTCGGATGCAGGCATTTTTCCAGTCGATAGGTCTTGCTGAGAAACGAAAAAAATCGTAAGGCGCGGGGCGGGAATTTTGGTTCTAATATCAACGAGTGAGTAGAAAGACTTTTTTTAGGTCAAGTGACTTGTTTCCTATTTGTGGTCATAATTCACGAAATTCTTGGTCGTTTCGAATTATTTTGCATTCATTGGAAAGATAATCAATCAGTATTTGCCTTGATACTTAAATTGTACAGATCGGTCCAGTGATGCCAAAAATATGGTACATCAAATTCAAATTTTCATAGAAAAAAATGCTAAATTTTGAGTTTAAGGTTAAATATCTCAAAACTTTACCCTATTTTTTTTTAATTTTCTTTATTTAAAATATTGTCCAATGAATTGCCTTTCATTAGTATTTTATTTTAATTTTATTCAATTTTCTGTCGTGGATTTCGAGTTATGGAAAAAAATGTAACTGTGGGCTCTACCAATTTAATATACATATAATATATATAATATATTTTATAATTGAATAAAATATGCTGCAAAATGCCTGCACCCGAACTCAGGACACCCTGTATGTTCTTTTCAACACCATCCAAGAGGTAGAACTTGATAGACGCGTTTCTTTTTAATGAGGGCTCCCCGTAGGAGATAATTTTCTTTTTCAATATTGCACTCATTTCGAATATTCAAAAAGAAAAATCTTATTAATTTTTGTTATGCAATAAAATACGCGTGAAAAAACCAAATATAATTTTTGAAAAACAATAGCTTAATTTAAAATAATTTTATATTATACATATACGGGGCTTGAATAGCTCGATGGTTGTGTGTCGGTCTTGCGATCTTTGAGATCACGGTTCGAACCCCAGCCAGCGCACTACTCTTGCCCAAGTCGATCAATAATTTTTCCCATCAGCGATGTACACCAGTAACTGATTACTGATGATAAGCTGGATAATATGCATATCTGACATAAAAAAATTACTGATCGGCGGTGCCATGGACTGAGTATCCGCGTGCACTTAATATATACTATATACATTTTTGTATATATGTATATTTAGAAAGAAAGAAAGAAAGAAAGATATTATACATATATAATATTTTGAACTTGCATGCAAATATTTACTGATAAACCCTCTACCATGTATAAAAAAAATTATTCAAACATGCAAAATAAAAATGCAAATATGTAATAGGGTATTTGTTGAATCGTCATTCAACAGTTTTATAAATCTGAAAAAAAAAAGAAAGAAAAACTAATAATGGTATTAAAAATTAAAAATGAATAAATAATAATAATAACAAATAAATTAATTAATATAAATAACACAAACAGAACAACACAAAAAATAAACAAACAACATAACCAAAACATATCACATATAACATAATACTTAACATACCACAACATAAGTATAACATTAATATGCACAAAACATATAACACAGAAGTATACACAACATAAAAACTGTCTATAAACATAGCACACAAAACAAAACAAAACTATTCACATTACACAAATATATAACATAAAAATTTATGAACACAACATCACAACACTGATATCACAAACATTTATCACAATAAACATAATAAACAAATTATTACTTGCACAAAACAACTAGCACGACACTGAATCATTATTTTAAAAATAAAACAGAAAATATAAAAAAAAAAATATCACAAAACATTGAACACAAAATACTTAATTGAACTACACACTAGCACTACACTTTCATTTTATATAAACAATGAACACTAACAAAAACAAAAACATTGGAAATGGAATACATATAATATATATATATATATATGTATATATACATACATTACGACCATGTCAAAATTGTCAAACAGAAGCTGAATTACCAGTACCAATAGAGTTATTCACAATCACCATAAATTGTCATTCGAATTAGCAGACACAATTTGAAAAAAAAACGGTTTTATAAAAAAGACGAGTACATGAGATAAATAGTAGAACATTTCAACAAATTTCCAGAACCGCGAAAATTTAGTATATAAAGGGTTGCGATTCGCAGAAAAATTTGTCTTTTGCAATTACTTGTGTATACTGTCGTGTTGAGACTGAAGCAAGGAAACCAAGAAACCAAATCATCAGCCTGGACGTGTTGAGTCCTTTCAAAATCTAGCGTGTTGAGCTAGTAAGTAGGGAAAAGTTAGGAACTTCTGTAAAAACACTTAGGATTTTTACAGAAATTAGGGAATCGTCGAAATTAAATCCTCGTAAAAACACTTAGAAAATTTCTTAAACAGAAATTTTCTATTGGAAATTCGTCATCAGAAAAAATTGTTGAAGTCAATTTTTTCTAAAAAACTTAGAAAATTTTTCACAAAAAATTTTCTAATAGAGCCGAAATTTTGCATCGCCAAACACTTAAAAAATTTCTTGGATTTAGAAATTTTCTAAGTAAAACATCGCAGAAAAAATATCATTAAAAACTTAAACTATTTTGGAAAAATTAAAATTTTCATCGAGACAGTAAGAGAAATTTTCATCTCGACAGTCATCAATTCCCGACGGCAATCTTCAGTTCACATAACGATTTTTTTTAAAAAAAAAATTTGAAAATTCAAACAATCGTCGTTAAATTGGTATCTTCAGCATCCGTTCTGCAATCAACATAGTTTCTACAACGCCATCTATCCGTGTAGGTCGACCTATACAAACGAATAATTAATTAATTAGTTTTTAAGAACGTATGCAAAATTTGTAGTTAAAGTAAATTTGATATATTTCATTTGTATAAACTCATAAATTTGTTTCGATTGTAACATATTTGTTAAATCTATTGCATAATTACTTCCGATTTAATTGAAATATTGTACATAAATGCAAAATTTATAATTAAAATTAAAATAATTTTTGTTGTAATAAATTTATAATTTCTTACATTTAGATTACATAACTATTTCCGGTTTGGTTGAAATATTATTTAAAGGAATTATAAAATTGAAGATTTTGAATTTTTCATTGAATTAAATTTATTTTGGAATTGAAATACATAGTAAATTGTTTGTAATTTAGTTTTAAGACATTGAATTGTTAGGTTTAAGAGAATATATTTTAAATAAAGTTTGTAACGTAGATTGAAAAACATTGTGTTTTTATTTTATTAAAAAGTTTTGAACCGGCACCTTTTTCTAATTAATGTTAAATTGAAAATATTTTATATTATATTTCTTGGTGGATTTAACAGTATTTCATCTGGTTTTTAAAGAATTTTAAATATGACTTGAACGTTGAACGGTTAAAAACGTAAAACAATAAAAAAAAAGTTTAGAATATTTCACATCGTTTAATAGCTAAAATTTAAGATAATAAATTACCCTCCTACCTAAAAAAATTCAAAATTTAAATTTTTAAAAAGTTTTTAATATCATTAAAATTTTGAATATCATACTTAGAACGCACAGTGTAGAAAATAGTATATATAATATGAAATATAAGTTATAGCCGGGTCACAAATTTATACTCTACATCTTATTTCGTTGAAAAAATGTAATTTGTAGAAAAAGATGTAGAATATAATTTATACATTGGGTTGAAAATAATATTAATTACTAAAAATGTTTTAAAATATCTATTTTTTTTTTCAAACAAATTCTCTCGAGTAGTATATCAAATATCATCTAGATTATATAGAAGCAAACGACTAAAATGCTGTAAAATTTCTCACACAAAAATTATTATCAAATATCATATCAGTTTGTCTTATTTAACGTCGGGTACTGTGCAATTGTATATATAACATTAAAGTAACAACATTACGATGTATTTTTTGATAAAGTACATATGATATAAAAACAAAAACAATAAGTTCCTATTCGCTTTTCCTTGATACTACACATAATACCACATGACAAATAAATTGCAACAACAAAATATTTTGAGCAAAACAATATACTTATATACACTCGATTATGTACACTTCTCAATATCAATGCACATAGAAAAAAGAAAAGAAAGAGAATGAAAGAAATAACGATTATAGTAAAGTCTGTACGTGTACAGCATGATACCAATGATACCACAAACAATAAACATACGTATAATGATACACATTAATTTGTACATACATTTGTGTATACCTAACCATTGAAAGTACTAAATTATAAATATAAATAATTATAAAAATTGATGCGTTGGAGCAAATTTTCTAAGTGCTCCATTCTAACGCATACCTCATAGAAAAAACTAAATAATATTTGTATGCGATGCTTTCTGTTTTAATATGTAGATATTAAAATTTTTTCATGCGTTGGAGCAGATAATTTTAGTGCTCCATTGCAATGTATTTATGAATTTAGATTTAGACTGTTTGCTTTGCAGTCTAATAAATAGAAATAATAATCAATCGAATTATCGAATTATGTTGCTTTTGAATGTGGATAGAAATGACAGACAATATACATAAATGATAATAGATGTTTGAATATTTATATATAGATATACGAGTACATGGTGATGGGATATAGGAATATAAGAAATTATATCTACATATTATCACAGACAATATATATTGTATACATTATATATATATTATGTATACAGTATACGTATATTCAAATGTAGCACATATAATTTTAATATGTATATCATACTTATATAAGAATGATTTTATATTTTACTTTTAATTTTTTTTAATATCATTTTGGTTTTTGGCTCTCCATTCCCATATTGTACATACACATAAAAATTACATATAAAAAAAAAATTTTGAATATTTTTCTAAATTTGATATAAATTCATATATCATTAATGGTCTAGAACACATAGATAGTAAAATATAGAAATAAGAAATGTATTTTTGTATTATTTGCATAAGTCAAATATTTTTTTTTGAATATTTATATAAAAAGTTTTATAAAAAAAATGTAGATTATTTTTGTCGCCCCAAGATTGCAGGACCGGTGCAAGTGCTCCAATGGTAGGTGCGGCCCTGATGGTAATTGGTGAACGAGCAAATACAATATAAAATTATTATTCATTACAATCATTATATTCAAGATGTGGGTGTGTGTTAATTTGATTATTCATACGCCATTATAGATTCAATTTTACATTAGATAAATATAGTCTGTAGATATACTATATTATTATATTTATATAATTTTTATACGGCTGTATGACTGCTATGATTCTCTTTATATCGATCATTTCTTTACTGCTGAATATTATATGGGAGTAAGAGCATACATTGACAATGGCAACTGCTAATTGTAAAAATGGGGAAAGTTATAATTAACCAATAAGAAAAAATAAAAAAATGGATGATGTGGTTGTGTGATAATTTAAATAAACATACGCCATTATTGATTTTTCAAATTTAAATGAAACAAATAAGAGATGTAGATATGCAGATGTGGTTGTGTGTTATTTTAAATAAACATACGCCATTATTGATTTTTCAAATTTAAATGAATTGTATATGGGAGTAAGAGCATTCATTGACAATGGTAATCAGGGACGGGCCTAGCAATTTTGGCGCCCGGCGCACTTTTGAAATTTTGCGCCCTTCTTGTTTATGTATACAGGGTGTCCTGAGTTCGGATGCAGGCATTTTTCCAGTCGATAGGTCTTGCTGAGAAACGAAAAAAATCGTAAGGCGCGGGGCGGGAATTTTGGTTCTAATATCAACGAGTGAGTAGAAAGACTTTTTTTAGGTCAAGTGACTTGTTTCCTATTTGTGGTCATAATTCACGAAATTCTTGGTCGTTTCGAATTATTTTGCATTCATTGGAAAGATAATCAATCAGTATTTACCTTGATACTTAAATTGTACAGATCGGTCCAGTGATGCCAAAAATATGGTACATCAAATTCTAATTTTCATAGAAAAAAATGCTAAATTTTGAGTTTAAGGTTAAATATCTCAAAACTTTACCCTATTTTTTTTAATTTTCTTTATTTAAAATATTGTCCAATGAATTGCCTTTCATTAGTATTTTATTTTAATTTTATTCAATTTTCTGTCGTGGATTTCGAGTTATGGAAAAAAATGTAACTGTGGGCTCTACCAATTTAATATACATATAATATATATAATATATTTTATAATTGAATAAAATATATGCTGCAAAATGCCTGCACCCGAACTCAGGACACCCTGTATGTTCTTTTCAACACCATCCAAGAGGTAGAACTTGATAGACGCGTTTCTTTTTAATGAGGGCTCCCCGTAGAGGATAATTTTTTTTTCAATATTGCACTCATTTCGAATATTCAAAAAGGAAATCTTATTAATTTTTGTTATGCAATAAAATACGCGTGAAAAAACCAAATATAATTTTTGAAAAACAATAGCTTAATTTAAAATAATTTTATATTATACATATACGGGGCTTGAATAGCTCGATGGTTGTGTGTCGGTCTTGCGATCTTTGAGATCACGGTTCGAACCCCAGCCAGCGCACTACTCTTGCCCAAGTCGATCAATAATTTTTCCCATCAGCGATGTACACCAGTAACTGATTACTGATGATAAGCTGGATAATATGCATATCTGACATAAAAAAATTACTGATCGGCGGTGCCATGGACTGAGTATCCGCGTGCACTTAATATATACTATATACATTTTTGTATATATGTATATTTAGAAAGAAAGAAAGAAAGAAAGATATTATACATATATAATATTTTGAACTTGCATGCAAATATTTACTGATAAACCCTCTACCATGTATAAAAAAAATTATTCAAACATGCAAAATAAAAATGCAAATATGTAATAGGGTATTTGTTGAATCGTCATTCAACATTTTTATAAATCTGAAAAAAAAAGAAAGAAAAAAAAATAATGGTATTAAAAATTAAAAATTAAATAAATAATAATAATAACAAATAAATTAATTAATATAAATAACACAAACAGAACAACACAAAAAATAAACAAACAACATAACCAAAACATATCACATATAACATAATACTTAACATACCACAACATAAGTATAACATTAATATGCACAAAACATATAACACAGAAGTATACACAACATAAAAACTGTCTATAAACATAGCACACAAAACAAAACAAAACTATTCACATTACACAAATATATAACATAAAAATTTATGAACACAACATCACAACACTGATATCACAAACATTTATCACAATAAACATAATAAACAAATTATTACTTGCACAAAACAACTAGCACGACACTGAATCATTATTTTAAAAATAAAACAGAAAATATAAAAAAAAAATATCACAAAACATTGAACACAAAATACTTAATTGAACTACACACTAGCACTACACTTTCATTTTATATAAACAATGAACACTAACAAAAATAAAAACATTGGAAATGGAATACATATAATATATATATATATATATGTATATATACATACATTACGACCATGTCAAAATTGTCAAACAGAAGCTGAATTACCAGTACCAATAGAGTTATTCACAATCACCATAAATTGTCATTCGAATTAGCAGACACAATTTGAAAAAAAAACGGTTTTATAAAAAAGACGAGTACATGAGATAAATAGTAGAACATTTCAACAACTGGGAAAAAGAAATTTCCAGAACCGCGAAAATTTAGTATATAAAGGGTTGCGATTCGCAGAAAAATTTGTCTTTTGCAATTACTTGTGTATACTGTCGTGTTGAGACTGAAGCAAGGAAACCAAGAAACCAAATCATCAGCCTGGACGTGTTGAGTCCTTTCAAAATCTAGCGTGTTGAGCTAGTAAGGAAAAAATTGTTAAAGTCAATTTTTTCTAAAAAACTTAAGAACATTTTTCACAAAAAATTTTCTAATAGAGCCGAAATTTTGCATCGCCAAACACTTAAAAAATTTCTTGGATTTAGAAATTTTCTAAGTAAAACATCGCAGAAAAAATATCATTAAAAACTTAAACTATTTTGGAAAAATTAAAATTTTCATCGAGACAGTAAGAGAAATTTTCATCTCGACAGTCATCAATTCCCGACGGCAATCTTCAGTTCACATAACGATTTTTTTTAAAAAAAAAATTTGAAAATTCAAACAATCGTCGTTAAATTGGTATCTTCAGCATCCGTTCTGCAATCAACATAGTTTCTACAACGCCATCTATCCGTGTAGGTCGACCTATACCAACGAATAATTAATTAATTAGTTTTTAAGAACGTATGCAAAATTTGTAGTTAAAGTAAATTTGATATATTTCATTTGTATAAACTCATAAATTTGTTTCGATTGTAACATATTTGTTAAATCTATTGCATAATTACTTCCGATTTAATTGAAATATTGTACATATGAAAAATTTATATGTAATTAAAATTAAAATAATTTTTGTTGTAATAAATTTATAATTTCTTACATTTAGATTACATAACTATTTCCGGTTTGGTTGAAATATTATTTAAAGGAATTATATAATTGAAGATTTTGAATTTTTCATTGAATTAAATTTATTTTGGAATTGAAATACATAGTAAATTGTTTGTAATTTAGTTTTAAGACATTGAATTGTTAGGTTTAAGAGAATATATTTTAAATAAAGTTTGTAACGTAGATTGAAAAACGTTGTGTTTTTATTTTATTAAAAAGTTTTGAACCGGCACCTTTTTCTAATTAATGTTAAATTGAAAATATTTTATATTATATTTCTTGGTGGATTTAACAGTATTTCATCTGGTTTTTAAAGAATTTTAAATATGACTTGAACGTTGAACGGTTAAAAACGTAAAACAATAAAAAAAAAGTTTAGAATATTTCACATCGTTTAATAGCTAAAATTTAAGATAATAAATTACCCTCCTACCTAAAAAAATTCAAAATTTAAATTTTTAAAAAGTTTTTAATATCATTAAAATTTTGAATATCATACTTAGAACGCACAGTGTAGAAAATAGTATATATAATATGAAATATAAGTTATAGCCGGGTCACAAATTTATATTCTACATCTTATTTCGTTGAAAAAATGTAATTTGTAGAAAAAGATGTAGAATATAATTTATACATTGGGTTGAAAATAATATTAATTACTAAAAATGTTTTAAAATATCTATTTTTTTTTTCAAACAAATTCTCTCGAGTAGTATATCAAATATCATCTAGATTATATAGAAGCAAACGACTAAAATGCTGTAAAATTTCTCACACAAAAATTATTATCAAATATCATATCAGTTAGTCTTATTTAACGTCGGGTACTGTGCAATTGTATATATAACATTAAAGTAACAACATTACGATGTATTTTTTGATAAAGTACATAGTATATGATATAAAAACAAAAACAATAAGTTCCTATTCGCTTTTCCTTGATACTACACATAATACCACATGACAAATAAATTGCAACAACAAAATATTTTGAGCAAAACAATATACTTATATACACTCGATTATGTACACTTCTCAATATCAATGCACATAGAAAAAAGAAAAGAAAGAGAATGAAAGAAATAACGATTATAGTAAAGTCTGTACGTGTACAGCATGATACCAATGATACCACAAACAATAAACATACGTATAATGATACACATTAATTTGTACATACATTTGTGTATACCTAACCATTGAAAGTACTAATATAAATATATAAATATAAATAATTATAAAAATTGATGCGTTGGAGCAAATTTTCTAAGTGCTCCATTCTAACGCATACCTCATAGAAAAAACTAAATAATATTTGTATGCGATGCTTTCTGTTTTAATATGTAGATATTAAAATTTTTTCATGCGTTGGAGCAGATAATTTTAGTGCTCCATTGCAATGTATTTATGAATTTAGATTTAGACTGTTTGCTTTACAGTCTAATAAATATGTGGATAGAAATGACAGACAATATACATAAATGATAATAGATGTTTGAATATTTATATATAGATATACGAGTACATGGTGATGGGATATAGGAATATAAGAAATTATATCTACATATTATCACAGACAATACACTCAGAAAAATTATCCATGCTAAACATTTAAGTACGCGAGTTTTAAATTAAGTAGGGACCTATATTCTTATTTTTAGCAGGACAGTACTTTAAATATACATGTCCGTGGTTGAAATAAGCATGGGAATTCTTTATTTGACAATTTTGCCTGGTTAAATTAAGAATTTATTATTCATGCTCAAATTGATACTCTAATAGTATTTTGATATTAACAGTTACTGTTTTCAATTTCGACCGTGCTAATTTTAGCACGCGTTGACTATCCTTTTAAGTATTCATTACTCAATACAATCACGTCCCGTTCTTGTTTCAAGCATGACAGTTATATGTATACCATTGAATGAATAAAACTGTATGATGCAACTCTTAATCTCATATTGTATTGAACTGTTGAATGTGTCGGAGTTAAATTTTTATCTTTGAAAGTGAAATTTTTAGGTGGCGTTAAGTTTGAAATAAATTTTCTAAAAAAAGTGAATTTTGAATATATGTATTTATGGTAAGTAAGCTTTTATTGTTCTATACGTAAATTTTTATAAAACGCTATAGCATTAATTAAATTAATAACTAATTTACTAAATCTGTGTTACTTCCACTTGTTTTGTCCATACAAATTGATTTAATGCATTTTGTATTTCTATATTTTTTCATATTCTAGATTCACGAATTTTCCAACTTAACTTTCTGTGAAAGCTTAACATTTAAAGGGACAGCTTATAAGAAGGGTTTCTTTTTGACAAAGACTGAAGATTATAAGGTGTATGAAATCATAGACTGTATTATTTGCAACTCTAAAGTATATTTTGTTGTTGTTGTTGTTTCACAAAAAATTTTCTAATAGAGCCGAAATTTTGCATCGCCAAACACTTAAAAAATTTCTTGGATTTAGAAATTTTCTAAGTAAAACATCGCAGAAAAAATATCATTAAAAACTTAAACTATTTTGGAAAAATTAAAATTTTCATCGAGACAGTAAGAGAAATTTTCATCTCGACAGTCATCAATTCCCGACGGCAATCTTCAGTTCACATAACGATTTTTTTTAAAAAAAAAATTTGAAAATTCAAACAATCGTCGTTAAATTGGTATCTTCAGCATCCGTTCTGCAATCAACATAGTTTCTACAACGCCATCTATCCGTGTAGGTCGACCTATACCAACGAATAATTAATTAATTAGTTTTTAAGAACGTATGCAAAATTTGTAGTTAAAGTAAATTTGATATATTTCATTTGTATAAACTCATAAATTTGTTTCGATTGTAACATATTTGTTAAATCTATTGCATAATTACTTCCGATTTAATTGAAATATTGTACATATGCAAAATTTATATGTAATTAAAATTAAAATAATTTTTGTTGTAATAAATTTATAATTTCTTACATTTAGATTACATAACTATTTCCGGTTTGGTTGAAATATTATTTAAAGGAATTATATAATTGAAGATTTTGAATTTTTCATTGAATTAAATTTATTTTGGAATTGAAATACATAGTAAATTGTTTGTAGTTTAGTTTTAAGACATTGAATTGTTAGGTTTAAGAGAATATATTTTAAATAAAGTTTGTAACGTAGATTGAAAAACATTGTGTTTTTATTTTATTAAAAAGTTTTGAACCGGCACCTTTTTCTAATTAATGTTAAATTGAAAATATTTTATATTATATTTCTTGGTGGATTTAACAGTATTTCATCTGGTTTTTAAAGAATTTTAAATATGACTTGAACGTTGAACGGTTAAAAACGTAAAACAATAAAAAAAAAAGTTTAGAATATTTCACATCGTTTAATAGCTAAAATTTAAGATAATAAATTACCCTCCTACCTAAAAAAATTCAAAATTTAAATTTTTAAAAAGTTTTTAATATCATTAAAATTTTGAATATCATACTTAGCACGCACAGTGTAGAAAATAGTATATATAATATGAAATATAAGTTATAGCCGGGTCACAAATCTATATTCTACATCTTATTTCGTTGAAAAAATGTAATTTGTAGAAAAAGATGTATAATATAATTTATACATTGGGTTGAAAATAATATTAATTACTAAAAATGTTTTAAAATATCTATTTTTTTTTTCAAACAAATTCTCTCGAGTAGTATATCAAATATTATCTAGATTATATAGAAGCAAACGACTAAAATGCTGTAAAATTTCTCACACAAAAATTATTATCAAATATCATATCAGTTTGTCTTATTTAACGTCGGGTACTGTGCAATTGTATATATAACATTAAAGTAACAACATTACGATGTATTTTTTGATAAAGTAGGTACATAGTATATGATATAAAAACAAAAACAATAAGTTCCTATTCGCTTTTCCTTGATACTACACATAATACCACATGACAAATAAATTGCAACAACAAAATATTTTGAGCAAAACAATATACTTATATACACTCGATTATGTACACTTCTCAATATCAATGCACATAGAAAAAAGAAAAGAAAGAGAATGAAAGAAATAACGATTATAGTAAAGTCTGTACGTGTACAGCATGATACCAATGATACCACAAACAATAAACATACGTATAATGATACACATTAATTTGTACATACATTTGTGTATACCTAACCATTGAAAGTACTAATATAAATATATAAATATAAATAATTATAAAAATTGATGCGTTGGAGCAAATTTTCTAAGTGCTCCATTCTAACGCATACCTCATAGAAAAAACTAAATAATATTTGTATGCGATGCTTTCTGTTTTAATATGTAGATATTAAAATTTTTTCATGCGTTGGAGCAGATAATTTTAGTGCTCCATTGCAATGTATTTATGAATTTAGATTTAGACTGTTTGCTTTGCAGTCTAATAAATAGAAATAATAATCAATCGAATTATCGAATTATGTTGCTTTTGAATGTGGATAGAAATGACAGACAATATACATAAATGATAATAGATGTTTGAATATTTATATATAGATATACGAGTACATGGTGATGGGATATAGGAATATAAGAAATTATATCTACATATTATCACAGACAATATATTGTATACATTATATATATATTATGTATACAGTATACGTATATTCAAATGTAGCACATATAATTTTAATATGTATATCATACTTATATAAGAATGATTTTATATTTTACTTTTAATTTTTTTTAATATCATTTTGGTTTTTGGCTCTCCATTACCATATTGTACATACACATAAAAATTACATATAAAAAAAAAATTTTGAATATTTTTCTAAATTTGATATAAATTCATATATCATTAATGGTCTAGAACACATAGATAGTAACATATAGAAATAAGAAATGTATTTTTGTATTATTTGCATAAGTCAAATATTTTTTTTTGAATATTTAAAGTTTTATAAAAAAAATGTAGATTATTTTTGTCGCCCCAAGACTGCAGCGCCCGGAGCAAGTGCTCCAATGGTAGGTGCGGCCCTGATGGTAATTGGTGAACGAGCAAATACAATATAAAATTATTATTCATTACAATCATTATATTCAAGATGTGGGTGTGTGTTAATTTGATTATTCATACGCCATTATAGATTCAATTTTACATTAGATAAATATAGTCTGTAGATATATTATTATATTTATATAATTTTTATACGGCTGTATGACTGCTATGATTCTCTTTATATCGATCATTTCTTTACTGCTGAATATTATATGGGAGTAAGAGCATACATTGACAATGGCAACTGCTAATTGTAAAAATGGGGAAAGTTATAATTAACCAATAAGAAAAAATAAAAAAATGGATGATGTGGTTGTGTGATAATTTAAATAAACATACGCCATTATTGATTTTTCAAATTTAAATGAAACAAATAAGAGATGTAGATATGCAGATGTGGTTGTGTGTTATTTTAAATAAACATACGCCATTATTGATTTTTCAAATTTAAATGAATTGTATATGGGAGTAAGAGCATTCATTGACAATGGTAATCAGGGACGGGCCTAGCAATTTTGGCGCCCGGCGCACTTTTGAAATTTTGCGCCCTTCTTGTTTATGTATACAGGGTGTCCTGAGTTCGGATGCAGGCATTTTTCCAGTCGATAGGTCTTGCTGAGAAACGAAAAAAATCGTAAGGCGCGGGGCGGGAATTTTGGTTCTAATATCAACGAGTGAGTAGAAAGACTTTTTTTAGGTCAAGTGACTTGTTTCCTATTTGTGGTCATAATTCACGAAATTCTTGGTCGTTTCGAATTATTTTGCATTCATTGGAAAGATAATCAATCAGTATTTACCTTGATACTTAAATTGTACAGATCGGTCCAGTGATGCCAAAAATATGGTACATCAAATTCTAATTTTCATAGAAAAAAATGCTAAATTTTGAGTTTAAGGTTAAATATCTCAAAACTCTACCCTATTTTTTTTTAATTTTCTTTATTTAAAATATTGTCCAATGAATTGCCTTTCATTAGTATTTTATTTTAATTTTATTCAATTTTCTGTCGTGGATTTCGAGTTATGGAAAAAAATGTAACTGTGGGCTCTACCAATTTAATATACATATAATATATATAATATATTTTATAATTGAATAAAATATATGCTGCAAAATGCCTGCACCCGAACTCAGGACACCCTGTATGTTCTTTTCAACACCATCCAAGAGGTAGAACTTGATAGACGCGTTTCTTTTTAATGAGGGCTCCCCGTAGAGGATAATTTTTTTTTCAATATTGCACTCATTTCGAATATTCAAAAAGAAAAATCTTATTAATTTTTGTTATGCAATAAAATACGCGTGAAAAAACCAAATATAATTTTTGAAAAACAATAGCTTAATTTAAAATAATTTTATATTATACATATACGGGGCTTGAATAGCTCGATGGTTGTGTGTCGGTCTTGCGATCTTTGAGATCACGGTTCGAACCCCAGCCAGCGCACTACTCTTGCCCAAGTCGATCAATAATTTTTCCCATCAGCGATGTACACCAGTAACTGATTAATGATGATAAGCTGGATAATATGCATATCTGACATAAAAAAATTACTGATCGGCGGTGCCATGGACTGAGTATCCGCGTGCACTTAATATATACTATATACATTTTTGTATATATGTATATTTAGAAAGAAAGAAAGAAAGAAAGATATTATACATATATAATATTTTGAACTTGCATGCAAATATTTACTGATAAACCCTCTACCATGTATAAAAAAAATTATTCAAACATGCAAAATAAAAATGCAAATATGTAATAGGGTATTTGTTGAATCGTCATTCAACATTTTTATAAATCTGAAAAAAAAAGAAAGAAAAAAAAATAATGGTATTAAAAATTAAAAATTAAATAAATAATAATAATAACAAATAAATTAATTAATATAAATAACACAAACAGAACAACACAAAAAATAAACAAACAACATAACCAAAACATATCACATATAACATAATACTTAACATACCACAACATAAGTATAACATTAATATGCACAAAACATATAACACAGAAGTATACACAACATAAAAACTGTCTATAAACATAGCACACAAAACAAAACAAAACTATTCACATTACACAAATATATAACATAAAAATTTATGAACACAACATCACAACACTGATATCACAAACATTTATCACAATAAACATAATAAACAAATTATTACTTGCACAAAACAACTAGCACGACACTGAATCATTATTTTAAAAATAAAACAGAAAATATAAAAAAAAAAATATCACAAAACATTGAACACAAAATACTTAATTGAACTACACACTAGCACTACACTTTCATTTTATATAAACAATGAACACTAACAAAAATAAAAACATTGGAAATGGAATACATATAATATATATATATATATATATGTATATATACATACATTACGACCATGTCAAAATTGTCAAACAGAAGCTGAATTACCAGTACCAATAGAGTTATTCACAATCACCATAAATTGTCATTCGAATTAGCAGACACAATTTGAAAAAAAAACGGTTTTATAAAAAAGACGAGTATACATGAGATAAATAGTAGAACATTTCAACAACGGGGAAAAAGAAATTTCCAGAACCGCGAAAATTTAGTATATAAAGGGTTGCGATTCGCAGAAAAATTTGTCTTTTGCAATTACTTGTGTATACTGTCGTGTTGAGACTGAAGCAAGGAAACCAAGAAACCAAATCATCAGCCTGGACGTGTTGAGTCCTTTCAAAATCTAGCGTGTTGAGCTAGTAAGTAGGGAAAAGTTAGGAACTTCTGTAAAAACACTTAGGATTTTTACAGAAATTAGGGAATCGTCGAAATTAAATCCTCGTAAAAACACTTAGAAAATTTCTTAAACAGAAATTTTCTATTGGAAATTCGTCATCAGAAAAAATTGTTAAAGTCAATTTTTTCTAAAAAACTTAGAAAATTTTTCACAAAAAATTTTCTAATAGAGCCGAAATTTTGCATCGCCAAACACTTAAAAAATTTCTTGGATTTAGAAATTTTCTAAGTAAAACATCGCAGAAAAAATATCATTAAAAACTTAAACTATTTTGGAAAAATTAAAATTTTCATCGAGACAGTAAGAGAAATTTTCATCTCGACAGTCATCAATTCCCGACGGCAATCTTCAGTTCACATAACGATTTTTTTTAAAAAAAAAATTTGAAAATTCAAACAATCGTCGTTAAATTGGTATCTTCAGCATCCGTTCTGCAATCAACATAGTTTCTACAACGCCATCTATCCGTGTAGGTCGACCTATACCAACGAATAATTAATTAATTAGTTTTTAAGAACGTATGCAAAATTTGTAGTTAAAGTAAATTTGATATATTTCATTTGTATAAACTCATAAATTTGTTTCGATTGTAACATATTTGTTAAATCTATTGCATAATTACTTCCGATTTAATTGAAATATTGTACATATGCAAAATTTATAATTAAAATTAAAATAATTTTTGTTGTAATAAATTTATAATTTCTTACATTTAGATTACATAACTATTTCCGGTTTGGTTGAAATATTATTTAAAGGAATTATATAATTGAAGATTTTGAATTTTTCATTGAATTAAATTTATTTTGGAATTGAAATACATGGTAAATTGTTTGTAATTTAGTTTTAAGACATTGAATTGTTAGGTTTAAGAGAATATATTTTAAATAAAGTTTGTAACGTAGATTGAAAAACATTGTGTTTTAATTTTATTAAAAAGTTTTGAACCGGCACCTTTTTCTAATTAATGTTAAATTGAAAATATTTTATATTATATTTCTTGGTGGATTTAACAGTATTTCATCTGGTTTTTAAAGAATTTTAAATATGACTTGAACGTTGAACGGTTAAAAACGTAAAACAATAAAAAAAAAGTTTAGAATATTTCACATCGTTTAATAGCTAAAATTTAAGATAATAAATTACCCTCCTACCTAAAAAAATTCAAAATTTAAATTTTTAAAAAGTTTTTAATATCATTAAAATTTTGAATATCATACTTAGAACGCACAGTGTAGAAAATAGTATATATAATATGAAATATAAGTTATAGCCGGGTCACAAATTTATATTCTACATCTTATTTCGTTGAAAAAATGTAATTTGTAGAAAAAGATGTAGAATATAATTTATACATTGGGTTGAAAATAATATTAATTACTAAAAATGTTTTAAAATATCTATTTTTTTTTTTTCAAACAAATTCTCTCGAGTAGTATATCAAATATCATCTAGATTATATAGAAGCAAACGACTAAAATGCTGTAAAATTTCTCACACAAAAATTATTATCAAATATCATATCAGTTTGTCTTATTTAACGTCGGGTACTGTGCAATTGTATATATAACATTAAAGTAACAACATTACGATGTATTTTTTGATAAAGTACATAGTATATGATATAAAAACAAAAACAATAAGTTCCTATTCGCTTTTCCTTGATACTACACATAATACCACATGACAAATAAATTGCAACAACAAAATATTTTGAGCAAAACAATATACTTATATACACTCGATTATGTACACTTCTCAATATCAATGCACATAGAAAAAAGAAAAGAAAGAGAATGAAAGAAATAACGATTATAGTAAAGTCTGTACGTGTACAGCATGATACCAATGATACCACAAACAATAAACATACGTATAATGATACACATTAATTTGTACATAGTACATTTGTGTATACCTAACCATTGAAAGTACTAAATTATAAATATAAATAATTATAAAAATTGATGCGTTGGAGCAAATTTTCTAAGTGCTCCATTCTAACGCATACCTCATAGAAAAAACTAAATAATATTTGTATGCGATGCTTTCTGTTTTAATATGTAGATATTAAAATTTTTTCATGCGTTGGAGCAGATAATTTTAGTGCTCCATTGCAATGTATTTATGAATTTAGATTTAGACTGTTTGCTTTGCAGTCTAATAAATAGAAATAATAATCAATCGAATTATCGAATTATGTTGCTTTTGAATGTGGATAGAAATGACAGACAATATACATAAATGATAATAGATGTTTGAATATTTATATATAGATATACGAGTACATGGTGATGGGATATAGGAATATAAGAAATTATATCTACATATTATCACAGACAATACACTCAGAAAAATTATCCATGCTAAACATTTAAGTACGCGAGTTTTAAATTAAGTAGGGACCTATATTCTTATTTTTAGCAGGACAGTACTTTAAATATACATGTCCGTGGTTGAAATAAGCATGGGAATTCTTTATTTGACAATTTTGCCTGGTTAAATTAAGAATTTCCTATTCATGCTCAAATTGATACTCTAATAGTATTTTGATATTAACAGTTACTGTTTTCAAGTTCGACCGTGCTAATTTTAGCACGCGTTGACTATCCTTTTAAGTATTCATTACTCAATACAAGCACGTCCCGTTCTTGTTTCAAGCATGACAGTTATATGTATACCATTGAATGAATAAAACTGTATGATGCAACTCTTAATCTCATATTGTATTGAACTGTTGAATGTGTCGGAGTTAAATTTTTATCTTTGAAAGTGAAATTTTTAGGTGGCGTTAAGTTTGAAATAAATTTTCTAAAAAAAGTGAATTTTGAATATATGTATTTATGGTAAGTAAGCTTTTATTGTTCTATACGTAAATTTTTATAAAACGCTATAGCATTAATTAAATTAATAACTAATTTACTAAATCTGTGTTACTTCCACTTGTTTTGTCCATACAAATTGATTTAATGCATTTTGTATTTCTATATTTTTTCATATTCTAGATTCACGAATTTTCCAACTTAACTTTCTGTGAAAGCTTAACATTTAAAGGGACAGCTTATAAGAAGGGTTTCTTTTTGACAAAGACTGAAGATTATAAGGTGTATGAAATCATAGACTGTATTATTTGCAACTCTAAAGTATATTTTGTTGTTGTTGTTGTTTCACAAAAAATTTTCTAATAGAGCCGAAATTTTGCATCGCCAAACACTTAAAAAATTTCTTGGATTTAGAAATTTTCTAAGTAAAACATCGCAGAAAAAATATCATTAAAAACTTAAACTATTTTTTTCGTCGTGTGAGTTTTCAATTTTAATTTTTGATTTCAGGAGGACATGCTCTTAATAGCTAAAATTTAAGATAATAAATTACCCTCCTACCTAAAAAAATTCAAAATTTAAATTTTTAAAAAGTTTTTAATATCATTAAAATTTTGAATATCATACTTAGAACGCACAGTGTAGAAAATAGTATATATAATATGAAATATAAGTTATAGCCGGGTCACAAATTTATATTCTACATCTTATTTCGTTGAAAAAATGTAATTTATAGAAAAAGATGTATAATATAATTTATACATTGGGTTGAAAATAATATTAATTACTAAAAATGTTTTAAAATATCTATTTTTTTTTTCAAACAAATTCTCTCGAGTAGTATATCAAATATCATCTAGATTATATAGAAGCAAACGACTAAAATGCTGTAAAATTTCTCACACAAAAATTATTATCAAATATCATATCAGTTTGTCTTATTTAACGTCGGGTACTGTGCAATTGTATATATAACATTAAAGTAACAACATTACGATGGATTTTTTGATAAAGTACATAGTATATGATATAAAAACAAAAACAATAAGTTCCTATTCGCTTTTCCTTGATACTACACATAATACCACATGACAAATAAATTGCAACAACAAAATATTTTGAGCAAAACAATATACTTATATACACTCGATTATGTACACTTCTCAATATCAATGCACATAGAAAAAAGAAAAGAAAGAGAATGAAAGAAAAACGATTATAGTAAAGTCTGTACGTGTACAGCATGATACCAATGATACCACAAACAATAAACATACGTATAATGATACACATTAATTTGTACATACATTTGTGTATACCTAACCATTGAAAGTACTAAATTATAAATATAAATAATTATAAAACAGTCTAGGTCCAGCTCTCAGTGAGATAACTCATATTTAGACTTACATCTGCATTGTGTATATAGTGCTATAATATATATTTTTAATATATTTAAATATATAAATTATATAATAATTGTGTTTTGAAAATTAGTAAAATTATAAACCATTAACTAATAAACAATCACTAGTAACAGTTCTTTTTTTATAATAGTGGTACAAATATACAAACTGATAAGATTTGAAACAATTTATTATAAAAATACAATTGAATTGAACATTTGAAACAATAAAAGTACTGATAATTATATTTAGTGAACAGGGCCAGCTTCTTTTTTGTATAGGTTATAGTCAGGGCCGGCTCCCCCGATTGAGGAGTCGATACACGTCATGCCGCCCGATAAGGGCGTGACCGCATTTAGCGATAACAAATATAAATTATTGGACCCTGATGATAAACCGTTGAAACGGAAAACAAAAAACAAAAAACTAAACATTACATCTACTTTTTTCGGACCAACACCAGCAGAATTAGAAGATGTATACCAAATTGGCGTTGAACCAAAATATATCGTTTTGAAGTCCAAGGAAACGGCAAAACGCATCATTGACATCAATCCTTTTGGCGTTAAAAAAACATTAGAGGGACTAACGAAATCTATCAAAAGTTTTAAACCAATGATAGATGGTTCCTATTTGATTCTTGTTAGTAACCCAATAGCTGCTGACAAAATAATCAAAGGTGTCAACATTTTCAAGAAAAACTGCAATATTGAATGTGAAGCATATCTACATACAAAACTTAATTCCAGCCAGGGAACGATCCGTTATCCGTTCCTAAAAAATCTTAGCAATGAAGACCTTCTGATGGGACTGAAAGAAGAAAATGCTGCTATAATAGACGCCAGACATATTACAAGGAAGGTTGATAACGAAACAATTAACACTGGAACTATTCGTCTGACGTTTTCCACATACAGTGTTCCCAAAAATTTAATAATATTTTTTGAAAAAATTAAAGTGACCCCTTGGTACCCCAGCCCATTGAGATGCAGAAAATGTTTCCAACTAGGACATCACGAAGAAAAATGCAACAATAAACAGGTCTGCCCCAAATGTGCTTCGATAACAGACGATGTCAATCATGTATGTCATCAAAAGGCTTGTGTCACATGTAGAACTACTAATGATCACAACACTCTCGACAGGAATTGCCCTTCATATCTTCGTGAAAAGGAAATCATTAAGGTCCAGAAAGACAAACATCTATCCAGATATGAAGCTAGAAAACTTTATTTTGCCACCTTTCCAACAGCTACAACTTTAAAATCAACGTCAGCTTTAATATCACCACATACATCGGCATCATCACCAGCACTGCAATCAACACTTAGTACAGTAAGTAACACTAACACCACTAACAACACTAATATCAAAAAAACGTATGCACAAACATTAGCACAGAATAATCAACAAGCTCCCAGCACAAAATCCTTATCTTCCTCAAAAACAGAACAAGACGATAACATAACTCATCATATAAACACAAATACTGAACATGAAAAAACAAATAACACTGAACAAAAACCAACAAACAAATCCGAACAAAATATAAATAACAATATTGCACATGAAACAAAAAACAGACTTCTTTCTCTTTCTCCATCAACGTTTAAAAATTACGTGATGGACAAAATTGAAAAAGTTAACAAAGACAAACTACCGATTATAGCATTACCACAATCCCCAGACAGAAACATTGACAATAATTCAGACTATGAACAGCTCGTAGTATCTGAACTAGAATCCGAAGGCGAATCTACTACAACAATGCAAGTTGATTAGATAAATGTTTTCTAAATGACATCCACAACCTCTTCCTCAATAACCGGACGTAGGAGACTTGTCATTTTACAATGGAATATGGCAGGTCTCTATGCGAATGGCCCTTCACTTGACATTCTTATTAACAGGCATAATCCGGACATCATAGCGATCCAAGAGAGTCACATCCCATCCTCCACAAACCTAACTAGCAGAGGCAGATACAACTTATTTCATGCGAATCGTCATAATGCTCGGAAAAGCGGAGTGGCCATTCTGGTGAAAGAGGGTGTACCCGCCTCTGATATGTACCCTGCCACTACAAATCCTTCCATCGCTGTCATACTCCCATCCTTCAACTCTCTAAGGCTTTCCAACATTTATATTGAGGGACAATCTGGCAACCCTACCAGTGACTTACAACTTTTAGAAACAGGAGCTGCGGGCCCTAGGTTGATCCTGGGTGATTTCAATGCTCATAGCCCTCTGTGGGGCTCTGACCGAACCGACTCCAGAGGCAGTTGGGTTAAAGATTGGATAGACTTGTCAGAGTTCGCTCTGTTAAATGATGGATCGCCTACTCTTCTCTCCTCTAGAAACTCTCTAACGCATGTTGATCTTACCTTGGCTAGTCCGGAAATTGCCTCTACTGCTTCATGGAAAGTACATCCCTTGCAAGGTAGTGATCACTTTCCTATTCTTATTACCCTATTCGAAAGACCCAGAACAACCCAAGCATTTAACTTAGCTCGTTTCATTGATACCAAAGCTGACTGGCACTCTTCCCAACAGGCGTTGGACCAGTTTTTACTGAAAATGCCTCCAAGTCCTCACTGTTCTAGGGAAAT
Organism: Villa cingulata; assembly: GCA_951394055.1. Lineage (NCBI taxonomy): Eukaryota > Metazoa > Arthropoda > Insecta > Diptera > Bombyliidae > Villa > Villa cingulata. The sequence continues at coordinate 23,805,323 of OX596019.1, read as the reverse complement.
AGCCATATTGACAAAGGCCATAAGATTCGCTGCTTCCAAAAGTATGCCCATTTCTAAACCTAAAACAAAGTCAAAGCCTTGTTGGTATAATGATGAAGTACATGCACTTATCAAAAACAAAAACACAGCGTGGAAGCGCTTTAAAAGAGACAGAACGGACCAAAATGCAATTCTGTACAGAAAAGCAAACGCATGTATGAGAAGAGCTATCAAAGCAGCCAAATTACAATCCTGGATAGACTTTTCAAACAGTATCCATCCAAACTCTTCATTGAAAGAAATCTGGCAAAAAGTTAGAGCAGTACTTGGTATGCCAATTCAAAAACAAATAGAAGCTATCAGCAAAGATAACAACTTTATTTCCGATCATCAGGAAATAGCTCATTGTATAGCTGAAAGTATCAGTGAATACTCAACCGATACGCCAGAGGTTCATGACATGTGCATAAACAGCAAAATTGAATTCGGAAACTATCGTAAGCATATTTTCATCCAAATCCCCAATTCTTCCTTACAGCACTCCCTTACTCTTCAAGAGTTTGAGTTAGCGCTCAAATCATGCAAGAGTACGGCCCCTGGTCTTGATAAAATCACTTCTGCTATGATAAAAAACTCAACGCAAGCCTGGAGAACAAGATTCTTCAACGTCCTCGGCTTACTGATGAGTTCTGGCACTTTCCCTACTCAGTGGAAGGTGGCAGAGATCATCCCCATAGCAAAAGTGAGCCCGAACATCTTAACTCCAAACAATATCAGACCGATATCTCTCCTTAAAGTTCCATCAAAAATCCTAGAACGCATCCTTTCCAACAGACTAGCCTGGCTATTGGAACAAAGGCTACCGCCTTCTGTGGTGGGGTACAGATCTGGTAGAGGGACATTGTCTCTGCTCCAGGAAGTACAACACAACTTAGCTTGCGCCTTGTCCAAAAGACAGCACTCCATCCTGCTATCCATTGACCTCGAAAAAGCTTATGATAGAGTACCAAAACATGTCATACTCCTCCAACTGAAAGAATGGAACGTAGACGTCAATTTCATAAGATTGATTGAAACATTCCTCAGTGGAAGGAGTTTCATAGTGAGATGCAATAACCAACGCACCACCCAATATCCTTTGGAAAATGGCTTACCACAGGGCTCACCATTGTCAGTATACCTCTTCAATACATATATTGCTTCTTTAGCTGCACGGTTGGAAAAGATAAATGACCTATATGCACACATCTATGCAGATAACCTATTCCTCTATGCCTCAGGAAAGACTAATTCAGTTGACATTACGCTCAACCATGCTTATGAGACACTTTGGGACTGGTGCAAGAAAAATGGAGCAAAGATTGCCAATCAAAAAACAGAAGCGCTCCATGTGTGCACGAAAAGAAACTGCAATATGCAGAACATCATTCTTTCTACACAAGGCGTCAATTTCTCTCCTAATATCAAAATTCTGGGCGTTTTCTTCACACCCAACTTAAGATGGAATCTACATGTTAACAGACTTGCAGAAGACTTAGCTAAAAGGAACAATATGCTGAAAATCCTATGCAGCAAGAGATGTGGCCCTCCCGTTCCACTAGCCTGTAAGATCGCCAAATCTGTCATAATTGGCAAGGTAGATTACGGTCTTACAATTTTTGGCTTCGGCCCCAAATATCTTATTAACAAAATACAAGAAGAAGAATTGCTACTGGCGCCTTAAAAACCACTCCCATCTGCAGTCTATTAACAGAAGCCAACCTACCAACAACTACCGATAGATTAGAATGGCTGGCTTCAAACTTAGTCCTTAAGAATGTCCATAACTCCAATAAACCCCTGCACAAAACTATCCTTAATATCCTTAAATCACCTGCATCGCACAGATACAGGAGATCATCCTTAGTCCTATCGTGCAACATAACTCCAAAAATCCTGGTTCCAAGCACCCCTATTATCCAAACACCCCACATCATCCCTCCGTGGAAATCACTTGACAACATTTATTTAATAGAAAGACAAGCAAGCAAAAAACAGACAGTTCCCGAATTCCTTTTCCTACTCGAAAAATTTCCCTCTCATAGAAAAATTTACACAGATGCATCTAAGACGGCATGCAGCACAGGCTTTGCTGTCGTAAACGATAAGGGCTCACTTCTGCGTAGATATCTTCTACCAGAATGGAGTTCTATCTACACAGCTGAGGCCTGTGCGATAATGGAGGCGTGTAGGATAGCGTCTGATTCCAATCAACCAACGTTGATTTTGTCAGATTCCTTATCTGTGATAAGAGCCACCGCCAACCCTGTCAACAGCACACCAATAATTGTCGCCATTAAAAATATACTTGACCAAAGCCACCTGATCAAGTTAGTTTGGTGCCCAGGTCACTGTGGCATCAAAGGCAATGAAAGTGCAGACAGGGAAGCAAAATTAGCTTGCCAGTCGCCGTTATTAATGTTAACACCACCAGATTTCAAGTCTGCTAGAAAGTGGTGCCAAAATACACTGCGCAATAAATATATAGATGCTATTAAAAGATCAGAACAATTCCTTTTCTCCCATTTTAATCCTAACAATCACACTCCGACACTGCCATATATGTACCTGTAGAGCCATAGGTGTTCCTATAACTAGACTAAGACTAGGGCACTTTCTGGCGGTTAAGAAACACCTATTCCAGAATGCACCCGCTCCCGAATGTCCACATTGCCCCAGACAGACCCTGACTGCCAAACATATACTACAGGACTGTCCAATAGCTTTGAATATTTTCAAAACAAACGATTTGGTTGATAACCATAACAATCTAATACTAACGCCAACCGACAAGGAACCTTCCCTCATCCTCAAAACCTTTGATAAAATCCTGCCTACCTTCCAAACTCCCAAAATATAAAAAACAAAAATGCTTGCTCATGCATTAACACAACTAACCAAACCAAACACTAAAAATTAACAACTAGCTCATCAGATCATGAATTGTACGGTGATGGATAAAATAAGATAGATTAGATTAGAATTAGAACATGGTGCTGGGTAGACTTTAACTATAATTAGGCAGCCTATAAAGGCCTTGTAGCCGTTGGCTTAGAATTAAGCATAGTCAGTAATATAATCTATGTTTAATTAATAATAATAATAATAATAATAATTATAAAAATTGATGCGTTGGAGCAAATTTTCTAAGTGCTCCATTCTAACGCATACCTCATAGAAAAAACTAAATAATATTTGTATGCGATGCTTTCTGTTTTAATATGTAGATATTAAAATTTTTTCATGCGTTGGAGCAGATAATTTTAGTGCTCCATTGCAATGTATTTATGAATTTAGATTTAGACTGTTTGCTTTGCAGTCTAATAAATAGAAATAATAATCAATCGAATTATCGAATTATGTTGCTTTTGAATGTGGATAGAAATGACAGACAATATACATAAATGATATAATAGATGTTTGAATATTTATATATAGATATACGAGTACATGGTGATGGGATATAGGAATATAAGAAATTATATCTACATATTATCACAGACAATACACTCAGAAAAATTATCCATGCTAAACATTTAAGTACGCGAGTTTTAAATTAAGTAGGGACCTATATTCTTATTTTTAGCAGGACAGTACTTTAAATATACATGTCCGTGGTTGAAATAAGCATGGGAATTCTTTATTTGACAATTTTGCCTGGTTAAATTAAGAATTTCCTATTCATGCTCAAATTGATACTCTAATAGTATTTTGATATTAACAGTTACTGTTTTCAAGTTCGACCGTGCTAATTTTAGCACGCGTTGACTATCCTTTTAAGTATTCATTACTCAATACAAGCACGTCCCGTTCTTGTTTCAAGCATGACAGTTATATGTATACCATTGAATGAATAAAACTGTATGATGCAACTCTTAATCTCATATTGTATTGAACTGTTGAATGTGTCGGAGTTAAATTTTTATCTTTGAAAGTGAAATTTTTAGGTGGCGTTAAGTTTGAAATAAATTTTCTAAAAAAAGTGAATTTTGAATATATGTATTTATGGTAAGTAAGCTTTTATTGTTCTATACGTAAATTTTTATAAAACGCTATAGCATTAATTAAATTAATAACTAATTTACTAAATCTGTGTTACTTCCACTTGTTTTGTCCATACAAATTGATTTAATGCATTTTGTATTTCTATATTTTTTCATATTCTAGATTCACGAATTTTCCAACTTAACTTTCTGTGAAAGCTTAACATTTAAAGGGACAGCTTATAAGAAGGGTTTCTTTTTGACAAAGACTGAAGATTATAAGGTGTATGAAATCATAGACTGTATTATTTGCAACTCTAAAGTATATTTTGTTGTTGTTGTTGTTTCACAAAAAATTTTCTAATAGAGCCGAAATTTTGCATCGCCAAACACTTAAAAAATTTCTTGGATTTAGAAATTTTCTAAGTAAAACATCGCAGAAAAAATATCATTAAAAACTTAAACTATTTTTTTCGTCGTGTGAGTTTTCAATTTTAATTTTTGATTTCAGGAGGACATGCTCTTAATAGCTAAAATTTAAGATAATAAATTACCCTCCTACCTAAAAAAATTCAAAATTTAAATTTTTAAAAAGTTTTTAATATCATTAAAATTTTGAATATCATACTTAGAACGCACAGTGTAGAAAATAGTATATATAATATGAAATATAAGTTATAGCCGGGTCACAAATTTATATTCTACATCTTATTTCGTTGAAAAAATGTAATTTATAGAAAAAGATGTATAATATAATTTATACATTGGGTTGAAAATAATATTAATTACTAAAAATGTTTTAAAATATCTATTTTTTTTTTCAAACAAATTCTCTCGAGTAGTATATCAAATATCATCTAGATTATATAGAAGCAAACGACTAAAATGCTGTAAAATTTCTCACACAAAAATTATTATCAAATATCATATCAGTTTGTCTTATTTAACGTCGGGTACTGTGCAATTGTATATATAACATTAAAGTAACAACATTACGATGGATTTTTTGATAAAGTACATAGTATATGATATAAAAACAAAAACAATAAGTTCCTATTCGCTTTTCCTTGATACTACACATAATACCACATGACAAATAAATTGCAACAACAAAATATTTTGAGCAAAACAATATACTTATATACACTCGATTATGTACACTTCTCAATATCAATGCACATAGAAAAAAGAAAAGAAAGAGAATGAAAGAAAAACGATTATAGTAAAGTCTGTACGTGTACAGCATGATACCAATGATACCACAAACAATAAACATACGTATAATGATACACATTAATTTGTACATACATTTGTGTATACCTAACCATTGAAAGTACTAAATTATAAATATAAATAATTATAAAAATTGATGCGTTGGAGCAAATTTTCTAAGTGCTCCATTCTAACGCATACCTCATAGAAAAAACTAAATAATATTTGTATGCGATGCTTTCTGTTTTAATATGTAGATATTAAAATTTTTTCATGCGTTGGAGCAGATAATTTTAGTGCTCCATTGCAATGTATTTATGAATTTAGATTTAGACTGTTTGCTTTGCAGTCTAATAAATAGAAATAATAATCAATCGAATTATCGAATTATGTTGCTTTTGAATGTGGATAGAAATGACAGACAATATACATAAATGATAATAGATGTTTGAATATTTATATATAGATATACGAGTACATGGTGATGGGATATAGGAATATAAGAAATAATATCTACATATTATCACAGACAATATATTGTATACATTATATATATATTATGTATACAGTATACGTATATTCAAATGTAGCACATATAATTTTAATATGTATATCATACTTATATAAGAATGATTTTATATTTTACTTTTAATTTTTTTTAATATCATTTTGGTTTTTGGCTCTCCATTACCATATTGTACATACACATAAAAATTACATATAAAAAAAAAATTTTGAATATTTTTCTAAATTTGATATAAATTCATATATCATTAATGGTCTAGAACACATAGATAGTAACATATAGAAATAAGAAATGTATTTTTGTATTATTTGCATAAGTCAAATATTTTTTTTTTGAATATTTAAAGTTTTATAAAAAAAATGTAGATTATTTTTGTCGCCCCAAGATTGCAGCGCCCGGAGCAAGTGCTCCAATGGTAGGTGCGACCCTGATGGTAATTGGTGAACGAGCAAATACAATATAAAATTATTATTCATAACAATCATTATATTCAAGATGTGGGTGTGTGTTAATTTGATTATTCATACGCCATTATAGATTCAATTTTACATAAGATAAATATAGTCTGTAGATATATTATTATATTTATATAATTTTTATACGGCTGTATGACTGCTATGATTCTCTTTATTTCGATCATTTCTTTACTGCTGAATATTATATGGGAGTAAGAGCATACATTGACAATGGCAACTACTAATTGTAAAAATGGGGAAAGTTATAATTAACCAATAAGAAAAAATAAAAAAATGGATGATGTGGTTGTGTGATAATTTAAATAAACATACGCCATTATTGATTTTTCAAATTTAAATGAAACAAATAAGAGATGTAGATATGCAGATGTGGTTGTGTGTTATTTTAAATAAACATACGCCATTATTGATTTTTCAAATTTAAATGAATTGTATATGGGAGTAAGAGCATTCATTGACAATGGTAATCAGGGACGGGCCTAGCAATTTTGGCGCCCGGCGCACTTTTGAAATTTTGCGCCCTTCTTGTTTATGTATACAGGGTGTCCTGAGTTCGGATGCAGGCATTTTTCCAGTCGATAGGTCTTGCTGAGAAACGAAAAAAATCGTAAGGCGCGGGGCGGGAATTTTGGTTCTAATATCAACGAGTGAGTAGAAAGACTTTTTTTAGGTCAAGTGACTTGTTTCCTATTTGTTGTCATAATTCACGAAATTCTTGGTCGTTTCGAATTATTTTGCATTCATTGGAAAGATAATCAATCAGTATTTGCCTTGATTCTTAAATTGTACAGATCGGTCCAGTGATGCAAAAATATGGTACATCAAATTCAAATTTTCATAGAAAAAAATGCTAAATTTTGAGTTCAAGGTTAAATATCTCAAAACTTTACCCTATTTTTTTTTAATTTTCTTTATTTAAAATATTGTCCAATGAATTGCCTTTCATTAGTATTTTATTTTAATTTTATTCAATTTTCTGTCGTGGATTTCGAGTTATGGAAAAAAATGTAACTGTGGGCTCTACCAATTTAATATACATATAATATATATAATATATTTTATAATTGAATAAAATATATGCTGCAAAATGCCTGCACCCGAACTCAGGACACCCTGTATGTTCTTTTCAACACCATCCAAGAGGTAGAACTTGATAGACGCGTTTCTTTTTAATGAGGGCTCCCCGTAGAGGATAATTTTTTTTTCAATATTGCACTCATTTCGAATATTCAAAAAGAAAAATCTTATTAATTTTTGTTATGCAATAAAATACGCGTGAAAAAACCAAATATAATTTTTGAAAAACAATAGCTTAATTTAAAATAATTTTATATTATACATATACGGGGCTTGAATAGCTCGATGGTTGTGTGTCGGTCTTGCGATCTTTGAGATCACGGTTCGAACCCCAGCCAGCGCACTACTCTTGCCCAAGTCGATCAATAATTTTTCCCATCAATTTGTACACCAGTAACTGATTACTGATGATAAGCTGGATAATATGCATATCTGACATAAAAATATTACTGATCGGCGGTGCCATGGACTGAGTATCCGCGTGCACTTAATATATACTATATACATTTTTGTATATATGTATATTTAGAAAGAAAGAAAGAAAGAAAGATATTATACATATATAATATTTTGAACTTGCATGCAAATATTTACTGATAAACCCTCTACCATGTATAAAAAAAATTATTCAAACATGCAAAATAAAAATGCAAATATGTAATAGGGTATTTGTTGAATCGTCATTCAACATTTTTATAAATCTGAAAAAAAAGAAAGAAAAAAAAATAATGGTATTAAAAATTAAAAATTAAATAAATAATAATAATAACAAATAAATTAATTAATATAAATAACACAAACAGAACAACACAAAAAATAAACATAAGTATAACATAACATGCACAAAACATATAACACAGAAGTATACACAACATAAAAACTGTCTATAAACGGTGCCGTGAAATAACACCAAACGAAATAATACCAAATTGATGATATTTCACTTTCAAATGGAAATAACACAAAATTTCAATTTTTGGTGGTATTTCCATTTGAAAGTGAAATAACACCAATTTGGTTCTATTTCGTTTTAGAATAAATTTTTGTAATATACGAGTAGATAAAAAGTTGCTGTGAAATAAAGTTGATGGCAATAATATTGTAGTGAATGTATTTGCTGCATTTGTAGAAGGCAAATTTGATAGTGTGTATGCGCGTGCATGCGTGCGTATGTGCATTTGTAGAAGGCAAATTTGAGTGTTTGTATGTAGCATTTGTAGAAGGCAAATTTGATAATGATACATTATTTTACTTTCAATGTGAAATAACATCAAAAATTGAAATTTGGTGTTATTTCCATTAAAAATTTGGCATTATTTCACTTTCAAATGAAATGGAATGGAAATAACACCAAATTAAAATGTTTGATGTTATTTCCATTTGAAATCGAAATAATACCAATTTGGTGTTATTTCGTTTGGTGTTATTTCCGGCCACCCATCACAACACTGATATCACAAACATTTATCACAATAAACATAATAAACAAATTATTACTTGCACAAAACAACTAGCACGACACTGAATGATTATTTTAAAAATAAAACAGAAAATATAAAAAAAAAAATATCACAAAACATTGAACACAAAATACTTAATTGAACTACACACTAGCACTACACTTTCATTTTATATAAACAATGAACACTAACAAAAATAAAAACATTGGAAATGGAATACATATAATATATATATATATATATGTATATATACATACATTACGACCATGTCAAAATTGTCAAACAGAAGCTGAATTACCAGTACCAATAGAGTTATTCACAATCACCATAAATTGTCATTCGAATTAGCAGACACAATTTGAAAAAAAAACGGTTTTATAAAAAAGACGAGTATACATGAGATAAATAGTAGAACATTTCAACAACGGGGAAAAAGAAATTTCCAGAACCGCGAAAATTTAGTATATAAAGGGTTGCGATTCGCAGAAAAATTTGTCTTTTGCAATTACTTGTGTATACTGTCGTGTTGAGACTGAAGCAAGGAAACCAAGAAACCAAATCATCAGCCTGGACGTGTTGAGTCCTTTCAAAATCTAGCGTGTTGAGCTAGTAAGTAGGGAAAAGTTAGGAACTTCTGTAAAAACACTTAGGATTTTTACAGAAATTAGGGAATCGTCGAAATTAAATCCTCGTAAAAACACTTAGAAAATTTCTTAAACAGAAATTTTCTATTGGAAATTCGTCATCAGAAAAAATTGTTAAAGTCAATTTTTTCTAAAAAACTTAGAAAATTTTTCACAAAAAATTTTCTAATAGAGCCGAAATTTTGCATCGCCAAACACTTAAAAAATTTCTTGGATTTAGAAATTTTCTAAGTAAAACATCGCAGAAAAAATATCATTAAAAACTTAAACTATTTTGGAAAAATTAAAATTTTCATCGAGACAGTAAGAGAAATTTTCATCTCGACAGTCATCAATTCCCGACGGCAATCTTCAGTTCACATAACGATTTTTTTTAAAAAAAAAATTTGAAAATTCAAACAATCGTCGTTAAATTGGTATCTTCAGCATCCGTTCTGCAATCAACATAGTTTCTACAACGCCATCTATCCGTGTAGGTCGACCTATACCAACGAATAATTAATTAATTAGTTTTTAAGAACGTATGCAAAATTTGTAGTTAAAGTAAATTTGATATATTTCATTTGTATAAACTCATAAATTTGTTTCGATTGTAACATATTTGTTAAATCTATTGCATAATTACTTCCGATTTAATTGAAATATTGTACATATGCAAAATTTATAATTAAAATTAAAATAATTTTTGTTGTAATAAATTTATAATTTCTTACATTTAGATTACATAACTATTTCCGGTTTGGTTGAAATATTATTTAAAGGAATTATATAATTGAAGATTTTGAATTTTTCATTGAATTAAATTTATTTTGGAATTGAAATACATGGTAAATTGTTTGTAATTTAGTTTTAAAACATTGAATTGTTAGGTTTAAGAGAATATATTTTAAATAAAGTTTGTAACGTAGATTGAAAAACATTGTGTTTTAATTTTATTAAAAAGTTTTGAACCGGCACCTTTTTCTAATTAATGTTAAATTGAAAATATTTTATATTATATTTCTTGGTGGATTTAACAGTATTTCATCTGGTTTTTAAAGAATTTTAAATATGACTTGAACGTTGAACGGTTAAAAACGTAAAACAATAAAAAAAAAGTTTAGAATATTTCACATCGTTTAATAGCTAAAATTTAAGATAATAAATTACCCTCCTACCTAAAAAAATTCAAAATTTAAATTTTTAAAAAGTTTTTAATATCATTAAAATTTTGAATATCATACTTAGAACGCACAGTGTAGAAAATAGTATATATAATATGAAATATAAGTTATAGCCGGGTCACAAATTTATATTCTACATCTTATTTCGTTGAAAAAATGTAATTTATAGAAAAAGATGTATAATATAATTTATACATTGGGTTGAAAATAATATTAATTACTAAAAATGTTTTAAAATATCTATTTTTTTTTCAAACAAATTCTCTCGAGTAGTATATCAAATATCATCTAGATTATATAGAAGCAAACGACTAAAATGCTGTAAAATTTCTCACACAAAAATTATTATCAAATATCATATCAGTTTGTCTTATTTAACGTCGGGTACTGTGCAATTGTATATATAACATTAAAGTAACAACATTACGATGGATTTTTTGATAAAGTACATAGTATATGATATAAAAACAAAAACAATAAGTTCCTATTCGCTTTTCCTTGATACTACACATAATACCACATGACAAATAAATTGCAACAACAAAATATTTTGAGCAAAACAATATACTTATATACACTCGATTATGTACACTTCTCAATATCAATGCACATAGAAAAAAGAAAAGAAAGAGAATGAAAGAAAAACGATTATAGTAAAGTCTGTACGTGTATAGCATGATACCAATGATACCACAAACAATAAACATACGTATAATGATACACATTAATTTGTACATACATTTGTGTATACCTAACCATTGAAAGTACTAAATTATAAATATAAATAATTATAAAAATTGATGCGTTGGAGCAAATTTTCTAAGTGCTCCATTCTAACGCATACCTCATAGAAAAAACTAAATAATATTTGTATGCGATGCTTTCTGTTTTAATATGTAGATATTAAAATTTTTTCATGCGTTGGAGCAGATAATTTTAGTGCTCCATTGCAATGTATTTATGAATTTAGATTTAGACTGTTTGCTTTGCAGTCTAATAAATAGAAATAATAATCAATCGAATTATCGAATTATGTTGCTTTTGAATGTGGATAGAAATGACAGACAATATACATAAATGATAATAGATGTTTGAATATTTATATATAGATATACGAGTACATGGTGATGGGATATAGGAATATAAGAAATAATATCTACATATTATCACAGACAATATATTGTATACATTATATATATATTATGTATACAGTATACGTATATTCAAATGTAGCACATATAATTTTAATATGTATATCATACTTATATAAGAATGATTTTATATTTTACTTTTAATTTTTTTTAATATCATTTTGGTTTTTGGCTCTCCATTACCATATTGTACATACACATAAAAATTACATATAAAAAAAAAATTTTGAATATTTTTCTAAATTTGATATAAATTCATATATCATTAATGGTCTAGAACACATAGATAGTAACATATAGAAATAAGAAATGTATTTTTGTATTATTTGCATAAGTCAAATATTTTTTTTTTGAATATTTAAAGTTTTATAAAAAAAATGTAGATTATTTTTGTCGCCCCAAGATTGCAGCGCCCGGAGCAAGTGCTCCAATGGTAGGTGCGACCCTGATGGTAATTGGTGAACGAGCAAATACAATATAAAATTATTATTCATTACAATCATTATATTCAAGATGTGGGTGTGTGTTAATTTGATTATTCATACGCCATTATAGATTCAATTTTACATTAGATAAATATAGTCTGTAGATATATTATTATATTTATATAATTTTTATACGGCTGTATGACTGCTATGATTCTCTTTATTTCGATCATTTCTTTACTGCTGAATATTATATAGGAGTAAGAGCATACATTGACAATGGCAACTACTAATTGTAAAAATGGGAAAAGTTATAATTAACCAATAAGAAAAAATAAAAAAATGGATGATGTGGTTGTGTGATAATTTAAATAAACATACGCCATTATTGATTTTTCAAATTTAAATGAAACAAATAAGAGATGTAGATATGCAGATGTGGTTGTGTGTTATTTTAAATAAACATACGCCATTATTGATTTTTCAAATTTAAATGAATTGTATATGGGAGTAAGAGCATTCATTGACAATGTTAATCAGGGACGGGCCTAGCAATTTTGGCGCCCGGCGCACTTTTGAAATTTTGCGCCCTTCTTGTTTATGTATACAGGGTGTCCTGAGTTCGGATGCAGGCATTTTTCCAGTCGATAGGTCTTGCTGAGAAACGAAAAAAATCGTAAGGCGCGGGGCGGGAATTTTGGTTCTAATATCAACGAGTGAGTAGAAAGACTTTTTTTAGGTCAAGTGACTTGTTTCCTATTTGTGGTCATAATTCACGAAATTCTTGGTCGTTTTGAATTATTTTGCATTCATTGGAAAGATAATCAATCAGTATTTGCCTTGATTCTTAAATTGTACAGATCGGTCCAGTGATGCAAAAATATGGTACATCAAATTCAAATTTTCATAGAAAAAAATGCTAAATTTTGAGTTTAAGGTTAAATATCTCAAAACTTTACCCTATTTTTTTTTAATTTTCTTTATTTAAAATATTGTCCAATGAATTGCCTTTCATTAGTATTTTATTTTAATTTTATTCAATTTTCTGTCGTGGATTTCGAGTTATGGAAAAAAATGTAACTGTGGGCTCTACCAATTTAATATACATATAATATATATAATATATTTTATAATTGAATAAAATATATGCTGCAAAATGCCTGCACCCGAACTCAGGACACCCTGTATGTTCTTTTCAACACCATCCAAGAGGTAGAACTTGATAGACGCGTTTCTTTTTAATGAGGGCTCCCCGTAGAGGATAATTTTTTTTTCAATATTGCACTCATTTCGAATATTCAAAAAGAAAAATCTTATTAATTTTTGTTATGCAATAAAATACGCGTGAAAAAACCAAATATAATTTTTGAAAAACAATAGCTTAATTTAAAATAATTTTATATTATACATATACGGGGCTTGAATAGCTCGATGGTTGTGTGTCGGTCTTGCGATCTTTGAGATCACGGTTCGAACCCCAGCCAGCGCACTACTCTTGCCCAAGTCGATCAATAATTTTTCCCATCAATTTGTACACCAGTAACTGATTACTGATGATAAGCTGGATAATATGCATATCTGACATAAAAATATTACTGATCGGCGGTGCCATGGACTGAGTATCCGCGTGCACTTAATATATACTATATACATTTTTGTATATATGTATATTTAGAAAGAAAGAAAGATATTATACATATATAATATTTTGAACTTGCATGCAAATATTTACTGATAAACCCTCTACCATGTATAAAAAAAATTATTCAAACATGCAAAATAAAAATGCAAATATGTAATAGGGTATTTGTTGAATCGTCATTCAACATTTTTATAAATCTGAAAAAAAAGAAAGAAAAAAAAATAATGGTATTAAAAATTAAAAATTAAATAAATAATAATAATAACAAATAAATTAATTAATATAAATAACACAAACAGAACAACACAAAAAATAAACAAACAACATAACCAAAACATATCACATATAACATAATACTTAACATACCACAACATAAGTATAACATTAATATGCACAAAACATATAACACAGAAGTATACACAACATAAAAACTGTCTATAAACATAGCACACAAAACAAAACAAAACTATTCACATTACACAAATATATAACATAAAAATTTATGAACACAACATCACAACACTGATATCACAAACATTTATCACAATAAACATAATAAACAAATTATTACTTGCACAAAACAACTAGCACGACACTGAATCATTATTTTAAAAATAAAACAGAAAATATAAAAAAAAAAATATCACAAAACATTGAACACAAAATACTTAATTGAACTACACACTAGCACTACACTTTCATTTTATATAAACAATGAACACTAACAAAAATAAAAACATTGGAAATGGAATACATATAATATATATATATATATATATGTATATATACATACATTACGACCATGTCAAAATTGTCAAACAGAAGCTGAATTACCAGTACCAATAGAGTTATTCACAATCACCATAAATTGTCATTCGAATTAGCAGACACAATTTGAAAAAAAAACGGTTTTATAAAAGAGACGAGTATACATGAGATAAATAGTAGAACATTTCAACAACGGGGAAAAAGAAATTTCCAGAACCGCGAAAATTTAGTATATAAAGGGTTGCGATTCGCAGAAAAATTTGTCTTTTGCAATTACTTGTGTATACTGTCGTGTTGAGACTGAAGCAAGGAAACCAAGAAACCAAATCATCAGCCTGGACGTGTTGAGTCCTTTCAAAATCTAGCGTGTTGAGCTAGTAAGTAGGGAAAAGTTAGGAACTTCTGTAAAAACACTTACGATTTTTACAGAAATTAGGGAATCGTCGAAATTAAATCCTCGCAAAAACACTTATAGCCAGTTTCACAGTGGGAGCTTAAGTATTGCTTAAGGCTTAAGTTGAAGCTTAAATAATATTTCAGTCCCACAGTGACAACTTAAGCCAAAAGTGGAGTTTAAGGTGTGGTTTAACTTAAGTGATGAACATCTAGGGCTTAAGCTTCACTTAATCAAGAAGAAGACAACTGACAGTGGTTTTTTTTTTGAATGTTATATAAATGTAAAGTATATATTAAAGTAATAGAAGTGAAGAACAAATAAATATAAATAAGATTAATTAAAAATTAATAAAAACAAAATTAGTCATTGAATAATTATATATATATAATTTTTGCAGTGAATAAATGTTTATATAAATATGTGTATATATAAAATAGAAAAAAAAAGTGAACTGAAATAAAACAAAAACTGAAGTAATAACTAAATTAAAAATATTTGGTGAATATAATGTATAATAATATATTTTTAAATTATTTAAAATAATAAAAATATAAAAAAAAAAACTTTTTTTAAGTGTAAAAATTTACGAAATATAACAAAAAAACTATTAAAAACATTTTGCATAAGAACGAATTAAAATTGAACCTCATGAAATAAAAAAAATAAATTTAAGTTAATATTTTATAATTTGAAATAAATAATATTTAATAATAGTCTTGTATTATATTTAATTTATAGATATTATAGTTAATATTATATATACAAGTAAGCTATATAATTTTTTAAAAATGTTATCAAGTTCGAGTGATAACTCTGATGAAAGTGATGAAGAATATTTTAATAATATAGTTAGAATAAATAGACAGCGGCGAGTATTATCAAGAATAAATCATTTCGATTTCTGGGATGATGAAGATTTTTTTACCAGATTTCGAATGTC
Organism: Villa cingulata; assembly: GCA_951394055.1. Classification (NCBI taxonomy): domain Eukaryota; kingdom Metazoa; phylum Arthropoda; class Insecta; order Diptera; family Bombyliidae; genus Villa; species Villa cingulata. Next base: position 23,789,441 of record OX596019.1, on the reverse strand, counting down.
AAAGAGATCAGCATACATCGTTTTGGAGCAAATACGTTCAAATATTGAAAATGAAACTAATTGGTAAGGAAAATGTCATTATAAATGCGTTTCAAACATAATTATAATTTTAACTTAGGAATAATGCTGTTTCTGCCGAAGTAATGTTTTTGCTAACTCTAAGGTTTTATGCGAATGGAGGAATGATTATAACCACGGGGGATTTTTGTGGTGTATCGAAATCGACATCATGTCGAATTATAAAAAAAGTTTCGCACCACATTGCTCTTTTAATTCACCATTATATAGGATTTCCAGCAACTGAAGAAGAAAAGCTGCAAACTACAAGAAGTTTCTATGAAATAGCAAAATTTCCTCGAGTTATTGCCGCTTTAGATTGTACTCATATTAGAATACAATCTCCAGGTACTTTTGTTTTCAATCATAAATAAACCAAATTTACTAATGCCGATATTTTTTAAAATTAAAGGTGGCGAAAATGGCGAAGTGTTCCGAAATAGGAAAGGGTTTTTCTCTTTAAATGTGCAGACCCTGTGCGATTCGAATTTGAAAATTTTGGATATTGTAGCTAGATGGCCTGGATCTAGTCACGATTCGACGATTTTTAATAACTCGAGGATTCGTGCTAAATTTGAAAATAATGAATTTCGTAATTATTTAATAGTTGCTGACGGGGGATATCAATGTAGATCGTATTTAATGACTCCCTTAAGGACTTGTTCAACTCCAGAGGAAAGATTGTACAATGAATCATTGATACTTACAAGAAATTGTATTGAGAGATCTTATGGAGTTTGGAAAAGAAGATTTCCCATATTGGCTACAGGGATGAGGTTGAAGCTATCTACAATTCAAAGTGTCATTGTAGCGACAGCAGTTTTACACAACGTTTGTTGCATAAACAATGAAATAGATCCTCCACCACTTGATGAAAATGTTTTGGAGCAGGTGAACATTATAAACAATGTCGGTTCAATTTCGACTGCTACTGATGACAATACATCTGTTCGAAGCAGTTTGATAGCAGATTATTTCAAAAGTTTTATTGATAACTGAAAATTTTATTACACATATGACAAATAAAGAAACAAAACTATAAAATTCAAATTAAAATCAATTATGTATTTTTTTAATAATAACTTATACATTATACTTATATTCTAATGCTTATATTCTAATGCTTATATTCTAATGCTTACGTTCTAATGATTATATTCTAATTATTATTGTTATTATCATTATTATTATCATTATTATTATCTTCATTATTATTATTATTATTATTATTAATGTTATTATTATTGTAATTTTCTATTTGTGCTCTTAACAGCATACACTTTAGTTCGTGTTCTTCTTTTAAGAACTTCATCTCCATTTCGTGTTTCTCTTCCAGATATTTCAATTTTTTCGTCAGCAGCATTGATTTCTTCTCTGCCACTTCCTGCCACTTATCTGTGTTACAATTTGTTTTCCTTAGACAACTGGATTTTCTTTTCCCAAAAAAATACTTCGATGTGGAAGCTTTAAAAAAATAATAGTTATATGAGAATGTAATGCTTAATTTTTTAACTTCAAACCTTCTGCTGCAATACTTTTCTCTTCATCCTGTCGTGTTGTTGTGTGGCTAGATGCAGTGGTCTTGATTTTTTCATTTTCATCTATTAAAAAAAAAAAAATTAATTATATTTGAAAATGCTTGGTTAGTTGAAGTACATACCACATTTCTGTCCGATAACATCGCTATCATAGAGGGACGGAAGTCCATCTATCTGGTTTCCAATTAAATCACTAATAACTTGATCCGTTTGATCCGTTTCCACTTTTTTTTCTGGACCTCCTCCAGTCAAATACATCCTTTTCTTTTCTTCCGCAAACTTTTGTTTTGATTTTTTTTTTAAATTGTCATATTTTTTTTTTAAAACATTGGAGCTTCTATATACTCCTCCACTTTTGGTATTAAATTCCGTTTCAATTTCTAAACAGACAGCTGCCTTTTGGCTCCAATTAATTCTGTCGGTTTTTTTGTTTTCGAGGACATTTTTATGTTTTAAAATTAAACTTAGAAGTAAGTCTATTTCCGAACTTCTATAAAATTTTCACTTCTTTTACAATTTTCCATTTTATTCATTTATAAAATTTGTATTATATAAAAAAATTTAAATATTATTATTATTATTATTATTATTATTATTATTATTATTATTATTATTATTATTATTATTATTATTATTATAATTTAATATTCACTTTTTTATAACATAACATTCACTTTAAATATCAATTTTCAAATTCTTTACTTTAATATCAGCTGTTATTCACAATAGAACATTTCACTTATGTCAGCTGTAATTCACAATGCAATATTTCATTTTTCAATCACAATTGCATGTTTCATTCGGCTTAGCTAAGCGACACTTAAAATTATCAAAGATAATACAGTCCTACTAGATGAACCATTTCATTTTTTTTATTTAAATGTTTGTATGTTTGCCAAAAATAAAGATCGAAAAAGTTTTTCGAAACAATATCGAAAAAGAGCGAAAGTTTATAATTCAGGAGGGATGTAAATATGAGAGAAAAATAAGAATATTTATATAGAAGAATTAGTTTGTGAGTTGCATGACTGGTTTACTAAATTTTATATGGTTTTGAGTGGTACCATCACTTATTTGGGGTGCGTTCATGAACATTACTTTAACCATAGTCATGGTGTAGTATAGTTTAAGCAAAGTTATGTTATACCACAGCCATAGTTATGTTAACTTCAAGTGGTTTTTGAACGCGATTTTTACCATAGTAGTAGCAATAAATTATCATTCAGCTGTCAAGTCAAGTTTAAAAAATTTTTACATATTATAATTATTATATTTTTTGTTTGTCAAAAATTAATTATTTTTTAAAAATGAAGTTTAAAACAAAATTAATAAATTTCAAATAAATTAAATTGAAATTTTCACAATTCACAACAAAAAATTAAATGACAAACGATTTTTTATTGTCAATGTCATTACCACTTAAGGGCTTACTATCGTTACTATCGTTAACCATGCTCTCGAGCAGGGTTAATTTTTGACATCAAATAGTTAAAAATTTACTTTACTACAGATGTTTATGAACGCTAAAAATTCATGTTGGTAGTTATGTTTTACTATGCCACCACCATTTTGAACGACAAATGATAACTATAGTTAACTATAGTAACGTTTATGAACGCACCCTTGATATGATACTATACTTGAATAAGTAAAAATAAATGGATATTTTGTACGCAAATGCTTTAGAATACAACAATTGACAATAGGGTTGTTTCAATTTTTTTTTTATTGTATTGAGTTGATCGTCGTATTTAATATATGAATGACTTGAGAAAGGAGGTATTTCATATTTTATGTATTTTTATATATGTATGTATGTGTTGTTATGTTAATATGCCTTGTCGCGTGCTATATGATCTGTCATAAATTACTACTACTACTATTATTGAAATACATATATAGAATTTTATTTATATCAAAGACCATATAAATATATACAATTATGGTCTTTGGTTATATGTATTACTTGTATAGATCTACATTATTTTCTGTTCTGATGTAGGATTGTAGAATATTTAGCAACAGAGGTTTTTACGTATGCATACATTATAATTACTGTAGCATTTGTACTGCACTCTATACATTTATATGGTCTTTGATTATATGTATTACTTGTATAGGTTTACATTATTTTCTGATGTAGCATTGTAGAATATTTAGCAACAGAGGTTTTTACGTATGCATACATTATAATTACTGTAGCATTTGTACTGCACTCTATACATTTATATGGTCTTTGATTATATGTATTACTTGTATAGGTTTACATTATTTTCTGATGTAGGATTGTAGAATATTTGGCAACAGATGTTTTTACGTATGCATACATTATAATTACTGTAGCATTTGTACTGTACTCTATACATTTATATGGTCTTTGATTATATGTATTACTTGTATAGGTTTACATTATTTTCTGATGTTGCATTGTAGAATATTTGGCAACAGAGGTTTTTACGTATGCGTACATTATAACTGCTGTAGCATTATACCAGAGATACTATATAAATACATATAAATATGTTTTTACATAGTATCACAGATCAGATACTCTTATCTGTGATAGTATATAGCATCTTTGATTATACATAATATATGTAAGTGGGATATCATAATAGCTATATGTACTAACCATAAAATAATATAAAATATTATTGTAACAAGTTACCATTATTTTATTATTAAGTATTACATACTTATTATCAGTAATTACTCTCATGAAGATTAATTTTTAAATTTATAAAATATGTATTATATTATATTGAATGATATGACTTTGCTTAATCTCTCTCTCTTAATTTTTTTATTGAAAATTAACTGATGGTAACTTGAACTTGAACTTGAATTATATACTTGAATTATATATCATGTGATCTAATTATATGTACCATTTTTATGTAAAAGTAAAATCGTATGATGTACTTATAACAATTAAAAAATACGTAGTACGTAGAAAATAAAATGCTTTTAATCGGCCTCTTTACTAATTAGCCGTAGACGTGGAAAGAAGTGAAGTTTTTGGATAGTACATAGTACATACATCATACGATTATACTTGATAAATATAATTTTGAGATAAGTATAAATTTCTTTTTCCATTCTATATTATGTTTTCATATTTTCTTTAAGTATAAAATATTAATAAAATTGTTGTGTTCTTTTTGAAATATTAAAAATAATTTCTCATAATCCTTCCACATTACCTAATTTAAAATTCTATATGGGGGCTCAACCGGGATGTGGATTATTGAAATTATGAGAAAATATTTTATTAACATTTAATACGTGAATTGAAGAAAAAGAAAGTATTTGAATTTTAAAAATTGTTATAATTTCATTTATTTAAGTCGTGAAGTGCCTAATTTACATATATTTAAATATTTAAAGTCGTGTAATTAAAGTAAATTACGGTACAAGGGCATAACTGTATAATCACGTGATCGAACACACACTTTAATAGTGATTACGAACAAAGAAAATTACATTACATATAATTTTTTTTTGTGTGGCTAAAGAAAATTAACGTGTTTTACGAAGTTTGTGAAGATTTCATTTGGAAATTTCTAGTAGTAGAAATTCTGATTGTTTCAACTATTTTATAGTTACATTTGTTATATAAAAAAAAAAACATTAGCAAGAGCATTTTACTGATATGTTTAATCGGTGTATAAACGTGGACAAGTAAAAAAAAAAAACGAACGAGGGTAAATAAAAAAGTAATTTAACGTGGACAAAGGAAATTTTCCAAGTTGGCTTGAATTAAATTTTATTTTAACGCGTGTATTTAGTGGAATAATCTGTAATCTTAAAGAGTATTAAATAATACCTAAACGTGGAGTGTAGAAATAAAGCTTTATTTTACGGGGAATAATTAAAGTGAAGTAGAAAATTACGTAACAATTCGTATCAAAATGAGTGCAAGGAGACGAAAAAATCTGCAGAATAGTAGTTCTGTAGCTGATTCCGTATTCGATGGTGGTAGTAATCGTATCGATTTTGCATGCGGTAATGAAAACGGTCCTTCAAAAATTAATTTTGTAGATGCCGAAGGGGTGATCAGAAAGTTCTCCGGTTCAGATTTCCCAAGTGTTAAAAAATGGTTAAGAGAGTTTGAACAGTATGCAGATGTATTTCGGTGGAATGAATTGGAAAAATTTATTTTTTGTAAAAGATCATTAATCGGGGCTGCAAAATTATTTATTGATTGTGAGGCTAGGCCTTTAAATTACAATGAGTTAAAAAATGCTTTGTATAGAGAATTCCAGTCAAAAATAACTAGTGCTGAAGTGCATAATAAATTACGTGAAAGGCGGAAAAATAATGACGAATCATTTCGTGAGTACTTATATTGCATGCTCGATATCGCGTCACAAGCCGAAGTAGAAGAACCTTCTGTGATAAGTTACATAATAGACGGTATTAAAGATTCGGTAAACAATAAGATGATTTTATTCGGTGCAAGTAATATAGTAGAATTAAAAGAAAAGTTATTAATATACGAAAAGGCAAAGAAAAGTGAAAATGTGAAACCAAATAATGAAAAGAAAATGAACGAAAAAACCAGATTAAATAACGGTAATCGATCGAATCAACGTCGTTGCTTTAATTGCGGTTCTATTGAGCATGAATTTCATTCATGTCCAAACAGAGATAAGGGTCCGAAGTGCTTCAGATGTAATAAATTTGGACATAAAAAACCAGATTGTAAGGAAGAACTTGCGTCTGTTCATAGAAATGGTAGTAATAGTTACAATACGCGTAAATCAGTGAATCATATAGAAACAGTGAAAGACAATATGTGTATTAACGCTAAAATTAATGGCATAACTATTCAGTGTTTGATAGATACTGGAAGTGATATTTGTGTCATCAAAGAAGATCATCTAAATTCAATTAATTCAAATCCTCATTTTAATTTCAGAAATTCGCCTATAGTTATATCAGGTTTAGGTACTAGCGTAACTACTAAGGGATCATGTTTCCTTACGATAGAAATCAATGAAGATGTATACCAAGACGTTGAAGTACATGTGGTGAAGGATATCTACCTCAAACCAGATATGATTCTTGGAATGAACCTTTTAAAACAAGCAAACATCAGCATAATTAAAGGTAATATTTATATTAAAAAGAATAATGAGAACATTAGAACCCCAAATCAGGACAACGAGGAATCTACATGTTTTTTGACTATGATCGAAGCTGAAGCTGAAGAATATGAAGATCTACCTGGTTTTAATACCCTGCAAAAAGAAAATAGAGATGAAGTAGCGTCGTTAATAAAAAATTACTCACCGGAGTCACCAAAAGAATCGCCGATATGTATGAAAATAACTACTATAGATGATGAACCGGTTTATAGACCACCGAGACGATTTCCTCCGAGTGAACAGAAGGTAATCGAACAACAAATAAATCAATGGTTAGACGAAGGTATTGTTAGAGAAAGTTCATCCGACTATGCAAGCCAAGTTGTGCTCGTTAAAAAGAAGGATGGTTCATATCGGCTATGTGTTGATTATCGAGGTGTAAATAAGAAAATAATCAAGGACAGGTATCCAATACCTAATATTGAAGAACAGATAGACAAGCTACAACCAGCTAAATTTTTCACTACGCTGGATTTGGAAAACGGGTTTTTCCATGTACCAATAGAAGAGACTAGCAGGAAATATACTTCTTTTGTGGTACATTGCGGACAATACGAATTCATGAAAGTTCCATTTGGGCTTTGTAACTCGCCTAGCGTGTTTCAAAAATATATAAACTTTATTTTAAAAGATTTAATTAAAAATGGTTTCATTGTAGTATACATCGATGATATCATTATACCGTCACAGACAGTAGAGGAAGGTATCGACCGATTGCAAATGGTGCTAGAAGTAGCTGCTAAAAATGGCCTGCGAATTAAATGGAAGAAGTGTCAATTTTTACAAAATGACATTGAATATCTTGGACATCGCATTCATAATGGTAGCAATTCGCCGTCTGCATCAAAAAGCAAAGCAGTGCTAAACTTTCCGACACCGACTACGAGTAAACAGTTACAGAGTTTTTTAGGTTTAGCTAATTATTTTCGAAAGTTCATACCGAATTTTGCGATCAGAGCTCGACCACTAACTGAATTATTGAAGAGGACAGTATATTTCCGAATCGGTGATGTAGAACTAGCAGCATTTAATGACCTGAAGCAAGCATTGGCCAAAAAACCCACTTTAAGAATATTTTCATACGGAGTAGAAACAGAGTTACACACGGATGCATCGCAGGATGGTTACGGTGCAGTACTGCTGCAAAGAAATGCAGAAAATGGTCTTCTACATCCAGTTCATTACGCCAGTAAAAAAACTACAGACGCTGAAAGGAAATATAGTTCTTATGAACTAGAGGTATTAGCTATTGTAGCAGCATTACGAAAATTTCGAACATATTTACTTGGTCAGAAGTTCAAATTAGTCACCGATTGTAAGGCGTTCGAATGCACGATGAAAAAGAAGGATTTAATCACTAGAGTTGCAAGATGGGCTCTGATGCTGGAAGAATTTGACTACGAGATAGAACATAGAGCCGGCAGTAAGATGAGGCACGTTGATGCTTTAAGCCGAAACCCTATTGTAATGTGCATTTACAGGAAAAATGAATTTTTAAAGAGATTATCAGACGCACAGGGAAAAGACGAAAACTTATCAGCAATTATTGAAATTCTACGAGAAAAACCATATAAAGATTATATTATAAATAATGAAATTCTTTGTAAAAATATAAATAATAAATTTTTATTTGTAGTTCCAGAAGCCATGATAACCCAAATAATAAAAGAAGTACATGAAAGAGGACATTTCCATTAAAGTGAGTTTAGACTGCTTGATATGTCAAACATGATTTGTGATTCGACATGAAAATGACGTAGCTTATGATTTGCTACGACAAGAGTCATTTCCATTTGTTTATATGTTTTCACACCATTTGATTTGTCAAACATAACATTGAACTGTCAGTTGCAAACGATTTGAAATGCATGCTAAAAGTTATTATTTTTTGGTGAAGATATCTCCATTTTAAAATATATTTTTCTATAAATGTGAAAGAAATCTATAAAAGTGTTGCAGAAATAATTAATTATTCACAAAACGTTAAAATTTTAATTTTACCTGTATCCTTTGATTGAAAATCTGGAAATAGCAAAATAAAAAGTCAAACCCAAGTCAAATTGAATTAGAGCATGTTCTAATTCCAAAATGTCGAACTCGACATGATTTGATATGTCAAATATGATATGTTCACATGGCTGCACACCATCTGATAACATTTTTGACACAAATCAAACCAAATCATATTTGACATATCAAGCAGTCTAAACTCACTTAAGAGATCATCGAGAACGACTTTTATATTTCAAATTTGCAGCGAAGAATTAACAGATATATAGCGAACTGTGTAAGATGTATTCTGGCAGAACGGAAATCTGGTAAAGCAGAGTGCTTATTACATCCAATCCCGAAGGGAGAAGCTCCACTTCAAACATTTCACGTAGATCATCTTGGGCCACTACAGACGACCAGAAAAGACTACAAGTACATATTTGCTGTTATAGACGGATTTTCTAAATTCTTATGGCTCTTTCCAACGAAAACATTAAATAATGAAGAAGCTACGCAGAAACTAGAAATCATATCAGAAACGTTTGGTTACCCAGAAAGAATAATAGCTGACAAAGGGGGTGCTTTCACATCAAAACAATTTCAAGATTACTGTCAAGAACATTTCATCAAATTGCATTTTATCACTGCTGGTGTTCCACGAGGTAACGGACAAATCGAGAGAACTCATTCAGTTGTGATTTCGGCTCTCACAAAACTTTCTTTGAATGACAACGAGAAGTGGTACAATTATGTAAAACCTGTACAACAAATGATAAATTCTACATATCATCGCGCTATAAGAACTACACCATTCAAATTACTAACAGGATGACTAAATGAGGACTAAAAATGATTTAAGAATTATGGAAATCATCGAAGAAGAATATATTAAGTCCTTTGAAGAAAAACGTCAGGAGGAACGAGAAAATGCCAGAAAACATATAGCAGAAATCCAGGAAGAGAATAAACGAACATTTAACAGACGTAGAAAAGAAGCAAGAAAATATAAAATAGGTGATCTGGTAGCAATAGAGAGAGTACAATTTGGAACTGGACTAAAAATTCGACCAAGATTTCTAGGACCATATCGAGTAGTTGCTCTCAAAGAATTTGATCGTTATAAAGTACAAAAGGAAGGGGATCATGATGGTCCAAAAACCACTGATACCAGCGCAGAAAAGATGAAGCCGTGGAGCAGTTCAGATGCCGAAGAAGAATATTTTACAGCAGATTCAGAAGAAGATGATGATAACTCTAATCTTGCATAATCCTAATCTTAACTGTCTTCCGGGACTGAAGACACTGCAGTATGGCCGAGTGGGATATCATAATAGCTATATGTACTAACCATAAAATAATATAAAATATTATTGTAACAAGTTACCATTATTTTATTATTAAGTATTACATACTTATTATCAGTGATTACTCTCATGAATATTAATTTTTAAATTTATAAAATATGTATTATATTATATTGAATGATATGAATTTGCTTAATCTCTCTCTCTTAATTTTTTTATTGAAAATTAACTGATGGTAACTTGAACTTGAATTATATACTTGAATTATATATCATGTGATCTAATTATATGTACCATTTTTATGTAAAAGTAAAATCGTATGATGTACTTATAACAATTAAAAAATACGTAGTACGTAGAAAATAAAATGCTTTTAATCGGCCTCTTTACTAATTAGCCGTAGACGTGGAAAGAAGTGAAGTTTTTGGATAGTACATAGTACATACATCATACGATTATACTTGATAAATATAATTTTGAGATAAGTATAAATTTCTTTTTCCATTCTATATTATGTTTTCATATTTTCTTTAAGTATAAAATATTAATAAAATTGTTGTGTTCTTTTTGAAATATTAAAAATAATTTCTCATAATCCTTCCACATTACCTAATTTAAAATTCTATATGTATACATATGGATATATAATGGTTTTATTTTGTTATGTTTTTGAGTTCATTGACTTATGAATGCAAGATACGATTATATATTATCATATCCCGTGAATTGAATTTCTTCTTGAAATTTTTGAAGAATGTCTTTTTTAATGTTTAGGCCTTAGGACTTCTGAAAAAATAAAGTATTATTCTGATTTATGATCATAATATAGAAATTGAAAAATCATGTGTTTTGTGAATTACCAAATTTTTTTATAGACTGAGTCAATTTTTTTTCTAACTATATAGATAAAAATTGATATTTTCAAATTAATATGGAACATAATTTACAAATATATATATTTTTCTAAATCTTGAGGATAATGAATTTTAAATTATATACAATATTTTTTAAAAACAGAAAACTTAAAAATATTTATTTCAAAATTTTTAAATTTTATTTCGTTGATGTTTTTTGTGAGTGGTATAAAGTATATACTCAAAAAATTCTAAATACTAGCGCTGATGAACATTTAATTAGATTCAATGAAAATTGATAATTATTTGTAGCTTGAAAAATATTATATATATATAGGTATATATAATAAACAATATGTCATGAAGTCGAAAATAAATTATTTGTAAATTTATGGATTTTTATGATTGAATGCAATCAAATTTTTTTCATTTATGTTTGTTTGAAAATAAATTATTAAGTAGAATGGGCCTATAATTCTAGTCCTAGAAATATTTTGGAGATCCGTATTATTAAAATATCTTCAGTAGTGATTCAAAAAATTATGTTTGAAAATAACGTGGAATAGGTTTACGTATAGTAAATTATAATTGCTTATTTGATTTTTGAATTCAAAATTTACCTTTGTATTTTAACATTTCTATTAAATTGATAGCTCAACTATTTAATATCATTCTCAAACCAAATTTTAAAACTTAAACCATTCATTTAAAAAGTGCAAGAACTGGTCAGTTCTGCATGGTGCGGTCATGGAGTTGGCAAAAAATAGGAAGTTAATCTGACCTGCCTATACTTTAGAATATATTATCAGAAATTTGAATAGCCTCTGACATTTAGTATTAGCATTATTATAGTAATAAATATTTTTATACAGCATTTTTTTTGAACAAAAGTTTTAAAATTGCATGTATTTTTAATTCTGTTTTTTTCTATAAAATATATGTAACTTTGTTTTGAACTTAAATGAACCTAATGAATTCGGACAAAAAAGCGATGAATTATCAATAGTCTTTTAATACAGTTGAAATTATACAATATTTTAATATTTTAATAGTTGATATTATATTTAATTATTTATTATTATAATTATATATGTATACACTAAACAAATTTATGGATTTATAATGTTTCGAGGATGCATTTCCCATTATTAATTGATTAGAAATTAAATGCCGTGTAAAAGTAGTTGTGAACAATACTGTACATCCAGTTTTAGTTTAACTATAGTTGGAAGACGGTTTTCAAATTTAAAAATTTTAAAATTAAATATATTACTATATATGATTTATAAAGTATAATATTAATATGCAAATTATGTATAAAAATATCTAAGAAACTCATAGCAAAAGAAGAAGAAAAATTTTGATCACGATCAAAGTGGATTTTGCACTTATAATAGTGGTAACGTAGTAAATGAATGATATATTCTTCAAATATAGATATTGTGGTATCTTAAAAGGATATTTGCTTGAGGCCTGTTACCTATCAAAATTGTTATTTAATTCTTTTCAGAGGAAAACCATCAGATTGCAGTGTAATTGATAAATATTCGGTAATTATAAACTTTCGCTGTCAGCTAGTTTTCTTTAAACATTAAAAATCGAAAAATATATGAATCTTCATGATTCTAGTCTCAAAATGTTCCATTTAACTTCGGATTTATGAAAAAAGTATAATAGTTAAAGTTTGATGCGTTGGAGAGTGTGGGTAGATAGTTAAAAGAGCATATGAAAAAATCAGTTTAATTCAGTTCAAAAATGTTGATCAGTATTAACGAATGACGCTAATTATACAGCACTTTTCATACTCTTTTAGCATCCCCGCACCCACCTGGCAAAATTCTCTTTTTTTCATTTATATTTTATTTTTCATTCTATAAAATTTTTCAATCTTACTAATGAAAAATTACTCATGAGTAATCAACACCCACCACCCCCCACAACACTCCCCGCATCAAACAGCCACTATTATATTCTATTCATAAATCCGAAATCAAACCAAAGTTGAAAAAAAAGCAAAAAGGTTGACTTTTCAATTTTTTATGAGTAAAAAACCAGCTGATAGCGAAAGTGTATATATGTAATTACCAAATACTGTATTCATATATCTATGAATAACAAAAAGGTTCATATTTAACATTACACACAAATATTTTCATAAAGAAATATGTTAAGAAAGGTCATTGATACTATATACATTATAGATCCTGATATACATCATTGAACAATCTATTTTTATAATTACACTTGTATGTATGTGTACAAAATACCATATAAACGATGTATACATATTAAATACAATCATGTATATCGCATAAACAGCACATTCATTGCATATAGTATTTACTATTATCTATTCTGCATAAGCAAGCAGCATGTTGTTATTAATGTCTACTATGTCATGTCTATTATGTATGTATTAGAATTAGTTTTTACATCGCATTCAATGTTATAACAAAGACCAATATAATATACCATGATATAATATATTTTATATATCGGTCTTTGGTTATATCAAACTTGTTTATTCATGTTATATGCTTTATGTATGTATGTGTACGAGATCGTCTTCAATTCAATATGGATCTTTATATATCCTTATGCACGAGCACAAACCATACATGGAGAATAAATATATATGATCAAAATCTCTCAAAAATGTTCAAATTTATATTTATATGTTCCAGCCAATGATATTCATTTATTCTATTTTCAATACTCAAAATATACAAATACATATAAATAACACTTATATGTGTGGAATATCATATGAATTAAATGTACATTTTAAATAGCATTGTGTATTGTTTAGTGCTGCAAAACATTGACAGGTGTTCATTTCATTTGTGAGAGCAAACATTTATAATAAATGAGAACAAATTCGAAACACTATGGTCCGTCTACACAATTAGTTTTGATAACTCGATTTACAGAAACAATTCCATTATATCACAGACTGTCATACAAATTTATTGAAATGATTATAATTGTGTACAGGGTACATAACTAAAAGCAATTCGAAAAATTTTGAAAAACTTTTTTGATTTTGATGAAGCTTTTTCGATCTTTATCATATATGTAAGTGTGTCGTTTTTGGAAAAATTACCACTTACACTAAAAAGAACATCTATTGAGACGAAGAACTATATTATCTTTGAAATTATACTGTGAAACCGAACGAACTTAAGCTAAGTACTTAAGCTTCCCTTAGAGTCAAAGATAATACAGTCCTACTAGACTAGATGAACCATTTCATTTTTTTTATTTAAATGTTTGTATGTTTGCCAAAAATAAAGATCGAAAAAGTTTTTCGAAACAATATCGAAAAAGAGCGAAAGTTTATAATTCAGGAGGGATGTAAATATGAGAGAAAAATAAGAATATTTATATAGAAGAATTAGTTTGTGAGTTGCATGACTGGTTTACTAAATTTTATATGGTTTTGAGTGGTACCATCACTTATTTGGGGTGCGTTCATGAACATTACTTTAACCATAGTCATGGTGTAGTATAGTTTAAGCAAAGTTATGTTATACTACAGCCATAGTTATGTTAACTTCAAGTAGTTTTTGAAAGCGATTTTTACCATAGTAGTAGCAATAAATTATCATTCAGCTGTCAAGTCAAGTTTAAAAAATTTTTACATATTATAATTATTATATTTTTTGTTTGTCAAAAATTAATTATTTTTTAAAAATGAAGTTTAAAACAAAATTAATTAATTTCAAATAAATTAAATTGAAATTTTCACAATTCACAACAAAAAATTAAATGACAACCGATTTTTTATTGTCAATGTCATTACCACTTAAGGGCTTACTATCGTTACTATCGTTAACCATGCTCTCGAGCAGGGTTAATTTTTGACATCAAATAGTTAAAAATTTACTTTACTACAGATGTTTATGAACGCTAAAAATTCATGTTGGTAGTTATGTTTTACTATGCCACCACCATTTTGAACGACAAATGATAACTATAGTTAACTATAGTAACGTTTATGAACGCACCCTTGATATGATATTATACTTGAATAAGTAAAAATAAATGGATATTTTGTACGCAAATGCTTTAGAATACAACAATTGACAATAGGGTTGTTTCAATTTTTTTTTTATTGTATTGAGTTGATCGTCGTATTTAATATATGAACGACTTGAGAAAGGAGGTATTTCATATTTCATGTATTTTTATATATATATATGTATGTGTTGTTATGTTAATATGCCTTGTCGCGTGCTATATGATCTGACATATGTAAATTACTACTACTATTTCTAATTGAAATACATATATACAATTGTATTTATATCAAAGACCATATAAATATATACATTTATATGGTCTTTGGTTATATGTATTACTTGTATAGATCTACATTATTTTCTGTTCTGATGTAGGATTGTAGAATATTTAGCAACAGAGGTTTTTACGTATGCATACATTATAATTACTGTAGCATTTGTACTTTATTCTATACATTTATATGGTCTTTGATTATATGTATTACTTGCATAGATCTACATTATTTTCTGATGTAGCATTGTAGAATATTTGGCAACAGAGGTTTTTACGTATGCATACATTATAATTGCTGTAGCATTATACCAGAGATACTATATAAATACATATAAATATGTTTTTACATAGTATCACAGATCAGATACACTTATCTGTGATAGTATATAGTATCTTTGATTATACATAATATATGTATACATATGGATATATTATGGTTTTATTTTGTTATGTTTTTGAGTTCATTGACTTATGAATGCAAGATACGATTATATATTATCATATCCCGTGAATTGAATTTCTTCTTGAAATTTTTAAAGAATGTCTTTTTTAATGTTTGGGCCTTAGGACTTCTGAAAAAATAAAGTATTATTCTGATTTATGATCATAATATAGAAATTTAAAAATCAGGTGTTTTGTGAATTACCAAATTTTTTTATAGACTGAGTCAATTTGTTTTCTAACTAGATAAAAATTGATATTTTCAAATTAATATGGAACATAATTTACAAATATATATATTTTTCTAAATCTTGAGGATAATGAATTTTAAATTATATACAATATTTTTTAAAAACAGAAAGCTTAAAAATATTTATTTCAAAATTTTTAAATTTTATTTCGTTGATGTTTTTTGTGTGTGGTATAAAGTATATACTCAAAAAATTCTAAATACTAGCGCTGATGAACATTTAATTAGATTCAATGAAAATTGATAATTATTTGTAGCTTGAAAAATATTATATATATATATAGGTATATATAATAAACAACATGTCATGAAGTCGAAAATAAATTATTTGTAAATTTATGGATTTTTATGATTGAATGCAATCAAATTTTTTTCATTTATGTTTGTTTGAAAATAAATTATTAAGTAGAATGGGCCTATAATTCTAGTCCTAGAAATATTTTGGAGATCCGTATTATTAAAATATCTTCAGTAGTGATTCAAAAAATTATGTTTGAAAATAACGTGGAATAGGTTTACATATAGTAAATTATAATTGCTTATTAGATTTTTGAATTCAAAATTTACCTTTGTATTTTAACATTTTTATTAAATTGATAACTCATAAACTATTTAATATTATTCCTAAACAAAATTGCCGGCAATAAAAAATAAAATTGTAAAATTTATAATATATTTCTACTTATAAATTTGAATGAAAATTTTTAATTTGATGCATTCATTTAAAAGCGCGAGAACTGGTCAGTTCTGCATGGTGCGGTCATGGTGTTGGCAAAGAAGAGGAAATTAATCTGACCTGTCTCTACTTTAGAATATATATTCAGAAATTTGAATAGCCTTTGACATTTAGTATTATTCATAAATATTTGTATACAGCATTTTTTTTAAACAAAAGTTTTTAAAATTGCATGTTTTTTATATAAATAAAATAAACTCCTAATTTTTTAATTTTTAATTCTGTTCTTTTCTATAAAATATATGTAACTTTGTTTTGAACTAAAATGAACCTAATGAATTCGGACAAAAAAGCGATGAATTATCAATTGTTCTCACAATATTTTAATACAGTTGAAATTATATTTATGTATTTATAATGTTTCGAGGATGCATTTCCAATTATTAATTAATTAGAAATTAAATGCCGTGTAAAAGTAGTTGTGAACAATACTGTACATCCAGTTTTAGTTTAACTATAGTTGGAAGACGGTTTTCAAATTTAAAAATTTTAAAATTAAATATATTACTATATATGATTTATAAAGTATAATATTAATATGCAAATTATGTATAAAAATATCTAAGAAACTCATAGCAAAAGAAGAAGAAAAATTTTGATCACGATCAAAGTGGATTTTGCACTTATAATAGTGGTAACGTAGTAAATGAATGATATATTCTTCAAATATAGATATTGTGGTATCTTAAAAGGATATTTGCTTGAGGCCTGTTTCCTATCAAATTTGTTATTTAATTCTTTTCAGAGGAAAACCATCAGATTGCAGTGTAATTGATAAATATTCGGTAATTATAAACTTTCGCTGTCAGCTAGTTTTTTTTAAACATTAAAAATCGAAAAATATATGAATCTTCATGATTCTAGTCTCAAAATATTCCATTTAACTTCGGATTTATGAAAAAAGTATAATAGTTACAGTTTGATGCGTAGGAGAGTGTGGGTAGATAGTTAAAAGAGCATATGAAAAAATCAGTTTAATTCAGTTCAAAAATGTTGATCAGTGTTAACGAATGACGCTAATTATACAGCACTTTTCATACTCTTTTAGCATCCCCGCACCCACCTGGCAAAATTCTCTTTTTTTCAATTATATTTTAGTTTTCATTCTATAAAATTTTTCAATCTTACTAATGAAAAATTACTCATGAGTAATCACCACCCACCACCACCCACACCACTCCCCCGCATCAAACAGCCACTATTATATTCTATTCATAAATCCGAAATCAAACCAAAGTTGAAAAAAAAGCAAAAAGGTTGACTTTTCAATTTTTTATAAGTAAAAAACCAGCTGATTGCGAAAGTGTATATGTAATTACCAAATAATGTATTCATATATCTTTGAATAACAAAAAGGTTCATATTTAACATTACACACAAATATTTTCATAAAGAAATATGTTAAGAAAGGTCATTGATACTATATACATTATAGATCCCGATATACATCATTGAACAATCTATTTTTATAATTACACTTGTATGTATGTGCACAAAATACCATATATACGATGTATACATACAATCATGTATATCGCATAAACAGCACATTCATTGCATATAGTATTTACTATTATCATCTATTCTGCATAAGCAAGCAGCATGTTGTTATTAATGTCTACTATGTCATGTCTATTATGTATGTATTAGAATTAGTTTTTACATCGCATTCAATGTTATACCAAAGACCAATATAATATACCATGATATAATATATTTTATATATCGGTCTTTGGTTATATCAAACTTATTTATTCATGTTATATGCTTTATGTATGTATGTGTACGAGATCGTCTTCAATTCAATATGGATCCTTCTTACATATCCTTATGCACGAGCATAAACCATACATGGAAAATAAATATGTATGATCAAAATCTCTCAAAAATGTTCAAATTTATATTTATATGTTCCAGCCAATGATATTCATTTATTCTATTTTCAATACTCAAAATATACATTTACATATAAATAACACTTATATGTGTGGAATATCATATGAATTAAATGTACATTTTAAATAGCATTGTGTATTGTTTAGTGCTGCTAAACATTGACAGGTGTTCATTTCATTTGTGAGAGCAAATATTTATAATAAATGAGAACAAATTCGAAACACTATGGTCCGTCTACACAATTAGTTTTGATAACTCGATTTACAAAAACAGTTCCTTTATATCACAGACTGTCAGACACATTTATTGAAATCATTATAATTGTGTACAGGGTACATAACTAAAAGCAATTCGAAAAATTTTGAAAAACTTTTTTGATTTTGATGAAGCTTTTTCGATCTTTATCATATATGTGAGTGTGTCGTTTTTGGAAAAATTACCACTTACACTAAAAAGAACATCTATTGAGACGAAGAACTATATTATCTTTGCTTAGAGTTTAGCTAAGCTCATACTTAAGCTCCCACTGTGAAACTGCAAAGATAATACAGTCCTACTAGATGAACCATTTCATTTTTTTTATTTAAATGTTTGTATGTTTGCCAAAAATAAAGATCGAAAAAGTTTTTCGAAACAATATCGAAAAAGAGCGAAAGTTTATAATTCAGGAGGGATGTAAATATGAGAGAAAAATAAGAATATTTATATAGAAGAATTAGTTTGTGAGTTGCATGACTGGTTTACTAAATTTTATATGGTTTTGAGTGGTACCATCACTTATTTGGGGTGCGTTCATGAACATTACTTTAACCATAGTCATGGTGTAGTATAGTTTAAGCAAAGTTATGTTATACTACAGCCATAGTTATGTTAACTTCAAGTGGTTTTTGAACGCCATTTTTACCATAGTAGTAGCAATAAATTATCATTCAGCTGTCAAGTCAAGTTTAAAAAATTTTTACATATTATAATTTTTATATTTTTTGTTTGTCAAAAATTAATTATTTTTTAAAAATGAAGTTTAAAACGAAATTAATTAATTTCAAATAAATTAAATTGAAATTTTCACAATTCACAACAAAAAATTAAATGACAAACGATTTTTTATTGTCAATATCATTACCACTTAAAGGCTTACTATCGTTACTATCGTTAACCATGCTCTCTAGCTACGCTAAAAATTCATGTTGGTAGTTATGTTTTACTATGCCACCACCATTTCGAACGACAAATGATAACTATAGTTAACTATAGTAACGTTTATGAACGCACCCTTGATATGATATTATACTTGAATAAGTAAAAATAAATGGATATTTTGTACGCAAATGCTTTAGAATACAACAATTGACAATAGGGCTGTTTCAAATTTTTTTTTTATTGTATTGAGTTGATCGTCGTATTTAATATATGAATGACTTGAGAAAGGAGGTATTTCATATTTCATGTATTTTTATATATGTATGTATGTGTTGTTATGTTAATATTCCTTGTCGCGTGCTATATGATCTGACATAAATTACTACTACTACCTCTAATTAAAATACATATATAGAATTGTATTTATATCAAAGACCATATAAATATATACATTTATATGGTCTTTGGTTATATGTATTACCTGTATAGGTTTACATTATTTTCTGATGTAGGATTGTAGAATATTTAGCAACAGAGGTTTTTACGTATGCCTATGCATACATTATAATTACTGTAGCATTTGTACTGTACTCTGGTCTATACATTTATATGGTCTTTGATTATATGTATTACTTGTATAGGTTTACATTATTTTCTGATGTAGGATTGTAGAATATTTGGCAACAGATGTTTTTACGTATGCATACATTATAATTACTGTAGCATTTGTACTGTACTCTATACATTTATATGGTCTTTGATTATATGTATTACTTGTATAGGTTTACATTATTTTCTGATGTAGCATTGTAGAATATTTGGCAACAGAGGTTTTTACGTATGCATACATTATAATTGCTGTAGCATTATACCAGAGATACTATATAACTACATATAAATATGATTTTACATAGTATCACAGATCAGATACACTTATCTGTGATAGTACATATATAGTATCTTTGATTATACATAATATATGTATACATATGGATATATTATGGTTTTATTTTGTTATGTTTTTGAGTTCATTGACTTATGAATGCAAGATACGATTATATATTGTTATAAAAAATAGAATTGAATTTTTTTTATGTTCTTTTCTTTAACCCTTTTCTGTAAAAAAAAAAGGAGAAAAGGGTCAAAATTCAGCCCAAAAAGGGTAAAGCAAAGAACAGAGGGTGAAAATTAGGAGGCCGAGCGGAGCCTTGATAAAAAAAAAGAAGAATGATGACAAAAGGGAAGAAAAAAAAAGCAAAGAAAAGAAAAAAAAAACAAATTTGAATAAAGGAAAAAAAAAAAAATTTTCACTTACCAAAAGAAAACTTTTATTTAAAACACACAAACAAAAAATTTGACAAAAATGTTCACAAAAAAAAATTAAATTTCTTTAAAAAAAAAACAATTTTACTTTTTTTTTCTTTTTAAAAAATAACTTTACTTTTTTTTTTTTTTTTAGAAAAAAATTACTTTTTTTTTTTTTTAAAAAAAAACTACTTAAAAAAGAACTACTTTAAAAAAAATTACTTTAAAAACTACTTAAAGAAAAAACTACTTAGAAAAAATTCTAGCAAAACACAACCAACTTCTACTTGCACTTGCCCTTTCTTAAAATCTAAGTAAAAGAAAAAAAACTAAAAAACTCTGGTGTGTTGTGACAAGCCTGTTTATATACGCTCGTCACACAAAGAAAACAAAGTAAACAGTTGCATTCTGGAATTTTCTATCAATTCGCTGCCCGCCGTAACGTCAACGGATTGACAGAAAATTCCAGTGACAACGTTCGTTGTGTTTTGCTGAATCTGTTCTGTAAAAAGAGAAGAAGATGATGACATTTTATTTTAAAAATGACGATGTCAAAAATTACAAAATGTAAACAAACAAGTGACAAGTTGCAGGTAAGTATAAAATTTTTTCTTTAATTTTTTAATTATAATTATTTTAATTTAAATTCGGAAATTAATCTATTCTTTTTCTTTTCCAGGTTTACAACACGACCCCCCGTTTAAGAGCTCAAAGTCCCAACTGAGCGTTTAGATGTGACTGACAGGCCGGGATTATTAGAGGAGACCTGGTGAGATCCTGAAATCCTCCAGCTGCTGCGCTTACCTGCAAAGAAAGAAAAGAAAAAAAAACAAGCTTTGCGCAGTAAATAGGTTCGGCAAAAATAAAATTAAAATAAATTAATTAAATTGAACATCTAGGCTCGTCGGAAAGGAGGAGGAAGTGAAGAGGGTAGACCAGTAAGAAAACATGACAAAATAACAGGTTAGGAAGGGAACGGACATGAGGAGGGGTAAAATAGCGTCAGATAGTTGCTGTGGCTAAACGATCGCGGTGGACGACACTTGTTCGGTTCGAAGTCTTATGCTTAATTTTATAGACGACATCTGTGACCAATTCGATTATTTCGTACGGACCATCCCAGTCCCGTTGTAACTTAGGGCTATAGCCTCTCTTTCTCTTGGGGTTATAAAGCCAGACAAAGTCTCCGATTTTGAAAGGGTTTGCTTTCGCGGACAAATCGTAACGGTCTTTCATTCTCCGACTAGCTTCTGTGAGCTGTGACCGGTTGAAAGAGTAGACCTTCGAAAGTCTTTCCTGAAGATTTTCTACATAGGTGGGTACATCCTGCAGATGTTGATCTGGAGGCCCACCAGTTAGTAATTGGAAAGGAAGTCGAAGTTCACGTCCCAAATTTAGGAAAGCGGGAGTGTTTTGCGTGGACTTTTGAACTGAAGAGCGATAAGCAAGGAGAAGAAAAGGCAGGTATGTATCCCAATCTTTTTGGTGTTTGTCTACAAATTTGGAGAGGTAGTCTAAGATGGTTCTGTTGAAACGTTCGACAAGACCATCACTCTGAGGGTGTAGCGCAGTGGTTCGCGTCTTTTCGATACGAAAACGACGGAGAATCTCCTTAAATACCGCAGACTCAAAATTACGTCCTTGGTCGGAGTGTAATTGTTTACATAACCCGAATCGCGAAAAGACTTGGCTGACCAATACTTCTGCTACCGTTTCAGCAGTTTGGTCTGGGATCGCAAACGCTTCAGGCCACCTGGTGAAGTAGTCCATCATGACTAGGATGTACTTATTGCCATTACCAGTTACAGGTAGTGGTCCTAGTATGTCAACAGCAACTCTCTCGAACGGATAGCCAGAGACTCGCACCTGTAAGGGTGCCCTCGTTCGAGGAATTGGCCCTTTTCTTTGCTGACATACTGTGCAGCGAAGGCAGTAGCGCTTAACACTTGCAGATAGTCCTACCCAATAATATCTCTCGCGTACCTTCGCGAGGGTTTTCTCAATACCAAAATGGCCACCGGCCGGACTATCGTGCATGTGCTTCAGTACTTCTGCCTGTAAGCACTCAGGAACCAACACCTGTAGCTGATAGGGAGGATTGGGGGAATAGCGGTAGATAACGCCATCCTTAAGGACTAGAGAAGAGAACATGGACCAGTAGGATTTAAGAGTGGGGGCGGCCGAGCTCAATGATTCAGCCTCTGGTCTACCGCTAGAACTTAGCCACTGTCGAACTGCTTGCAGGTCCGGATCGGTTGCCTGAATCTGTCCCATATCCATGGCTTGTATGGCTGCAGTCTTCACCAGCAACATCTGTTTTTCGTCAAGCCTGCTACAGTAGACACAGGACGAAGACTCGCAAGGACGACGAGAGAGAGCATCCGCGTTGCCATGATTCTTCCCTGCACGGTGTTGAATCTCGAAATCGAACTCCTGCAGCCTCTCTATCCACCGTGCAACCTGTCCTTCAGGCTCTCTAAAGTTCATCAACCATCGCAGAGATGCGTGGTCGGTGCGCAATAGAAAGCGTCTCCCGAGGACATAGGGCCGAAAGTGGGCTACAGCTTTCACAACTGCCAAGAGCTCCCTTCGTGTTACACAATAATTCCTCTCGGGTCCGCTCAACGTCTTACTGTAGAATTCGACGACCTTTTCCTCGCCATGCTGGAGCTGTGACAGGACCGCCCCCCATGCAAATTGACTGGCATCAGTGTCAAGGATGAATGGGTCATGATCATTCGGTTGTGCTAGTACAGGCGCCTGAGTCAACTTCTCCTTCAAAGTCTGAAAAGCACGGTCACACTCCGGTGTCCATTCAAACCTTGAGGCCTTCTCAGTAAGTCCAGTAAGTGGCTTACTGATTGAAGAGAAGTCTCGCACAAAACGTCTATAATAAGCACACAGACCGAGAAAAGACTGGACATCTTTCTTGCTACTGGGTCTAGGCCAGTTACGCACAGACTCAATCTTTTCAGGGTCTGTAGAGAGTCCTCGCTCCGAAATCACATGCCCCAAAAATCTGACTTCTCGGCGACATAGATGGCATTTCTTGGGCGATAGTTTCAAGCCCGCTTGAGATAAGCGATGAAATACCACTCTTAAATTCTTCAGTAGGATATCGAAGGATTCGGCATGTACCAGTAGGTCGTCTAGGTATCCTAGGGACATAGTATAGGGAATATCATGCAGCACTATCTCCATCAAGCGCTGGAAAGTTGCAGGAGCATTGGTCAGACCAAAAGGCATTACGTTAAATTCGTATAATCCCGAACCGATACTAAACGCGGTTTTTTCCTTATCATCGGGATGCATTTCCACTTGGAAATATCCCGAGAGGAGATCTAGGGACGCGAACCACTTTGACTTACCCAAAGCTTCGAGAGTAAGGTCAATACGCGGTAGAGGGTAGGAGTCTTTTTTGGTAACTTCGTTCAAACGCCGATAATCGATGCAGAAGCGGAGTGAACCATCTTTCTTTTTCACCAAGACTACCGGAGAACTCCAAGGGCTGGTAGAGGATTGAATAACACCTTGTTCTTTCATTTCCTTAACCATTTGTTCAGCCTCAACTCGTCTAGAGAAAGGAATACGACGAGGAGGTTGTTTAACGGGTTGTGCGAGGCCGGTGTCTATTTTGTGTCGAAGGATACTGGTTCGTCCGATGTCTTCTTTAGACGTAGAAAAGACAGATTGGAATTCGATAAGAAGATTTCTTAAAGCAGACTGTTGGACAGGTTGAAGTCCTTCACTACTAGATAGGAAGAGGTCGTTCAAATGAGAAGGCAGTGTAGTAGCAATAGGAATTTCTCGAACTTCATTACACAGGATAGTCAGGTCAGTATCTAAGTGGGCTACAGGTAAGCGACTAGGTAGGGTAATAGTTTGGTAGGATAGGTTAGAAATCCTAGTCCATACCTGGCCATTGGATACACGAGAAATAGAAGAAATCAGACACATCTGTTCCGGCAGCAGAGAGGAAGCTGAGAGGAGAACATCCGTGTCTGTAGGAAGGGATGTATAGAGGGGAATTAAAATCTCCTGAGAGGGATGAAGTTCGAGGGATTTTAAAGTTTTTGCTAAGAAGGAAGGTGAATGGTTTAAGGGCACTGCTTCTTCTTGTATATGAAGTAGATCTTTTTCCAAATCTAGGATACAGTGATGTTGCTTTAAGAAATCCATTCCCAGGATGCAATCGTCAAAGATTTCGGCAGAATAGACAGAGTGTTTAGTAGAGAACTTACCTACCATGAAATCAACGCAAACTGTACCTTCGACTGGGATGGTTTCACCAGTAACACTTTGTATTTGTGCAAATGAAGGCATGACTTCGACCGGACAAGAGCATCTCCGCAGTACTCTAGGATTTACTATAGTCCTAGTAGCACCAGTATCGACTATCATCATGACAGGGACTCCATTGACAGAGCCTAGGAGGTTAAGGTTAGGACCAGCTGTGACAACTGTGATAGGAATTAGGGATGGGGCCTTATCCTCCACTAACTTCGGCCCCCATAGGTCAGTGGAGATTAGTTTAAAGGATTATTAAAGGTATCCGAAGGGTCATCCGAACTACATAAGGCTGATGAAGAGGGTTGTTCGAAAATCGGAAAAGAAGTGGAAGGTTTGGTAGAAACCGATTGGTTAGATGCCGTAGACAAGTCTGTCGAGTATGTAGGTGGACTAGATTTAGGTATAGGACAATTTATATGTCCAGAAATTGTACTGATAACCGATTGGTTACAGTGCACCGGAGGGGATGTTCTAGTCGCGTCGACAGTAGTGGTTACAGGGGATGGACTGACCAAAGGTAGGGGTGTAGCATTTGGATAATTATTTGACGAATCCGAAAAATTGTTGATTGTTAAATTAGGGTGAACTTTCCACGAAGAATTATGGGTGATTACAGGGCTAGGTGGATCAGCTATGACACTATTTGAACAAGGGGTAGTAGGAATGGTGGCTGTGGGACTAGCATTAGAAACGAGTGGGGAATTTGAATTAGTAGTATGTGCAGTATTGGAACCAGAATTGTTACGAAGGCTAGGGTAATTAAAGTCAGAAGGAATTATAGGCTTTTGGATAGGCGTGGCTGTACCTTCAGAACTAGAGACATTAGGACGAGAGATAGGCATTCTACTGTTAGGGTATGCGTTAGAATTAGAAATATCGATGTTGTTGTTATGAGGGGTAGGACTAGAAGCAGTAGATGAGGTGACCGTAGGGTTTTGGGGTCTGGAATTGGTACCCAAGAGAACTATATTGGTGGCTTGAGGAGTACGGGCACTGGAGACAACATCAAATTGGATCCTGTCACCACGCTGCAATGCTACTTTCCCCAGTGGTTTCATTGCATCGCGATGCAAAAATATCTCCTCATTTGTGTCGTCCCTGACAATAAACCCAAAATGTTTGTCAGCGTTGAAAAATTTGATTCTACCAGTCACCCCAGTCGCTAGGGTAGGACAACCAGTTGGAGTGTCTTGTATCGGGAAGCTCAACTTGCACTCCTCTAAGCTGAGCTGTTGGCTTTTCCCGATTTCTTAGCTTTATTGGTTTTCTCCTTGTTCTGGACGACTGCTTGATTTACCCGGATCCCTCTTCGGCTTATCCGTGTTGCATCCCTACTAGCTTCCATTCTACTAGCTAGTGCCAGGGCTTCTTCCAAGCACTCAGGGGCTGCGTCACGGACACGCTGTTGGACCTCTAAATCAAGGAGACCGTCCACAAATTGTCCTAAGGCTATCCTGTCTCTTGCTGTCTCAGGACAGTCTGGGAAAGCTAGGTACACTAGTTTTTGTACTTGCGTGGCAAATTCTGGGAGTGATTCCCTGTCCCTCTGAATTCGACCACGCAGTTGGATATGGGCCACCGATTGCCTATACTGAATGCTGAACCTATTGTCTAAGGCTCGATCCAGCAGGTGGTAATCGTCTTGAACGGCTCTGGGTAGTGTTTCGAAGAAGGCTAAGGCCGTTCCTGTCAAATGAGGTGCCAAGCCAAGGGCCTTAAATTCATCAGGCCAACCATTCGCCCTTGCTACCGCGTCGAAGTGCGACCTATAATTTTGCCATGGCTCCCTACCATCGTATTCCCTAGGATTGATTTTCATATAAGGATGGCCACCAGACACAGTACTCCTGCCACTATTAGTATAGGGCCCGTCAAAATGTACATTCGATCGATTTCGACTATGCATTGGCTCGTATAAACTGTTATAGACCCGATGGCTGGAAGTAGGAGGGTCTACATTTGTCGGAAAGCAGGATTCTAGCCGTCGAGCGTACGTGTCTGTCTGATGACCTATGGCAGAAAGCCTAGGTTCCATATTGGTCTCAGGGGCTAGGTAAGTCTGACCCATGTTCAGACGCGAGGAGGCAAAAGCAATTTCTGTCTCAACGGAAGGTCTAGTAAAAACTGTATGGCTTGTCATTTGGTTAAGCCTTTGGGTAGATAACTCATTAATTGAGTTTCGTAGGGTAGAAGTAGGTAGGTTGGTAATAGAGGAGAGGACTGGAGAGGGTTCTGTAAGAATCTGTGTAGCTTCAGAGGTAGGTTGGACACCAATAGAAGTACCCAATGTCTCAGTTAAAGTCATTTGTCTCAAAAGGGGGTTTATTTGAGGGACTGTATCCAAAACGGGAACTGTAGGTGCAGATCTGACGACCTCTGGAGTAGGTATATCTGTAGAATGGGCCACTGTATCTGTTCGGGCTGAGTTGAGTACCCTATTATTACTCTCTATATGCTCAACTCTCTGTGATAGACCTCTGAGGGCATTAGTCACTTCAGAAATCATCTGGACCTGTAGTGTCATCTGCCGGGCAAGATCTAATAGAGTGGACTCAGTCAAGTTGTTTGGTGTAGAAGCTTGACTTTCTCTACCCTCTGGTGTCGTTGATTTATCAGTATCAGACATGATAACTCAGGAAACAAATGAAAAGAAAGATAGACAGAAATGGAATGGAAAATGTACCCAAAAAAAAATGTACCCAAATAAAAATGTACTCAAGTTCAGGAAAGAAATGGGCTGAATATAAAAGAAAGGAATTACACAGTTCAACTTAAAAGGTAAGTCAAAAATGCAACAAAAAAAACAAAAAAAAATTCGAGACACCCTGTAAAATTGATAAATTTATGTACTGTACTGATATCGTAACCTGTCGCCCACACAGCTGAAATAAAATAAAAATGTGTAAAAGAAATGAAAAATGAACACCCTGTATATAGAACAACGCTGTTGTTTATCAAATGGCAAAAAAAAAAAAAATCGTTGTATCTTATACAGAAGAAGAGAAAAGAAAGAACCTCGCTGTAAAGATAAATGTTTATCAAATAAAAAAAAAAAATCGTTGTATCTTACACAGAAGAAAAGAAAGAACCACCCTGTAAAATAAAAGAAGTAAAATGAACACTAAAAAAAAAATTTTGTAAAACACTTATTTTTTTTTTTATTCTGCAACAACACAGTAGAAAATGACTACCCTGTAAAATAGAATGATAATGAAAACCAAAAAACTGATCAACTTGTGGCCCTGTGGTCAAGACGAAAAAAAAAAAAATTTGTATAAAAAAAAAAAAAAAAAATTTTGTATACAACTATGTAAACAAGAACAAAAAAAAAAACAAAACGATCACCCTATAAGAATAAATCAAAAATTTTCTTTGTTTGTTTGCCTTAAGCTTCAAACAAAGAAAATGATTATAAAGTCGATGTATTACGGCGAAAGAAAGAAAAAAAAAAATTCGCGCGTAAAGAGATTTATTCTAATTTCAAACAAAGAATAATATCACCAAGACGATGTATTACGCGTGTATAACGGCGAAAAAATACGCGCGTAAAGATTATGATTTAAAAAAAAAAAAACACCGTTTTCCACTAAAAAAAATAAAAGAAGGGAAATCAATAAAACACTTTTTTTTTTTTTATGTTTTGCAAATTTATTTTTACAATAAAGAAAAATTTTTTTTTTTTTTTTTTTTTTTTTTTTTTTATTTTACAATTTTTCTCTTTTTTTTTTTTTTTTTTTTTTTTTAGCACTTTTTTTTTATTTTTTCCTGTAAAAATCAAAAAAAAACAAAAAAAAAACGACAATTTTTAAAAAATTTTGGTTTTCTATAGAAAAAGAAAAAAAATGATATGTGTAGTGTCTTTACTACACTTTTTGTTATACTTTGTACACACAGTACAAAGTAAACGAAATTAGAGAAATTAATGCTGCCTTATACACAATGCAGCAGCAATCCGTCGTTAAAAAAAAAAATTTGTTTTTCTTTTTCTTTTCTTTTAAAGAAAAAGAATAAACAATCCTGAAAAGGATAATAAAAGTAAACAAAATGTAAAAAAAAAAGAAATGAGGTGGTAAGATCTTATTTCTAAGATCGTTCGAAACGATACCACCCCACACCTGACACCAATGTTATAAAAAATAGAATTGAATTTTTTTTATGTTCTTTTCTTTAACCCTTTTCTGTAAAAAAAAAAGGAGAAAAGGGTCAAAATTCAGCCCAAAAAGGGTAAAGCAAAGAACAGAGGGTGAAAATTAGGAGGCCGAGCGGAGCCTTGATAAAAAAAAAGAAGAATGATGACAAAAGGGAAGAAAAAAAAAAGCAAAGAAAAGAAAAAAAAACAAATTTGAATAAAGGAAAAAAAAAAAAATTTTCACTTACCAAAAGAAAACTTTTATTTAAAACACACAAACAAAAAATTTGACAAAAATTTTCACAAAAAAAAATTAAATTTCTTTAAAAAAAAAACAATTTTACTTTTTTTTTCTTTTTAAAAAATAACTTTACTTTTTTTTTTTTTTTTAGAAAAAAATTACTTTTTTTTTTTTTTAAAAAAAAACTACTTAAAAAAGAACTACTTTAAAAAAAATTACTTTAAAAACTACTTAAAGAAAAAACTACTTAGAAAAAATTCTAGCAAAACACAACCAACTTCTACTTGCACTTGCCCTTTCTTAAAATCTAAGTAAAAGAAAAAAAACTAAAAAACTCTGGTGTGTTGTGACAAGCCTGTTTATATACGCTCGTCACACAAAGAAAACAAAGTAAACAGTTGCATTCTGGAATTTTCTATCAATTCGCTGCCCGCCGTAACGTCAACGGATTGACAGAAAATTCCAGTGACAACGTTCGTTGTGTTTTGCTGAATCTGTTCTGTAAAAAGAGAAGAAGATGATGACATTTTATTTTAAAAATAACGATGTCAAAAATTACAAAATGTAAACAAACAAGTGACAAGTTGCAGGTAAGTATAAAATTTTTTCTTTAATTTTTTAATTATAATTATTTTAATTTAAATTCGGAAATTAATCTATTCTTTTTCTTTTCCAGGTTTACAA
Organism: Villa cingulata; assembly: GCA_951394055.1. Taxonomy (NCBI): domain Eukaryota; kingdom Metazoa; phylum Arthropoda; class Insecta; order Diptera; family Bombyliidae; genus Villa; species Villa cingulata. The sequence goes on along the minus strand of OX596019.1, from coordinate 23,759,138 downwards.
CACGACCCCCCGTTTAAGAGCTCAAAGTCCCAACTGAGCGTTTAGATGTGACTGACAGGCCGGGATTATTAGAGGAGACCTGGTGAGATCCTGAAATCCTCCAGCTGCTGCGCTTACCTGCAAAGAAAGAAAAGAAAAAAAAACAAGCTTTGCGCAGTAAATAGGTTCGGCAAAAATAAAATTAAAATAAATTAATTAAATTGAACATCTAGGCTCGTCGGAAAGGAGGAGGAAGTGAAGAGGGTAGACCAGTAAGAAAACATGACAAAATAACAGGTTAGGAAGGGAACGGACATGAGGAGGGGTAAAATAGCGTCAGATAGTTGCTGTGGCTAAACGATCGCGGTGGACGACACTTGTTCGGTTCGAAGTCTTATGCTTAATTTTATAGACGACATCTGTGACCAATTCGATTATTTCGTACGGACCATCCCAGTCCCGTTGTAACTTAGGGCTATAGCCTCTCTTTCTCTTGGGGTTATAAAGCCAGACAAAGTCTCCGATTTTGAAAGGGTTTGCTTTCGCGGACAAATCGTAACGGTCTTTCATTCTCCGACTAGCTTCTGTGAGCTGTGACCGGTTGAAAGAGTAGACCTTCGAAAGTCTTTCCTGAAGATTTTCTACATAGGTGGGTACATCCTGCAGATGTTGATCTGGAGGCCCACCAGTTAGTAATTGGAAAGGAAGTCGAAGTTCACGTCCCAAATTTAGGAAAGCGGGAGTGTTTTGCGTGGACTTTTGAACTGAAGAGCGATAAGCAAGGAGAAGAAAAGGCAGGTATGTATCCCAATCTTTTTGGTGTTTGTCTACAAATTTGGAGAGGTAGTCTAAGATGGTTCTGTTGAAACGTTCGACAAGACCATCACTCTGAGGGTGTAGCGCAGTGGTTCGCGTCTTTTCGATACGAAAACGACGGAGAATCTCCTTAAATACCGCAGACTCAAAATTACGTCCTTGGTCGGAGTGTAATTGTTTACATAACCCGAATCGCGAAAAGACTTGGCTGACCAATACTTCTGCTACCGTTTCAGCAGTTTGGTCTGGGATCGCAAACGCTTCAGGCCACCTGGTGAAGTAGTCCATCATGACTAGGATGTACTTATTGCCATTACCAGTTACAGGTAGTGGTCCTAGTATGTCAACAGCAACTCTCTCGAACGGATAGCCAGAGACTCGCACCTGTAAGGGTGCCCTCGTTCGAGGAATTGGCCCTTTTCTTTGCTGACATACTGTGCAGCGAAGGCAGTAGCGCTTAACACTTGCAGATAGTCCTACCCAATAATATCTCTCGCGTACCTTCGCGAGGGTTTTCTCAATACCAAAATGGCCACCGGCCGGACTATCGTGCATGTGCTTCAGTACTTCTGCCTGTAAGCACTCAGGAACCAACACCTGTAGCTGATAGGGAGGATTGGGGGAATAGCGGTAGATAACGCCATCCTTAAGGACTAGAGAAGAGAACATGGACCAGTAGGATTTAAGAGTGGGGGCGGCCGAGCTCAATGATTCAGCCTCTGGTCTACCGCTAGAACTTAGCCACTGTCGAACTGCTTGCAGGTCCGGATCGGTTGCCTGAATCTGTCCCATATCCATGGCTTGTATGGCTGCAGTCTTCACCAGCAACATCTGTTTTTCGTCAAGCCTGCTACAGTAGACACAGGACGAAGACTCGCAAGGACGACGAGAGAGAGCATCCGCGTTGCCATGATTCTTCCCTGCACGGTGTTGAATCTCGAAATCGAACTCCTGCAGCCTCTCTATCCACCGTGCAACCTGTCCTTCAGGCTCTCTAAAGTTCATCAACCATCGCAGAGATGCGTGGTCGGTGCGCAATAGAAAGCGTCTCCCGAGGACATAGGGCCGAAAGTGGGCTACAGCTTTCACAACTGCCAAGAGCTCCCTTCGTGTTACACAATAATTCCTCTCGGGTCCGCTCAACGTCTTACTGTAGAATTCGACGACCTTTTCCTCGCCATGCTGGAGCTGTGACAGGACCGCCCCCCATGCAAATTGACTGGCATCAGTGTCAAGGATGAATGGGTCATGATCATTCGGTTGTGCTAGTACAGGCGCCTGAGTCAACTTCTCCTTCAAAGTCTGAAAAGCACGGTCACACTCCGGTGTCCATTCAAACCTTGAGGCCTTCTCAGTAAGTCCAGTAAGTGGCTTACTGATTGAAGAGAAGTCTCGCACAAAACGTCTATAATAAGCACACAGACCGAGAAAAGACTGGACATCTTTCTTGCTACTGGGTCTAGGCCAGTTACGCACAGACTCAATCTTTTCAGGGTCTGTAGAGAGTCCTCGCTCCGAAATCACATGCCCCAAAAATCTGACTTCTCGGCGACATAGATGGCATTTCTTGGGCGATAGTTTCAAGCCCGCTTGAGATAAGCGATGAAATACCACTCTTAAATTCTTCAGTAGGATATCGAAGGATTCGGCATGTACCAGTAGGTCGTCTAGGTATCCTAGGGACATAGTATAGGGAATATCATGCAGCACTATCTCCATCAAGCGCTGGAAAGTTGCAGGAGCATTGGTCAGACCAAAAGGCATTACGTTAAATTCGTATAATCCCGAACCGATACTAAACGCGGTTTTTTCCTTATCATCGGGATGCATTTCCACTTGGAAATATCCCGAGAGGAGATCTAGGGACGCGAACCACTTTGACTTACCCAAAGCTTCGAGAGTAAGGTCAATACGCGGTAGAGGGTAGGAGTCTTTTTTGGTAACTTCGTTCAAACGCCGATAATCGATGCAGAAGCGGAGTGAACCATCTTTCTTTTTCACCAAGACTACCGGAGAACTCCAAGGGCTGGTAGAGGATTGAATAACACCTTGTTCTTTCATTTCCTTAACCATTTGTTCAGCCTCAACTCGTCTAGAGAAAGGAATACGACGAGGAGGTTGTTTAACGGGTTGTGCGAGGCCGGTGTCTATTTTGTGTCGAAGGATACTGGTTCGTCCGATGTCTTCTTTAGACGTAGAAAAGACAGATTGGAATTCGATAAGAAGATTTCTTAAAGCAGACTGTTGGACAGGTTGAAGTCCTTCACTACTAGATAGGAAGAGGTCGTTCAAATGAGAAGGCAGTGTAGTAGCAATAGGAATTTCTCGAACTTCATTACACAGGATAGTCAGGTCAGTATCTAAGTGGGCTACAGGTAAGCGACTAGGTAGGGTAATAGTTTGGTAGGATAGGTTAGAAATCCTAGTCCATACCTGGCCATTGGATACACGAGAAATAGAAGAAATCAGACACATCTGTTCCGGCAGCAGAGAGGAAGCTGAGAGGAGAACATCCGTGTCTGTAGGAAGGGATGTATAGAGGGGAATTAAAATCTCCTGAGAGGGATGAAGTTCGAGGGATTTTAAAGTTTTTGCTAAGAAGGAAGGTGAATGGTTTAAGGGCACTGCTTCTTCTTGTATATGAAGTAGATCTTTTTCCAAATCTAGGATACAGTGATGTTGCTTTAAGAAATCCATTCCCAGGATGCAATCGTCAAAGATTTCGGCAGAATAGACAGAGTGTTTAGTAGAGAACTTACCTACCATGAAATCAACGCAAACTGTACCTTCGACTGGGATGGTTTCACCAGTAACACTTTGTATTTGTGCAAATGAAGGCATGACTTCGACCGGACAAGAGCATCTCCGCAGTACTCTAGGATTTACTATAGTCCTAGTAGCACCAGTATCGACTATCATCATGACAGGGACTCCATTGACAGAGCCTAGGAGGTTAAGGTTAGGACCAGCTGTGACAACTGTGATAGGAATTAGGGATGGGGCCTTATCCTCCACTAACTTCGGCCCCCATAGGTCAGTGGAGATTAGTTTAAAGGATTATTAAAGGTATCCGAAGGGTCATCCGAACTACATAAGGCTGATGAAGAGGGTTGTTCGAAAATCGGAAAAGAAGTGGAAGGTTTGGTAGAAACCGATTGGTTAGATGCCGTAGACAAGTCTGTCGAGTATGTAGGTGGACTAGATTTAGGTATAGGACAATTTATATGTCCAGAAATTGTACTGATAACCGATTGGTTACAGTGCACCGGAGGGGATGTTCTAGTCGCGTCGACAGTAGTGGTTACAGGGGATGGACTGACCAAAGGTAGGGGTGTAGCATTTGGATAATTATTTGACGAATCCGAAAAATTGTTGATTGTTAAATTAGGGTGAACTTTCCACGAAGAATTATGGGTGATTACAGGGCTAGGTGGATCAGCTATGACACTATTTGAACAAGGGGTAGTAGGAATGGTGGCTGTGGGACTAGCATTAGAAACGAGTGGGGAATTTGAATTAGTAGTATGTGCAGTATTGGAACCAGAATTGTTACGAAGGCTAGGGTAATTAAAGTCAGAAGGAATTATAGGCTTTTGGATAGGCGTGGCTGTACCTTCAGAACTAGAGACATTAGGACGAGAGATAGGCATTCTACTGTTAGGGTATGCGTTAGAATTAGAAATATCGATGTTGTTGTTATGAGGGGTAGGACTAGAAGCAGTAGATGAGGTGACCGTAGGGTTTTGGGGTCTGGAATTGGTACCCAAGAGAACTATATTGGTGGCTTGAGGAGTACGGGCACTGGAGACAACATCAAATTGGATCCTGTCACCACGCTGCAATGCTACTTTCCCCAGTGGTTTCATTGCATCGCGATGCAAAAATATCTCCTCATTTGTGTCGTCCCTGACAATAAACCCAAAATGTTTGTCAGCGTTGAAAAATTTGATTCTACCAGTCACCCCAGTCGCTAGGGTAGGACAACCAGTTGGAGTGTCTTGTATCGGGAAGCTCAACTTGCACTCCTCTAAGCTGAGCTGTTGGCTTTTCCCGATTTCTTAGCTTTATTGGTTTTCTCCTTGTTCTGGACGACTGCTTGATTTACCCGGATCCCTCTTCGGCTTATCCGTGTTGCATCCCTACTAGCTTCCATTCTACTAGCTAGTGCCAGGGCTTCTTCCAAGCACTCAGGGGCTGCGTCACGGACACGCTGTTGGACCTCTAAATCAAGGAGACCGTCCACAAATTGTCCTAAGGCTATCCTGTCTCTTGCTGTCTCAGGACAGTCTGGGAAAGCTAGGTACACTAGTTTTTGTACTTGCGTGGCAAATTCTGGGAGTGATTCCCTGTCCCTCTGAATTCGACCACGCAGTTGGATATGGGCCACCGATTGCCTATACTGAATGCTGAACCTATTGTCTAAGGCTCGATCCAGCAGGTGGTAATCGTCTTGAACGGCTCTGGGTAGTGTTTCGAAGAAGGCTAAGGCCGTTCCTGTCAAATGAGGTGCCAAGCCAAGGGCCTTAAATTCATCAGGCCAACCATTCGCCCTTGCTACCGCGTCGAAGTGCGACCTATAATTTTGCCATGGCTCCCTACCATCGTATTCCCTAGGATTGATTTTCATATAAGGATGGCCACCAGACACAGTACTCCTGCCACTATTAGTATAGGGCCCGTCAAAATGTACATTCGATCGATTTCGACTATGCATTGGCTCGTATAAACTGTTATAGACCCGATGGCTGGAAGTAGGAGGGTCTACATTTGTCGGAAAGCAGGATTCTAGCCGTCGAGCGTACGTGTCTGTCTGATGACCTATGGCAGAAAGCCTAGGTTCCATATTGGTCTCAGGGGCTAGGTAAGTCTGACCCATGTTCAGACGCGAGGAGGCAAAAGCAATTTCTGTCTCAACGGAAGGTCTAGTAAAAACTGTATGGCTTGTCATTTGGTTAAGCCTTTGGGTAGATAACTCATTAATTGAGTTTCGTAGGGTAGAAGTAGGTAGGTTGGTAATAGAGGAGAGGACTGGAGAGGGTTCTGTAAGAATCTGTGTAGCTTCAGAGGTAGGTTGGACACCAATAGAAGTACCCAATGTCTCAGTTAAAGTCATTTGTCTCAAAAGGGGGTTTATTTGAGGGACTGTATCCAAAACGGGAACTGTAGGTGCAGATCTGACGACCTCTGGAGTAGGTATATCTGTAGAATGGGCCACTGTATCTGTTCGGGCTGAGTTGAGTACCCTATTATTACTCTCTATATGCTCAACTCTCTGTGATAGACCTCTGAGGGCATTAGTCACTTCAGAAATCATCTGGACCTGTAGTGTCATCTGCCGGGCAAGATCTAATAGAGTGGACTCAGTCAAGTTGTTTGGTGTAGAAGCTTGACTTTCTCTACCCTCTGGTGTCGTTGATTTATCAGTATCAGACATGATAACTCAGGAAACAAATGAAAAGAAAGATAGACAGAAATGGAATGGAAAATGTACCCAAAAAAAAATGTACCCAAATAAAAATGTACTCAAGTTCAGGAAAGAAATGGGCTGAATATAAAAGAAAGGAATTACACAGTTCAACTTAAAAGGTAAGTCAAAAATGCAACAAAAAAAACAAAAAAAAATTCGAGACACCCTGTAAAATTGATAAATTTATGTACTGTACTGATATCGTAACCTGTCGCCCACACAGCTGAAATAAAATAAAAATGTGTAAAAGAAATGAAAAATGAACACCCTGTATATAGAACAACGCTGTTGTTTATCAAATGGCAAAAAAAAAAAAAATCGTTGTATCTTATACAGAAGAAGAGAAAAGAAAGAACCTCGCTGTAAAGATAAATGTTTATCAAATAAAAAAAAAAAAATCGTTGTATCTTACACAGAAGAAAAGAAAGAACCACCCTGTAAAATAAAAGAAGTAAAATGAACACTAAAAAAAAAATTTTGTAAAACACTTATTTTTTTTTTTATTCTGCAACAACACAGTAGAAAATGACTACCCTGTAAAATAGAATGATAATGAAAACCAAAAAACTGATCAACTTGTGGCCCTGTGGTCAAGACGAAAAAAAAAAAAATTTGTATAAAAAAAAAAAAAAAAAATTTTGTATACAACTATGTAAACAAGAACAAAAAAAAAAACAAAACGATCACCCTATAAGAATAAATCAAAAATTTTCTTTGTTTGTTTGCCTTAAGCTTCAAACAAAGAAAATGATTATAAAGTCGATGTATTACGGCGAAAGAAAGAAAAAAAAAAATTCGCGCGTAAAGAGATTTATTCTAATTTCAAACAAAGAATAATATCACCAAGACGATGTATTACGCGTGTATAACGGCGAAAAAATACGCGCGTAAAGATTATGATTTAAAAAAAAAAAAAACACCGTTTTCCACTAAAAAAAATAAAAGAAGGGAAATCAATAAAACACTTTTTTTTTTTTTATGTTTTGCAAATTTATTTTTACAATAAAGAAAAATTTTTTTTTTTTTTTTTTTTTTTTTTTTTTATTTTACAATTTTTCTCTTTTTTTTTTTTTTTTTTTTTTTTAGCACTTTTTTTTTATTTTTTCCTGTAAAAATCAAAAAAAAACAAAAAAAAAACGACAATTTTTAAAAAATTTTGGTTTTCTATAGAAAAAGAAAAAAAATGATATGTGTAGTGTCTTTACTACACTTTTTGTTATACTTTGTACACACAGTACAAAGTAAACGAAATTAGAGAAATTAATGCTGCCTTATACACAATGCAGCAGCAATCCGTCGTTAAAAAAAAAAATTTGTTTTTCTTTTTCTTTTCTTTTAAAGAAAAAGAATAAACAATCCTGAAAAGGATAATAAAAGTAAACAAAATGTAAAAAAAAAAGAAATGAGGTGGTAAGATCTTATTTCTAAGATCGTTCGAAACGATACCACCCCACACCTGACACCAATGTTATAAAAAATAGAATTGAATTTTTTTTATGTTCTTTTCTTTAACCCTTTTCTGTAAAAAAAAAAGGAGAAAAGGGTCAAAATTCAGCCCAAAAAGGGTAAAGCAAAGAACAGAGGGTGAAAATTAGGAGGCCGAGCGGAGCCTTGATAAAAAAAAAGAAGAATGATGACAAAAGGGAAGAAAAAAAAAAGCAAAGAAAAGAAAAAAAAACAAATTTGAATAAAGGAAAAAAAAAAAAATTTTCACTTACCAAAAGAAAACTTTTATTTAAAACACACAAACAAAAAATTTGACAAAAATTTTCACAAAAAAAAATTAAATTTCTTTAAAAAAAAAACAATTTTACTTTTTTTTTCTTTTTAAAAAATAACTTTACTTTTTTTTTTTTTTTTAGAAAAAAATTACTTTTTTTTTTTTTTAAAAAAAAACTACTTAAAAAAGAACTACTTTAAAAAAAATTACTTTAAAAACTACTTAAAGAAAAAACTACTTAGAAAAAATTCTAGCAAAACACAACCAACTTCTACTTGCACTTGCCCTTTCTTAAAATCTAAGTAAAAGAAAAAAAACTAAAAAACTCTGGTGTGTTGTGACAAGCCTGTTTATATACGCTCGTCACACAAAGAAAACAAAGTAAACAGTTGCATTCTGGAATTTTCTATCAATTCGCTGCCCGCCGTAACGTCAACGGATTGACAGAAAATTCCAGTGACAACGTTCGTTGTGTTTTGCTGAATCTGTTCTGTAAAAAGAGAAGAAGATGATGACATTTTATTTTAAAAATGACGATGTCAAAAATTACAAAATGTAAACAAACAAGTGACAAGTTGCAGGTAAGTATAAAATTTTTTCTTTAATTTTTTAATTATAATTATTTTAATTTAAATTCGGAAATTAATCTATTCTTTTTCTTTTCCAGGTTTACAACAATATTATCATATCCCGTGAATTGAATTTCTTCTTGAAATTTTGAAAGAATATCTTTTTTAATGTTTGGGCCTTAGGACTTCTAAAAAAATAAAGTATTATTCTGATTTATGATCATAATATAGAAATTTAAAAATCAGGTGTTTTGTGAATTACCAAATTTTTTTATAGACTGAGTCAATTTTTTTTCTAACTAGATCTAGTTTCTAAATCTTGAGGATAATGAATTTTAAATTATTTACAATATTTTTTAAAAACAGAAAGCTTAAAAATATTTATTTCAAAATTTTTAAATTTTATTTCGTTGATGTTTTTTGTGTGTGGTATAAAGTATATATTCAAAACATTCTAAATACTAGCGCTGATGAACATTTAATTAGATTCAATGAAAATTGATAATCATTTGTAGGTTGAAAAATATTATATATATAATAGGTATATATAATAAACAATATGTCATGAAGTCGAAAATAAATTATTTGTAAATTTATGGATTTTTATGATTGAATGCAATCAAATTTTTTTCATGTATGTTTGTTTGAAAATAAATTATTAAGTAGAATGGGCCTATAATTCTAGTCCTAGAAATATTTTGGAGATCCGTATTATCAAAATATCTTCAGTAGTGATTCAAAAAATTATATTTGAAAATAACGTGGAATAGGTTTACGTATAGTAAATTATAATTGCTTATTTGATTTTTGAATTCAAAATTTGCCTTTATATTTTAACATTTCTATTAAATTGATAGCTCAACTATTTAATATCATTCTTAAACCAAATTTTAAAACTTAAACCATTCATTTAAAAAGTGCAAGAACTGGTCAGTTCTGCATGGTGCGCTCATTAAGTTGGCAAAAAATAGGAAGTTAATCTGACCTGCCTATACTTTAGAATATATTATCAGAAATTTGAATAGCCTCTGACATTTAGTATTAGCACTATTAGTCATAAATATTTTTCTACAGCATTTTTTTTGAACAAAAGTTTTAAAATTGCATGTATTTTTAATTCTGTTTTTTTCTATAAAATATATGTAACTTTGTTTTGAACTTAAATGAACCTAATGAATTCGGACAAAAAAGCGATGAATTATCAATCGTCTTTTAATACAGTTGAAATTATACAATATTTTAATATTTTAATAGTTGATATTATATTTAATTATTTATTATTATAATTATATATGTATACATACACTAAACAAATTTATGGATTTATAATGTTTCGAGGATGCATTTCCCATTATTAATTGATTAGAAATTAAATGCCGTGTAAAAGTAGTTGTGAACAATACTGTACATCCAGTTTTAGTTTAACTATAGTTGGAAGACGGTTTTCAAATTTAAAAATTTTAAAATTAAATATATTACTATATATGATTTATAAAGTATAATATTAATATGCAAATTATGTATAAAAATATCTAAGAAACTAATAGCAAAGCAGAAGAAAAATTTTGATCACGATCAAAGTGGATTTTGCACTTATAATAGTGGTAACGTAGTAAATGAATGATATATTCTTCAAATATAGATATTGTGGTATCTTAAAAGGATATTTGCTTGAGGCCTGTTACCTATCAAAATTGTTATTTAATTCTTTTCAGAGGAAAACCATCAGATTGCAGTGTAATTGATAAATATTCGGTAATTATAAACTTTCGCTGTCAGCTAGTTTTCTTTAAACATTAAAAATCGAAAAATATATGAATCTTCATGATTCTAGTCTCAAAATGTTCCATTTAACTTCGGATTTATGAAAAAAGTATAATAGTTAAAGTTTGATGCGTAGGAGAGTGTGGGTAGATAGTTAAAAGAGCATATGAAAAAATCAGTTTAATTCAGTTCAAAAATGTTGATCAGTGTTAACGAATGACGCTAATTATACAGCACTTTTCATACTCTTTTAGCATCCCCGCACCCACCTGCCAAAATTCTCTTTTTTTCATTTATATTTTATTTTTCATTCTATAAAATTTTTCAATCTTACTAATGAAAAATTACTCATGAGTAATCACCACCCACCACCACCCACACCACTCCCCGCATCAAACAGCCACTATTATATTCTATTCATAAATCCGAAATCAAACCAAAGTTGAAAAAAAAGCAAAAAGGTTGACTTTTCAATTTTTTATGAGTAAAAAACCAGCTGATAGCGAAAGTGTATATATGTAATTACCAAATACTGTATTCATATATCTATGAATAACAAAAAGGTTCATATTTAACATTACACACAAATATTTTCATAAAGAAATATGTTAAGAAAGGTCATTGATACTATATACATTATAGATCCTGATATACATCATTGAACAATCTATTTTTATAATTACACTTGTATGTATGTATACAAAATACCATATAAACGATGTATACATATTACATACAATCATGTATATCGCATAAACAGCACATTCATTGCATATAGTATTTACTATTATCATCTATTCTGCATAAGCAAGCAGCATGTTGTTATTAATGTCTACTATGTCATGTCTATTATGTATGTATTAGAATTAGTTTTTACATCGCATTCAATGTTATACCAAAGACCAATATAATATACCATGATATAATATATATCGGTCTTTGGTTATATCAAACTTGTTTATTCATGTTATATGCTTTATGTATGCATGTGTACGAGATCGTCTTCAATTCAATATGGATCTTTATATATCCTTATGCACGAGCATAAACCATACATGGAGAATAAATATATATGATCAAAAATGTTCAAATTTATATTTATATGTTCCAGCCAATGATATTCATTTATTCTATTTTCAATACTCAAAATATACAAATACATATATATAACACTTATATGTGTGGAATATCATATGAATTAAATGTACATTTTAAATAGCATTGTGTATTGTTTAGTGCAGCAAAACATTGACAGGTGTTCATTTCATTTGTGAGAGCAAACATTTATAATAAATGAGAACAAATTCGAAACACTATGGTCCGTCTACACAATTAGTTTTGATAACTCGATTTACAAAAACAATTCCATTATATCACAGACTGTCATACAAATTTATTGAAATGATTATAATTGTGTACAGGGTACATAACTAAAAGCAATTCGAAAAATTTTGAAAAACTTTTTTGATTTTGATGAAGCTTTTTCGATCTTTATCATATATGTATGTAAGTGTGTCGTTTTTGGAAAAATTACCACTTACACTAAAAAGAACATCTATTGAGACGAAGAACTATATTATCTTTGGAAACTGGCTATTAGAAAATTTCTTAAACAGAAATTTTCTATTGGAAATTCGTCATCAGAAAAAATTGTTAAAGTCAATTTTTTCTAAAAAACTTAGAAAATTTTTCACAAAAAATTTTCTAATAGAGCCGAAATTTTGCATCGCCAAACACTTAAAAAATTTCTTGGATTTAGAAATTTTCTAAGTAAAACATCGCAGAAAAAATATCATTAAAAACTTAAACTATTTTGGAAAAATTAAAATTTTCATCGAGACAGTAAGAGAAATTTTCATCTCGACAGTCATCAATTCCCGACGGCAATCTTCAGTTCACATAACGATTTTTTTTAAAAAAAAAATTTGAAAATTCAAACAATCGTCGTTAAATTGGTATCTTCAGCATCCGTTCTGCAATCAACATAGTTTCTACAACGCCATCTATCCGTGTAGGTCGACCTATACCAACGAATAATTAATTAATTAGTTTTTAAGAACGTATGCAAAATTTGTAGTTAAAGTAAATTTGATATATTTCATTTGTATAAACTCATAAATTTGTTTCGATTGTAACATATTTGTTAAATCTATTGCATAATTACTTCCGATTTAATTGAAATATTGTACATATGCAAAATTTATAATTAAAATTAAAATAATTTTTGTTGTAATAAATTTATAATTTCTTACATTTAGATTACATAACTATTTCCGGTTTGGTTGAAATATTATTTAAAGGAATTATATAATTGAAGATTTTGAATTTTTCATTGAATTAAATTTATTTTGGAATTGAAATACATAGTAAATTGTTTGTAATTTAGTTTTAAGACATTGAATTGTTAGGTTTAAGAGAATATATTTTAAATAAAGTTTGTAACGTAGATTGAAAAACATTGTGTTTTTATTTTATTAAAAAGTTTTGAACCGGCACCTTTTTCTAATTAATGTTAAATTGAAAATATTTTATATTATATTTCTTGGTGGATTTAACAGTATTTCATCTGGTTTTTAAAGAATTTTAAATATGACTTGAACGTTGAACGGTTAAAAACGTAAAACAATAAAAAAAAAAGTTTAGAATATTTCACATCGTTTAATAGCTAAAATTTAAGATAATAAATTACCCTCCTACCTAAAAAAATTCAAAATTTAAATTTTTAAAAAGTTTTTAATATCATTAAAATTTTGAATATCATACTTAGAACGCACAGTGTAGAAAATAGTATATATAATATGAAATATAAGTTATAGCCGGGTCACAAATTTATATTCTACATCTTATTTCGTTGAAAAAATGTAATTTGTAGAAAAAGATGTAGAATATAATTTATACATTGGGTTGAAAATAATATTAATTACTAAAAATGTTTTAAAATATCTATTTTTTTTTTTCAAACAAATTCTCTCGAGTAGTATATCAAATATCATCTAGATTATATAGAAGTAAACGACTAAAATGCTGTAAAATTTCTCACACAAAAATTATTATCAAATATCATATCAGTTTGTCTTATTTAACGTCGGGTACTGTGCAATTGTATATATAACATTAAAGTAACAACATTACGATGTATTTTTTGATAAAGTACATAGTATATGATATAAAAACAAAAACAATAAGTTCCTATTCGCTTTTCCTTGATACTACACATAATACCACATGACAAATAAATTGCAACAACAAAATATTTTGAGCAAAACAATATACTTATGTACACTCGATTATGTACACTTCTCAATATCAATGCACATAGAAAAAAGAAAAGAAAGAGAATGAACGAAATAACGATTATAGTAAAGTCTGTACGTGTACAGCATGATACCAATGATACCACAAACAATAAACATACGTATAATGATACACATTAATTTGTACATACATTTGTGTATACCAAACCATTGAAAGTACTAAATTATAAATATAAATAATTATAAAAATTGATGCGTTGGAGCAAATTTCCTAAGTGCTCCATTCTAACGCATACCTCATAGAAAAAACTAAATAATATTTGTATGCGATGCTTTCTGTTTTAATATGTAGATATTAAAATTTTTTCATGCGTTGGAGCAGATAATTTTAGTGCTCCATTGCAATGTATTTATGAATTTAGATTTAGACTGTTTGCTTTGCAGTCTAATAAATAGAAATAATAATCAATCGAATTATCGAATTATGTTGCTTTTGAATGTGGATAGAAATGACAGACAATATACATAAATGATAATAGATGTTTGAATATTTATATATAGATATACGAGTACATGGTGATGGGATATAGGAATATAAGAAATAATATCTACATATTATCACAGACAATATATTGTATACATTATATATATTATGTATACAGTATACGTATATTCAAATGTAGCACATATAATTTTAATATGTATATCATACTTATATAAGAATGATTTTATATTTTACTTTTAATTTTTTTTAATATCATTTTGGTTTTTGGCTCTCCATTACCATATTGTACATACACATAAAAATTACATATAAAAAAAAAATTTTGAATATTTTTCTAAATTTGATATAAATTCATATATCATTAATGGTCTAGAACACATAGATAGTAACATATAGAAATAAGAAATGTATTTTTGTATTATTTGCATAAGTCAAATATTTTTTTTTTGAATATTTAAAGTTTTATAAAAAAAAATGTAGATTATTTTTGTCGCCCCAAGATAGCAGCGCCCGGAGCAAGTGCTCCAATGGTAGGTGCGACCCTGATGGTAATTGGTGAACGAGCAAATACAATATAAAATTATTATTCATTACAATCATTATATTCAAGATGTGGGTGTGTGTTAATTTGATTATTCATACGCCATTATAGATTCAATTTTACATTAGATAAATATAGTCTGTAGATATATTATTATATTTATATAATTTTTATACGGCTGTATGACTGCTATGATTCTCTTTATTTCGATCATTTCTTTACTGCTGAATATTATATAGGAGTAAGAGCATACATTGACAATGGCAACTACTAATTGTAAAAATGGGGAAAGTTATAATTAACCAATAAGAAAAAATAAAAAAAATGGATGATGTGGTTGTGTGATAATTTAAATAAACATACGCCATTATTGATTTTTCAAATTTAAATGAAACAAATAAGAGATGTAGATATGCAGATGTGGTTGTGTGTTATTTTAAATAAACATACGCCATTATTGATTTTTCAAATTTAAATGAATTGTATATGGGAGTAAGAGCATTCATTGACAATAGTAATCAGGGACGGGCCTAGCAATTTTGGCGCCCGGCGCACTTTTGAAATTTTGCGCCCTTCTTGTTTATGTATACAGGGTGTCCTGAGTTCGGATGCAGGCATTTTTCCAGTCGATAGGTCTTGCTGAGAAACGAAAAAAATCGTAAGGCGCGGGGCGGGAATTTTGGTTCTAATATCAACGAGTGAGTAGAAAGACTTTTTTTAGGTCAAGTGACTTGTTTCCTATTTGTGGTCATAATTCACGAAATTCTTGGTCGTTTCGAATTATTTTGCATTCATTGGAAAGATTATTATTATTATTATTATTTATTATGGGTTCGAGGACAGTAAACTGCCTCACCCCCGCCCACACCATGACCCACCAGGGCCTCTTGGCGATCTCTTATTCTAGATACATATTAACTTAACTTAAACTTTCCTGTGTTACCATTTGTGTTTGGTGTGTGGCCACGCTATCCCCACTTCCACTACTAATGCGGTGGAAGAGACGGTAGCGGCTTCATACATTCACACCTATGGTACACAGCACTTATACCTATATGTTAGTAACAAAGTTCTTACATCTATTGTTAGTAATTTGGTGCTGTGGCCCCTTAGAGGAAGGGGTCCAAAAATTCTTAAACTGTGTAACTTGTGTGCGGCTATGGCCACGCCAACACTCCGTCCACTAACTGTAGTGTGAGGAGTGGTGTCGGCTCCTCTGTCGCACACAATTTACGTATAAAATTATCTTATGGTTATACTATATTCTTAGCTTGCTACGTTGTGATTGGGCACGATTTATGTTCTGTTTTTATAATTTGTCCGTCAGTCTGTACTGTGACAGTATTGTAAATAGAGTGGAGTCTGCACCCTGTGAAGGATCCAGCAACTCCCCCCTATCTACGTTTTGTTGTCCTAGGACTGCCAGTCTGGATTTAACAGCCGGGCAGTCCATTAACAGTCTTGTCGCGTTGGTGTGTAACGAGTTTCTACAACAAGGGCAGATTGACCCATCTTCTCTATTTGTTGAGAAGGGATGCGTCAATCTCGTATGCCCCGTCCGCAATCTTATCAGCGAGGTCTGGCGAGCTCTACTCAACGCCGGGTTGAATTTTGGAGCCCTGAGATCACGGTTGATCTCCCAGTAATCCTGTGCAGTGTCTGAACCAATATCATGAAACCTAGCCTGTCTTCTCTTGTTCAATTGGTCCAGCCCGATTCTGTATATTGCACATTGGAAAGATAATCAATCAGTATTTGCTTTGATACTTAAATTGTACAGATCGGTCCAGTGATGCAAAAGTATGGTACATCAAATTCAAATTTTCGTAGAAAAAAATGCTAAATTTTGAGTTCAAGGTTAAATATCTCAAAACTTTACCCTATTTTTTTTTAATTTTCTTTATTTAAAATATTGTCCAATGAATTGCCTTTCAGTAGTATTTTATTTTATTCAATTATCTGTCGTGGATTTCGAGTTATGGAAAAAAATGTAACTGTGGGCTCTACCAATTTAATATACATATAATATATATAATATATTTTATAATTGAATAAAATATATGCTGCAAAATGCCTGCACCCGAACTCAGGACACCCTGTATGTTCTTTTCAACACCATCCAAGAGGTAGAACTTGATAGACGCGTTTCTTTTTAATGAGGGCTCCCCGTAGAGGATAATTTTTTTTTCAATATTGCACTCATTTCGAATATTCAAAAAGAAAAATCTTATTAATTTTTGTTATGCAATAAAAATACGCGTAAAAAAGATCAAATATAATTTTTGAAAAACAATAACTTAGTTTAAAATAATTTTATATTATACATATATAATTTTTTGAAATTGCATGTAAATATTTACTGATAAACCCTCTACCATGTATAAAAAAAATTATTCAAACATGCTAAATAAAAATGCAAATATGTAATAGAGTATTTCATCTGGTTTTTAAAGAATTTTAAATATGACTTGAACGTTGCACGGTTAAAAACGTAAAACAATAAAAAAAAAAAGTTTAGAATATTTCACATCGTTTAAAAGCTAAAATTTAAGTCAATAAATTACCCGCCTACCTAACAAATTCAAAATTTAAATTTTTAAAAAGTTTTTAATATCATTAAAATTTTGAATATCATACTGAGAACAGACAGTGTACAAAATAGTATAAATAATATGAAATATAAGTTATAGTCGGCGTCACAAAATTAGATTTTACATCTTATTTCGTTGAAAGAATGTTATTTATAGAAAACGATGTAGAATATAATTTATACATTGGGTTGAAAATAATATTAATTACTAAAAATGTTTTAAAATATCTATTTTTCTTTTTCAAACAAATTCTCTTGATTAGTATATCAAATATCATCTAGATTATGTAGAAGCAAACGACTAAAATGCTGTAAAATTTCTCACACAAAAATTATTATCAAATATCATATCAGTTAGTCTTATTTAACGTCGGGTGCTGTAAAATTGCATATATATTTTTTTTTTTTTTTTTTTATTTTTAAATATACATACATATATACATAAATGTATATATGTAGTATATATTAAGTGCACGTGGATACTCAGTCCATGGCACCGCCGATCAGTAATTTTATGTCAGATATACATATTATCCAGTTTATCATCAGTAATCAGTTACTGGTGTACATTGCTGATGGGAAAAATTTTTGATCGACTTGGGCAAGAATAGTGCGCTGGCTGGGGTTCGAACCGTGATCTCAAAGATCGCAAGACCGACACACACCCATGGAGGTTGATATCTCTCCGAACCATAACCCTAAACCACCGGACAAAATATTTAATAATAACTCAAACAAAGATGCAATAACATTAAAAAACCAAACCTCGGGCCCAAAATTTCTTATCATGAAAAGGGTTGACGCAGAGAAAACTCTGACCTCTGTATCACCCTTCTTAATTAAGAAATGTATAGACGGCACCATTAACGGAGAATTGAACCTCTGCAAAAAACTCAGAAACGGTACTTTACTTATACAAACTCGTAATATACAACAAGCAAATAAACTAATTAACATGAGAAAACTCACACCCGAAATTAACATACAAATAACTGAACATGAAAAATTAAATAATTGTAAAGGTATTGTATACAATATTGATCTTATCTACTTACAAGACGAAGAAATTTTAAACGAACTAAAAAATCAACATGTAATAGCAATCAAAAGAATTACAAAAAAAACACATACAGAAGAAAAACAAACTGGACTATTTATTTTAACTTTTTCCACACCAATCATTCCAAAAAAATCAAAATTGGATACGAAATAGTTGATGTAAGACACTACATCCCACCCCCACTAAGATGTTGGAAATGATTTCACTTTGGACATGTTACAGACGTGTGTAAAAAAAACAAAAAATGTATAAACTGTAATAGTGATTATCACTTCGAAGAAAATAATCCAACAAAACAAAAATGTGAATATACAGCCAATTGTTCAAACTGCTTATCAACCACACACAATGCTCTGTACAAATATTACCCAGTATATGTAAAAGAAAAAGAAATAATGAGAATCAAAACAACTGAACAAACAGACATTAAAACAGCTAGAACCATATTTGCAAGAAGAAACATATCAACAAACTATTACACTACGTACGCAGATCAAGTAAAAAATAACTCTCCCAACTCAACTAACAATATAAAATCAAATAATACAATAACTATCCACACAACCCAACCAACTAACAAAAACACAAACAACGAAAATCATATGATTCAATCACTTGAAAATAACACAAATAATCAATCGGAATTTTTCGCAATACCTTTGTCCAACAATAACACAACTGATAAGAGACAACTAAATCAGAACAATGACAATATCATGAATAAAAAATCGACTGAGAAAAGACCAGACAATATACTTATAATAAATGAAAATACTACAGACACTGGAATGGCAACAACTACAGATGATGATATTCCACCCACACCAAACTTACAGATTCATAATAAACAAAGAAAAAGAAGAGGGAAACAGAAGAAAGAGCTAGATACTCCAAGTCCAACATGCAAAGAAATTAAATTAAATTAACATCATACATAAAATAAAACAAATGACAGAAAAAATAAACATTTTAAATATAATACAGTGGAACTGCCATGGCCTTCTGACACACAAAGAAGATTTAAAAATGTTAATAAAGAAATATGAATCCAGTTTAATTTGCCTCCAAGAAACCAAAATCCATCATAATATTAAACCTACTTTTAATCACTACAATGTAGTCTACAAAAACAAAACTACAAATACAATAGCACACGGAGGAGTAGCAATTATGATTCCTGAAAATATAGAATATAAAGAAATAAAACTCAATACAAATCTTCAAGTTACAGCAATAACCATCTTTATTCCAATAAAGATGACAATAATTAACATATACCTCGATGCAAAAGTAAACCATACTGAAATAGACAATATCATAAAACAAATTAAAACACCATACATACTCTTGGGAGACATAAATGCCCAAAATACGTTATGGGGATCTAAAAATACTGATAAAAGAGGAAAATTTATCGAAAAATTTATAGAAAACAATAATTTATGCCTTATGAACAAAAAATGCAGCACTCATCTGAATTTCTCTTACAAAACATTTTCATCAATAGATTTAACCATATGCTCACAAATAATACAAAAACACTTCAACTGGATTATAGAAGACCATCTCTTTGGCAGCGATCACTTTCCTATAATAATAACATCTAAACTAAAGAAAATAGCTAACCAAAGAAGACAGACCTTCAACACCAAAAAAGCAAACTGGAACAAATTCCAATCTCTTATCAATTTCACAATGAACATCAACGATTTTAACAATACAAATGAATGCGAAAAATATATAACAAAAACCATCATAGAGGCAGCTAAATCAGTAATACCAATGACAAACGAAAACTTCAGAAAACCCAGAGTATCTTGGTGGAATAATGAAATTAATATTGCTATCAAACAAAAGAAAAGACAGCTAAATAAATATAAAAGAAGCATGTTACAACAAGATTTTCTAGAATACATAAAAATGAGACATAAAACTCGTCAACTCATCAGATATCACAAAAAGAAATCATGGGAAGAATACGTTTCCACAATAAACTCATCTACTCCATCTAAAGAAATCTTCCGTAAAATTAGAACTCTTGAAGGAAAAAATGGATACCACCAACTCACAACAATTAAAACAAACAACACGATCATAACAGACATCAATGAATTATGTAATTACGTTGCAAAAAACTTTCAAGATATATCTAGCAACACAAACTACACTGATTCATTCCGACAAATTAAAAGCATACATGAAAGAATTCCTATAAACATTTCTATGGACAATAATGAACCATACAACGAACCATTTAACACAACAGAACTAGAACACATAATAGATTACGTAAAAGGATCATCACCAGGTACAGATCTAATACATTATGATATGATAAAACATCTAAATCAACATAATAAACAATATCTTATACAATTTTTAAACCGTATTTGGATTGAAGGACCAATACCTACACCATGGAAAGAAGCAGTCGTAATTCCTGTCCTCAAACCCGGAAAAATAACAACAGACATAAATAATTACTGACCATCACTTAATTATTAATATCACTAACAAACGTTTTATGCAAATTATTCGAAAGAATGATCAACAAAAGATTAACATGGCACTTAGAATCACATCATAAAATGAACCCTAGACAATTTGGATTCAGGAAAAACCATAGTACAATAGATGCATTAAAGTTGTTACAATCTGAAATAATCAAAACATACAACGAAAAGAAATACTTGATAGCCATCTTCCTAGACATTGAAAAAGCATATGATAGAATCTGGAGAAGAAATATTCTTGATCAAATGGATAAACTAAATATAGCGGGAAATATGTTCAAATTTATTAAAGATTTCCTAGACAACCGAGAATTTAAAGTTTTAATCGGCAATAACTACTCGGACAAACATTCAATCGAGAACGGTATACCACAAGGTTCAGTGTTAAGCACCACTTTGTTCAATATAGGTATAAATGACCTACAAGACAACGTTCCCCTCCCAGCGAAACACATAGCATATGCAGATGATATTGTTATATACGTAACACACAAAAATCTTCAAGACGCCATAAATATAGTACAATCAACAATAAATAAAATCGCGAACTGGGCAAACAACAAAGGAATCAAAATATCAACACAAAAAACCAAATCTATGATTTTTACAAATAAACGAAAACTACCACAAATCAATAAAATTACACTTGACAACAAGGAAATAGATTACGTAAATGAGTTTAAATATTTAGGTCTTTCATTTGATCGCAAACTAACTTGGAAAAGCCATATCAAAGAGATAACAAATAAGTGTACCAAAAAAACAAACATTCTTAAAATACTCAGCCATACAAACTACGGATCAAACAGAAAAACATTAATAAAAATACTAAAATCAAATATTCTACCCATAATAGATTACGGCAGTTACATATATCAAACAATAAATAAAACGCTCTTCAAGAAATTAGATGTCATACTCAATAATGCTATTAGGATATGTACAGGAGCATTCAAAACAAGTCCAACTATCAGTATCCTAGCAGACTCCAACATCACACCTACAGAATTAAGACACGAGAAATTAAACCTTAGATACTTTTATAAAACATGTGCTAACAAAAACCACCCTTTACATCAAGAAACAACAACAGTGAACAATGCTGACAAAGAAACAAAATTTAAACCGTTGAGTAAAACAATGTACAACAAAGATAATATAGTTCTTCGTCTCAATAGATGTTCTTTTTAGTGTAAGTGGTAATTTTTCCAAAAACGACACACTTACATATATGATAAAGATCGAAAAAGCTTCATCAAAATCAAAAAAGTTTTTCAAAATTTTTCGAATTGCTTTTAGTTATGTACCCTGTACACAATTATAATCATTTCAATAAATTTGTATGACAGTCTGTGATATAATGGAATTGTTTTTGTAAATCGAGTTATCAAAACTAATTGTGTAGACGGACCATAGTGTTTCGAATTTGTTCTCATTTATTATAAATGTTTGCTCTCACAAATGAAATGAACACCTGTCAATGTTTTGCAGCACTAAACAATACACAATGCTATTTAAAATGTACTTGAATGTACATTTAATTCATATAATATTCCACACATATAAGTGTTATTTATATGTATTTGTATATTTTGAGTATTGAAAATAGAATAAATGAATATCATTGGCTGGAACATATAAATATAAATTTGAACATTTTTGAGAGATTTTGATCATATATATTTATTCTCCATGTATGGTTTATGCTCGTGCATAAGGATATATAAGAAACCATATTGAATTGAAGACGATCTCGTACACATACATACATAAAGCATATAACATGAATAAACAAGTTTGATATAACCAAAGACCGATATATAAAATATATTATATCATGGTATATTATATTGGTCTTTGGTATAACATTGAATGCGCGATGTAAAAACTAGTTCTAATACATACATAATAGACATGACATAGTAGACATTAATAACAACATGCTGCTTG
The DNA here is from genome assembly GCA_951394055.1 of Villa cingulata. Lineage (NCBI taxonomy): Eukaryota > Metazoa > Arthropoda > Insecta > Diptera > Bombyliidae > Villa > Villa cingulata. The sequence continues at coordinate 23,736,410 of OX596019.1, read as the reverse complement.
CTTATGCAGAATAGATAATAGTAAATACTATATGCAATGAATGTGCTGTTTATGCGATATACATGATTGTATGTAATATGTATACATCGTTTATATGGTATTTTGTATACATACATACAAGTGTAATTATAAAAATAGATTGTTCAATGATGTATATCAGGATCTATAATGTATATAGTATCAATGACCTTTCTTAACATATTTCTTTATGAAAATATTTGTGTGTAATGTTAAATATGAACCTTTTTGTTATTCATAGATATATGAATACAGTACATATTTGGTAATTACATATACACTTTCGCTATCAGCTGGTTTTTTACTCATAAAAAATTGAAAAGTCAACCTTTTTGCTTTTTTTTCAACTTTGGTTTGATTTCGGATTTATGAATATAATATAATAGTGGCTGTTTGTTGCGTGGAGTGGTGTGGGGGGTGGTGGGTGGTGATTACTCATGAGTAATTTTTCATTAGTAAGATTGAAAAATTTTATAGAATGAAAAATAAAATATAAATGAAAAAAAGAGAATTTTGGCAGGTGGGTGCGGGGATGCTAAAAGAGTATGAAAAGTGCTGTATAATTAGCGTCATTCGTTAACACTGATCAACATTTTTGAACTGAATTAAACTGATTTTTTCATATGCTCTTTTAACTATCTACCCACACTCTCCTACGCATCAAACTTTAACTATTATACTTTTTTCATAAATCCGAAGTTAAATGGAACATTTTGAGACTAGAATCATGAAGATTCATATATTTTTCGATTTTTAATGTTTAAAGAAAACTAGCTGACAGCGAAAGTTTATAATTACCGAATATTTATCAATTACACTGCAATCTGATGGTTTTCCTCTGAAAAGAATTAAATAACAATTTTGATAGGTAACAGGCCTCAAGCAAATATCCTTTTAAGATACCACAATATCTATATTTGAAGAATATATCATTCATTTACTACGTTACCACTATTATAAGTGCAAAATCCACTTTGATCGTGATCAAAATTTTTCTTCTGCTTTGCTATGACTTTCTTGGATATTTTTATACATAATTTGCATATTAATATTATACTTTATAAATCATATATAGTAATATATTTAATTTTAAAATTTTTAAATTTGAAAACTGTCTTCCAACTATAGTTAAACTAAAACTGGATGTACAGTATTGTTCACAACTACTTTTACACGGCATTTAATTTCTAATCAATTAATAATTGGAAATGCATCCTCGAAACATTATAAATCCATAAATTTGTTTAGTGTATACATATATAATTATAATAATAAATAATTAAATATAATATCAACTATTAAAATATTAAAATATTGTATAATTTCAACTGTATTAAAAGACGATTGATAATTCATCGCTTTTTTGTCCGAATTCATTAGGTTCATTTAAGTTCAAAACAAAGTTACATATATTTTATAGAAAAAAACAGAATTAAAAATACATGCAATTTTAAAACTTTTGTTCAAAAAAAATGCTGTATAAAAATATTTATGACTAATAGTGCTAATACTAAATGTCAGAGGCTATTCAAATTTCTGATAATATATTCTAAAGTATAGGCAGGTCAGATTAACTTCCTATTTTTTGCCAACTTAATGACCGCACCATGCAGAAATGACCAGTTCTTGCACTTTTTAAATGAATGGTTTAAGTTTTAAAATTTGGTTTAAGAATGATATTAAATAGTTGAGCTATCAATTTAATAGAAATGTTAAAATATAAAGGCAAATTTTGAATTCAAAAATCAAATAAGCAATTATAATTTACTATACGTAAACCTATTCCAAGTTATTTTCAAACATAATTTTTTGAATCACTACTGAAGATATTTTGATAATACGGATCTCCAAAATATTTCTAGGACTAGAATTATAGGCCCATTCTACTTAATAATTTATTTTCAAACAAACATACATGAAAAAAATTTGATTGCATTCAATCATAAAAATCCATAAATTTACAAATAATTTATTTTCGACTTCATGACATGTTGTTTATTATATATACCTATATATATATATAATATTTTTCAACCTACAAATGATTATCAATTTTCATTGAATCTAATTAAATGTTCATCAGCGCTAGTATTTAGAATGTTTTGAATATATACTTTATACCACACACAAAAAACATCAACGAAATAAAATTTAAAAATTTTGAAATAAATATTTTTAAGCTTTCTGTTTTTAAAAAATATTGTAAATAATTTAAAATTCATTATCCTCAAGATTTAGGAACTAGATCTAGTTAGAAAAAAAATTGACTCAGTCTATAAAAAAATTTGGTAATTCACAAAACACCTGATTTTTAAATTTCTATATTATGATCATAAATCAGAATAATACCACAGAGTAAAATAACTATATATCGTTATTTAGGTCTGTGATAATACTTTATTTTTTTAGAAGTCCTAAGGCCCAAACATTAAAAAAGATATTCTTTCAAAATTTCAAGAAGAAATTCAATTCACGGGATATGATAATATATAATTGTATCTTGCATTCATAAGTCAATGAACTCAAAAACATAACAAAATAAAACCATAATATATCCAAATGTATACATATATTATGTATAATCAAAGATACTATATACTATCACAGATAAGTGTATCTGATCTGTGATACTATGTAAAAACATATTTATATGTATTTATATAGTATCTCTGGTATAATGCTACAGCAGTTATAATGTATGCATATACGTAAAAACCTCTGTTGCCAAATATTCTACAATCCTACATCAGAAAATAATGTAAACCTATACAAGTAATACATATAATCAAAGACCATATAAATGTATAGAGTACAGTACAAATGCTACAGTAATTATAATGTATGCATAGGCATACGTAAAAACCTCTGTTGCTAAATATTCTACAATCCTACATCAGAAAATAATGTGAACCTATACAGGTAATACATATAACCAAAGACCATATAAATGTATATATTTATATGGTCTTTGATATAAATACAATTCTATATATGTATTTCAATTAGAAGTAGTAGTAGTAATTTATGTCAGATCATATAGCACGCGACAAGGAATATTAACATAACAACACATACATACATATATAAAAATACATGAAATATGAAATACCTCCTTTCTCAAGTCATTCATATATTAAATACGACGATCAACTCAACAATAAAAAAAAAATTTGAAACAGCCCTATTGTCAATTGTTGTATTCTAAAGCATTTGCGTACAAAATATCCATTTATTTTTACTTATTCAAGTATAATATCATATCAAGGGCGCGTTCATAAACGTTACTATAGTTAACTATAGTTATCATTTGTTGTTCAAAATGGTGGTGGCATAGTAAAACATAACTACCAACATGAATTTTTAGCGTTCATAAACATCTGTAGTAAAGTAAATTTTTAACTATTTGATGTCAAAAACTAACCCTTCTCGAGAGCATGGTTAACGATAGTAACGATAGTAAGCCCTTAAGTGGTAATGACATTGACAATAAAAAAATCGTTTGTAATTTAATTTTTTGTTGTGAATTGTGAAAATTTCAATTTAATTAATTTGAAATTAATTAATTTTGTTTTAAACTTCATTTGTAAAAAATAATTAATTTTTGACAAACAAAAAATATAAAAATTATAATATGTAAAAATTTTTTAAACTTGACTTGACAGCTGAATGATAATTTATTGCTACTACTATGGTAAAAATGGCGTTCAAAAACCACTTGAAGTTAACATAACTATGGCTGTAGTATAACATAACTTTGCTTAAACTATACTACACCATGACTATGGTTAAAGTAATGTTCATGAACGCACCCCAAATAAGTGATGGTACCACTCAAAACCATATAAAATTTAGTAAACCAGTCATGCAACTCACAAACTAATTCTTCTATATAAATATTCTTATTTTTCTCTCATATTTACATCCCTCCTGAATTATAAACTTTCGCTCTTTTTCGATACTGTTTCGAAAAACTTTTTCGATCTTTATTTTTGGCAAACATACAAACATTTAAATAAAAAAAATGAAATGGTTCATCTAGTAGGACTGTATTATCTTTGATGTACAACCATAGAATAATAAAGCTACGCATAAAGAATTCTCAAAGCATAGGACAAAGATAATATAGTTCTTCGTCTCAATAGATGTTCTTTTTAGTGTAAGTGGTAATTTTTCCAAAAACGACACACTTACATATATGATAAAGATCGAAAAAGCTTCATCAAAATCAAAAAAGTTTTTCAAAATTTTTCGAATTGCTTTTAGTTATGTACCCTGTACACAATTATAATCATTTCAATAAATTTGTATGACAGTCTGTGATATAATGAATTGTTTCTGTAAATCGAGTTATCAAAACTAATTGTGTAGACGGACCATAGTGTTTCGAATTTGTTCTCATTTATTATAAATGTTTGCTCTCACAAATGAAATGAACACCTGTCAATGTTTTGCAGCACTAAACAATACACAATGCTATTTAAAATGTACATTTAATTCATATGATATTCCACACATATAAGTGTTATTTATATGTATTTGTATATTTTGAGTATTGAAAATAGAATAAATGAATATCATTGGCTGGAACATATAAATATAAATTTGAACATTTTTGAGAGATTTTGATCATATATATTTATTCTCCATGTATGGTTTGTGCTCGTGCATAAGGATATATAAAGATCCATATTGAATTGAAGACGATCTCGTACACATACATACATAAAGCATATAACATGAATAAACAAGTTTGATAATAACCAAAGACCGATATATAAAATATATTATATCATGGTATATTATATTGGTCTTTGTTATAACATTGAATGCGATGTAAAAACTAATTCTAATACATACATAATAGACATGACATAGTAGACATTAATAACAACATGCTGCTTGCTTATGCAGAATAGATAATAGTAAATACTATATGCAATGAATGTGCTGTTTATGCGATATACATGATTGTATTTAATATGTATACATCGTTTATATGGTATTTTGTACACATACATACAAGTGTAATTATAAAAATAGATTGTTCAATGATGTATATCAGGATCTATAATGTATATAGTATCAATGACCTTTCTTAACATATTTCTTTATGAAAATATTTGTGTGTAATGTTAAATATGAACCTTTTTGTTATTCATAGATATATGAATACAGTATTTGGTAATTACATATATACACTTTCGCTATCAGCTGGTTTTTTACTCATAAAAAATTGAAAAGTCAACCATTTTGCTTTTTTTCAACTTTGGTTTGATTTCGGATTTATGAATAGAATATAATAGTGGCTGTTTGATGCGGGGAGTGTTGTGGGGGGTGGTGGGTGTTGATTACTCATGAGTAATTTTTCATTAGTAAGATTGAAAAATTTTATAGAATGAAAAATAAAATATAAATGAAAAAAAGAGAATTTTGCCAGGTGGGTGCGGGGATGCTAAAAGAGTATGAAAAGTGCTGTATAATTAGCGTCATTCGTTAATACTGATCAACATTTTTGAACTGAATTAAACTGATTTTTTCATATGCTCTTTTAACTATCTACCCACACTCTCCAACGCATCAAACTTTAACTATTATACTTTTTTCATAAATCCGAAGTTAAATGGAACATTTTGAGACTAGAATCATGAAGATTCATATATTTTTCGATTTTTAATGTTTAAAGAAAACTAGCTGACAGCGAAAGTTTATAATTACCGAATATTTATCAATTACACTGCAATCTGATGGTTTTCCTCTGAAAAGAATTAAATAACAATTTTGATAGGTAACAGGCCTCAAGCAAATATCCTTTTAAGATACCACAATATCTATATTTGAAGAATATATCATTCATTTACTACGTTACCACTATTATAAGTGCAAAATCCACTTTGATCGTGATCAAAATTTTTCTTCTTCTTTTGCTATGAGTTTCTTAGATATTTTTATACATAATTTGCATATTAATATTATACTTTATAAATCATATATAGTAATATATTTAATTTTAAAATTTTTAAATTTGAAAACCGTCTTCCAACTATAGTTAAACTAAAACTGGATGTACAGTATTGTTCACAACTACTTTTACACGGCATTTAATTTCTAATCAATTAATAATGGGAAATGCATCCTCGAAACATTATAAATCCATAAATTTGTTTAGTGTATACATATATAATTATAATAATAAATAATTAAATATAATATCAACTATTAAAATATTAAAATATTGTATAATTTCAACTGTATTAAAAGACTATTGATAATTCATCGCTTTTTTGTCCGAATTCATTAGGTTCATTTAAGTTCAAAACAAAGTTACATATATTTTATAGAAAAAAACAGAATTAAAAATACATGCAATTTTAAAACTTTTGTTCAAAAAAAATGCTGTATAAAAATATTTATTACTATAATAATGCTAATACTAAATGTCAGAGGCTATTCAAATTTCTGATAATATATTCTAAAGTATAGGCAGGTCAGATTAACTTCCTATTTTTTGCCAACTCCATGACCGCACCATGCAGAACTGACCAGTTCTTGCACTTTTTAAATGAATGGTTTAAGTTTTAAAATTTGGTTTGAGAATGATATTAAATAGTTGAGCTATCAATTTAATAGAAATGTTAAAATACAAAGGTAAATTTTGAATTCAAAAATCAAATAAGCAATTATAATTTACTATACGTAAACCTATTCCACGTTATTTTCAAACATAATTTTTTGAATCACTACTGAAGATATTTTAATAATACGGATCTCCAAAATATTTCTAGGACTAGAATTATAGGCCCATTCTACTTAATAATTTATTTTCAAACAAACATAAATGAAAAAAATTTGATTGCATTCAATCATAAAAATCCATAAATTTACAAATAATTTATTTTCGACTTCATGACATATTGTTTATTATATATACCTATATATATATAATATTTTTCAAGCTACAAATAATTATCAATTTTCATTGAATCTAATTAAATGTTCATCAGCGCTAGTATTTAGAATTTTTTGAGTATATACTTTATACCACTCACAAAAAACATCAACGAAATAAAATTTAAAAATTTTGAAATAAATATTTTTAAGTTTTCTGTTTTTAAAAAATATTGTATATAATTTAAAATTCATTATCCTCAAGATTTAGAAAAATATATATATTTGTAAATTATGTTCCATATTAATTTGAAAATATCAATTTTTATCTATATAGTTAGAAAAAAAATTGACTCAGTCTATAAAAAAATTTGGTAATTCACAAAACACATGATTTTTCAATTTCTATATTATGATCATAAATCAGAATAATACTTTATTTTTTCAGAAGTCCTAAGGCCTAAACATTAAAAAAGACATTCTTCAAAAATTTCAAGAAGAAATTCAATTCACGGGATATGATAATATATAATCGTATCTTGCATTCATAAGTCAATGAACTCAAAAACATAACAAAATAAAACCATTATATATCCATATGTATACATATAGAATTTTAAATTAGGTAATGTGGAAGGATTATGAGAAATTATTTTTAATATTTCAAAAAGAACACAACAATTTTATTAATATTTTATACTTAAAGAAAATATGAAAACATAATATAGAATGGAAAAAGAAATTTATACTTATCTCAAAATTATATTTATCAAGTATAATCGTATGATGTATGTACTATGTACTATCCAAAAACTTCACTTCTTTCCACGTCTACGGCTAATTAGTAAAGAGGCCGATTAAAAGCATTTTATTTTCTACGTACTACGTATTTTTTAATTGTTATAAGTACATCATACGATTTTACTTTTACATAAAAATGGTACATATAATTAGATCACATGATATATAATTCAAGTATATAATTCAAGTTCAAGTTACCATCAGTTAATTTTCAATAAAAAAATTAAGAGAGAGAGATTAAGCAAATTCATATCATTCAATATAATATAATACATATTTTATAAATTTAAAAATTAATATTCATGAGAGTAATCACTGATAATAAGTATGTAATACTTAATAATAAAATAATGGTAACTTGTTACAATAATATTTTATATTATTTTATGGTTAGTACATATAGCTATTATGATATCCCACTCGGCCATACTGCAGTGTCTTCAGTCCCGGAAGACAGTTAAGATTAGGATTATGCAAGATTAGAGTTATCATCATCTTCTTCTGAATCTGCTGTAAAATATTCTTCTTCGGCATCTGAACTGCTCCACGGCTTCATCTTTTCTGCGCTGGTATCAGTGGTTTTTGGACCATCATGATCCCCTTCCTTTTGTACTTTATAACGATCAAATTCTTTGAGAGCAACTACTCGATATGGTCCTAGAAATCTTGGTCGAATTTTTAGTCCAGTTCCAAATTGTACTCTCTCTATTGCTACCAGATCACCTATTTTATATTTTCTTGCTTCTTTTCTACGTCTGTTAAATGTTCGTTTATTCTCTTCCTGGATTTCTGCTATATGTTTTCTGGCATTTTCTCGTTCCTCCTGACGTTTTTCTTCAAAGGACTTAATATATTCTTCTTCGATGATTTCCATAATTCTTAAATCATTTTTAGTCCTCATTTAGTCATCCTGTTAGTAATTTGAATGGTGTAGTTCTTATAGCGCGATGATATGTAGAATTTATCATTTGTTGTACAGGTTTTACATAATTGTACCACTTCTCGTTGTCATTCAAAGAAAGTTTTGTGAGAGCCGAAATCACAACTGAATGAGTTCTCTCGATTTGTCCGTTACCTCGTGGAACACCAGCAGTGATAAAATGCAATTTGATGAAATGTTCTTGACAGTAATCTTGAAATTGTTTTGATGTGAAAGCACCCCCTTTGTCAGCTATTATTCTTTCTGGGTAACCAAACGTTTCTGATATGATTTCTAGTTTCTGCGTAGCTTCTTCATTATTTAATGTTTTCGTTGGAAAGAGCCATAAGAATTTAGAAAATCCGTCTATAACAGCAAATATGTACTTGTAGTCTTTTCTGGTCGTCTGTAGTGGCCCAAGATGATCTACGTGAAATGTTTGAAGTGGAGCTTCTCCCTTCGGGATTGGATGTAATAAGCACTCTGCTTTACCAGATTTCCGTTCTGCCAGAATACATCTTACACAGTTCGCTATATATCTGTTAATTCTTCGCTGCAAATTTGAAATATAAAAGTCGTTCTCGATGATCTCTTAAGTGAGTTTAGACTGCTTGATATGTCAAATATGATTTGGTTTGATTTGTGTCAAAAATGTTATCAGATGGTGTGCAGCCATGTGAACATATCATATTTGACATATCAAATCATGTCGAGTTCGACATTTTGGAATTAGAACATGCTCTAATTCAATTTGACTTGGGTTTGACTTTTTATTTTGCTATTTCCAGATTTTCAATCAAAGGATACAGGTAAAATTAAAATTTTAACGTTTTGTGAATAATTAATTATTTCTGCAACACTTTTATAGATTTCTTTCACATTTATAGAAAAATATATTTTAAAATGGAGATATCTTCACCAAAAAATAATAACTTTTAGCATGCATTTCAAATCGTTTGCAACTGACAGTTCAATGTTATGTTTGACAAATCAAATGGTGTGAAAACATATAAACAAATGGAAATGACTCTTGTCGTAGCAAATCATAAGCTACGTCATTTTCATGTCGAATCACAAATCATGTTTGACATATCAAGCAGTCTAAACTCACTTTAATGGAAATGTCCTCTTTCATGTACTTCTTTTATTATTTGGGTTATCATGGCTTCTGGAACTACAAATAAAAATTTATTATTTATATTTTTACAAAGAATTTCATTATTTATAATATAATCTTTATATGGTTTTTCTCGTAGAATTTCAATAATTGCTGATAAGTTTTCGTCTTTTCCCTGTGCGTCTGATAATCTCTTTAAAAATTCATTTTTCCTGTAAATGCACATTACAATAGGGTTTCGGCTTAAAGCATCAACGTGCCTCATCTTACTGCCGGCTCTATGTTCTATCTCGTAGTCAAATTCTTCCAGCATCAGAGCCCATCTTGCAACTCTAGTGATTAAATCCTTCTTTTTCATCGTGCATTCGAACGCCTTACAATCGGTGACTAATTTGAACTTCTGACCAAGTAAATATGTTCGAAATTTTCGTAATGCTGCTACAATAGCTAATACCTCTAGTTCATAAGAACTATATTTCCTTTCAGCGTCTGTAGTTTTTTTACTGGCGTAATGAACTGGATGTAGAAGACCATTTTCTGCATTTCTTTGCAGCAGTACTGCACCGTAACCATCCTGCGATGCATCCGTGTGTAACTCTGTTTCTACTCCGTATGAAAATATTCTTAAAGTGGGTTTTTTGGCCAATGCTTGCTTCAGGTCATTAAATGCTGCTAGTTCTACATCACCGATTCGGAAATATACTGTCCTCTTCAATAATTCAGTTAGTGGTCGAGCTCTGATCGCAAAATTCGGTATGAACTTTCGAAAATAATTAGCTAAACCTAAAAAACTCTGTAACTGTTTACTCGTAGTCGGTGTCGGAAAGTTTAGCACTGCTTTGCTTTTTGATGCAGACGGCGAATTGCTACCATTATGAATGCGATGTCCAAGATATTCAATGTCATTTTGTAAAAATTGACACTTCTTCCATTTAATTCGCAGGCCATTTTTAGCAGCTACTTCTAGCACCATTTGCAATCGGTCGATACCTTCCTCTACTGTCTGTGACGGTATAATGATATCATCGATGTATACTACAATGAAACCATTTTTAATTAAATCTTTTAAAATAAAGTTTATATATTTTTGAAACACGCTAGGCGAGTTACAAAGCCCAAATGGAACTTTCATGAATTCGTATTGTCCGCAATGTACCACAAAAGAAGTATATTTCCTGCTAGTCTCTTCTATTGGTACATGGAAAAACCCGTTTTCCAAATCCAGCGTAGTGAAAAATTTAGCTGGTTGTAGCTTGTCTATCTGTTCTTCAATATTAGGTATTGGATACCTGTCCTTGATTATTTTCTTATTTACACCTCGATAATCAACACATAGCCGATATGAACCATCCTTCTTTTTAACGAGCACAACTTGGCTTGCATAGTCGGATGAACTTTCTCTAACAATACCTTCGTCTAACCATTGATTTATTTGTTGTTCGATTACCTTCTGTTCACTCGGAGGAAATCGTCTCGGTGGTCTATAAACCGGTTCATCATCTATAGTAGTTATTTTCATACATATCGGCGATTCTTTTGGTGACTCCGGTGAGTAATTTTTTATTAACGACGCTACTTCATCTCTATTTTCTTTTTGCAGGGTATTAAAACCAGGTAGATCTTCATATTCTTCAGCTTCAGCTTCGATCATAGTCAAAAAACATGTAGATTCCTCGTTGTCCTGATTTGGGGTTCTAATGTTCTCATTATTCTTTTTAATATAAATATTACCTTTAATTATGCTGATGTTTGCTTGTTTTAAAAGGTTCATTCCAAGAATCATATCTGGTTTGAGGTAGATATCCTTCACCACATGTACTTCAACGTCTTGGTATACATCTTCATTGATTTCTATCGTAAGGAAACATGATCCCTTAGTAGTTACGCTAGTACCTAAACCTGATATAACTATAGGCGAATTTCTGAAATTAAAATGAGGATTTGAATTAATTGAATTTAGATGATCTTCTTTGATGACACAAATATCACTTCCAGTATCTATCAAACACTGAATAGTTATGCCATTAATTTTAGCGTTAATACACATATTGTCTTTCACTGTTTCTATATGATTCACTGATTTACGCGTATTGTAACTATTACTACCATTTCTATGAACAGACGCAAGTTCTTCCTTACAATCTGGTTTTTTATGTCCAAATTTATTACATCTGAAGCACTTCGGACCCTTATCTCTGTTTGGACATGAATGAAATTCATGCTCAATAGAACCGCAATTAAAGCAACGACGTTGATTCGATCGATTACCGTTATTTAATCTGGTTTTTTCGTTCATTTTCTTTTCATTATTTGGTTTCACATTTTCACTTTTCTTTGCCTTTTCGTATATTAATAACTTTTCTTTTAATTCTACTATATTACTTGCACCGAATAAAATCATCTTATTGTTTACCGAATCTTTAATACCGTCTATTATGTAACTTATCACAGAAGGTTCTTCTACTTCGGCTTGTGACGCGATATCGAGCATGCAATATAAGTACTCACGAAATGATTCGTCATTATTTTTCCGCCTTTCACGTAATTTATTATGCACTTCAGCACTAGTTATTTTTGACTGGAATTCTCTATACAAAGCATTTTTTAACTCATTGTAATTTAAAGGCCTAGCCTCACAATCAATAAATAATTTTGCAGCCCCGATTAATGATCTTTTACAAAAAATAAATTTTTCCAATTCATTCCACCGAAATACATCTGCATACTGTTCAAACTCTCTTAACCATTTTTTAACACTTGGGAAATCTGAACCGGAGAACTTTCTGATCACCCCTTCGGCATCTACAAAATTAATTTTTGAAGGACCGTTTTCATTACCGCATGCAAAATCGATACGATTACTACCACCATCGAATACGGAATCAGCTACAGAACTACTATTCTGCAGATTTTTTCGTCTCCTTGCACTCATTTTGATACGAATTGTTACGTAATTTTCTACTTCACTTTAATTATTCCCCGTAAAATAAAGCTTTATTTCTACACTCCACGTTTAGGTATTATTTAATACTCTTTAAGATTACAGATTATTCCACTAAATACACGCGTTAAAATAAAATTTAATTCAAGCCAACTTGGAAAATTTCCTTTGTCCACGTTAAATTACTTTTTTATTTACCCTCGTTCGTTTTTTTTTTTTACTTGTCCACGTTTATACACCGATTAAACATATCAGTAAAATGCTCTTGCTAATGTTTTTTTTTTTATATAACAAATGTAACTATAAAATAGTTGAAACAATCAGAATTTCTACTACTAGAAATTTCCAAATGAAATCTTCACAAACTTCGTAAAACACGTTAATTTTCTTTAGCCACACAAAAAAAAATTATATGTAATGTAATTTTCTTTGTTCGTAATCACTATTAAAGTGTGTGTTCGATCACGTGATTATACAGTTATGCCCTTGTACCGTAATTTACTTTAATTACACGACTTTAAATATTTAAATATATGTAAATTAGGCACTTCACGACTTAAATAAATGAAATTATAACAATTTTTAAAATTCAAATACTTTCTTTTTCTTCAATTCACGTATTAAATGTTAATAAAATATTTTCTCATAATTTCAATAATCCACATCCCGGTTGAGCCCCCATATAGAATTTTAAATTAGGTAATGTGGAAGGATTATGAGAAATTATTTTTAATATTTCAAAAAGAACACAACAATTTTATTAATATTTTATACTTAAAGAAAATATGAAAACATAATATAGAATGGAAAAAGAAATTTATACTTATCTCAAAATTATATTTATCAAGTATAATTGTATGATGTATGTACTATGTACTATCCAAAAACTTCACTTCTTTCCACGTCTACGGCTAATTAGTAAAGAGGCCGATTAAAAGCATTTTATTTTCTACGTACTACGTATTTTTTAATTGTTATAAGTACATCATACGATTTTACTTTTACATAAAAATGGTACATATAATTAGATCACATGATATATAATTCAAGTATATAATTCAAGTTCAAGTTCAAGTTACCATCAGTTAATTTTCAATAAAAAAATTAAGAGAGAGAGATTAAGCAAAGTCATATCATTCAATATAATATAATACATATTTTATAAATTTAAAAATTAATCTTCATGAGAGTAATTACTGATAATAAGTATGTAATACTTAATAATAAAATAATGGTAACTTGTTACAATAATATTTTATATTATTTTATGGTTAGTACATATAGCTATTATGATATCCCACTTACATATATTATGTATAATCAAAGATGCTATATACTATCACAGATAAGAGTATCTGATCTGTGATACTATGTAAAAACATATTTATATGTATTTATATAGTATCTCTGGTATAATGCTACAGCAGTTATAATGTACGCATACGTAAAAACCTCTGTTGCCAAATATTCTACAATGCAACATCAGAAAATAATGTAAACCTATACAAGTAATACATATAATCAAAGACCATATAAATGTATAGAGTACAGTACAAATGCTACAGTAATTATAATGTATGCATACGTAAAAACATCTGTTGCCAAATATTCTACAATCCTACATCAGAAAATAATGTAAACCTATACAAGTAATACATATAATCAAAGACCATATAAATGTATAGAGTGCAGTACAAATGCTACAGTAATTATAATGTATGCATACGTAAAAACCTCTGTTGCTAAATATTCTACAATGCTACATCAGAAAATAATGTAAACCTATACAAGTAATACATATAATCAAAGACCATATAAATGTATAGAGTGCAGTACAAATGCTACAGTAATTATAATGTATGCATACGTAAAAACCTCTGTTGCTAAATATTCTACAATCCTACATCAGAACAGAAAATAATGTAGATCTATACAAGTAATACATATAACCAAAGACCATAATTGTATATATTTATATGGTCTTTGATATAAATAAAATTCTATATATGTATTTCAATAATAGTAGTAGTAGTAATTTATGACAGATCATATAGCACGCGACAAGGCATATTAACATAACAACACATACATACATATATAAAAATACATAAAATATGAAATACCTCCTTTCTCAAGTCATTCATATATTAAATACGACGATCAACTCAATACAATAAAAAAAAAATTGAAACAACCCTATTGTCAATTGTTGTATTCTAAAGCATTTGCGTACAAAATATCCATTTATTTTTACTTATTCAAGTATAGTATCATATCAAGGGTGCGTTCATAAACGTTACTATAGTTAACTATAGTTATCATTTGTCGTTCAAAATGGTGGTGGCATAGTAAAACATAACTACCAACATGAATTTTTAGCGTTCATAAACATCTGTAGTAAAGTAAATTTTTAACTATTTGATGTCAAAAATTAACCCTGCTCGAGAGCATGGTTAACGATAGTAACGATAGTAAGCCCTTAAGTGGTAATGACATTGACAATAAAAAATCGTTTGTCATTTAATTTTTTGTTGTGAATTGTGAAAATTTCAATTTAATTTATTTGAAATTTATTAATTTTGTTTTAAACTTCATTTTTAAAAAATAATTAATTTTTGACAAACAAAAAATATAATAATTATAATATGTAAAAATTTTTTAAACTTGACTTGACAGCTGAATGATAATTTATTGCTACTACTATGGTAAAAATCGCGTTCAAAAACCACTTGAAGTTAACATAACTATGGCTGTGGTATAACATAACTTTGCTTAAACTATACTACACCATGACTATGGTTAAAGTAATGTTCATGAACGCACCCCAAATAAGTGATGGTACCACTCAAAACCATATAAAATTTAGTAAACCAGTCATGCAACTCACAAACTAATTCTTCTATATAAATATTCTTATTTTTCTCTCATATTTACATCCCTCCTGAATTATAAACTTTCGCTCTTTTTCGATATTGTTTCGAAAAACTTTTTCGATCTTTATTTTTGGCAAACATACAAAAATTTAAATAAAAAAAATGAAATGGTTCATCTAGTAGGACTGTATTATCTTTGGCATAGGAGCAACTGGCGACCACTTATTGCATTCCACAGATTGAGATCGCATCGCCAGAATTCGTTAGATTTTAAATATCTTCCACAGAATTTCAAATTTTTAAAATCAAGTTTTAAAAGCACAAAAATTTGTGGATTGCAATGGCTAAATAGCTTTATATCCTTAATATCTTAATATCTTATATCTTATATTATTGTACACATGCAATAGCAAGTGTTATTGGTGTTATACAAAATATGTATGTATTGTATATTATGATCTCATTCTACCTACATGAATCTAGTTTTGATTTTTTTTGTATGAATGTGTGTCATATTGGTGCTATGTATGTATTCAATACTTTTCCCTTATCTTTTATATTTTTATGAAGACAAAAATATTTTATTTCTTGAAATTATATTTGAATGCTTGTACATTGCTAATGGAATATATGTATGCATACAAACAAACTGCATAAACGAACTATATATGAAGATCATTTAGAAGAAGGATAGTGTAGTTTATAATTAGCGTGCATATGTACATATTATATGTATATACTGTACATACATTGAGTTTAGGTACTGAAGATTGGTGTAGATTTTAATTGTTATGTGCAAATATACACATATTATATATGTGTGTGTATAGCCAGAAACAACTTATAACAAGTTGTTTTATAAGTTGTCTCTGGTATAGTTACATATATTATTACACTACACTATTTTCGTATTCCTTTTTTATTTTCAGGATTTAAAATTCAATGAAAATAAAAATTTGTAAATTTTCTAGATTATCAGATTTGAAATATGTACTAAAATGATTGTAATAAAAACCGTTAACTGATAAATCTTTTTCTTGTTATGATTATATAATTTAGTTTAGCTTGTCTTTTAAATAATAAGTAAAAAATAACAGTTAAATCGATTCAGATTTTCTCACAATTAAAAAAAAATACTAAATATCAAGTAAAAAAATGGAAAAAAACAAAAAGAAACAACAAATGAAAAAAGGAAATTGTAATAAACCTTTTCAAAAACAAAAAATCATACAGAGAAATCGAAAAAATATTTTAAAAGATTATATTCTACTGTTAAAAATATTGTAGACAGGTTTGATCCAAGAAAAACTGTTGAAAATGCGTTAAGAAATAGTGGACCGAAGTATTAAACTATTTTCTGTGTACTTAGTTATATTCTATATTTTTTTTTGTTATCATTCCTTTTTAACCTGATGCTGATAACAATAATAACACCTATATCATTCTTCATACCATCAAATATAACATGACTGCAAACTGAATAATGTATTCATGAATTAAAACATGAAAAAAAATATCAAAGACTGAATTAGTGATCAATTTCTTATCTATTAAATAAAAATACGTACAAACATGTATGTAAAATTTCCTGGAACCATAAAAAAGTCAAGTGTTAAAGATATAATTTTCATACATAGGAAATGCAATACAATATATACAAACAAATAACAAAACCTGAAAAAGTCAAAGACTTGTGATAGACAAAAAAAAAAAATAATGAGAACGAAATAGCAAAAAGTAAGAACATTTAAATTTCTAACTTCATATTTTATACCTTACTTCATGGCACGCGCATTTAATCATAAAATCATAAAAGATATAGCATAAGCAAATTTATCTTTCAGCTATGCTATACAATACATATATACATACAAATAATATGTACATATTCACTCTAATTATAAACTACACTATCCTTCTTCTAAAAGATCTTCATATATTGTTCGTTTATATGTAGTTTGTTTGTGTGTATATATATTCCATTAGCAATGTACAAACATTCAAATATAATAATTTAAAGAAATAAAATATTTTTGTCTTCATAAAAATATAAAAGATAAGGGAAAAGTATTGAATACATAGCACCAATAGCACCAATATGACACACATTCATACAAAAAAAATCAAAACCAAATTTTCATGTATAAGTAGAAAGAGACCATATACATATATATAACATAACATGCATTTGCATGCATATACGAATATTGCATATACAACACTAACTATTGCCTTTCTTCTTTCTTATTGCATATACAATATCAAAAAATATTAAGGATATAAAAAGCTACAAAGCTATTTAGCCATTGCAATCCACAAATTTGATTTAAAAACTTTATTTTTAAAAATTTGAAATTTTGTGGAATATAACGAATTCTGGCGATGCGATCTCGGCGATGCTATCGTAGAATTGGTCGCCAGAAATTTACATTGTATGAGAATTCTTTATGCGTAGCTTTATTATTCTATGGTACAACACAACAGTCAAATATAACCTACCTCACCCGGAACAAGTCAAAGTAATCATGAATAACCAACACCCACCTTGGCAAAGAAAAAACTTATTCTTCGATTTTACACTCCATAATCACATGAAACAAAATACGCCTAAAGAAATATATAAGCAAAAACTTTTGGATCTACTAAACTCAAAATATTTAAATTACTATAAAATATACACAGACGGCTCCATAATCAATGAAAAATCAGGATTCGCTTTACTTCTTCAAGACAAAAAAGAACAATTCAGATTGTATGATGAAATAAACATCTGCAACGCCGAGTTATACGCCATAAAAACTGCAATAGAAAAATCATCTTCAATAGAAAATAATAATATCTTAATACTAACAGATTCACTAAGTGCCATAGACATTTTATTTAAAATATATTCAAACCACCCTATTGCAATAGATATACATAACATAACACACAAATTCATCAACAAATCATACACCATCATCTGGATTCCTAGTCACTGCGGAATTCTTCCCAATGAAGAAGTGGATAAACTAGCCAAAAAAGCTACGAGAATGAAAACTGACCCAAATCATAAAATAATATATAAAGACATTCACAACCAAATTAATAAGAAAATAAATACTCACTTTCAAACTATATGGAACTCAATAAACAACAACAACCTTAAAGAACACATGAAGATAATAACACCCTGGAAAAATATTAACAACATGAACAGAAAAGAAGCCAGTGTAATTACCAGAATTAGGATTGGACACACTAACCTTACACATATTCATCACATAAACAAGTCACCCAAACCAAAATGTATAATACATGCAATAGCGATCTGGATATCAAACATATTTTTAATGACTGCCAGGCTTACCGAAACCTTAGAAAAAAACATAAAGTAAACTACTCCACACTAGGAAAAGATGACATCGTCAGCATGAAACAAATTATAAACTTTCTGAAGGACATAAAAATATTCCATAAAATATAATAAAAATTAAAAACAATAAATAATGTAAAATTTAAAGGTCCGAAATGACAGAAAAACTGTTCAGAGACCTAATAAAAAAAAAAAAAAAAAAAAAAATTATTCAAACATGCAAAATAAAAATGCAAATATGTAATAGGGTATTTGTTGAATCGTCATTCAACATTTTTATAAATCTGAAAAAAAAAGAAAGAAAAAAAAATAAAGGTATTAAAAATTAAAAATTAAATAAATAATAATAATAACAAATAAATTAATTAATATAAATAACACAAACAGAACAACACAAAAAATAAACAAACAACATAACCAAAACATATCACATATAACATAATACTTAACATACCACAACATAAGTATAACATTAATATGCACAAAACATATAACACAGAAGTATACACAACATAAAAACTGTCTATAAACATAGCACACAAAACAAAACAAAACTATTCACATTACACAAATATATAACATAAAAATTTATGAACACAACATCACAACACTGATATCACAAACATTTATCACAATAAACATAATAAACAAATTATTACTTGCACAAAACAACTAGCACGACACTGAATCATTAATTTAAAAATAAAACAGAAAATATAAAAAAAAAATATCACAAAACATTGAACACAAAATACTTAATTGAACTACACACTAGCACTACACTTTCATTTTATATAAACAATGAACACTAACAAAAATAAAAACATTGGAAATGGAATACATATAATATATATATATATATATATGTATATATGTAGTAGTTAGAAAATTCCAATTGTATCATTATTATTAGTAATTGATTTGTTAATTTTTCTCGAATTATATGTTTTGTTTCAAATTATCTTTATATACCGTTTATTTAACTAATATAAATTAACATGTAGTAGTTAGAAATCTGTAGAATATTCCAATTGTATCATTATTTTAGTAATTGAATTGTTAATTTTTCTAGAATCATATGTTTTAAATAATCTTTATATACTAAGTTACCGTTTATTTAACTAATATAAATTAACATCAGTCAGTCAACAGGCAGGTAGTATTTTTTCTAACAAAGCCGTGGACGTGGTGATTAAATTGTTAATTTTAAAAGTAGTACGTAGTACTGATTAAATTATAACTAAGTAAAGTAGTTAGTTAAATTTGAAAATTGTTAAAATTTAAATAATTCAGTTTGTGAAAGTGAATTTTGAATTAAAATAAAAACCTAAAAAATATATTCAAAACTAATATATTTTTTATTTTCTACATGGGGGCTCAACAAATTCGAGTATAAAAGTGAAAATTTTGGTTTAATTTTACAAATTAAAAAAAAATTTTTCAAACAAATTACATTTTTCTACATAACATATTTTTCTATAAATTTGAAAAAATAAAATTTGATTGTTTTAAATTTGTACAATAAATAAAAATTTTTTTCTAGCAATAAGAGTTTCATTGTTTATATAACAGCACAGTCTATTTAATTGTTTTACTAAAAAACAGCTGTAATTATAATACAGTGCCGTACAAAATTAAGTGGACTTATTTTGTAAAAAAAAATGAGTAATCGAAGACGAAGAACCTTACAACGAAGTGATGATAGTTTTCCAGAGATGCAGTTGAATACTGTAGAAAATGAATGCGGTGGTAAATTTAATTTCGTGGACGTCGAACATTTATTAAGGAAATTTTCAGGTGATGGAACAATTAATATTAAAACGTGGTTGAACGAATTCGAAATATATGCGGACTCTTTCAAATGGAATAGTATTGAAAAATTTATTTTTTGTAAAAGATCTTTGCAAGGGGCGGCAAAACTTTTCGTAGAATGTGAAGCTAAGCCAGTGAATTATAATGCTTTGAAAAATGCGTTATTTGAAGAATTTTTTCCCAAGTTTAATAGTGCTGACGTGCATAAACTATTACGGGAGAGAAAAAAGAAAGATAGCGAATCATTGCGCGAATATTTGTACATAATGATAGATTTAGCATCACAAGCGGCGGTTGATGATGCTTCTGTTATTAGTTATGTAATCGAGGGAATTCGTGATTCAGCTCTGAATAAGACGGTGTTATATGGTGCAAAAAGTGTTCAAGAATTAAAAGATAAGTTTATTATATATGAAAAAATTAAAGCTGAACGAGCA
Organism: Villa cingulata; assembly: GCA_951394055.1. NCBI lineage: Eukaryota > Metazoa > Arthropoda > Insecta > Diptera > Bombyliidae > Villa > Villa cingulata. The sequence goes on along the minus strand of OX596019.1, from coordinate 23,715,252 downwards.
AAGGTGTCGGTAGAAGTGAACGAAGTGATGAACAAAAAAGATAAGGTGATAAAGCCAGTCAAGAGATACTGTTTTAACTGCGGTTCCACGTCTCATGAGGCTCATGCATGTCCCGATAAGAAAAATGGTCCAAAATGTTTCGGTTGCAACGAATTTGGTCATAAGAGACCAGATTGCCCAAAGAATCTACGACGTGCAGCTCATATTGTCCAAATGGATGTGACGCAATACCCAATAATGATTAATGGTGTGCTTTTGAAGGGTTTGATAGACACTGGAAGTGAAATTAGTATTATCAAAGAACATTTAGTTAAATTAGTTGATATGAAGTCTACTTTTAGCTCACAGCGTACTGCAGTTTCTGGACTTGGGTCAAGTATCATAACAAAAGGGGTAGTGAAAGCAACAGTTCGTCTTAACGATGTTGAATTTGAAGATGTCATTCTGAATGTCGTGAGCAGTTCATGTATGAAACCAGATGTGCTTATTGGAATGGATGTATTGTCAAAAGCAGTACTCAAAATCGATAGAGGACAGATAACATTGGAAAAGAAAACTAAGGTACCAGAAGCGGAAGATGTATTGAAAGACACAGAAACGAGTACTGGAGTAGACTGTTACCTAGCTAACATGCAACCTGAGGATGATAGTGTTCCAGATTTGTCAACCATACCTGATGCAAACCTGAAAAGAGAAATTCATAAGCTCATTAGGGAATACTCACCCGTAGAACCTCCTGAGTCACCAGTACAGATGAAATTAGTACTTTTGAATGAAGAGCCAGTTTACCGAACGCCGCGAAGATTTCCACCTGTTGAACGTGAAATAATCGATGACCAAATACGAGAATGGCTGTGTCAAGGAATAATACAAGAAAGTGCTTCTGATTATTCAAGTCAGGTTGTTCTTGTTAAAAAGAAAGATGGAACGCATCGACTCTGCGTCGATTATAGGGCTTTGAACCAGAAAATTCATAAGGATCGTTATCCACTTCCGAATCTCGAGGATCAGTTAGACAAGTTGCAGGGTGCAAAATTCTTCACTACACTGGACCTTGAAAATGGTTTCTTCCATGTATCAGTAGAGGGAAAAAGTCGTAAATACACTGCTTTCGTGACTCAAAGTGGACATTTTGAATTCGTTAAGATGCCATTTGGTCTATGTAATTCTCCTCCAACTTTTCAAAAATATATAAACTATATTTTCAGAGAGCTCCTGAGAGACGGTGTAGTAATAATATACATTGACGATATTGTTATTCCAGCCAAAACCTTATCGGAAGCTGTAGAAAGACTGAAGTTGGTCTTACAGGTCGCAGCATCAAACGGCTTAAAAATAAAGTGGAAAAAATGTCAGATACTGAAGCGAGAAATTGAATATTTGGGACACAGGGTTAAAGAAGGTATGATTACTCCATCTGAAATGAAGACGAAAGCAGTCATGAATTTTCCAGTTCCTAAAACAATCAAGCAAGTTCAAAGTTTTCTTGGGCTAGCTGGATATTTTAGAAAATTCATACCTGATTTTGCGTTGATATCGAAGCCGCTTAGTGATCTTCTAAAAAAGGAAACTGTATTTCACATGAATGAAGAACATTTGAGAGCTGTAGACACCATAAAGAGTTTGTTATCTACTGAACCAGTGTTGAAAATCTTTGAGTATGGACAGGCGACAGAACTGCATACAGATGCATGCAAATTTGGTTATGGAGCTGTATTATTGCAGAGCAATGCAGAAGATGGAAAACTTCATCCTGTACATTACATGAGCCGGAAGACAACTCCAGCGGAACAAAATTACTCTAGCTACGAGTTGGAAGTACTTGCAGTGATTGAGGCTGTCAAGAAATTTCGAATCTACCTGCTAGGACAGAAGTTCAAATTGGTCACAGACTGTCAGGCATTCCAGTGTACATTGAAGAAAAAAGATTTAACAACACGTGTAGCTAGGTGGGCATTATTGTTGACAGAATTTGACTACGAGGTCGAACATAGATCTGGGTCACGCATGAAACATGTGGATGCACTGAGCCGTAATCCTATTGCAATGTGTATCAGTCGAAGCAGCAATTTTCTAGCAAGATTAGCCGATGCTCAACGAAAAGATGAAAAGTTAAACGCCATAATTGAGTTACTGAAAGAAGGGCCCTACAAAGATTATATTATTAATAATGAAATATTGTGCAAAAAATATAATAACTCTCTTTTATTTGTAGTACCTGATCAAATGGCAGCCAGCTTAATACGAGAAACTCATGAGAATGGTCATTTTCATTTCCAAAAGATGAAAGCAGCACTAGAAAAAGAATTTTACATCGACAACCTGAAAAGAAGAATTGAGTGTTGTATCTCTGGGTGTATCAAGTGTATTTTGGCAGAAAGAAAAACAGGAAAGGCTGAAACTTTCTTAAATCCGATTCCTAAGGGAGATCGACCTCTGGATACGTTTCATCTAGATCATCTAGGTCCCCTGCAGAGCACCAAAAAGGGTTATCGCTACATTTTGGCAATTATTGACGGGTTCTCAAAGTTCGTGTGGTTGTTTCCAACAAAAACTTTGAATACAGAGGAAGTTTTACAAAAATTAGAGTCAGTTGCTGAGACTTTCGGGTATCCTCATCGAATTATTGCCGACCGAGGTGGAGCGTTCATCGCAAATAATTTTCGAAGCTACTGCGAGCAGCATGGTATAAAACTTCATCATATTACTGCCGGTGTACCACGTGGGAACGGACAAGTTGAGAGACTTCATGCTACAGTTATCACTGTGTTGACCAAGATTTCTATTGATGAGCCTGAAAAATGGTACACTTTTGTTAAACCAGTGCAGCGTACATTAAATTCAACATATCATCGAGCAATTAAGACTACACCAATACAATTACTAGTCGGGGTAGAAATGAAGACTGAACTTGAGGTACGCATCATCGACATCATAGAAGAAGAAATCGTACGACAATTCGAAGACGAGAGAGACGAACAGAGGGAAGCAGCTAAGAGAGCTATAGCAGCAAGTCAAGCAGAATATAAAAGAACATATGACAAAAAACGAAAACCAGCACGAGCATATAATGTGGGTGATTGGGTGGCGATCGAGCGAGTTCAATATGGTGTAGGTTTAAAAATAAAACCAAAATTTCTGGGGCCGTACCAAATAACAACAATAAAGGGGTTCGACCGATATGAAGTAACTAAAGTTGGAGACCACGAGGGTCCTAAGATGACAACGGTCAGCGCAGATAAAATTAAACCGTGGGCAGCTGAAGATGATGAGATAGGACTGGATTCTGCAACTGAGTTAATAGAGAACAGCGATTTCGAGGAAACTATCAATGATTTATCCGAGTCGGATAAATAGTTCAGGATGGCCGAATGTAGTAGTTAGAAAATTCCAATTGTATCATTATTATTAGTAATTGAATTGTTAATTTTTCTCGAATTATATGTTTTGTTTCAAATTATCTTTATATACCGTTTATTTAACTAATATAAATTAACATGTAGTAGTTAGAAATCTGTAGAATATTCCAATTGTATCATTATTTTAGTAATTGAATTGTTAATTTTTCTAGAATCATATGTTTTAAATAATCTTTATATACTAAGTTACCGTTTATTTAACTAATATAAATTAACATCAGTCAGTCAACAGGCAGGTAGTATTTTTTCTAACAAAGCCGTGGACGTGGTGATTAAATTGTTAATTTTAAAAGTAGTACGTAGTACTGATTAAATTATAACTAAGTAAAGTAGTTAGTTAAATTTGAAAATTGTTAAAATTTAAATAATTCAGTTTGTGAAAGTGAATTTTGAATTAAAATAAAAACCTAAAAAATATATTCAAAACTAATATATTTTTTATTTTCTACATATATACATACATTACGACCATGTCAAAATTGTCAAACAGAAGCTGAATTACCAGTACCAATAGAGTTTATTCACAATCACCATAAATTGTCATTCGAATTAGCAGACACAATTTGAAAAAAAAAACGGTTTTATAAAAAAGACGAGTACATGAGATAAATAGTAGAACATTTCAACAACGGGGAAAAAGAAATTTCCAGAACCGCGAAAATTTAGTATATAAAGGGTTGCGATTCGCAGAAAAATTTGTCTTTTGCAATTAACTTGTGTATACTGTCGTGTTGAGACTGAAGCAAGGAAACCAAGAGACCAAATCATCAGCCTGGACGTGTCGAGTCCTTTCAAAATCTAGCGTGTTGAGCTAGTAAGTAGGGAAAAGTTAGGAACTTCTGTAAAAACACTTAGGATTTTTACAGAAATTAGGGAATCGTCGAAATTAAATCCTCGTAAAAACACTTAGAAAATTTCTTAAACAGAAATTTTCTATTGGAAATTCGTCATCAGAAAAAATTGTTAGTCAATTTTTTCTAAAAAACTTAAGAACATTTTTCACAAAAAATTTTCTAATAGAGCCGAAATTTTGCATCGCCAAACACTTAAAAAATTTCTTGGATTTAGAAATTTTCTAAGTAAAACATCGCAGAAAAAATATCATTAAAAACTTAAACTATTTTGGAAAATAGTTCTGCAATCAACATAGTTTCTACAACGCCATCTATCCGTGTAGGTCGACCTATACCAACGAATAATTAATTAATTAGTTTTTAAGAACGTATGCAAAATTTGTAGTTAAAGTAAATTTGATATATTTCATTTGTATAAACTCATAAATTTGTTTCGATTGTAACATATTTGTTAAATCTATTGCATAATTACTTCCGATTTAATTGAAATATTGTACATATGCAAAATTTATAATTAAAATTAAAATAATTTTTGTTGTAATAAATTTATAATTTCTTACATTTAGATTACATAACTATTTCCGGTTTGGTTGAAATATTATTTAAAGGAATCATATAATTGAAGATTTTGAATTTTTCATTGAATTAAATTTATTTTGGAATTGAAATACATAGTAAATTGTTTGTAATTTAGTTTTAAGACATTGAATTGTTAGGTTTAAGAGAATATATTTTAAATAAAGTTTGTAACGTAGATTGAAAAACATTGTGTTTTTATTTTATTAAAAAGTTTTGAACCGGCACCTTTTTCTAATTATTGTGAAATTGAAAATATTTTATATTATATTTCTTGGTGGATTTAACAGTATTTCATCTGGTTTTTAAAGAATTTTAAATATGACTTGAACGTTGAACGGTTAAAAACGTAAAACAATAAAAAAAAAAGTTTAGAATATTTCACATCGTTTAATAGCTAAAATTTAAGATAATAAATTACCCTCCTACCTAAAAAAATTCAAAATTTAAATTTTTGAAAAGTTTTTAATATCATTAAAATTTTGAATATCATACTTAGAACGCACAGTGTAGAAAATAGTATAAATAATATGAAATATAAGTTATATTCGGCGTCACAAATTTATATTCTACATCTTATTTCGTTGAAAGAATGTAATTTATAGAAAAAGATGTAGAATATAATTTATACATTGGGTTGAAAATAATATTAATTACTAAAAATGTTTTAAAATATCTTTCAAATCTCTTGATCAATATCAAATTCTCTTGAGTAGTATATCAAATATCATCTAGAATTCTAGATTATATAGAAGCAAACGACTAAAATGCTGTAAAATTTCTCACACAAAAATTATTATCAAATATCATATCAGTTAGTCTTATGTAACGTCGGGTACTGTGCAATTGTATATATAACATTAAAGTAACAACATTACGATGTATTTTTTGATAAAGTACATAGTATATGATATAAAAACAAAAACAATAAGTTACTATTCGCTTTTCCTGGATACTACACATAATACCACATGACAAATAAATTGCAACAACAAAATATTTTGAGCAAAACAATATATATACACTCGATTATGTACACTTCTCAATATCAATGCACATAGAAAAAAGAAAAGAAAGAGAATGAAAGAAATAACGATTATAGTAAAGTCTGTACGTGTACAGCATGATACCAATGATACCACAAACAATAAACATACGTATAATGATACACATTAATTTGTACATACAAGTTAACACGAATCAAAGTTTACATAAGTCAATAACTTGCACATTATTGATTAATTGCATTAGGTCAACTTTTTGCTGTCAATCAACTTACACGCGCATCCGGTAAAATTTTTCATTCTTTTGTAAAAAGCATCTTTTAAGTAAATTAGCGAATTTTGATTTGTCAACATTTTTTTCATTTATGATTATTCCAATATTTTATTGATTATAGAAATTGTAATAATAGCTAATATTAAGAATTGTAATTTAGTCTTAAGTCGGATTCGAATAAAGATGTATCGAAAAAAAAAATTAGAATTTTTATTTTCTTAAAGAACCTTAAATAAAAATTCTTAACTGGCGCCCGAACAGGGACCAGCCGTGAAAAATTTAACATAAAGTCCAAGTAGTGAAAAAGTGTTAGTGAAAATAGTACAAGTGAAAAATTATATAAAATAAGTTAAAAAACCGAATAAATAATTTGATCAGTGAAAATAAAAAAAATTTTTTTCAACATAAAAACAGTGTCAATTCAAGCTATTACCATAAGAACATAGCTGTCGAAAGTCATTTTTAAAATAAAAAATTGTTTTTCCTGATCAGTGAAAATAAAGTTGAAAAAATTAGTTAAACACCTTTCAACATAAAAACATAGTGTCAATTTAAGCTATTACCATAAGAACATAGCTGTCGAAAGTTATTTTTAAAATTAAAATTTTTCACTACTATTGAATTCAAGGAGACACTATTTCCATTAGAACATAGTGTCTTGGTACAGATAGCTATTAACATAAGAACATAGCTGCGCTTGAATATTCACACACTACAAGTAGCGAAACAGGGAAATTGTGACTGAAGTTCGTACCATTAGTAGGACGTTTGCAACCCTCAACGCTTACGGACCAAACAGGAGAACTACGACTCATCCTTTTGACCTAGAGGACATACGGCTGGTTCAGAATAAATTAACCAAGATCGTAGATCTTCTAAAAATCAAGGAGTCATCCTCAGACAGAAAATATGAGAATCCTCTTCATACTTATGTAAGTAGGAAGAATTTTTTAATCCATTTTTTTTTTGATTTATAAAAAAAAAAAAAAAAGAAAGAATAAATAAAAAAATATGCAAAAAGAAATTGTCATTTCAATAAATAAAATATAGTGAAAGTAGCAAAATAATTTTTTTTATATAGAATGATTTATCCCAAATTATTTGTTTTTTTTAAATTATTTGAAAGAGGAATTAAATTAAAAATTTTTTTTTTTTTGTAAAACTATCAGAAAAATATATATAAACAAAAGAGTGTTAAATTATTAATTTAAATCATTTAAATCATTTAATTAAATTATTTTAAAATATTAATTTAAAATTAAATTATTAAATCAATTATTCATGGATATTCAGAGATTAATGCATTTTAAGTAAAGAATTGACAAATAAATAATATTTACGAATAAATCATCAAATAAAGAAATATAGTTTAAGTGAAATTATTGAATTGTAATAAGATTTATTCCGAGTTAAATAAAGAGATAAAGAAAACAAGATATTCTGAATTTTTTTTTTTTTTTTGGTTGTAACCTTAGTTATAAGGAGAGGTATTGTAATTGAATAAATTGAATTGAAAAATAAAGAAATCATAAGATAAGAATTTAATTTCTTGTAAAATATAATAGATGAAATAAATAATAATGTTTAAAATAAATTTATATGGTCTACAATAAAATTACAAACACGAGAGATAAATAGAAATAAAAATAATTTGTATTAAATTGTAAGATCTAATTTCTGTAAAAATATTGACAAATCATTAAATCGCTCCAAGTCTATCAAAAATCCAATTAAGTCTGTTGTATTGTATTGTATTGTATTGTATTGAACGGTAAATAAAACGATTTTCACTATGACGCTAACTGAGCAAATTCAAGAGGCAATTAAACAATTAACGGGTGCAGTAAATGCTCAAATCGAATTAACTAACAAACTAGAGCAACGACTTCAGAAATTATAAGCAAAATTTTTATCAACTACTGCAAGTGTAGCACAAGACAGTCTATAAACCCAGTTCAATATGTTTCTTGGGTACATCACGTTGAGAGTATATTACAAGATTATGAGATTGTACGCAATAAGCCCATCTACCGTGCTATCTTCAAAAGTATAAGACAAAAAATAAGAGGTAATGCCGATTCCGCAATCATTTCCTACAATATTTTCGATGATGACTGGTCTACGATAAAGAAATGTCTATCCCTACATTACGCAGACAAGCGAGATCTGCGAACCCTCGAACATCAATTGAGTAACTTAACTCAAAGAAATATGAATCTAGATGAATACTATGCGAATGTTAACCATCAATTTTCGCTCATAGTAAATAAGATAAAAACAGAGGATTACAGCCAAGACACCATCAATGTTCTTGTTGAAACTTATAGAAATAAGCCACTAGATGTATTCATCCGAGGACTTAATAGAGATCTTTCGAAGATGTTAATTATTCAGAGACCACAGACACTTCCTGAAGCTTACTCTTCTTGTCTGGAAATACAAAATTTAAATTTCAGAAATATGCCAATACACGAGCGACATTCTAACAATTCAATAACTGCCCCCATAAACCAAATGACGCCAATTAGGAACGAACAACTGTTAGGACGTAGGACAAGTAATCAAATATCATTACAGCATAAAAACATGGTATATAATACTCGACATTCTTCTAACAATAGGGCACCTCCCAGGCCAACGTATCCAAAACCAACTGAACCTATGGATATTGACCAATCAATCCAATCTAGACAAGTCAATTATATGAATAGAAATAACCAAAACAGCCTAGCTATTAAACGAGAAAATAATTCTGATGGTCATTTACGAAAACAACAAAGAGTCTATCATATTGAGACGCAATCAGAAGAGAATTGTTGTGGAAATTATGATCAAAATTGTAGCGATACGGAGGAGTATGAGTATGAGCAAGAGCAGGACGGAGAGGAATCGGAAATAAATTTTACAACAGGAGCCTCTCTAGCGTACCATACGTAGAATATAAAACGAGAGATAACAAAATTCCGAGATTTTTGATCGATACCGGAGCAAATAAAAATTTTATCAAACCTGAACTCGCTTTAAATTCAAAACCATTTCCATTCTAACGCATACCTCATAGAAAAAACTAAATAATATATGTTTGCGATGCTTTCTGTTTTAATATGTATAGATATTAACATTTTTTCATGCGTTGGAGCAGATAATTTTAGTGCTCCATTGCAATGTATTTATGAATTTAGATTTAGACTGTTTGCTTTGCAGTCTAATAAATAGAAATAATAATCAATCGAATTATCGAATTATGTTGCTTTTGAATGTGGATAGAAATGACAGACAATATACATAAATGATAATAGATGTTTGAATATTTATATATAGATATACGAGTTCATGGGGATGGGATATAGGAATATAAGAAATTATATCTACATATTATCACAGACAATATATTGTATACATTATGTATGTTTATTACGCGATATGTTGTTTTACTATACCGCGAACGATAAAGACTTCGTAAAGGTTCTTGATACCTAGCCACTGATGAATTTGTATGGAGGTACTTTAACCTGCACACAGGCAATATTTAAAATATTGTTAATAATTTTACCTAGGTACATAAACCTATGTAAAATTTCAATACGTTAAATTAAAACACCGTTTTTAATGTTAGAACAAAAACTGACTGATTTATTAATTAAAATCATCACTTATATACTAAACTTATTTTAAATCGACTAATAAACTACAACAATAAAAATTGTAAATAAAATAACAAATTTTCAAACTTATTATTAATTGAATGTAGGTCAATATGTAATTTGCTTAATATTAAACACTTTTCATACATACTTTCTTTAATATAATTACTTATAACAAACTACATGATCAAATTTCAAACAATTACGTTAACATCCAAATAAATTCTTACATTATGCAATTTAACTATTATGACTAATATGCCATATACTAAGAAAATTAAGCTGACAATGCACCAAAAAAGTTTAACTACCTGTGTACTATACTTGATTTGACATACTTATCTATATAAGTGTATTAAAATTGGAAAATTTAACAATATGATTAATTTTATTAACATATGTTAAATTAGGAACTTTAACATGCTCCCCACGTTGATCTAATATTGATAATTATATTGGTTCAATGTTGAAGTTGGGTTTTGGTAATGATGTTGAATGAGTAATAGGAGTAGTTACAACTACTGTTGGTTCAGGGCTATGACGTGTTCGATGTTTTATTTTATTACAATTCTTATAGATTATGTAAAATATTATCAAGACAATAAGAATTATTGCTAGATAGCTAATGCTGAATTGATGAATCATGTGAGTGTTATTCTTCAGTGGTAATAATTCCGCATCCTTCAATTTTTGGATTTGTAGTTGCACGTCATTGATGGTTTGATTCAAATTTTCATAATTATACCTTGATGCCATTGCAACTGCTTCGTCACTAATATTGTTAAAGACGAATTCTGTAATTGGCTTTGAAGGTATGAAAGAAGTTTTAAATGAGCTCGGATGTACTGAGAAACCTTGAATAGTTACTGATTCATCTTTCATGGAACATCCTTCTTGTAATTGCATGATTCCGGATCCATTTAGCGTCATTTGTGAGATGTTTGTGCCACATACTATGTTAATTGGTGTATCTTTCGTTACAAAATAAATCCATTGATTAGGATTCAATAATTGTGTGTAGTGAGGCGGGTTAGACACTGGCTTAACTTGACACTTCTGCATCATTGGAAAATGGCTGATGAAACTTATTTCACATGAACTCACGTTACTTTGTGGGTGATATAATGGATGAAGTTGCTTGCATAAATATGTTCCATCGTTTGATATTGTACAGGTGGATACTTCAGCTTCTGTTAATGGATAATATTGATCTCGATGTAGGTTGATAATGATGTAATCTCTCCATGGGTTTATAGCTGCGACTTTTTCGTTGATGAGCATGGGCACTGGGATAATGTGCATCAGCTCAAAATTTTCGTAAGAACTGAGGGGTAATTTTAATTGAAAAATAATATGGTTTTCCAGCAGACGTCCTTCAATTGTGATAAGACCATATAATTGCAATAAATTATGATTTTTTATAGGAAGTCTAAAAGCTGATGATAATCTGTCCCTAATTTTTGTTAATTCGTTTCGCAACTGTGTTGGTGATATAAGTAGAGGGTTGACCTTTTGATGGTGTGTGTCTATCATTATTTCTACAATTGACGATTGAACCTCTTGATAATGAGTTAACATCATGATGACTTGAAATGCTACTAGATTAAAATGTTGCAAGGCTTGTTCTTCATATACTTCTCTATGAATAACGTGAAGTTGAGTGATACTTTGATTAACAATGTTTTTGAATTCATTAATTTGTAATTCCATATTAATTTGATTGGTTTTCATAATGTTAGCTGTGACATCTAGAATAGAAGTTTGATTTCGAATAAGTGATAACAACTGCTGATCATTCGTCTGAAGATTTTCTATTGTAGTTGCGATTTTCTCAGCGTATTCTGAGTCTAATACCCCAAATAATGATGAAGCTATGTTTCCAACTATGTTTAGTGCTCCTCGTTTGAACCTCTCATTTTTATGTTGATTAAAGTTTAATAAATTTTGGTTGGTTTCTTGTATTCTTGCAAGTCGTTGTTGAAATCGCAGAGAAACAGAAGTGCATAAAGTTCCATTTTTTAATTTTTTACAAAGTTCGTCGAGTTCCGTTATTCCGACCCTAATTACCTCGTATTCTCGCCAGTACATCGTCATATTGTAATAGGTTATCAATTTCCATTCGCTCATGATAAGGTCGACGTCTCCCATTTTTTCAAAATAGAGGCCCGGTGGTTTCTCAAAAGGCATAAATTTCAATCCAGTTATAGTTGGTAAAATTGAAGTTGCTAATAAGAGCGAGGTCACTGCCGATTGTATGTGATTTGTTTTGATACGTTTTGGCTTCGGCTCGTGCAATTGAGGATCATTTTGAGTTTGATGACTTCTATTCGTGGTGCAGTGTGCATTTTTCGGTGGTCGAAGTTTTTCTAGGTCTTTATTACAATCGACAGGTAACGGTGCTAATCTATGAATCGCCCTGCGTATTGTTCCAGAAGATGTCATTACATCTGCCACTCGGCATAACCCATCGTTACCTGGTATAGCTTTGACAATACGTCCTAGTTGCCATTTTAAAGGAGGTAAGTGGTCTTCTTTTATCACCACCATCATTCCTGGTTGAATATTTTCACAGCGTTGTTTCCACTTGTAACGATTTTGTAATTGACTTAAATATTCATTTGACCATCGTTGCCAAAAACTGTTTTTAATTCGTTCACTAATTTCCAACGTTGATTGATATTCACATGGTTACGTGCTTGATCTTGTGGATTAACTGTGCTGGTGAGTGGTTCTCCAATTAGAAAATGCCCAGGAGTTAATGCAGCTAGATCATTTGGGTTATCAGACAACGGAGTTATCGGTCTGGAATTTACAATAGCCTCTATTTCAGTCATGACAGTTTCTAGTTCTTGATAAGTTAGCGTCGAAGATGCTATACTTTTTTGTAGATAATGCTTAGCTGTCTTTACTGCGATTCCCACAGACCCCCGAAATGTGGTGCTCTGGGTGGAATGAAATGAAATATTATACCTTTCGTCTTACAAAAGTTTTGAATTTTAGCCTGTGCAGATGTACTGTGCAGTATTTCTTGTAAATTTTGTAATTGATTTTTAGCTCCAACGAAATTTGTTGCATTGTCTGAATAAATATTTTGACACATACCCCGTCTTGAAACGAATCGTTTTAATGCACCTACAAATGCATCCGTAGTTAAGAGCAGGTTATTCTGATTTTACTGATTTTGGGTGATTTGGGTACACGTTTTCTCAGCCATTTTTTATCCAATTTTTATGATATATGTTTTAAATGAAAGCTCAATGGGTCTAGAGTGAACTAAGTGGAACAAATTTTTCAAAAAGGTTTTAGTTTTTCCTGTACAGGATAATAAGGACGAGGTTTTCTTCAAATTTCAACGTGCTATGGTACACTTTTTCTCCGTAACTACACCATGTATTTTTCTAAAATTTTTGTCATACATCATTCAAAGGGTGTAGAGTGAACTAAGTGGAGCACTTTAGTAATTTTTGTCCTTATTAGTCCTGTAGAACGCTTTGAAGAGAGAAGGATTTTTACCAAAAATGTATAGATTTTAAATGTAATTTTTCATGGGTAGATGATTGCGTGTTATACTGAAATTTTCATATAAGGTAATTCGAATGTTCTTTTTTCGATTTCGAAATAGAAAAATAAAAGTTTTTACATTATTTCAGAATAATTAGTAATATAAAATTCCTATTTTTCACAAAAATTTTGTCACAGATAATAAAAATGTTTTGCATAACTCTTGGCTCTAAATATATCAATTTTTCACCGATACGTTTATTCATTTTATACGAATAAAAATATTATATATGTGTGAGTGGTATATATTCAATAAACAACAAAAAAAATGTTTCCAATTGCTATCATACGATCGCCGAAAACAGAAGAAAAAAAATAAATAAAAAAACAAACAAAAAAATGACATGGCATAGCAAAGCATTGCAAAGAAGCTACCTGCTATTATGATGTACAATATTGTATATTGTATATAATGTGTATAATAAGCAATAAGAATAAAATAGCTGGAGTAAGGGGTATCCTAATGATATTGATTGTATGAATATATGGTTATGTATATTCATATAGTATATTCATTACATGATGTACGCAATTATATACACAAATGTTTATATCTTGTATTTCAAATATCATTTAGAAATTATCAATACAGGTTTGTAACTCGGTAATATGGTAGTATAATTTTGTTTGCAGGATACTGGATAGGTCCAGGTATAATTATGTTATAATATAAGTATTTATACTATCATGATATACAATATGTATTACAAAAAAAAAAAAAAAACAACCATTTGTACAATACAATGCTTTATCGTTGCGAATAAAGTAGGTAGAGTAACATAATGAATATTGTATATTGCATGAACATTTTTTGTACTGTATAGTGTATACATGTAGTTTTTTGAAAGTGTAATATAATTTGGTTTACAGGATGCTTATAATGTTAGATGTATTCACGAAATGTTGTAAGAGTGTAAAAAGTGTGAATATACACCAAAATCTTACACATTACACTATATCGTGAACGAAAACTTTGTATTGAAATCAAGCAAATTATGTCAGCTAAAATATTATAAAAATAATCAAATTATTTTAGCATTTAATGTCAGAATGGCATATACAATAGTAAGCAATAGTAATATACAATGGGTTTCAGCAGTGTAAATTTTTACAAGCAGTGTAGGTAAAAATTACATTGAAGATGTTTACAATAGGTGTAGGATTGTACGAGTTTACACCGTTTACAATGATACAAGACCAAACCGTGAATACCCTAATTAGTTGTCTGTTTTTAAAAAATAATATTCTAAATGTTCAAGTCAAAAATTGTTCAAAAATTATAACAAATCCTGAAATAATTTTTCTATCCATGTACAATAGTGAACATACTACATACACACTGCACATATATATGTAATTGTGTGTCAAGATAGTGGCATAGCAAAAGCAACATCAATAAGAAAAAAAATGATGAAAGAAATAAACCTGCGAAGTATTCGTATAGCAGCACCACAAATAATATATATATATGTATGTATGTATTATATTCTCTGCGATAGCAGGTAGATTGAAATGTACAAAAACAAATTTACTCTGGCTATTGCAAATACGTTTGCGTATAATTCTTAAAGCACAGGCAAAGCAGACATTCGACACTACTACATATACTGTCAAATGTTAAAATATGTGCGTTAATGCGTATGTAAATACACTGATAAATTCGATACAGTACCAAATTTATATTGTTTCCTGGTGAATGGGTGTTATGTATGTGCTATACGCTTTGTTAGTAGTTGTACTGGTTGTACAAACTTATGAACATATATAGTAAATGTGTAAAAATGAATATGTATTGCACTACATATTAACATTCATTTAAAGTTTGTTTCAAGTTCAAAGTTTGGTATATGTACACTATGTTGTTTTGTTATGACGTGTACTTTTTTTTATGAAATTTTTTTTTTGCTTTTTCTGCCTTCGGTCCTCATATAATATTAAGAATTGAATTTTTTTTTTTTTTATTAGTTGCGCATTTCATATACCCACAAAATTTACAAAACAAAATAAAAGAAGGTTAGTTTAAAATAAATGAAAAAAAAAAATAACAACAGAAAGTAAACTAACACAACGATAAAAATATTTTTTGAATGTATTTGTTAGATATTTTCGTCGTGTGAGTTTTCAATTTTAATTTTTGATTTCAGGAGGACATGCTCTTAAATCGCTAACGATTTCAAAATGTGTAGCTTTAGTTACAAAACAACAAAATACTGCGATATAAGCTTTACGGGGTTGATTTCCTCTTCCTTTGAAATGTATCATAATAGGTCCGGCAAAATCAACTCCAGTATTAATGAATGGCCTTGTTGGTTGTACTCTTGCAGCTGGAAGATCTCCCATCATCTGGGATAAAGTCGTTGGTTTGACTCGTGTGCAATGTACACAATGTTGTACGATATTCCGAGCTACAGTTTTACCCTTCAAGGGCCAAAATCTTTGACGAGTGATTGCTAGCAAAGTTTGTGGACCAGCGTGTTTGTTTATACGGTGTAAATGAGTCATGATCATTTTTGTTATCCAATGCGAATATGGAAGAAGAATTGGATGTTTTGCGTCGTACGACAAATTTGATGCTTCTAATCGACCTCCTACTCTAATCAGTCCATTTTCATCTATAAATGGTGCTAAAGAACTAATTGCGCTGGAGTTCGACACGGACTTGTTAAACTTCATTTGCTTAAGTTCATCCTTAAAAACATTTCTTTGAATCAATTTCACTATTGTAGTTAATGAAGCATCTAACTCAACAACGGTTGGGGTGTGTCTTAGTAGAACCAAATTTTCTAAAGCAGTAACTGATAATTTCGAGTTTTGATTCTGATTACGTTGCGGACGAAGCTCGTCTCTATTACCCTTGTTTTGCATTTTTCCTTTTAGGCTATTGATGAATCTGTTTACGTAAGACATAATTCGTTGTAATGAGATGAGTGAGTTTCGATGATTTATTGCTTCTAAAAATGAGTCTGACGCTGAACTGATTGCCGCCGTAACTTTTTGTTGTCTTCTTTCTAATGATTCTTCAACTTGTTGATATTTTAATGGCCAAACAGAATGAGGTCCATGCAAAAATATTGGTCCGTATAGCCATATATGACAGTTGACGAATTTGGAGGGCGAGATTCCTCTAGATACCAAATCTGCAGGATTTTCTTTAGTTGGAACATGTCTCCATTCGTCTTGTGAAGATATATTTTGAATATATGCGATTCTGTTTGCCACAAAGGTGTGATACTGTGCTGGTTGTCCGTTTATCCAGCCCAATACAATAGTGGAATCTGTCCAATAAAAAGATTTATAATTGTGCCATTTTAATTCATTCTTTACTCGATGCATTAACTCCGCTGCCATTTTAGCTGCTATTAGTTCTAGGCGTGGTAGAGTTAACTTCTTTAGTGGTGCTACTCTCGATTTTGAGCATAGTAAATTCACTGTTAAAGTTCCATCTGAATATTTAGCTCGTACATACAGTGCTGCTCCATAAGCTTTTTCAGATGCGTCGGAAAAAACATGCATTTGTATATCATTTGGTATTTTCTTTGAGAAAATATGCCTTGGTATTTGGAAATTTTGCAGCTGTTGTAACTCATTTCTAAAATTCTCCCATGCTTGATGTAATTGCATAGGTAATGCAGCGTCCCAATCAAGTTTGAGACTCCACAATTGTTGTAGCATGATTTTGGCTGTAATTACTACGGGACTTATCATGCCTAATGGATCAAAAAGTTGTGCGATTTCTGACAACATCGTGCGCTTTGTAATTCGGTGATTTTGTATTTCTGACACTTTTAATTTAAAATTATCTTGAGCTGGTAGCCAAATTAATCCTAACGTTTTTGTACTATTGGTGTCATCATCTTTAAATTCTAATTGTAAAGCTCGATCCTCTACTAAGATCGGATGCAATAACTGTGCCGTGTTCGAGCACCATTTATGTAGTCTGAAGCCTGCAGATTTCAGAACATCAATCACCTGTTGTTGGAGCTCCAGGGCTTGTCCTAGGTTATCATGTCCGCTGATACAATCATCAACATAAAAATTCTCTAAAATTGCTTGAGATGCTAATGGATATTTATCGGCACAAGTATATCCAAGCTGTTGTAAACACTTGATGGCTAAGTAAGGTGCTGAAGTTGTACCATAAGTAACGGTGTTTAACTGATAGTACTTCATTGATTCGCTAGGATCATTTCTCCATAAAATCATTTGAAGTGGCCTGTCCTCTTCAGCAACTGCAATTTGTCTATACATTTTTTCAATGTCAGCAGTAAAAACATATTTTGGCCTCCTAAATCTCAATAATATGGTGAATAAGTCGTCTTGTAATTTAGGTCCTGCACCAAGAATATCGTTTAAACTAACTCCAGTTGATGTTTTTGCCGATGCGTCAAAAACTACTCGTAATTTCGTAGTCAAATTATCTGGTTTCAGTACTGCATGATGTGGGAGGAAGTAATGACGCTCAGGAATATTCTTAGGTTCGATTTCACTCATATGACCAAGTTCTTCGTATTCCTTGAGAAACTCAGTGTATTGTTTTTTAAGGTTATCATCCTTGTGTATTTTTCGTTCACACGCATAAAATCGCTTCTGCGCTTGTTGTTTTGACTCTCCTAGTTTTGTAATATTAATATTTTGTAATATTATCGATTAATGGTAGCCTTACCACAAATCTACCTTCTTTATTCCTTTTCGTATTTTGGCTAAAATGTGTTTCACATTTTAATTCTTGCTTAGTCATATGTGGGTTATTGTTTTCGACTTCTTCAAGTTTCCAAAACCTTTCGATCTTTGTGTTGATATCATCATCATCATCAGTTGTAGTACCAACTGCACAAGTTACTCCCTTCTGTCGTTTTGAGGAAATTCTTCCAGCGACAATCCAGCCAAAAACTGTGTTTTATAAAGTTGGTAGCCCGTTTCCTAGTTTGATCTGGCCTATAGAAAGTAACTCATAATAAATTTCAGCACCAATCAATAAATCTATTTTGCCTGGTTGGTAAAACGTTGGATCAGCTAGTTTTATGTTACTTGGAATATTCCATGATGATGTATTAACCCACGATGATGGTTGTTGTCCAATTATCTCAGGTAGTATAAACGCATTTAGTTTTGCCGAGAATCCTGTTTGCTGTGATTGTATTGATATATTAGTTCGACGATATGTTTGTTGATTTGTATTACCGATACCATAAATCGATAATGTTGTCGTAGTTTCAGGTAATCCCATACTTTTAGCAGCAGTAGCTGTAATAGCATTAATTTGGGATCCACAATCTAATACTGCTCTGACTTGTCTTGGATGACCTTTTACATCAACTATATTTATTAAAACTGTGCTTAATAATACTTGAGTCGCTTCGTAAGGTTCTAAGTTAATATTAGCAGTTAGCGACACCGGATTTTCTCTTGCTGTATTAGAGAAAGTTGAGTTGTATGTACCAGATTTTTGTTGTTGATGGATATCGTCAAAATGTAATAAAGTGTGATGTTTTTTATCACATTTAAAACATTTTCGGGATGTGCAATCCTTTGCTACATGTCCATTGCTTAAACAATTTTTGCACAAATTAAATTTCTTCACAATTTGCAACTTAATTTGCATTGGTTCTAACTTAAACTTTGGACATTTATATAATAGATGTTGTTGTTGACAAGAAACACATTTCAAAGTTTTGGTTGTTGTGATTAATGTAGTTTTTGTACCTGAATTATAACCTTTTGAACTTCCTTCAGAATGATTGGCCTTTTTATCTCTACCAATCGCCTCTAGAGCTTGAAATCTAGCTTCTAAAAAATCGAGTAAGTATTGCATATTCTGGAGATCTCTTGGATTCTCTAGTGATTGTTCATACAAAGTATGTGTATGACGATCAAGTTTCTTTATCATGAGATGAATCAACAATGTGTCCCATGATTCAGTGTTTACTCCTAAATTTTGTAAACCCATTAAACATTCATTTGTCACGTCATGTAATGATTTTAATGAATGTACACTTTCTTGTTGCAAACTAGGTTGTGATAATAATCGATTTAGCCATGATGTAACCAAAAGTCGTTTATTTTCATATCTTGCAGTTAGAATTTTCCAGGCTGCCTCATAATTTGTTTCATTGATTGATAAATGTTTAATTAAAGATTTTGCTTCACCAGTTAAATTCATGGTCAAATAGTACATTTTTTGTGCCTTAGAAATATTTTGACTATGCACTATTTGTGTATAAAGATCTCGAAACTGAGTCCATTTATTGTAACTACCATCGAACTCTGGTAGTGTAATTTTAGGCAATTTTATGGTACTATTCATTTCAGTGGTGTGAAGATGAGATGTCGCATGTACGCATACCTTTTCAAGATGCTCTTCTAAAGCTATTAATGCCTCTTGAATCCAATTGTCGATTTCTAAAAATTGTTCTATAGTATAACCAGGTGGTTGAGAAGATAGAGACCAAATTGATTCATTCGTGGCCTTTATTTCTGACCATTTTTCAATAATCACTCGTTTTTTCAACAAATAATAAGATTTTGGTAATTTTTCCTTTTCTTTTCTTTGCAATTCTTGCAAATAATGTGTTACAATGTTGACATTGGTTTTTTGCTTTGCCAACAGTGTTTCGATTGCAGTTGGATTAGCTACTTTAGAAGCTATTGATGATGTCGTTTTAACACGTGATTCGTCGGATGTAGTAGACAATGTTTTTATTCCTTCCAATAAAGATTCACGATATTGGTCATATACTGCCTTTGTACTGCCGTAGCAGTCATCGTCAAAATAAGCATGAATTACACCAGTTTCTTGCATGGTGATTAACTCTTGATGACGATGATTGAATTCTTCCCACATTGCTTCAACTGCAGTAAGACGTTTCTCGTAATATTCAAGATTCTTTCTAGTTTGAGAATCTTTTTTGAAATTAACAGCATGCTGGCGTATTATTTGTGCTCTCTCTAGTTGAGCCTGAGCTAAAATATCCATTGTTGTTAATTCACCAAAATAAATTTACACACGAAAATAGATAAAACGTTATTAAAACACTATTTCTGAACAAATCAACACACGAAAATCGCTATAAAGTTTTTAAAACACTGTATATAAACAAATTAATACCCGCAAATAGATATAAATTTATTAACACTGTGTCCTGTCACGGTCGCCAAAATGTTTATTACGCGATATGTTGTTTTACTATACCGCGAACGATAAAGACTTGGCAAAGGTTCTTGATACCTAGCCACTGATGAATTTGTATGGAGGTACTTTAAATCAAATGTAGCACATATAATTTTAATATGTATATCATACTTATATAAGAATGATTTTATATTTTACTTTTAATTTTTTTTAATATCATTTTGGTTTTTGGCTCTCCATTCCCATATTGTACATACACATAAAAATTACATATAAAAAAAATTTTGAATATTTTTCTAAATTTGATATAAATTCATATATCATTAATGGTCTAGAACACATAGATAGTAACATATAGAAATAAGAAATGTATTTTTGTATTATTTGCATAAGTCAAATATTTTTTTTTTGAATATTTATATAAAAAGTTTTATAAAAAAAATGTAGATTATTTTTGGCGCCCCAAGATTGCATCGCCCGGAGCAAGTGCTCCAATGGTAGGTGCGACCCTGATGGTAATTGGTGAACGAGCAAATACAATATAAAATTATTATTCATTACAATCATTATATTCAAGATGTGGGTGTGTGTTAATTTGATTATTCATACGCCATTATAGATTCAATTTTACATTTGATAAATATAGTCTGTATTTATATTATTATATTTATATAATTTTTATACGGCTGTATGACTGCTATGATTCTCTTTATATCGATCATTTCTTTACTGCTGAATATTATATGTTTGTAAGAGCATACATTGACAACGGCAATTGCTAATGGTAAAAATGGGGAAAGTTATAATTAACCAATATGAAAAAATAAAAAAATGGATGATGTGGTTGTGTGATAATTTAAATAAACATAAGCCATTATTGATTTTTCAAATTTAAATGAATTGTATATGGGAGTAAGAGCATTCATTGACAATGGTAATCAGCGACGGTCTTGGCAATTTTGGCGCTCTGCGCACTTTTGAAATTTTGCGCCCTTCTTATTTATGTATACAGGGTGTCCTGAGTTCGGATGCAGGCATTTTTCCAGTCGATAGGTCTTGCTGAGAACCGAAAAAAATCGTAAGGCGCGGGGCGGGAATTTTGGTTCTAATATCAACGAGTGAGTAGAAAGACTTTTTTTAGGTCAAGTGACTTGTTTCCTATTTTGGTCATAATTCACGAAATTCTTGGTCGTTTCGAATTATTTTGCATTCATTGGAAAGATAATCAATCAGTATTTGCTTTGATTCTTAAATTGTACAGATCGGTCCAGTGATGCCAAAAATATGGTACATCAAATTCTAATTTTCATAGAAAAAAATGCTAAATTTTGAGTTCAAGGTTAAATATCTCAAAACTTTACCCTATTTTTTTTTAATTTTCTTTATTTAAAATATTGTCCAATGAATTGCTTTCATGAGTATTTTATTTTATTTATTAATCTGTCGTGGATTTCGAGTTATGGAAAAAAATGTAACTGTGGGCTCTACCAATTTAATATATAATATAAATAATATATTTTATAATTGAATAAATTATATGCTGGCAAAATGCCTGCACCCGAACTCAGGACACCCTGTATGTTCTTTTCAGCGCCACCCAAGAGGTAGAACTTGATAGACGCGTTTATTTTTAATGAGGGCTCCCCGTAGAGGATAATTTTTTTTTTCAATATTGCACTCATTTCGAATATTCAAAAAGAAAAATCTTATTAATTTTTGTTATGCAATTAAAATACGCGTAAAAAAAACCAAATATAATTTCAGAAAAACAATAACTTAATTTAAAATAATTTTATATTATACATATATAATTTTTTGAACTTGCATGCAAATATTTACTGATAAACCCTCTATAATGTATAAAAAAAATTATTCAAACATGCAAAATAAAAATGCAAATATGTAATAGGGTATTTCATCTGGTTTTTAAAGAATTTTAAATATGACTTGAACGTTGAACGGTTAAAAACGTAAAACAATAAAAAAAAAGTTTAGAATATTTCACATCGTTTAATAGCTAAAATTTAAGATAATAAATTACCCTCCTACCTAAAAAAATTCAAAATTTAAATTTTTAAAAAGTTTTTAATATCATTAAAATTTTGAATATCATACTTAGAACAGACAGTGTACAAAATAGTATAAATAATATGAAATATAAGTTATAGTCGGCGTCACAAATTTATATTCTACATCTTATTTCGTTGAAAGAATGTAATTTATAGAAAAAGATGTAGAATATAATTTATACATTGGGTTGAAAATAATATTAATTACTAAAAATGTTTTAAGATATCTATTTTTTTTTTCAAACAAATTCTCTTGAGTAGTATATCAAATATCATCTAGAATTCTAGATTATATAGAAGCAAACGACTAAAATGCTGTAAAATTTCTCACACAAAAATTATTATCAAATATCATATCAGTTAGTCTTATTTAACGTCGGGTACTGTGCAATTGTATATATAAGATTAAAGTAACAACAATACATGATAAAGTACATAGTATATGATATAAAAACAAAAACAATAAGTTCCTATTCGCTTTTCCTTGATACTACACATAATTCCACATGACAAATAAATTGCAACAACAAAATATTTTGAGCAAAACAATATACTTATATACACTCGATTATGTACACTTCTCAATATCAATGCACATAGAAAAAAGAAAAGAAAGAGAATGAAAGAAATAACGATTATAGTAAAGTCTGTACGTGTACAGCATGATACCAATGATACCACAAACAATAAACATACGTATAATGATACACATTAATTTGTACATACAAGTTAACACGAATCAAAGTTTAAATAAGTCAATAACTTGCACATTATTGATTAATTGCATTAGGTCATCTTTTTGCTGTCAATCATCTTACACGCGCATCCGGTAAAATTTTTCATTCTTTTGTAAAAAGCATCTTTTAAGTAAATTAGCGAATTTTGATTTGTCAACATTTTTTTCATTTATGATTATTCCAATGTTTTATTGATTATAGAAATTGTAATAATAGCTAATATTAAGAATTGTAATTTAGTCTTAAGTCGGATTCGAATAAAGATGTATCGAAAAAAAAAATTAGAATTTTTATTTTCTTAAAGAACCTTAAATAAAAATTCTTAACTGGCGCCCGAACAGGGACCAGCCGTGAAAAATTTAACATAAAGTCCAAGTAGTGAAAAAGTGTTAGTGAAAATAGTACAAGTGAAAAATTATATAAAATAAGTTAAAAAACCGAATAAATAATTTGATCAGTGAAAATAAAAAAAATTTTTTTCAACATAAAAACAGTGTCAATTCAAGCTATTACCATAAGAACATAGCTGTCGAAAGTTATTTTTAAAATTAAAATTTTTCACTACTATTGAATTCAAGGAGACACTATTTCCATTAGAACATAGTGTCTTGGTACAGATAGCTATTAACATAAGAACATAGCTGCGCTTGAATATTCACACACTACAAGTAGCGAAACAGGGAAATTGTAACTGAAGTTCGTACCATTAGTAGGACGTTTGCAACCCTCAACGCTTACGGACCAAACAGGAGAACTACGACTCATCCTTTTGACCTAGAGGACATACGGCTGGTTCAGAATAAATTAACCAAGATCGTAGATCTTCTAAAAATCAAGGAGTCATCCTCAGACAGAAAATATGAGAATCCTCTTCATACTTATGTAAGTAGGAAGAATTTTTTAATCCATTTTTTTTTTGATTTATAAAAAAAAAAAAAAAAGAAAGAATAAATAAAAAAATATGCAAAAAGAAATTGTCATTTCAATAAATAAAATATAGTGAAAGTAGCGAAATAATTTTTTTTATATAGAATGATTTATCCCAAATTATTTGTTTTTTTTTTAATTATTTGAAAGAGGAATTAAATTAAAAAATTTTTTTTTTTGTAAAACTATCAGAAAAATATATATAAACAAAAGAGTGTTAAATTATTAATTTAAATCATTTAAATCATTTAATTAAATTATTTTAAAATATTAATTTAAAATTGAATTATTAAATCAATTATTCATGGATATTCAGAGATTAATGCATTTTAAGTAAAGAATTGACAAATAAATAATATTTACGAATAAATCATCAAATAAAGAAATATAGTTTAAGTGAAATTATTGAATTGTAATAAGATTTATTCCGAGTTAAATAAAGAGATAAAGAAAACAAGATATTCTGAATTTTTTTTTTTTTTTTGGTTGTAACCTTAATTATTTAAGGAGAGGTATTGTAATTGAATAAATTGAATTGAAAAATAAAGAAATCATAAGATAAGAATTTAATTTCTTGTAAAATATAATAGATGAAATAAATAATAATGTTTAAAATAAATTTATATGGTCTACAATAAAATTACAAACACGAGAGATAAATAGAAATAAAAATAATTTGTATTAAATTGTAAGATCTAATTTCTGTAAAAATATTGACAAATCATTAAATCGCTCCAAGTCTATCAAAAATCCAATTAAGTCTGTTGTATTGTATTGTATTGTATTGTATTGTATTGAACGGTAAATAAAACGATTTTCATTATGACGCTAACTGAGCAAATTCAAGAGGCAATTAAACAATTAACGGGTGCAGTAAATGCTCAAATCGAATTAACTAACAAACTAGAGCAACGACTTCAGAAATTATAAGCAAAATTTTTATCAACTACTGCAAGTGTAGCACAAGACAGTCTATAAACCCAGTTCAATATGTTTCTTGGGTACATCACGTTGAGAGTATATTACAAGATTATGAGATTGTACGCAATAAGCCCATCTACCGTGCTATCTTCAAAAGTATAAGACAAAAAATAAGAGGTAATGCCGATTCCGCAATCATTTCCTACAATATTTTCGATGATGACTGGTCTACGATAAAGAAATGTCTATCCCTACATTACGCAGACAAGCGAGATCTGCGAACCCTCGAACATCAATTGAGTAACTTAACTCAAAGAAATATGAATCTAGATGAATACTATGCGAATGTTAACCATCAATTTTCGCTCATAGTAAATAAGATAAAAACAGAGGATTACAGCCAAGACATCATCAATGTTCTTGTTGAAACTTATAGAAATAAGCCACTAGATGTATTCATCCGAGGACTTAATAGAGATCTTTCGAAGATGTTAATTATTCAGAGACCACAGACACTTCCTGAAGCTTACTCTTCTTGTCTGGAAATACAAAATTTAAATTTCAGAAATATGCCAATACACGAGCGACATTCTAACAATTCAATAACTGCCCCCATAAACCAAATGACGCCAATTAGGAACGAACAACTGTTAGGACGTAGGACAAGTAATCAAATATCATTACAGCATAAAAACATGGTATATAATACTCGAAATTCTTCTAACAATAGGGCACCTCCCAGGCCAACGTATCCAAAACCAACTGAACCTATGGATATTGACCAATCAATCCAATCTAGACAAGTCAATTATATGAATAGAAATAACCAAAACAGCCTAGCTATTAAACGAGAAAATAATTCTGATGGTCATTTACGAAAACAACAAAGAGTCTATCATATATTGAGACGCAATCAGAAGAGAATTGTTGTGGAAATTATGATCAAAATTGTAGCGATACGGAGGAGTATGAGTATGAGCAAGAGCAGGACGGAGAGGAATCGGAAATAAATTTTACAACAGGAGCCTCTCTAGCGTACCATACGTAGAATATAAAACGAGAGATAACAAAATTCCGAGATTTTTGATCGATACCGGAGCAAATAAAAATTTTATCAAACCTGAACTCGCTTTAAATTCAAAACCATTTCCATTCTAACGCATACCTCATAGAAAAAACTAAATAATATTTGTATGCGATGCTTTCTTTTTTAATATGTAGATATTAAAATTTTTTCATGCGTTGGAGCAGATAATTTTAGTGCTCCATTGCAATGTATTTATGAATTTAGATTTAGACTGTTTGCTTTGCAGTCTAATAAATAGAAATAATAATCAATCGAATTATGTTGTTTTTGAATATGGATAGACAACACAGACAATATACATAAATGATAATAGATGTTTGAATATTTATATATAGATATACGAGTACATGGTGATGGGATATAGGAATATAAGAAATTATATCTACATATTATCACAGACAATATATTGTATACATTATGTATATATTATGTATACAGTATACGTATATTCAAATGTAGCACATATAATTTTAATATGTATATCATACTTATATAAGAATGATTTTATATTTTACTTTTAATTTTTTTTAATATCATTTTGGTTTTTGGCTCTCCATTCCCATATTGTACATACACATAAAAATTACATATAAAAAAAAATTTTGAATATTTTTCTAAATTTGATATAAATTCATATATCATTAATGGTCTAGAACACATAGATAGTAACATATAGAAATAAGAAATGTATTTTTGTATTATTTGCATAAGTCAAATATTTTTTTTTTGAATATTTATATAAAAAGTTTTATAAAAAAAATGTAGATTATTTTTGGCGCCCCAAGATTGCAGCGAGCGGAGCAAGTGCTCCAATGGTAGGTGCGACCCTGATGGTAATTGGTGAACGAGCAAATACAATATAAAATTATTATTCATTACAATCATTATATTCAAGATGTGGGTGTGTGTTAATTTGATTATTCATACGCCATTATAGATTCAATTTTACATTTGATAAATATAGTCTGTATTTATATTATTATATTTATATAATTTTTATACGGCTGTTTGACTGCTATGATTCTCTTTATATCAATCATTTCTTTACTGCTGAATATTATATGTTTGTAAGAGCATACATTGACAATGGCAATTGCTAATGGTAAAAATGGGGAAAGTTATAATTAACCAATAAGAAAAAATAAAAAAATGGATGATGTGGTTGTGTGATAATTTAAATAAACATAAGCCATTATTGATTTTTCAAATTTAAATGAAACAAATAAGAGATGTAGATATACAGATGTGGTTGTGTGTTAATTTAAATAAACATACGCCATTATTGATTTTTCAAATTTAAATGAATTGTATATGGGAGTAAGAGCATTCATCGACAATGGTAATCAGCGACGGTCCTAGCAATTTTGGCGCCCGGCGCACTTTTGAAATTTTGCGCCCTTCTTGTTTATGTATACAGGGTGTCCTAAGTTCGGATGCAGGCATTTTTCCAGTCGATAGGTCTTGCTGAGAAACGAAAAAAAACGTAAGGCGCGGGGCGGGAATTTTGGTTCTAATATCAACGAGTGAGTAGAAAGACTTTTTTTAGGTCAAGTGACTTGTTTCCTATTTGTGGTCATAATTCACGAAATTCTTGGTCGTTTCGAATTATTTTGCATTCATTGGAAAAATAATCAATCAGTATTTGCTTTGATACTTAAATTGTACAGATCGGTCCAGTGATGCAAAAATATGGTACATCAAATTCAAATTTTCATAGAAAAAAATGCTAAATTTTGAGTTTAAGGTTAAATATCTCAAAACTTTACACTATTTCTTTTTAATTTTCTTTATTTAAAATATTGTCCAATGAATTGCCTTTCATTAGTATTTTATTTTATTCAATTATCTGCCGTGGATTTCGAGTTATGGAGAAAAATGTAACTGTGGGCTCTACCAATTTAATATATAATATATATAATATATTTTATAATTGAATAAAATATATGCTGGCAAAATGCCTGCATCCGAACTCAGGACACCCTGTATGTTCTTTTCAACGCCACCCAAGAGGTAGAACTTGATAGACGCGTTTATTTTTAATGAGGGCTCCCCGTAGAGGATAATTTTTTTTTTCAATATTGCACTCATTTCGAATATTGAAAAAGAAAAATCTTATTAATTTTTGTTATGCAATTAAAATACGCGTAAAAAAAACCAAATATAATTTTAGAAAAACAATAACTTTATTTAAAATAATTTTATATTATACATATATAATTTTTTGAACTTGCGTGCAAATATTTACTGATAAGCCCTCTACCATGTATAAAAAAAATTATTCAAATATGCAAAATAAAAATGCAAATATGTATTAGGGTATTTCATCTGGTTTTTAAAGAATTTTAAATATGACTTGAACGTTGAACGGTTAAAAACGTAAAACAATAAAAAAAAAGTTTAGAATATTTCACATCGTTTAATAGCTAAAATTTAAGATAATCAAAATTTAAATTTTTAAAAAGTTTTTAATATCATTAAAATTTTGAATATCATACTTAGAACACACAGTGTACAAAATAGTATAAATAATATGAAATATAAGTTATAGTCGGCGTCACAAATTTATATTCTATATCTTATTTCGTTGAAAGAATGTAATTTATAGAAAAAGATGTAGAATATAATTTATACATTGGGTTGAAAATAATATTAATTACTAAAAATGTTTTAAAATATCTATTTTTTTTTCAAACAAATTCTCTTGAGTAGTATATCAAATATCATCTAGAATTCTAGATTATATAGAAGCAAACGACTAAAATGCTGTAAAATTTCTCACACAAAAATTATTATCAAATATCATATCAGTTAGTCTTATTTAACGTCGGGTACTGTGCAATAGTATATATAAGATTAAAGTAACAACAATACGATGTATTTTTTGATAAAGTACATAGTATATGATATAAAAAAAAAAACAATAAGTTACTACATATTCGCTTTTCCTGGATACTACACATAATACCACATGACAAATAAATTGCAACAACAAAATATTTTGAGCAAAACAATATATATACACTCGATTATGTACACTTCTCAATATCAATGCACATAGAAAAAGAAAAGAAAGAGAATGAAAGAAATAACGATTATAGTAAAGTCTGTACGTGTACAGCATGATACCAATGATACCACAAACAATAAACATACGTATAATGATACACATTAATTTGTACATACAAGTTAACACGAATCAAAGTTTACATAAGTCAATAACTTGCACATTATTGATTAATTGCATTAGGTCAACTTTTTGCTATCAATCAACTTACACGCGCATCCGGTAAAATTTTTCATTCTTTTGTAAAAAGCATCTTTTAAGTAAATTAGCGAATTTTGATTTGTCAACATTTTTTTCATTTATGATTATTCCAATGTTTTATTGATTATAGAAATTGTAATAATAGCTAATATTAAGAATTGTAATTTAGTCTTAAGTCGGATTCGAATAAAGATGTATCGAAAAAAAAATTAGAATTTTTATTTTTTTAAAGAACCTTAAATAAAAATTCTTAACTGGCGCCCGAACAGGGACCAGCCGTGAAAAATTTAACATAAAGTCCAAGTAGTGAAAAAGTGTTAGTGAAAATAGTACAAGTGAAAAATTATATAAAATAAGTTAAAAAACCGAATAAATAATTTGATCAGTGAAAATAAAAAAAATTTTTTTCAACATAAAAACAGTGTCAATTCAAGCTATTACCATAAGAACATAGCTGTCGAAAGTCATTTTTAAAATAAAAAATTGTTTTTCCTGATCAGTGAAAATAAAGTTGAAAAAATTAGTTAAACACCATTCAACATAAAAACATAGTGTCAATTTAAGCTATTACCATAAGAACATAGCTGTCGAAAGTTATTTTTAAAATTAAAATTTTTCACTACTATTGAATTCAAGGAGACACTATTTCCATTAGAAGGCTGGAGTTCCGAATAGGTGTTCCCTCTGATCCTCTTGAAATTTTGACCACAGATAGTCCTTGTGACGCAAAGCACAGAACTCTAATATTTTTTGTCGGAAAGCCCTCTATCGGTCACAATTCGCATTTTTATTATCTGTGACAAAATTTTTGTGGAAAATAGGAATTTTATATTACTAATAATTCTGAAATAATGTAAAAACTTTTATTTTTCTACTTCGAAATCGAAAAAAGAACATTCAAATTATGTTATATGAAAATTCTTCTAGAAGTTGTTCCAAAGAAGTGCTGAACTACTTCTTTTCTTTTGATTTTTCATTAGTTTTCTAAGTACTTCAAACCAATTCATTCTCTCATTACTTCTCTATAATCAATGATTTGATCGGTTATTAGTAATGCATGAGGTAGGCGATTGGTTACCTCCTATGACATCGCCATGTTAAAGGTAATGGAGGTTTCCTGTGTTTTGGGAATCGAAAGTCGAAGTAGTTGCGAATCTTTGCATTGATTCCCGAACTGATTCTAGAATTACTTCCATACACTACTGGGAATGATCATTGTATACTATTACAATATAAAATATAAATTTAAATTGTATTTGCTGGGGGTCAATTCTGGTTCGGTGCAGTGCAAAAATGAAAAAATTAGTTTGCACTTAACGTTGCTCAAACTTTTTTCACTTTTACACTTCACTGTGTCAGAAAAAGCGATTCTGGTTCGCTTCGTGTAAACTAGATGCTGAATGAATGTCGGAATTGAATTTTAAAGCTTTTAAACAAAATTTAAATTCGATACGATAAAATTAACTTTCGCACACTATTTTAAACTGTTTTTTTTCGGCTGGAGTTCCGAAAAGGTGTTCCCTCTGATCCTCTTGAAATTTTGACCACAGATAGTCCTTGTGACGCAAAGCACAGAACTCTAATATTTTTTGTCGGAAAGCCCTCTATCGGTCACAATTCGCATTTAAAATTTTTTGTCAAAATTCTTATTTTAGCAATATCTCTGTAACGGTACATGATGCAGGTATGTTTTACAGCTCAAAAGATGCGTCTTAAGATGCTCTATATTCTAAAAAAAAGAAACTTTCAAAAACTCCTAGTAGAAGGATAATAAAGGACATTTTGTGATTTTTGGCTATTTTTACATTTTTGACAATTTCTCCGAAACGAGTAGGGATAATCGGTTCAAATTTTTTTGCAAATCAAAAAGGACACCATGAGCAAGATTTTTCATTCATTACTTTGATCCTGATGAAAAAGGAAAATGTCCTGCGGAGAAATAATTTTATTAATACTGAATTTTGCAATTTTATGTTCGTGTGCACGTGTATGTATGTGAGTATGTGTATTTGTAGAAGTCAAATATATGATAGTTTGTGTATGTGCGTATATATGCGTGTGTATGTGCATTTGTAGAAGGTAAATCTAACAATGTGTGCATTAAGTATTTTATATACAGGCATACATATACACTACGCGTATATGGCAAATATGATAGAGTATGCTTGCGGGCTTGTGTGTGTATGCATTTGTAGAAGGCAAATCTGGTAGTGTGTGTATGTAAGTGCATGTGTGTGTGCATTTGTAGAAGGAAATTTGATAGTGTCTGTATGCACTTGTAGAAGGCAAATCTGATAGTGTGTGTATGTAAGTGCATGTATGTGTGTGCATTTGTAGAAGGAAAATCTGGTAGTGTGTGTATGTAAGTGCATGTGTGTGTGTGCATTTGTAGAAAACAAATCTGATAGAAAATGCTTAATGCACAAATTATCAGATTTACCTTTTACGAATGCACATACACAGCACGCACGCACACACAACACAAACGCGCGCGCGTTTAGTCTGATAGTGTTTGTATGCACGTGTATTTTCAGATTGTTTGAAGAGTATTATTCCAGTCATTGAAATAAATGTAATATAATATAAAATTATATCAAAAATAATAGTAATAAACACACATGCACTTACATACACACACTATCAGATTTTCCTTTTACAAATGCACACACATACATGCACTTACATACACACACTATCAGATTTTCCTTTTACAAATGCACACACATACATGCACTTACATACACACACTATCAGATTTGCCTTCTACAAGTGCATACAGACACTATCAAATTTTCCTTCTACAAATGCACACACACATGCACTTACATACACACACTACCAGATTTGCCTTCTACAAATGCATACACACACAAGCCCGCAAGCATACTCTATCATATTTGCCATATACGCGTAGTGTATATGTATGCCTGTATATAAAATACTTAATGCACACATTGTTAGATTTACCTTCTACAAATGCACATACACACGCATATATACGCACATACACAAACTATCATATATTTGACTTCTACAAATACACATACTCACATACATACACGTGCACACGAACATAAAATTGCAAAATTCAGTATTAATAAAATTATTTCTCTGCAGGACATTTTCCTTTTTCATCAGGATCAAAGTAATGAATGAAAAATCTTGCTCATGGTGTCCTTTTTGCAAAAAAATTTGAACCGATTATCCCTACTCGTTTCGGAGAAATTGTCAAAAATGTAAAAATAGCCAAAAATCACAAAATGTCCTTTATTATCCTTCTACTAGGAGTTTTTGAAAGTTTCTTTTTTTTAGAATATAGAGCATCTTAAGACGCATCTTTTGAGCTGTAAAACATACCTGCATCATGTACCGTTACAGAGATATTGCTAAAATAAGAATTTTGACAAAAAATTTTAAATGCGAATTGTGACCGATAGAGGGCTTTCCGACAAAAAATATTCCGTGACTTTTCTGATATTGTCGAGTAGAATCTGTGTTCAAAATTTCAAGAGGATCAGAGGGAACACCTATTCGGAACTCCAGCCCATTAGAACATAGTGTCTTGGTACAGATAGCTATTAACATAAGAACATAGCTGCGCTTGAATATTCACACACTACAAGTAGCGAAACAGGGAAATTGTGACTGAAGTTCGTACCATTAGTAGGACGTTTGCAACCCTCAACGCTTACGGACCAAACAGGAGAACTACGACTCATCCTTTTGACCTAGAGGACATACGGCTGGTTCAGAATAAATTAACCAAGATCGTAGATCTTCTAAAAATCAAGGAGTCATCCTCAGACAGAAAATATGAGAATCCTCTTCATACTTATGTAAGTAGGAAGAATTTTTTAATCCATTTTTTTTTTGATTTATAAAAAAAAAAAAAAAGAAAGAGAATAAATAAAAAAATATACAAAAAGAAATTGTCATTTCAATAAATAAAATATAGTGAAAGTAGCAAAATAATTTTTTTTATATAGAATGATTTATCCCAAATTATTTGTTTTTTTTTTAATTATTTGAAAGAGGAATTAAATTAAAAATTTTTTTTTTTTTGTAAAACTATCAGAAAAATATATATAAACAAAAGAGTGTTAAATTATTAATTTAAATCATTTAAATCATTTAATTAAATTATTTTAAAATATTAATTTAAAATTGAATTATTAAATCAATTATTCATGGATATTCAGAGATTAATGCATTTTAAGTAAAGAATTGACAAATAAATAATATTTACGAATAAATCATCAAATAAAGAAATATAGTTTAAGTGAAGTTATTGAATTGTAATAAGATTTATTCAGATTTAAATAAAGAGATAAAGAAAACAAGATATTCTGAATTTTTTTTTTTTTTTTTGGTTGTAACCTTAATTATTTAAGGAGAGGTATTGTAATTGAATAAATTGAATTGAAAAATAAAGAAATCATAAGATAAGAATTTAATTTCTTGTAAAATATAATAGATGAAATAAATAATAATGTTTAAAATAAATTTATATGGTCTACAATAAAATTACAAACACGAGAGATAAATAGAAATAAAAATAATTTGTATTAAATTGTAAGATCTAATTTCTGTAAAAATATTGACAAATCATTAAATCGCTCCAAGTCTATCAAAAATCCAATTAAGTCTGTTGTATTGTATTGTATTGTATTGTATTGAACGGTAAATAAAACGATTTTCACTATGACGCTAACTGAGCAAATTCAAGAGGCAATTAAACAATTAACGGGTGCAGTAAATGCTCAAATCGAATTAACTAACAAACTAGAGCAACGACTTCAGAAATTATAAGCAAAATTTTTATCAACTACTGCAAGTGTAGCACAAGACAGTCTATAAATACCAAAGAACGAAGAAGAACTTAAAGAAATTGGTAAGTTACCAGATAGTGTTAAAAAACTCCAACCATTTGATGGAAACCCAGTTCAATATGTTTCTTGGGTACATCACGTTGAGAGTATATTACAAGATTATGAGATTGTACGCAATAAGCCCATCTACCGTTGTTGCGGCATAAGAATAAATCAGTAATATAATTAAGTTTTATGTATAAGAAAATTATGCATGTAACCAATACTATATGTTTGTAACTTTAAATTTGTAAATTGTAACATTAACAAAAATTATTGTCACATAATTCAAGAAAAATAATAATTATAAATAAAAAAATAATAATAAGTAGATCAAGGTAATAAATACTGATATAAGTATATATTATATGTATATATATAAAAAAAAAAAGCAAAAGAATTTAAATTTGTACATTGCTGACAATATTGCAATTAGGTAATTAATACGATATATTTACAGTAGTACATTGACCGGTTTAATTAATTGTTTTTCTTTTATTTCCTTGTTTGTTTACATATAATATTTAGCATAATTTAATATTGAGTAATAATTCAATGTACTCACAAATGCATCAGCAATTTAATATGAAATAATTAATTTAAAATTTGTATATAAATGATATCAATTTCTAATAAAGATTATTATAGTTACAATACTAGAACAATTAACATCATACAAGTTTTTTTTTTATATAAAAACCTTCCTACTTCCAACTAGATAGAATTAGAGTTACCTAATTTTATCTAGCTCCACAGAATTAGTGAAACCTAATTCTGCTTCCAACCCTTAATTACCTTCTTATCAGAACTAGAGATACATAGTTTTGATACAAATTCATAATATTGCATGCACTAGAATTAGAGATACCTAATTCAGTTGTACGCAATAACATTTTTTGGTGACCCCGACGTGATATTTCGCAGAAACGCGAAATATTCTAACAATTATATTTTAATCATTATAATAAATTCAAACTGAATAATTGTTCAACTACAATTTATAATTTTAATACGTACCAACTATAAACTCAACTATTAAATCAATCAATATAGCATCAAACTAATTTCAACTCGCATTTGACATCAAATCAACTTGACATCAATTCAACTTCAAGGATGGAATCATTAGCATCGGCACAAGTATCGATCGGCAAGGAGATCGAATCCATAACTAACAAGTACCGCAATGAAGCTCCTGAAAGGAAAACAATTCCTTCTCTAGAGTCCAGAATCAATCGATTGACTGAATTATTCAATCAATTCG
This sequence comes from Villa cingulata, assembly GCA_951394055.1. Lineage (NCBI taxonomy): Eukaryota > Metazoa > Arthropoda > Insecta > Diptera > Bombyliidae > Villa > Villa cingulata. The sequence goes on along the minus strand of OX596019.1, from coordinate 23,679,653 downwards.
AATCCAATGACAAGAAAATAAGATCATTGGATCCTCCACAACCTACACATTTATACTTTCAAAAAAATTATTATGAGACAATTAAAACAACGTACAATTTATTCATGAGTGAATTATTAGATTTATTAACTCATTTACGTGAGGATCAAGCAGCCAATCCAAAGGTCGTCGAATCATCGGCAGCACCGACAAATGAGCAATATTCTGGCCAAGCAGCGAAACTTGTTCGGAAACAGCTCACGCTAATCAATGCGTTTAAAAATATTTTACAGGGAATTGATCTTACTCAAACACAATCAAAATCATACTACAAATTCAAACTTGAAACTCTCAAACATTATTGGTCCCAAATTGAGGATAATCATAAAACAATTTATGAACAAACATCTGATCCGTCAATATACAATTATAATGAACAATTTTATCTCAGCTTAGAGAATACAGCACAAGAAGCAACGATAGCAATATTACAATGTCTCGAACAAGTTCAATTCTCGAATCAAACAACAATTACCGCAGATCTAACAGCTGCAACTGCAAATCAGTCATTTATTAACAATTCGCAATCTTTAATAACACTACCAAAAATTACTATACCAAAATTCGATGGTAATTATCTTAATTGGAACCAATTTCATGATTTATATATGCAAATGGTTCATAATCAAGCATTGAGCAACGTACAAAAAATGTGGTATCTAAAATCAAACTTAACTGGGGAAGCTGAACGGCTCATCAAGCATCTCACAATATCGACAGAAAACTATATAACAGCATGGGAAGTATTAAATCAAAGATACAATAATAAACGGTTGTTGGTGACAACATTAATTGATAAATTGATGTCGCAGCCAATAATTACAACAGAATCAGCAACAGCAATTAAAAATTTACATGATACAACAAAAGAGTGTTTACTTAGTCTAGAGAATTTAGGACTAAAGGTTATGAATTACTGGGATCCATTTGTCACCCATCTTATAAGCAAAAGATTAGACAGAAATACTCAAAATCTGTATGAACAGTCATTAAAGACACCACGAGACATTCAAAAAATTAGTGACTTCCTCAATTTTCTTGAGACGCAATTTCAATCCTTGGAAGCATTAGGCACGAAGGTAACAAAAACAAATCAACAATTGCAAAGAGTTAATACCTCAAAAGGCTTCACAGGCTTGTTATCAGGAGCAACAACTTCCAATGGATGTATGATTTGTAAGGAGACACATGCTATTTATCAATGTAAGGAGTTTCTAAAATTATCACCACAAGAACGTCAGAAGAAAGCTATGCAGGTAGGAATTTGTCTTAATTGCTTAAAAAGGGGACATAACGCATCGAAATGCTCATCAAGAACGTGTTTAAAATGTAATAAAAAACATAATACTTTGTTACATTTTGGCACATCGACAACACCACCAACTACACAAACAACATTAACAGCAACTAACTCTAATACTGAATTGAAAAGTTACGTGTTTCTTGGAACTGCGAAGGCTTCTGTCAAAGATCGAGATGGTAATAACATTCAATGTCGAGTGCTATTGGATTCAGGCTCACAACTCAATTTCATATCAGAAAAATTCAAAAGGAAGCTACAACTGAACAAAATTGACGTTCCAATCAATATTTCTGGTATTGGTAAATCAAACATAAAGGTTACAGATCGCATTAATATAACGATAAGTTCAAATTTAAATAATTATAGCAGTGAAATTGAAGCGTATGTAATAAAGGAGATTTCGACACGACAACCTCTTCAACATATTTCAATAGACAAATGGGAAATACCTACTAATATAAAATTAGCAGACCCAGAATTCAATAAACCACAAGAAATTGACATGTTATTAGGAGCAGAACTGTATGGCGAATTGATGCGTATAGGACAAATCAAACTCGATCCACAATTACCATTACTACAGAACACAATACTAGGATGGATTGTACTTGGAAAGGCAATCTTTCGAGAACATGAAAAGTTATTTTGCGGCGTAACTAATGCTGAGTTAGATACACAACTTCAAAAATTCTGGAATATGGAGGAATTTAATGAACACCATTCACTGACCATTACAGAAAGAAGGTGTGAAGAATATTTTGATGCAACAACCTCTCGAGATGACACTGGCAGATTTATCGTTAGTCTTCCAATTCTGAGTGATACAGAATTGCTTAAGAATTCTGAAAATATTGCACTAAAGCGAATGATCAGCATGGAGAAAAAATTAGCAAAAGATCCATCATTACAAGTGCAGTATAACGACTTTCTAAAAGAATATTTGAGTCTAGGTCATATGGAAGAAATTAAACGAGAAAGCATTACATCACCAAATTACTTTCTACCACATCATTACGTTCTCAAACCAGACAGTAGCACCACAAAATTGCGTGTTGTATTCGATGCTTCTGCCAAAACAAATACAAATTTATCACTTAACGATTTGATGTTAGCCGGACCTAAGGTACAAGATGATTTAATAGCAATCATTCTGAGATTCCGAATGAAGCGCTATGTCTTCACTGCAGATATAAAGAAAATGTATAGACAGATTTGGTTAGCAGAAGAGGACAGAAATTTACATCTTATAATGTGGAGAAATAAACCAACAGAGTCAATAAAATACTACAGGTTGTGTACTGTAACATATGGTACAAAGTCAGCGCCATATCTAGCCACTAAATGTTTGCAACGCTTAGCAGAAGAAGAAGGATCAAATTTTCCTTCAGGAATAAAGGCAATCAAGGACTTCTATGTCGATGATGTAATGACAGGAAGTAACAATCTTGAGGAGGTTATTAAAATGCAGGATGAAATTCAAGATTTATTAAAAGCAGGTGGGTTCGAACTGCATAAATGGTGCGCTAATCACCCAGGATTAATAAATAAAATTCCAACCGAGAAGCGAGAGCTGCAATTACAATTTAATGAAAAGGAAAATGATCATGTCAAAACATTAGGACTATTATGGCATCCAGTAACTGATCATTTTTCCATAGCAACAAAACTCAAGACTCATAATCAAATTACCAAACGCAGCATCTTAGCAGAAACAGCTCATATTTATGATCCATTAGGCTTAATAAATCCAGTTGTTGTTACCAGCAAAATATTTTTACAAGATCTATGGAAACTAAAATTTGATTGGGATGATGAGCTTCCCAATGAACTACAAATGAAATGGCGTAAATTCAGCCAGGAACTACCAAAATTAGCTTCTTTAACTATACCAAGATTCATTTTTGGAGAGAATGATTCTATTTCAACCCAATTTCACGTATTCTGCGATGCAAGCGAACGAGCCTACGGTGCAGCAATCTATGTGAGATCAAAGGATAAAAATGGGAAGATAACTGTGCGTTTATTATGCGCGAAATCACGAGTTGCACCAGTAAAACAAACCACATTACCTAGATTAGAGTTATGTGGTGCAAAACTAGCTGCAGATTTAGCACAACGTACAAAATCAGTATTAAACGAAAAAATAGATGATACAATATTTTGGACTGATTCTCAAATCGTATTATCATGGATTCGAGGCGAACCAGCTTCACTTAAAACGTTTGTGGCTAATCGAGTTTCACAAATACATGAACTTTCAGAACCAAAACAGTGGAGATATGTTCCAACTAATAATAATCCAGCCGATCTTGTATCTCGTGGTTCATTACCAGATAAATTTCTACAGTCCAAAATATGGTTTAATGGTCCTGAATTCTTAACAAAATCAACTTCAATGTGGCCAACCAACAATTTCGATAATGTACGACTTAAAGAAGAAGAGAAAAACGTGAAATTTGCATTCAGCGCCTCAGCAAAAACTGAAATATCACATCCCATGCGTAACATAAATCATAATAACTCATTCAGACGATTACAACGAGTTATGGCTTATATTCTGAGAGCAGTAGATATTTTAAGAAACAAAAGTAAAAAGGAAAGTTTTTTGACCACTGTGGAATTAGAACTTGCAACACAGGAAATAGTAAGGGAAGTACAACGTGTAAGTTTTGCTGCCGAAATAAAGCAACTAAAAAACCAAAAACAAGTTGCTTCGACAAGCAAATTATTGAGTCTAACACCATTTTTAGACAAGAAGGGACTACTTCGTGTGGGCGGAAGGATCGAAGAAGCAAATATATCATATGATGCTAAACATCCATTACTACTCCCAGGAGATCATTTTGTTGCAAAACTTATTTATAATCATCTTCATGTGTTACATCATCATGCAGGACCACAAGCATTGCATTCGATTGTAAGACAAAAATATTGGGTATTACAAGGCAGAAACTTATCACGATCTGTTATAGCCAACTGCGTACGATGCATGAGAATAAGACCAAAACTAAATCAACAAATTATGGGTAATTTACCGTCCAATAGAGTGCAACAAGCACGGCCATTTTTCAAGTGTGGTGTTGATTTTTGTGGTCCATTTTATACTCATTTTAAAATACGTGGTAAAAAGCCACTGAAATCATATATTGCAGTATTTTGTTGTTTCTCAACAAAGTCAACACATTTAGAGGTGGTATCAGATTTAACCACAGAAGGATTCATAGGTGCGCTAAAACGATTCATTGCAAGAAGAGGAAGGTTCCAAGAAATACATTGTGATAATGCGAAAAACTTTATAGGTGCTAAAAATCAGTTTAACGAAATACAAAGCATATTAAATAATAAAAAATCAGCAGAAAAAATCGTAGATACAGCTTCAGCACATAATATTCAATTTCGCTTTATTCCTCCACGAGCCCCACATTTCGGTGGATTATGGGAGGCAGCTGTCAAGTCTGTGAAATATCTGCTACAAAGAAGTGTAGCATCAGCTGCACTTACATACGAAGAGCTATGCACCGTTGCTGCAGAAATTGAAGCCATACTAAATTCCAGGCCACTAACTGCATTGTCGTCCGATCCGAATGATCTTACGCCTATAACACCAGCACATTTTTTGATTGGAGAACCAATAACATCAACTCCAGATCCTTTTTGCACTCAATCAAAAATGTCGTTAGCTTCAAGGTGGGCATTAGTCAGCCATATTCGGAATGATTTTTGGAAACGTTGGTACACTGAATATCTACACCTACTACAACAACGAGCAAAATGGGCAAAGGAATACGAAAATATACTACCCGGTACACTTGTTTTAGTAAAAGAAGATAATATAGCACCACTCAAGTGGCAACTGGGAAGGATAGTAGAAACAATAGAAGGTCCAGATAAAAAGGTGAGAGTGGCTGATGTCAGAACATCAACAGGAATTTATCGCAGAGCCATACACCAGTTAGCACCACTAATCACAGATATAACTGAAGAAAACCACGAAGAAAAACAAAGTGCAATTGAGGATATTGAAGAATCAGATCTGCAGGATTTCCGACAAGGAAGGAAAAGGCGTAATAGTGGTAGTAGTGTGACAAATGGACTCAAAGTATTCTTGCTGACGACACTCTTTCTCCCATTATTTTATCCTGGAACATCAGCTCAGATTGAAGTACTCCAGCTAAATAATACATCAGGTGTATATTTCGAAAAGCTAGGGGATTCAATGATTTCAGAAGGACAATGGAACATTTTAGTTTATTATGATCTCAAAACTTACTGGGCAGCTTTAGAACCAATAGAGCAAAGTATAGCAATGATGAAACGTTTAGCAGATACTTTAAAGGAAAATGACTATCAAGTTGAAATTGTAGCAGAATATCAGCATCAGTTGCAAGAAATAAAAATGATTAATGAATTAATTTTGACAAGGAACAAAACAAAGGTAAATTCAAGACGAAAGCGTTCAAAATCACCTCTTAATTTCATTGGTAGCGCATTCCATGCGCTTATAGGAGTGTTAGATGATGACTACGCAGAAAAAATGACACAAACCATTGACAATGTGCAGAAGAATGAAAATCACTTACTTCAATTAATAAAAAATCAGACATCAGTTGTAGAAACAACCAAAAATATCGTGAAGAAATCAGAAGAGGAAAAAAATAAGCAAATGGAATCTATTCAAACTACATTCAAAACCATTTATGAAAAATTGAAGACACAAAATGCAATTGTAAAAAAAGAAGGAATCGCTCAAGGATTTAATACCATTGCAATCTTCTGCTCATCACTAATACAAGATTACAAGACTGTACAACGATCTATCTTAGATGTAACAACAGCAACGCAACACGGAAGAATGAGTCCATTAATTTTAACACCAATACAACTAAAAACACAATTAGCATTCATCAAAAATCATCTTCCATCAAATGTAAAATTACCAGTTGAAATAAATGAAGACAATCTTGTAGTCATTTATCGATTGTTAAACGTAAGGTATCACCTTAATCTCGACTACGCCATCTTTATTATTACCATACCATTAGTGAAGCAAACTACATTCGAATTATACAAAATACATCCATTACCTGTACTTGTCAACAAAACGTTTATATCAATCGACATAACAACAAAGTACATCATAATCAGTCCATATCGAGATCAATTTTATCGTCTAACAGAGTTTGATATGATTATGACACTACAATTATCGGAAGCTTCATATTTAATATATCAAGCAGGGCCAATTCAAAGCAAAAGAACTGTCAATAATTGCGAGTTAGAACTTTTTTCACAATTAACGTTACCATCGTCATGCAAATTGAAGGTTGCACAACCATCCAAACTATGGATTGCCTTAAATGTTGCTAACCATTGGCTGTTTAGTTTAGACAAAGAATATGTATTCACATTTGTATGTCAACGACAAATAGTTCAACGAAAATTAAATGGTACAGGATTACTCATATTATCCAACGGATGTGAATTGAAGGATGAAGAAATAACAATTAAGAGCTTCTATCTTGGAGAATCTAAATCTGTAAATTACTTTCAACTATTGATTAATCTGTCATCATTAACACTATTTCCCAGTACAACTGAGAATTCAGCAGCATTCTTCAGTAAATTAAATTGGACAGATAACACAAATGCAATAGCAGAACTTGAACAAAAAATTAGTAAAATCAAAATTGAACAAAAACAATCACTGAACGAACTACAACCACACGAAATACATCAGTTTGCAATCGGATACTGCACAGCTGGAATTATTGCTATAATAATTATGTACTTAGTTGTGACGTACATCAAAAATCGGCCGAGAAAGATAAAAATAATATCCAAGGACATTACAAAGCGTGAGACACAACCAGAAGACTATAATTTTGAAGTCAAGGACTTCAAGAGGGGGCAGAATGTTGCGGCATAAGAATAAATCAGTAATATAATTAAGTTTTATGTATAAGAAAATTATGCATGTAACCAATACTATATGTTTGTAACTTTAAATTTGTAAATTGTAACATTAACAAAAATCATTGTCACATAATTCAAGAAAAATAATAATTATAAATAAAAAAATAATAATAAGTAGATCAAGGTAATAAATACTGATATAAGTATATATTATATGTATATATATAAAAAAAAAAAGCAAAAGAATTTAAATTTGTACATTGCTGACAATTGCAATTAGGTAATTAATACGATATATTTACAGTAGTACATTGACCGGTTTAATTAATTGTTTTTCTTTTATTTCCTTGTTTGTTTACATATAATATTTAGCATAATTTAATATTGAGTAATAATTCAATGTACTCACAAATGCATCAGCAATTTAATATGAAATAATTAATTTAAAATTTGTATATAAATGATAGCAATTTCTAATAAAGATTATTATAGTTACAATACTAGAACAATTAACATCATACAAGTTTTTTTTTTATATAAAAACCTTCCTACTTCCAACTAGATAGAATTAGAGTTACCTAATTTTATCTAGCTCCACAGAATTAGTGAAACCTAATTCTGCTTCCAACCCTTAATTACCTTCTTATCAGAACTAGAGATACATAGTTTTGATACAAATTCATAATATTGCATGCACTAGAATTAGAGATACCTAATTCAGTTGTACGCAATAACAACCGTGCTATCTTCAAAAGTATAAGACAAAAAATAAGAGGTAATGCCGATTCCGCAATCATTTCCTACAATATTTTCGATGATGACTGGTCTACGATAAAGAAATGTCTATCCCTACATTACGCAGACAAGCGAGATCTGCGAACCCTCGAACATCAATTGAGTAACTTAACTCAAAGAAATATGAATCTAGATGAATACTATGCGAATGTTAACCATCAATTTTCGCTCATAGTAAATAAGATAAAAACAGAGGATTACAGCCAAGACACCATCAATGTTCTTGTTGAAACTTATAGAAATAAGCCACTAGATGTATTCATCCGAGGACTTAATAGAGATCTTTCGAAGATGTTAATTATTCAGAGACCACAGACACTTCCTGAAGCTTACTCTTCTTGTCTGGAAATACAAAATTTAAATTTCAGAAATATGCCAATACACGAGCGACATTCTAACAATTCAATAACTGCCCCCATAAACCAAATGACGCCAATTAGGAACGAACAACTGTTAGGACGTAGGACAAGTAATCAAATATCATTACAGCATAAAAACATGGTATATAATACTCGACATTCTTCTAACAATAGGGCACCTCCCAGGCCAACGTATCCAAAACCAACTGAACCTATGGATATTGACCAATCAATCCAATCTAGACAAGTCAATTATATGAATAGAAATAACCAAAACAGCCTAGCTATTAAACGAGAAAATAATTCTGATGGTCATTTACGAAAACAACAAAGAGTCTATCATATATTGAGACGCAATCAGAAGAGAATTGTTGTGGAAATTATGATCAAAATTGTAGCGATACGGAGGAGTATGAGTATGAGCAAGAGCAGGACGGAGAGGAATCGGAAATAAATTTTACAATAGGAGCATCTCTAGCGTACCATACGTAGAATATAAAACGAGAGATAACAAAATTCCGAGATTTTTGATCGATACCGGAGCAAATAAAAATTTTATCAAACCTGAACTCGCTTTAAATTCAAAACCATTTCCATTCTAACGCATACCTCATAGAAAAAACTAAATAATATTTGTATGCGATGCTTTCTTTTTTAATATGTAGATATTAAAATTTTTTCATGCGTTGGAGCAGATAATTTTAGTGCTCCATTGCAATGTATTTATGAATTTAGATTTAGACTGTTTGCTTTGCAGTCTAATAAATAGAAATAATAATCAATCGAATTATGTTGTTTTTGAATATGGATAGACAAGACAGATAATATACATAAATGCTAATAGATGTTTGAATATTTATATATAGATATACGAGTACACGGGGATGATATATAGGAATATAAGAAATTATATCTACTATCACAGACAATATATTGTCTGTGATATTATGTATACAGTATACGTATATTCAAATGTAGCTCATATAATTTTAATATGTACATATATCGTACTTATATAAGAATGATTTTATATTTTACTTTTAATTTTTTTAATATCATTTTGGATTTGGCTCTCCATTCCCATATTGTACATACACATAAAAATTACATATAAAAAAAAATTTTGAATTTTTTTCTAAATTTGATATAAATTCATATATCATTAATGGTCTAGAACACAGATAGTAACATATAGAAATAAGAAATGTATTTTTGTATTATTTGCATAAGTCAAATATTTTTTTTTTTGAATATTTATATAAAAAGTTTTATAAAAAAAATGTAGATAACTTTTGGCGCCCCAAGATTGCAGCGCCCGGAGCAAGTGCTCCAATGGTAGGTGTGACCCTGATGGTATCTGTCGTGGATTTCGAGTTATGGAAAAAAATGTAACTGTGGGCTCTACCAATTTAATATATAATATATATAATATATTTTATAATTGAATAAAATATATGCTGGCAAAATGCCTGCACCCGAACTCTTTACACCCTGTATGTTCTTTTCAACGCCAGCCAATGGGTAGAACTTGATAGATGCGTTTCTTTTTAATGAGGGCTCCCCGTAGAGGATAATTTTTTTTTTCAATATTGCACTCATTTCGAATATTCAAAAAGAAAAATCTTATTAATTTTTGTTATGCAATTAAAATACGCGTAAAAAAAACCAAATATAATTTTTGAAAAACAATAACTTAATTTGAAATAATTTTTTGAACTTGCATGCAAATATTTACTGATAAACCCTAAAACTCTGCCATGTATAAAAAAAATTATTCAATAATGCAAAATAAAAATGCAAATATGTAATAGGGTATTTCATCTGGTTTTTAAAGAATTTTAAATATGACTTGAACGTTGAACGGTTAAAAACGTAAAACAATAAAAAAAAAAGTTTAGAATATTTCACATCGTTTAATGGCTAAAATTTAAGATAATAATTTACCCTCCTACCTAAAAAAATTCAAAATTTAAATTTTTAAAAAGTTTTTAATATCATTAAAATTTTGAATATCATACTTAGAACACACAGTGTAAAAAATAGTATAAATAATATGAAATATAAGTTATAGTTGGCGTCACAAAATTATATTCTACATCTTATTTCGTTGAAAGAATGTAATTTATAGAAAAAGATGTAGAATATAATTTATACATTGGGTTGAAAATAATATTAATTATACTAAAAATGTTTTAAAATACACTGAAAATAATAAATTGCTATTATTAAGAAATCATTTTGCTTAGTTACAAACATGTGTTTTCATGAAAAATGTTGTTTGTATTATTAAAAATGTCATTCAAACCAAGGAAAATCTAAATACCTCTTTTGAGCAGAAGTTTCTTATTGTGAATATTCAGATGCATTGACATTTACTTATTTGTTTTAAGAAAAATGTTTCTTCACTCCGTCGTTCAAGCAATTTGTTTACATTAATTAAACAAAAATTTCATACGCATTGCACTTATACTATCAGTTGCATGAATAGAGAAATAAATGATTACTGTAAATTATTGAATTACTTTGTTAGAAGTAAATGTATTTTTCGTCTAGTTTTTTTTTTATCGTTGATGTGCACGTGCAGCGGGTGTACTGGTGTGTGTTTTAAATTATTTTATTAGTTTGTTACATAATAAGTGATAAGTTTTGATTTTGATTTCTATTACAATGGAAAATGATACTAATGTATTATTATTAAGTGATTTTTATTCTTTGCTATTAAATTGGGGAATGCTACATCTTTCAGATCGAATGCAAGGTAGTTTTGATTGAAATAAAAAATAATTGAATTGTACTTTTTCATAATTTTATTCAGAATTTGGCATAAATATAGAAGTGTTAATAGTGCTAACGGAATTCGAACTTGAGAAAATTTTTCCTGAAAATAAAGATCTAGGAGTTAAAGCTTTATTTAGAGCTAAATTAATCGAATGGAGAAATGAAAATGTAAGTTCTTGATTTTTTTTTATTTCTTGATGTTTTTTGTACTCTTTTTATTTAAAGGATATACACAAGCTGTACCAAAAATATCATATACATTAAGTCTGAACACTTCCATAAGTTCGTGGCTTTTAGCCGATGCACCAGGAAGTCCCAGTACATCTTCATCATGTATCAAATCAGAGCAATTTGTAAGTAATTTTATTAAATTCCAAATTTAATTTTCTTGAAATGCATGTATACAAGAATTTTACATATACGACGGTGCCGTTATAAAGTAAATAATCATTTAATTATGTTGTGAAATTCGTTGCTTAAATTTAGAAAGTGCTTTCTTTAATGAATGAATTAGTTGTAAGAATTAAGTAATTGTTGTTTAAAATAAGGAATAAGACTTTCTTATTTCAAGCAAAAATCTTTTAATTCATGAACTGAAAGTATAAATTACATCGAAATATTTGCATGAACCAAGAAAGTAGTACTTTAAATATTGGAATGTACTTGAAATAAAAAGTCAAAATCTCATATTTTAAGCAAGAGTCGTTTGAATTAAAAGATCAGCCAATGATTCTTTTCATAAATCATATTAAATATTTTTAATTTAAGAAAGCTAATATCAAATTGAGGAAGGTGATAATCAAATCAATATAGTTTTCAAATAGGATGAATTTTAGTATAATTAAATTATAACTTTTTTGCAGTGAAAATCAACGTACTTTTTATATTGAATTTAAATGAGATATCGGTAGTGGTAATTATAATGTTATAAAATTTAAATATTATTGCAAATAATGATATAATTCTTGTATGCATAGCATAAGTTCAAGATTTGAGAATTTGTTCTTATTTTTTGAAAAGCAAATATTTTTATATAAGCCATTTGTTTAGAATTTGGAAGAATTTCTTGAAAATAATTGTAAATATGTAATTCAAAAAACAACTTTGAATAATGCAGTTCGAAATATAATATGTGACAAAATTGTTGAACATGTTTTGCAAAATTAACGTCAAATAAAAGCAGAAGATTTCAAAAAAATTAGTGAATCAATAGTGCAGCTATTTCCCCAAGAAAATTCGGAAGTATATTATAGAGGTGGCAGCCATCCTTCTGGTATTTTAACAACAAATATAGGAATAGTTTTACCAAACTAAAACGAGCTGGTCTCTTCAGAGAAACATTGACAAAAAAGAAGTCCAAAACAATTCTCACAGAAATCACAACAACATCATCACAGGAATTTATTGGTACGGAAGCACGTATGTAGTTTGTATTAAGTAATTTTTATAAGTTTTAAATATTTTTAGAAAATGAAGAAGAATTTTCTAAAGACAAAAAGTGGCTTTCAAACAAAAAATCTCCTTGGGAAACGGTGGAAATCAAGAGGAAAAACACATCAAAATGACGACTTCAACAAATAAAATCGCCAGACATTAAAAATCTTGGTGAAATTCTTAAAAATTGGCCTTTATTTGCAGACTCTCATGGACATCGATTAGTAAGACTATTCTTATTATATATGTATATTTGCTTTAAGAAATTTATAATTTTATTGGCTATTTCAGATCGAGATCGACTTTGAAACACTTCAAGGAAATCGTTCTAGTTTATTATTTAAGAAGTGGCCTGAATTCGTTAGAAATTTCGAGTTGAATTTTCAAAAATTTATCAAGGACCGTTAGAGTTTAAACTCACTTAAAGAGTTGAAATCAGCAGCGTCTAATGATCATCGAGATCTTAGACTTAATTATCAACCTGTTGCATGCTGTCTTCCCATCAACAACTAGGACTAAGAACAAAAAAAGTGGAGTTTGTGGCAAATCTTCAAATTCTGACTCTCAAAACTCAATGGTAATAAAATTGTGGTAAGTGAGTTAAAACAAAAAATTCAAAGTACTAAAGACTTTAACTGAACTAACATTTCAACCTTGCCTAATTATTATCGGTGATTTTGAACAAATTGCAGTTTATTACGATGAAATTTTTTACACGGCAGATTCATTGTTGTCAGCCTTAGACATATGTTTCAAACTGTTTTTCGTTTTAAATCTAGACTATCCAGCTGAATGCACACAAGTTTGGCAATTTATTCAGAAATACTTTTATGAAATCAATATTGATAGAGAAAAAGTTTCCTCTAAGGTATTGTCAGTAATTTCCGACTTAAAAAAGAATAGTTATTTTTTCAAAAAAAAAAAAAAAAAAAAAAATAGAAATTAAAAATATGTATAAATGCTTTTTGTGTAATAAACTTTTCGATTTAAATAATATTTTTAAATATCTCCATATGCTTACTAATGGTAATGATTTTAAATGTGCTCAAGATGGATGTCATCAAAATTTCACAATTCCTTTTAGATTCAAAAAACACTTGAAGAAACATGAACCGATTAATTCTAATGAATTAAATTCAAATGAACTACCTATTGTAGAAAAAAATAAAAATAAAGACAATTTGATAGAATTTTCAGAAAAAGTAAAAACTAATTCTAAACAACAATATATTGTGAATGTAAATGAATTTAAAAGTTTTATTAAGAGTACTGCAATAACATTTCTTTGTAAACTTTCGTCAAATAGTAAAGTTACTTTAAAAATTAAAAATTAAAGTACTTTAATTGAAGAAATTATTGAAGATTTAACATGTGATTTTTTCAATGTGATGATTATAAAATTGACTAGTATTTTAAAAGAAACCTTTCGTGAAAATTCTGAGTTTTTTTTTTTTTTTTTTAATATACATATATACAAGTTAACAAATAAGTTAACGACTTTTACATTATGATTACTAATTATAAATTTTTATTGACTTTTTCATCTAATCAGCAATTTTATGCACGCGCAAATTAAAGTTCACGCGCATCCGGTAAATTTGGGTTTTTATGTAAAAAATTAAATGTATTAATCGATATTTTAACTTTCTTTAATCATTTATTATTTCTTGATGACTAATCAATTTAAGGTATAATTCTAAATTGCATTGTAGAAATAAATAGCTCTAAGAATGAATTGTAAGTTTTCAGTTTATATTTTAGAACTCGATGAATAAAGTGGTAATTTAAAATTTAAAAAATTCTTTTTTTTAAAGAATATTAAACAAATATTCTTAACTGGCGCCCGAACAAAAAGTCGTGAGTTAAAAATTAACCAAGTGCAATTCGTTCGGTGAAATTTTAAAATATTCGCGAGGTGTTAGAATATCATAACTATATACCCGTGAGAACATAGTTGTTTTTCGTGAATATTTATCTGTTCAACAGCTATACCCATGAGAACATAGTTGTTGTATAAAACAATAACCATAAGAACATAGTTGTTTTAACCAGTGCTATTCACCATAAGAACAGTAGCAGAAGTTTTCATCGGACAAAATCTAGTAAGAGGTTGTGACGCAGCACGTACATCAGCAACTATAAACGCAACTATAGTAGGACATCGGCAACTATAAACGCCTTTAGACCAAACGGGAGAAATACGACTCGTCCGCATCAACTAGAGAGGCACACACGACAACACTATCAAAATAAAAGCCACACCATCAGTTCGGAGTAAAATTAAAAAAAGGAAATGCAGTTTCATCTCATCTTCCTCATCATCTTTATGTAAGTACATTGTTCAAATTGCCTTTAATTTGAAGTATATCTATTTTTTTGGAAAGTGATCTGAGGCACATAAACCTAGATCAATGATGAGAGTCTAAATGGCTCTTGTTACCACTAGACAAAAGATTTGGAAAGAATTCAAATGGGCAGTGCTTCAAGCAGACTCACCTGAAGAATTGATAAAAGTCTTTGTTCACTGTTAATTGAATTCTAAAAATTTATTTAATCAAAACCTTCTTTATATACAATTTTTACCAAAGAATATTACAAAAGGTAACTTATATATATATGTGTATTAGTACAACAATTATTGGTTCTTATTACTAAAGTAATTTTCACATGTAAAATTCCATTGTCAGCAATATTTATACATTGCAATATTTATTTATCATAATATAATTTTCTTTTAACAAATAAATAATTTTTTACAGAAAAACAAAAATCTCAAATTACATCTGGAATGTAAAGAAAAGTTTCAAAAAAAAATATGCTGACATGTTAATAATTTTGTTAAAATAATAAAATGTTGAATTTTAAGTGTTTTTTTATTTTAAAATTATTAAAATGAAATTGCTAATTAATGTAAAAAATTGAATAAAATTATGTTCGAATGAACATCCTGCCGGGGCGAATTGATGTTGAGGATGTTGAAATATCTTCATAGGGTTGCATTAAAGGCTAATTCAGCGTCTTGTTGGTTTAAAGTTGTTCTTGGAGCTGGTTTGGGTTTTGTCATCTTTTTAGTGCAGTAATTGAAGATTATTATGGAGCTTATTACGACCAGAAATATTAGCATCAGGTATCCTAAGCTGTAGTGATGAATGTCCTGCATCGTTATGTTACTGGGTAGATCATACTTGATGTGTTTTATTTCTTTTTTCAAGGCTTCTATGTCTTTTATATTAGATTGGTAATTGATGGTCTGATTTGTCATTATTGTCTTTTGTTCATTCAATATACTTTCTGTTAAATTGCCTTGTAAAGCAAACGCTGATACAATTTCAGATGAATAAACATTGTGTGCTTGGATAGTGACTGATTGTTGTCTGATGATGCATTGTTCATGAATTTCCAATAGACCAATATTTTGAAGTTCAAAGTGAGTTATGTTTTCCCCACACACTACATCAATTATTATTTTGCCTTGTATGGCATAGATCCAGTGGTTTTTTTGAAACAATTGCGTCCAGTGGGGGCCACTTCCAATGGAGGTTATTTGACAGTTTGATAAATATTTATCGTGTTGAAGAAAGTCCATTTCACACGTACTGCTATTTGCGTCCTTCCTATGAACTGGATGTTTTTGCCAGCAAAGATGTCTTTCACTTGATAGAAGTATACAAGATTGTAGCTCTGCTTCAACGATCGGATAAAATTGATCTCGATATAAATTTACTATTAGAAATGGCGATGACAACTTAACAACATAAAATGTATGATTTGTCAATTTTGGAACCGGTGTAAGTTTGAGCAATTGGAAATCTTCTACTGTTGTCAAAGGTATTTTCAGTCGAAAAATAATATGTCGTTTTGTTGTAGTACCTTCTATGGTTATCGCCTTGAAGTAGTTCATTATGTTTTTGTGCGATGCTGGTAATCGTAGTGTGTTTGGCAATATACCTTTGATTTTGAGCAGCTCTTGTTTAAACTGATTAGGTGTTAGTATGGAAGGGCTAATTCGGCCATGATGTATATCAGTTAAAATATCTATGATTGCAGTTTGCGTTTGAAGTAAGCTGGAGGTGCTAAATGATGCTAGTAAGCTAACTGAATTAAAAACTTGCGTCAATTTTTCTTGTTGCAAATCTGAAACTATGCTGCTGATTCGCATATTGGTTTCATTCATATGTAGCTCTAAAAGCTTAAACTGCTGACTTATTGAATCTTCTTCCTTTTTAAGAATATTTAAAGTTGAGTCCAGGATTGAGGTGTTATTTTTTATAAGCTCTTGTAGATGATTTTCATTTTTATCAATGTTTACTATAGTTTGGGACATTTTCTCCGCGTATTTTGAGTCGAGTACTCCAAATAATGAGTTTGCAACATTTCCAACTATGTCCATAGCACCTCTTCTGGCTCTTATTGACTCTCTGTCTAACGGAATTAAGATATTATTAGCAGATAACTGAGTCTGCTGATAATTAAGATGATTTATAATGCCTGTGCAGAGATTTTTTTCCATTAGTTTGTCACATATTTGACGCATTGTTTGGGTACAATTTGTTAGAAAATCATATTCCCTCCAGTATGGTGCTAACTTGTAGTAGACAATAAGATTCCACTCACTGGTTATGAGATTGGCAGTACCTAAATTCTCGAAGTATATTCCAACTTCATTATTTAATGGTTTTGTTGTTATAGGTGAGCCTTTTGCTGTTGATGTTATTGAGATGGCTAATAGCAATGTAAGAATTGTCGAGCCTAACGATATTCGCCGTCGTTTTCTAGTTTGGAAATTATTAGATGAACTCACTGAATCACTATGACTTGGTGATTCGTGTTCTCCTCCTGTCAAGTCCTCGTAAGACACAGTAGTTCGAGCCTCGTTCTCTGTCTGCGTGTGGACAGGCAGTGGCGCAAGGCGATTAATAGCTCTTCGAATTACACCATTCGTTGTGCGAATGTCTGCAACGCGGACAAGGCCGTCGTGTCCCTTTACTGTATTTATGATTCGTCCCATCGGCCACTTTAGAACAGGAGTATTGTCTTCTTTGATTAGAACCATTGTCCCTATTTCAATGTTTTTACACTCTTGTTTCCATTTGTTTCGATATTGCAATTCGGTTAGATATTCCGTTGACCAACGTCTCCAAAAGTCATTTTTAAGGTGACAGATGTACTTCCATCTGGTGACTAAATTTCCTTTAAAGGTACTGGATGATGGATCCACTGTACTTACCAGTGGCTCTCCTATGAGAAAGTGTCCTGGCGTTAACGCTGTTAGGTCATTTGGATCTGTGGACATTGGTGTTAAAGGGCGAGAATTCAAAATTGCTTCTATCTCTACGACTACAGTTTCAAGCTCTTCGTATGTTAAGGATGCGGAAGTTAGTATGCGTTGTAACAGATGCTTGGCAGATTTTACAGCCGCCTCCCATAGCCCACCAAAGTGTGGGGCCCGAGGAGGAATAAAATTGAAACGAATGCCTTTCGTACTGCAAGTTGAGATGATTTTGTCGTGCGCTTCATCAGAATGTATAGCGTCTTTTAATTCCAAAAGATTTTTAGCACCCACGAAATTTGTAGCGTTGTCGCAATAAATAGATTTGCAACGTCCTCGTCGGGCCATAAAACGAAGTAAAGCACCTATAAAACCTTGCGTGGATAAATCGGTGACAATTTCAAAATGTGTGGCTTTGGTTGCAAAGCAACAGAAAACAGCTATATACGATTTTTGAGGTCTTTTTCCACGAATTTTAAAGTGTGTTTGTATTGGGCCACAAAAGTCGACACCTGTATTTATAAAGGGTCTAGCTGGCTCCACTCTATGTTTAGGCAAGTTACCCATTTGTTGCTGTAAGAATTTCGGGTTATTTTTAGCACATTCTACACAATGCTGTACTACCGAGCGAGCTAATATTTTTCCTTTTATTGGCCAAACTGTTTGTCTTGCTATAGCCAATAGGCCTTGAGGACCTACATGAAGATTTTCCTTGTGAAGGTCGTTCAGTAAGCACTTAGTGAGGTGATGAGAATAAGGAAGCAGCATTGGATGTTTGGCTTCATATGTTAAGCTCGAGGCTTCTAGACGTCCTCCTACTCTAATGATTTTGTGTTCATCTAAGAAGGGTGTAAGGTTACTAATGGTGCTGTTTTTTGCGACTTCTTTGAATTGTTCGAGATGTTTGTAATCCTCCCTTAATTCTTGTATTTGCATTAGTTTGATTATAAGTTTTTTACTTTTATCAAGTTCATTTATCGTAAGTGCTCTACCTTTGCCTTTATTTTTCTTGATGTAAATGAATCGAAGTACATAAGCCATTATACGTTGCACCTTTCTGAATGAATTTGAAGGAGTTATTCTTTTTAAGATGTCGTCGTCTTGAGTTATGGTGACAGCTACGGTTTCTGTTGATCGCCGTTTTTCTATTTTGATCTCTGTAGACCTTTTCACAAAGGGTTTCGGCCACAGTGATTCCGCTCCGTGTAAGAATCTTGGACCATAAAACCAAGTTGTGCATTGTGATAATTTCTCTGGCGATATTCCCCTGGAAAGCACATCTGCTGGGTTGTCTTTGGAGCGAACATGTCGCCATTGCTCGGTAACCGTTAGTTGTTGTATGACTGAGATTCTGTTGGCGACAAATGTATGGTACGAAGAACATGATGAATTTATCCACGACAGTACTATTTCCGAATCTGACCATAGAAAAATGGGAACCATTTTTAGTTTTAAATCATTCTGTAATCGATGGGATAATTCTGCTGCTAGTTTTGCAGCACATAATTCTAGACGTGGTAGTGTTATTTGCTTCAAAGGTGCCACTCTCGATTTAGCGCAAAGTAATCTTATTGTTACAGTTTTGTCCGAATGAATTGATCGTACATACGCCGCTGCACCGTATGCCTTTTCTGATGCATCAGCAAAGATGTGTAGTTGGGCATCCTTTGATACTTTATTGGCAAACACGTGACGAGTTATTTTGATTTTTTGAAGTTCCTTTAGATTTTCGCGATAAGTTGACCAATAAGTATGCAATTCCTGTGGAAGTGCAGCATCCCAGTCCCATTTTAACTGCCACAATTTTTGTAAGAACACTTTCGCTAGTACCACTACGGGTGCTAGTAGACCTAATGGATCAAATAAACGTGATATATCTGAATAAGCTGTTCTTTTTGTGACTTTCTTACACTCAGTCCAGGTGGATTTTATGAATAACTCATCAGTTTTTGGAAGCCAACTAAGTCCTATGGTTTTTACTTGTTCTTCATCTGATTTTGTAAAATCCAGTTGAATTTCTTGGTCTTGTGGGTTTATATTTTCCAATAAGGATGGATAGTTGGCACACCACTTCCTAAGGGTGAATCCTCCGTTTTGAGTATATCTTGTAATTGTTTTTGTGACTCCAATGCAGTGTATAAGTCATTAGCACCTGTGAGTACGTCGTCAACATAAAAATCACGTTCTAATACTTGAGCTCCCAACGGTTGTTCATTCCATTTTTCTTGTGCAAGGCTCTTCAGACATCTTGTAGCTAGGTAGGGAGCGGACGTAGTACCGTACGTTACTGTACACAGTCGGTAGCATTTCAGTTGATCTTCAGGGTTGTTCCTCCACCATATCAGCTGAAAATTGCGATCTGATTCATGCATTTGTATCTGGCGATACATTTTCTCGATGTCAGCAGTCATAACATATCTATGTAGTCGAAAGCGTAGTAGTATGGTGAAGACATCATCTTGTACCGTAGGTCCCGTGGCTAAAATATCATTTAAGGATATGTTAGTGTCTGTTTTTGCTGAAGCATCAAAAACAACTCGTAGCTTTGTGGTACTGCTATCAGGCTTCAGTACACAATGATGAGGAAGAAAGTAGTAAGGCTTTTTTATAGTATTGAAATTTATTTCTTCCATATGACCGAGTGCTAAGTATTCTTCCATGAAATTTACATACTGCTTCTTTAATTCAGGATTTTGCCCTAATTTTCTTTCCAGAGCTGTGAAACGTTGAAAAGCTATGTGTTTGGATTCTCCAAGTGTTGTTGGTGCATCTGTAAATGGTAGTTTAACCATAAATCGGCCATCTCGTGTTCTTATCGTGTTTTGAATAAAGTGTCTTTCACACCGTTTTTCTTCCGTTGTCATTGTTTTGGCTTGTAGATTGTCATCGTCCAGAATCCAACAGTGCTCTATTTGTTTTTCAAAAGCTGCTTCTTTTGATAGTATGCCGCAAGTAGCTTTTTTCTGATGTGTTTCGTCGATTTTGCCTGCCACAGTCCAGCCAAAGACGGTATTTTGTAAGATTGGTAATGAATCGCCTAATTTGACTTGCCCTACTAGTAGTACGGAAAAGTAGAGCTCTGCACCTATAAGAAGATCTATTGTCTTAGATTCATAAAAGAGTGGATCTGCGAGTGGTAAATTCGCCGGAATATGCCATTTTGAAATGTTTATCGATTGTGTTGGATGTGGTGATATAATTTGAGGCATAACAAAAGCTTCTAAGTGAGTACTGAAACCATTGATGCAGGATTGTATTAAAATGTAGAATCGTCTTCGTGTGCGTTACTTACGTGAACCAATGCCTTCAATATTCATTGAATGTTCAGTTGTAGCTATACCCAATTTTCGTACCATTTTCTCAGTTATAAGGTTAATTTGAGAGCCTGAGTCAAGAATGGCACGACAATTAATAAATGAACCGTATTTATCGGCTAGCTTCACATTGATGGTACCTAGCAAAACATATTTCCTCATTCCCTTTTCAAGATTAGCAGTGAGTGAAGCGGGTTGTTCATTTGTTGATATGTTTGTGAGAGTGGACAATTGTGTTCCTTTCTGTTGTACACTTGTTTGATTGCTATTGTTGCTTGAAGCGTTGCTTGAGTTTTGTTGTGGAAATTCTAAGTGGAGTAAAGTGTTGTGTTTTTTACCACACTTGGTGCATGCTCTTGAAGGACAGTTGTTGGAACTATGACCACCCTTGAGACAATTTAAACATAGTTTTTTCTGTCTCACCAACTCGATGCGTTTAGACGGAGATAATTTTAAGAATTTCGGACATGAATACAATTGATGATTGTCATTACAAGACTCACATGTGTGTTTGATGATTGTAGATAAGGCCTTATGTGTGTTTACCGTTTTTGCTTCTGTTTTAAATTTGTTGCCCAACGCTTCCAACGCTTGAAATCTTGTTTCAAGAAACTTTAAAAAATTTTCTAGCGATTGAAGTGCTCTGGGTTCAGTCAAACTCTGTTCCCATAGGGTATGCGTTTCCCTATCCAATCCTTTCATTAGCACATGCAGCAGTAAAGGATCCCAGTTTTTGGTGTCGATTCCAAGGTTTTGTAATGCAAAAATACATTCTTGAGTAGTATCATGCATCGTTCTTATGGTGATGGCACGTTCACTAGATGTTGTTGGCTGAGTGAGGAGTTTTGATAATAAGGCAGTAACTAAGAGCCTTTTATTTTCATATCTGTCGTTTACGATTTTCCATGCCGTAGTATAATTGATGTCTGATGTTGCAAGATGTTTGATTAATTTTTCGGCTTCGCCTACTAAACTGGTCTTCAAATACATGAGCTTTTCACAACCTCCAATCGATTGATTGTGTACTAATTCTGTGAAAAGATCTCGAAAATGTCGCCACTTAAGATAGTCACCATTAAATTTAGGTAGTTCTATTTTAGGAAGCTTAACATTACGCGTTGTGTTACTGGGCAATGGAAACGAGTTCAGTTGATGTTGTTGTTGTTCTTGTCGGCTCTGATTTTGCGTGTCACAATAATTACATAGTTCGTATAATTTCAGGAGAATTTCGTGTGTTCGTTCTTCTAAGTTGAAGTAACCTTCAACATCATACGATGAATCAAATAAATCAGTTTGATTTATAAGCATGTTATAATGTGCATTGATTGTGTTCCATTGCTGTTCAATTATTTTAATTTTTAGTTGATAATATTGAGATGATTGTTGCACGCTCAGATCGATGTTAGAAATGGTCGTTTGAAGTCTCTGCAACAATAAGTTGTGTAAGTGAGATTTATTGTTGGAAGAACCCTTAATGTCGTCAAACTTGGTATTGGCTGGATAAGCTGCTATTTCAGGCTGAGATTGATTTATCATGGACTGAGTGATTGGACGAGCACTTATGGATGGCTGTGGTACAGCTCCCGTAGACCTTTGAATCTGCAGCTGTTGTTTTAATTCGGTAATTGCCTTAAGTGCATTTTCGTAAAGAAGCTGAATACCGTGATAGTAATCCTTCTTAAAATAGTCATGATCAAGTTCTGTTCCATATGTAGTGCGAATGTTGGTGTCCGTATCTTCAAAAGTTTGCCATAACTGATCGAGTGAGTTTATGCGTTGACTCAAATAGTCCTCTGTCTTGCGGTTCAGAGAATCCTTCTTGTAATTTGTGATGATGCGTTTAATTTCATCACCAGTTGATTGTTGAGCAGATGTTAATTCATTAAGGCTCATTTTGATGTAATTATTTTATGAAAGGTACTCCACAAAATAAAAGCTGTAGTATCGTGATTCTGTATGTGTTTTACAAAATCACGTCGGGGTCACCAAAAATGTTCAAATTGCCTTTAATTTGAAGTATATCTATTTTTTTGGAAAGTGATCTGAGGCACATAAACCTAGATCAATGATGAGAGTCTAAATGGCTCTTGTTACCACTAGACAAAAGATTTGGAAAGAATTCAAATGGGCAGTGCTTCAAGCAGACTCACCTGAAGAATTGATAAAAGTCTTTGTTCACTGTTAATTGAATTCTAAAAATTTATTTAATCAAAACCTTCTTTATATACAATTTTTACCAAAGAATATTACAAAAGGTAACTTATATATATATGTGTATTAGTACAACAATTATTGGTTCTTATTACTAAAGTAATTTTCACATGTAAAATTCCATTGTCAGCAATATTTATACATTGCAATATTTATTTATCATAATATAATTTTCTTTTAACAAATAAATAATTTTTTACAGAAAAACAAAAATCTCAAATTACATCTGGAATGTAAAGAAAAGTTTCAAAAAAAAATATGCTGACATGTTAATAATTTTGTTAAAATAATAAAATGTTGAATTTTAAGTGTTTTTTTATTTTAAAATTATTAAAATGAAATTGCTAATTAATGTAAAAAATTGAATAAAATTATGTTCGAATGAACATACATATTTGATAAAAAACAAAATTAAGTGAAATATATTAAATAGTAATTGTAAAAAGTATAATTGAATATTAGTGTATTCTAAAAAAAAAAAAAAAAGGAAAATATAAATTATAAGGTGGAAAAAAAATTTTTACAAAAAGCTACATGTAAAAGAAATGTTTACTAAGTTAAACTAAAATAAAAGAAGAAATCAATTGAAAATAAATTTATTTAATCCATTAAAAGTATTATTATATGTGGAAATTATTTAATATCAAATAAAAAAATTCTTTTCTAATTAAACGAAAAATAGAAAAAACAAAATTACAGAATTTTTAATAAAACGAAATTTACAAAAAATAGACAAAAGAAAAGTTTTTTTTTTTGAAAAAGATTAACATGGGAAATTTTGAAAATTTTTTCACAAAATAGACATATAGGAAAATTTTAAGTAAAGTTTTATAATTTTAATTTATAATTTTATAATTTTATAATTTTAAATTTATAAATAAAATTGTAAAGAATCTTTTGTGAATAAATAAAAATTCTTTTCCCTTTGAACCTTTTCCTAATTTTTATAGATCTGTATTGTATTGTAAGTTTTTCTATTTAAAAAATATAAATAAATTAAATAAATCTTTTGTTGAAAAAAAAAACATTTACATCTGAATAAATATATAAAAAAATATTTTATTTTATAAATTAACAATAATCCAAAATTTTTTATTGATCAATTGTATACAAAAATTTGTAAAGTCATCAAGAAATCATAAGTGAAATTCGCGATTTTATATAAATTTTTAATTACTCCTATCGATTCTAACAACTACTCCTACCTATAAAATGACACCTATCGAACAAATACAAGACGCAATCAAGCAATTAATTGGAGCAGTTAATGCTCAAATTGAATTAACAAAAACCTTAGAATTAAGACTTCAAAAATTAGAACAACAATTCACACCAGTAAATTCAACGATTCAAAACAACTTGGCGATTCCTAAAAGCGAACAAGACCTTCTAGATATCAGTAAATTACCTGATAGTGTCAAAGAATTACAGCCATTCGAAGGAAATCCCATACAATATGTTTCTTGGATACATAACGTCGAAAGTATTCTGAAAGATTATGAGATTGTGCAAAATAAACCAATTTATCGTGCGATCCTGAAAAGCATACGGCAGAAAATTCGTGGAAATGCAGACTCTGCCTTGATCTCATACAACATCTTTGATAACGACTGGACAGCTATCAAAAAATGTTTATCACTGCATTACGCAGATAAAAGAGACCTGCGTACTTTAGAATACCAGTTAAGCAACTTATCACAACGGAATATGAGTCTGGATGAATTTTATGCAAATGTAAACCATCAGTTTTCGCTAATCGTAAACAAAATCAAGACAGAAGATTATACCCAGGATACGACCAACGTGTTAATAGAAACGTACAGAAACAAGGCACTTGATGTATTCATTAGAGGAGTAAATGGTGATATTTCTAAAATGTTAATGATTCAACGACCACAAACGCTACCTGAAGCGTACTCATTCTGTCTGGAAATTCAGAACTTAAATTATAGAAACGTATCATTGCATAAAGGCAATTTTAACAATAAGGTCACTGCACCAATCAATTAAATATCGGTGAATAACAGAAATCAATATAGAGGACAGAAGATTGTACTACTCCCTCACCAAAAAAATCTTATGTATAACACTCAACATCTTTCAAACTCCAGACCTCCACCAAGACCATTACAACCAAAACCTCCAACTCCTATGGAAATTGATCAATCTACACAGTCGAAGCAAGTGAACTACATGAATAGACCTTCATATAAGGATACCACCGGTATAAAACGTGAAAATGACTCGGAAGGCCATGCAAAAAAATCACAAAGATTATACCATATGGAGCAGCAACACGATTGTCAAGAATATGAAGAGTACATTCAACAATGGGATGATTTCAAGGAACAACAGAACGCAGATGAAGAAAACTCAGAAGTAAATTTTATGACGGATGCCTATCTAGCGTACCATACTTAGAATACGCTACAAAAGAAGGAAAAATATTGAAATGTTTGATAGACACCGGAGCAAACAAAAACTTTATTAAACCAACTTTAGCTACTCATGCAAAATCTACAAATAAACCATTCACAATAAAGTCTGCTGGAGGAGACATCATAATAAATAAAAAAATTACTGGCGAATTCTTCAAAAGTATAGGAATAAACATACCATTTGATTTCTTTGTTTTACCAGGATTAAAATCTTTTGATGGTATACTGGGAGATGATAGCTTAAAACAATTAGGTGCTATAATAGACAGGAAAAATAATTTTCTGTTAATCACAGGAAATATCAAAATTCCATTGAAAGAAAAAGCGTCCGTACAGGTTTATAACATCGAGGTCAGAGATAACCATCTAAGTGAGAAATCAAGAAAGATTCTTCACTCACTCATAACAAAATTCAAGGAATTATTCTGAACATTGAAAGATGAAGAAATAGTCGATACTAACGTGAGAGCTGAAATAAAGACTATAACTGATGAACCTATATATACTAAATCATATCCGTATCCGGTGAACATGAGATCTGAAGTTGAGAAACAAATAAAAAAGCTCCTGGAAGATGGTATAATTAGGCCATCAAAAAGTCCTTATAACTCACCAATATGGATAGTTGAAAAAAAAATGGACTCTTCAGGTATCAAAAAATATAGAATGGTAATCGATTTCAAACGACTAAATGCAGTAACTGTGTCCGATACATATCCCATACCTGACATTTAAGTACATTGGCAAATCTAGGTAATTCAAAATACTTCACCACAATTGACTTGACATCTGGATTTCACCAGATAAAAATGAAAGAAGAAGATATACCGAAAACCGCATTTTCGACAATGAATGGGAAGTATGAATTTACCAGACTACCATTTGGACTCAAAAACGCACCGGCGATATTTCAAAGAATGATAGACGACGTATTGAGAGAACATATAGGAAAAAAAAAGTTAATCTCGACAAGACAGAATTCCTCAAAACTGAAACTGAATTTCTTGGATATATAATAACAAACAATGGACTAAAACCGGATACGAAAAAGATTCAAGCGATTCAACAAATTAAACCTCCAACAAATTTAAAAGAATTAAAAAGTTTTTTAGGCCTTACATCCTATTACAGGCGTTTTATAAAGGACTTCGCTAATATTGCGAAACCACTAACAAATTTAACAAGAGGGGAAAATGCCCAAGCCAAAACAAACCAATCGAAAAAAGTACAAATACAATTGAATGAAGATGCATTACGTTCTTTCCAAAATCTTAAGAAACTACTAGCATCATCCGAAGTTCTCATTTTTCCTGACTTCAAGAAGCCGTTTATCCTGACTACAGATGCGTCGAATCACGCAATCGGAGCCGTTCTCTCACAAGGGGAGATAGGAAAAGATAGACCAATCACATACATTTCCAGATCACTGAACAAAACAGAAGAGAATTATGCTACGAATGAGAAAGAACTTCTTGCAATAGTTTGGGCTCTAGACAACCTTAAAAACTACCTATATGGTGCGAAAAAAATTAAAATTTTGACGGATCATCAACCATTAACATTTACACTAAGTAATAAAAATAATAATGCCAAGCTGAAACGCTGGAAAGCGAGACTGGAAGAATATAATTATGAATTAATTTATAAGCCAGGTTGTACTAATAAGGTAGCTGATGCACTATCGAGACTGGAAACAGAGATCAACGTTCTGACATCATCATCATCAACGGAAACTGCTCATAGTGGCGAACAGGATAGTTTTGATCTTATACCCCACTGCGAAGCTCCATTAAATGTGTTTAAAAATCAACTTATCTTGAGAGAAGGAAATAATATATGCGCTTCCGAACAACCACATAAAGGATACCATAGATTTTACATAGGGATGAAGACCATAAATAAAAATAGATTAATACAAATCTTAAAAGAAAAATTAAACCCGAATGTAATAAATGGAATAAAAATACCAGAAAATCGTATCCAACTTCTGCAGGAATTTTATAGAGAACACTTTAACAACATCAAAGTAAGGATAACACAGAGAATCATTGAAGATGTCACTAATGAAGAGAGGAAATTTGAAATTATTTAGAATGTACATAAAAGAGCACATCATAATGAGAATAGAGAGCAAATTTTGGAAAAATATTATTTTCCACAAATGTCCAAATTAATAAAAAATTACACACGAAATTGCGAACTATGCAACATTAATAATTACGACCGCCATCCTAGTAAACCAGATCTTCAAGAGACTCCAATTCCAACTTATCCTACGGAAATAATTCATATTGATATTATTGAGATAAAAAACGAAAAATTTATCACATGTATAGATAAATTTTCCAAATTTTCTAAATTCTTTAGTATAAAAGATAAGTCCGCTATTCATCTAAGAGACAAAATAATCAAAATTGTACATTATTTTACAACTCCTAGGATGATAGTAATGGATAATGAAAGAGGCTTTATTAGTCCAATCATTATGGACTACTTGAAAACGTTAGGAATAGAAATTTATTTGACGCCGACTCAGAAGAGTGAAGTAAATGGAACAATTGAAAGAGTGCATTCAACGATTATCTTATATTCAAAATGAATATAAAGATTTAACATTAAAGGAGCTGATTAATATAGCTGTTGATCGCTATAATAACTCGATACATTCTGTAACTAAACAAAAACCAAGCGATATATTTTTCGGAAGATCTCAACGGATAAATTATCAGAATTTAGTTGATTATAAATCTAAAGTTAACGAAGATGTACTAAGTAGAATTAAAAGAAATCAAAAGGAGAAGATAGCTGGAGAAAATTTCAAAAGAAATAAACCAAAGACTTACAAACCTGGTGAAACAATATATGTTGCTGTGAAACAGATTCAAGGGAAAGACAAACCGAAATTTAAAAAAGAAACTGTAGCGAAAGATAACAAAGTCACCGTTGATACAACATCAGGACGACGAATCCATAAGTCACAGATAAAAAACATTTAAACTACCTGAATTTTCTTCTTTTTTTTTCAGCCCAAAACTTTGGATATTCACAAAATCATGCAACGTATATGAATACAAAACCCCAATCATAACGCTTAAACAAGGAGAGGGACGAATTATAAATGGTAACTTCAAACTATTACACATTATAAACCTAAAATAATATATAAAATGACAAATACCATAAAGCATATTGATAAAAAAGATTCACTAAGGCCACAACTAAACTATCAGCTTGAACAAATTCAAAAATTTATAAGTGAATTAAAAGAACAAAATAATAGAACGAGACGTTCAATCAATTGGATAGGATCCGCTTGGAAATGGGTAGCAGGAAACCCAGATGCTTCGGATTGGGATCAGATTTTAAAAAGCCAGAACAGAATCATAGAAAATAATAATGAACAATATAAAATCAACAAAGCTTTAACAGATGTGACTCAAAAAATTCTCAGCGAATATAACAGCATTGTAAATCATCTTGACGAAAACTCAAAAGGAGAGTACCGACAGATTTTATTTAATAAACTCACTTTAATTAAGGAAGAAATTAGAGAAATTGTACGATCAGTACAATTAGCAAAAGCTGGAATCATCAACACAAATTTATTGGACAAATCGGAAATTGGACAATTGCTAACAGAAATAGAGACATTACCATATTCAAATGAGTTAGAAGCAATTGAATATGCACTGTAGGCTGTGTATCGTATCAAAAGAATCGACAATTTTATATGTCATATCAATACCAAAAACAAGTATGAAAAAATATAACCATATCATCATAAGATCCACAATACAAAACAGTAAGCGAATATTCTTAGAATATAAGCAGGTACTGACAAATCAAGATGAACTCTACGGAATCATCGAAGAATGTGATACTTTTAAGGATATTGTTGTATGTAAAAGAAATAAAGTAAAGAAATTAGAGGAAAACCACTGTATCACAAAATTGATCCGAGCACATAATGCTGAGTGTACGTACCAGTTTGCCAAAGATGAAGAAATTGAACCACTGAATGACAATATCATCTTCTTGACCAACTTCAACGGTGAAATTGAATATAACGGCTCAAATAAACGTCTTAAAGGAAGCTTTCTGATCCAATACTCTAACGAATCAATTAAAATTAAAGATAAAGAATTTACGAGTAAAGAAATCAAAAAAGCTGAAATTCAACCACCTATCTTGCAATCCGAAGTATCAGAAAAAAACTTCAAATTGAATCTTGGATACTTACATAATTTGCACTTGAACAATTTGAAAAAGCTGGAAACATTATTTGACGAACATAAAATACTGAACGGTACATATATAGGCACGATTTTATCGATCATATTTATAGTAGCAACATTTTTGATATGGAAAATAAATGAACAAAACAATGTCACATCAACACGACTACAACCCTTAAATTTAAACGTCTAATCCTCGGGACGAGGATATTTAAAGGGGGAGGAGTTAACAAATAAGTTAACGACTTTTACATTATGATTACTAATTATAAATTTTTATTGACTTTTTCATCTAATCAGCAATTTTATGCACGCGCAAATTAAAGTTCACGCGCATCCGGTAAATTTGGGTTTTTATGTAAAAAATTAAATGTATTAATCGATATTTTAACTTTCTTTAATCATTTATTATTTCTTGATGACTAATCAATTTAAGGTATAATTCTAAATTGCATTGTAGAAATAAATAGCTCTAAGAATGAATTGTAAGTTTTCAGTTGTATTTTAGAACTCGATGAATAAAGTGGTAATTTAAAATTTAAAAAATTCTTTTTTTTAAAGAATATTAAACAAATATTCTTAACTTACATAAATGTATATAGTATATATTAAGTGCACGCGGATACTCAGTCCATGGCACCGCCGATCAGTAATTTTATGTCAGATATACATATTATCCAGTTTATCATCAGTAATCAGTTACTGGTGTACATTGCTGATGGGAAAAATTATTGATCGACTTGGGCAAGAGTAGTGCGCTGGCTGGGGTTTGAACCGTGATCTCAAAGATCGCAAGACAGTTGGGAAAACAGGTAATTGAAATTTTAGAAATATGCAAAAATCCTTTTCAAGAAGTTAAAACTGAGTATTTGTTATTACAAAATTTAAAAAAACTAGATTTAAGCGAACCTCCAAAACTTATAACAATTGAAAGAAAAGTGGCTGAAAAACTCGTAAGAGGAAAACCTATTTTGACTGAAAATTGTTCTGAATTGGTTCTTATGCCAATACACTTTCAAATTAAAAAGTTTTTCCGAAAACCGGGATTACTACAAGAAACATTAAAAAATACAGAAAATTTATCAAAAGGTTCACATAATTTCAAAATTAACTTTGTCCAAGGAGAGTTGTGGCGAAAAAAAACACAATTTTTAAAAAAAAATATATATTATACCATTCTTTTTAGACTATGATGACTTCGAAACGAATGATCCTTTAGGTGCTCATACAGGCTCACAAACAATATCAGCTTTCTATTATAGCTTTCCAACTCTTCCCAGAAATGCTTCTCGTCTTGAAAATATATTTGTTGCTTTATTAATGAAATCAAAATACCTTAAATCTTTTGAGCCAAACAAATCTTTAAAACTTCTGATAGAAAATTTAAAAAGTTTAGAGGAAGAAGGCTTGAGCTTCAATAAAAGAACAGACATTATGCAAGTTCATTTTGTTCTAGGATTAGTCATTGGGGATAATTTAGGACTGAACTCACTTTTAGGGTTTTCACACTCCTTTTCACATAATTTTTTTTGTCGTTTATGTAAAATTAGTAAAAAAGAAAGTAAAACCAATTAAGAAACATAGAAAATTTTGAATTAGATCTGCTAAATGATTTTAGGATCACAGGTGTAAAGGAAAATTCTATATTTAATATGATCAAATCATTTCACGTTACTGAAAACTATTCAGTAGATATTATGCATGATGCTTTAGAAGGAATCATAAGTTTCGGACTTGCGAATTCTTTGAAATATTTTATCCTACAAAAAAAATATTTCACGATCGATGATTTCAATTATAGGCTTCAAAATTTTGATTTTCGTGAAATAGAAATCAAGAATCGTCCTTCTGGAATAAAATTAGATCATATTAATAGTGCGAAACTTCATATGTCTGCTAGAGAATCTTTATGTTTTTTAGAAATTTTCAATCTTTTTATTTATAAAATGGTTCCTTTTAATGATTGTGTTTGGAAATATATAAGTATTCTCCACGAAGTTATTGAAATAGCCTTACAGGATAGCTTTTGTGAGGAAGATTTATTGCTTTTTGCAAGGACTATAACGCACCACCACAAACTTTATTTAAAATTATTCCCTGAGGAGACACTCAAACCAAAGCACCACCTATTTACTGACTGTCCAAAAATAATACAAATGTCTGGTCCCGTTAAACATCTTTGGAGTATGCGTTTTGAGGCTACCGAAGGGAAATGAAAAATTATACAAATGTCACTGCATCCCGAAAAAATTTGCCACTTTCTTTAGCAAAAAAATGTACAATGAAATTTTCATACATTGTTTTGAAAGATGAAATATGTGATGAAATAATATTAGGCATAAGCCCATGAAGAAATATTTTGACATTCGAAATTTAAAAAATCTACAAGATAATTTTGAACTAGAAGAGGCATATTTTGCACTGAATGCAAGTTATAGGGGAACAAACTATAAAATTGGATATTTTTTGTGAATTAGTAATTATATTTATGAAATAGTTGCTTATTCTATTATAATATGAATTTATTTTGTATCAATAGAAAAATAATTTTTGAATATGATAGTAGAATACGTTCTTTTATAGTAGTAAAATTTATTGAAAAAATTTGCACAACGAAAAGAGATGAAGTATATTTTTGTATTTGTATATCAAAGCAAGAATTCCCTCTAATACCATTTGAAGCACATTTTTTAGATAATATGAAAATACTTAGATCTCGTAATCTTATTGGCTTATCGTATTCAAATTAAAATTATTTTTCCTGTATTAGTAATTAATATTAGGTCTGTAATAATTAGTGCATAAAATCATAAATATGTGTACTGTATTGAAGATCATTTATATATGTATGTAGTTCATATATTTCAGATTTCATATGTAAATAAATGCATTTGTAAAATAAAATAATGAGTTGAAGTATTAAGGTCTAAAAATTCGATGTAACGAACAAATAATCAGTACACCACAAATGGACAAAGTTAACCCCTTTGGAAAAACAAGTGGTTGAAATTAAATGCTTGTTATCGATATCGATTTTACTGAATGGGAATAACTTTCTTAGAGGTAATTCTAGCTATTATCTTCAATCTTAGCTATTCTTCTTGCAAACATTTTTTCATTTCGCCAAGAACTTTTTATTATGTACTTCCATTCAACTAAATCGAGTTTATATATCGATGACAAACATTTAAATTGCAAACTTTTGTTTCTTCAATGGAATTACCTTTACCCGTTCAATATGTGGAGATTATTTATTCGCTACGTTGAATTTTTTAACCATTTATATAGGGGGAAAAACAGAAAGAGTACAAGTAGAAGTACAAGTTTTATGTGAGATAAAAAACAAAACATTTTTTTATACATATGTATATATTTTTACACATCTTTGTATAAGTTGTAAAATGTAAATATAAATTTTTGTATACTATTTTAATAATAAAAAACTGAATAAATAAAAAAATGCATTTTTAAATTATTTAAAAACTCATTCAATTTAAAACCTATACTGATTTGGTTTCTACAATTATCTCTCTTAATTTATTATTATATTTTCTTAAATTAAAAGAATATTTATGTAAGGATTCATTGGCTGATCTCTTAATTCAAACGATTCTTGCTTAAAATATAAGAGTTTCAATTTTTGTTTTAAGCAATGTTCGTGGAAGTCAATTCTAAAATTTAAAGTACTACTTTCTTGGTTTGTGCAAACATTTCGATGTAATTTATACTTCCAATATCTTAAGTTGAATGATTTTCGCTTGA
This sequence comes from Villa cingulata, assembly GCA_951394055.1. NCBI lineage: Eukaryota > Metazoa > Arthropoda > Insecta > Diptera > Bombyliidae > Villa > Villa cingulata. The sequence continues at coordinate 23,645,803 of OX596019.1, read as the reverse complement.
AATAAGAAAGTCTTATTCCTTATTTTGAAACAGCAATTACTCAATTCTCACAACCAATTCATTGATTTAAGATAGTACTTTCTTATTGAAGCAGTAAGTTTCACTGAATAATGTTTTAAATTAAATGATTTTTGCTTGAAATATACAAGTTACGGTTTATGTTTTAAGAAATTGGTTACTCCGATCATTTAATAATCAATTAATAATAATTAATTTAATAATTTAGTAATCATTTAATTTATACGAATTATTTCTTAAAATAAGAATTTTCTAAAAATTTTGTTTTGTCTTAAATTAAACAAAATAATTTCTTGGCGTTAAATCATTGTAATTTTTCCTTCGTTTAAGAAAAATTTTTTAAATATCAGCAAGCAATTTCGTTCACTGTATCTATTTTTTTTTTTTCAAACAAATTCTCTTGAGTAGTATATCAAATATCATCTAGAATTCTAGATTATATAGAAGCAAACGACTAAAATGCTGTAAAATTTCTCACACAAAAATTATTATCAAATATCATATCAGTTAGTCTTATTTAACGTCGGGTACTGTGCAATTGTATATATAACTTTAAAGTAACAACATTACGATGTATTTTTTGATAAAGTACATAATACATATATGATATAAAAACAAAAACAATAAGTTCCTATTCGCTTTTCCTTGATACTACACATAATACCACATTACAAATAAATTGCAACAACAAAATATTTTGAGCAAAACAATATATTATACACTCGATTATGTACACTTCTCAATATCAATGCACATAGAAAAAAGAAAAGAAAGAGAATGAAAGAAATAACGATTATAGTAAAGTCTGTACGTGTACAGCATGATACCAATGATACCACAAACAATAAACATACGTATAATGATACACATTAATTTGTACATACATTTGTGTATACCTAACCATTGAAAGCACTAAATTATAAATATAAATAATTATAAAAATTGATGCGTTGGAGCAAATTTTATGTAGATATGTATATATTAAAATTTTTTTATGCGTTGGAGCAGATAATTTTAGTGTTCCATTATAATGTATTTATGAATTTAGATTTAGACTGTTTGCTTTGCAGTCTAATAAATAGAAATAATAATCAATCGAATTATCGAATTATGTTGCTTTTGAATATGGATAGACAAGACAGACAATATACATAAATGATAATAGATGTTTGAATATTTATATATAGATATACGTGTACATGGGAATGAGATATAGGAATATAAGAAATTATATCTACATATTATCACAGACAATATATTGTCTGTGATATTACGTATACAGTATACGTATATTCAAATGTAGCACATATAATTTTAATATGTATATCATACTTATATAAGAATAATTTTATATTTTACTTTTAATTTTTTTTAATATCATTTTGGATTTGGCTCTCCATTCCCATATTGCACATACACTTAAAAATTACATATAAAAAAAAAATTTTGAATATTTTTCTAAATATGATATAAATTCATATATCATTAATGGTCTAGAACAGATAGATAGTAACATATAGAAATAAGAAATGTATTTTTGTATTCTTTGCATAAGTCGAATATTTTTTTTTTGAATATTTATATAAAAAGTTTTATAAAAAATATGTACATTATTTTTGGCGCCCCAAGATTGCAGCGCTCGGAGCAAGTGCTCCAATGGTAGGTGCGACCCTGATGGTAATTGGTGAACGAGCAAATACAATATAAAATTATTATTCATTACAATCATTATATTCAAGATGTGGGTGTGTGTTAATTTGATTATTCATACGCCATTATAGATTCAATTTCACATTAGATAAATATAGTCTGTATTTATATTATATATATATATATAATTTTTATACGGCTGTATGACTGCTATGTTTCTCTGTATTAACGATCATTTCTTCATTGCTGAATTATATATTGCAGTAAGAGCATGCATTGACAATGGCAATTGCTAATGGTAAAAATGGGGAAAGTTATAATTAACCAATAAGAAAAAATAAAAAAATGGATGATGTGGTTGTGTGATAATTTAAATAAACATAAGCCATTATTGATTTTTCAAATTTAAATGAAACAAATAAGAGATGTAGATATACAGATGTGGTTGTGTGTTAATTTAAATAAACATACGCCATTATTGATTTTTCAAATTTAAATGAATTGTATATGGGAGTAAGAGCATTCATCGACAATGGTAATCAGCGACGGTCCTAGCAATTTTGGCGCCCGGCGCACTTTTGAAATTTTGCGCCCTTCTTGTTTATGTATACAGGGTGTCCTAAGTTCGGATGCAGGCATTTTTCCAGTCGATAGGTCTTGCTGAGAAACGAAAAAAAACGTAAGGCGCGGGGCGGGAATTTTGGTTCTAATATCAACGAGTGAGTAGAAAGACTTTTTTTAGGTCAAGTGACTTGTTTCCTATTTGTGGTCATAATTCACGAAATTCTTGGTCGTTTCGAATTATTTTGCATTCATTGGAAAAATAATCAATCAGTATTTGCTTTGATACTTAAATTGTACAGATCGGTCCAGTGATGCAAAAATATGGTACATCAAATTCCAATTTTCATAGAAAAAAATGCTAAATTTTGAGTTTAAGGTTAAATATCTCAAAACTTTACACTATTTCTTTTTAATTTTCTTTATTTAAAATATTGTCCAATGAATTGCCTTTCATTAGTATTTTATTCAATTATCTGTCGTGGATTTCGAGTTATGGAATAAAATGTAACTATGGTCTCTACCAATTTCATATATAATATATATAATATATTTTATAATTGAATAAAATATATGCTGGCAAAATGCCTGCACCCGAACTCAGGACACCCTGTATGTTCTTTTCAACGCCACCCAAGAGGTAGAACTTAATAGACGTGTTTCTTTTTAATGAGGGTTCCCCGTAGAGGATAATTTTTTTTTTCAATATTGCACTCATTTCGAATATTCAAAAAGAAAAATCTTATTAATTTTTGTTATGCAATAAAAATACGCGTATAAAAAAAACCAAATATAATTTTTGAAAAACAATAACTTAATTTAAATTAATTTTATATTATACATATATAATTTTTTGAACTTGCATGCAAATATTTACTGATATACCCTTTACCATGTATAAAAAAAATTATTCAAACATGCAAAATAAAAATGCAAATATGTAATAGGGTATTTCATCTGGTTTTTAAAGAATTTTAAATATGACTTGAACGTTGAACGGTTAAAAACGTAAAACAATAAAAAAAAAAGTTTAGAATATTTCACATCGTTTAATGGCTAAAATTTAAGATAATAAATTACCCTCCTACCTAAAAAAATTCAAAATTTATATTTTTTAAAAGTTTTTAATATCATTAAAATTTTGAATATCATACTGAGAACACTCAGTGTACAAAATAGTATAAATAATATGAAATATAAGTTATAGTCGGCGTCACAAATTTATATTCTACATCTTATTTCGTTGAAGGAATGTAATTTATAGAAAAAGATGTAGAATATAATTTATGCATTGGGTTGAAAATAATATTAATTACTAAAAATGTTTTAAAATATCTATTTTTTTTTTCAAACAAATTCTCTCGAGTAGTATATCAAATATCATCTAGATTATATAGAAGCAAACGACTAAAATGCTGTAAAATTTCTCACACAAAAATTATTATCAAATATCATATCAGTTAGTCTTATTTAACGTCGGGTACTGTGCAATTGTATATATAACATTAAAGTAACAACATTACGATGTATTTTTTGATAAAGTACATAATATATGATATAAAAACAAAAACAATAAGTTCCTATTCGCTTTTCCTTGATACTACACATAATACCACATTACAAATAAATTGCGACAACAAAATATTTTGAGCAAAACAATATATGTATATACACTCGATTATGTACACTTCTCAATATCAATGCACATAGAAAAAAGAAAAGAAAGAGAATGAAAGAAATAACGATTATAGTAAAGTCTGTACGTGTACAGCATGATACCAATGATACCACAAACAATAAACATATACGTATAATGATACACATTAATTTTTACATACATTTGTGTATACCTAACCATTGAAAGCACTAAATTATAAATATAAATAATTATAAAAATTGATGCGTTGGAGTAAATTTTCTAAGTGCTCCATTCTAACGCATACTTCATAGAAAAAACTAAATAATATTTGAATGCGATGCTTTCTGTTTTAATATATAGATATTAAAATTTTTTCATGCGTTGGAGCAGATAATTTTAGTTCTCCAGTACAATGTATTTATGAATTTAGATTTAGACTGTTTGCTTTGCAGTCTAATAAATAGAAATAATAATCAATCGAATTATCGAATTATGTTGCTTTTGAATACAGATAGACAAGACAGACAATATACATAAATGATAATAGATGTTTGAATATTTATATATAGATATACGAGTACATGGGGATGGGGTATAGGAAAATAAGAAATTATATCTACATATTATCACAGACAATATATTGTCTGTGATATTATGTATACAGTATACGTATATTCAAATGTTGTACATATAATTTTAATATGTATGTCATACTTATATAAGAAAGATTTTATATTTTACTTTTAATTTTTTTTAATATCATTTTGGATTTGGCTCTCCATTCCTATATTGTACATACACATAAAAATTACATATAAAAAAAAATTTTTGAATTTTTTTCTAAATTTGATATAAATTCATATAATCATTAATGGTCTAGAACAGATAGATAGTAACATATAGAAATAAGAAATGTATTTTTGTATTATTTGCATAAATCAAATATTTTTTTTTTGAATATTTATATAAAAAGTTTTATAAAAAAAATGTATATTATTTTTGGCGCCCCAAGATTGCAGCGCCCGGAGCAAGTGCTCCAATGGTAGATGTGACCCTGATGGTAATTGGTGAACGAGCAAATACAATATAAAATTATTATTCATTACAATCATTATATTCAAGATGTGGGTGTGTGTTAATTTGATTATTCATACGCCATTATAGATTCAATTTTACATTTGATAAATATAGTCTGTAGATATATTATTATATTTATATAATTTTTATACGGCTGTATGACTGCTATGATTCTCTTTATATCGATCATTTCTTTACTGCTGAATATTATATGGGAGTAAGAGCGTACATTGACAATGGCAATTGCTAATGGTAAAAATGGGGAAAGTTTAATTAACCAAAAGAATAAATAAAAAGATGGATGATGTGGTTGTGTGATAATTTAAATAAACATACGCCATTATTGATTTTTCAAATTTAAATGAAACAAATAAGAGATGTAGATATACAGATGTGGTTGTGTGTTAATTTAAATAAACATACGCCATTAGTGATTTTTCAATTTGAAATGAAATTAATAAGAGATGTAGATATATATCATATTTTTATATAATTTTTATACGGCTGTTTGACTTCTTTGTTTCTCCTTATATCTATCATTTCTTTATTGCTGAATTGTATAAGTTAGTAAGAGCATACATTGACAATGGAAATGGTTTAGCCAGGAGGTCAATTCTGGTTCGGGACAGTGAAAAATTGAAAAGTGTTTACACGCTTACACCACTGTTTGCGATTCTAGTACCGTGTAAACATGATAACAAATGTCAAAAATTTTGCATATTTAAATTAGTTTACACCGTGTTAAATATCCGTGCAAAGTATGGTGCAAAGTTGTGTAAAGTGATTTTAATCGTTAGAATTTAAATTTTTTTTCTATTTTAGTATTTATAAATTTTTTTTTTTTTTTTTTTTTTTTTTTTTTTTAAAATATACATATATACATAAATGTATATAGTATATATTAAGTGCACGCGGATACTCAGTCCATGGCACCGCCGATCAGTAATTTTATGTCAGATATACATATTATCCAGTTTATCATCAGTAATCAGTTTACTGGTGTACATTGCTGATGGGAAAAATTTTTGATCGACTTGGGCAAGAGTAGTGCGCTGGCTGGGGTTCGAACCGTGATCTCAAAGATCGCAAGACCGACACACAACCATCGAGCTATTCAAGCCCCAGTATTTATAAATGGCTGGAGTTCCGAAAAGGTGTTCCCTCTGATCCTCTTGAAATTTTGACCACAGATTCTACTCGACAATATCAGAAAAGTCACGGAATATTTTTTGTCGGAAAGCCCTCTATCGGTCACAATTCGCATTTAAAATTTTTTGTCAAAATTCTTATTTTAGCAATATCTCTGTAACGGTACATGATACAGGTATGTTTTACATCTCAAAAGATGCGTCTTAAGATGCTCTATATTCTATCACACACACTATCAGATTTTCCTTCTACAAATGCACACACACACATGCACTTACATACACACACTACCAGATTTGCCTTCTACAAATGCATACACACACAAACCCGCAAGCGTACTCTATCATATAATATTTGCCGATATACGTGTAGTGTATATGTATGCCTGTATATAAAATACTTAATGTACACACTGTTAGATTTACCTTCTACAAATGCACATACACACGCATATATACGCACATACACAAACTATCATATATTTGACTTCTACAATATAATTATATAATATGATTATTGAATTATTGCTGTATTGCCTGAATTATTGCTGTATTAGACAGATGAAAAACTGATTGTTGGAAGACGGCTCTTAAATCTAAGTAATTTCATTACTATGAACCATTTAAATCAATGCCTTGTCTAGGCATTACTGTTTCGGATGCAACATCTAATGATATGGATGAAACTTTTAATTTAAATGAATTTGAATGCTAGTTCATGTGTCTACCTTATAATAATTTTTCTCCACAACTGTTTGTAAATGTATGTAAAAATTGTTCATAAATTGAAAAGATGTTTACATTTTAGACTTTTGAACTCGTATTTAATCTTCAATATATTTTACAGAAAATGTCATCTCCTTCAATTTTTGATAAACTTTTAAAAAGAAAAATATTACAGGAAAATTATACTTCTACTAAAGTTGTAAAATGCAATGCAGCGATAGGACATAACATACTCTCACCTTGTAAGCTAAAACTTAAAGCAAAACAAAAAAACCTATGGTAACAATACATTTTCTAATTCCAGCATATCCCGACAATATTTTACATTTTCCCGATTTATTTATACATACGTATATTATACTTTTAAAATTACATATAATTTAAAATTCGATTGAAAGGAATTTGTAATGTAAATTCTAAATTATTTCATTTCAATTGAAATTTGAAATATTAGATTTAAATTTTTGTTTTCAACGAAACTGTTAGAAAAAAAATGTAATCTAATTAATAAAAATACCTTCTTTCTACAATGAGTGTTTATTAACAACTGTGTAGGTTAGAGTGAATGAATACATATGATTATCAGTTATTATCTATTTACATTTTCATAGTAGTAGAGACACTTATAACTAGTTCAATCTACATAATAGTAAAGACACTTATAAATAGTGTTTCTATTGACAATTTCAAACTAGTTTCTTACAATACCTACTCTCAATAAAATACTATTTAAAAGTATAAATACATTATAATATGAAAATTTATAATAATATAATTTTAATTAAGCCCTAACATGTTAGTAAATTTTGAATGTTTAATTTTATTTAAATTTTTTGTTAGGATGTCTGCTACCATATCATCAGTTGGCATGTATGCCATATTGATAATTCCGTCGTTATATATTTCCCGTACACTGAACCAAAAAAGTACATAATATTAATGAAATTGATCATTATATCGATGAAAAAATCATTAATTTTGGTCCAATGATCGCGTTCATTAATATAACGTATAAAAATTCATAAATTCATGAAGACAATTTTTGTTTAATGAATTTTTCATTATATTAATGAAATTTATACTTAAATTTATGAATGATCAATCCTACAAAATCAATGAACTTGTACATTATATCAATGAAAAAATTTTATATATTAATGAAATAATTTCATAAATTTATGAAATAATTTCATAAATCATTGAAAAAATTTCATATATTAACGAAATAATTTTATAAATTAATGAAAAAAAATCATTAATACAAGGAACAAAAGTAATTAAAATTTTCATCTTTTATTAAATAGATTCATTAAAATTAAGTATTTTATTAATCTATGAAATAATTGCATTAAAATATGATTTGAAAACAGGGTAATTTGATTAAAAAGCATGGTGTTTGTTTTTGGCAGTTTTTATTATCTATCATAAAAAATATAAACAAATTATCAAAAATTTACATTGTTTACAAAAGTTCATCTAACAAAACCTTCATTTTTGTTGATTTATTTTTTAAATTATCATTTATTTTATAAAAAAAACTTTGAATAAATTCCCAAAATTGGAAACAAGCAGCTGGATATTCTATATTGAATAAATAAAATGTTTTAAAACATATATCAACAGCTCTAAGAAAATTTGTAAATACTAATTTAGAACCATCCAAATACAAAAAACATTTTTCAAAACTGTCTGCTTTGAGATCACTTTAAACGAGAAGAAACGGTTGAATATTTTCTTGTCGTGATTTTAAGAAGTCTATGTGGTCTTCTATTTGCTGAAAAGTTTCACCAATAAAAACAAATGCTTCCTGAGAGTCCCGTATTGTATGCTTGAAAGTACTTTTTTTTCCAGTATTGTCCTTTTTCACCATTTTTGAAGTTGGAGAAAGATAGACGTGTAGGCACCATAATATTTTTAGTGCAGAGGTGTTGTTGTGATCTATAATACAAATAAATTAGTTAGATTGAATAAAAGCATAAAATATATATCTTTTCCTTCACCTAAATCATTATCATTTTCAAATTTAATGGAATCTAAAACAGATTTTATAGATTTATCTTTGATATGATCAGATTTTAAAAAATTGTAAATCTTTTTTAAATTTTCTTCGCTGTTATGGAGAATCCCATCCTTGTCTCCCACAAAAGCACTGAAATCTTTATCAATCTGTAAGAAAAGAAAAATTATTTATTTAATTACACATTTACATTAGGAGATGTAATATTTGTGGTTGGTATTTTGAAATACTATATAATAAAAACAAACAGAAAAAAATATGAACTTACTAAGCGGTACCCAGTTGGTTTCTTGTATTCGGGCCATTTACATAATATTTCTTTAACGGATGATATTTTATTCATAATATCATCAAGTCTATATTGACAACAAGCTTGCCAAACGCTGTCAAATTCATCTGCTGATAAATTGTCATATTTCAGGCTCCTAACACATTGTTCTGCATCTATTTCGAGATCTGTACATACAAAGAACAAAGTTAAAGTAAGTTAAAATATGATACTTTTTGTCCTAGATTTAAAATACCAAATGACTTCGTTATCCTGTTTTCAGGCTTATTTTCTTTATTTGTATCCGCCGATGTCTTTTTAAAAATTAATATTTCCACAAATTACTGAAATTATTAGAATTAAAAATTTTTAAATAAAAATGAAATATTACTTATTCATTTAATATATTTTTACTTTAATGTTAATTACTTACTTGAATTGAAAATTTTTTTTATCCAGATGAATAAAATCTTCAACTTTTATGTAGAGCCTTCGATAGAGCCTTAAATAATTAACAAATTATAAACACAAAAATTCACGTTTTTCACTTTACAAATAAATACTTCACGATTGTGACTGACCAACAGAACGTTACAAAATGAAATAAAAAATATTTGTTTGTGACTCTGACTGATATCATAGAATAACTAAACAGAGAAGTAGCCGTAATTTTTCATTAAATAAAAACCACTGTTCATTGATATAATGAACTGTTCATAAAATCATGATCAATATTCATTGATATAACTAACGTTTCATAAAATGATGACCATTGCTCATTTATACCGTTAATTTTTCATTAAATAAAAACAAATGTTCATTAATATAATGAAAATAGTGTTAATGTTATGAAATTTCAAATAAATTTATAGAATTTTTGTTTCTTCTTTCTTTACTTTTTTTGATTTTTTGATGAAGTTTTTTCATTAATGAATGAATTTGATCATTAAAAATTTTGATATTAACCACAAAGTAAGGAAATAAATTAATGAAAACTAAATCATAAAATTATGTAACTTTTCATTAATGTTTTGGGAAAATTAATGAATAATTACATTATATTGATGAATTTTTCATTTTATTAATGAAAAAAGTTTAATGATTGGAATTCATTAATATTATGAACAATAATTTTTTCAGTGTACATAATGGATTTTTATATCTATGTGCTTCGTTCTCGAGTGGTACAGCTGATTCTTAACCAAACGTTGGGCACTAAGATTATCATTATTTATAATCGTTGGACCTTCAATAGTGGTTGAAAAACCGATTTCAGTGAGAAGTTTTTTGAGGTAAACTGCTTCTCTTGCTGCACCTGATATTGCAACATATTCTGCTTCTGTACTGCTGAGAGCAACTACGGTTTGTTTTTTAGATTCCCACGAAACTGCACCTCCTGCAAGCATGAATAAAATTCCACTATATGATTTCCTATCAGAACCATTCGCCCAATCCGCATCGGCATACCCTTTCAGCTTTTCACCTGTTTTAATATAATTTAATTTTAAATCAATTGTATGTTTAAGATACCTTAATAGATGTTTTATAGCAGTCAAATGTTCTCGATGAGGATGATTATTGAACTGGGCAAGTTTGCAGATAGAGTGAAGTATATCAGGTCGTGTGCAAATACCGATATACATTAAGGAACCTACAATTGACTGATAATTTTTTGAATCAACTGTTTCACAATCTTTCTGTTCACATCTCTTCAGTTTTATGCCTGGATCTAACGGAGTACTGCATTTTCTACAATTTTCCATACCATACGCTTCTAGCAACTCTTGAATCAATTGTTTCTGCGACATCTTTATTGCACCTCTCTCACCATCCCTTTCGATTTCGATACCAAGGTAGTAATCCATAGGACCTTTATCAACTATTTCGAATTTGAGACTTATTTCATTCTTGATTTCGTTTAGTGTTGTTTCTTCTGATGATACGAGAATTAAGTCATCTACATAAACTACAATTATGTTATATTCTTTTTCTTTATTCATTACATACACACAGTTGTCTGTTATACATTGGGTGAACCCGATTTCTTTTAATGTCGCGTCTAATTTTCTATTCCATTCATAACCTGACTGTTTTAAGCCGTACAGAGCTTTCTTTAGTTTACATACTTTATTAGGATATTCATTATCTATATAACATTCTGGTTGCTCCATGTATATTTCTTCAGTAAGTTCTCCGTTTAAATAGGCAGATGTAACGTCAATCTGATGTACTAATAATCCATGTTCTACTGCTAACGACAAAATCATTCTTATAGTTGAATAGCGTGCTACAGGTGAATATGTTTCTTTAAAATCAATCCCAAATTTTTGAGTGCACCCTTTCGCTACCAGTCGTGCTTTATAGCGTTCAATATTTCCTTCTCTATCTCTTTTTATATTGAATACCCATCTCGATTTTATTGGTGTTCGTCCTTGGGGTAAATTCACCAGCTCCCAAGTACCTTTCTTTAACAATGAAGTATACTCTTCATTCATTGACTGCTGCCACCTTATTGAATCTTCTCTGGATAGAGCTTCTTTCACACTCAATGGATTTTTGATTTTATCTTTTTCATATCTTTTTACTTTTAAAATATTTAAAGTAGAGTATAATTTTTTTGGCCTACCGGGTTTACCAGTTCTTATAATACGTGGTCTTCCGCGTTTGACGCTACCAGTGTTAACTTCAATATTCTCTGAACCACTTGATTCTTCAGACCGTTTTTCTTCATTATTATCTGATACAGGTTCTTCTGTTTCTTCTGTTTTTATTTTTCCTATTTCCGGTATTTCTTTTATTAATATTTCTTCATTGACAGCATTTTCATTTACTTGTGGATCTGCAATTACATAATTATTATCATGTTCTAAATTTGATTTATTACCTGATTGCTCTAAGAAGATAACATCTCGGCTTTTGTAGATTCTTCTAGTAGATACTTCACACAGTCTGTATGCTTTAGTGTCTTGACAATATCCTGTTAGCACGCACTCGATTCCTTTAGATTGAAACTTAGATCGACCTGGTCGTTTATCAAGCATTATTGCTTTACATCCAAAAGGACGGAAATGTGCAACTGTTGGTTTTATACCTTCCCACACTTCATATGGTGTTTTTTTGCCCAAAATCTTCGTTGGCGATCTATTTTTTATGTATACCGCTGTATTTATGGCTTCAGCCCAAAAACTTTCTGGTAAACCTGAACTTATCAACATACATCGCGCCATTTCTACTAACGTTCGATTAGCCCTTTCTGATATTCCATTTTGTTGTGGAGTATATTCCACCGTAAACTGATGTCGTATACCATTTTCCGTCAGGTATTTGGTAAAATCACCGCCCGTATATTCGCGACCATTGTCAGTACGTAACACTTTTATACGTTTACCTGTACAATTTTCAACTACTGCTTTAAAAACTTTGAATTTTTCGAAAATTTCGTTTTTATTCTTTAAAAAATACACGAATATTTTTCTGGAATAATCGTCGATAAATAACGCGAAATATTTTGCACCACCAATAGAAAATTTTCTCATCGGTCCACAGATATCACTATGGATAATTTCTAATACATCTTTGCTACGTATTTCAGAATATGATGGAAAAGGCTTTGTACTTATTTTACATTTTGCACATATTTCACAATCAATCAATTTTAGCTGTGTTTTATCATTCAAACCTCGTACCATGTTCTTATTTTTCATCATCATTATATTTTTCATGTTAATGTGTCCGAACCGTTCATGCCACTTTAGTGAATCTGATTGTTCACTTTTAATACAAGAAAATAATGAACTTTTATTATCATTCGTATATATAAAAAGATTATTAATCTTTTTAGCACAAATAATTATGTTGTTATCTCTTTTTATTTCCACATTATGTTCGTTAAAATGAACTTTGTATCCATTTTCAACTGCCTTACTAACCGAAATGAAGTTTGATTTTAGTGTTGGTATATAAAGAACATTTCGTAAGGTTATTTTTATATTTTTTACTGTTATCATTACATCACCAATACCTGCAGAATGAATATAATTTTCAGCAGCTAATTCAATTTTTTCTTGTAGCTCTCTAAATGAAATGTACATGCTACGGTTGCAGCACATATGGCTAGTGGCCCCACTATCAATTATCCATGCATTTTCCAAAAATGGTATACTGGTTGCACTTAACATAGCAAATGATGCATTATTTTTATCATTCTTTTTTTCTTTATTGATCGATCCCTTTTGTCTACAATTTGCCGCGTAGTGTCCTCTCTTTTTACATACATAGCACTTACCCTTAAACGATTTGGAATTAGAATTATTAGAATTAAACGATTTGGAGTTAAAATTATTTGATTCTTGTTGAAATTTATCCTTCGTTTTAGAAAAATATGAATGTTCACTTGAATTTTCTAAGACAGAACTACCACTTTCTCGTCTTTGTCCTTCTTCAAGTAATTTTGTTTTGAGTGCAAACGTACTCGGCAAAGTGTCTCTTGACTCTATTGCGATTACAAAACTTTCATAAGACTTAGGTAGACTTGAAAGTAGGATTATACTTAATAATTCACTTTCACCATCAATCAAAGGAATTCCGATTTCACTTAATTTTTCAACTATATCAAAAAACGAATTCAAATGCTCTGAAATACTTTGATCTTCAGTCATTTTTTTTTGAAGTAATTGCTTAAACAAGGTAACCTTTCTTGCTGGACCACGAGGTTGGTAAATTTCTTCCAGTTTATTCCAAGCCTCGTTAGATGTTTTACATCTTTTAATGTGGTTCAATTGTGATGGTTTTAAGCACAGTAAAATGGTTGCAAGTGCCTTTTCATCCTTGGCTATCCAGGCATTTACCGTAGCCGCAGTTTGGCTTGATTCTGGCTTAGCAGTGCTACCATTTACGTATGTCCACAATTCACTGTGCACTAACACACTTTTCATTTGGATTTTCCATCCGTCGTAATTATTCTCATCCAGTTTTTCAATCTGGTACAGAGACGAACTCATATTTTAATTTATATTAATGAATAATATTTTCACAATATTTTTTTTATTTCCTTTTTTTTTTTAAAAAAAATCACACACGACACACGTGTTGGGAATCTGGGCCCATAACCTTTGTTAGAAAAAAAATGTAATCTAATTAATAAAAATACCTTCTTTCTACAATGAGTGTTTATTAACAACTGTGTAGGTTAGAGTGAATGAATACATATGATTATCAGTTATTATCTATTTACATTTTCATAGTAGTAGAGACACTTATAACTAGTTCAATCTACATAATAGTAAAGACACTTATAAATAGTGTTTCTATTGACAATTTCAAACTAGTTTCTTACAGAAACTAAATATAAGAATGTTTCAGACCAAATAGAAAGTCAAAACAAAATAATAATGGAAACATTGGCAACACAGTCAATATACTTAAAAAAATTGTCAAAAGAGGATAATGACGTGCAGGGAAAACTATCTCAATTTCCTATAAATAACGTAGAAGAATTTGAAAATTTAGAAAAAACAAATAAATGAGGAAAATATAAACATTTATGTCTGTTGTGTTGTGTTAGATAAAATATTTATACTTCTTTATTTGTTTTATTTTTAAATTATTGTTCATTTTTCAGATTGCTACATTTAAAAAAATTGCAAAGCATGGTTTGAAGAAAACATTTTCCAAATTATTTGATGGCACTTTAATAACAAATCTTAATTACGATGGCAGTCAAGGAAAAATGAGTTTCAAACAATTTAAAAACATAAACACCATATTAGAAAGTAAGTTCATTTAAGATCATATTTTCACATACATATACATATTTTAATATAAAAATAATTAAATCACGACTACAAATAGAATTTTCAGAAGTTCTTGACGCTGAAGGAAACGAAGAGGAATATTCCAGCAGAATAAAAAAATTTTTAAAGCTAACAAAAATAAATTTTTAAAAAAATTATAATAATAAATAATAATTAATAATGTAGTAATTTAAGTTTTTCTACATCAATACTCTTTTTTATAATTTTTTCTTTGTTCTTAAATAAATAAATATGAAATTTGATAGGTATTCTTTTTTCCGTTTTCTAATTCCAGCTCTATTATGAAAAGAATTTCTGTAATCGCTATTTAAGTTGGGAATTTACTCAAAGAAAAAATCGAAAACAAAACAACTACATTGAAATTTCTATTCACTACAACTACAAACAAAATTATGAGTTTGCATGTGTTTGTGATCTATTCTTCAAGCTGAGCTGAAGACCGTACTCGTGGTGGTATACAGAAATTATACCAACAGCAACAAAACAAACAATTCCAACCTATTTCTCTTCTTTCTCAATTTTACTTCTTCTAATTTATTGAATGAATAGGATATGATTTGTTTTTGTATATGGAAAGTAAACAGCAACATATATATATGTTTATATATTATAAATATATATTATATACTTATATTGCTTATATTATCTATTCATAGCAAAACAATGCAAAGAGAACATAGTGTATAAGAATTGAAAAACATATACATATATATAGAACTTATCTGCTATCGTGATGTACATATATTGTATTGTGTATAATATTATAATATATAATATGCATAATCATAACTAAAGTAGTTTTCTGGTTTATTTATTGCTACAATATAAACATTGCTTTATATGTAGGGTTAGAGTTAAGGCTCTGTTACATAGCTCGCTGCGCTGCGCCTCGCTTTGACAACACTAATAATAAAAAATGTGTTGTTTATGGAAGATGTTACATAATATAAATTCAATTTTTAAAAATTTATAATTAAGAAACTGTCAAATTGAATAGACAAAGAGCAGCGCAGCGAGCTATATAACAGACCAACCGTAATCGTAGCGAAGCGCAGTACATCTAATTGAAGCGATGCGCAGCGCAGCGAGCTATGTAACAGCACCTTTAGTGTCGTTAGTGAATTGATAAAATATCAAAAACCCGACCATCTACAATCCTATAAACAAAATTATACTACACATGCACAGGTTGAAAAACTACAAATATCCAGACAATCAGTCATACAGTACAAAAAATATTCATGCTACATATTTTTTATAATATATATTGTACTACATGGGGTAGTAGATATATAACACAATAATTATACTTATCTTACTATCTAGTATCCTGCAAACAAAATTATGTATATCACCAAATTACCAAATATATATATATGTATCTTATATATCTTATATTATAGATATATATATCTTATACATACATATATATATCTATACATTTTATGCTTCTACATATATATCTTCATACAATAGGTATACAATATCATTAGGTTACGCCTTACTTCAGGTACTTTATTCTTAGTGCTTATTATACACATTATACACAATATACATACATTGTACACACATGTACATCATAATAGCAAGTGAATGCTTTGCTATGGTTTGCTATTGGTTTGCTATGCCATGTTCTTTTTTTTTGTTTTTTTGTTTGTACCACTCACACATATATAATATTTTTATTCATATAAAATGAATAAACGTATCGGTGAAAAATTGATATATTTAGAGCCTAAGAGTTATGCAAAACATTTTTATTATCTGTGACAAAATTTTTGTGGAAAATAGGAATTTTATATTACTAATAATTCTGAAATAATGTAAAAACTTTTATTTTTCTACTTCGAAATCGAAAAAAGAACATTCAAATTATGTTATATGAAAATTCTTCTAGAAGTTGTTCCAAAGAAGTGCTGAACTACTTCTTTTCTTTTGATTTTTCATTAGTTTTCTAAGTACTTCAAACCAATTCATTCTCTCATTACTTCTCTATAATCAATGATTTGATCGGTTATTAGTAATGCATGAGGTAGGCGATTGGTTACCTCCTATGACATCGCCATGTTAAAGGTAATGGAGGTTTCCTGTGTTTTGGGAATCGAAAGTCGAAGTAGTTGCGAATCTTTGCATTGATTCCCGAACTGATTCTAGAATTACTTCCATACACTACTGGGAATGATCATTGTATACTATTACAATATAAAATATAAATTTAAATTGTATTTGCTGGGGGTCAATTCTGGTTCGGTGCAGTGCAAAAATGAAAAAATTAGTTTGCACTTAACGTTGCTCAAACTTTTTTCACTTTTACACTTCACTGTGTCAGAAAAAGCGATTCTGGTTCGCTTCGTGTAAACTAGATGCTGAATGAATGTCGGAATTGAATTTTAAAGCTTTTAAACAAAATTTAAATTCGATACGATAAAATTAACTTTCGCACACTATTTTAAACTGTTTTTTTTCGGCTGGAGTTCCGAAAAGGTGTTCCCTCTGATCCTCTTGAAATTTTGACCACAGATAGTCCTTGTGACGCAAAGCACAGAACTCTAATATTTTTTGTCGGAAAGCCCTCTATCGGTCACAATTCGCATTTAAAATTTTTTGTCAAAATTCTTATTTTAGCAATATCTCTGTAACGGTACATGATACAGGTATGTTTTACAGCTCAAAAGATGCGTCTTAAGATGCTCTATATTCTAAAAAAAAGAAACTATCAAAAACTCCTAGTAGAAGGATAATAAAGGACATTTTGTGATATTTGGCTATTTTTACATTTTTGACAATTTCTCAGAAACGAGTAGGGATAATCGGTTCAAATTTTTTTGCAAATCAAAAAGGACACCATGAGCAAGATTTTTCATTCATTACTTTGATCCTGATGAAAAAGGAAAATGTCCTGCAGAGAAATAATTTTATTAATACTGAATTTTGCAATTTTATGTTCGTGTGCACGTGTATGCATGTGAGTATGTGTATTTGTAGAAGTCAAATATATGATAGTTTGTGTATGTGCGTATATATGCGTGTGTATGTGCATTTGTAGAAGGTAAATCTAACAATGTGTGCATTAAATATTTTATATACAGGCATACATATACACTACGCGTATATGGCAAATATGATAGAGTATGCTTGCGGGCTTGTGTGTGTATGCATTTGTAGAAGGCAAATCTGGTAGTGTGTGTATGTAAGTGCATGTGTGTGTGCATTTGTAGAAGGAAAATTTGATAGTGTCTGTATGCACTTGTAGAAGGCAAATCTGATAATGTGTGTATGTAAGTGCATGTATGTGTGAGCATTTGTAGAAGGAAAATCTGGTAGTGTGTGTATGTAAGTGCATGTGTGTGTGTGCATTTGTAGAAAACAAATCTGATAGAAAATGCTTAATGCACAAATTATCAGATTTACCTTTTACAAATGCACATACACAGCACGCACGCACACACAACACAAACGCGCGCGCGTTTAGTCTGATAGTGTTTGTATGCACGTGTATTTTCAGATTGTTTGAAGAGTATTATTCCAGTCCAGTCATTGAAATAAATGTAATATAATATAAAATTATATCTAAAAATAATAGTAATAAACACACATGCACTTACATACACACACTATCAGATTTTCCTTTTACAAATGCACACACATACATGCACTTACATACACACACTATCAGATTTTCCTTTTACAAATGCACACACATACATGCACTTACATACACACACTATCAGATTTGCCTTCTACAAATTCATACACACACACACACACGCACACAAGCGTACTCTATCATATTTGCCGATATACGTGTAGTGTATATGCATGCCTGTATAGAAAATACTTAATGCACACACTGTTAGATTTACCTTCTACAAATGCACATACACACGCATATATACGCACATACAAAAAATATCATATATTTGACTTCTACAAATACACATACTCACATACATACACGTGCACACGAACATAAAATTGCAAAATTCAGCATTATTAAAATTACTTCTCTGTAGGACATTTTCCTTTTTCATCAGGATCAAAGTAATGAATGAAAAATCTTGCTCATGCTGTCCTTTTTCATTTGCAAAAAAATTTGGAACGATTATCCTTACTCGTTTCTGAGAAATTGTCAAAAATGTAAAAATAGCCAAAAATCACAAAATGTCCTTTATTATCCTTCTACTAGGATTTTTTGATAGTTTCTTTTTTTTAGAATATAGAGAATCTTAAGACGCATCTTTTGAGATATAAAACATACCTGCATCATGTACCGTTACAGAGATATTGCTAAAATAATAATTTTGACAAAAAATTTTAAATGCGAATTGTGACCGATAGAGGGCTTTCCGACAAAAAATATTCCGTGACTTTTCTGATATTGTCGAGTAGAATCTGTGTTCAAAATTTCAAGAGGATCAGAGGGAACACCTATTCGGAACTCCAGCCAAAATTATTAATAACAAAGAACCCACAAAAATTATATAATATTATTATAAACTCTTTAACACTTTAAACAATTTTTAACTGAAAACTAATATTACAAATGCGTCGAGGTCAAAATCACACTTTAAAATGAAAATGATAATTATTCTAAAAAATTTTCTATTATGCACATGAAGAAACATGTTCACAGTTTTCAGTATCTGAAAACTGGTATTGCACATATGTTATCCATTTACGTGATTCATTAATTCATAGTTAATGACGCGACGCGTTCATTCTTTTTATGAAGAAGAGAAGTAGTTTACGTTTTTAACGTAACAGCCGCATTACTTTGGCGAAAACTGGAATGCATTACGGAATCACTTTTCTAGAATTTAAGAAAACTTTTGCATGGAATGAGTACGAATGAAATGAGAACTAATTCTAGAATCGATTCCAAAAAGAAGTACTTCTCATTACGCTGCTGGGTTTCTTTATTGCAGTAATTTATTTGTGAGTTTGGGCATACATTGACAATGGTAATTGGTGAACGAGCAAATACAATATAAAATTATTATTCATTACAATCATTATATTCAAAATGTGGGTGTGTGTTAATTTGATTATTCATACGCCATTATAGATTCAATTTTACATTAGATAAATATAGTTTGTAGATATATTATATATATTTATATAATTTTTATACGGCTGTCAAATGTTTCTCTTTATATTGATGATTTCTTCATTGCTGAATTGTATATAATAGTAATAGGTAATAGCACGCATTGACAATGGCAATTGCTAATGGTAAAAAAGGGGAAAGTTATAATTATAACCAATAAGAAAAAATAAAAAGATGGATGATGTGGTTGTGTGTTAATTTAGTGAAACATACGCCATTATTGATTTTTCAAATTTAAATGAAATAAATAAGAGATGTAGATATAGGGTAACAGTCCCTATTACCGGCCACATAACGAATTTGCTAAATTGAATTTTATTTTTCATGGAAAAAAATAATTTTGGAGAAAATTAAATAATTTCGATAATTAAGTTTAAGTTTTAAGTTTTTACTTATTAACAGTTCATTTCATAATTTCAATTTTTTTATTATTATTTTATCATTTAAACCAAAATGGATCCTTTTTTCCAATTATTGGCCACTTTTTTCCTATTATCGGCCAAATTGGTTCCCATTATCGGCCAACAAAAAAATATGAATCTAGTGAATATCAATAAACCAAACTTTAAATAAACTTTAACAAATTTAGAAAAAAAACCTTTAATAAACAAACAAAATTATGTGAATGTAAAAAATAATTAAAAAAAAATATGGAAAACAAACGAAACAGTAACAAATAAAAATAAAAAATCACTATAAGAAAAACATAATAAATTGACTTCTTTGTTTTGTCTTCTTTCATAATCACTTGAACTATATTCAATAAATTATCCTTTTTGACTGGAAAACCACATTTGCAAAGAGATATTATCCATTCAGCAATACTTTTTTCCTCTAAAGTGGTTAAAACAGTACCGGGACCAGGTTTTGCCATTGTTTTTGGTTGTCTTCCTCGGTTTTTGTCTTGAAGAGTGGAGCGTGGAATACCAAATTTTTTACTTGCTGCTCGAATGCTTAAAGATTTCTCTTCAATTTCCTTCAAAGCCTGTGCTAAGGAATTTTCATTATAATTTTGTTTTCTGTTACAAATCATTGTTATCTGTTATTGCAAGAAACATGAGAAATTGCGAAATAAGAAATCGCGTTTAAATTATACATAAATATAATTAGATAATTAGAGAGCACTGCTTATTTTATTTTCTATTACCGGACGCGCAAAAATTAATATAATTAATAAAAATTTTAAATATTTGAAGAATTACTTACTCAATTTAAAGTATTCTTTACCTATTAAAAATTATAAATTGTATTTATCACTTTACAAAACACTTTTGAACTCTTTTTGGTGAACTTATGTATCTTAAGAAAAAAACAATTTTTTACTACTTTCTATTAATCGTTCATATAGATTGAGCCAAAAAACGAAAATGAATTATTGCACACGGCAATTTTTTATTATCTAATTATTAACATGTTAAATGCATATAGTTAGAAAAAAAACAGTTACAAATAATACCGTTATCCTTAGAATTTTTTTTCGATTTTTAGAACTGTTGGCCGATAATAGGAAGGTGGCCGGTAATAGGCTTCGTTACCCTATGTCATATTTTTATATTATTTTTATACGGCTGTTTGACTGCTATGTTTCTCTTCATTTCGATCATTTCTTTATAGCTGAATTGTATATAGATGTAAAGGTACCCGTCCACGATGCAATTTTTCTTGCATGCAAGACGATTTTGACAGATAAAATTGCACGAAATATTTATTTCGAAGTGTACGCTGCCTAGAAAGATGAAATATTGCACAGAAATACGTATTTCATGCAATATTTCTTATTGCAAGCAATTTTTTTTATTGCATAGTGTACGCAGAAAGATATGCAATATTTCGCGCAAGAAAAATTTATTCAACTCATTCAATAAATATTTCTCTTGCATATGCAATAAATTCAGCTGACTAAAATGTAATGGGTCTGTGTTATCTATCATTCGTTGGTTGATGTTGTGTTGTGCTGTGACTTCTTGTGAATTTGGTATGTATTTTTTGGTATTTTCTATTATTATTATTATTATTATTAGCAAGGTAGGCCTTTCAACTCTTAAAATATTGAAAAAAAAAATATGAAATACATATTTGAAATGTAATGTATATGCAAGAAAATAAGAATTTCGTGTAAGTGCTCGCGTGCAATAAAAATTTCTTGCAAAGATATTTTTTTCTTGCATGATAGAAATATTGCATATTTTTCATGAAATATTGCATCGTGTGTACGAAGTACTGCAAGTTTTCTTGCACGCAAGACAAATTTCGCGCAAGAAAACTTGCATCGTGGACGAGTACCTTAAGAGCATACATCAATTTTAAGGCTGGCATGTACTCAAAGAAAAAATCGAAATCAAAACAACTACATTGAAATTTCTATTCACTACAAACAAAATTATGAGTTTGCATGTGTTTGTGATCTATTCTTCAAGCTGAGCTGAAGACCGTACTCGTGGTGGCATACAGAAATTATACCAACAGCAACAACGCAAACAATTCCAACCTATTTCTTTTCTTTCTACTCAATTTTACTTCTTCTTATTTATTGAATGAATAGGATATGATTTGTTTTTGTATATGGAAAGTAAACTGAAAAATTATATATATATATATTATATATTATATATTATCTATTCTCCTTGTATACATTTTGTTGTTTTGACTGTTCATAAGATGTGTACAGTATACTGTATAATACTGTATTTATGTACATTTCAATATGCAATATTGTTCTTTTCATTTACTCTGTCAGTATTTCACAGATCAATGTTTTATATTTCAATTTTGTGAGGCAGGTCAGTACAACCAGTACAACTAATTTACTTACCGCACATATGATTTCATATTTTTTATCTGTTTATTTTATTTTTATATGGTAATTATGAAAATAACTTATTTTAGTTTATATTATTATGTAAGGAATCAGTATTATTTTCCAACTATACATTATATCAATGTAATATTTAGGAAAAAAATTCATCATTTTCCATAAAATGTTGTCATTTTAATTATTGACTCCACTAATAATATAGAATAGAAATAAGGAAATTACCAAGAGCATTATCATTGACTAATAATATACAATATACAAAATTCTGTCTCATTCCAAACCAAATCAAAATCATACATACTTACATACATACTTACATACCACGGCATACATCATAGAAATTTGCATGCCATTCTTACATACTATTTTTTTATATTATTTATTATTTATATAAAAGATATAAACTTGATGTAGGTATACACAAACAATAATTATGCACTTTTTCTCTACTCATAATGTAAGTATGTATGTTAACATTTACTAATCATTGCAATTTTTGTCATTATGTTACTTTACTTTCTGTGTTTTTTTTTTTATTTATTTCATACTAGTTCTCTTTTTCTTTTATTTGTAAATTTTATGGGTATCTAAAGGGCGTATCTAACCCAAAATCTTTTCAATTCTTATATTGTATGATGACCGAAGATAGATGAAGCAAAAAAAATGTTCAGGAAAAAAAAACATCGCATATAGCAAAACGATGCAAAAAAAACAGTGTATAATCATTGAAAAACATATCTTATATAGCTTGTCTGCTATCGTGATGTATATTGTATTGTGTATAATATATAATATGCATAATCATAACTAAACTAGTTTTCTGGTTTATTTATTGTTACATTACAATATAAGCATTGCGTTATAGGGTTGGAGTTAGTGTCGTTAGCGAATTGATAAAATATCAAAATCCCGACCATCTACAGTCCTATAAACAAAATTATATTACACATGCACAGGTTGAAAAACTACAAATATCCAGACAATCAGTCATACAGTACAAAAAATATTCATGCTACATATTTTTTATAATATATATTGTACTACATGGGGTAGTAGATATATAACACAATAATTATACTTATCTTACTATCTAGTATCCTGCAAACAAAATTATGTATATGGTATATCACCAAATTACCAAAGATATGTATATATATATCTTATATATCTTATATTATAGATACAATCTTCATACAATATACAATATCATTAGGTTACGCCTTACTCCAGGTACTTTAATCTTAGTGCTTATTATACACATTATACACAATCTACATTGTACATACATGTACATCATAATAGCAAGTGAATGCTTTGCTATGGTTTGCTATTGGTTTGCTATGCAATGTTCTTTTTTTTGTTTTTTTGTTTTTACCACTCACACATATATAATATTTTTATTCATATAAAATGAATAAACGTATCGGTGAAAAATTGATATATTTAGAGCCAAGAGTTATGCAAAACATTTTTATTATCTGTGACAAAATTTTTGTGAAAAATAGGAATTTTATATTACTAATAATTCTGAAATAATGTAAAAACTTTTATTTTTCTACTTCGAAATCGAAAAAAGAACATTCAAATTACCTTATATGAAAATTTCAGTACAATACGCAATCATATACCAATAAAAAATTACATATAAAATCTATACATTTTTTGAAAAAATCCTTCTTTCTTCAAAGCGTTATACAGGACTAATAAGGACAAAAATCAAAAAAGTGGCTCCATTATTCCCAATAAATTCCTTCAAACTATATATGTTCGAAATTTGAAGAAAATCGGATAATATTTAATATGACTTTTTTGGTACCAAAGTGGGTGAAATTTTGAAAATTTTCAAACTTTGATGCCATATATCTCAAAAACAAAAACCTTTTTCAAAAATCCACTTCCATTATTCCCAACAAAACTGATTGATGCTTCTTTGTTTCAAATTTCAAGAAAATTGGCCCAAAAACAACCGAGATATTTGGTACCAAAGTTAGCGATTTTCACTACTCCCAGTACATTGCCCTCTTAATATTGTCAATTAAAATATAAAATTGATCATTATTAATAGATTATTCGAAGAAGACAGACTTAACGATAATTTTAATTTTTTTTAATTATATAATATTGTTTTGTTATGAATTTAAATGTTCTTTAAAATATTTATTGTTAAATAAAATTATAGTTCATTTTATGCTAAATAAATTTATAGTTTTACATTATGTATCTTATATATCTTATATTATAGATATATATATCTTATACATACATATATATATCTATACATTTTATGCTTATACATATATATCTTCATACAATAGGTATACAATATCATTAGATTACGCCTTACTTCAGGTACTTTATTCTTAGTGCTTATTATACACATTATACACAATATACATACATTGTACACACATGTACATCATAATAGCAAGTGAATGCTTTGCTATGGTTTGCTATTGGTTTGCTATGCCATGTTCTTTTTTTTGTTTTTTTGGTTGTACCACTCACACATATATAATATTTTTATTCATATAAAATGAATAAACGTATCGGTGAAAAATTGATATAGAGCCTAAGAGTTATGCAAAACATTTTTATTATCTGTGACAAAATTTTTGTGGAAAATAGGAATTTTATATTACTAATAATTCTGAAATAATTTAAAAACTTTTATTTTTCTACTTCGAAATCGAAAAAAGAACATTCAAATTACCTTATATGAAAATTTCAGTACAATACGCAATCATCTACCAATAAAAAATTACATTTAAAATCTATACATTTTTTGAAAAAATCCTTCTTTTTTCAAAGCGTTATACAGGACAAATAAGGACAAAAATCAAAAAAGTGGCTCCATTATTCCTAATAAATTCCTTCAAATTATATATGTTCGAAATTTGAAGAAAATCGGATAATATTTAATATGACTTTTTTGGTACCAAAGTGGGTGAAATTTTGAAAATTTTCAAACTTTGATGCCATATATCTAAAACACAAAAACTTTTTTCAAAAATCCACTTCCATTATTCCCAACAAAACTGATTTATGCTTCTTTGTTTCAATTTTCAAGAAAATTGGCCCAAAAACAACCGAGATATTTGGTACCAAAGTTAGCGATTTCCACTACTCCCAGTACATTGCCCTCTTAATGTTTTGTGATGTTTTTTATATATTATCTGTTTTGTGGTTTAAAGTAATGTTTCAGTGTCGTGCCAATTGTTTTGTGGTAATAATAATTTGTTTATTCTGTTTACCAATATTTTTGTGTGATAAATGTTTATGATATCAGTGTTGTGATGTTTTGTTTATATATATTTTTACGTTATATATTTGTGCAATGTGAATATAGTTTTGTTTTGTTTTATGTGCTATGTTTATAGACAGGTTTTATGTTGTATACTTCTGTGTTATACGTTTTGTGCATATTTATGTTATATGTTGTGGTATGGTATTTTGTTTACATTTGTTCTTCATATTTATATGTTATTTATATATTATATTAAAATGTTGTTAAATTATTACATATTTTATTATTTTCAGACTTATTGTAGCCGTAGTGTGTGGGTCTTTTATTTTAATCAAGTAAGTATGCCAGAATATGTTTATGAAATAAAATATGAATAATTATCTTTTCTTTAATTTTTTTTTTGTTTTATTTTCAGAAAAATGTTGAATGGATTCAACTTATGGAGATCGCCAAAAATGGATCGCCAACATTTTAATATAATATATAAATAACATATAAATATGAAGAACAAATGTAAACAAAATACCATACCACAACATATAACATAAATATGCACAAAACGTATAACACAGAAGTATACAACATAAAACCTGTCTATAAACATAGCACATAAAACAAAACAAAACTATATTCACATTGCACAAATATATAACGTAAAAATATATATAAACAAAACATCACAACACTGATATCATAAACATTTATCACACAAAAATATTGGTAAACAGAATAAACAAATTATTATTACCACAAAACAATTGGCACGACACTGAAACATTACTTTAAACCACAAAACAGATAATATATAAAAAACATCACAAAACATTAAGAGGGCAATGTACTGGGAGTAGTGAAAATCGCTAACTTTGGTACCAAATATCTCGGTTGTTTTTGGGCCAATTTTCTTGAAATTTGAAACAAAGAAGCATCAATCAGTTTTGTTGGGAATAATCGAAGTGGATTTTTGAAAAAAGTTTTTGTGTTTTAGATATATGGCATCAAAGTTTGAAAATTTTCAAAATTTCACCCACTTTGGTACCAAAAAAGTCATATTAAATATTATCCGATTTTCTTCAAATTTCGAACATATATAGTTTGAAGGAATTTATTGGGAATAATGGAGCCACTTTTTTGATTTTTGTCCTTATTAGTCCTGTATAACGCTTTGAAGAAAGAAGGATTTTTTCAAAAAATGTATAGATTTTATATGTAATTTTTTATTGGTATATGATTGCGTATTGTACTGAAATTTTCATATAAGGTAATTTGAATGTTCTTTTTTCGATTTCGAAGTAGAAAAATAAAAGTTTTTACATTATTTCAGAATTATTAGTAATATAAAATTCCTATTTTTCACAAAAATTTTGTCACAGATAATAAAAATGTTTTGCATAACTCTTGGCTCTAAATATATCAATTTTTCACCGATACGTTTATTCATTTTATATGAATAAAAATATTATATATGTGTGAGTGGTACAAACAAAAAAACAAAAAAAAAGAACATTGCATAGCAAACCAATAGCAAACCATAGCAAAGCATTCACTTGCTATTATGATGTACATGTATGTACAATGTAGATTGTGTATAATGTGTATAATAAGCACTAAGAATAAAGTACCTGGAGTAAGGCGTAACCTAATGATATTGTATATTGTATGAAGATTGTATCTATAATATAAGATATATAAGATATATATATACATATCTTTGGTAATTTGGTGATATACCATATACATAATTTTGTTTGCAGGATACTAGATAGTAAGATAAGTATAATTATTGTGTTATATATCTACTACCCCATGTAGTACAATATATATTATAAAAAATATGTAGCATGAATATTTTTTGTACTGTATGACTGATTGTCTGGATATTTGTAGTTTTTCAACCTGTGCATGTGTAATATAATTTTGTTTATAGGACTGTAGATGGTCGGGATTTTGATATTTTATCAATTCGCTAACGACACTAACTCCAACCCTATAACGCAATGCTTATATTGTAATGTAACAATAAATAAACCAGAAAACTAGTTTAGTTATGATTATGCATATTATATATTATACACAATACAATATACATCACGATAGCAGACAAGCTATATAAGATATGTTTTTCAATGATTATACACTGTTTTTTTTGCATCGTTTTGCTATATGCGATGTTTTTTTTCCTGAACATTTTTTTTGCTTCATCTATCTTCGGTCATCATATAATATAAGAATTGAAAAGATTTTGGGTTAGATACGCCCTTTAGATACCCATAAAATTTACAAATAAAAGAAAAAGAGAACTAGTATGAAATAAATAAAAAAAAAAACACAGAAAGTAAAGTAACATAATGACAAAAATTGCAATGATTAGTAAATGTTAACATACATACTTACATTATGAGTAGAGAAAAAGTGCATAATTATTGTTTGTGTATACCTACATCAAGTTTATATCTTTTATATAAATAATAAATAATATAAAAAAATAGTATGTAAGAATGGCATGCAAATTTCTATGATGTATGCCGTGGTATGTAAGTATGTATGTAAGTATGTATGATTTTGATTTGGTTTGGAATGAGACAGAATTTTGTATATTGTATATTATTAGTCAATGATAATGCTCTTGGTAATTTCCTTATTTCTATTCTATATTATTAGTGGAGTCAATAATTAAAATGACAACATTTTATGGAAAATGATGAATTTTTTTCCTAAATATTACATTGATATAATGTATAGTTGGAAAATAATACTGATTCCTTACATAATAATATAAACTAAAATAAGTTATTTTCATAATTACCATATAAAAATAAAATAAACAGATAAAAAATATGAAATCATATGTGCGGTAAGTAAATTAGTTGTACTGGTTGTACTGACCTGCCTCACAAAATTGAAATATAAAACATTGATCTGTGAAATACTGACAGAGTAAATGAAAAGAACAATATTGCATATTGAAATGTACATAAATACAGTATTATACAGTATACTGTACACATCTTATGAACAGTCAAAACAACAAAATGTATACAAGGAGAATAGATAATATATAATATATAATATATATATATATAATTTTTCAGTTTACTTTCCATATACAAAAACAAATCATATCCTATTCATTCAATAAATAAGAAGAAGTAAAATTGAGTAGAAAGAAAAGAAATAGGTTGGAATTGTTTGCGTTGTTGCTGTTGGTATAATTTCTGTATGCCACCACGAGTACGGTCTTCAGCTCAGCTTGAAGAATAGATCACAAACACATGCAAACTCATAATTTTGTTTGTAGTGAATAGAAATTTCAATGTAGTTGTTTTGATTTCGATTTTTTCTTTGAGTACATGCCAGCCTTAAAGGAAATTTCGAAAATATCTCCCATCTGCGCGAGTTTTCGCCAGTCTTCAGTGGCTATACAGTACAAACAAAATTATGAGTTTGCATGTGTTTGTGATCTATTCTTCAAGCTGAGCTGAAGACCGTACTCGTGATGGTATACAGAAATTATACAAACATATCTTTTCCTTTTTCTAGTACGTAAATGATTATCTAGAAAATTGGGTGAAATTTCTAATTCCCCAGCTAAAACTTTAGCGTTTTGAATATATTTTTCGAAATTATTGTCAGACCTCATTTCGTAAAGAGAGTTTTTAGTATTTTTTAAAACTTCAAGAGCTACAGAAATATCAATTTTTTTATTTTGTAAATACTTATATATTGATATTGATTTTCTCTAAAATATCATACCATACAAGTAAAGAACAAATGAAATTAAAATGCAAAATTTTATTTCCCAATGATTCTGCAGTGACTTTAATTAAATTATCATGAGCATTACCACTGATTTCTAATAATGCATCATATATATCGGCTAAATTATTTTTTAAAGGCTTAAGAGCATCTATTCTGCTTTCTCATCTAGTGTCAGACAAATGTTTTACAGTTAATTCCTTTATACAAGTTTTATATATTTCCCATCTATTTGTGGACCCCGAAAAAAATACATATATATACTGTGCACAATATTAAAGAAATTAATTGCATCAATGCTGCAATGAGCAGAGTCATTCCAAAGAATATAAAGCTAAAGCCAATAGAAATAACATTCGACGGTTAAATTCAAATAATGTCTGTATGTTTGCCAAAATACATATTTTCTTGCTTCGAAATTTTGAAAAAGGGGAAAGTTACAATTAATATGGACAAAGATAATATAGTTCTTCGTCTCAATAGATGTTCTTTTTAGTGTAAGTGGTAATTTTGCCAAAAACGACACACTCACATATATGATAAAGATCGAAAAAGCTTCATAAAAATCAAAAAAGTTTTTCAAAATTTTTCGAATTGCTTTTAGTTATGTACCCTGTACACAATTATAATGATTTCAATAAATGTGTCTGACAGTCTGTGATATAAAGGAATTGTTTTTGTAAATCGAGTTATCAAAACTAATTGTGTAGACGGACCATAGTGTTTCGAATTTGTTCTCATTTATTATAAATGTTTGCTCTCACAAATGAAATGAACACCTGTCAATGGTTTGCAGCACTAAACAATACACAATGCTATTTAAAATGTACATTTAATTCATATGATATTCCACACATTAAGTGTTATTTATATGTAAATGTATATTTTGAGTATTGAAAATAGAATAAATGAATATCATTGGCTGGAACATATAAATATAAATTTGAACATTTTTGAGAGATTTTGATCATACATATTTATTTTCCATGTATGGTTTATGCTCGTGCATAAGGATATGTAAGAAGGATCCATATTGAATTGAAGACGATCTCGTACACATACATACATAAAGCATATAACATGAATAAACAAGTTTGATATAACCAAAGACCGATATATAAAATATATTATATCATGGTATATTATATTGGTCTTTGGTATAACATTGAATGCGATGTAAAAACTAATTCTAATACATACATAATAGACATGACATAGTAGACATTAATAACAACATGCTGCTTGCTTATGCAGAATAGATGATAATAGTAAATACTATATGCAATGAATGTGCTGTTTATGCGATATACATGATTGTATGTATACATCGTATATATGGTATTTTGTGCACATACATACAAGTGTAATTATAAAAATAGATTGTTCAATGATGTATATCGGGATCTATAATGTATATAGTATCAATGACCTTTCTTAACATATTTCTTTATGAAAATATTTGTGTGTAATGTTAAATATGAACCTTTTTGTTATTCATAGATATATGAATACATTATTTGGTAATTACATATACACTTTCGCAATCAGCTGGTTTTTTACTTATAAAAAATTGAAAAGTCAACCTTTTTGCTTTTTTTTCAACTTTGGTTTGATTTCGGATTTATGAATAGAATATAATAGTGGCTGTTTGATGCGGGGGAGTGGTGTGGGTGGTGGTGGGTGGTGATTACTCATGAGTAATTTTTCATTAGTAAGATTGAAAAATTTTATAGAATGAAAACTAAAATATAATTGAAAAAAAGAGAATTTTGCCAGGTGGGTGCGGGGATGCTAAAAGAGTATGAAAAGTGCTGTATAATTAGCGTCATTCGTTAACACTGATCAACATTTTTGAACTGAATTAAACTGATTTTTTCATATGCTCTTTTAACTATCTATACCCACACTCTCCTACGCATCAAACTGTAACTATTATACTTTTTTCATAAATCCGAAGTTAAATGGAATATTTTGAGACTAGAATCATGAAGATTCATATATTTTTCGATTTTTAATGTTTAAAAAAAACTAGCTGACAGCGAAAGTTTATAATTACCGAATATTTATCAATTACACTGCAATCTGATGGTTTTCCTCTGAAAAGAATTAAATAACAAATTTGATAGGAAACAGGCCTCAAGCAAATATCCTTTTAAGATACCACAATATCTATATTTGAAGAATATATCATTCATTTACTACGTTGCCACTATTATTCAGGTTGCGTAAATGGAAAATCCATTTTGATCGTGATCAAATTTTTCTTCTGCTTTGCTATGACTTTCTTAGATATTTTTATACATAATTTGCATATTAATATTATACTTTATAAATCATATATAGTAATATATTTAATTTTAAAATTTTTAAATTTGAAAACTGTCTTCCAACTATAGTTAAACTAAAACTGGATGTACAGTATTGTTCACAACTACTTTTACACGGCATTTAATTTCTAATTAATTAATAATTGGAAATGCATCCTCGAAACATTATAAATACATAAATATAATTTCAACTGTATTAAAATATTGTGAGAACAATTGATAATTCATCGCTTTTTTGTCCGAATTCATTAGGTTCATTTTAGTTCAAAACAAAGTTACATATATTTTATAGAAAAGAACAGAATTAAAAATTAAAAAATTAGGAGTTTATTTTATTTATATAAAAAACATGCAATTTTAAAAACTTTTGTTTAAAAAAAATGCTGTATACAAATATTTATGAATAATACTAAATGTCAAAGGCTATTCAAATTTCTGAATATATATTCTAAAGTAGAGACAGGTCAGATTAATTTCCTCTTCTTTGCCAACACCATGACCGCACCATGCAGAACTGACCAGTTCTCGCGCTTTTAAATGAATGCATCAAATTAAAAATTTTCATTCAAATTTATAAGTAGAAATATATTATAAATTTTACAATTTTATTTTTTATTGCCGGCAATTTTGTTTAGGAATAATATTAAATAGTTTATGAGTTATCAATTTAATAAAAATGTTAAAATACAAAGGTAAATTTTGAATTCAAAAATCTAATAAGCAATTATAATTTACTATATGTAAACCTATTCCACGTTATTTTCAAACATAATTTTTTGAATCACTACTGAAGATATTTTGATAATACGGATCTCCAAAATATTTCTAGGACTAGAATTATAGGCCCATTCTACTTAATAATTTATTTTCAAACAAACATAAATGAAAAAAATTTGATTGCATTCAATCATAAAAATCCATAAATTTACAAATAATTTATTTTCGACTTCATGACATGTTGTTTATTATATATACCTATATATATATATATAATATTTTTCAAGCTACAAATAATTATCAATTTTCATTGAATCTAATTAAATGTTCATCAGCGCTAGTATTTAGAATTTTTTGAGTATATACTTTATACCACACACAAAAAACATCAACGAAATAAAATTTAAAAATTTTGAAATAAATATTTTTAAGCTTTCTGTTTTTAAAAAATATTGTATATAATTTAAAATTCATTATCCTCAAGATTTAGAAAAATATATATATTTGTAAATTATGTTCCATATTAATTTGAAAATATCAATTTTTATCTAGTTAGAAAACAAATTGACTCAGTCTATAAAAAAATTTGGTAATTCACAAAACACCTGATTTTTAAATTTCTATATTATGATCATAAATCAGAATAATACTTTATTTTTTCAGAAGTCCTAAGGCCCAAACATTAAAAAAGACATTCTTTAAAAATTTCAAGAAGAAATTCAATTCACGGGATATGATAATATATAATCGTATCTTGCATTCATAAGTCAATGAACTCAAAAACATAACAAAATAAAACCATAATATATCCATATGTATACATATATTATGTATAATCAAAGATACTATATACTATCACAGATAAGTGTATCTGATCTGTGATACTATGTAAAAACATATTTATATGTATTTATATAGTATCTCTGGTATAATGCTACAGCAATTATAATGTATGCATACGTAAAAACCTCTGTTGCCAAATATTCTACAATGCTACATCAGAAAATAATGTAGATCTATGCAAGTAATACATATAATCAAAGACCATATAAATGTATAGAATAAAGTACAAATGCTACAGTAATTATAATGTATGCATGCGTAAAAACCTCTGTTGCTAAATATTCTACAATCCTACATCAGAACAGAAAATAATGTAGATCTATACAAGTAATACATATAACCAAAGACCATATAAATGTATATATTTATATGGTCTTTGATATAAATACAATTGTATATATGTATTTCAATTAGAAATAGTAGTAGTAATTTATGTCAGATCATATAGCACGCGACAAGGCATATTAACATAACAACACATACATACACACATAAAAATACATGAAATATGAAATACCTCCTTTCTCAAGTCATTCATATATTAAATACGACGATCAACTCAATACAATAAAAAAAAAATTGAAACAACCCTATTGTCAATTGTTGTATTCTAAAGCATTTGCGTACAAAATATCCATTTATTTTTACTTATTCAAGTATAATATCATATCAAGGGTGCGTTCATAAACGTTACTATAGTTAACTATAGTTATCATTTGTCGTTCAAAATGGTGGTGGCATAGTAAAACATAACTACCAACTTGAATTTTTAGCGTTCATAAACATCTGTAGTAAAGTAAATTTTTAACTATTTGATGTCAAAAATTAACCCTGCTCGAGAGCATGGTTAACGATAGTAACGATAGTAAGCCCTTAAGTGGTAATGACATTGACAATAAAAAATCGGTTGTCATTTAATTTTTTGTTGTGAATTGTGAAAATTTCAATTTAATTTATTTGAAATTAATTAATTTTGTTTTAAACTTCATTTTTAAAAAATAATTAATTTTTGACAAACAAAAAATATAAAATTTTATTATTTATTTTAATTTTATATGTAAAAATTTTTTAAACTTGACTTGACAGCTGAATGATAATTTATTGCTACTACTATGGTAAAAATCGCTTTCAAAAACTACTTGAAGTTAACATAACTATGGCTGTAGTATAACATAACTTTGCTTAAACTATACTACACCATGACTATGTTTAAAGTAATGTTCATGAACGCACCCCAAATAAGTGATGGTACCACTCAAAACCATATAAAATTTAGTAAACCAGTCATGCAACTCACAAACTAATTCTTCTATATAAATATTCTTATTTTTCTCTCATATTTACATCCCTCCTGAATTATAAACTTTCGCTCTTTTTCGATATTGTTTCGAAAAACTTTTTCGATCTTTATTTTTGGCAAACATACAAACATTTAAATAAAAAAAATGAAATGGTTCATCTAGTAGGACTGTATTATCTTTGATATGGATGATGTGGAATGAACCGAAAAAATTTTGGATTTTGCACATGGTTTGTAATTAATGTGTATTACTTTTGTATAATTTTATACTTCGAAAAAATACTTCGAAAAATAATTCGTATTTATGAATGAAAATAGGTTTACACATAGCATTTGTGTGTGCGTTAATTTGATTATTCATACGCCATTATAGATTTCAAATATACATATAATACATATAAGAGGTATTCACTCAGCCTAGTATTTTAGCTATTGTGTATTAATACATAATCAAATTTAGTGTGGAGTGAACATACTTTGTAAATACTCTTGTTGTATCAAAATTTTCCAGTCAGCTGATATAGTTTGACAATTAAAATTTTAAAATTTTTAAATTTAAATTTTATCAAAATTTACCAAATGACTACTGTGTGTTCAACTGTCAAAATATTTACTACGAAATACTACACAGAAAAAACATGCCTTTACCCTATTGTTTTATTACAATGATTGGCTTACTTGATTTTATATGGAGAAAATAACAAGGCGTAGTATATTAGCAAAATGTAGTAAAAATACTTCGAGTATAAATATACAAGGCCAAATACTAGAGAGAGTGAATACCGCTATAATATATGTAGATATATATACTATATATATATATATATATAATTTTTATACTGCTGCTGGTTGACTGCTATGTTTTTATTTCTATCGATCATTTCTTTATTGCTATTTGCTCTATTGTAATTTGTGCTTATGCTTAAGAGCATACATTGATAATGGTAATTGGTATACGGCAAATAATACAATGTAAATTTATATTTTATATTGTACATATTATACCAGGGCCGGCCCAACAGAAATATGCGCCCTGTTCAAAGTGTAAAATGTCGCCCCAATACTATAAAATTTAATTTCTTTTGAAACTCATATTATTCTTTTAAACTTAAGCCATTTCCACACCACCCTTGAGGTAGACTTAAAACTCACATTACATTACAAATATTACATATAATATACGTTACATATAATAATTACGTTATATATAATAATAACCGATTTGATTTCTATATAAGAACTTGCAATACGGGAAACTAGAAAATAAGTTTTTTGCACATTTACATACACCAAATGTATAAGGTGGTAAGGTGATAAGGTGGTATAAGCATCGTACACTAACTCACAATGTACGGACACAGCTCGATTTAGCGTATATAAATTCAAAAAATAATGTGAAAAAACAGTACAAATATATAATGTTAAAAAAAATAAAATAATAAAATCAATTCAGTAAAAAATTCAGCCCTTTATCTAAAAGGGACCATATTTTATGACCAATTTCTTTACAAAAAATATGCAGGTGTTAAAACAAGATAGAAAAAACACACACCAACAACTTTTATTTTGAACAGAATTGAATATGTAATTGTTTTTGTACTGCCTGTCTATCTATCTGTGCACAGTGATAGAAAGAATTTATATTAACTTGTGCGTACACCAAATGTACAAGCATCGTACACTAACTTATGTCTATATTCTATGGTATAAGCTTATGAAGAATATGAACAACAACAATTATAAGCATTATAGTGAAGGAGCAAAATTTTATTTTTAACAGAATGATACATATTATTGTTTTTGTACTACCTACATACATTCGGATTGCTGATTGTATATAGACGAATGCGCAAGATTTTATTTTGCACAGCTTCATAGGAATAATATATATTAACTTGTGCGCACACCAAATGTACAAGCCTATGAAGAATATGAACAACACAATTATAAGTATTATAGTGAAGGAGCGAGATTTTATTTTCAACAGAATGATACATATTATTTTTTTTCTACTACATACATTCGGATTGCTGATTGTATATAGACGAATGCGCAAGATTTTATTTTGCACAGCTTCATAGGAATAATATATATTAACTTGTGCGCACACCAAATGTACAAGCCTATGAAGAATATGAACAACACAATTATAAGTATTATAGTGAAGGAGCGAGATTTTATTTTCAACAGAATGATACATATTATTTTTTTTCTACTACATACATTCGGATTGCTGATTGTATATAGACGAATGCGCAAGATTTTATTTTGCACAGCTTCATAGGAATAATATATATTAACTTGTGCGCACACCAAATGTACAAGCCTATGAAGAATATGAACAACACAATTATAAGTATTATAGTGAAGGAGCGAGCTTTTATTTTGAACAGAATGATACATATAATTGTTTTTCTACTACATACATTCGGATTGCTGATTGTATATAGACGAATGCGCAAGATTTTATTTTGCACAGCTTCATAGGAATAATATATATTAACTTGTGCGCACACCAAATGTACACAAGTCTATGAAGAATATGAACAACAACAATTATAAGCATTATAGTGAAGGAGCGAGATTTTATTTTCAACAGAATTGAATATGTTATTGTTTTTGTACTGCTTGTCTATCTATCTATACACAGCTTACTGACTGTATATTGAATATGCACACTGCACAGTGATTGGTTTTGAACAGTGATAGAAAAAATTTATATTAATTTGTACGTATAATCAAATGTATAAGCGTATGAATAATATAAACAAAAACAATTATAGGCATGATAGTTAGTAAAGGAGCGATATTTTATTTTGAACATAATTATGTATATTATTTTGAGATTTTTACTATCTCTGTTGGCGCCCCACTGAATTTGTCGCCCTGTTCAGCCGCTCCTTCTGCTCATATGCAAGGACCGGCCCTGTATTATACGCTAATGTAATACGATTATATATGTATGCGGATAATCAATATAATATATAATATACATATATAATATGATGATGATGATGATATGATATTATGATATATATATATACATATTTCAGTTTTTTTTTATAAATGCATTAGCCGAGATATTTTTAAAAGGACAATATATATGTATTATATACATATATGTATATTGTATTATAATTATAAAAATATGTATTTTACAATATTGAACAAAATGATTTTTGGTATTTGTGTACTACTACCAAAGATTCTATAAAATTACTAGTATTTCTAGTATCTTTGACTACTACGTAATGTACGTAAGTAAATGTATATGCTGTTTGTTCATATGGACGTTCATATTATATTGTGGACTCTATGTACATATTATGTACGTATACACTTGTAGGATTGAGTTTATGAAAATTAATGGGCCCTATTATGAATGTCGATAATATCGACTATCGACAAAATTAAGACGAGACGAGACGAGACGATGTAAATTTTGTATTATGTAAATCGGTCGCCTCGATAGTAAGATATTGTCATATCAAATTTTATTTTCATTCAGTTTCACCATGTAATTTCTATAAAAATTGTCAAATATATCGATACAAAAATTTATAATTCATTTTTTTTTTCAATTTTGAATAAATATTTAATTAATTTTTGTAATTTTTAATAAATATTTGATTAATTTAAATAATTTGTAGCTATAAATATAAAATATAAGTGAAAATATAAAACATTAATTTAATAATGATTTTTTTTCTTTGCATAAAAGAAGCGAGTTCATGTTTTTTTTTCAAACAGCATTTTTTGTGATTTTTCTTTCATTAATTAAATTAAACTTAAATAAATTGAGCAGGATAATTAAATACAACTTATCTTATATACAAAGCATACATGAAATGTCAAATAACCAAAGACTACTATGCCTATTGATTAGTTTTAACTGATCGACTCAAAATGTCGATATTCTCGCCTCAAATCGTCACTCATAATACAAAATTTGTCGAGTCAAGGCGATAGTCGATGACAAGACGATATTATCGACACTCATAATAGGACCCAATATAAAATAAACAATTAAATAATAAGGGCGAATGGCTGGTTATAGGATAATACAATTCTTATGCATTTATATCGGGTTTTCCAATAGGGACATAATAATTTTGTGTTTTAATACAAAGGAGGCCTTGAACATTTGGCATAATCTGTCAACTTCAGAACGTCAGTCAATGTTAACATTTTTATCATGGTGAAGTTCACGAACGAGCAACATTTAGAAATTATTAAAAATTACTACCGCAATTCTGAGTCGGTAGTCACAACTTTAAGAGCGCTTATTCCAATTTTCGTGATCGCGGTGGTCATTAGAATGAGATCGAATTCCATAATTAAATGTAATAGGTGTACTTCACTTGGAATAAATTTTACGGTGCGATTCTGCATAAGAGATCTCTTATTTCTCTTATTCCTCTTATCGTTTTTAGTGCAAATTACATTACAAATACATACTTTTAGGAGTTAAATTAAATTAGATAAGAGATGTGATCAGCTGATCTCTTAACTTCAGTGGTGAATTTTTTTATGAATTTTGACAATCTACTTTTGAAAGTTTATAACCGAAAAATTCTGTTTTAACGGACAAAAATCTCTAAACTTTAGAGGTCATCGATGAGGACCTCTTATATCTCTTATTTATTTTATTTATATTGTTGATATTCAAATATTGTATTCGTGTCGTGCATATTGTAAGTAATTTGATAATAATAATAATAGAATTGTATTAATAATAATAATTATTATAATTATAAATAATAATAATAATAATAATAATAATAATAATAATAATAATAATAATAATAATAATAATAATAATAATCATAATAATAATAGTAATAAAATAATAATAAAAATTGTAATAATTACTAATAAAAATTTTAATAATTACTAATAAAAATTGTATAATTACTAATAACAAAGATGATAAAACAGTGTAACTACATTATCTTTGTATATGACAAGTAGTAAATTGAATAAGGTGGGTTTAAAATCTATGGTGAATCTTATGTCATTTTATGAAGTGAATCTCTTATCCAGAATACCGATTCCTCTTAAAAAATATATTTCACCAAAACTTTAGAGAAATAAGAGGAATAAGAGATCTCTTATGCAGAATCGCACCGTTAACCTCATATATTAATTATTCTTTATTTTACTTAAATATAAAATTGTTATGTCCTTACTGGAAAACCCTACATTATTAGCATTATGTATTATATTATATTATAGAAGTTGTTAGACAAGTAAGCAATATAGTATTATTGGTATTATATTCAATACAGTATTATTGGTATTATATTCAATTTTGATAACTATTAAATTATTGTTATTTTCGTTGGCTTATATTTTTTTCTTTATTTTTTTTTATGTTCGTGCGATCTTGTTTATACAAATGTACACACATATGTATATAGTATATTATTATTATTATTATTATTATTATTAGTGTAGCAAAGTAAATTTGCGTGCACTAATTTACAAATTTAGCGCTAGCTACTAAGGCCATCGGCTGTACTAGTTTTAATGTATATTAGTTTAAGTGTTAAATTTTTGTATATGTATTTTATATATTATTGTACAGATTAGTGTTTTTAAGGAACTGAAGTAAGTTAAGACAGTTTTCGATATTCAAATTTTGTATTTTGATTTGTTTGTTTTTGTCAATAATTAAGTGTCTATGATTAGTGTAGTTGTTGCAGTGGAAGATTATGTGCTGGATGTCGATGATAGTATTGCAAGGATGGCAGAAAGGAGGGGTGGAGGTATTGGATAATAAATGTTGGTGAGTGGTTTTGGTGTGTCCTAATCGAATACGACTGATTTTTATGCAATGTTCCCTATTTAAATCGGAGGGATATTTGATATTTTTTCGACTTTTGTTGATGAAGGTGTTGTAAAAATTTTTTTTGTTTGACCAGATGTGAGTTTGGGATGTGCGGATGGTGTGGGAAATGAATCTGGTTAGATCTTTGGGTGAATGATTTTTCGTTGTCGTGAGGGGAAATTTCACGGATGAGTTTGCTGTGTCGTCAGCCAGTTCGTTACCTGGGATGCCTATGTGACTAGGAATCCAAAATAGTTTGATTAATTTTTTGTGTGTAATTAGTTTGTTACGAATTGAGTTTATGAGGGGGGAGTGATGTTCTAGGTTTAGTATCGCATTTAGTGAGGATAGACTATCTGTGAAGATGGCGTGTGGGAACTTTGAGGATATTGTGTAGTTTATGGCGTTGAGGATGGCTGTGGCTTCAGCTGTGAAAATTGAGGTGAAATGGGGAAGGGATGAGGTATGGATGATGGAGTCGGTTTTTGTGATTGCAAAAGAAACTGAGTTGTGACTTTTTGATCCGTCTGTGTAAATTTGTTCGAAGCGGGCGGGTAGGTTATTATAAAGACTCATAAAAAGTTGGTAGAAAAATGTGGGGGGCATTGAATTTTTTACGTAGGTTGAAAGTGATGTGTTAATTTGTGATTTGTCTAGGAACCATGGTGGATGAGATAATTTTGCTTGGGTGAGGTTGAGTGTTTTTGTGTCTATATTTAGGTTTTTTATCAAATCAGAAAGTTTGTTTAGTGCAGAAGGGAATTTGTTTTTGCGTTTTTGTTTGAGTATGTTTAGAAGGGGAGTTTTGAGTAGTGGTTTGTAATTGAAGAGTATCTTTGGGATGATGTTACCACTGACTGTTTGAATCCTTTCTTCTATTGTTTGGAGACCAGCTTCGGCTAGAAGACTGGGTATTGGAGTGGTCCTGAATGCGCCTAAAGCTATTCGAGCCGATTGGTGGTAGATTGGTTTAAGTTTATTGAGTAGTGTTAAATCCACTTAAAAGATTAACATTAAAAATAAAAAGGTGCTAATTCATAAAATTTTATATAGAATAAAAACACAATTTTTTTACAATTCGTTATAAAATTTATTTAAAAAAAATAATCTTAAAGACTAACAATTCAAAAAATCTTAAACTAAATTACAATTATTGAATACAATTGGTAAGCAAATTAGTTCAAATTGTTTAATTTAATTAAATTTAATTAGAAAAATCAACTCAAATATTCAAGTTCTAAATCAAATTTCAATATCAATGTTTACAAATTAAATTTTATTAATGTTCATAATTTAAAATTTACTAATTTAAGTATTACAATTTAAAAATTTCCGGAAATTAATTTTGTTCAAAATTTAATTAATAAGTTTCAAAAAAATATGCAAAATAATTAGAAAAATAAAATTAACTATTATTTACTTAGACAATAGTTTGTGTCTTAGCTTAAAATGATGATGAATTACAAAGATAATACAGTCCTACTAGATGAACCATTTCATTTTTTTTATTTAAATGTTTGTATGTTTGCCAAAAATAAAGATCGAAAAAGTTTTTCGAAACAATATCGAAAAAGAGCGAAAGTTTATAATTCAGGAGGGATGTAAATATGAGAGAAAAATAAGAATATTTATATAGTAGAATTAGTTTGTGAGTTGCATGACTGGTTTACTAAATTTTATATGGTTTTGAGTGGTACCATCACTTATTTGGGGTGCGTTCATGAACATTACTTTAACCATAGTCATGGTGTAGTATAGTTTAAACAAAGTTATGTTATACTACAGCCATAGTTATGTTAACTTCAAGTAGTTTTTGAAAGCGATTTTTACCATAGTAGTAGCAATAAATTATCATTCAGCTGTCAAGTCAAGTTTAAAAAATTTTTACATATTATAATTATTATATTTTTTGTTTGTCAAAAATTAATTATTTTTTAAAAATGAAGTTTAAAACAAAATTAATTAATTTCAAATAAATTAAGTTGAAATTTTCACAATTCACAACAAAAAATTAAATGACAAACGATTTTTTATTGTCAATGTCATTACCACTTAAGGGCTTACTATCGTTACTATCGTTAACCATGCTCTCGAGCAGGGTTAATTTTTGACATCAAATAGTTAAAAATTTACTTTACTACAGATGTTTATGAACGTTAAAAATTCAAGTTGGTAGTTATGTTTTACTATGCCACCACCATTTTGAACGACAAATGATAACTATAGTTAACTATAGTAACGTTTATGAACGCACCCTTGATATGATATTATACTTGAATAAGTAAAAATAAATGGATATTTTGTACGCAAATGCTTTAGAATACAACAATTGACAATAGGGTTGTTTCAAATTTTTTTTTTATTGTATTGAGTTGATCGTCGTATTTAATATGAATGACTTGAGAAAGGAGGTATTTCATATTTCATGTATTTTTATGTGTGTATGTATGTGTTGTTATGTTAATATGCCTTGTCGCGTGCTATATGATCTGACATAAATTACTACTACTACTTCTAATTGAAATACATATATAGAATTGTATTTATATCAAAGACCATATAAATATATACATTTATATGGTCTTTGGTTATATATGTATTACCTGTATAGATTTACATTATTTTCTGATGTAGGATTGTAGAATATTCAGCAACAGATGTTTTTACGTATGCATACATTATAATTACTGTAGCATTTGTACTGTACTCTATACATTTATATGGTCTTTGATTATATGTATTACTTGTATAGGTTAACATTATTTTCTGATGTAGCATTGTAGAATATTTGGCAACAGAGGTTTTTACGTATGCATACATTATAATTGCTGTAGCTGTAGCATTATACGCATTATACCAGAGATACTATATAAATACATATAAATATGTTTTTACATAGTATCACAGATCAGATACACTTATCTGTGATAGTATATAGTATCTTTGATTATACATAATATATGTATACATATGGATATATTATGGTTTTATTTTGTTATGTTTTTTATTTCATTGACTTATGAATGCAAGATACGATTATATATTATCATATCCCGTGAATTGAATTTCTTCTTGAAATTTTTAAAGAATGTCTTTTTTAATGTTTGGGCCTTAGGACTTCTGAAAAAATAAAGTATTATTCTGATTTATGATCATAATATAGAAATTTAAAAATCAGGTGTTTTGTGAATTACCAAATTTTTTTATAGACTGAGTCAATTTGTTTTCTAACTAGATAAAAATTGATATTTTCAAATTAATATGGAACATAATTTACAAATATGTATATTTTTCAAAATCTTGAGGATAATGAATTTTAAATTATTTACAATATTTTTTAAAAACAGAAAGCTTAAAAATATTTATTTCAAAATTTTTAAATTTTATTTCGTTGATGTTTTTTGTGTGTGGTATAAAGTATATACTCAAAAAATTCTAAATACTAGCGCTGATGAACATTTAATTAGATTCAATGAAAATTGATAATTATTTGTAGCTTGAAAAATATTATATATATATATATAGGTATATATGTATAATAAACAACATGTCATGAAGTCGAAAATAAATTATTTGTAAATTTATGGATTTTTATGATTGAATGCAATCAAATTTTTTTCATTTATGTTTGTTTGAAAATAAATTATTAAGTAGAATGGGCCTATAATTCTAGTCCTAGAAATATTTTGGAGATCCGTATTATCAAAATATCTTCAGTAGTGATTCAAAAAATTATGTTTGAAAATAACGTGGAATAGGTTTACGTATAGTAAATTATAATTGCTTATTTGATTTTTGAATTCAAAATTTACCTTTGTATTTTAACATTTCTATTAAATTGATAGCTCAACTATTTAATATC
Source organism: Villa cingulata (assembly GCA_951394055.1). NCBI lineage: Eukaryota > Metazoa > Arthropoda > Insecta > Diptera > Bombyliidae > Villa > Villa cingulata. The sequence continues at coordinate 23,601,085 of OX596019.1, read as the reverse complement.
ATTCTTAAACCAAATTTTAAAACTTAAACCATTCATTTAAAAAGTACAAGAACTGGTCAGTTCTGCATGGTGCGGTCATGGAGTTGGCAAAAAATAGGAAGTTAATCTGACGTGCCTATACTTTAGAATATATTATCAGAAATTTGAATAGCCTCTGACATTTAGTATTAGCATTATTATAGTAATGCATATTTTTATGCAGCATTTTTTTTGAACAAAAGTTTTAAAATTGCATGTATTTTTAATTCTGTTTTTTTCTATAAAATATATGTAACTTTGTTTTGAACTTAAATGAACCTAATGAATTCGGACAAAAAAGCGATGAATTATCAATCGTCTTTTAATACAGTTGAAATTATACAATATTTTAATATTTTAATAGTTGATATTATATTTAATTATTTATTATTATAATTATATATGTATACACTAAACAAATTTATGGATTTATAATGTTTCGAGGATGCATTTCCAATTATTAATTGATTAGAAATTAAATGCCGTGTAAAAATAGTTGTGAACAATACTGTACATCCAGTTTTAGTTTAACCACGTTTAACTATAGTTGGAAGACAGTTTTCAAATTTAAAAATTTTAAAATCAAATATATTACTATATATGATTTATAAAGTATAATTTATTTATTTATTTATTTATTTAGTATAGTGAATAAATTCACAATACTAATTATAATAAAGCACTGGCAACTTAGGCCTACAGCTAATACAGAAAAATTTTGTTTTGTTAAAATAGAACAATAGTTGTATAACTAAAGATAATGAAAAGATTTATGATATTATATAAAGATTTTAAATTTTAAATTTTTTTTTTTTTGAATTTGCGTATTTTGTTAAATTAAATGTTATTGTACAGTTTTGAAATATTTAGAAATTTAATAAGATTATTGCAATTTTGTAAATTGAGCGTATTGTAGATTATATGTTTACGTTCATCTAAAACTAAGTGTCTAATGGAGTTGAAATTATTGCAGTGTAGCATTATATGGGGAATGGTATACGGTACTGAGCATGTGGGGCATTGAGGAATGGGGGATTTTTCAAGAATGTAGTTATGTGTTAGTTTTGTGTGATTTAATCTGATGCGGCAAATTTTGATACAGTGTTGGCGTGAAATTGAGGAAGGATAAATAGCTTTTAGTCGATTATTATTAATGAGGGTGGCATAGAAGTTATGGTTGTTTGTTTTCCACGTGGATAAATGAGTTAGGGATATATTGTGATTGATTGTTCTAAGAAGGTCGATACTTGAGTTGATTTTAGAAAAAATTAGAGGGTATTTAGCAGCGGAAACTGCAAGATTGTCTGCTAATTGATTACCTTTTATACCAATATGTCCCGGGATCCAAATAAGTCGAATAGAATTGGGATTGTTGATTATTTTATTACGAATTTGGTTGATAATATTTGAAGAATGTTTGCAGTTTGACACAGCTTTGATTGTCGACAGATTATCGCTAAAAATGGCAACTGGTTGTTTGTTTTTGATACCAAAGTTTATGGCGTGGAGGATGGCAGTAGCTTCGGCAGTGAAGATAGAGGCGGAATTTGGAAGTAGAGATTGGTAAAGGATGTTATCTTCTTCATCTACAACCGCAAATGATGTGGAATGTACAGTTTTCGAACCATCTGTATAAATTTTTTTGTAGTATTGTGGAATTTGCGATTTGATTTCATGAAATTTTTGTAAATAAACATAATTGTGGGTATCGATTTTGCAATTTTGGCTTAAAGTTATGTCAATATTACTCATATTAAGAAACCAAGGGGGGTGGGATAGATTGATAGAAGAGGTATCATGAGATTTTATGTCAATTTTTAATTCGTTTATTAGTTTTACTACTTTGGAGATGCAGGATGGAAAGGAAAGATCTTTTTTGTTTTTTAAAATTTGTGAGGTGTATTTATGTAGTAAGGATTTTTTGCAATAGAGGATTTTGGGAATGAGCCTGGCGGTGAGGGTATGATATCTTTCTTCTAAGGAAGGTAGTCCGGCTTCTGCTAGAAGGCTTTGTGTGTTTGTAGTAGGAAATGCACCCAGGGCTATGCGTACACTTGCGTGATATGGGCCCATTAGTTGTTTAATGGCTGTTTTCGATGTGTTGAGATAAATTGGAAGACAGTAATCTATGATGCTCAGAATAATAGATTTTGTTATATTAATCATGGTATTAGGGTGGGAATTACTATTTTTGGATGCTAGTATTTTTATTAAGTTAAGTCGTTTGAGAATTTTTCCACGAATGAATTTGATGTGTGGTGACCAGTTAATTTTTTTGTCGAAAATAATTCCTAGTATTTTCATGGTGCTGACCGGTTGTAAGTTGTTACCTTTTATGTTGATGTTGAAGTCTTGGCATTTGTGCTTTCTACAGAAGTGTAATTGTTTGGATTTAGTAAGAGAAATTATTGCGCCTGATCTTGCCATCCAATTTTCTATTTCTGTGAATAAATTATTGATGATAATATTGGCTTTAGTGAGTTCTGCTTCTTTGCAGATGATATATAAATCATCAGCATAAAGACAGTGTTCGAGGGAATTGTATTTATTGATAATACGACTGATCTCATGATAACCTATTTTAAATAGGACAACTGAAATGGGGGATCCTTGAGGTATTCCTGAGTAAATTTTAAAATTGGAAGAGAAATTGCCATTGACTCGGACACAAAAATTGAGGTTTTTTAAGTAACTTTGTATATAATGGAAAATGTTGGGGCCTATATGATATTCTATCAGTTGGTTGAGAATGGTTGATGTGTTAATGCGGTCGAAGGCTTTGTCAAAATCTAAGGAAAGAACTGTGGTGTGAGATTTTTTAGCTATGGCTTTGTGGGTAATGTGGTCTATTGTAAGGCAAGCATCTAGGGTACTGCTATTTTTTCTAAAAGCTAGTTGATGTGGATTGAAAGCGGAACTATTTTCAACAAACCAATAGAGTCGGTTGGCGATAATTTTTTCTAGGACTTTACTAAGACAAGAGAGTAGGGATATAGGGCGATAAGATTTTAATTCTGAAGGACATTGATTTGGTTTTAATATGGGGAGGATGCACGCTGTCTTCCAAATGTGTGGAATTGAACCGGTGTCAAGTATTTCATTGTAAAGTGTGAGAAGTCTTTGCTTGTCTTTGGGTGAAAGGTGTTGTAGCATTGGGTAGGTAATCTTGTCTATGCCGGGGGTGGAGCCTTTGACTTGGTTGAGTGCTAATTCAAGTTCTGTATTGTTTATTTGGTTTTCAATTTTTTTTTGCTTTGGTGTCAATTTTCGAGTTTGTTGTAAAGCTAGTTGTAGTTTGTGTATTTGTATTGGAAATGTTGGACCAGTAGGTGCCAAATATGCGAGCTATATCTAATGGATTATTGTAGTTGGAATTGTTAAAAGTTAAACTACGAATGGAGTTGAAAGTTTTTCTTCCGGCAAAAGCGTTGACTGTATTCCATATTTGAGAAGTGGAAGTGGAGGGGTTGATGGAATTTGTGAATTGTTTGAAAGAGTTTTGTTTGGCTAATTTCAGTTGGAATTTAAAAGAAGCATTAAGCTTTTTATATTGAATAAGATTGTGATTGGAAGGATATTTTTTGAAGTGGTACCAAGCCAACTTCCTTTTGGAATTTTTATCTTGAAGGTCATTGTTCCACCAGGGGGAAAATTTCTTTTGTTTTTTATAAGGAGGTTTAGTTTGTGGTATGGAGGTAGTGGCAGCAAACAGAATTGCTTTTTTAATTGTAGCAGCTTCTTTATTTACATTTTTGGTTTGGTTATGTGATTCTAGAAATAAGTCTATCTGTTGCTGAAATTTTACCCAATTGGCGGATTGGGTTTTGTATTTAGGAATGTGTTTGAACGGGGTAGAGGTGTTGTTATTAGATATTATGATGGGGAAGTGGTCGCTTCCATGGGGATCATCTAATAACTGAAATAGGAAATGAGGGGCGAGACGGGTTGAACATATACTCAGGTCTATGTGAGTAAATGAAGAATGTGTTGAGATGTGGGTTGGTTTGCCGTTGTTTAAGACTATGAGATCAGAATTGAGGATCCAATCCTCAATAATTTTACCTCTTTTGTTATAAGTGTTAGAGCCCCACAGGGGATTCCAAGAATTGAAGTCTCCCATTATAACGTAAGGTGGTTTTAATTGACTGGTTAGATGTTGTAATTGTAGGGTGGTGATTTTTTGATTGGGATGTACATAAAGAGAGATTATCGACATTGGGGGGTTTGTTTGAAGTTCAGCTCCACATGCAAGAATTTCGGAATTTATTAAAATTTGACGATGGGGGATGTTATGTTTAATAAGTAATCCTACACCTCCTTTATTCCTATTGGAGCAATTGGGAGTGTTATTAAGGTAGGAATTATAGTTTTTAATGGAAATGTGTGTTTTGCTGGAGATTATATGAGTTTCTTGAAGAAGTATTAGATCGGGAGAGTGTTGATTAATTAAAAGAGAAAGATAATTACGATTGTTTAAAAATCCATTAATGTTCCACTGCAATAATTTCATCTGTGATAAAAGTATTTATAATTCTTCTTCAGTTGAAGTTTCAAGGCTATTTGATATTGCTTGATTATTGTGTTTCCTGTTTTTTTTTTTGTTTGATTTATTTTTAATAGTAGTATTATTATTTGATTTGTTAGTGTAATTATTAAATTGATTAATGTCTATAGTTGATGATGATTGATGAAAGCTTGTATAGTTGGAGTTGGGCTCCTTTTGGATGTCCATTGGGGTTGGAGGTAATTCGATAGGTGTTGAAGTTGTAGTAGTGTTGTCTGATATAAGTTTTTCAGTAGTTGTGAGTTGTGTTGGAGTGGTCTTAGACGTTGAGTCTGTTTTCGTGTTTTCTTGTTGAATGGAAAAATTATTAGATGTTGATCTGCTATTTAATTTTGTTTCCTTAATTTTAATTGCTTCTTCCAAGGTTTCTGTTGGTGGAGTACGAATTATATTTTGTTTTGTGTATTTGCTGTTGATGAATTCTGCCGCATTGCTGAATGTGCATTTATTTGTGATTTTGTATTCTATTATTTCTTGCCTTTTGATGTAGACAGGGCATTTCGGGTTGGTAGATGTATGTTGTGCTTGACAATTGATACATTGAACTTTTTCACATACTTTTGGGTGATGTTCTGGCAAGGAGCAGGATAAACATGTTGTCGTGTTTGTACATCTCTTCATTGTATGTCCGAATTTGTAGCAATTTTTGCACTGCATAGGCTTAGGAATGTATGGTTTGATCGGAAAGGTAAGGAAACCAATTTTTACTGTCGTAGGTAGTGATATGGAATTGAAAGTAAGAATATGAAGTGGAGAATTTTGAATCTTTCCTTTGAAGTGTTTTGTAATTTTGTCACATTTGATGACGTTCTGACTTGCTAGTTCTTGGACTATTTCTGCAGAATCTAAGTCGGTTAGATAGTGACTGTATATGGTTCCTTTTGTTGAGTTGAGAGTAGGATGTTCAATGCACTCTACTTCTATATTGATGTTGAGTTTTGTTGTTTTTAAAAGTGACGATGTTTGTTTATTGGTTTTGGTTAATATCAGTAAATCACCTTGTGAAGTAAAAGAAATGTTTTGAAAATCCTGAGATATGTTTTGGATAGCTTTGTGTAGTTTGAAAATATTCACATTTTTGAGTGTAGTACTTTGATCTTTACTTTTCATCAGAATGTATTTAGATTGTTCGTTTAATTTGAAATTAAATTTACCTGATTTGCCTAGGAAAGGAAAGTTTTGAATGTTTATTAAACTTTCATTGTTTTTATTTGATGAAGATGGTGATGGTTTTTTTCGTTTATTTGAAGTGCTGGATTTGCCTTCATTATTTAGAACACTCCAATAGTTGTGGAGGCCTGAGCCTCCACCTGAGTCTATGGACATGACAATAAAAGTTATTTAATGATAAATTTTTCTTGTTTATTATATATAAAACAGCAAAAACTATTGAAATTATAAAAAACTGCACTAAAAAACAAAAATTATATTGAGAGTTTTTAAACAATAGATTATTAAACAAAGAAATTTTGTTAAATTGAACACATCTATTGGATGAATGGTAACTGTTTTTTTTGTTTTTTTTTTTTTAAATCATAGAAAAATTGAAAAAATTATTTATTTATAACTTCACTTATTACTTTTAGTTGGAATGAAAAAGAGAACTAAAAAATACTTGTAGCTCGGGCAAAATACGAAGTTGAACTGTATAAAGTATAATATTAATATGCAAATTATGTATAAAAATATCTAAGAAAGTCATAGCAAAGCAGAAGAAAAATTTTGATCACGATCAAAGTGGATTTTGCATTTACGCAACCTGAATAATAGTGGCAACGTGGTAAATGAATGATATATTCTTCAAATATAGATATTGTGGTATCTTAAAAGGATATTTGCTTGAGGCCTGTTACCTGTCAAAATTGTTGTTTAATTCTTTTCAGAGGAAAACCATCAGATTGCAGTGTAATTGATAAATATTCGGTAATTATAAACTTTCGCTTTCAGCTAGTTTTTTTTAAACATTAAAAATCGAAAAATATATGAATCTTCATGATTCTAGTCTCAAAATATTCCATTTAACTTCGGATTTATGAAAAAAGTATAATAGTTACAGTTTGATGCGTAGGAGATTGTGGGTGGATAGTTAAAAGAGCATATGAAAAAATCAGTTTAATGTTTAATTCAGTTCAAAAATGTTGATCAGTGTTAACGAATGACGCTAATTATACAGCACTTTTCATACTCTTTTAGCATCCCCGCACCCACCTGGCAATATTCTCTTTTTTTCATTTATATTTTAGTTTTCATTCTATAAAATTTTTCAATCTTACTAGTGAAAAATTACTCATGAGTAATCACCACCCACCACCCCCACACCACTCCCCGCATCAAACAGCCACTATTATATTCTATTCATAAATCCGAAATCAAACCAAAGTTGAAAAAAAAGCAAAAAGGTTGACTTTTCAATTTTTTATGAGTAAAAAACCAGCTGATTGCGAAAGTGTATTTGTAATTACCAAATAATGTATTCATATATCTATGAATAACAAAAAGGTTCATATTTAACATTACACACAAATATTTTCATAAAGAAATATGTTAAGAAAGGTCATTGATATACATTACTTACATACATTGATATACTATATACATTATAGATCCTGATATACATCATTGAACAATCTATTTTTATAATTACACTTGTATGTATGTGTACAAAATACCATATATACGATGTATACATACAATGTATATCGCATAAACAGCACATTCATTGCATAAAGTATTTACTATTATCTATTCTGCATAAGCAAGCAGCATGTTGTTATTAATGTCTACTATGTCATGTCTATTATGTATGTATTAGAATTTGTTTTTACATCGCATTTAATGTTATACCAAAGACCAATATAATATACCATGATATAATATATTTTATATATCGGTCTTTGGTTATATCAAACTTGTTTATTCATGTTATATGCTTTATGTATGTATGTGTTCGAGATCGTCTTCAATTCAATATGGATCCTTCTTACATATCCTTATGCACGAGCATAAACCATTCATGGAAAATAAATATGTATTATCAAAATCTCTCAAAAATGTTCAAATTTATATTTATATGTTCCAGCCAATGATATTCATTTATTCTTTTTTCAATACTCAAAATATACATTTACATATAAATAACACTTATATGTGTGGAATATCATATGAATTAAATGTACATTTTAAATAGCATTGTGTATTGTTTAGTGCTGCAAACCATTGACAGGTGTTCATTTCATTTGTGAGAGCAAACATTTATAATAAATGAGAACAAATTCGAAACACTATGGTCCGTCTACACAATTAGTTTTGATAACTCGATTTACAAAAACAATTCCATTATATCACAGACTGTCAGACACATTTATTGAAATAATTATAATTGTGTACAGGGTACATCACTAAAAGCAATTCGAAAAATTTTGAAAAACTTTTTTGATTTTGATGAAGCTTTTTCGATCTTTATCATTTATGTGAGTGTGTCGTTTTTGGAAAAATTACCACTTACACTAAAAAGAAAATCTATTGAGACGAAGAACTATATTATCTTTGTGAATTATCAGAAATATCGATGTTTAAAAATTTTGATGTAGATGTCGCCAAAGATAGTTCCGGTGTTGTTAATGATATTTACCGTCGGTAAATCACTGTTTAACTCTAGTAGTACGACGATAAAAATTTCTATGAAGAAACTTCAATTCTGCTGATTGCAATTACTTAGATTCGAATTGTCTCGGCAATAGAAAAATTTAAATAAATTTTTCTATGTTCAAACAGCAATGTTGATGAAAAAATTTCTAAGTATTTTTCTGTTTATTAGAAAATTTTAATCTAAAAATTTTCTAAGTCCAATTTTCTTTAAAATTTCTAAGTATTTTTTTGTTTATTAGAAAATTTTAATGTAAAAATTTTCTAAGTCCAAAGCAGCGTTGCTTAGAAATTTTCTTTAAAATTTCTAAGTATTTTTTTGTCGGCGATTTATTAGAAATTTTTTCCAAAAAAATTTCCAAGTGTTTTCCTAATTTTTCCCTAAATTCTGTAAAAAATTGTAAGTTTTTTACAGAAATTCCTAAGTTCCCTATGTAGTAGCTCAATACGCTAGATTTTTGAGGACTCAATACGTCCAATGGTTTTTGGTCTATTTGTTTTCTCTGCTTCAATCTCAACACGATATTATACACAGATAATCGCAAAAAGACAAATTCTTCTGCGATCTGCAACCCTTTATATACCAAAATTTGCAAACTCTGGAATTTTCTATTTTCCCCGTTGGTGATAAAATTTCTATTTGTCTCATCTTCTCGTCTTTTTTTATGAAACTGTTTTGTTCAAATTGTGTCCGGTAAATCGATTGATAAATTTGATGATTGTGAATAACTCTACTGGTAAGTATATTCAGCTGGTACCTTTTTGACAGTTTTGACATGGTCGTATGTAATGTATATATGTGTATGTATATAATGTATTTCAATATTTTATTTGTATATGTATTATATATATTATTATATATATATTATATGTATTGCAATGTTTTTATTATACGTGATATTTTGTGTTGTGTTGTTACAATAATATGTATACTGTGATAGTTATGTTGTGAATGTTTTTTAATTTGTAATTATTATTTTTGTGATTAGCGTTTTTGTGATATGTTTTTATTAATGAATTATATTTTATGTTATATGTGTTTGAATTATATTGTGCAGTGTGAATAGTTTTATTTGTTTTATGTTTGTAAATAATTTTGTGATTGTGCATAGTTTTGTGTGATATATTTTTGTGTTATGTTTTTGGTTATGTTGTTTGTTTACTTTTGTGTTGTTCTGTTTGTGTATTTGTTTATGGTTTTGTGTTACTAATTTACTTATTTATTATTTTATTACTATAATTAATTATTTTTATTTTTAATCTTTTATTTTTCTTTTTCTTTTTCAGATAAAAATGTTGAATGACGATTCAACAAGTAGGGTTTTTGAACAGTTGCTGTATATGGGAAGGCCGTAATCTATAGTTCCTTGGATTAATGATTTGATTATAGTAATGATGGTGTTGAAATGTGCTTGGCTATTTTTTGATGTGAGAATTTTTATAATATTTAGTTTTATTGCGAGTTTATTGTGCACATATTCTATGTGGTGTTTCCAGCTAAGAGTCCGATCGAAGATGAGTCCAAGTATTTTAAGCTCGTTTACAGCTTTTATTGTAAAGTTGTTTAAGTTAATGTTGAAATTGCAGTTTTTTTTTCTGCAAAAATGAATTTGTTTTGACTTTTCCAGGGAAATGACGGCACCATTTTCTAAAGCCCAATTGTGTAAATCGTTGTATAACGCGGAAACTTTTGATGCATCATTTTCTTTGCAAATTACAAACAGATCGTCTGCGTAGAAGGTGTATTGAAAGTTTTTGTGTTTTACAAATATGTTGTTTATTCCATAGTATGCGATTTGGAAAAGGACTACTGATATTGGAGATCTTTGGGGGATACCCTGTGTAAGCTGGAAAGAATCAGAGTAGTGGCCGTTGACTTTAATAAACATTCTTCTGTTGTTTAAAAAATTTTCTACGTATTTGTAAATTGAGGGACCTATGGAGAATTTGATTAATTGTTGAAGTACGGTGCGTTTGTGTATTCTGTCAAATGCTTTGTTGAAATCTAAGGCTATTACTGAGCAGTGTGATTTGTGGGACAAGGCTTGATGTGCTAAATGGTCTATGAAAAGGCATGTGTCAATAGTGCCGGAACCTCTTTTGAAGGCTGTTTGGTTGGGGTTATTGAAAATGTCATTTTGGAGGAACCATTGTAGTCTGTTAGATATAATTTTTTCTAATAGTTTGCTGATGCAGGATAATAAAGATATAGGTCTATATGATTGTGGATGATTTTGTGGGTGTTTGGGTTTTAAAATTGGGATTGTGACGGCTGTGTTCCAGGAGTGGGGAATTATGCCAGAAGTTAAAATATTATTGTATAGGTGTAAAAGTCTGGATTTGGCTAGTGTGGTTAAGTTTTTTAGCATTGGGTAGGATATTTTATCGAGTCCTGGTGTGGTGCCTTTTACTTGGTTCAGAGCTAATTGTAGTTCGTCTTCGTTGATTGGGGCTTCAATGCGTTTGGCTTTGGGTCTGATCGATTTGGGATCTATATTGTAGGAGATTTGTGTATTCTGATTTGGATGATTGGTGTTGTCAGCACTTGATGCCCAGCAGAGATGGTTGGCTATGTCTTGTGGGGAGGTGGCGGTAGAATGGTTCGATACTAAATGACTAATGTGGAAATGTTTTTTATTGCCAGTTAGTGCCCTAACTGTGTTCCAAATTGTGGTTACTGATGATTGGGGGTTTGGTAGATTGACTGATGAAGGATTTTTTTTGAATTGGTTCCAGGCAGTTTTCTTTTGTATTTGAAGGTTTGAAATGTCTTGATTCCACCATGGTATTAGTTTGTTGTGAGCCTTTTTTGGCGGGTGGGTAGTTGGAATGGACTCGGTAGCTGCGAAACGAAAGGCTTTACGAATCTGTGCTGCTTCCTTGTTGATGTTTGGGGATGATGGGTGAGTATTTAAGTATAAGTTTAGACGTGTTTGAAATTTGTGCCAGTTTGCTTCTGAGGTTTTGAATTTGATGTTGTATTTTAGACAAATTGTGGGGCTGGAGATATAGGTGAGAATTGGGAAGTGGTCGCTGCCGAAAAGATCGTCCTGGATTTCTGTATTGCATAAACGGGCAATGCTGGAAGAACAGAAGCAAAGGTCTATATGGGTGAAGGTGTTGTAAGTTGATAAATGGGTTGGTTTCCCATCATTTAATAGGACTAAATCTGTTTTGTGTAACCATGCTTCTAATGATCTGCCTCTGTGATTGTAAGATGGAGATCCCCAAAGGGGGTTCCAAGCGTTGAAATCGCCGGTAAATATGCATATGTGATATTGTTTCTGAAGGTCTTATGTAAAGTGATAATATAGTAATGGGATAGTTGGGAGTTTTTATTTCTACTGCTATGCAGAGTAAGTTGGTGTTGATGTTGATGGGTTTGTGTTGGAGTTTATTATTTATGAGTAGACCAACACCGCTGCATTTGCGGGAGGTGTGGTTAGTATGGTTGTTTTTTAGATATACAGTATATGATTTGTAAGATAGATTGTGATTATTAGTGATGTGGGTTTCTTGTAGTGAAATGATATCTGGGTTATAATTGATAAGTAGTAGATTAAGGGATTGAAGGTTGTTGTAGAAGCCGTTAATATTCCACTGCAACAGTAACATGACTTATGTGATTGAAATTTATTGGTTAATGCTTGGGTCCATAGCGATATCGAAAACTGTGGTTTGATTATTATTTAAGTTGTAAGTATTTGGATTTGTGATATTGGATAGGGAATTTATGTTGTTTGTGTTGATTGCAGTTTGTGTAGTTGGTTGGTGAATTGTGTTGATTGTAGTTTGTGTAGTGTGTAGGTTATTTGTGTTGATTGTAGATTGTGTAGGGTGTTTGTTATTTGAGTTTGTTGAGTTATGATGAGTTGGTGTAGATTGTGCTGTGAGTGTAGAGGTAGAAGCTGATTCAATTTCTTCGGAGGCATCGGGATGATTGTTTTTGTGGATGGATGTGTAGTAATTTTGTAATCTGGAATTGAGTGTGTGGTTGTTTTCTTTGTATTCTGGTACTGCTTTATCGGATGATGAGTTTAGAGTTATTTTGTTTTGTTTGAGAGCGATTTCTAATGTTTTTATGGGAGAATTGATTATGATGTTTTGTTTTTCGTATTTTTCGTTGATGAATTCTACTGCTTTATTGTAGTTCCATTTGTTTGTGGTTTTTATTTCGAGGATAGCTTGCCTTTTTATGTAGTTGGGGCAGTGTTTGTTTGTTGCGCTATGCTGCTGGTGACAGTTTATGCATTCAACTTTTGTACAGGTGTTGGGTGAGTGTGTAGCTAAACCGCATACTGGACATAGTGGAGAATTGCGACAGTGTTTCATGGTGTGGCCCAATTTGAAGCAATTTTTGCATTGCATTGGCTTGGGTATGTATGTCTTGACTTTGAAATTTAGAAACCCTATTTTGATTTCTGATGGTAAAGACAGGGTGTCAAAAGTTAATATGTGAAGAGGTGTGTTGATTGTTTTGCCGTTTATGTATTTTGTGATTTTTTCACATTTGACTACACCTTGAGTTGTAAGTTCAACTTGTATTGATTTGGTGTCTAAATCTGTGAGGTATGGGCAGTGAACAATGCCTTTTGTTTGGTTCAAAGTGGGATGTAATTGACATTGTACTTCTATACCGCAGTTAAGTTTTGAAGTTTTTAGAAGTTGATTAGTTTGTTTTTCATTTTTTGTGAGAAGTAATAAGTGCCCCTGTGATGTAAATGAAATTGATAAGAATTCTTTTGAAATATTTTCAATTGATTTGCTTAAAGCAAATATGTTTGTTTTTTTAAAATTTATTTTGTCATCGATGGGTTTTATTGTTATAAATTTTGAAAAATTTTTTATTGTGTGTGAATAGTTATTGTTGTTTTGTTCTAGATATGGAAATTCACTTGTACTGTATGTATTGATGTTATGTATGTAACTGTTTTGAATTTGATTTTTTTGATCTCTTGTTAGGTATAACACTATATTCACTATGATCACTTAGTTTACTTAACGGTGCCCAGTAGTTGGAGGAATTGTGCCCTCCTCCGGGGTCGGTGGACATGGTGAGGAAGATCAATTAAATTTAGTTGGGAAGAAAAAATTTGTTTTTTGAGTAAATTGTTAAATTGTAAAGTGTAAAATGTTTTTATAATAGAATAAAAAAAAAAAAAAGAAAAAGTTTTGTAAAAAACTATTAATAGCACTAAAGATTATATGCACTCCGATAAAAATAAAAAAATAGCACTATTGATTATATACACTTCGATAAGAAAATTGCCCTTTCACTGTTCAAATGATTTGATACGACTATATAGTATATTATTACCCTTCGATATTGTACAATTTCACATTGCTTTTGTACTGTTTTTATGTACATACATATACGTTTTTATGTACATGTATATTATTATCTATATGCGTATTGTATTAAGTATATACCTATATATTACCACATTATTTGTATATTGTTTGTGATATTACAATACCTACAATATTTAGGGATACAGGTGGAAAGAAAAAGTAACGATAAAAAATATAATATTTAAATCATATTGCATATATAATCACCTGAAATATTAAAATTATATCTAAGCAAGTGTAGTGCAAGATATACCATTCACGCGAAATATCCACATATTATGTAATGTATAGTATTTTTAAGATTTTTTGCTTATTACGTTCATAATTAAAATTCAAAAATTATTCTTATACATATTCATACGAATATGTAATGATATTATTGTAATTCATAATACTCGAATAGAGATTATGAAATAATATAAGACCACGCCAAAACACAGATCATAAGGAAAAAATATTTAATTTATAATCAATGCAGATCATACCAATTATATACAAACATACGTATGTTTGTCATTATGTCATTCGTTTATATATTATTATGTATACTACTCTCTATTAAAAAAAAAAATGTTTGTTTACATTTCTTTGAAAAAAATTTTTAATTTGTTATTCCCTTTTACTTATCATTCACAACAATTCATATACATATATACATACATTTAATATTCGCATATAAATTCGTATTATACTAATACATAATACAGATAAGGATCTTTGTTAATATACATCTTACCAAAGACCAATATAACAACTTGTTATCTAGTCTTTGATACTACATACTACATAATATTCCGTAATGAATATTATACACGTAGCTATATATATATTATCATAATACACAACAAACTTGTACATATTTGCCTTTAAATACAATACAATTCTAATTATTCCATTGCACACATACATAATGTATAATATAAAATATAATTTTATATCGATTCCCTTCCCCGCAACAGATATTAATCTAGATGATTTGTATGGCAAATATATAATATAATTCCGAATACCTCTTAAATAACAAACAGATAGCTTCCTCTCCGTCAACTAGCATCGTTCACCAGTACAGTACACTATCATCACGCTGCCTCAGTGATAGTGCTGTTTGTCGCTGAACATACATGTGCCATATTTATATAGTCAGGTACGTGAGGGACTTGAATAGCTCGATGGTTGGGTTTCGTCTTGTGATCTTGAGATCACGGTTCGAACCCCAGCCAGCGCGCTACTCTTGCCCAAGTCGATCATTAATTTTTCCCATCAACAATATACACCAGTAACTGATTACTGATGATAAACTGGATGGTATATCTGACATAAATTACTGATCGACGGTGTCGTAATGGGCTGAGTATCCGCGTGCACTTAATATAAAATATATATACATTTTATGTATATATGTATATTTGAAAAAAAAAAAAATATAGTCAGTACTGTTTATTACGGCACGGATGTTATCTGTTTCCATCTTTACCTCAGACATGGTAAGTAAGAAAAATTATGTGTATTTTAATACAATTATGAGGGGAAAAATTTATGTTCGAAACATGTTTCGAACGAAGATATTTATGTAACTTTATGTGTTCTGAATTTTTGACAGATTGTGGAATGTTAATAAATTTCAAATCATTCAATTTTTTTAAAACAAGTTCTGTTAATCCAGTGCCAGTCTTATCACTACAGTCTAAAAATCCTGAAAAGTGCTCTTTAATTTGAAAAATATTTTCATTTTTGTCTAAAAATCTAATAATTAATGTAGTTTGTTCAACATGGCTCTTGTCTGGAGTTGAATCTACAATAATTGAATAATATTTGGCAGCATTTATCATATGGATAATTTTTTTAATAGCGGCAGTTGCAATTAAATGAATTAATTCATTTTGAATATTTTTGCTTAAGCAATGATACTGGGTTTCTTTGTTATTAAATCTCTTCAAATGTTCGCGCTAGAACAAGATCGAATTTTGCTACCATTTTAACTAATTCTAAAAAGTTACCGCTATTTAATTCATTTAAGGTACAAGATGAACCTCTGAAAGACAAAGATTGTGCACCTAGGTACTGAACGAAAGAAAGAAGTCGTAGTAAAACTTGGTTCCAATGATAAACTTCTTCTTTCATCGCTTTCTGCAAATTTGCATCAATTGTTTTATTTTTGTTCAGTCCTTCTTCTAAAGTTTCCCACGATCTAAAAGATTCCATATGAAAATTACTATTCTTGTAGCTTTTAAGAATTTGACTTGTATGAGGCCAATCTGAAAACCTTGTGTGCTCTTGTTGTGTAAAAATAATTTACAACAAAAGCAAAAAATTGCATCGTTTTTTATTGATAAAACGAGCCAAAGACGAGGAATTTTATCTCCATTTAAAAGTATTCTAAAATAATGGGAGATATTGAACTTTCTATTGTTTTTCCGCGGAAATTCAAAATTTTGAATTTGATACGGGCCTATCTCTACAATCATTTGAATAACTTTTCATTCAAATCTGGCCATTTACCAGGATCGCGCAAATCAACACATTCATTCACTTCTGTGCATGTTACAGACATGCTTTTATTATTCACATTTTCACTTTCTAATTCTGTTTCTACATTTTCTAGAGGATTTTTTTTACTCCAATTCCAGTTAAATTATTACTTTCATTACTGAAATTGTAATTTTTAATGAGAAATTTACTTAAACTTTTTGAATAAACTTCGTCTTCTTTTTCTTTAAACTTTCTTTTTTTTCTATTTTGAGCACCAGAAGGTTTTGTTTGAACAATTGTTTTATTTTTCTCACTCATTTTCACAAAATTTTAAATTAATGTATATTCACTAAAAAAACTTTATTTCCTTACTCGACACAAATAATTAGAATACGTTACATATAATAATAACCGATTTGATTTCTATATATAAGAACTTGCAATACGGGAAACTAGAAAATAAGTTTTTTTATGCAACAATCTTATAATGTACATTATATATACATATACATATGTATGTGTGTATTCTTGCATTATAAAAATTATTTTTGGTAACAAAAATGTATATGCACATTTACATACACCAAATGTATAAGGTGGTAAGGTGATAAGGTGGTAAGGTGATAAGGTGGTATAAGCCTATGAAGAATATGTACAGCAACAATTATAAGCATTATAGTGAAGGAGGGAGATTTTATTTTGAACAGTTGAACATGTTATTGTTCTTGTACTACCTACATTCGGATTGCTGATTGATATAGACGAATGCACAAGATTTTATTTTGAACAGTGATAGAAAAAATTTATATTAACTTGTGCGCATACCAAATGTACAAGCCCATGAAGAATACGAACAACAACAATTATAAGCATTATATTGAAGGAGCAAGATTTTATTTTGAACAGAATGATACATATTATTGTTTTTGTACTACCTACATTCGGATTGCTGATTGATATAGACGAATGCACAAGATTTTATTTTGAACAGGTTCATAGGAATAATATAAGTTAACACACGCAACATATTCAAAAAATAAATAACACACTCCAATTTCTTTCAAGGCCAATTTAAGTCATGTTGCATGTCATAGGCAGTTTCCGTTCCCACAGATTTATACTTTTAACATTTTACACAATTTTGAATTTTTTTAATAAAAATATTTTTCTGCTTATTCAACAAATTGTATCATTAATTAGAAATTAAGCTTTCTTTAAATATTGTAATAAAAATTAAAGTCAGTTGCGATTTAGATTTTTAAGAATAGAGTTTGTAAAATAAAAATTGTGTTAAATAAAATTTGTTCTATTTTTTTTAAAATTAACCAAGACCAAATTTATTAACTGGCGCCCGAACAGGGACCGTTGGAGTGATATTGTTAAAGTCCAAATAAAAATTTTTATTAAGTGTAACGTGTAACCAGACACAACACTAGAAATTTTCAGATAAAATTGGAAATTTATGTGGCAAAGAATTTCTATCAACAAATAAGAAATTCTTTAATAACGTATCACCATTGAGGGAAGTAATAGAGTTAAAATCCTGTGAAATTTTTTTTCAACACAAAGAATTAGAAAAAGAGGCCCCGGAGTCACCGTAAAAGGATAAAACGGAGCTGTTGATTACAGGACTACGATTAATCACATCGCATCTTGAAAATATTCACCAGCAGCCGCCTGATTCGTTGGAAAAAATAGCACAAGCGGTCCCATACTGAGCAAAATAAACTCTTCGATTGCAACTCCAAATGGTAACCAGACATTTGTTAATCTTAATGTAAGTAATTTTAATTATCAAGAAACAAAGAAAAGAAAAATTTATTAAAGATAAAATAAACTATAAAATTTGAAATTGAAATTAAAAATTCGAAAATAAATTGAATTTAAAAATTTAAAAATAAATTGAGTTTGAAAAATTTTAAATTAGATGTAAGAGTGAAAAAAAAATTAAATTTATTGAAACAAAAAAAAAAAGATAAAATAAAAGGTCAAACAAAAACATATAAATTTGAAAATAAATTTAATTTGGAAAAAAAATATAGAAAATTAGACATAAGTGTGAACAGAAACAAATTAAATTTTTACGACAAATTATTGTAAAGTGAATTGATTTTACAAGTTATACTGAACTAAAATAAATTTATTTTTTCTCTTCGGTCTATCATATCGTTATAATACACTGTTATCTTGAACAAGTGAAATTAAAACGAGGAAATTTTATTTAAATCTAATTGAGTGCACTTCAAAAAAATCTTTTTTCTTTTTGCGAAATCGTTATTATTTTAATATAAAAAAAAGGCCCGTGTAGTAAAAGAAATTAAGGTCTGAAGTCTGAAGCGAAATTTTATTAATCTTAAAGTTTCTTTTCTTCAATAATTCCTGTTTATCAGGTTAATAAGAATTGCCAATTAGATTAAATTGATAAAATTTTAAAAAAATAATTAGAAACAAAATGACGGAAAAAAACAATATTTTGAAACCTCCGACACTAAATGCTATGTCAGGCAACGACAGACAGACAGTAGGTTCTTCTGTATCTTCTAGTAGTCCATTTGATTTAAATTTACTGAGTCAACTTATAACACAAATAGTAAGAACAGAAAATCAAGCGATTCTTGCTCAAATATCTACTCCTTCATTCACTGCTAATAATGTTATAGACCAAACAATTGATGTTCAATACCAGGCTAGGCTAGAGGAAATGGATAGAATTCCGGACGTCGTTAAAAGTCTGAGGGAATTCTCTGGTGAAGCTGGAGAATTTGGGTCTTGGAAAAAAAGTGTTGAACGAATCCTTAAAATTTATGACCATATGAAAGGGACACCCAAATACTATGGAATCCTCAGTGTCATTCGAAATAAAATTAGAGGTAGTGCCGACATTGCTTTAGAATCTTATAATACCCCTTTAAATTGGGACGCAATTTCTAAATGTCTTACATTACACTACGCTGATAAGAGAGACCTAGGAACTCTTGAGTATCAAATGACCACACTGATTCAGAAAAACACTTCTATCACAGAATTTAACCACGAAGTCTATTATCACCTTTCACTCATTCTTAACAAACTTTCTTCTATGGATCTTAGTCCAGAATCACTTGACGTTATGACGCAAGCTTATAGGGATAAAGCTTTAGACACCTTCGTCAGAGGACTAAAAGGAGATCTACCAAGGTTATTAAGTATGAGAGAACCGCAAGACTTACCTCAAGCTCTTCACCTTTGCCTAAAACTGGAAAACGTGCAATATCGTGTTCAACACAGTCATGGAAATATTCGCGGTCCTAACTTTTCTCATCCTCCTCCCTTACCGGGTAAAAAAGTAGCTACACCTCAACAACACAACCCACATTCATTTTCAAAGGGCAATTTTCAACCTCAACTACTTCATAATCCACAAACATTCCAAGGATACTCTAGAATGCAACAACATAGACCGGTACAAAATTCTCATTCCTTTCCTAAACCAAACCAATATTTCCAAATGCAACCTCAAGGAAATTTTAAAAATCAACTCCCAAAACCGGAACTGATGGATATTGACAAATCAATGCAGTCACGTGCAGTAAATTATCAAAACAGGCCACTGTTTAACGCAACATCTTTTAAAAGACCACAACAATCCAACCAGGTACATCAACCAGCGAAATTTCAACGAATTTTTCATACTGAACAATCACCAGACAACGAACAAATTGAACCAGGGTCCGAAGATCCTGAATCACAAGAGTACCAAGAAATCTCTACTAGTTACGACGAAAATTACGAGCAATCATTGGAGGAATATACAAACCCTCAATACGAAATTCTAGAAGACATTAATTTTTTAGATTAAAGAGCTCTTCGCTTCCTTATCTTGAATATCAAGCAAAGAGCGGAAATATCTTCAAATTTCTCATAGATACCGGCTCTAATAAAAATTATATTCAACCACAATACGTTCGAAACCCAATACCTAACAGTAAACGATTTTTCGCGAATTCAGTCACAGGTAGTATAGAAATAACTCATCATGCGATGATAGATCTTTTCGGTCCTGAAAGAAAACTCAAACTTCATTTTGCCCAGTTTAAAATCTTTCGATGGAATTATAAGTAATGATAGCCTCAAAGAACTTCAAGCTACTATTCATACAGATAAAGGATACATGACAATATTTCCGGATATTAAAATTCCATTAAAACAACGTTTTTCAGAATCAGTCTATTCAATAAACCTCAGAATTTCACATCTGTCAGAACAACAAAAACAAAGATTAGACAAACTCATCAAGAGCTGCCCTAATTTATTCGCGGATCCCGACGAGAAGCTAACCTATACTACCACGGTAGTCGGTGAAATCAGAACACTCAATACAGAACCCGTGTACTCTAAATCCTATCCCTATCCTATGTCCCTTAAAGACGAGGTTGAAAAAGAAATAAAAAAACTACTCAGAGATGGTATAATTAGACCATCTAGATCACCATATAATTCACCTGTTTGGATAGTTCCAAAAAAAGAAGATGCTTCCCATGAAAAAAAATATAAGTAAAAATACTTAGTAAAAACACTTAGTAAAAATACTAATGCAAAGATGAAAAGATGGAAATCGATCTTGGAAGAATACAACTACGAACTCCATTATAAACCTGGAGCCACTAATGTAGTTGCAGATGCTCTTTCACGCATTTCGCACAATAATGGAATCAATGTTCTATCTTCTACAGCACATAGTGACGAAAGTTCTTCTCATGAATTAATACCAACTGTGGAAACTCCCGTAAACGTTTTCAGAAATCAACTAATACTTGAAATAGGTAAAGAAAGTAGTTACCAAATTTTAAATCCCTTTCCAAATTATACCCGACATGTCTTCATTAAACCAGAATATTCTAATTTGGATATCATTGACATTTTCAAGCGCTATCTCAATCCCAATACCATCAATGGATTAAAAACAAGCGAATCTGTTATGGGTAAAATTCAAGAAATTTATCCTGCTCATTTCAGGAACTACAGAATACGCTTCACACAGACGATAGTTCAGAACGTCACCAATGAAACAGAACAACAAGATCTAATAGCGTCTGTTCACATGAGAGCCCATCGTAACGCTGAAGAAAATAGAATCCAAATCCTTGAAAGATACTATTTCCCTAGAATGTCAAAAAAAATCAAATCTCATGTAAAACAATGCAATACCTGTAAGCAAAATAAGTATGACAGACATCCTAATAATCAAAGTATAGCTCCTACTCCTATCCCAAATTATCCCAGACACACACTACATATAGATATTTACTCCACTCAGAACAAATTAGTATTGACAGCAGTCGATAAACTTACAAAACTCGCCTTTGCAAAACCAATAAAATCCAAAGCAATCGAGGATATCAAACAACCCTTGCGCGATATTCTTTTCTTCTTCAGTGTCCCTGAATGTGTTGTTATTGACAACGAAAAATCCCTGAACTCCGCTCCTATTGTTTCCATGACGGAAGATGGTCTTAAAATCAAAATTTTCAAAACACCACCTTACAAAAGTGAAGTAAACGGCCAAGTCGAAAGGTTCCATTCTACTTTAACAGAAATTATGAGATGTTTGAACGCTTACGGGTTAGAGAGGTCATTTGAAGAACTATTAGAAAAAGCCGTCAACGAGTACAATCATTCGGTACATTCTACTACTGGGAAAAAACCCGTAGAATTATTTTACGGTCGCAGTCCGAACATTAATCCCGCAGATTTCGAAAAAATTCGATTAAATAATATTGAAAAATTAAAACAAAAACAACAAAAAGATATAAAATCACACAACAAAAAACGTAAACCTATTAAAAATTATGAAGTTGGACAAATTGTTTATGTCAAACAAAATAAGAGGTTAGGATCAAAGCTTACAGTTAGGTAGAAACCCGAGGTGGTAAAGGAAAACAAAAATACAGTTATAATTACAGAATCAGGCAAAACTATTCACAAAAGCAATATCAGAAATTAAAAAATTATTTTTATCTTCAATTAGAACCAAATTTTAAGTCACTATCCTTTTCCTATTTTAAATTTCCTTTCCAGGTGCTAGATTCCGCAACAGTGAGTTTTTGAGTGTGCACGAAATTTCGTGTTCACCATGTTTTTCCGATTCCGCAACTGCGATGGTGAGTTTTTTTGACGTCAGCAGTGCACACTTTGAAAGTAAATTATTCACCGCGTTTTAGATGATGAGTTTTGTTCACTTTTATATATTCCGTCGAAGTGTAGTGAGTTAGTGATAAAAAAAATGGAAAAAAAAAAGCAAAAAAAGCAAGCGACGAACAGAAGATGTATATAATTCAATATATGGAGGAAAATTTGGAATTCGCACATGACAGGTACACTTTATAATTAAGAATTTCAAAACATAAAAAAAAATTATTTTATTTGCCTTTTTTCATTGCATAGATTTGAATCAGCAGATGGTGCCCACTTAAAACAAGCCAAGTGGAAAGATTTGGCAAATAAATTAAATATTATTGGAGGCGCCATGAAAGATGCAAATCAATGGAGAAAATTTTGGAATGACCAAAAGTAAGTGTGCTAATATAATTTACACTCAGAGAAAAAATATGTTTATCACAACTAAATTTTTAAAGAACCATATTGTAGTTGGTAGATATAGTTGTGATAACTGAGTTACATAATGTAACATATAATAAACATATTTATTTATTGGTAAATTTTTTTTTTTGGCTTAAAAGAAGAAATACATTATTATAAAAAAAACTTAAAACTATAATCCATCCGTCATCAGGAAAATGGTTGTGAATCAATCTGTAAATAAAAAAGAACAAAAGGAAAAATATGAGTACTCTAATGTACTCAGTGAGGTATATATCATAACACTACATTAATATACAACCACTACAATTATATATATAACACACTTTCCGGTCCAGATTACAGGCGACAAACGCCTCATACATTTGGCGACAAACGCCACACTCAATTGGCGACAAACGCCTCACACATTTGGCGACAAACGCCTCACACAATCGGCGACAAACGCCTCACACATTTGGCGACATACGCCTCACACAATCGGCGACAAACGCCTCACACATTTGGCGACATACGCCTCACACAATCGGCGACAAACGCCTCACACATTTGGCGACCTACGCCTCTCACAATCGGCGACAAACGCCTGATGCAATAGATACAATGTTCAATATTCAACATTCATATCATTTAACAAAATTCCCTAAACAGGACTTAATATTTAAAAAAAACTACTACACCATTATAGCTAAGCCTAACAATAAACCCTGCACTAAATCTTCTTCGCCACAAAGTACATATAAAGAAACATAAATAAGAAAATTATATAAAAGGTTATACACTCACCAATTATTGTCTATCCTATATTCACTTTGCAAGATACTTTATACAAATGTTTAGTCTTGTACTTTATTATTATATTTTATTTCACTTTAACTACTTCACTCTTTCAATGTTAAACTTCGAATGAATATTCAGATTGAATAATATTCTTAGAGTGCTAACATTTCATCTTACACTTATATTCCCCTTTTTATTTAAAAACAAAGGATTCCTAGTATTTACATTATAACCATCAAAGAGATAAAGATATCCTATTACGCATAATAAGAAGATAACACATATAAATTTCTAGGAACAAGTAATAAGAAATTCCTAGCAGATGGTTTCTATTTGTTCATATAATCTAAACAAAGAATTTAGTGATTACTAATACGGTATGAGAACTGTAAATAAAGACTGTACTTTGCATCTAACTAGAATTTTATTACTCATGGTAAAATAAATATCTTTCAACACATGGTGTGTGGACTGTAAATAGGGAATGTACTTTATACCGAACTAGAATTGCATTGCGCATATTTATATATATATATTTTTTTTAAAAAAAAGTACTTAACATCTCGGCCTACCTGACATCGTGAACGTCCTCGTTCACATCTAGTTGTTTTCTCGAGTATGTTCTTCATCATCTTCTTCAGACTCAGATCCTGATCTCTGTCTTACTGAATTCCATGGTTTGATTCTATCTACGGCTTCCACGTTTTCAAATAACGGCCCCTTACTTCGTCCAGAACCTGGTAGTTCTTGAACTACATAGCGGTCATTCTTCAACACTTTCGAAATTCGAAAAGGTCCCTTGTACTTCGCATGTAATTTTTTGCTTTGCCCTTCAGAATTATAGCTCTTTCTCACTAATACTAAATTACCTACTTTATATCGTCTACCTATCTTCCTCTTCTTATCAAATCTTTCTTTTTGTTTTTGCTGGCTTCGAGTAATTCTTTTTGACACTTTTTCTCTGAGATCTTTCAAATTGTCGACAACCTGTGGTTTTATTCTAACTTCTGCAGTTAATTGACTATCTGCCGGAGCCCTAGGGCGATATCCCATAAGAAGCTCACTTGGTGTTTGTTTGGTCGTTGCATGTACCGTATTATTAATAGAAAACTGAATTTTCTCTAGATACTTGTCCCATTGACTTTCCTTTTTGATCGTTGTCGACAGAGCCGTCAGTATAGTAGAATTTAATCTTTCTACTTGTCCGTTCGCTCTAGGAGTAGAGACTGCTGTTTGAATATGTTTTATCCCATAGTTCGAAACGTAATTGCCAAAGCTTTTCGATGTATAGCATGTTCCTTTGTCAGTTATTATACGTGTTGGTGCCCCAAATTGCATTATAATCTTTTCCAAAAACTTTATTACCGATGCGGTACCTGTATCTTTTGCAGCATACAATAATGTAAATTTAGTAAAAGCTTCGACAGCTACTATCACATATTTCTTTCCCGTAGAACTTCTAACAAATGGTCCCAAATGATCCATATGAATTGTGTGGAAAGGCACGTCAACCTTTTCTATACTATTTAAATAACCTTCTTGTTTACCCTTGGGTGTTTTATGATAAGCACAACGTACACAAGAAGCTATATAATTTTCTACATATGAACGCATATTCGGGAACCAATAATCTTCACTGAGTTTTCTTAAAGTTTTCTCTACAGCAAAGTGACCAAATTCGTCATGTGCAGTTCTACATATATCATTTCTCATCCCTTTAGGCACTACCCATTTAAGTTTGTCTCCTGTGATCTTATATATTCTATTATTTTGTAATTTATATTCTTTGTAGATTTTCTTTTCATAATCGTTACTCGGATTTTTGTTCACTAAAATCTCTTGAATATGTTTAAGTTTGTCATCGTTCAATTGATTGGCTAATACCCAATCTGCTACTTCAATTCTAAATACATGTACTTCTTCAGTATTAACCGGACTTTCTACTGGGTTTCGACTCAGAGCGTCGACATGATTCATTTTATTGCCTGGCCTATACTCTATAGTAAATGTGAATTCTTGTAATGTCAACCACCACCTTGCTATACGTGGTACGAGGTCTCTTTTTTTTGCTGCTAATTTTAATGAGTTACAATCTGTAACTACTTTAAAATCAATATCTAGCAGATACACTCGAAATTTCTTTAGTGTCTCTACGACAGCTAAGGTTTCTAGTTCGAATGAGTGGTAATTTTCTTCAGCTTTCGTTGTATGTCTACTAAAATAAGCTACTGCTCGTAATTTCGAATCTTTATCTTTTTGCATTAGTATACCTGCAATTCCTAATTTACTCGCGTCAGTGTGGACTTCGGTTTCAGATTTTGGATTGTAGATAGCTAAAACTGGTCTTGATACCAAAATCTTCTTTAGTTTTTCAAACGCTTCTTTTTCTCCGCTTCCCCATACCCAATTTACATCTTTCTTAGTTAATCTTGTCAATGGTTTTGTGATAAGGGCGTAGTTCTTTATAAACTGACGAAAAAAACCTGTTAAACCTAAAAACTGCCGAATTTGATGGATGTTTTTGGGAGCAGGAAAATTTTCAACGCTGTTTATTTTTTCGAGTCCTGGTTTCATACCTTCTTCACTTATTTCAAAACCTAAGTAATTAATTGAATTTTCAAAAAATACACATTTTTCCGGATTTAGGGTAAGTCCATTCCTATCTAATGTCACGAGTACTTGTTCTAATTTCTGTAAACCATTTTCAAAATCTATCGACGGAATTAGGATATCATCAAGATACGCCACTGCTATCGTACCTCTCAAAGGACCCAAAACTTTATTAATCATCCTCTGAAATACACTGGGGGCAGTACTGATACCAAATGGCATTCTATTAAATTCAAATTGCCCATCTGGAGTCACAAAAGCTGTTTTGTATTTTGAATTTTCAGCTATTGGTATTTGATAATATCCCGAATTCATGTCCAAAGTCGTAAAGAATTTAAAACCTTGTAATTGATCTAATTGATCGTCTATACGAGGCAATGGATATCTATCTTGTTTCAATTTACTATTTAACATTCTGTAATCTATGCACAATCTATAGTCTCCGTTCTTCTTTTTTACTAACAACACTGGGGATGAAAAAGGAGAATTGGACTCTCGAATTATATCATTTTCTAAAAGTTTACTGACTATTTCTTTAACCTTTTCTCGACTTGTAGGACTCATTCTATATGGTTTATATGTGACTGCTTTTTCTTCTAACAATTCAATATTTAATTCTATTGTTTTCGTGCATCCTATATCCTTCAGGTCTAGAGCAAAACATTTTTCATATTTATGCAATAATTTCAATAATTTATCTTTCTCATTTTCTAATATCTTGTCGTTTATATGTAAGTTAGAGAATTTTCCTATAGTGTTCCTAATTAAGGTGTTGTTGTTCTCATGTGAATTTTCGTAGCAAGTTGTAGCTCTTGCTAGAATCTTATTTGGCTTTATCGTAATAGCATTATCTGTTGGATTCACTACAGGTATTATACTATCACCTTTTTCGTCGGTCTGCACAATACAACGTAACAAGCAATGTTCGTTATTAAATTTCATTCTTATGCTAGGTTCTATATAATAGTTGCTATTGAATTCTCCATCTGTATGACACTGAATATTCGCTATGTTTTTCGGTGGTATTACAAATGTTTGTTTAGCCCAAAATTTTCCTTTATCACATAACTCACTATCAATGTGGGGTAAATTTTCAAAAAGATTTCCTATAACATGCAAATTTTCTGCATCTTTAAATAGAGTAATATGGGGTTTCTCAGTGAAGGGTTGACCTATGATTACATCTATATTTTGAACCTTATCGGGCACAACTATGAAATCTGTTTGTGCTTTAGCTTTATCTAAATGAACTTCTACATTTTTAACAACTCCTAAAGAGGGAACTACCCCTCCACCATAGCCTCTAATAACTTCTTTTTCATTATTATAATTTAATCCTAATCGTGAAGCACATTCTTTTCTAATAGCATTACATTCTGAACCTAAGTCCACAAAAGCATCTACTACATTTTTATTAATTAAGATTTTTCTGAAATATTTTTTTTTACCTTGATTATTCTCTTTGTTCATAATTAAAACTTGTTTCTGCTGTTGTTTATTTTGTGGCGGACAACTGCCGTAATGATGTAGATTACACAATTGACATTTTCTATTTCAAAATATCAGGTAAGGAATAAAACACTTATCAATAATGCATAGTTGTAAATGAATATTTATTTATAATGCTACTTTTCAAATTTACTAAATAAATCACTTAAATTACTTAATTACTCAAATCTTATACTCATCAAAATTCACTCGTTATAAAAAGGAATTAAACTAAAATAGAATATTTCTAAGTATAAAATCCGATTTTAAAATAAATAAATGTTAAAACTAAAATTCATTTTCACTTTTAATTAATTTTACGTGTTCACAACCATTGATTTGATGACGGATTCGAATTCAGATCCCACTTCTGAGGTTAATAAACATATTTATTTATTGGTAAATTTTTTTTTTGGCTTAAAAGAAGAAATACATTATTATAAAAAAAACTTAAAACTATAATCCATCCGTCATCAGGAAAATGGTTGTGAATCAATCTGTAAATAAAAAAGAACAAAAGGAAAAATATGAGTACTCTAATGTACTCAGTGAGGTATATATCATAACACTACATTAATATACAACCACTACAATTATATATATAACACACTTTCCGGTCCAGATTACAGGCGACAAACGCCTCATACATTTGGCGACAAACGCCACACTCAATTGGCGACAAACGCCTCACACATTTGGCGACAAACGCCTCACACAATCGGCGACAAACGCCTCACACATTTGGCGACATACGCCTCACACAATCGGCGACAAACGCCTCACACATTTGGCGACATACGCCTCACACAATCGGCGACAAACGCCTCACACATTTGGCGACCTACGCCTCTCACAATCGGCGACAAACGCCTGATGCAATAGATACAATGTTCAATATTCAGCATTCATATCATTTAACAAAATTCCCTAAACAGGACTTAATATTTAAAAAAAACTACTACACCATTATAGCTAAGCCTAACAATAAACCCTGCACTAAATCTTCTTCGCCACAAAGTACATATAAAGAAACATAAATAAGAAAATTATATAAAAGGTTATACACTCACCAATTATTGTCTATCCTATATTCACTTTGCAAGATACTTTATACAAATGTTTAGTCTTGTACTTTATTATTATATTTTATTTCACTTTAACTACTTCACTCTTTCAATGTTAAACTTCGAATGAATATTCAGATTGAATAATATTCTTAGAGTGCTAACATTTCATCTTACACTTATATTCCCCTTTTTATTTAAAAACAAAGGATTCCTAGTATTTACATTATAACCATCAAAGAGATAAAGATATCCTATTACGCATAATAAGAAGATAACACATATAAATTTCTAGGAACAAGTAATAAGAAATTCCTAGCAGATGGTTTCTATTTGTTCATATAATCTAAACAAAGAATTTAGTGATTACTAATACGGTATGAGAACTGTAAATAAAGACTGTACTTTGCATCTAACTAGAATTTTATTACTCATGGTAAAATAAATATCTTTCAACACATGGTGTGTGGACTGTAAATAGGGAATGTACTTTATACCGAACTAGAATTGCATTGCGCATATTTATATATATATTTTTTTTTTAAAAAAAAGTACTTAACACATAGTCAGATAATACATTACAACATTATGAAATATAGGCAGTTTATGACTGTATTTTATTTTCAAGAACCATAAAAATCTTCCAATATTGTTATAATAACAATTTTAATATTTATCCTAAACATAGTACATTAAATATCATAGGTATGGCAAATATACTTTTAATTTAGTTATAGTTGGTAGAGACATGTTTTTTTTTAATTTTTGTTTGTGGAAACATATTTTGTTTGCAAGGAGGAAAGTTTTATGGTTGAAGCAACTATAATATATTAATCACAAGTAAGTTTATATAGTTACGAAGAAAGTGTATTAATAATAAAAATGTTTGCCATAACTATAATATGTCTATACCTAACATAGTTTATATATTTATATATACATATTTTATACAAATTTCAGCTGAAAGTAATAAAAAGTGAGTTTATTTATATATTAATATCACGTTTTCCTTTTTAATATTAAAAGTTTTGTAAAAAATAAAATTAGTTGAATATACGTTATCAGTGCAATTAATATTGTATCTTTGATATGATTCTTTTTTTAATTTTCTAAATCACTAAAATACTTTTTAAAAATGCGACTGGCACATGCGAAAGTAAAGACTGAAATGAATGCAAAACCTATTAATATAACTAAAGTTAGTCAGTGTAGTTTAAGTTATTTCTATTCATTATTATTTATATGGCTATAAATTTATTACAGGTTAAGAGTAAAAGAGCGAGAAGCTCTGTTAAAATACAATTTCCAGAAAACTGGGAAAAATGGCTTGCAGCAAATAAAAAGCTTGACATCTTATGAAAGTAGAATTCTCTCCATTTTGGTGCCGGCTGTTGTAAGTGGTGTAGATAATGTGAAAGAATTGTTTAACGAAGGAACGGTATAACTTTATTGTATTACAATGATATAATTTCTTTTAACTTTAATAATTTTATATATTTCTTGCAGAATACTGAAGCAGCTGCTGTTGGAGTTTCCACAATGATGGCCAACGCGGAAGGAACTACAGCGATAGCAAACGCGGAAGGAACTTCGACAGCAGAAAACACGGAGACGATTGTGGTCGCAGAAACTGCTGCAACAAGTGCCTCCGCTTGTTTTAGAAAAAGAAGAAAGGCTGCTTGCGGTAGGACACCAACAACTGATTCTTTTGAAGAAAAAATAATTAAAATAGAAGAAGAAAAAGTTAAAATATTAAAGAAAAATGTTGAAATAAATCAAAGGAGATTAGAAATAAAAGAAGAAAATATGAAAATGAAAATAAAATTAAAAGAAAAAGAACTAGAATTAAAAGAAAAAGAATTAGCTTTAAGAGAAAAAGAACTAGATTTTAAATGTAAGCAATTTTTAAATTAAAATAAACATGCTATTTTTATTTCACTTTTGTTCTTTTTTTTACATAATACAATTAAGAAAAATATGATTGAATGATGTTTTGACGAACTGCTTGACCCTCTCTCAATGTATTAAGATTTTCACTGGTATAAGGTGGATCATTTGTGATCAATTCGACTTCTTCGTCAATGTCTCTTGGTGGCAAGATGTTTGCTCGCTGAAGAACATTATGAAGAATAACGCATGCATTAATTATTTTTCCTGCTTTTGTAGGGTCATAGTTAAGTATTCGCCCTGACGA
Organism: Villa cingulata; assembly: GCA_951394055.1. Taxonomy (NCBI): domain Eukaryota; kingdom Metazoa; phylum Arthropoda; class Insecta; order Diptera; family Bombyliidae; genus Villa; species Villa cingulata. The sequence continues at coordinate 23,570,322 of OX596019.1, read as the reverse complement.
AATAAACCTAAATCTACTTTTTAAAATACCGATGCAGCGTTCTACTCCACATCGGGTCTGTTTGTGTGCAGTATTGTAATTTTCTTCAGCTGTTGTTGTTGATGAACAATGAGGCGTCATAAGCCAAGGTTGTTGTGGGAACCCACTATCTCCAAGGAGCCAAAAGTTACGTTTCCCTTCTTCATATTTCCTTTTCAAAACCTCTTGTAGTGCCGATCGGCGCCATATGTATGCATCATGCGATGTCCCAGGAAATTTTGCATTAGCATATCGAATCATATTCTTTGAATCGCAGACCAACAATACATTTATAGAGTGTCCTCCTTTTCTGCAGTAATATACATGTTCGACATCGCGATTTGGTGCAATAATTTTAATGTGAGTTCCGTCCATTAATCCTATAATTCCTGGAAATGATGCTATTCTATAAAATTCCTCCTTAATATCTATTTGCTCATTTTCATCCGGAAAATATACATAACCCCTCCATATCTCATTCAAAATATCTGAAACTTCATGAATACATCGATGAATTGATGTTTGTGATAAACACGCCATGAAATCTTGCCCTACTCCTCTTTGAAAACTTCCTGATGCAAAAAATCTAAGTGCAGCAAGGAAACGTAGTTGCACAGGAATTGCAGATCTTCGCTCATTGATGTAAAATAAAGGCTTAATTTTTTCTAAAAGTTCTAAACAAAGATGCTTCGGTAGACGATATAAATCAATAAATTGTTGCTCAGTAGTTATTTCGAAAGGATTTTGTGAGTCTCTTAAATGCCTTCTAATAATTACTAACCTTTTTCTGAAACAATAAACAAATTATGACTATTCAACCAAAAATAAAAATTCTGAGAGTCATACCTTTGAGAATTTCTAATGTGTCTTCGTACGATGAAATTGAAAGAAAAACTCATATTTTCACTTTATGCCACAAAAAATAGCAATAAAATACTAATTTAATTATTTATTTTGTTGTTTGTATTAATTAACAAATCAATACTGATTAAAGTTTTTAAAAATACTATTAAAGTTTAAATAAAATACTAAAGCAAAGTTTTTCATTGATATGTTGATATTTTAATAAATGTCAAATCATTCAGCAAAAAATTAAACTCATTCAGCACCTGAAAATTCACCATCACTTGCGGAATCGGGTGAACTTTAAGCAGTGCACACAACGATATTCAGTGCATTTTTTCTTGGTGTGCACTGATGAAAAACTCTGCGGAATCTAGGCCCAGGAGTGCATTATGCACTGCATGTTGTGAATTACAAATATTGGATTACTCGAACTCCCAGGTAATTGCTGTTAGTACCGGTAGAGCTAAAATTCAGAACGGTAATTTTAAATTAATTCACGTCATAGAACTAGAAAATTACCATAAATTCACAGAAGTCATGACTCAAATTCTCGACAATCAATTAACCTCCAAGCATCCCTTTTATCCATATCTACATCAAGAGTTACAGCAAATCCACTCTCTGTTAGAAAGTTTACGTCCGCACAAAACTAAAAGGTCATTAAATTTCATAGGTAGTGCATGGAAGTGGATCGCAGGAAACCCTGACTACGATGATTTTGAAATTATTAAGGAAAAAATGAACAATATTTTAGAAAATAATAATAGACAGGTCGTAATTAATCAACTGTATAATGAAATAATAAACAACATAACAAGAATGGCAAATCAAATAATTAATTCGATAAACGAAGAAAGTGTTGCCAAAGAACAAATAAGTTTAAAGCTTCAATATAAATTAAAATTAATTAAGGAAGAATTAATCAATATTAAATACGCCATACACTGGGCTAAACTAGGTATTATCAATTCACTAATTCTGTCAGATACAGAAATAAGATTAGCTATAGAAAAAGTAGGAAACGAAAATTTACCATAATGTCACATCGGAAGAGGCTCTAAATTTTGCAAATATAAAAATTGTAAGCAATGATTCTTGTTTATTGTACATTGTTCTTGTTCCATTAACAACTAATGAAACATTTGAAAAATTATTAATGAAACCAATTAAGAAAAAAGATAAAACCAATGAAATAAAATTCGAAAATATTTTAAAAAAGGAAAATAAGATTTTTGGAATTGTAAATAAATGTAAATCAGTAAATAACTTAGCAATTTGTAATCAGAAAGATATCTTAGACATTAGTAATTCAACTTGTCTACCTAAACTACTTAAGAGTCAGGCTTCAAAATGTAATAAGATTAACAATCAGCACATCCCTGCAATCGAAGAGTTGTTCGAAGGTATAATATTATTAAACGAATTCAGTGGAAATGTGAGCGTAGAAGGCGAAATTCACAACTTGATCGGTACTTACCTGCTGAAATTTCATAATACGTCGATAACTATAAATGGCAGACATTTTATTTCGAAAGAAAAATCTACCACAAAAATTCTTCCAGCCATCCTACAACCGACTCCAGAAGAAAATCAATTTAAAGAAGTACTATCTTTAAAAATGTTCAAAGATATCCAGATCAACAATACAAATCGAATTGAAACTTTGCGTACAGATAACAGCATTTATCAATACACTAATTACAGTCTCATTTCATTGATTATTTTAACTATAATCATCTTCATATCATCAAAGTATAAAAATAAAAGAACATTGAAAATTGTCAACGAAACTAAAACAATCACAGCAGCAGAAAGCCATCAAGAAGTATCATCAATAACCACAGAGGGCATCGAGAACAACAAAGAAAGAATCCTATGCAAAAATACAAATAGCTCAACAGCATCCATCCCGACGCCTTCGAGAAGGAAATTCTACGACACTTCATTTTTCTAAAAGATGAATGAGGACATTCACATCTAAGAGGGGAAGAGTTAACACACGCAACATATTCAAAAAATAAATAACACACTCCAATTTCTTTCAAGGCCAATTTAAGTCACGTTGCATGTCATAGGCAGTTTCCGTTCCCACAGATTTATACTTTTAACATTTTACACAATTTTGAATTTTTTTAATAAAAATATTTTTCTGCTTATTCAACAAATTGTATCATTAATTAGAAATTAAGCTTTCTTTAAATATTGTAATAAAAATTAAAGTCAGTTGCGATTTAGATTTTTAAGAATAGAGTTTGTAAAATAAAAATTGTGTTAAATAAAATTTGTTCTATTTTTTTTAAAATTAACCAAGACCAAATTTATTAACTTATATATTAACTTGTGCGCACACCAAATGTACAAGCCTATAAAGAATATGAACAACAAAAATTATAAGCATTATAGTGAAGGAGCGAGATTTTATTTTGAACAGAATTGAATATGTTATTGTTTTTATACTGCCTGTCTATCTATCTATACACAGCTTACTGACTGTATATTGAATATGCACACTGCACAGTGATTGGTTTTGAATTTGTACGTATATACCAAATGTATAAGCATAGAAAAAATTTATATTAATTTGTACGTACATTAAATGTATAAGCGTATGAATAATATAAGCAAAAACAATTATAGGCATGATAGTTAGTAAAGGAGCGATATTTTATTTTGAACATAATTATGTACATTATTTTAAGTTTTACTATCTCTGTTGGCGCCCCACTGAATATGTCGCCCTGTTCAGCCGCTCCTTCTGCTCATATGCAAGGACCGGCCTGATTTTAGTACAATATTGTACAAAATGATTTTTGGTTTTTGTGTGCTAAGTAATATCTACGGAATGTACACATGTATATGCTGTTTGTGCATATACGTTCATATTATATTGTACATATATTATGTACATCTGTATGTACGTATAAACTTCTGGGTTTCTGGGATTGAATTTATGAAAATGAATATTTTGATTAAAGGGTTTTAAATCATAAATGGTAAAAACTAAATTTACGTAATTATAAAAAATAACGAAAGATTTAGAAATTAACACTAAAATATTTTTTTTTGAAATATGGAATAGACGACGACATTTTTGCAAATAGACGACTCATGTGGTACATGTACAATTGAAAAATCAATAATGGTGTTTAATAATTAAATAACACACACCCACATTATTCATCTTTGCATTTTGCTTATTGTTTAATTGCAACTTCCCCCTTTTTCAAAATTCATTTTTTCGTGTATCGAATTTTGAAACAGGGGAAAATTATAATTAACCAATAAAAAAAATGTAAAGATGGTTGATGATGTGGTTGTGTGTTAATTTAATTATTCATATGCCATTATAGATTTTTCAAATACACAGTCCATTTCATATATATTTCTGCATAGTTTATTTTAAATGCAGTGCAGTAGAAAAAAAGCTGTATTTCAGTGGAAAATTATAGTTTTGATTTCAAACTTTTTTTATTAAATAATATAACTGTTTAGAAAAAAAAATCGCTAAAAAATATAATTGCCACAGAAATACTATTCGGTATCAAGTGTTAAAAGAAAAAGCAAAAGAAACGGTGAAAAATATATTGAGAAAGGGTATAGAAAAGGAGTAACAACAACAAGAGATGATCGAAAAATCTTATCAATTTGTAAGCAAAATCCTGATACAACGCTAAGAAAAATTCAAAATACTTTTAATGATAGACAAAATTATAAAGTAAGTACAAAGGAGATTAATAGAAAATAATATCAAAGCTTATGTCGTTCAAAACAAGCCATTTATTTCAACCAAAAATAAAAAAGAAAGATTGAAATTCGCACTTGAACATATTTCAAAGCCTTTGGAGTTCTGGAGAAATATTCTCTCGACTGATGAATCTGCATTTTCTCTTGATGGAAACTATGGAAAAACATTCTACTTTTCCACACCGGAAATTAAGAAAAACAATCCCATAACTGAGCCAACGAGGCACTCCAATGGTGGAAAGATTATGATTTGGGGTTGTATATCATATAATGGCATTGGACCTATTGTAAGATTACCAGACAAAGTAAAACAAATTCATAATGTAGAAATATTAAATAATGTTGCATTAGTTGCTGGAAATCATCTTATTAATAATAATTTCGTTTTACAACACGATAGTGCACCAAACACAAAGCCAGGATGATACAAAATACTTAAATGACGTACAAAATGAATAATATAAAAATATAAAAATAATATCATCAGTGCGGCAACCCCGTATGAGCTACACCACGCTTTATAAGTGTATATTAAAATCACTTTATTTTTCAGTTTATACTATTTATAAAATTTAAAAAAGTAGTGTATTAATATTATTAAACTTTAAAAACATTCAATTTAGTGAAGTTTTATTTCTAAATTCATTTTATTATTAAAAAAACTGCATTTAAAAAAATTCATATAAAAAGTGACAGTTCAGCATATGCAACCACTTGTTGGTTGTATATTTATTATTTATAAATTTATCAGACCTAAATTTAAATAAAACTAATTAAATTTATAGTGTAGTGGTGGCCAGAGTCCTTGTGGCCCTTTTCTCTATCCTTTGAGAAGACTGTTAATTCCTTTTGTTGAGTTTCTTTTTTCATTATAATAAATTGTGATCAGCGTTGCCAGTTAAGCTGGAAATTTAAACATAATCTACTACTTTTAGTGTTTTTTCCTGTACATTTGTTCTTCTAGGCTGGAAGCAAGCAAATAGTTTTCTTCTACAGTAGCAACATGCCGGAGCCCCCAGGGGGGCAAAACCGCTTCAGCGTCCTTGCTGAAGACGACTCTTCTGTGCGCCGTAAAAAGCCAAAAGGGAGCAGTGATTTCTCTAACATCACTTCAAGTTTCTTCCCTGAACTGAGATCAACTGCTATCAACAAGGATGAGGCGAAATATATCTTGATTTCAAGCCAAGAAGTAGACAAAGAAGCATCCACCCCAGCGAAGATAGTTTACAAACGGTTAGAGAGTGAGAACTTCTTCCATGTTCTCACTGCTATTTCCGGAATCTCTAAGCAGATTTTAGAAATGGACTGGAGAAATGACGGCCGAATTCAGCTTCTAGTAAAAAATAATACTGTTGCTGAACTTTTCTACAACACTAAATATCTGAGACTGTCAACAGCCAAGAAGTTTGCGGTGAAGTGTGAGAGCTTTACGGCTCTTAATACAACTAAAGGTGTAATATTCTCCAGACTAATGGTAAACTCTTCAGAAGATGAAATTAAGGCAGATCTAGCGGAACAAGGGGTTATAAGAGCACAACATATAAAACGTCGTGGAACAAATTTTAACTCTGGTGCCGTTATCTTAACATTCGAAACTTATAAGTTACCCTCTAGCGTCAAATTAGGGTGTTTCCTTAAAGTAGATGTTCGCCAATACGTTTTAAATCCAATGAGGTGCACGTTATGTCACGTCATTGGTCATACCAAGAATAGGTGTGGTGCTACTGGGAAAAATTTATGCTCCAAATGCGGCAATTCAGCACACGAGGATGATTGTTCAGCATGGTATTGTGTGAATTGCAATACTTCCACTCATTCTTCTTTGAGTACTCTTTGCCCTTTGTTCTTAGTGGAGAAAGACATCTTGAGTATTATGTCCAACGAACGTTGTACTAAATATCAAGCCAGGCGACGTTATTACGCCCGTAATCCTGAAGCCCCGAGATTGAACGCTAGGAATACATTCAACAACAACAAGAAGGACGCCTCCACCCCAGAATTGGCTGTACGCTCTGGTTCGGCTTCTTATGCAAATGTTGCTGCCGCTAATAAGACAGTAGCCCAGACTGCTACGACAAAAACAAATAAAACCAAGACTGTCCAAACCAAAAAAGACGCACGCACTTTATCTGACTCTACTGTTAACAAATCAGCTTCTACATCTACAGAAGCTACCTACAACAAAACACTAGACAATTCAGCTTCTATTTCTACAGAAGCTACGACACATGACAACACACAAGACATCCAAATGAATCCAATATCTCACGCCATTTCGGTTAGTAATGTAGAGGTTCAAAATTCGACTTCTACCTCTACCGAAACCTCTCAATTTATTAACTCTTCCTTACCTCAACAATCTTTTGAGGTACAAGCTAAACAAATCCCTCTATTAGATAATAAATCTAGAAAAAAGTTTTTAAAGTTTCTCAAAGATGAAGGTGTTAACCTACAAGATTTTGGGAACTCTTTAATAACTTATATTCAATCACACCCTGTAGTACACATCCCTTTTCAACCAACTTATAAAAAGAATTCATCCAATTCCTCCTCAAATTCAGATGATGATGATATGGATGTTTCGTCGGCTTCTTAAGATCCTTCGAAGCATTCCATTTCTTCAGGAAACCTCTTGTCTCAAGATCTGAATTATTTTGTGTTACAAAATAATCACTAGATCTTTTCATGTCAAGCTTACAAAATACATCTCGTAAGCTAACCTGCCTGCAGTGGAATATGAGAGGTTTTCGTGCTAACCAGCACAGTTTGGAACTTCTCATACACCAGTACAAACCGCATGTTATCCTTTTACAGGAAACTCTTATCTTTTCACAAAATGGGCCCTTGAACTTTCGAGGTTACAGCTGTTATTTCTCGGACAGCTCTACCTCGTCTCGTTCGCAGCGAGTTGCAATACTAGTACGGTCAAGCATAAGTCACTCTATTCTCAATATAAACTCAACTCTCCTAAATGTGTCTCTCACCGTACACACATCCCCTCCAGTGACTTTTTCCTCACTATATATTTCTAGAACCGATTTGTTAAGCCCCTATATTCTTAACAACTTTATTAATCAACTCCCTTTCTCTTCTATAATTGGTGGCGATTTTAACGCTCATCACCACTTTTGGGGGGATCGACGGATCGACCCCAGGGGTATAATCTTGGCTGATTGGATCTCTAACTCCTCTCTTTCACTCTTAAATGACGGTGCTCACACTTTCGTCTCTTCGACACACAACACTAGCTCTGCAATTGACCTTTCTCTTGCCTCCAATAGCTTAGCTGGCGAATTGTCATGGGTTCTCCATGACAATCCAGAGGGCAGCGACCATTTTCCAATAATAATTTCTAGTTATAAAGAACTAGCCCAGCGCCGAGTTTCGCCTCGTCTTATTGAAGCAAAAGCTAATTGGGATATTTTCTCTCGATTAGCACTTCAACAAGACCGATTTTTTCCATACAGCAGCAATGTTAACAAAGAAGCGGTCAGCATTAAGAAAATTATTAGATCTGCTGATTTCTCGTCTATGCCCTTAGCTTCTACTGAAATTTGCCACAAACCTCCCTGGTTAGATAGTAACATCAAAAATCTAATCAAGGAGAAGAACATAGCATGGAAACACTATCAAAGATGTCCTTCGGTAACAAATTTTATTAACTTTAAAAGACTTACCGCTCAAGTGAAACGGGCTGTTAGAGTAGCAAAAAAGGCCTCTTGGCAGGCATTTGCCAGCTCTATAGTTCCATCCGACTCGCTGAGAGATGCATGGATGAAGGTGAAACGCCTGTATGGTAAACCACCTTCTTCCATTCAATCTCTTCTGACAGTTGATGGGGCTATCGCCGATCCATTTGAGATCGCGGACGAATTCGCTTCTGCCTGGTCTTCAGTTTCCAGCGATATGAACTTGCCTAGTTCGGTTATTAATGTTAAGAGACTATTTTCGATTGAAGCACCTTACCATGTGAGATTTAATTTGGCTTACGAGGTCTCACTTAGGGAACTAGATGATACATTGAAATCTTTCAATGGATCGTCCCCTGGGGAGGATCAAATAAGCTACCACATGTTGAGGAAATTACCAGTCGAGATTAGGATTAGAATAGCAAATCTTTATTCTAATATTCTTAACAGTGGAACTTTCCCTCAGGACTGGAAATTAGCCACTTTAATTCCGATCCCAAAAAGAACATCTAGTTCAAAACGGGCTCTGGATTTCCGTCCCATTTCTCTTCTCCCTTGTTTATCAAAAACTTTGGAGAAGATTATGGGATGTCGGATCCGGAGGGTGACTGAAGATCTCTTACATCCTGGTCAACATGGTTTTCGCCCGCGTAGGGGAACAATTACACTCCTTCATGACTTAGAAGAGGGGCTGGCCTCTTCTTTGTCAGAGGGAGATCATGCAAGTGTCATTTCTCTTGACCTTGAGAAGGCATACGATAAGATACCAGCTTTATTCGTATGTCGACAATTGATCTCCTGGGGTGTAGACCCATGTTATGTTAAGACTGTTTTCAGTTTCATGACTAATAGGCAAATTAAAGTGAGAGCTAATGGCTACTACTCTAGTCGCTATCGCCTGGATAATGGGATTCCGCAAGGTTCCCCTCTCTCGACTACTTTACTCATAGTCTATTTGGATTCGTTAATAGTAGCCCTTGCAAGATATCCAAATGTTAAAGTTCTAGTATATGCTGACAATATCTTGCTCAGTGTTACGAATAGTACTCCGGAGACTATGAATGAACTCTGCAGAGCCTCAGAATTCTCCATAGGTTGGGCAGAAGAGCACGGTGGGAGAATTCCACTTGATAAAGTGGAATTTTTACACGTTTGTAGAAAAAGGAAGTGTAATGTGCACAACATTCACTTGTTCTCACGTGTAATAACCCCCGTGAAGAATTTGAAGATCTTGGGTGTCCACTTCAACAAGAGACTTAACTGGTTAGATCACGTTAACACTGTGGTGACTAAACTTAAAAAGGTTCTAAACCTCACAAAATCACTAGCAGCAGGTAGAATGGGTGCTCCCCCTAGTGCACTCATTCATATTGCGAACACGCTAATTAATGGCATGGTGGGATATGGCCTATCCCTCTTTGGTGATATATCACCCTCTTCTAGTAAGAAGATCCAAGTCGCAATAAATTTTATCCTCAGAGTTGCGTCTGGTGTCTACCGTTCCACCCCAATTCCCATTCTCTTAGCAGAGTGCGGTTGTTTGGAAATGGAGGATAGAATCATGAAATCTAGACTGAGGTTTGCTGCCAGACAATTGTGTGATCCTAGATCTCCATTGTTTGGCATCGTCTGGAGCTTTTTAGAAAACAACATCAGGAATCGCTTTTCAACTCTACGTAGGTCAGTGATTTCTATCCACCGCCTTGTAGATTCCTTTCCGTTTCGCCCTACTCTCCCTTCATTTCTTTCTACGTCCCCGCCTGATCCCAAGATTATAGAGACTTACATCACGGACGAACAGAGTAGATACAATAGGGATGCTTACAGTCCCGAGGTCTTCCGTGCATTACACTCGGAGTTTTGTGAGGAGTACAGAGATAGTTTACAACTCTATACTGATGCTAGTAAAACTTCTACTGGCGTTGGTATAGCTGTTGTTAAAAAGTGTGGTTCGCATGAATGGAAGACGGTGATAAGTAAACGATTGCCTATAGATACTCGGGTATATGACGCTGAACTAGTTGCAGTGTGCTTTGCTGCTGCTAGGAAAGCTAAATATGGCCGAGGTCTGGTGATCTTTACTGACTCCCTGTCTGTCATTCATGCGCTAAAAAATCTCGGAAATGATGATTACTTATTACATCTAGTAAGAGGTATCATTTGCCAATATAAAATACGTGTTTGTTGGATACCTGGGCATGTGGGTATTGTAGGAAATGAACTGGCTGACCAGGCTGCCAAAGCAGTCATTGGCGAGATTAATGAGTCTGACATTTTCATTCCTCCAAGCCCTGATGCTATTTTCAGACTAGGTATCAGCCAATTGAGAAAGAGAAGGCTGGCTGCATTCTGTGAGATTGGCTCTAACACTACACGTGAATACTGGGAGATTAACCCCAGTCTCTCTGCTCCTAGTTTCAATCCCTCCTTGAGTAGGGTTCGGCAGATTTCCCTAATGAGATTGAGAACTGGACATACGAGGTTGACCCATCCTTTCTCTTCAAACAGGGAGGATAGATCAACCTGCCCCTTTTGTAATCGCTCGAGACATAGAAACGCAACTAGACTCTTACTTGACTGTACTTTAATTAGAAATAGACTGGCAGCTTTAGGGTTCTCGACCTTGAGTAGAGCAGAACTTCTGGATCCGACTCAGGATTAGGACTCTCCTCTATTCAAGTTACTGACTGAGATGGACTTATACAGTAGACTGTAACTATATGAACCCGAACCAGGGCCATCAAGATAATTTTCTTCCTTGAATGTGACGTATACTATACTGGACACAACATGAGGAACTTCTTAGACATAGACTGACACAGACGCTATATTTTTGTTTTCAGGTCTTAGTGTTAGTTCATAAGTAGCTGAACTATAAATACTGCATCAACTCACTCTTGGCCTGGCCTGGGATGGGGTGGTGCAGTGTTTGTAGATTAGCTTATTAATGATAAGTAATTCATAATTTAGAAATGTAAGTTAGGCCTTAAGTCATAATTTTCCATAGTTATAAGGGTAAGAACCTGGTTTGTAAATCTCATGTCACTCTGATCACTGCTAAGTAGTGGGCGGAGTGATATGGGATTTGCAAACTAGTCACCATAGTTAATATATAAATTAAAGAATAAGGTAGGCCTTCAGCCATAATTTTACTAGTGGGTAATTAGCTAAGTCTGGTATAAGGGTAGTTTATAAATCTAAGCCTTCAGCATTAAGTTTCTTAGGTCTAGTTCTCATATATTGTTAGTCATAAGTATATTGTAGGAGACCGCCAAAAGGCCCTGGAGGGTCGTGGTGTGGGCAGGAGGGAGGCAGTTCACTGACCTCTCTCCTAATAAATGAAATGAAATGAAATGAAATAAAAATAATATATATAAAAATACTTAAATGAATTTGTTTTGCACTTAATGAATTGAAGTCCTTATCTTTTTAATCTCCTATTTTGTTTTTACCTTGCTGGCGCGTTATGACAATTTTTGTTCTTCTAATTTTTATTTTATGAACTATGATGATTATCAATATGATTAAAATTACAGACGTAAAACCGTAATTGGTCCATCTTTCGATTTTAACTTCAGTTTTAACATCTTAATATGCTTGGTGTTGTTTAAATTAAATTCTTTCATTGCCTCTAACGATATGATTTCCTTATATCTCTCTTCTTGCGGTGTTGGTTGCATGATGGCAGGTAATATACTTGATCTTGATGTTTCGGCAGCGGTAAATGTTTCATTGTTAATTATTATAGTGGCATTATCAAACTTGATCAAATAAGTCCCTTTGAGTTCCTTGGAGGAATTATTTATATGAACGATGCCCTTTGTTGAATCGTCATTCAACATTTTAATAGTCTGAAAAAGAAAAAAGAAAAAAAAAAGACACGATATTATAAAATGTTAAAAAAAAAACTTACATATATAGAAATTAAACTTACATTTTGTCCAAATTTTAGATGAAGACTTTAACCTGAAATAGAAATTATAATATTTTTAAAATAAATAATAATAATAAATAAATAAATTAATAACAAATAACACAAAACCATAAACAAATAGTACAAACAGAACAACACAAAAGTAAACAAACAACATAACCAAACATAACACAGAAATATAAATAATCACAAAACTATTTACAATCACAACACAAAATAAATAGAACTGGCCACAGTACACAAAACACATGAATAAATACATATAAAACATAATTAATTAATAACACATATCACAAAACATTAAGAGGGCAATGTACTGGGAGTAGTGAAAATCGCTAACTTTGGTACCAAATATCTCGGTTGTTTTTGGGCCAATTTTCTTGAAATTTGAAACAAAGAAGCATCAATCAGTTTTGTTGGGAATAATCGAAGTGGATTTTTGAAAAAAGTTTTTGTGTTTTAGATATATGGCATCAAAGTTTGAAAATTTTCAAAATTTCACCCACTTTGGTACCAAAAAAGTCATATTAAATATTATCCGATTTTCTTCAAATTTCGAACATATATAGTTTGAAGGAATTTATTGGGAATAATGGAGCCACTTTTTTGATTTTTGTCCTTATTAGTCCTGTATAACGCTTTGAAGAAAGAAGGATTTTTTCAAAAAATGTATAGATTTTATATGTAATTTTTTATTGGTATATGATTGCGTATTGTACTGAAATTTTCATATAAGGTAATTTGAATGTTCTTTTTTCGATTTCGAAGTAGAAAAATAAAAGTTTTTACATTATTTCAGAATTATTAGTAATATAAAATTCCTATTTTTCACAAAAATTTTGTCACAGATAATAAAAATGTTTTGCATAACTCTTGGCTCTAAATATATCAATTTTTCACCGATACGTTTATTCATTTTATATGAATAAAAATATTATATATGTGTGAGTGGTACAAACAAAAAAACAAAAAAAAGAACATTGCATAGCAAACCAATAGCAAACCATAGCAAAGCATTCACTTGCTATTATGATGTACATGTATGTACAATGTATATTGTGTATAATGTGTATAATAAGCACTAAGAATAAAGTACCTGGAGTAAGGCGTAACCTAATGATATTGTATATTGTATGAAGATATATATAAGCATAAGATGTATAGATATATATATGTATAAGGTGGTATAAGATATATATATCTATAATATAAGATATATAAGATATATATATACATATCTTTGGTAATTTGGTGATATACCATATACATAATTTTGTTTGCAGGATACTAGATAGTAAGATAAGTATAATTATTGTGTTATATATCTACTACCCCATGTAGTACAATATACGAGTATATTATAAAAAATATGTAGCATGAATATTTTTTGTACTGTATGACTGATTGTCTGGATATTTGTAGTTTTTCAACCTGTGCATGTGTAATATAATTTTGTTTATAGGACTGTAGATGGTCGGGATTTTGATATTTTATCAATTCGCTAACGACACTAACTCCAACCCTATAACGCAATGCTTATATTGTAATGTAACAATAAATAAACCAGAAAACTAGTTTAGTTATGATTATGCATATTATATATTATACACAATACAATATACATCACGATAGCAGACAAGCTATATAAGATATGTTTTTCAATGATTATACACTGTTTTTTTTGCATCGTTTTGCTATATGCGATGTTTTTTTTTCCTGAACATTTTTTTTTCTTCATCTATCTTCGGTCATCATATAATATAAGAATTGAAAAGATTTTGGGTTAGATACGCCCTTTAGATACCCATAAAATTTACAAATAAAAGAAAAAGAGGACTAGTATGAAATAAATAAAAAAAAAAACACAGAAAGTAAAGTAACATAATGACAAAAATTGCAATGATTAGTAAATGTTAACATACATACTTACATTATGAGTAGAGAAAAAGTGCATAATTATTGTTCGTGTATACCTACATCAAGTTTATATCTTTTATATAAATAATAAATAATATAAAAAAATAGTATGTAAGAATGGCATGCAAATTTCTATGATGTATGCCGTGGTATGTAAGTATGTATGTAAGTATGTATGATTTTGATTTGGTTTGGAATGAGACAGAATTTTGTATATTGTATATTATTAGTCAATGATAATGCTCTTGGTAATTTCCTTATTTCTATTCTATATTATTAGTGGAGTCAATAATTAAAATGACAACATTTTATGGAAAATGATGAATTTTTTTCATAAATATTACATTGATATAATGTATAGTTGGAAAATAATACTGATTCCTTACATAATAATATAAACTAAAATAAGTTATTTTCATAATTACCATATAAAAATAAAATAAACAGATAAAAAATATGAAATCATATGTGCGGTAAGTAAATTAGTTGTACTGGTTGTACTGACCTGCCTCACAAAATTGAAATATAAAACATTGATCTGTGAAATACTGACAGAGTAAATGAAAAGAACAATATTGCATATTGAAATGTACATAAATACAGTATTATACAGTATACTGTACACATCTTATGAACAGTCAAAACAACAAAATGTATACAAGGAGAATAGATAATATATAATATATATATATATATATATACATATAATTTTTCAGTTTAGTTTCCATATACAAAAACAAATCATATCCTATTCATTCAATAAATAAGAAGAAGTAAAATTGAGTAGAAAGAAAAGAAATAGGTTGGAATTGTTTGCGTTGTTGCTGTTGGTATAATTTCTGTATGCCACCACGAGTACGGTCTTCAGCTCAGCTTGAAGAATAGATCACAAACACATGCAAACTCATAATTTTGTTTGTAGTGAATAGAAATTTCAATGTAGTTGTTTTGATTTCGATTTTTTCTTTGAGTAAACGCCAGCCTTAATCACAAAATAATAATTATTACAAATTAAAATTATTATATACAACTTAACTATCACAATATTGTAACAACACAACAAAAAATATCACGTATAATAAAACATTGAAATACATATATATTTACACATATATACATTACATACGACCATGTCAAAACTGTCAAAAAGGTACCAGCTGAATATACTTACCAGTAGAGTTATTCACAATCATCAAATTTATCAATCGATTTACCGGACACAATTTGAACAAAACGGGTTCATAAAAAAAGACGAGAAGATGAGACAAATAGAAAATTCATCACCAACGGGGAAAATAGAAAATTCCAGAGTTTGCAAACTTTGGTATATAAAGGGTTGCAGATCGCAGAAGAATTTGTCTTTTTGCGATTATCTGTGTATAATATCGTATTGAGATTGAAGCAGAGAAAACAAATAGACCAAAAACCATTGGACGTATTGAGTCCTCAAAAATCTAGCGTATTGAGCTAGTACATAGGGAACTTAGGAATTTCTGTAAAAAACTTACAATTTTTTACAGAATTTAGGGAAAAAATTAGGAAAAAATTTCTACATCTACATCAAAATTTTAAAACATCAATATTTCTGATAATTCATCATCATTTTAAGCTAAGACACAAACTATTGTATAAGTAAATAATAGTTAATTTTATTTTTCTAATTATTTTGCATATTTTTTTGAAACTTATTAATTAAATTTTGAACAAAATTAATTTCCGGAAATTTTTTAAACTGAATATTTGAATTAGTAAATTTTTAAATTTTAAACAATTGAATTAGTAAATTTTAAATTGTAAACTTAAATTAACAAATTTAGAATTTGAATATTTTGAATTAATTTTCCGATTAAATTTAATTAAATTAAACAATTTGAAATAATTTGCCTAAAATCAATTTTGTAATTTAGTTTAAGATTTTTTTGAATTGTTAATTTTTAAGATATTATTTTTTTAATAAATTTTATAACGAATTGTAAAAAAATTGTGTTTTTATTCTATATAAAAATTTTATGAATTAGCACCTTTTTATTTTTAATGTTAATCTTTTAAGGGGATTTAACACCCTTGAAGTGATAAAGTTGCAATATTCCAGGTGAGATTTCTTCCAATTGGAGAGTATTTTGACCTTTAATTCTGTTACATGTGGAATTGCAGCTTTTGAGTAAGTTTTGGATACAAGAAGTATTACTTATGTTTACAATATCTATTTGTTTACATATTGATAAATAGCTAAACGTTTTAAAATTTTTAATTACAGAGTAAAATTTATCATTATTTCTTAGCACAGTATTATTTTTTACTTCAAACATTACATCATTTTTCTTTACTGGTTTTACAATAATTTTTTCGAAAAATTCATTAGTTGTAATTGGAATGTAAACAATATGCAGAAGTGACAAAAATTGTTTGTAATGATTTTAACATTATCTATTTCTAATGCTTCTTCCGGTGTTGTATAAGGAAATCTTTCATTGTCTAGAATTTTAATGACAAGTTCAATTTCTTCTTTGGAAAGCATGAGCGAATTTAGTATACCCGATTTAGCAAAATTTATAGCGTATCTAATGTTTATCAATTCTTCTTTGATTAGCTTCATTTTATACTGTAAACTGGCTATATGTTTATATTACACAAGCTCTATACTACAAGCTCTTTGATTTGATTAAGTTCATGATGTAAGTAAGGATAAATTGGATTTACAGTCGATATGTCTTGTTTAAGTGATTCGCCCACGTCCGTTATTACTTTGTCGTATTGTTGTAAGTCAATGTCGTGTAATAATTTTGAAGTTTCCTGTCTGAATTTTAGTTCTACCAAAGTTGATGGCCACTAATTAAGAGTTTGAATAATCAAGAATTTGGACCTCTCCCTTTCCAACAGTTATAATTAACCTGTAAAATTTAATTTCTTATATTACTCTTATACGTCCTGATTCTGTAATAATAGTCTTATTTTTGTTTTCTTTTACTACTTCCCTAACATATCTTGCAGTTAATTTTGAACCTATTCTTTTGTTATGCTTTACATAAATTATCTGTCATCAAAGTATACTTCATAATTTTTTAATGGTTTTCTTTTTTTATTATGAAATTTCATATCCTTCTTTTGTTTTTGTTTTAGCTTATCTATGTTATCTAATCTACTCTTCTCGAATTCATCTGAGATCGGCCAAGAATAATTCAACAGGCTTCCTCTTAGTTACAGAATGTATAGTACAGTTATATTCGTGGGTTGCTCTTTCGAGCAATTCTTCGAATGAACGGGGTGTTGCATCTGACTTCAGACATCTCATTATTTCTATGAGAGTGGAATGGAACCGTTCGACTTGTCCATTTACTTCACTCTTATAAGGTGGAGTCTTAATTACCCTTATGTTCAACTCATCTTCTAGCATAGAAGTTATTGATGCTGAATTTAAAGATTTTTCGTTGTCTATGATAATGATTTCAGGAATTGAGAAGAAAAATAAAATATCCCTTAATGGTCTTCGAATATATTCTATAGAACGTGATTGTATTATGCTATAGTTTTAGCATATTTTGTGAACTTATCTATGGCTGTAAGAACTAGAAATTTTTCAGTATAAAATATATCAACGTGAATAGTATGACCTGGATAGTTGGGAATTGTAGTAGGAGCCAAAGCCGGATTATTAGGATGCCGCTCATATTTATTGGTTTTGCATGACGAGCAATTCTTGATAAGTTTTTTTTATTGTGGTACTCATTTTAGGGAAGTGAAAATTCTCCAATAGTTGTAGTCTATTTTCCTCTGCATTTCGATGCTCTCTTTTGTGAATCGTTAGTATTTTTTCTTCCTGTTCTACTTCATTAGTTATGTCTTCTACCAACAGTGCTGATCGTCTGATTTTGTAACTTTTAAAATGTACAGGATATACTTCTTGTATGAGACCCATGACACTATCTACAGCGAAAAGTCCGTTTATTGTATTCGGGTTTAAGTATCTTTTGAAAATGTCGATAATATCCCTTTCTGATGTAAATGGGGGTTTGATAATGATGTGGCGTTTATAATTTTCAAATGGAACTATAATTTGGTAAGAGTCTTCATTACCAAATTAAAAATGAGTTGGTTTCGAAAAGCATTAATGGGGGTTTCAACACTCGGAATAAGATTATGAGAAGAACTTTCATCGCTGTGCCTTATTGGAGTTAAGGAGTTAATTTCTGCCTTTTGAGGAAGTCTAGACAGACCATCTGCCACAATGTTAGTTTTTCCTGGCTTATAACGAATTTCATTCAATTTGATTGATTTGTTTTTAGATAAATTCTTGGATATTCTGCAATCCCCCCATCTGAGGGATGTCAGGGGTTTCGCTAATTTTGCATAGTCACGAATAAATCTTCGATAGTATCCTGACATTCCTAGAAATGATCTAAGGTTTTTCAAAGTCTTTGGAGGTGGTAGAGGTTGATAATTACTTCAACTTTTTTCGGATTTATTTTTATAACTTGTGTTGATACTATAAAACCTTAGAATTCGATCTCTCTTTTTAGGAAATCACACTTATCAACTTGAACTTTCATATTAGCCTTTTCCAACGTGTCGAATACTTCCGCTAAATTTTCCATATGTTCATTCTCATTACGGCCGAATATTATGATGTCATCTATATGTAAACGTAACATCGAATACCTATGCTAGTTAAATATTAACTTTTATTCTTCAGAAAAAAATATTAATATTTTATTTATTTTATCTTTAGATAAAATAATTTTTACAAATTTATCTTATGATAAAATAAAACACTATGGCCCAGTTTCACAAAGAATAGATAAATCTAGGGATAACTAACTCATTGATAAATTTATTCAAGAGATAAATTAAAACTACTGTTTCACAAACAAAATTATGAAAGTTATCTAGTAAATTATCCATAGATAACTAACCAAAGCTTCTTAGTTTCAGTGCTGTACTATAGATGGATTCGTCTTATTATATACATAATGGAAATGTCAAATCCATATATATTTTCAAGTTTTGAATTAACGTATCTTGGTTAATACATACTTGTATTTCTCTGGCAGTCAGACGAATTGTTTATTGTTTATAATGTAAGTTTAATTGAATAAAAATATTGAAATATTATAATTATTATAATTTTATTTAAATATGATTATCGTATGTACATTTGACTTAATTTTAGTTTTTTTATTTATAATAAATAAATAAATAAATAAATGAAAAAAAAAATAATAATAACAATAAAAAATATAGAATATGTATTTCTTTCCTCTACAGTTGAAGGCATTGAAATGTAATCATTTCTCAATAAAGCGATGTGATGTGACACTCTATGAACAATTCTGCTAACAGATGATTTTGAAACGCCCAGAAAATCTCCCACTGTCAGTAAAAATGTTCCAGAGGCATAAAATCTCAATGTAATTAAGATTTGTTCCATCGCTGATATTGAAAAACTCCTTAACGTTTGTGGTGTAAGGTGGATTTGAATTTTATTATACAAAAGAAGTACGGCCTGTTTGGACAATCTAAACCTTGCTTTGAATTTTCCCCTGTCGTTTTTTTGAAATGGGTCCTTTCGTGCTCTCAAAAATCTTGAATAAAATCTACATGAACACTGAATATTGCCTTCACTAGAATCCTGTGAGGTATCTGAATCAAAACTATCTGTAGAAACAGATGGAGATGATACTGAACTCACTGAAGATACTGACGACATTTTTCAAACAAAACACTATATACGTTGTATATACTCGTATATACATATATACATATATATTTCACTTTTTTTTCTATTTTACAATCTATTTATTTTATATCTATTATTTTTAAAATTCAAATAGTTTTTTAGTATAAAACTTCAATCAAAAACACTTTAGTTATTTTTTATATATTATTTTTAAAATTTAAATGGTTTCTTAATATAAAACTTGGATCAAACACAATTCAAAAATAATTAAACATATACTTTTACCAGTACAGTCAATTGAACTTTCCATTTATCTATAGATAAGCATTTTGACCTGCAGAAATCATGAAGTTAAAATAACCTATAGATTTATCTATAGATTAACTTATCAAACGTTTGTGAAACGCAAAATAGGCTTAAACTTGAGATTTATTCTATGGATAGCGAAAGCTTTGGAATAAATAATTTATCTATTCTTTGTGAAACTGGGCCTATAACAATTATATTTATTTGTATGTTTATTTTCGATCTTATTCCAATGTGTTCTAGAGTAAGACTGAATTTATCCGTCTGGAAATTCTGTTTATATACTAGACTGACGGTAAATTCAGCATAAAATGAGGTATACATATATATTGCTAGTGTACAATATTGTTATTTGTATCTTTAACTACATGTATTACCATAGAATATAGACTTAAATAAAAGACAGTTCATATAAATTATTTTTCAATTTTCAAACTTTTTCTCACAAATACAATGACACTTTGCTAAAAGTAGACAGAAAATCAAAAAAGGCCTAAAAATTAGTTAGAAAGAGAAAAAAAAATTTATTAGTATGTGTAAGTTCCCTCAATTTTAATTTAATTTATACATAGCTTGCTGTAGGGTAAACTGAATAAAGGGTAAAAATTTAATATTTCATGAATAAAAAAATATTCAGAAATTAATAAAATTATGAAATAAATAAATAAGTAATTTATATCATTTTTGCATTTATATATCTTTGAATGTTAATATTATTAAAGTATATTTCAGATAATAAGGTAAAAAAATATGTAATATAAAAAACCTATAATATGATATGTAATATGTTAATAATACTATTTTATAAAGATATTTTAATAATTTCAAAATTTGAAGTTAGGAAGATTGCAGAGTTTTTGAAATAAAATGAATACGTTTTAAACATAAAATAAAATTTCTTTTGAGATTAAATTGGAATGAAGTTGTTATAAGTTGAGTTGAGTTGAAATGTTCAATATTACGTAGTACACGTAAAATATAATTGTAACTCATTTGGCGTTTTAACTCGTATATTTTATAGTTTTTCTTTTATTTTAATTATTTTTAGATATTAAAAATATTTAATATTTATTCAAATTATTAATTTATTTTTCACTAACAAAAAATTTTTTTTAATAATTTTTTTTTTATTGTTTTTAAATATTATTAGATTTTTAATATACAATGAAATTATTTTAATTTTGAAACTCCAAATTATAAGTCTTTCACTTCACTTTCAATTAATTTCACTTTCACAGTATAAAATTATTTTACATTTAATATTCCTTTACCTCTACTTTGCCATAAATTACCTGGAATGATGTCATAACATCTAGTTAAAACTGAGCACATGGTGTAAAAACACGTGTAAAATGTAACAGACAAAAAAGTGTCGGGCCTTCTTTAAGATGCGTTAGTAAGAAAAATTATATACAAGTTAAAACGAAATATCCTATGTATGTGAATAAAAGAAGTAATGGCAAAAACAAAAAGAAAAAATAAAGTGTCGGGGCATCTAAATCTATGTAGAAAAAAAAAGGAATACATTGAAGAAATTATGTCAGTGATATGAAGTTGTTGGTGTGTGTTTTTTCTATCTTGTTTTAACACCTGCATATTTTTTATAAAGTAATTGGTCATAAAATATGGTCCCTTTTAGATAAAGGACTGAATTTTTTACTGAAATGATTTTTTTATTTTATTTTTTTTAACATTATATATTTGTACTGTTTTTTTACATTATTTTTTGAATTTATATACGCTGAATCGAGTTGTGTCCGTACATTAGGTTAGTGTACGATGGTATTACTTAAATAATAATCTGTTGCTGTGTTACAGTATTTAAATAAGCATAGAATGAGATATATACTATATATAATGCTAGTGTTTATATCTTCTATTGTATATCTTTATACGTTACTTAAATAATACCATGCGTTCGGTAATGTCAACTGCATAGCAGATGACAAAAAATGTCGAAAGTTCGGTAATGCACATTGCAAAGATCATACGTTCGATAAAATCGATAGAATCAAAATTTTGATAAAAGCCATGCAGATAACGCAGGTGATAAGTATATGCTGCAATCTGCAAACATCAACGTATCTAGGTTATGTAGAAAGTAAAAAAACTAATTGAAAACGAAGATTTTGTTTTGTTTTGTTCTGTTAAATAGTTTTGCTCGTTATTATCTCACATTTTGTTTTCATTAATCATAATTTATATAAATTTATATAAATTCACTTTCTCCATTATTTCACTTTAATTTAAAAATCACTCAATTTATATTTATTTTTTTCAATCCGTTTTTTAAAATCAACTGCGCAGACTGCATGTTTGATCACACAAAAATCAAGTGTCTTTTGACATTAGTCAAATGAATCATACAATCCATCAATTGACAATATTTTCGACATTACCGAACGCATGGATAGTCTGTTGTTGTGTAGTTTTGTTACATATGTACTTACATGTATAATGTATACGCTGTGTAGCGTAGTTACAGTAGTTGAATGAGCATAGAATGAGATATATATTATATATAATGCAGGCTTCTATATCTTCTATTGTATATCTTTATATGTTACTTAAATAATAGTCTGTTGTTGTGTAGTTGTTACATATGTACTTACATGTATAATGTATACGATGACTGTAGCGCAGTTACAGTATTTGAATAAGCATAGAATGAAATATATATTATATATAATACAGGTGTCTATATCTTCTATTGTATATCTTGCAACTATATGTTACTTAAATAATAGTCTGTTGCTGTGTAGTTTTGTTACAGTGCCTCGATGAGCAAGCTAGTGAATTTGAGAACCAGTGGTAGTCTTTCTTGGTCGTCCTCTTTTCTTCAAGGGTACTAAAGGTGTTGGAGGTTCTTCGTCATTACCTCTGTAGGGAGTTAAAGATGATGTATGGTGTGTGCCTATAGGTGTGGCTGGATCTTTTATATAGAAGCGACTTCATAGTTGTTGGTACCTTGTTTGGTCAGAATGGTATAGGGCCCATCTCTTTGTGGTGCTAACTTTGAAGTAAACCCCTTACTGGATTTGCTGAGGGTGTGAGCCTTTACCCAGACTTTATCGCCTGGATTATAACCGGGATCTGGTCGACGTTTTGCATCAGTTTGCGGTTATCTTCGCGCTTGTTCTTCTTGTGAAGTGTTTTTGGCACTTCGAAGAATGTCCGATAAAGTTATAAGGTGTGGTGTCATCTGTGGTACGTAATTTTCGGCTTCCACTATAGCTCGTAGATCATGGGACACATCGTCAGGAGTTCGTAATTCTCTACCGAACGTAAGATAAGCAGGAGTATGTCCAGTACTTTCACAGCGACTGGTATTCATAGCATATCTTATGGCTGCAAGTTTTGTAGACCACGTAGGGTGTTTGTCTCTTACCAAAATAGATAATTGTACCTTTAAATCTCGGTTTTTACGTTCAACCGGATTGGCTGCTGGATGATAAACAGGTGTGAAAGTGTGTTGTATATTTAAACAAAATGGTGTTGCATGATGGCTGCTATGAATTGTGTACCATTATCACTAATTATTCGACGAGGTATGCCGTATCTTAAGAATACTTCATTTAGTAGTGTCGTTGCACAAGCTTCTGCCGTTGCCTCTTCTAATGCAAAGAGCTCTACCCATCGGCTAGCAACATCTTCTAGTATGAGAATCCATCTTTTGTTATCATCAGATGTGGGCAATGGCCCGAATAAATCTACTGCTACTATTTCAAAACGTTGTCTGCTTGCGGTTGTTTGAAGAAGTCCTGCAGGTTTACAATTTGCATACTTATATCGCTGGCATTCAACACACCGGAAAACGTATTTGATGATATCTTGGCGCATTCGTGGCCAATAGTAACGTAGGGATATGCGATGATAGGTTCTGTCGATTCCATAATGGCCAGAAATTGCTTCATCATGATATTCTTTAAGAATACTTGGTCGATGATTTGTTGGTATAACCGACAAACCATTTTCGTTATCTATATCCGGTTGGTATTTATACAAGACTCCACGATTCATCAGGTATCCCATATTCGTCCATCGTATATATTTCTCTTGTGACTCAGCATTTTCTAAATCTTGAACAATAGCTTTTATTTCGTCGTCTTCTAGCTGTTGTTGCCTAATCTCTTCAGCGTTTTTCCGAGGTAAATCAATATGTAGACTACAAATTCCGCATGTGGCTTCGGAGTGTTCATTGCATATTGGGCGTGATAAATGATCTGCAGCCACATTTGTTGGTCCAGGTGTGTAACCGATTTTTAGGTCGTACGCTTGTAAAAGTAATGCCCATCTTGTTAATCTTCCGGATGGTGACTTTAATGTCATCAGCCATTTTAATGGTTGGTGGTCTGTTATTACGGTGATTTGAGCATCTTCGAGGTATCCTCGAAATCGTATTACGGCCCAAACGATGGCAAGAGCGTCTCGTTCGGTGGGTGAATAATTGCGTTCTGCTGTTGTGAGTAACCTACTGGCGTATTCAATAGGACGTTCGTCATTTCCCTCCCCCTGGAGTAGAACTGCACCTAATGCATAACTGCTGGCGTCTGTTTTTAATGAACACGGTAAGTTCTCGTCAAATTGTCTTAGTATTGGACTCGTTGTGAGACATTCTTTTAATTTGTCAAAAGATGTTTGTTGCTTCGTTTGCCATGTCCAGACTGCATTGTTCTTGGTTAGTTTAGTCAACGGCTGACTGGTTTCTGCGAATTGAGGTATAAATCGTCTGTACCACGAACAAGTTTGTAAAAATGAGATGAGTTGTTTTATTGTGCTATAGGAGTCGGCTAATTTCTTATTACTGCTACCTTATCAGGGTCTGCCTTTATACCAGAGTTTGTTAACAGATGACCTAAATATTTCACTTGAGTACAACAGGAATTGCATTTTTCTCTTTTAAGATTTAACTTGAACTTTTCCAATTTTTCAAATATTTTCTCTAAGTCCTCGATATGTTGCTTAAAAGAATTTGATGCATCAACCAAATCATTGAGGTAAGCCAAAATAAAAATGTTTGTTAAGAGCAGGTAATAGTGATTTTACTGATTTTGGGTGATTTAAGTACACGTTTTCTCAGCCATTATCCAATTTTTATTAAATATGATTTAAATGAAAGCTCAAAGGGTCTAGAGTGAACTAAGTGGAACAAATTTTTCAAAAAGGTTTTAGTTTTTCCTGTACAGGACAATAAGTACGAGGCTTTCTTCAAATTTCAACTTGCTATGGTACACCTTTTCTCCGTAACTATACACCATGTATTTTTCTAAAATTTTTGTCATACATCATTCAAAGGGTGTAGAGTGAACTAAGCGGAGCAGTTTAGTAATTTTTGTCCTTATTAGTCCTGTAGAACGCTTTGAAGAAAGAAGGATTTTTACAAAAAATGTATAGATTTTAAATGTAATTTTTCATGGGTAGATGATTGCGTATTATACTGAAATTTTCATATAAGGTAATTCGAATGTTCTTTTTTCGATTTCGAAATAGAAAAATACAATTTTTTACATTATTTTAGAATTATTAGTAATATAAAATTCCTATTTTTCACAAAAATTTTGTCACAGATAATAAAAATATTTTGCATAACTTTCGGGTCTAAATATATCAATTTTTCACCGATACGTTTATTCATTTTATATGAATAAAAATATTATATATGTGTGAGTGGTACATATTCAATAAACAACAACAAAAAAATGCTTCCAACAGCTGTAATACGATCGCCGAAAACAGAAGAAAAAAAAATAAATAAAAAAACAAACAAAAAAAGAACATGGTATAACCAACATAGCAAAACATTGCAAAGAATACACCTGCTATTATGATGTACAATATTGTATTTTGTATAATATAATGTGTATAATAAGCACTAAGAATGAAATAGCTGGAGACTGGAGTAAGTAGTAACCTAATGATATTTATATTGTATGAATATATATGTATATTCGTATAGTATATTCATTACATGATATACGCAATTATATACACAAATGTTTATAACTTGTATTTCAAATATCATTTAGAAATTATCAATACAGGTTTGTAACTCGGTAATATGTATGGTAATATAATTTTGTTTGAAGGATAGTAGATAGGTCAGATATAATTGTGTTATATTATATCTGCTATTATGATGTAGAATATGTATTCCAAAAAAAAAAAAAACAATCTTTACAATACAATGCTTTATCGTTGCGACTTGCGAATAAAATAGATGAGCTGGAGTACTAATGAACATTGTATATTGCATGAACATATGACGTGGAATGACTGTATGTATACATATATATAGTCTTTTAACTTGTGTAATATTATTTTTTTTTAAAAGGATTATAGATAGTCAGATTTTTATTGTTATTTTATCAATTCCGTAAATATTGACGAATAAACTATATAACCCTATAACGCAATGCTTATATTGTACCATAAAAAAAAACTAGAAAACTAGTTTAGTTATGATTACGCATATTATACAATACACAATACATACAACACATATTGTACATAATCACGATAGCAGATAAGTCTATAATAATGTCTTTCAATTGATTATACACTGTGTTTGCTTTGTATTGTTTTGTTATGTTCTTATTTTTCCAAAAATTTTTTTTGCATCTTCTGCCACATCATATAAGAACTGAAAAAAAATTTTTTTTGAATCAGATACACATTTCATATACCCATGAAATTTACAAATGAAAATAAAAGGGACTAGTGCAAAATAATTTAAAAAAAAATAACGAAAGTAAACAAACACAATGACAAAAATATTTTTTGAATGTACATATGTGTTAGGTATTTTCGTTGTGTGAGTTTTCAATTTTAATTTTTGATTTCAGGAGGACATGCTCTTAATCCTGTTTTGAATCGATCAATCAGCCTTTGGAATGTAGCGGGTGCATTTCTGAGTCCGAATGACATTCGCTTGAAACAGTATATACCAAAAGGAGTAATGAATGATGTTTTATCTCTATCTGCTCTGGCAACATTGACTTGCCAGTATCCTGATTTCAGATCTAGTGTTGTCATGAAAGCAGTGCTCTTAGCGCTTTGTAAAAGGTCATCCATCCTAGGTAAGGGATACCTATCTGGTATGGTTACTGAATTTAGTCGGCGATAATCGATACAGACTCGTATCTTTCCATCTTTCTTGGGTACCAGGACAACTGGAGCAGCCCACGGTGATTCGCATTCCTCTATAACATCATCTTGCGCAGCATCTGATCTAATTCTGCACGTAATTGTGCTCTTTTTAGAGGGGAAAGTCTGTAAGGAGGGACAGAAAAGGGTTCTGTATGGGTGGTTTTAATAACATGCTCAATATATGGTGTTGGTTCTTTATTATTTACAAAAATGTTTGTATTTAATTCTAATAGTTTATTAAGTTTTTCCCTTTCTTTCTTGATCAGTTGACAACCTCCGTTGGTCCTTAGGAACACTTCTAGACTGCTTATTTCGATACTTTTCATGCGTTGGATGTGGAACAGATTTTCATTGCGTGGATCACGAGGCGGTGTCATCAAGTTTGGAACAGTATCTTGGAAAATTTCGTTGATTTGATTTGGTGAATATGAACAATCCTCTCGGCTTGTGTTGTCTTAACTTTTGGTGGTGTTTGTAATGGAATCAGTTTCCAAGGTATTTCATTTTCTTTGTCTTCGTCAGTGGTGCTATCATCATCTGATAAGTTGATTGGTTCAAATTCAGCAGCAAAATCGATGAATTTGGATTTTACTTTTGATTTGTTCAGCTGCTGTTGATTATTAGCCGGTACTGAGGTAGAGTAAAATTCAGTTTCTTCTTGTTCAAGAAAGGCGTGCCATTTATTTGGTTCATCCGCAAAACACCAAGCTTGCTGTGGTAAATTTAAAATGATTGATGCTTTTTCCAGGAAGTCAATTCCGAGTAGGTTACGATTATCTTCAGTTGTTTCCAAAGCGAGAAGATCAATTATTAGTGAACGTTCTCCTAATTCGATGTCATCTTTCGTGTTTAGGCATCTTTGTTCTGATTTACTTCCATCCGCAAGGGTTACATTGACATCGACGGATGAGAAGCAAATATGATGCTGTTGCATCAGGTTTACTAATTTTCTTCCTGCAACACTAGTTCTGACTGCAGTGTCTATGTGTGCGACACCGGGGATTCTAGCGATTTTAATAGGAATTGTTGGTGGACTTTTTCCTATTTTTATGAGTGCGTTGACTGCATAGAAATTGGCAGTAGTTGGTGAATTAGGTTTTGTATTTTTACACTTTGTATGCAAGCTATGAGCAAATTAATTGAAAATTTCACAGACTATTACTATGCCAATATTAGCGATAGTTGTCGTATGAAAAGATTCTTAAGTTGCAGGTGGTATAACACAATGAATCAATGCTTTGCAAATGCAATATGTATATTGCGATAGCGATCGGTTGTTGTGTATACGCAATTTAAAATAACTGAAACCGAAACAATTTTCAGACAATACTATGCCACTGTATATAGCGATAGTTATCGTGAAAATTATTAGTAAATTCGTAAAAACAAGTATAGCACAAATAAATCAATGCCTTGCAATATACATATAGCGATATTTGTACAGCGAATGGATGTTGTGTATACGCAATTTAAAATAACTAAAACCGAAACAATTTTCAGACAATACTATGCCACTGTATACTGTATATAGCGATAGTTATCGTGAAAATTATTAGTTAGTTCGTAAGAAACAAGTACCTACATATAGCACAAACAAATCAATGCCTTGCAATATGCATGTAGCGATATTTGTATAGCGATTGGATGTTGTGTGCATACACAAGTTATAAGACAAACGACGATTGATATGCCTTTAAATTATTTTATTTATATATTTTCTGCCCCACGTTGGGCGCCAATATTACAATTATATTAATTTGTATGTTTATTTTCGATCTTATTCCAATGTGTTCTAGAGTAAGACTGAATTTATCCTTCTGAAAATTCTGTTTATATACTAGTCTGACGGGTCTATCATCTATAGATACATACATATTATATATATATAATATATATGAATCACATCATATGAAATAGGAAGTAAGTTGCTTCGTTGGTTGTTTTGTGTTGTTTTCTTTTTTATAGTTTGTGTTTTAATACAATATATACCTATTATCAAAGAATATTTATCTACTAGAAGAACTCGCACTTCATAGTCTGTAAAGTAAAGGAAAAATTTTATACTAGGGTATTAGCAGCAAAGCATATCTATACAATAAGCAGTGTCACTCTCCACGTTTTTCCTTATCATTTTTTGACCTTCGTACCGTTATACAAATGGCTTTAGCGGAATTGCAAAAAGTAGATGGTAATTAGAAGACTGTTTATATGAAAGAAATAAAAAATTTAGTAATGATGACGTTTCTTGATTTTGGAAATGGAACATTATTAAAGGGTGTACAAATTAAAAATAACAAAAAGAATTCCTTTAATTTTTATTTTTTTATTTTTTTTTTTTCTAAAATCGTTATAAATGCATGACACAAAATTTTATGCTTATTATCTAATCTGTTTACATTTTTATTAAAATAAACTGAAATGCTTTTCACAGACACGATGATCCCTTAAAATTTTTCCACCAATAAGCATTTATTAATATTTTGCAACCAAACGTTTTTCCTGACACGAAAAGAATCATAATAACAATGAAATTTAGTAATTTGCTAATATATTAATATATGTATTTCTATATAATTTTTAGCATATTTTTTAATATAAATCTATGTCTAAAACCGAAGACAGACCAAGAGTTTTATCTTTATAAAATCGATAATCTATAGATTAATTTTCCAGTCTGACAACTTCAGTTCTGAATGATCTATAGTTGTACAACTGAATTATATTAATCTAGTTCTGTAAACTTTATTTTGCTAACTCGATTAACAAAGAAGAAAATATAATTTGACAGTAAAATTATATATTAATTAAAAGAATTTATATTGACAAACAAGAAGTTTAGAGAAAAGAAAACTAGATTTATAGTCTGTCACATCATTTCTCGTTAACCTAGATTACCTCAATCTAGATTAATTTTGGTCTGTCTAGACACAAATTAACTCAATTTAGATTAATTTTTGGTCTGTCTAGACTATAAATCAGTGATGGTCGTTCACGTTTACTGAGAAAACAAGCGTAAGCAATATGTAAAGTGCAAACACAGGTAAGCAGATCTTTCAATGTTACTAACCTTGCAATGTTTTCTGGGAACTCAAAAAATTTTAATTCTGGATTATCAGCCTTTTTAATGTTGCACGCCAAACATTTCACATGATGTTTACCCATGTTAAATATATTACTTAGTTAAACTTATATTACATATATAAAAAAATTTATAAATTTGTTATCCTTTTTATGTAAAAATTTACCTAAACTACACGCAATTGAAATTTTATTAAAATTTTTTAAAAATCACCATCAAAAGTTGATTTCAAATTAAATATAAAAAAATTCAAAAATTCGGTATCCTTTTTATAAAAATTTACCTACACCACACACAATTGAAATTTTATTAAAATTTTTTAAAAATCACTATATCACTTATGTAAAATATACTGTATATGTAAATTCAAATTAAATATTAAAATTTTTACGACTGATAAGTTATAAAAAGATCACCTTGTACTTTTCTCGTTCAAAAAATAATATATAATGAAATTTCTTTCCGCTCGCTACTAAAAACACATTGTAAAAAAATGTAAACAAACCAGGCAGCTGTTAATTCATTTTTATAATTTCCCTATAGTTTATATGCGATGTCGATATGACCAATACATGGAAAAAATTGTTTCCGCTCGCCTTTAAAATTACGTTATGAAAAAATCTCATGTACAGTCACGTATTTTTTTTTACTTTTTATTGTGATCTATATTTGGTTCATTCTTTCATGTACCACTAAGGTATAAGACAATGTTTTTACTGTTTTTACTAATAGAAAATTTTTGTTAATATGTAATGGTGAGCATATACAATTTTTTTTTTTTTTTCTAAAAAAAAGAGTGACACTGCTTATTGTATAGATATGCTTTGATTAGCAGTAGAACCCTAGTTTGACAAACCATATTAGATAAACAAGTTTTATATTAATTTGGTGTGATCAAACACATTCATAATACTATACATTTTACATTATATAGTAAAATAAACCACATGAACACGAACACTATTACTAGTACATGACTAGTACTAGTTTTACTAGTAAATGTGGGCAATGTTATAATGCTTCTTTGTTAGTTGTTACTTCTTCCATTATTTTTTATTGGTTTTTTTATTTTGCTATTTTGTTGTAGAATTAGCTGTACTATATTTATGTACATTGCTTGGTATGTATCTAAAAACAATTGTACGTATATTTTGTTGCAGGTTTTTTAAAACCGAACGGTCTAATTTGTAATCAACTGATCATTAATAATTTATATTTAAAAAAGCATATGTGATTTGTTGTTATTTATAATTCATCATTATAATGATAACAAATATACGAGTATATACATATATACATATGTATACATAATATGTATCCGTGCTATGATAATATAAATAATGTGCTTGTACGTTTTTTTTATTTCTTGTATTTCAGAATTATTTTTGCATATTTCAATAATTATGAAACACTTCATAATTTTTAAATTTGAAATTCGTTATTAAAATAGATTTTTATAATACAATAAAAAAACTTTCCGTTTAACTAATTTCGTTCGTATAAACTTATATAAATTTTAGTAAAAGGGGTAAAAAAAAGTTAATTATGTTAACTAAATTTTTTATGTATTTAGTAAAAGGTAAATAATACTACGAAAAATAGTAAATTTTGAAATAATTACTTGAAAATGTATGAAATTAATGAAAAATGTGTATTTTTTCGCTTTTTTTCGTAATACTACCGCATCAATGCTTACTTTTTACATTTTAGAACTCAGCCTAATTTATATGTGTACACAAATCTTTCAAATAATATGTGTACATTAAATTGAACAAAGAACGAAATCATTGGTTTTTGTCTCTCGTTGACAAAATCATCAAATTTTAAAAAGTTAGTTCTCGTAAATTCATTAATTTTTTTTTCTTAAATTTTCAAAATTTTCAATTTTTTAATATTTTTAATTTTCTGCTTGCACTGCTACTTGATTTTTTAGTTGCCCAACCACAATGCTTCCTTAATAAAACTAAGATCAGAAAATCTAGAAGTAATATTTTATGTTCTCTACAATATGATGAAGATTCGAACCAATTAGTGTTAGAATTTATGCACTTTTCTGTTATGTATGCCTTGATTCCCTTCATATGTGGATGTTTTTCAAAAATGCTTTGGAAAATTTTTATATGTTGTTTGCAAACGTTAAATAATGTATTACAGGGCGCTACTAGATTTCCAAAATCTGAGTTTTTACTGTAATTTTTGGTGAATAAAAATATTTCTGTAGGACAACTCAGTACCTCATCATTATTATTATTATTATTATTATTATATAATGTATGGCCTTTCAACTCTAATAAGGTTATTTAAGGCTAGAAATTACATTTTTTTTTTTAATGGCTTATTCTTACTTATATTTAACTTATTCTTACTTATTTAATAAAATATATACATGTATATTAGTTGTAAACTTCGCCTTATGTGTTTTTTATTTATTTATTTATTTATTTATTTTTTTTTTTTAAATTTCTTGATATATGTTTATTTCTTTACAGAATTGAATTATGTTTTTAATGTTATTAATATCTTCATTTACAAGGTCTTTGAGTCCTTTTATGCCAAATTTTTCCCTGTGCTTGGAAAGGAGGTTGCATTCTTCAAATATGTGTTTTATTGTAAGTTTGGTGTTGCATCTGCATTTTGGTGTAGGGGATTTGTTAAGTAGATAATTGTGAGTAAGTTTTGTGTGTCCTGTTCTTAGTCTAGTTAGTATTGTACTGTCTTTTCGATTTAGTAAGTTTATAGTCTTCGAGGGAGTTGTGTCTTCTTTTATCTGTCTAAGTTTATTTAGGCTCGGTTCATTTTTCCATTTGTCATTCCAGTTTTGGTATATTTTCTTTTTTATTTGTTTTTTAATGTCATCAATGTTTTGTTTAAAGTTTGGGTTGATTTTTGTACGGGGGGCTTTTTTTGCTAATTTGTCTACTTGTTCATTCTTTTTTATACCAGTATGACTTGGTACCCATATGAATGTGTAGTTTTTTGAGTTATTTCTGTATAAGTTGTCTTTTATTTCTTTGGCTATAGGATTTTTGGGGAACATTGTGTTTATTGCTAGGATGGAGCTTTGGGAGTCGGTACAAATTAGAAAATTTTTGTCGTGGAAGTTTTTAGTATATTTGATAGCTTGTAAAATTGCGTATAATTCTGCAGAGTGTATGTTTGTATAGTTTGTTAGATGAAATGTTTTTTTTGAGTTATTAATTATGAATGCACATCCTGTTTTTTTGCCTTGTACCGAGCCATCGGTGAATATTTTTGTGTGGTTTTTATATTTTGTGTTGAATTTTTCTTTGAGAGTTTGTTGATAATGTTCAGGGTTTGTGTTCTGTTTTTTAAGTTTGAATGTATCACAATCTATGTTTATGTGTGGAGATAGCCATGGTGGTGTTTTGAGGGTTTTGTAGGTATTAACTTTATATTGTAATTTAATATTTTGGTTTAGGGCTATTGTTTCTGCTCTTAATAGTAGTGGTTGGTGTTTATATTTTTGCATTCCTACCGTACTTTTAGATGTAGGATGGTTTTTTTGAGATAGCGTTCGTAGGAAAAGATTTAATGTTTGGATATCTCTTCTATAGTTCAGTGGTATTTGACCTGAGTCGATTAGTAAGCTGTGTTTTGGGGTTGTTTTATATGCTCCAATGCTTAGCCTTATACCAGTGTGGTGGATTGAATCTAATGTCTTGAGAGAACTCTTATTAGATGATGAATATATTTGTGACCCATAGTCAAGGATTGGCAGGATGACAGTGTTATGAATCCGAAGTAGTATTTCTCGATTTGATCCGTAGGTACTACTTCCTAATATCTTAATAATATTAAGTGCTTTAAGTGCTTTTGCTTTTGTTTGTTTTATGTGGGTTTCCCATCTGAGTCTATTATCGAATATTAGTCCCAGGTATTTATGTTCTTTTGTTTGTTCTATGGTTTGATTTTCTATAGTGAGTCTAGGAATTTGGGGTATTTTATATTTTCTGGTGAATAACATAAGTTTTGTTTTTGTTGTAGAAAAGGTCATTCCGTTTGTTTTGGTCCATTTCTCTAATTGTTTTAGGGTAATTTGGATGTTTTTTGTGGCTGTTTTAATGTTTTTGGAGGAACTGTATATAACTAAGTCGTCTGCGTACATGATGTGTTTAGTATATTTGTGAATGAAGTTAGTAATATTGTTTATGCCTAAGAGGAATAGCGTTGTACTAAGTACAGATCCTTGGGGAATGCCGTTTTCTGTTGGTCTTGTGTTGGAGGTTGTATTTCCAATTGCCACTTTGAAAGTTCTTGAAAGAAGAAAGTTGTTTATGAAGTGAATCATATTTCCTTTTATGTTTAGTAGTTTGGCTTCTTCTATTATTTTATGTTTCCATAGACGATCGTATGCTTTTTCGAGGTCGAAAAAGACAGCGATCATGTATTGTTTTTTTGAAAAGGATTTTAATATTTCTGTTTCTAATAGACTAAGAGCGTCTATCGTTCCTAAACCTTTTCGGAAACCAAATTGATATTTATTAATGAGTTTGTTGTGTTCGAGATGCCATGTTAGTCTTTTGTTTACCATTCTTTCGAGAACTTTGCATAGACAGTTGGTTAGGGTTATTGGTCTGTAGTTAGTTGATATTTTTGGGTCAGTACCTTTTTTAAGTATCGGAATTAAGAGGGCTTCACGCCATTTCTGAGGAAATGTACGCTTTTCCCATATGATATTATAGAATTTTAGTAGATAAAATTTTTGGGTATCGGTTAGATTTTTGATCATGTCGTAGTGGATAAGATCTGGTCCAGGTGATGAGCCTTTTATCTCTCGTAGGGTTTGTTTTAATTCATATAATGTGAAGGGTTGATTATAGTTTTCTATGGTGTCGTCAGGAAGGTTTATTTTAGTAGATTCCGTTTTATTTTTGTGTGTAAGAAAATGTGTTTTATAGTTATTATTACTAAAGGAAGCTTCGAAGTGATTGGCTAATGCATTGCATATTTCTTTTTTGTCAGTGATGATTTCTTTGTTTGGTAATTCTAGTGCTGTTGTTTCTGTAATTTTGTGTTTGCCATTTAGTGTCCTGATTTTTTGGTATACTTCCTTTGTGGTTGTTTTATTTGTTATTGTCGATGTAAATTCTTGCCAGGTTGTTTTTTTATAATATCGGATAAGTCTTCTGGTTTTCGATTTTGCTTTTATGAAGTTTATAAAATTTTCTTGACTCATATTTTTTTTAAATGTTTTGAATTTGTTTTTTTTATCGTGGATAGCTTCTTTAATTTCGTTGTTCCACCAGGGAACGTACTTTTTTTTTGGATGTGTTTGGGATAAGGGTATTGTTAGTTTTGCGGATTTTAGAATTTCATCTTGAATGTATTTTTCGAAGAAGTCTATATTGTTGAAATTATCTGGGGATTCGGTGAAGTGTATGTTATCTTGATATTTATCCCATTTGGCTTTTTTAATATTAAAAGTGTGTCTACGAATGGAATTTTGTATACCTGCGTTTATTCTAGAAATTATAGGAAAGTGATCGCTGCCATAAAGATCATTTTCTATGTACCAGTCTATGTTATTTTGTATTTGAGGGGAGCATATGGTGAGGTCAATTGAAGTAAATTTTTTATAAGAAAAGTTAAAATGGGTTGGTTTTTTATGATTAAGAATGTTTAGTTTATTGTTATTGATAAATGTTTCTATTTCCTTACCTTTTTTGTCTATTGTTAGTGAACCCCAGAGTGGGTTGTGTGCGTTGAAGTCTCCTACTATTAGGTAGGGTTTTTCTGTTTGATTTATAAGTTCTTGGAGTTGTTTTTCTGAAAGTGTATTGTCGGAGTATAAGTTTATGATGGAGATGGCTCTATTGGATAAATGGATTTTAATAGCTATGGCTTGAAGATTAGTTTTAAGTGGTATTTCTTGACTGTAATATTGTTCGTCTACTAAAATTGCAACTCCTCCACAAGCTACAGTATTTGTGTTTTTATTTTTATAATAGCATTTAAATCCTTTTATGTTTGGTTCTGAATTTTTTAGTTTAGTCTCTTGTAAGCAGAAGATATTATTACAATAATTTTTATTTAGTAATTTAAATTCATTTATATGATGTAAAAAACCGTTTATATTCCATTGGATTATGTTTGTTATATTTTTATTATCTTGATTCATTTGTGTTATTTATTTAGGTTTAGTTCATCGTTTGAGGTTTCCATTTCTTCGGTGAGTTCATCTATTTTATATTTGTTCGTTTCTAATTTTGGAGCACGTCCTCTTTTTTTAGATTCTCGTATTGATTTGTTTTGTGCTTTGGTTAATCTCTTCGTTTTGTTTGATATGTTTTTTGGTAATATAATTGTTTGTTTTTTGAGTGCTTGTTGTTGTTGTTGTGTTAGGTTAATAGTATTTAATTCTGTTTCCTGTGTTTCGGAAGTTGATTTATTAGTTGTTGGTTGAATTAGAGATGTAATGGGTGCCTGCTGTGTGATTTGGTTCGTTTCTTCGGTTTGTGTTGATATTGATTTTTTGAATGTTTTTGCTACTGCCGCATAGGTGTCGCTGTGGTTATTTGGATATCTTTTCATATATATGCTTTTTGCTGTTTTGTAATCAGTGTTTTCTATTGTTTTAATTTTTTGTATTTCTTTTAATTTTATGAATATCGGACACTTTTTGCTTAATGCATTGTGGTTTTCTAAACAATTAGTACACTTTTCTTCGTTTTCACATTTTTCATTGTTTTTTGTGTGAAATTTATTACCACACTTTGAACATGATTTTGGTTTTTTGCATTTTTTTGTTATATGACCGAAGTGTAAGCAGTTTTTGCATCTAAGTGGAGGTGGGATGTATTGTTGAATTTTTGTTTTTTCGTAGCCGATGTTTATGGTTTTTGGTAGTTCGGTTGTTGAGAATGTTAAAATAATAAGTCCCGTTTCTGTTAGTTCATTGTTTTTTATTTTTAGAATTTTCTTTACCTCGAAAACGTCTTGCGATTTTAATTCTCTTAATATAATTTCTTCGGGTATGTTTCTTAATTCGTTTGTGTAGATGACGCCTTTGCAATGATTAAGTGTTGAGTGTTCTGTGACTTCTACTTTTATTTGTTCGTTTAACTGAGTTATCTGTATTAGTTTTTGTGCTTGTTTAAGATTTTTTGATTTTATAAGTAAGGTGCCGTTTCTTAGTTTTTTGCACATATCAACTGGGTTCTCAGCTACTGCATCTACGACCTTTTTAATTAAAAAAGGGGAGACTTTTTCAAGTGAGTCTGAGGTTCCAGTATTTTTGCGCTTCATTACTAAAAATTTTGGGCCCTTATTTGAATTTATTAATTGTTTGTTTTTGTCCGTTGCGTAGGATGAATGGTCCGTGTGCAGACCTCCAATATCAGGTGGTTTCGGTGGAAAGGCGATTTGAAACATTTTTTTTGTTTTTTATTTTAAATTCAGTACACTTTAACAAAAGAAAAAAAAAAACTAATAGAATAATAAACTATAACTTCACTCTTCGTTAATGTACAACTTTTTAATCGACCGGTTAGGTTGAATTCAGTTTGCAGACTGACCTCATCATTTTTCAGAAAAACATCTTCGCAGTTGGTACAACCAATTTTTGTTAAAATTTTGCGAGCAATATAGCCAACAAAGTATCTCATTGACATATCCTCAATTTGGACACTCTGTCAATTTGTTAATTCTTCTTCTATTATTAAATCGTCATCACAGTTATCCTGACTCAGATCTTCATCCTCAAATATATCATTTGAAAACAAATTTTTAACAACATCAGGATTTTCAATATATAATTTGATACAACAGAAGCACTGAGTAGCATATCATCATCATTTTCACAGTTACTTCTGTTATTAAATTTTACCAAATTAAAAGATATAATTTTGGCTAAAATTATATTAACTTCAGCAATAGATGGATTTGAATTATTACCAAGCTTTTGACGAATCATTGCGGAAAGGTTTTCCAAAGCATCTTGATGCAATCTTACTGTTAATAAATACGATATATCGGGATTAAAATTTAATAAATATTTTGCCAAAAGAATTACACCATTTAGTGTTTGTTCTATTCCACTTAAAAAATGAACACTATAATTAGCTCTACATATTTTTATTTCAGAAATATAATCTTTACAATAAATTATATAATTGAAATTTTCATTATTTAAAGCTAAACCACGTTTATCAGGATTTTTATTAACTTTAGATGAAGCATTCATACATAACATCCGTTAATTTATTTATTTTTTCAATAAACTTGGCAGTTGACAAGGCTATTTCTAATTTATTTCTCTTGAACTTTTTGGTTTCCACTAAAGCTTGAATGGCCGCAGATACCGTTTTACTAAATATTTGTGTGGCCAATTTAACTCTCATTTTTTCAAAAGAATTTGGATTTATGTGTTGAAAGGTCAATTTAGGACACATTTTTGTTATTCCCTTTTGATCTAATTCAAAAAGTTCTGCTATAACATCCCAAGACACTATTCCATCCGACGTAGAAAAATCATTTTTCATTAAAGAATTTCTCAATGATTTCAACAAATGTGGAAAATCATAGAGACAAATAATTTTTTCATCATTCACTAGTATATAAGGTTCTTCTTTTTTCACGTTTTCAAAGCATTTCCTATTATTAGATCCTTGATCACAGGTAACTACTTTTACTCGAAGACCAAATTGAGACAAGACATTTATTTGCTTTTCTACAATCAACCTTAAATCTTTTCCTTTAATACCATTAGCTGTAGCAAAATAATTCAGGACGCACTTCCAATTTTTTGTCAACCCTTTGACCATAAAAACACATACTTGTTTGGCAAAATCATTATTTCTTTTGAATCCTAAATCTTCCATTCCATCAATTAGGTCGAATTTTTGATTATATCTCCACTCTTTTCGAATATAAATTTCATCCATTAATAAAACTGCGTCTCTATATTTTTCATCTAAATTTTCAAAATGCCTTTTCAACGCATACAGAGCGTTATTCTCGAAACCTGGCTGTAATTGCTTTACAGGTGCCCATCTATACAAAGTTGCTACATGCGGTAAATTTATGTGCAAATCATTTCTAATAAATTGATAGGCTTTCTGAGAAATATAGAACATATTCTGTGCTAAATTTTTTTCTTTTTCTGAATATGGTATTTGTTTTTGTTTCAAAATCATTTTACATAAAATCCTACTTTCGTCGCTCACATCTTTAATCAAATTTATATTGGCATCAACTATTTTATTTACGGAAAGATACTTGTTTTTTAAACTTTTTTTTGTCCTGATATATTTGGTTTTTCGGGCTCCAAACGAAATTTTTAACTTCTTGTACATTTTTATAACATTTAAAATTTTTTTTTTCATTTCTGTGAATTTTTTTTCAAACAATTTGCACATTTTTGTTTGATGTAAGCAGTTTGAGCAGCGTACTTCAATGTCTGCATCATTATTAAATTCAGTTTTTGGTTTTTTTGGACACAACCAATTATTTATTTCGTTTATGTCATTATCAATTTGATTTTCATCAAAATTTAAATTCAATGATGGTACAGCACCATATTTTAAGTATTTAACGCCTATTAATTCCTCTGGAAAATGAGCGTTACAAATTGTTAATGACTTTCTACTTCCTAAATCTTTAATAAAAGAACACCTTTCCCTCCAAATCTGTCCCATAACTGAATCTTCAGGAGGAAAACAGAAAAGTCTCGTTCCTTCCTCTCTTCTTGATCTTCTGCAATGTGGAACAACACACTGCAAACCTGACTTTTGAGAATTACTCATAATTATTTTCAAAATTCAGTTAAAATCAGAGAGAAAATAAAATGTAAAAAGAAAATGGACAAAATCAAAAGGAAAAGATTTAACACAATACACGTTAATTTTTTTTCGAACGATATTTGTTAGTTTATTCAAACTACAAAATAAAATCCCAAAAAGAAGACAATGAAAATTAAAAGAGAAAAGACAATAAAATAATAAAAATTTTAATATAATAAAAATCGAATAATAAATTTGTGTATTTAATACTAATCGCCAACGTAATTACTTCCAAAATACAATGCACTCACTCACTTATAATATTTGTATTGAAAACTTAATCAACTTGTTAATAAAGAAAGGACTGAAGAAAAAAACCAGAAGTATTGAAGATTGATGGTTGATTGTTTATAGTTAATGTGTACAGGCTACAAGTACAATGTACATTGTACAGTATACTGTACTGTACAGGATACAGGATACATCATACAGGTATCAGGTACACATTTAAATATCATTCTTTCTCGTTCTTCTACAAACATTTTTGTTCGATAAGATAATGTTCGTCTTATTATATTGTTTGATTCAAACAATTATGATTTTACAACAACAATGCTGTAGTACATTTTTATTATACTACTTGCAATTTCTTCTTATGTTAGTTATATATTCTTTGCTATTATAATATATGAATATGTATATAATAATGTATATTTATATACCTACATATATAAGTATAATAATATGCCCAGGCACACAAATTTTCCTATTATATGAAATACGGAATGTATATAATTATGTAGATAGAAGATTGTTTTGGATTTGATATTTTTAATGATCATTAAATTAATTTTTCTGACTGTGTATTATTTGTGTATTATTTTCTTTTTTGAATTCAGTAGTAACAAAAAATTTTTTAACAAAATTTAAAATTATCTATTTGTTATAGTTACAATCTTTTTGTTTCGGCTAAGCAGAATCTGTTTTTTGCTTTTATGAATATTTGAAGCCCATTTACAATTTTTCCTTAATAAAACTAAAATAAAGAAATTTAACATATTAAAATGATGCTCATAGCACTCATTTTCTTTTGAAAACCAAGTAGTATCATAAGAATTGGTTTCAGCAATTGGTTCAGCAATTGGTTTCAAATTGTGGGGAAGATAGAGATGTGCTGTTGGATATAGATTGGGATGCAGTTTTAGAGACTGTCACAGAAAATAATAAGGCTGATAACATCGAAGATTTTGGACAAATCGTAGAGTCAAATGCCATTCCTTTTTCTTAAAGTCTTGAATCCGAATTTTCCGAATCCGAAAACAAAAATTTTCTAAATACTTAGAGCAAATTCATCATCGTTAAAGACTTAGAAAATTTCTTACAAAAATTTTCTAATACTTAGTGTGGTGTGGTATATTAAGATAAACTACAATTTATTGTTCCTGGTTGAACGTCTACTTTATTACTAAAAATAATCATCTGTCTCATTTGTTTCATTTATCAATTATTTCATTTCATTATTAAACTAGTACAATATTTCATCGTATTTCATATTTCAATCTACTACAATTTTTCATAACAGATATTTCTATTTATTACATATTTATAACTACATCACACTTTCCCCTGCTTATTTTAGTTACTTTCAAATCTAGCTGGTCTTTTCCTTGTTCTTAATGATCTTCTAACAAAAACAATGTTTTGTGGATCTATTTTTTCATTATTTTCTGTTGTATTATTTTTTACAATTTCATTTTTATGATTGAAAGGAAAATATGTATCTTTTAAATTTACATGCTTAATTTGATTTTTATGAACAAATCTTACTGAATTATTTACATTAATCAAATAAGTAAATTTGCTTACATTCTTCAAAACTATTGCAGGGATCCACTTTATAAAATCTTTAAAATGATTTCTATATAATACTTTATCTCCTACTTTAAAATTTACATTCTTACTTTCCTCTATTCTTCTGGGACTTTTTTTTTTATCTTTTCTTTTAATTTCTAATTTAATTTCTAAGTTATTTTCCACTTTTTTATTTTTATTGTTCTTACAATTTAATTTCTGTTTTTCTTTACCTAAAGAGTTAAATAAAGTTCTTGGTTTATATGAAAATATTAGATCTGCAGGAGTCGACCTCGTTGCTGTTGATGGAGTGTGATTATATGATGATAAAATTGAATCTAATTTTGACTGTATTTTTAATTTTTGTAATCTTGTATCATACAAATACTTTTTTAAACAAGATTTTATAGTTTGTACTCCTCTTTCAGCTAAACCATTGCTTTGAGCGTGATAGGCTGGAGACTTCAATATTTTTATATTGTTTTCTTTTGCAAAATTTAAAAATTCGTTAGAGCTAAAAGGTTGCCCGTTATCAGATACTATCATTTCGGCAAGACCAAAAATTTTAAAAAATTGCTTTAGTGCCTCTATGACACTTAATGCATCCGTTTTTGACATAATTTTAACGTCTATATATTTACTAAATGCGTCCACTATTAATAAGAATGATTTCCCTTCGAAAAAGAAAAAATCGATATGAATTCTTTGAAATGGACGAACCGCAGGAGACCATTTCGAATTAACTATCTCCTTTTTTGGATTTTGTGTAATTTGACATACGTGACATTGCAATACATAATCTTCAATACTTTTATCAAAATTTTTCCACCAAACTACACTACGTCCGATCATTTTCATTCTAACAATACCAGTGTGGTTTTCATGTAGCATTTCCAGTACCTTACCATACAACATATTTGGAATTACTATCCTATCGCGATAATACAAAAGGTTTTCATCTACTGATAATGAATCTTTAATTTTAAAGTAATATTTTAAATTTTCTGTAATTTTGTTTGGCCACTTAGTTTTCACATACTCGTACACTTTAGACAACGTTTGATCATGCTGTAATTGACTGGCAATTATTTCTTTATTAATTGGTACTTTACAATTTTCTACTAACAGATTAATTTGTTCTACATCTGTTTTTCCTTTGATAGGTAATCTAGACAATGCATCTGCTGGAGCCTGTTGTTTAGCAGGACGATACTTAAGTTCGTAATCATACATTGATAATATTACTGCCCACCTTTGTAATCTAGAACATGCAATTTTTGACGTACTTTTACATGGACTAAATATTTCTTTAAGCGCCTGGTTATCAGTACATAACAAAAATTTATTTCCGTATATGTATTTATGAAATTTTTTTACACCAAATAAAATTGCTAGTGCTTCTCGATGAAGTTGAGAATAGTTCTGTTCAGCTGGTGACAATGTACTTGACGCGAATAGTACTGGTTTTTCTACCCCATTAACTTCATGCGATAATACTGCCCCAACACCATAAGGACTAGCATCACAAGACAAGATAATTTTCTTTTCAGGATCATAAATTTCCAATAAATTATTCGACACAATCAATTTTTTTGATTTTTCAAAACACTCTTTTTCTTTACTGGACCAGTTAAACTTTACATCTTTTCTTAACAAACGATACAAATCTTTAAGTTCCGACGATAAATTTGGTATAAAATTTCCATAATAATTTAAAAGACCAAGGTAAGTTTGTAATTCAGATACATTTTTAGGCTCTGGAGCTTCCACTATTGCTTTAACCTTCTCTGAATTTGGACGAATACCTTCTTTACAAATAGTATGACCTAAATAATTTACAGTGTCTCTAAAAAACTGACATTTTTCAAGATTAACTTTAACTTTATATTTATTTAATCTCTCCAGTACTTCTAACAAGGTTGTTTGACATTCCTTTAAATCATGACCCCCAATCAAAATATCATCTAAATAACACG
Organism: Villa cingulata; assembly: GCA_951394055.1. Lineage (NCBI taxonomy): Eukaryota > Metazoa > Arthropoda > Insecta > Diptera > Bombyliidae > Villa > Villa cingulata. Next base: position 23,526,402 of record OX596019.1, on the reverse strand, counting down.
ATACATTTTTTACCCTCAAAAGAATTTGATCTATTACCGATTGAAAAATTGAAGGTGCACTGGCCACCCCAAATGGTAATCTTGTAAACTGAAATAACCCCTTATGCGTATTAATTGTCACTAATTCACGTGACTGTTCAGATAATTCAAGTTGTTGATAAGCTCCTGACAAATCAAGCACACAAAAAATTTTGCAATTTGCTAAATTTGCGAAAATATCATCCACTCTAGGAAGTGGGTAATGCTCTGTTTGTAACATACGATTTATAGTTACCTTACAATCAATACATAATCGAATTTTATTATTATTTTTTGATACTATAACTATAGGAGACGCGAATTCACTATTTTTTACGGGAACTAATATACCTTCACTACAAAGACGATCTATTTCTTCTGAAACTTGATCACGTAATTTAAATGGTACTGTATATGCTCCATGAAACACTGGCTGACTGTGTGGTTTGAGTATAATATTAGCTTTAAATTGTTCGATACACTGATTCTTGTTATTACTGAATACGTAAGGAAATTTTTCCCGAATATTTTTTAAAAATTCATTTAATTCAATTTTCATTATTTTTCTTACCGAAAAATTTAATATGTTTTGTCTCCAATCTGGATATAACACATCCAACCATGCTCGACCAAGCAATGGTTTACTTTTAGTACTGCTTTTTATTACAATTAAATCCAATTGATGAATTTTATTTCTATCACTACTCCGACTCACTGCAACTCTAATTTTTCCGAGACACAGTATTTTATTCCCTGTAACAGATATATAAATTGAATTAATTGGACTTAAATATATATTATAAAAAAAAGACTTATAGTAATCTTCTGTTATCACTGAAGAGCAAGCACCAGTATCGACTTCCATTTCCAATTCTCTATCTTCTACTTGTACGTTTACTGACAAAGGTTCACAATTGTTTTCTTTTTCCAACTGGTTAATTTCCCGTATATTAGATATGTTTTCAACAGCTTCTTCCATTGTAGCAACTATCTTTCGCTGACCTAAGCTATTACTTGTCTTTGTTCTACACACCACAGACGTATGACCTTTTTTACGACAAGCAAAACATTCCCAGTTTCGAGCTGGACAAGATTCACTATCATGATTTCTACCACAACGATGACATTTTTTTCTATCACTATCTCTTTTCACAGATGTACTATATTCATTTCTTTTTAAATTGACTTGTTTCTTGTAGTTTCCTTTATGTTGGCTTTGATTATTAGATTTTTTATGTACTCGAACAGCAAATGTATTCAATACCTCCTTCTGATTTTCAATCTCCTTATTTTGACCTTCCGCCATTTCCCAATTCAGGGCAATTTCACATGCATTTTTAAATTTTAAATCTTTTTCTTTTAAAAATTTGGCCCTTAAATTATTATCTTTAATACCACATACGAATCTGTCACGCAATGCTCTTTCAAGAAAATTTCCGAAATTACACTTTTCAGCTAATGCTTTTAGTTGTACTATATATTCGGCTATAGACATATTACCTTGAACGGCTTTATAAAACTTGTAGCTTTCGGCTATCTCATTTATTTCTGGTTCAAAATATGCTTTTAGCATTGCTACTATATCTTTATATGATTTAGTAGACGGATCATCAGGTGCACATAATTTTCTTAAAATTGAAAATGCCTCTGGACCGATATACGTAATAAACAATGGCACTTTTTTTTCTGACTTCACTTCATTTGCTATGAAAAACTGATTTAATCGCATTTCATACTCTACAAAATCATTACCCATTACAAATGGATCCATGTGCCCAATCATAGACGCCATTTTGGTTATTCTCACTTATTTTTCTTTTCCACTATTTTTACCATTTAACTTTACAATTTATAATCTCAAAAAAAAAAATTTTTTTTTTTTATTTTTTATTCACATATATTATAAATTATAATTTAAATTATTTCTTTTTTTGTTTATCCTCGTCGCCAATTTTCTGTGGTGTGGTATATTAAGATAAACTACAATTTATTGTTCCTGGTTGAACGTCTACTTTATTACTAAAAATAATCATCTGTCTCATTTGTTTCATTTATCAATTATTTCATTTCATTATTAAACTAGTACAATATTTCATCGTATTTCATATTTCAATCTACTACAATTTTTCATAACAGATATTTCTATTTATTACATATTTATAACTACATCACACTTAGAGCAAATTCATCATCGTTGAACACTTAGAAAATTTCCTGGACTTAGAAATTTTCTAAAGAAAACCGCTGAAAATCATCAATTCCCGTCGGCAAAGAAATTTTCTAAAGAAAACCGCTGAAAATCATCAATTCCCGTCGGCAATCTTCAGTCCGCATAACAATTTTTGAAACTTTGAAAATTCAAACAGTCATTGATTAATTGGTTCATCATCGTTATCTTCAGTATCCGTTCTTCAATCATCATAGTTTCTACAACGCCATCTATTCGTGTATTATTAGTATTTAAGAACGTATGCAAAATTTATAATTAAAGTAAATTTGATCTATTTCATTTGTATAACTTCATAATTTTGTCTCAATTGTAACATATTTTGTTAAAATTATTTGCATAATTATTTCCGGTTTAATTGAAATATTGTACATATACAAAATTTATAAATTAAAGTAAATTTTATATATTTCATAAATTAAAAATTTGTTTTGATTTGTAGTATATTTAATCAAAATTAATTGCATAACTATTTCCGGTCTAATTGAAATATTATTATAATTGAAAATATTGAATTTTTCATTTTGTATATATTGAATTAAATTTATTTGAAATTTAAATACATACTAATCTAAGTAAATTATAATTGTTTGTAATTTAGACTTAAGATATTGAATTGTTAGGCTTAAGAGAATTTTTTAATAAAAATTGAAAAACATTATCTTTTTATTTTATTAAAAAATTTGAACCGGCACCTTTTTTCTAATTAATGTTAAGAGCATGTTATCCTGAAATGAAAAATTAAAATTGAAAACTCACACAACGAAAATACCTAACAAATACATTCAAAAAATATTTTTATCGTTGTGTTAGTTTACTTTCTGTTATTTTTTTTTTTTCATTTACTTTACACTAACCTACTTTTATTTTGATTTGTAAATTTTGTGGGTATATGAAATGCGCAACCATAGACAAACAAGTAAACTAGATTTCTACTCTAGTATAAAATTATATACAATTCAAATTTTAACATTGGCCTCCAATCCCGCATGGTGGAATCAGTGGAATGACATTCTTACATACACATTTCAAAACTAGTATTCGGTGTGGAATGAATTTATACCGGCTATTTTAAGTATGTATAAACAAAAAAGGATGCAATATTAATTTCAAATTAGAAACAAATCCTATGTAAATATAATTCATGTATAGTAGGTATAAATAGATATAGAGTTTAACCAGACTTTCATTATTACACGCTTTAATGCATGCATATTATTATACTTCATGTTCATATAAAAGGATGTTTGGTTGCTTTTTTTGTTTTGATTTCATACAAATATGTACTCTTTTTTAAATAATTGTTAGATGTTAGATTGTGTTATATGTTTATTTGTGGTCATTTCCATACGAAGAAATTGATTATTTATATGGTCATATATATGTATAATAATACAATTCATGTATAGTATAGACAGATTTAGAGCTAAACCAATTTTATTATTACATACATGCTTTATTCATACTATATATTATTATACTTGATGTTCATATACAAAAAAAAGGATATTTGGTTGCCTTTTTTGTTGTTTTGACTTCATATCAAATACTCCTTTTTAAATAATTGTTAGATGTTAGATTGTATTATATATGGTTACATACATATTTTGTATACCTAGATTGTATTATAGGAATACATATTTCATATACATATACATATTTATTATGTACATATATACATATAATGAAGAATGTAGAAGCAGCACATTATTTGTAAGGTGCATACATATATAATGTTTTATCCTTTTAATATAAAAATATGCAGTTGATTTCACTTCATATACTCTTCTCAATTATATGTCACACTTGAAAGATAATTTCTCTAATGTTTTACAGGTAAAAATAACCACCAGCATGTTTTAAAATATGTTCTGTAAATTAAACCGATTAAATTTGCTGATTCTTCTCAGAAAAAAAGAAGAATAAAAATACTGCAACAATAAATTTTATGTTTTTTCGTCAATTTTGATTATTATGGTACCGATATCATTTTATTACTTTCTATTACTTCTTATTTTTTTTCCTGCTATCACTTTAATTTGACCGTAACGGCTAAAAAAATATAATTTATCTTCTATATATTATGATATTAAAAATTAAAACATTATAGCTATTTGCACCTTACAAATATTGCGCTGCTTCTATGTACATTATATTTATAAATATGTATATGTACAAAAGAAATCTACAATGAACATATACCTAATCAACTTCTTCATATGTAAATGTAACGATAATGATAATGTGTCCAATACCCTTATGTGTGATTATATATGTATAATAAATATATATGAACAAACATATACCTAATCAATTTCTTTATATGTAAATGTAACCATATAATACAATCTAACATCTAACAATTATTTAAAAAGGAGTATTTGACATGAAGTCAAAACCAAAGCATATCTATACAATAAGCAGTGTCACTCTCCACGTTTTTCCTTATCATTTTTTGACCTTCGTACCGTTATACAAATGGCCTTAGCGGAATTGCAAAAAGTAGATGGTAATTAGAAGACTGTTTATATGAAAGAAATAAAAAATTTAGTAATGATGACGTTTCTTGATTTTGGAAATGGAACATTATTAAAGGGTGTACAAATTAAAAATAACAAAAAGAATTCCTTTAATTTTTATTTTTTTATTTTTTTTTTTTTCTAAAATCGTTATAAATGCATGACACAAAATTTTATGCTTATTATCTAATCTGTTTACATTTTTATTAAAATAAACTGAAATGCTTTTCACAGACACGATGATCCCTTAAAATTTTTCCACCAATAAGCATTTATTAATATTTTGCAACCAAACGTTTTTCCTGACACGAAAAGAATCATAATAACAATGAAATTTAGTAATTTGCTAATATATTAATATATGTATTTCTATATAATTTTTAGCATATTTTTTAATATAAATCTATGTCTAAAACCGAAGACAGACCAAGAGTTTTATCTTTATAAAATCGATAATCTATAGATTAATTTTCCAGTCTGACAACTTCAGTTCTGAATGATCTATAGTTGTACAACTGAATTATATTAATCTAGTTCTGTAAACTTTATTTTGCTAACTCGATTAACAAAGAAGAAAATATAATTTGACAGTAAAATTATATATTAATTAAAAGAATTTATATTGACAAACAAGAAGTTTAGAGAAAAGAAAACTAGATTTATAGTCTGTCACATCATTTCTCGTTAACCTAGATTACCTCAATCTAGATTAATTTTGGTCTGTCTAGACACAAATTAACTCAATTTAGATTAATTTTTGGTCTGTCTAGACTATAAATCAGTGATGGTCGTTCACGTTTACTGAGAAAACAAGCGTAAGCAATATGTAAAGTGCAAACACAGGTAAGCAGATCTTTCAATGTTACTAACCTTGCAATGTTTTCTGGGAACTCAAAAAATTTTAATTCTGGATTATCAGCCTTTTTAATGTTGCACGCCAAACATTTCACATGATGTTTACCCATGTTAAATATATTACTTAGTTAAACTTATATTACATATATAAAAAAATTTATAAATTTGTTATCCTTTTTATGTAAAAATTTACCTAAACTACACGCAATTGAAATTTTATTAAAATTTTTTAAAAATCACCATCAAAAGTTGATTTCAAATTAAATATAAAAAAATTCAAAAATTCGGTATCCTTTTTATAAAAATTTACCTACACCACACACAATTGAAATTTTATTAAAATTTTTTAAAAATCACTATATCACTTATGTAAAATATACTGTATATGTAAATTCAAATTAAATATTAAAATTTTTACGACTGATAAGTTATAAAAAGATCACCTTGTACTTTTCTCGTTCAAAAAATAATATATAATGAAATTTCTTTCCGCTCGCTACTAAAAACACATTGTAAAAAAATGTAAACAAACCAGGCAGCTGTTAATTCATTTTTATAATTTCCCTATAGTTTATATGCGATGTCGATATGACCAATACATGGAAAAAATTGTTTCCGCTCGCCTTTAAAATTACGTTATGAAAAAATCTCATGTACAGTCACGTATTTTTTTTTACTTTTTATTGTGATCTATATTTGGTTCATTCTTTCATGTACCACTAAGGTATAAGACAATGTTTTTACTGTTTTTACTAATAGAAAATTTTTGTTAATATGTAATGGTGAGCATATACAATTTTTTTTTTTTTTTCTAAAAAAAAGAGTGACACTGCTTATTGTATAGATATGCTTTGGTCAAAACAACAAAAAAGGCAACCAAATATCCTTTTTTTTGTATATGAACATCAAGTATAATAATATATAATATGAATAAAGTATGTATGTAATAATAAAACTGGTTTAGCTCTAAATCTGTCTACACTATACATGAATTATATTTACATACGATTTGTTTCTAATTTGAAATTAATATTGTATCCTTTTTTGTTTATACATACTTAAAATAGCCGGTATAAATTCATTCCACACCGAATGTGTATGTTTTGAAATGTGTATGTTAGAATGTCATTCCACTGATTCCACCATGCGGGATTGGAGGCCAACATCAAAATCTGAAGTGTAAAAATAATTTTATACTAGAGTAGAAATCTAGTTTACTTGTTTGTCTATGGCGCAACTAATAAAAAAAATTTTTTTTTTCAATTCTTATATGATGTGGCAACCGTAGGCAGAAGAAGCAAAAAAAAATGTTGGAAAAAAAAAGAACATAACAAAACAATGCAAAGCAAACACAGTGTATAATCAATTGAAAGACATTATTATAGACTTATCTGCTATAGTGATTATGTACAATATGTGTTGTATGTATTGTGTATAATATGCATAATTATAACTAAGCTAGTTTTCTAGTTTTTTTTATGGTACAATATAAGCATTGCGTTATTATAGGGTTATATCAAAACCTCCGAAAGAATCTCTCTCTCTCTCTCTTAGAGAGAAGCCATGAAGTAGTCATCTGCATTAGTGTGAGTGTAGTCGGAAAAAATTATTAAATGTCATGTAAATTAGTAGGCGACTAGTGAATTTTGTTAATTTATTTTATTATTTTTTAAATAAAAAATTGGAAATTAAATTTAAGGTAAGTATTTTTATATTACTTAATTGTTAGTGAACAGATTAAAATAAAAAATTGTGAAAATATGTGAAATATTTAAAATAAAAACTAAAAATATTGTCTTAGAGGTTAAATTGTACATATATTTTCTTCTATATTATAAATATAGAATAGAATATATAAATAAAAAATATTATATTAATTTATAAATTGAAAAGTGAATTATTATTGATTCATTTTGTAAAAAGTGCATAAATGAAAGAGTGTTTAATAATATAATTATTTAATTGAATTTTTCTTAAAAATAATTTCAAAAAAAATCTTCAGGTTATGTAACAACTCTTGTTTATGGTACATACCTCATAAAGTAAAAAATAAAAATTATTGAATTAAAAAATCAACTTTTTCTGTTGATCTTTAATCCTTAAAATAATGGTCTTCTGACAAAGTTCTTATTCGTTTATTTATTTACATTTTTAGTGCAGTTGGTTCATGGTTGGACTTACTAATAAAAGGAATCAGGAAAGTGCAAGGATCTTCAGACCCGAAATGTTTGAAGATAAGTTCATTTTTATATAATTTATATAATTACTTTATTTTTATTGATTTTATATTTGCTTCATTTTCCTTTTTTCTTTCAGAAATTGGTGCAGTACTCTTTATAACAATTGTCCTAATCGGAACTGGATGGACATTTATCAAACACGATAAAAACAAGAAACTTTTCATGATTGTCATTCCTTTACAAGTAAATATTGAAAAAAAAAAATGAAAATGAAAGAATATTTAATTTCAAATTTTAATAAATATTTTATTTTTAATTCAGGTTCTTGCAAATGTTGCCGAAAGTGAAGAAGGTGATATAAAGCGAAGGCAATATAATAGAACAAAGCGTGATATATTTATTTTGGTTGATTTGGTGCAATACTATTTCCAGTTGTATGGTCAATACATTTACATGAAGCATCAGCAACTAATTAGGAAGCAGCAATAAATTAAGAAAATTGAAATTATTACATCCATTTTACATAATGATGGTTCGTTATATTTGTTTTACACGGATCATTGTTTATTTATTGAAAATAACTGCAGCATTTCAATATGCTTAGTTATATGAAATATTTAGAGAAATGGCAACATAGTATGTATTTTTCGTATTGATTAGTTATAAATTTCGACCAACAACAAAACATCAACATTTCACATTAGAAAATATGGATAATGATGATGAAGTTGCAGTTTCAACTGAAAATTTACATAAAACAAAAGTATTAAATCGTTTTTTAAAAAAATTTAAGACGAAGGACGTTTTTTTTTGTAAATATGTATACATACATACATATATTATGCAATAAATATAAAGAAATAATTCATATGTATATAAATATAAATAGAAAAGAAATAAAACAATTTTTACAATATTTAAATCTAATTTTTATTATTTTAACTATTTTTTTTCTTTTAATTACTTATGCTTATATAATTTAAATTCAAATTCTAGTAATCCAAGCAAAATAATTACATTCAAATTCAAAACTTACATTCAGATTCAATCAAAATAATTACAATCAAAATTTACATTCAAAATTCAAAACTATTCAAAACATACATACATTCAAAACAAAATAATAAATTTACATTTACATATATTCAGAAATATATTTTATTATTTAGGTATTTATTTTATTGCCAAAAACAAAACAAGAATTTGTATTTTTAATGCTTATACCAAATAAATAATATCAATAATAATAAAATAATAATATATTTTTTGACAGCTCAGACTAAGTAGTCAAGAAATGTAAACAAAAAAATTCCCGACTACTTAGGCCTTTGAATGTGTGTGTAAGAAAAATTTTTTCATGGCTTCTCTCTGTAAGAGAGAGAGATTCCGTCGGAGGTTTTGGTTATATAGTTTATTCGTCAATATTTACGGAATTGATAAAATAACAATAAAAATCTGACTATCTACAATCCTGTAAAAAAAAATAATATTACACAAGTTAAAAGACTATATATATGTATACATACAGTCATTCCACGTCATATGTTCATGCAATATACAATGTTCATTAGTACTCCAGCTCATCTATTTTATTCGCTAGTCGCAACGATAAAGCACTGTATTGTACAGATTGTTTTTTTTTGGAATACATATTCTACATCATAATAGCAGATATAATAAAACATAATTATATCTGACCTATCTACTATCCTTCAAACAAAATTATATTACCATACATATTACCGAGTTACAAACCTGTATTGATAATTTCTAAATGATATTTGAAATACAAGTTATAAACATTTGTGTATATAATTGCGTATATCATGTAATGAATATACTATACGAATATACATATATATTCATACAATATAAATATCATTAGGTTACTACTTACTCCAGTCTCCAGCTATTTCATTCTTAGGGCCGTATTCACCAACCACTCACAACTTATGACAGTCATAATCTAATTCACCGAACGTTCTTAAGAGTGCTCATAAGAACTTATGAGTGGTTGGAGGTACTCATAAGTGTTCTGTTAAATAGTATTTCTGAACTTTTTCGTAAATGATTTAGTGAAAAGAAATTAAATAAAAAAATTAGATAAAATTATTACTTTTATTGAACTCTGTTGATAATAGAAAACATTTTAATAAATAATGAATTTCAAGTACTTGGACTTATTTGATACCAGCAGCTCATCTTCAGATGAGACTTCTGAATCTGAAAATGAATTTTTAGAACTGCTAGGTACTCGAATCAAAGAAAAAAAAGTCAAAACTAAAATTGATTATTACAATTTGTGCGACGATGACGAATTTGAACGCCGTTTTAGACTTCCAAAATTTATGTTCAGTGAGCTTTTGAACAGAATAAAAATTGATATTCAAATTGAGGGTCACAGAAATAATCCAATTTGTCCACAAATTCAATTGCTCATTACATTAAGATACTATGCGACTGCCAGCTTTCAATCAGTGACAGCAGATCTATTTGGAGTATCTCAACCGACTATATGTCGCATAATATCTAGAGTGTCTAGAGCTATCGCTAGTTTAGGAAAAGATGAAATATAGAAATTCTATTTTATTTTATAATTATTTAAAAACAAAATAAATTATTATAAAAAATTATAATAAATAAATTATTATATTTTTATAATTATTATAAAAAACTTGAAAAACTTTGATACTTCAAATTCAAAATATGATGTGAAAATTAATGTTTTCTTTCTTTCTTTTATTAGTTTGACATTTCGAAAATTTTTCGAAAAAATGAAAATAGTACTGCCATATACATTTTTAGCTAGGTTAAGAGTGCTTGGTGAATAGCAAAATATTTTGCAGTTTTGTTATACTCATAAATTTATGAGAGATCTAAGAGTGGTTGGTGAATTTGGCCCTTAGTGCTTATTATACAAAATACAATATTGTACATCATAATAGCAGGTGTCTTCTTTGCAATGCTTTGCTATGTTGGTTATACCATGTTCTTTTTTTTGTTTGTTTTTTTATTTATTTTTTTTTCTTCTGTTTTCGGCGATCGTATTATAGTTTGTTAAAAATTAAAAGCGAATGGTATAATTGCGCAGTGAGTAATTTTGGTCGAATTTGCATTAGTATTGGTTACACTGAAAAAAATTCGTTATTTCATCTTGTATTTTTGATACAATAAAAATGTTTAATATGTATGATTTAAATTATAATTTGTTATTAAGAATTATTTTAAAAAAAAATATGTTATTTCTAGAACATTTGTAATTTTATTGTTTTTCTTCTCCAGACATTTAAAGATTTATTTTTTTAAGCTAACAAATTCACTTTGTTATCTACTTTTATATATAAGCATACATACGTCTGCGAATATAGACGGTAGAGCTATAAAATAACATTTTTTACAGGACATAATATATCATAATAAAGGATTATTTTTATAGAAATTGAAATCCTTACTATTTACTAAAAACGCAAAATTAAATAAATGTAATAAAATGGGCGTAGTATGTACACTTTATTATATTGCCGAATACAACAAAAAATAGTCATTATACAGGCCAACAGGTAGATAAAACCAAATTAAAACAAACTAAAGAGAAATATGCGGTTAAGTAGGCACAAAAATAAGCCTTTATATTTAAAAATATTTTTTAAATAAATAATTCATATTCTGTTCTAATTAAGAATAGGTGTGAAACAGAGGTTAGAAATAATTGTGTTTTTAATAAAATATTTTAAAACAAATTGAAATTCTAGTTTTCTTAATTTTAGCATGTTTTCAATTTCACCATCGGTTAAACAAACACTTCCTGAAATTTTCTAATAGTGTAGCATTTTACTCATCATTTTCTTTGCTTTCTATTGATTAATGCTACGACCATTTTCAAACAATTGGTATAATCGTCTAAATTATATTATACATACAGTGATGCCAGATCGTGGGAAAAATCCCTTTTCGAGGGAATTTTAGAGCCAAAAATTCGAAAAAGGGAAAAAGGGAAACTTTTAATAGGCTAGAACAAAAACGAGGGAAAAATCAAAATATGAAAAACAAAGATAAAATTTTGAAAATAATAAGATGTGCACCATTTTCTATATTAATTGATGAGAGCACCGACATAAGCAATGTTAAAAACTTGTGCGTATTGGTGCGATATTGTGATGAAAATCTTGAAATTCATACTAAATTGCTGAGACTTTTATCAATAAATGCAGCTGATTGTTCAGCAGAAATATTATATAGTCAGTTTAAAGATTTTTTGATAAAAAATTGTTTTCCTATAAAAAATATTACTCCATGGCAAGTGATAATGCCTCAGTAATGATAGGAGAAAACAATTCATTTTTATCTAGACTTCAAAAAGATGTTCCTGGTGTAATCAGTTTTCCTTGTATTTGTCATTCATCTGCACTTGTTGCTAGTGCAGCAAGCAGTGTTTTACCACCGATATGTGAGCTGTTAATGACAAAAATTTTCACATATCTTGCTGAAAGCCCAAAAGCAAATGCAATTTTACATGAAATGCAAGAATATTTCAATATACAAGAACGAAATATTCTTTATTGTATTATTTGTTGTATTTTTGTTTTTTGTAATAAAAGTATCAAAATAAGAAATTTAACTAGTTTTCTTAGAGAGGGAAAAAAAGAGAATTTTTGTGACTGTCGTGGGAAAATGAGGGTAAAATAGAAGACAGTTGAGGGAATTCCAAGGCCTAGGACCTGGCAACACTGAATCGTCTAAAAAAGCATTTTTAATGTGAGTGTTCTATTTTTAATTTCTCAGTCAGTCATCAACCACGGTGTTTGGCGGTTGAGGTGGATAAAAAATGTAATGCGCGCGAGTTAGATATAGATCTAACACCCCACATATAAAAAATATGAGTTTTAGGAAAATAATGGAAAAATACCGGCAAACAGAATAATTATAATTTCCCATACAAACTGTCTATGTAGCAAAAAACAGAAACGGTATTTTTCCACAATTCTCAAAACCAAAAAAAAAAAGAAATAACGTAAAAGTAATATATGCACAAATACATATTAGCATTATAATATAATACATAATACTTTAAAAATAATTCAGTAATCACTTTCATTATATATTATATATTAAGTAAATGTAATGTAATACGATAGCCAAAAATATTCTTCGTGAGAAAGAATAGAAAAATTATAAAAATTGTTAAATAATTATTTTTCGTGAGAAAATATAAAAATTATAAAATGCTAAATCAAGTATTTTAATTTTTGTAAAATTTAGTTAAGTATTTTTTCAGTTAGTATAAATTTAAACTTTATACCGAACGGACATATTCTTTTTAAAATAAAGTTGATTATTTAAAAATAATTTAACTTGTTTTATTTAAAATTTATTTTTTTTTATCTCTAAAGAGTAATAGTGATTTAACTCGCGGGGATATGCGTCTTTTCATTATTTTTTTTTTCTTTTTGTTTTGAGAATAAAATGAGAGGAATACACAAACACAATGTTACATTTTGTGTAAACATATTATTTTATTCTCAACATGCGCAGTCCATTCGCTTTTAATTTTTAACAAACTATACAGCTGTTGGAAGCATTTTTTTTGTTGTTTATTGAATATGTACCACTCACACATATATAATATTTTTATTCATATAAAATGAATAAACGTATCGGTGAAAAATTGATATATTTAGACCCCAAAGTTATGCAAAATATTTTTATTATCTATGACAAAATTTTCAGAAGGATAAATTCAGTCTTACTCTAGAACACATTGGAATAAGATCGAAAATAAACATACAAATAAATATAATTGTAATATTGGCGCCCAACGCGGGGCAGAAAATATATAAATAAAATAATTTAAAGGCATATCAATCGTCGTTTGTCTTATAACTTGTGTATGCACACAACATCCAATCGCTATACAAATATCGCTACATGCATATTGCAAGGCATTGATTTGTTTGTGCTAGATGTACTTGTTTCTTACGAACTAACTAATAATTTTCACGATAACTATCGCTATATACAGTATACAGTGGCATAGTATTGTCTGAAAATTGTTTCGGTTTTAGTTATTTTAAATTGCGTATACACAACATCCATTCGCTGTACAAATATCGCTATATGTATATTGCAAGGCATTGATTTATTTGTGCTATACTTGTTTTTACGAATTTACTAATAATTTTCACGATAACTATCGCTATATACAGTGGCATAGTATTGTCTGAAAATTGTTTCGGTTTCAGTTATTTTAAATTGCGTATACACAACAACCGATCGCTATCGCAATATACATATTGCATTTGCAAAGCATTGATTCATTGTGTTATACCACCTACAACTTAAGAATCTTTTCATACGACAACTATCGCTAATATTGGCATAGTAATAGTCTGTGAAATTTTCAATTAATTTGCTCATAGCTTGCATACGATAAACATACGCTATATTGTGGCTGTGTATTGTCTGTGTAAACATACAACAACATACTTTTATTATCGCGCAAGTTACATATGTTGTAGTAAAAGAAAAAGAAAATCCAACGGAAATTTTAAAATTAGCAGAAAAACAAAATATGACACCAAAACCTATGTCGTGGTAAAATATTTTTTTGTATTTCGTAATGAGAATATTTCAACTTTTCCGTTCCCATGAAAATTGCTGATAAAGCACAAAAATTATTATTATTTTTGATAATTAAGTAAAAAGATAGAGTGAAGAAATAACATTGTAAAAGAGGCAGTTAATTTTTCATAATCGGTCTTAATTTTTCATAATCAACATAATCGGTCTTAAGTTGTGTATCAGACAAATTATTATATTATAAATATTGTATTACTTATTGTATTTGAGTTCTAGTGAATAAATATAATACTGAAACTGATTAAATACATAGTGTTTTAATTCATTTTAAATAAAAAAAAATGAACAATTAAATTATTTTTTTTATGTATCTTAAATACATAAATATTTAAGTGGCGCAGTCGGTAGGATCCTGTTCAGAAGAATTAGGATCCAGTGATACGAAACAACAACAACAACAAACAAAAAAAAAAAAAGGAAAATATATATATAATATATAATAAACGAATAAATCGCTAAAAAAAAAAAAACTGTTAACAATCAACTAATTTTTTTTAATAGTGTATTTAGTAAAATATAAATGTTATATATATGTAATATATATACATAATACAAAATATATAATTGTTGAAAATAAAATAATAATTATTGTCTGAGTTCCGGAAAAGTGGAAAACGAAGCAATTTAAAGCAAAATTTAGTAAATTGCGAAGAAACAGAACAATCTGGAAAGAAATACAAACCGCCAGAAAATATTTGATAAAAATAGAAATATGGCACAAGCACAACCAAATATGATCGAACAATGTTTAGCTGCATTAACTGACATTTTAAGTAGGCAAAATCAACCCCAATCAGTACGAAGTCGAATAGAAAAGGAAATACGATATTTACCTACATTTGAAGGACGACCCGGCACATTACCAGCGTTTATAACATCAGTAGAAAGAGCTTTAGAAGATTATGGAGATCAACGTAATATAGTGTACAGTGTAATCTATAATGAAAAAATAACAGGACCAGCAAAGAACTACCTGGAAACCACAACTCCAACTTCTTGGGAAGAGTGCAAAAGAAAATTAAAACTTCAGTACAAGCCAACAAAGGACAATGGACGAATTGAACAGGATATTAATAATTTAAGAGTAAGTACAATCTCCGAATTATTAGAAAAAATAAAATTAATTATAGACGATATTTGTGAATGTTCATTATTTAGTGAAAATAAAAATGAAATTTTAAATAGTTTAAGCAGTGTGTTAATTTTGAAAATAAAAGAATTAACTGCTGGGGCCTTAGCCGCAGAAATTTTCAACAAATATAGTTTAGAAGAAATTAGAGGTATCATTAGTAAATACATAGGTCAAGATCACTATAATTTGAAGGTCATGAAAACAAATAATTTTGTAAAAGAAAAACACAATGACAAACACAAACATATACCGAGACAACAACAAAATTACTATAGACAATTCAACAGTTCCACACAGATACGACATAACAATTTTCACAACAATTCTTCCAGACAATACCGACAAAACTTTTCGAATAATAACCATAATAATAGAAGTGAACAGTTTAGAAATCAGTATTATAACAGAAATCAAAATCAAGTTCAACCCATGGATGTAGACAACTTAAGTACTAAAAATGAAGTGAATCAATTGAGTGAATCCGATTTTTTTATAAATTAGCCTCGGATACTCAAAGAAAAATCTACGTTACATTAACCATACAAAATGAAAAATTAGTAGCTATGATCGATACTGGATCGACCATTAGTTTATTAAATTCCAATAAAGTAACAAATAAAATATATGATAAAATTTTAGGTGACAATAATATTAAACTTAATACAATTGAAGGACAAGTAAAAATGTATACAGAAATTGTTAAAACCGTGTGCCCTGAAGAATTTAAACTAGCTTCAAATGCCAGAATGAAATGGGTTAAAATAGGTCTAGAAAAACCATATGATCTTTTAATAGGTATGGATTTTATTGAAAACAATGTAAAAGTTGTAAATATGGAAAAGAAAGAAATAGTTCTTAAAAATGAAATTAAAATTCCTTTTTTTAACAAAAGTATAGAAGAAGAAATAAATATGCTTGAAGAAAGTGAAATATCAAATATTAAACTAGATCATTTACCTGAAAACGAAAAAACTGCAATTTCACAACTATTAAATAGATATCAAAAGTTATTTTTCAAAGAGGGAGATATTCTTACAAACACAACTAGCATAGTCCATGAAATAAGAACCACCACAAATGAGCAGATAAATTCTAAATTGTACAGATATCCACCTAAGCACGAGGAGGAAGTCAGAAAGCAAATGAAAGAGATGGAGGCTCAGGGAATAATACGAAAAAGTAATAGTAGGTATAGTTCTCCGATAATAGTCATACCAAAAAAGAAAGACAATTCAGGCAAGCAAAAGTTTAGAATTGTAGTAGATTATAGAAAATTAAATCAAGTTACCATTGACGATAAATACCCAATACCAAATATCGATGGTATACTTGATAAATTAGGAAAGGCACAATATTTTAGTTCTTTAGATTTGGCAAAAGGGTATCACCAGATATTAGTAAGAGAGCAAGATATAGAAAAGACGGCATTTGTAACCCCGTCTGGATTATATGAGTATGTCAGGATGCCATTCGGGCTCAAGAATGCTCCTGCTACTTTTCAACGTCTGATAAATGAAATATTAAGGGATTACATCAACAAGATATGTGTTGTATACCTAGACGATATCTTGATTTTTTCGACTACCTTGGAAGAACATTTAATCTCATTAGAAAAAGTCTTTAAAAAATTAATTGAACACAACCTGAAAATACAGGCAGATAAGTGTAGTTTTATGAAGAAAGAGACAGAGTTCTTGGGTCATTTGTTAACACAGGATGGTATTAAACCTAATCCGAATAAGGTGGAAGATATAAAACGAGTCGAATTACCAAAAACTGATAAACAACTTAAAAGTTTCTTGGGTATGACGAGATTTTATCGTAAATTCATCAAAGATTATGCTAAAATAGCACAACCCTTGATAAAATATTTGAGAAAAAATATGAAAATAAATGTTAACGATCCCCAATATGTAGAAGCTTTTGAAAAATTAAAACTAATGATCGCAGCACATCCTATTCTAAAATTTCCGGACTATGAAAAACAATTTGTCATAACTACAGATGCTAGCGAATATGCTATTGGCGCCGTTCTTTCACAAGACGGTCAACCAGTATGTTATGTATCGCGAACATTAAACAATCATGAACGAAATTATAGTGTAACAGACAAAGAATTTCTCGCTATAGTTTACTCAGTAAACTATTTCCGACCATACATATATGGGAGAAAGTTCAAAATTGTCACTGACCATGCACCAATTAAATATCTTAATTCTAAATATAAAGGTAAAGAGTTTTCACAGCGAAATCAAAGATGGATTTTAAAATTGCAAGAATATAGTTTCGACATAGAATATTTACAGGGTAAAGAGAATAAGGTAGCTGATTTTCTCAGCCGAATAGACAACAGTCCTCCTATAAATTCTGATAACCACAGTGAATCCAATATGGACCTGTCGGATGCAAACCATTCAGTAGAAGAACAGTTACTTGATCACATAATAATAAGAGAAGAAATCGTAAACAAATACAAAACTCAAATTATACTGACCCATAGTCCTACTGACGAAATAGAAACAATACACAATCGACGAATAATACAAATTAATCCACAAAATGATAAAGAACTCATAAAAGATATTTTAAAAAGATACATACAAACAGGACGTATAGGCATTTATTCAGAAGTAGACGACAGAAATTACAATAAAGTACAGCAATGTATTATAGAGTTATTCTCAAATAATAAAACAATAAAGTTTATAAAAACCACGAAAAGAGCACAAGAAATTAGGACAGAAGAAGAATGCCATAAGCAAATTTCACTGTACCATACTAGAGAGTCATTACACAGCGGCATAAATGAAACTTATCAAACTCTAAAACATAAGATCTATTATCCCAAATTAGTAGAACATATACAGTTAATAATAAATAATTGCTCAAAATGTAAAGAAATGAAGTACGACAGAAACCCTATAAAACCTAAACTTAATATCACTGAAACACCAAATAGTAAAAATGAAATCATTCATCTAGATGTTTTTCATTACAAGAAACAAACTTTTGTTGTTATAATAGATAAATTAACAAAATTTGCCATATCGTATTTAATAAATGATAGAAATTGGACGAAGAAAATTGCAACAATTGAAGGATACATCTCTGTTTTTGGAAAACCAAAGAAAATTATCATGGATAATGAATTCAAGTCAGAACAAATGAAAAGATATTTACAGGAAAATAACATCGAAGTACATTGGACTAAACCTAATAACCACACTGGCAACGCCGATGTCGAAAGGTTACATTCTACTATAATTGAAAGAATGCAGGCTATAGATGAAGACATAACTGTTGAACAAAAAATCTATAAGGTTATAGGGAATTACAATAATCGATATCATTCAACAATAGAAATGACACCAATGCAAGCAAATAATTTAAGTGATATGACGCCAATAATTCATAGAGTAAAAAGAAAGAAAGCAAAATACATTCAGAAAATAAATGACAATAGAGAAGAGTATGTAGAAAAAAGAAGGGAAGGGTACATAAAAAACTATTGGAGAGTCAGGCACAAGGACGCTCCGTACTATAGAAAATATAAGTTAGATAATGTCCATGTCTCTAATATTAAAAGACCTTATAAATTTTCAGGCATCCATAATAATGATGTTACTAATGATGATGACCAGTGCAGTGCAAGGGTTATTGCAAGTACATCAAATAACGGAAAATAATGGTTATATCAAGATACGAATAAAAGATGTAGAGATAGCTAATAATACAGATATAATATTACATATGATTGATCCAAATGAAATAGCACAGATTTTAGAACAATTAGCTGAGAATATAAAATACTTAAATAATAATGATAGGAAAAGACTAGATAACGAAATAAATATAATGAAAAGTAAGCTTAGAACAATACAAAGCCCAAGCCGACAAAAGAGAGGGTTAATAAATATTGTAGGTAAAGCATCTAAATGGTTATTCGGAACTATGGACAACGATGACAGAGACGACATATTAGAACACTTAAAAAACATAGACGAAAACAATCATAACATTATACAGAACATAAACGGACAAATAAAAATTAACGATCATTTTAATAAAACATTTTTATATTTGAAAGAATTGATAGAAAACGATAGAAAAATAATACTACAATCCATTGATAAATCAAATATACATATAAAAGATATAACAGATAAAATTACGTTTTTAGATCAAGAATCAAAATTGAATTATTTAAAAAACAAAATTGACCAAATACTTGATAATATAGTATCTACAAAAAACAATATTATACACCCTAGTATGTTAACATCAAAAGAGCTAGTTTTATACAAAATAGATATACATAAATTGAAACTTTTAAGAGCAGGTGTAATGAAATATCAAAATAATTTGTTAGTTTTTGCCATAAAAATTCCTAAAGATTATATTATAACTGAAATGCAAATAATTAAAGCAGTACCAAATAAAAATAAATTAGAAATTAATGCAAAAGATGAATTTGTAGTTGAAATAGATAATAAGACATATTGTTATGAAGAAACTAAAAGTTTAAATGACTTAAAATTAAGTACACATTGTACAATAGAAAAGAAATGTTCATTCAAATATAATAACTTAACGAGTATAGAAGAAATAGATGAAGAAATCATTATTTTAAAAAACATGTATAATAATAGTTTAATACAAAATTGCGACAAAAGAAAGTATAATTTAACTGGAAATTTCATGATTAACTTTAACAATTGTAGTATACAAATAAAACATAAGAAATTCTATAACAATAAAATAAAAGTTTTAGATAAGTATTTTTATCAATCAGAAAATATAGAAATTATAAAGGAAGATAAAATTGATTTAAGAAAAATTAAAATAGATAGTGAGAAAAACATTCATGAAATAAAAGAATTAAAATATCAAAAGCATATAATGTATGGCACAAACATTAGCATAACTAGCATAGCGGTCATAATTGTAATTAGTCTAGTATTATATTTGTATTGCAAAAAAAGGAACGGAAAAATTGAAATAACAAATAACATGAAGCCGGAGTCTTCTGACTTAAACCGAGGAGGAGTTACATATGTTGTAGTAAAAGAAAAAGAAAATCCAACGGAAATTTTAAAATTAGCAGAAAAACAAAATATGACACCAAAACCTATGTCGTGGTAAAATATTTTTTTTGTATTTCGTAATGAGAATATTTCAACTTTTCCGTTCCCATGAAAATTGCTGATAAAGCACAAAAATTATTATTATTTTTGATAATTAAGTAAAAAGATAGAGTGAAGAAATAACATTGTAAAAGAGGCAGTTAATTTTTGGCAGTGATAGAGAGAAGAACGGTATAAAAAACATAATCGGTCTTAAGTTGTGTATTAGACAAATTATTATATTATAAATATTGTATTACTTATTGTATTTGAGTTCTAGTGAATAAATATAATACTGAAACTGATTAAATACATAGTGTTTTAATTCATTTTAAATAAAAAAAAATGAACAATTAAATTATTTTTTTTATGTATCTTAAATACATAAATATTTAAGTCGCATACGTTTGATTGCCGTTAAATTTCAAAATTAAATTACCAACAAGAAGAAGTCCTCGCATAAATCCAGCTATGGCCATACAAATGACCGAAGAGCAGCTGACATCATTAATCCAAGCTGTTAAGAACGATTCCCAGCATACAGGCAACCAGAAAGGAAACTTCTGTAACTGCACAGCAAGATTCAATGGAACACGTGACTTCAACATTGTTGATGAATTCATAAACAAAGTCAACATATACAAAACGATTGAAAGAATCTCAGATCAGGACGCAATCAATGGTCTACCACTGATACTTACAGATACAGCTGCATTATGGTGGCAGGGTGTAAAGCAAGGAGTTACAGTATGGAATGACGCCGTCGCACTATTAAGAGCTGCATTTGCCCCAGCCAAGGCTCATTATCAAGTCTACACAGAACTATTTTCAGAAGCACAAGATACGAGTACAACTACTGATGACTTCATATGTAGAAAACGCGCCATACTAGCACAACTTCCAGAGAATAGACATGATGAAACAACACAAATTGATTTAGTTTAAGGTCTGCTAAATTTAAAGATACTAGAAAAATTACAAAGACCAGCGATTAAAACATTTAACATCGGAAAA
This sequence comes from Villa cingulata, assembly GCA_951394055.1. NCBI lineage: Eukaryota > Metazoa > Arthropoda > Insecta > Diptera > Bombyliidae > Villa > Villa cingulata. Next base: position 23,504,698 of record OX596019.1, on the reverse strand, counting down.
TAATCGAAAAATAAAATCGGTCCTTCGCAAGACCACAAAAAAATAACAAAGAGTAAAATTAATAAAAATAAATACATACATATCTGTTTTTTTAATCATTTTCATTATTTGATGTGTTATTGTTTGTTTTTTTTCATTATTTTAACAAAAAATAACTGGTTATGTATAAAAAACATGCACTTTGTTGCATACATTTGTCCATAGTTTCTTAGTGGGGTGACATATGAGAATGTAAGTGGTATCATTTTAAAGAGGACAAAATTATCTTTCATTTGACGTCATAATTTACCTATGTTAACCTTCAACTTTTAGAGATATATCAATATCAAAGAAGTTTGAAAATCGTTTTTTTTAAAACATGAAATTTTGACTTAGAGTCCTTATAGCTCAGGAACCACTTATTATTGGACAAAATATATTTCGTTAGAAAGAGGAGAAAGTTTTTCTTTAAAATGCAATATCTTTTGTTATCCTGCATTACTCCAAAAAAGAAATATTTTGTGAAACACAGCGAATTTTTTGAAAATATTTAACGGTACTTTTCTCAGAAACATCAAATTTCCGCCAACAAGGACATATGACACATTAAAGAGGACATTCCAAAGTATCGTCCTGAAAATGTCCTGTTTCGATATCACGAGCTAGCGATTCGGAAGTTTCCCCAAACATTTAGTTATTTTAGAAAAAGTGTTTGAAATTTTATCAATTAATAATTTGGAATTAAGATGGGACAAATGTCATTTTCAAAAAACAAAAATTTGCTATTTAGGCTATGAGATAACTTTAGAAGGTATTCGTCCTGACCCAAAAAATTTGGAAAGTGTTACTAAATTCCCTATTCCAAAAAACACAAAAGAAGTCCACAGTTTCTTAGGATTATGTAGTTATTTTAGAAAATTCGTACCGAATTTTTCTCTCATAGCAAAACCACTATATGATCTCATTAAAAAGAATGTTGTTTTTGATTTTTCAAATGAACATTTGATATGTTTCGAAAAACTTAAATCATTATTAGTTTCGATGCCAATACTCGCAGTGTATTCACCACAAGATCCAACGGAACTTCATTGTGATGCAAGTTCATCGGGTTTTGGGGCAATTCTTTTACAACAAAAGTTAGATGGAAAGATGCCGTATTCTATTTTAGCAAACGAACATCAATTCAAGAAGCTAAATATTCCAGTTTTGAATTAGAACTTTTATCTATCATATATGCATTACAACGATTTAGAGTTTATCTTCAAGGAATTCCTATTACTATTGTCACAAATTGTAATGCGATAACATTAGCCTTAAAGAAAAAAGATATTAACCCGCTTATTGCCAGATGAGCATTATTTCTCGAAAATTTCAATTATAAAATTTTACATAAAAGTAATGTTAATATGCGACATGTTGATGTTCTTAGCAGGATGCAAAATATTTTAATTTTAGAAGAAAATACCTTAGAACAAAGTTTGGCATTACATCAATATCAAGATAAAGAAATTGAAAAGATTCGGTGTGAATTGGAAAGGTCAGAAAGTCCGTGGTTTGAATTACGAATGGGTTAGTTTATCGGAAAATGAAAGACAAGATTTTGTTTTATGTTCCTTCAAATATGACAAATTCTATCATAAGAGCAAATCATGATCAAATGGGTCATTTTAGTGTTGATAAAACAGCTGAGTTAATTTTACGAACATATTGGTTTCCTGAAATGAGAAAAAGAATAAAGAATTACATATCCAACTGTTTGAAATGCATTACTTATCAACCAGATAGTGATAAAAATGAAGGTGTACTACAGAGTTTACCTAAAGGTGAAATTCCATTCCAAACTATACATATTGACCATTATGGTTCTTTAGGTCGGTCAAAACGTGGAAATAAATTTATATTGGTGGTAGTTGATGGATTTAGTCGTTTTGTCAAACTTTATCCTGTAAAAAAAACGGATACTAAGGAGATGATCAAATGTCTTGCTGAGTATTTCAACTACTTTAGTCGTCCACATCGTATTGTTCCGGATCGCGCAAGTTGCTTTACGTCAGGTGAATTTCGAAAAATTTGTGAAGATAACAATATTTTTCATATTTTAGTTGCAACTGCTTCACCACAATCTAACGGTGCCGTTGAAAGAGTTAATCGCGTCCTAAATCCAGTAATATCAAAGTTGATTGATCATAACACGAATGCTGAATGGGATATGGTCTTGAATGAGAATTTGTAATAAATAATACGAAGAGTCGGTCGGTTAAAGAATCACTAGCAAAATTTTATTTGGCGTGGAACAAAAAAATAAATTGAATGATCCTTTAAAGGAGTGGTTTGAAAGTCATGTGTTCGAAATAAAAGACTCGGATTTAGATAAAATACGGAAAAATGCTATCGAAAATAATGCCAAAACGCAAGCAGACAATGAAAAACGGTATAATTTGAGGCATAAAAAGCCTAAGAGGTTTGAAATAGGAAATTCGTACATGATTAAGAATGTAGACACGTCTATAGGTTCAAGTAAAAAGTTTATTCCTAAATTTAGAGGTCCATTTGTAGTAAAAGAAATTTAAAAAAAAGATAGATATGTAATAACTGATCCTAATGGATATCAAAATTCTCAACGTCCTTTCGCAGAAGTATAACTTTTTTATTTGACTTTTCAAATACTACGTGGGTTGATAAGTTTCCTGTATTCATAGTAAAGCACGTAAATTTTCACAATTTTTTTATTTAATTTTCTACATAATCTCCTTTTAGCTCTACACACTTATTCCAACGTTTCTCCAACAATTCTATCCCTTCCCTATATCACACTTTGTCTAACCCTTCAAAAAATGCGTTTGTTTCGGTTATGACGTCACTATCCGATGAAAATCTCTTTCCCCGTAACCATTTTTTCAACTCTGGAAACAAAAAGTAATCACTGGGAGCCAAATCTGGAGAATAAGGAGGATGTGGAAGCAGTTCGTATTTTAATTCATGAAATTTGGCCATCGCAATTGTTGACGTGTGAGCTGGGGCATTGTTCTGAAGAAAGAGGATTTTTTTCCTCGACAAATGTGGTCGTTTTTTTAAAATTTCTTCATTTAATTTGTCTAACAATATGCAGTAATACTCACCAGTGATCACTTTTCCTTTTTCCAAATAATCAATGAATATTGTCCCATGTGTATCCCAAAATGTAGTGGCCATGACTTTCCCAGCCGTCTGTTGAGTTTTGGGTCGCTTTGGTCGGCTTTCACCTGGTTCCATCCATTCTGCAAATTGTTTATTTGATTCAGGTGTATAATGATGAATCCATGTTTCGTCAACAGTTATTATTCGACGAAAAAAATCCGCCTTATTGCCTGTCAACATTTCCAAACATTGCTGTGAAGTGGTCACACGTCTGCGTTTTTGGTCGATTGTTAGCAATCGCGGCACCCATTTTGCTACAAGTTTCTTCATATGCAAATGTTCATGCAAGATATTAATAACACGTTCTTTTGACATGTTGACGATGTTCACAATCTCATTCACTTTCACTTTTCTATCACTCAACACAATATCATGGATTTTTTCGATATTTTCTGGTATTGTTACCTCTTTTGGCCTTCCACCGCGTTCATTATCATAAACACTTGTACGTCCACGTTTAAATTCACTGACCCAAAAACGAACAGTCTCATATGATGGTGCAACTCACCCAAAGTTTCGTCCATGTCTTTTTTAATATCGGTTGCTGATAAGTCTTTCAAATGGAGATAATGTATCACACTACGAACTTGAACTTTATCCATTTTATAAAAAATGCTAAACACACGTAATTCAATTGCTTGTAAAATATAAATTAATTGACAGATAGGTTTGAAAATAAAAATGGCGTCTCATAAAAGATCATAATTTCTAAAAAAAAATACTCCTAACTCATCGAAGTGTCATCTACATGTTAATACAGGAAACTTATCAACCCACGTAGTACATAAAAAAAATATAAAATATTAAAAACACCTTTTTGTTTCTTATATCACAGACAATATACAGATGTTTCTCTACATATATTCAAATATGTAACAAAATAATATTCATATGGACCTATTGTTAGGTCCAGATTCGAGTCTTGGATATATTTAAATTCAAAATATACGTTAATATTCGATTGTTCTTGCATTCGATAAAAGTTTTAAAATATGGTTCATAAAATTATATACGCATACATATAAACAATCTGATTTGAGTGTGTTTGGGTTTATTCGTATATTTACATAATAGAAAATATACGATTTATTTGTTGCAATTTGGCAGTATATATAATATCATAAACATTTCTATATGTATATGATAATATTATTGCTGATGGTATGCTACCATAGTACATGTTGTCTTGCAGGTATCATTTAGTCCTATGTATGTATAAACACAGATAAGGATTATACTATACTTATGGGGTATATATAACAATAATATTGGACATTGAACCCTATTAAATGTTTGCATTACATTAAATTTTGAAGGAATATGTATCGCTAGTTATTCTTTCATTTTTTTCCTTTTTTTGTGTGAAAAAAAATATATACCTGCACTGGTTTTTGTATACATGTACATATACACTAGTTTTTGTATACATTGTATATTTTGTATGCGTCACGTATATGTATAGACCACAGTAAGAATAGTACACCATAATGATTTATAATGATGCGTATGTGTATAACAAGTTGTATACATAAAATACCCGTTAATAAACATGTTTATTGTTTGTGATATATTGTACCATACAGAAGGAAATATAAAAATTATCACTGCACAGCACAGGCCAGTGTAAATGCTTATAATGTTAGAGGTATTCACGAAATGTTGTAAGAGTGTAAAAAGTGTGAATATACACCAAAATCTTACACATTACACTATATCGTGAACGAAAACTTTGTATTGAAATCAAGCAAATTATGTCAGCTAAAATATTATAAAAATAATCAAATTATTTTAGCATTTAATGTCAGAATGGCATATACAATAGTAAGCAATAGTAATATACAAAATGGGTTTCAGCAGTGTAAATTTTTACAAGCAGTGTAGGTAAAAATTACATTGAAGATGTTTACAATAGGTGTAGGATTGTACGTTTACACCGTTTACAATGATACAAGACCAAACCGTGAATACCCTTATTATTTGTTTGTTTTTAAAAAATAATATTCTAAATGCTCAAGTCAAAAATTGTTCAAAAATTATAACAAATCCTGAAATAATTTTTCTATCCATGTACAATAGTGTACATACTAAATACACACTGCACATATATATGTAATTGTGTGTCAAGATAGTGGCATAGCAAAAGCAACATCAAAAAGAAAAAAAATGATGAAAGAAATAAACCTGCGAAGTATTCGTATAGCAGCACCACAAATAATATATATATATATGTATGTATGTATTATATTCTCTGCGATAGCAGGTAGATTGAAATGTACAAAAACAAATTTACTCTGGCTATTGCAAATACGTTTGCGTATAATTCTTAAAGCACAGGGCACAGGCAAAGCAGACATTCGACACTACTACATATAATGTCAAATGTTAAAATATGTGCGTTAATGCGTATGTAAATACACTGATAAATTCAATACAGTACCAAATTTATATTGTTTCCTGGTGAATGGGTGCTATGTATGTGCTATACGCTTTGTTAGTTGTACTGGTTGTACAAACTTATGAACATATGTATTAAATGTGTAAAAATGAATATGTATTGTACTACATATTAACAACATTCATTTAAAGTTTGTTTCAAGTTCAAAGTTTGGTATTATTTGAATATTATTTTTATGGATTCAAAACTAAACTAAATTGAAGCATTTTGATTTATGTAAAGTAGATTGGGACACACGATTTTTTCATTTTATATGATGACATATTTTTGGTTTCATTGGGACGTCTGTATATTGTCTGTGCTTATATTCAACTTTATTTATTATACCACAGACAAATATATTATTAGACATATATATTTGTCTGTGATTATACTAAGCTTACACACTTGTTCAGTTAATTACTTCTGTACACGATGGTTTTTAGAAATAGACTAACTTAAAAGTTTTACATTATTTTCTTAATTTACTTATATTTTAATAATGCTGACTACGAAAATTTTATGGGAATTCGCTAAATGTTCTAAAACGTGAGTAAATATGTATTTTGTGAGTTGCATTTTTGAATTTCCTGTGGCGGTGTTTTATTACAGAATTAATTTTTTATGCGAACGGTAGATTAGTTAAAGACGTAACCTATATGCATCTACTAATTTAAGAAATTATGTAAATAATGATTCGTAAGAAATAAAAACAAAAAAAAAATTTTTTTATTCATTATATTATTTTGTAAAAGATATCGTAAGTCGAGGTCGACTTAATTGTCAGGTTGGCCGAATTTTAGGTATTTTAAATTTTAACATAGTAATGTGTTACTAAATTTTAACATAGTAACAGAGGAGAAAATAATGTTTCAGAGTTATGTATTAGAGTAAGTTAGTTTTAGTTTGGATTTTGTCAAGTTAGCTGTTAAATAAAGAATCTTATGAAATATTAAATATCATTTTTTGTTGTTTCTTTTAAATAATTTTTTTGGTTACTAATACAATTATCAGAAGTGGGATTTCCTACAATTATCAGAAGTGGGATTTCCTACAATATATAATATATCTACAGACTTTATTTATAAAATGTAAAATTGAATCTATAATGGCGTATGAATAATCAAATTAACACACACCCACATCTTGAATGCAATGATTGTAATGAATAATAATTTTATATTGTATTTGCTCGTTCACCAATTACCATTGTCAATGAATGCTCTACCTCACAAAATCAATACTTCCATAAAGAAATGATCATTGTATACTACTAAAATATAAAATATAAATTTAAATTGTATTTGCTCGTACAACAATTTCGAAAGAAAGAGAAACATAGCAGTCAAACAGCCGAATAAAAATTATATAAAAATATGATATACAGCTACGGCCAAAGAATTAGAAACACTATAAGGTAGTAAACACAACGAGATTGTTTTTATAAATAATGAATAAATATCCGTCCAAATTTTTGTACGCGTACTTATTGTTCTATGACCTAAATAAATATGAAATGGAAAGACCAGTCTTTTGTTATTTAAAAAAGAGGTACAAAAAATTTCAAAAAATTGTAAAATGTTCAAAGGACAACGAATAAGAAACATTTGGTTATCCATTCTCAGTTTGCTTGTGAATGTGTTTAAACCGAACATGAATTTAATTTTGTTTTAATTGAATTTAATTTTGAGTAATATTTTGTGAAAAAAGGAAAAATAAAAACAAATTTAAAATGGGAAAATCCAAAAGTTGTACCCCGGAAATCCGAAGAATAATAGTGCAAATAAAAACCGAAGGAATGTCGTATAGAGTAAAGTAAGCCATACACTGCACACGATTCACGACAATCTTTTTCGTCAAGGAAAGCTCTAGGGAAAAAGATTATATCCTCAAGTCATCCACACACATGAAACATGATTCAGTTTGATCTAGAACGTCGAATGTTATGAACGATGAGTAATATTTCTAAAAAAGATTTGTGTTCAGTGGCGGTGGGTTTAATATTATATAGAAAAAGACTTGTAAGAAAGAAACGTGCTATGTGAACAAAATTGTGGCTGTTGAAGAGAAATCTTTATTCACATGTAAATTTCACTTTCCTGTAAATTTCATATTCACTTAACTGTGATGTAGATGATTGGAGAAATTACATGCGTATGAATGAAGACAATTACATAAATTTGCTGTAGTTAGTGACTCCCATTATTGAAAAACAACATACACAAATCAGAGATGCGAATACTCCACACGAAAGGCTTACAGCAACACTAAGATTTTAAGCTACTGGTAGATCATACGAAGATTTGAAATTTTCCGCATTTATATCAGCACAAGCATTAGGAAAAATAATACCTGAGCGACCTGTGAAGCAATTTTTCATGTATTAAAAAATGATTTTATGAAGGTATTAATTCACATCTTGTTTAATCCGAATCTTATGAAAACTTGGGGAAACTTCCGAATCGCTAGCTCGTGATATCGAAACAGGACATTTTCAGGAAATAAACTGAAATCCATTCAAATCAACAGATAAAAGAAAAATTTTTGATTTATACACCTATATAAAAAACCAGAACGAAATTAGTAATACCTATATTGTACAGTGGCGGCTCGTGACCAAAATTTATGGTGGGGCTAATGGTTTCAAGGGTTTCCACACCACCCAAGAAGTAACGCTTTTAGAGCGTTAGTCGATATTGAATGATACACTTCCCCAGAATATTGTTTTTTAGAAAATAAGTTATGTATTTTGGGCTTCTTTTAAAATTTACAAACTTCATAAAAATAAAACGTTAAAAATACTTAACAAAATATTTTCATAATAAAAGAAATTTAATAATAAATATCTTTAAAAAAAAAACAATTTAACAAAAACGTTGGTAAACTTAAAAATATTGATTTGTATCATTTCTGTATATCTAACATTTCATTTAAAAAAATACTCAACACTTCGATCTTTCTCTTGACCAAAAACAAATTGGCTAAAATAAAAACTAAAGTTTTTATAAATTCTCCGGGTACTGAAATAATTGCAAAGGAATATAGCCGACTTTAGACTCCCATTATATTTAATTTTAGATTTTAATACTTATTAAAGTACCAAAAACCCTTTTAGATACCAAAATGCTGATAGGGTTCATTTAAATCATCTTGAAAATTTTTATTTTCATTTTTATCGTTAGAAAATTTGAAAATTTCGGAAATGGAAAAACGTTTTAAAACATATCATCTCTTTAAATGGCGGTTAGTCCTATTTTGAAATATTTCTTCAAATCGAACGGGTAAGAATCACAAACATTTTTTAAATTTTTGGCGAAAAACCTAAAATTCAAGAAATTTCTTTGGGTCTGCAACATAAAAAGATAAATTATGAACGAAACTCGTAGAACGTGTGTTTATTTGTGTTGTGATAATTCATAAATTAAATTCGATATCATTTATTCATTCGGAGGAACTAGCGTAAAATGTTTTCTATCTTACATACCATTTACGTTGGTAACCAATTATGAAAATCGTAAAACGACAAAAATCGTTCAACACTGGCTTTTCATTAAAACAATATTTTCATTTTTTTATGAGAGAAAAAAATTCCAGAGTTCTAAATTCAAGAGAAGTGTAATTATTTAAAATGAAGTGATTTTCAATCTATAGAAAATTCGTGTCTTATCCAGTATACAAAAAAATTGTTAAAACTCAAAAGCAAAAATTTTTGAATTGTAAAAATTGTAAACTTGAAAAATTTTTTCTTAATTAAAAATTATTTTGATCAAAAAGAGGAAAAAACGGAGTTAAGTTGAATTTGAAATAAGAAATTAAAATTATACTTAAATTATTACAATTTTTATTTTTAAAAAACACTTAAAATATGACGGTTTTTAATTTTTAACGGATATTTTATTCGACTTTTTTAAATATAAAACGAACAAAAATTTATACAAACATCCTCTGGTGGATGCATTTGTTAATACGAAAACATAAGTATACATATTACATACAGCTATATATATAATGTATAATATATCTATATCATTCATACTTCATACTTTGCTTTTGAACAATTTCAACCATATTCAACATTATTCAACATAATGGACTGATGGGACTGTAAACCGATTAGCCCCATCTCATATAAATTATTTCGTGTTTGTATTAACGCAACAATAAAAAATACATAAGACTGTTGACTGAGTAATACAATCCAATATAAACTTGCTTGTATGTAAATAATATATATAAATATAATACATGTCAATCTTTATATAGAATAGATAAAAGAAAAGAAAGAAATGAAGGAATAGAAGACAAGAAAAGCAGTATACATACCACCATTTACTTCACAATACCGCACAAACAATAGACATTATGATCATTGCTTGTGCTGTAATACAAAAATGAAATACAATAACAATTCATATGAGAGGGCTAATTCAAAACAGCCCGGATCGAACACATATAAATTGTTTTTGTAAAATCAAAACGGAATGAATTAAAACGAATTATTCATTCTTCTCACAGAGATATATGGTGAGTTCATCCGGGCTGGTAGTGAATTAGTCCCGATGAATAGACAGTCAGACAGTTTGAATGTTTGATTGAATGGTAATTATTGTTATTACATGTATTTGTATTGAATGAGGTAGAGAAATATACATTAATACTGAGTGAAACAGAAATAGAATTATAGGTATGGTTGATTCGAATTTATTTTTCATACATTTTTGTTGTACATATTTACAAAGATAATGCAGTTTCAGATGCTAAGCCCTACATTATCTTCGATATTTATAAATATTTTTAAAATTCAGAGAGGCAGTTATAACGATTTTTTCTTATGCGTATTTTATGAAAAAATAATGTATTCGTCATACCACGTTATACACACTTGAGTGTTATCAAATTAGTTAAATTCACATATTTTTGTTGAACAGATGATTATAAAAATATTATTGATATGAAAAATAATTTTTAAATTTATTTATTGGTATTTATAAGATTGCAAATACGATAATCTTGGTGGGGCTGAGCCCTCCTAGCCCTATACGAGGAGCCGCCTCTAATTGTAATGGTGATTTAAGAAGATTTGGTAACAGAGTACCACAAACCTAAGTGATTAGTGATTACATATATTAATTTGTGAAATAAAACCAAAAATAACATCGGAAAATAATCGAAAAATAAAATCGGTCCTTTGCAAGACCACAAAAAAATAACAAAGAGTAAAATTAATAAAAATAAATACATAGAAATCTGTTTTTTTAATCATTTTCATTATTTGATGTGTTATTGTTTGTTTTTTTTCATTATTTTAACAAAAAATAACTAGTTATGTATAAAAAACATGCACTTTGTTGCATACATTTGTCCATAGTTTCTTAGTGGGGTGACATATGAGAATGTAAGTGGTATCATTTTAAAGAGGACAAAATTATCTTTCATTTGACGTCATAATTTACCTATGTTAACCTTCAACTTTTAGAGATATATCAATATCAAAGAAGTTTGAAAATCGTTTTTTTTAAAACATGAAATTTTGACTTTGAGTCCTTATAGCTCAGGAACCACTTATTATTTCGGGACAAAATATATTTCGTTAGAAAGGGGAGAAAGTTTTTCTTTAAAATGCAATATCTTTTGTTATCCTGCATTACTCCAAAAAAGAAATATTTTGTTAAACACAGCGAATTTTTTGAAAATATTTAACGGTACTTTTCTCAGAAACATCAAATTTCCGCCAACAAGGACATATGACACATTAAAGAGGACATTCCAAAGTATCGTCCTGAAAATGTCCTGTTTCGATATCACGAGCTAGCGATTCGGAAGTTTCCCCAAACATTTAGTTATTTTAGAAAAAGTGTTTGAAATTTTATCAATTAATAATTTGGAATTAAGATGGGACAAATGTCATTTTCAAAAAACAAAAATTTGCTATTTAGGCTATGAGATAACTTTAGAAGGTATTCGTCCTGACCCAAAAAATTTGGAAAGTGTTACTAAATTCCCTATTCCAAAAAACACAAAAGAAGTCCACAGTTTCTTAGGATTATGTAGTTATTTTAGAAAATTCGTACCGAATTTTTCTCTCATAGCAAAACCACTATATGATCTCATTAAAAAGAATGTTGTTTTTGATTTTTCAAATGAACATTTGATATGTTTCGAAAAACTTAAATCATTATTAGTTTCGATGCCAATACTCGCAGTGTATTCACCACAAGATCCAACGGAACTTCATTGTGATGCAAGTTCATCGGGTTTTGGGGCAATTCTTTTACAACAAAAGTTAGATGGAAAGATGCCGTATTCTATTTTAGCAAACGAACATCAATTCAAGAAGCTAAATATTCCAGTTTTGAATTAGAACTTTTATCTATCATATATGCATTACAACGATTTAGAGTTTATCTTCAAGGAATTCCTATTACTATTGTCACAAATTGTAATGCGATAACATTAGCCTTAAAGAAAAAAGATATTAACCCGCTTATTGCCAGATGAGCATTATTTCTCGAAAATTTCAATTATAAAATTTTACATAAAAGTAATGTTAATATGCGACATGTTGATGTTCTTAGCAGGATGCAAAATATTTTAATTTTAGAAGAAAATACCTTAGAACAAAGTTTGGCATTACATCAATATCAAGATAAAGAAATTGAAAAGATTCGGTGTGAATTGGAAAGGTCAGAAAGTCCGTGGTTTGAATTACGAATGGGTTAGTTTATCGGAAAATGAAAGACAAGATTTTGTTTTATGTTCCTTCAAATATGACAAATTCTATCATAAGAGCAAATCATGATCAAATGGGTCATTTTAGTGTTGATAAAACAGCTGAGTTAATTTTACGAACATATTGGTTTCCTGAAATGAGAAAAAGAATAAAGAATTACATATCCAACTGTTTGAAATGCATTACTTATGAACCAGATAGTGATAAAAATGAAGGTGTACTACAGAGTTTACCTAAAGGTGAAATTCCATTCCAAACTATACGTAGGCTGTACAATAAGTTTCCATTTTTCAACATTATTTCTTATTCATATTCAGTTGCATTTCCAGCTATCGGAGAGTTAATATCTAAGTAAGAAATTTGTGTTTTAGTTTTTTCAAAAAGTTATAATGGAGACCCGCAAACGGCAAAGAGAGACAGATAGTCCTGACGTAGTTCCTGAGTTTACACGACGAGATAAAAGAATAGCAATTTTTGTTCAATTTCGACTTGGTGATTCAGCACAGGAGTGTTCGGAAAAATTACAACGTGCACTTGGTGGGCAAGCACCATCCTTAACAACAATTAGGGAATGGTACGTTCGTTTTCAAACAGGACACACTAGCTTTGAGGACGATCCGCGTGAGGGCAGGCCTCACATTTCAAATATTGAAAAAAATGTTGATTTGGTGAAGCGCCATCTGGACGAAGATAGGAGAGTCACTGTTCGTGAATTAGTGCGATTAACTGGCATCTCGCATGGGACAGTTGAAACCATTTTGAAGCAAGAACTTCATTTAAAAAAAGTTTGTGCCAGATGGATACCGCACCTATTGAAAGAAAACGAAAAAGCAGCCAGGATTGAGTTTTGCCGGTATATGTTGCAGAAATTCGACGAGGGACGCTCAGAATTGGTGGGGAATATTTTAACTGGTGATGAAACGTGGATATACTTCTACGATCCAGAAATGAAAGAACAAAGCCGTCAATGGGTGGCTGAATTCGAAGATTTACCAGTTAAAATTTCAAAAGAAAAAAGTATTGGAAAAGTGATGGTCGCGATATTTTTTCGGCGGAATGGAATTTTGCCACCTGTGGAACTTGAAAAAGGGTCTACAGTCACAGCTAATTGGTATTCTAATATTTGCTTACCCAAGGTGTTAGAAAATTTATCAAAAGAAATACCACGAGCGCGTGATCGCAACATCTTCCTCCACCACGACAACGCTCCAGCTCATCGAGCACAACTTACGCAAAACTTTCTTCAATCAATAAATTTACAAATCCTGCCACATGCTCCTTATTCACCGGATTTAGCGCCTTGTGATTTCTTTCTTTTTCCAAAAATGAAAAAAAATTTAAAGGGACGACATTTTGGAAGTCGTGAAGAGCTTCTAAATGCTTTAGATGTGGAACTAAAAAGGTTTACGCCTGATGATATGAGGGCATGTTTTAGTCAATGGTTTGAACGTATGAAAAAATGTATTGCAAAGAAAGGTTGTTACTTTGAAAAACTATAAATGTATTTAGAATTTTTTATGTTTAATAATTTTTTGAATAAAAATATTGTAAAATGCAAAAAACGGAAACTTATTGTACACCCCACGTACATATTGACCATTATGGTTCTTTAGGTCGGTCAAAACGTGGAAATAAATTTATATTGGTGGTAATTGATGGATTTAGTCGTTTTGTCAAACTTTATCCTGTAAAAAAAACGGATACTAAGGAGATGATCAAATGTCTTGCTGAGTATTTCAACTACTTTAGTCGTCCACATCGTATTGTTCCGGATCGCGCAAGTTGCTTTACGTCAGGTGAATTTCGAAAAATTTGTGAAGATAACAATATTTTTCATATTTTAGTTGCAACTGCTTCACCACAATCTAACGGTGCCGTTGAAAGAGTTAATCGCGTCCTAAATCCAGTAATATCAAAGTTGATTGATCATAACACGAATGTTGAATGGGATATGGTCTTGAATGAGAATTTGTAATAAATAATACGAAGAGTCGGTCGGTTAAAGAATCACTAGCAAAATTTTATTTGGCGTGGAACAAAAAAATAAATTGAATGATCCTTTAAAGGAGTGGTTTGAAAGTCATGTGTTCGAAATAAAAGACTCGGATTTAGATGAAATACGGAAAAATGCTATCGAAAATAATGCCAAAACGCAAGCAGACAATGAAAAACGGTATAATTTGAGGCATAAAAAGCCTAAGAGGTTTGAAATAGGAAATTCGTACATGATTAAGAATGTAGACACGTCTATAGGTTCAAGTAAAAAGTTTATTCCTAAATTTAGAGGTCCATTTGTAGTAAAAGAAATTTAAAAAAATGATAGATATGTAATAACTGATCCTAATGGATATCAAAATTCTCAACGTCCTTTCGCAGAAGTATAACTTTTTTATTTGACTTTTCAAATACTACGTGGGTTGATAAGTTTCCTGTATTCATAGTAAAGCACGTAAATTTTCACAATTTTTTTATTTAATTTTCTACATAATCTCCTTTTAGCTCTACACACTTATTCCAACGTTTCTCCAACAATTCTATCCCTTCCCTATATCACACTTTGTCTAACCCTTCAAAAAATGCGTTTGTTTCGGTTATGACGTCACTATCCGATGAAAATCTCTTTCCCCGTAACCATTTTTTCAACTCTGGAAACAAAAAGTAATCACTGGGAGCCAAATCTGGAGAATAAGGAGGATGTGGAAGCAGTTCGTATTTTAATTCATGAAATTTGGCCATCGCAATTGTTGACGTGTGAGCTGGGGCATTGTTCTGAAGAAAGAGGATTTTTTTCCTCGACAAATGTGGTCGTTTTTTTAAAATTTCTTCATTTAATTTGTCTAACAATATGCAGTAATACTCACCAGTGATCACTTTTCCTTTTTCCAAATAATCAATGAATATTGTCCCATGTGTATCCCAAAATGTAGTGGCCATGACTTTCCCAGCCGTCTGTTGAGTTTTGGGTCGCTTTGGTCGGCTTTCACCTGGTTCCATCCATTCTGCAAATTGTTTATTTGATTCAGGTGTATAATGATGAATCCATGTTTCGTCAACAGTTATTATTCGACGAAAAAAATCCGCCTTATTGCCTGTCAACATTTCCAAACATTGCTGTGAAGTGGTCACACGTCTGCGTTTTTGGTCGATTGTTAGCAATTGCGGCACCCATTTTGCTACAAGTTTCTTCATATGCAAATGTTCATGCAAGATATTAATAACACGTTCTTTTGACATGTTGACGATGTTCACAATCTCATTCACTTTCACTTTTCTATCACTCAACACAATATCATGGATTTTTTCGATATTTTCTGGTATTGTTACCTCTTTTGGCCTTCCACCGCGTTCATTATCATAAACACTTGTACGTCCACGTTTAAATTCACTGACCCAAAAACGAACAGTCTCATATGATGGTGCAACTCACCCAAAGTTTCGTCCATGTCTTTTTTAATATCGGTTGCTGATAAGTCTTTCAAATGGAGATAATGTATCACACTACGAACTTGAACTTTATCCATTTTATAAAAAATGCTAAACACACGTAATTCAATTGCTTGTAAAATATAAATTAATTGACAGATAGGTTTGAAAATAAAAATGGCGTCTCATAAAAGATCATAATTTCTAAAAAAAAATACTCCTAACTCATCGAAGTGTCATCTACATGTTAATACAGGAAACTTATCAACCCACGTAGTACATAAAAAAAATATAAAATATTAAAAACACCTTTTTGTTTCTTATATCACAGACAATATACAGATGTTTCTCTACATATATTCAAATATGTAACAAAATAATATTCATATGGACCTATTGTTAGGTCCAGATTCGAGTCTTGGATATATTTAAATTCAAAATATACGTTAATATTCGATTGTTCTTGCATTCGATAAAAGTTTTAAAATATGGTTCATAAAATTATATACGCATACATATAAACAATCTGATTTGAGTGTGTTTGGGTTTATTCGTATATTTACATAATAGAAAATATACGATTTATTTGTTGCAATTTGGCAGTATATATAATATCATAAACATTTCTATATGTATATGATAATATTATTGCTGATGGTATGCTACCATAGTACATGTTGTCTTGCAGGTATCATTTAGTCCTATGTATGTATAAACACAGATAAGGATTATACTATACTTATGGGGTATATATAACAATAATATTGGACATTGAACCCTATTAAATGTTTGCATTACATTAAATTTTGAAGGAATATGTATCGCTAGTTATTCTTTCATTTTTTTCCTTTTTTTGTGTGAAAAAAAATATATACCTGCACTGGTTTTTGTATACATGTACATATACACTAGTTTTTGTATACATTGTATATTTTGTATGCGTCACGTATATGTATAGACCACAGTAAGAATAGTACACCATAATGATTTATAATGATGCGTATGTGTATAACAAGTTGTATACATAAAATACCCGTTAATAAACATGTTTATTGTTTGTGATATATTGTACCATACAGAAGGAAATATAAAAATTATCACTGCACAGCACAGGCCAGTGTAAATGCTTATAATGTTAGAGGTATTCACGAAATGTTGTAAGAGTGTAAAAAGTGTGAATATACACCAAAATCTTACACATTACACTATATCGTGAACGAAAACTTTGTATTGAAATCAAGCAAATTATGTCAGCTAAAATATTATAAAAATAATCAAATTATTTTAGCATTTAATGTCAGAATGGCATATACAATAGTAAGCAATAGTAATATACAAAATGGGTTTCAGCAGTGTAAATTTTTACAAGCAGTGTAGGTAAAAATTACATTGAAGATGTTTACAATAGGTGTAGGATTGTACGTTTACACCGTTTACAATGATACAAGACCAAACCGTGAATACCCTTATTATTTGTTTGTTTTTAAAAAATAATATTCTAAATGCTCAAGTCAAAAATTGTTCAAAAATTATAACAAATCCTGAAATAATTTTTCTATCCATGTACAATAGTGTACATACTAAATACACACTGCACATATATATGTAATTGTGTGTCAAGATAGTGGCATAGCAAAAGCAACATCAAAAAGAAAAAAAATGATGAAAGAAATAAACCTGCGAAGTATTCGTATAGCAGCACCACAAATAATATATATATATATGTATGTATGTATTATATTCTCTGCGATAGCAGGTAGATTGAAATGTACAAAAACAAATTTACTCTGGCTATTGCAAATACGTTTGCGTATAATTCTTAAAGCACAGGGCACAGGCAAAGCAGACATTCGACACTACTACATATAATGTCAAATGTTAAAATATGTGCGTTAATGCGTATGTAAATACACTGATAAATTCAATACAGTACCAAATTTATATTGTTTCCTGGTGAATGGGTGCTATGTATGTGCTATACGCTTTGTTAGTTGTACTGGTTGTACAAACTTATGAACATATGTATTAAATGTGTAAAAATGAATATGTATTGTACTACATATTAACAACATTCATTTAAAGTTTGTTTCAAGTTCAAAGTTTGGTATTATTTGAATATTATTTTTATGGATTCAAAACTAAACTAAATTGAAGCATTTTGATTTATGTAAAGTAGATTGGGACACACAATTTTTTCATTTTATATGATGACATATTTTTGGTTTCATTGGGACGTCTGTATATTGTCTGTGCTTATATTCAACTTTATTTATTATACCACAGACAAATATATTATTAGACATATATATTTGTCTGTGATTATACTAAGCTTACACACTTGTTCAGTTAATTACTTCTGTACACGATGGTTTTTAGAAATAGACTAACTTAAAAGTTTTACATTATTTTCTTAATTTACTTATATTTTAATAATGCTGACTACGAAAATTTTATGGGAATTAGCTAAATGTTCTAAAACGTGAGTAAATATGTATTTTGTGAGTTGCATTTTTGAATTTCCTGTGGCGGTGTTTTATTACAGAATTAATTTTTTATGCGAACGGTAGATTAGTTAAAGACGTAACCTATATGCATCTAGTAATTTAAGAAATTATGTAAATAATGATTCGTAAGAAATAAAAACAAAAAAAAAAAAATTTTTTATTCATTATATTATTTTGTAAAAGATATCGTAAGTCGAGGTCGACTTAATTGTCAGGTTGGCCGAATTTTAGGTATTTTAAATTTTAACATAGTAATGTGTTACTAAATTTTAACATAGTAACAGAGGAGAAAATAATGTTTCAGAGTTATGTATTAGAGTAAGTTAGTTTTAGTTTGGATTTTGTCAAGTTAGCTGTTAAATAAAGAATCTTATGAAATATTAAATATCATTTTTTGTTGTTTCTTTTAAATAATTTTTTTGGTTACTAATACAATTATCAGAAGTGGGATTTCCTACAATTATCAGAAGTGGGATTTCCTACAATATATAATATATCTACAGACTTTATTTATAAAATGTAAAATTGAATCTATAATGGCGTATGAATAATCAAATTAACACACACCCACATCTTGAATGCAATGATTGTAATGAATAATAATTTTATATTGTATTTGCTCGTTCACCAATTACCATTGTCAATGAATGCTCTACCTCACAAAATCAATACTTCCATAAAGAAATGATCATTGTATACTACTAAAATATAAAATATAAATTTAAATTGTATTTGCTCGTACAACAATTTCGAAAGAAAGAGAAACATAGCAGTCAAACAGCCGAATAAAAATTATATAAAAATATGATATACAGCTACGGCCAAAGAATTAGAAACACTATAAGGTAGTAAACACAACGAGATTGTTTTTATAAATAATGAATAAATATCCGTCCAAATTTTTGTACGCGTACTTATTGTTCTATGACCTAAATAAATATGAAATGGAAAGACCAGTCTTTTGTTATTTAAAAAAGAGGTACAAAAAATTTCAAAAAATTGTAAAATGTTCAAAGGACAACGAATAAGAAACATTGGGTTATCCATTCTCAGTTTGCTTGTGAATGTGTTTAAACCGAACATGAATTTAATTTTGTTTTAATTGAATTTAATTTTGAGTAATATTTTGTGAAAAAAGGAAAAATAAAAACAAATTTAAAATGGGAAAATCCAAAAGTTGTACCCCGGAAATCCGAAGAATAATAGTGCAAATAAAAACCGAAGGAATGTCGTATAGAGTAAAGTAAGCCATACACTGCACACGATTCACGACAATCTTTTTCGTCAAGGAAAGCTCTAGGGAAAAAGATTATATCCTCAAGTCATCCACACACATGAAACACGATTCAGTTTGATCTAGAACGTCGAATGTTATGAACGATGAGTAATATTTCTAAAAAAGATTTGTGTTCAGTGGCGGTGGGTTTAATATTATATAGAAAAAGACTTGTAAGAAAGAAACGTGCTATGTGAACAAAATTGTGGCTGTTGAAGAGAAATCTTTATTCACATGTAAATTTCACTTTCCTGTAAATTTCATATTCACTTAACTGTGATGTAGATGATTGGAGAAATTACATGCGTATGAATGAAGACAATTACATAAATTTGCTGTAGTTAGTGACTCCCATTATTGAAAAACAAAATACACAAATCAGAGATGCGAATACTCCACACGAAAGGCTTACAGCAACACTAAGATTTTAAGCTACTGGTAGATCATACGAAGATTTGAAATTTTCCGCATTTATATCAGCACAAGCATTAGGAAAAATAATACCTGAGCGACCTGTGAAGCAATTTTTCATGTATTAAAAAATGATTTTATGAAGGTATTAATTCACATCTTGTTTAATCCGAATCTTATGAAAACTTGGGGAAACTTCCGAATCGCTAGCTCGTGATATCGAAACAGGACATTTTCAGGAAATAAACTGAAATCCATTCAAATCAACAGATAAAAGAAAAATTTTTGATTTATACACCTATATAAAAAACCAGAACGAAATTAGTAATACCTATATTGTAATGGTGATTTAAGAAGATTTGGTAACAGAGTACCACAAACCTAAGTGATTAGTGATTACATATATTAATTTGTGAAATAAAACCAAAAATAACATCGGAAAATAATCGAAAAATAAAATCGGTCCTTCGCAAGACCACAAAAAAATAACAAAGAGTAAAATTAATAAAAATAAATACATACATATCTGTTTTTTTAATCATTTTCATTATTTGATGTGTTATTGTTTGTTTTTTTTCATTATTTTAACAAAAAATAACTAGTTATGTATAAAAAACATGCACTTTGTTGCATACATTTGTCCATAGTTTCTTAGTGGGGTGACATATGAGAATGTAAGTGGTATCATTTTAAAGAGGACAAAATTATCTTTCATTTGACGTCATAATTTACCTATGTTAACCTTCAAATTTTAGAGATATATCAATATCAAAGAAGTTTGAAAATCGTTTTTTTTAAAACATGAAATTTTGAATTTGAGTCCTTATAGCTCAGGAACCACTTATTATTTCGGGACGAAATATATTTCGTTAGAAAGACGAGAAACTTCTCTTTAAAATGCAATATCTTTTGTTATCCTGCATTACTCCAAAAAAGAAATATTTTGTGAAACACAGCGAATTTTTTGAAAATATTTAACGGTACTTTTCTCAGAAACATCAAATTTCCGCCAACAAGGACATATGACACATTAAAGAGGACATTCCAAAGTATCGTCCTGAAAATGTCCTGTTTCGATATCACGAGCTAGCGATTCGGAAGTTTCCCCAAACATTTAGTTATTTTAGAAAAAGTGTTTGAAATTTTATCAATTAATAATTTGGAATTAAGATGGGACAAATGTCATTTTCAAAAAACAAAAATTTGCTATTTAGGCTATGAGATAACTTTAGAAGGTATTCGTCCTGACCCAAAAAATTTGGAAAGTGTTACTAAATTCCCTATTCCAAAAAACACAAAAGAAGTCCACAGTTTCTTAGGATTATGTAGTTATTTTAGAAAATTCGTACCGAATTTTTCTCTCATAGCAAAACCACTATATGATCTCATTAAAAAGAATGTTGTTTTTGATTTTTCAAATGAACATTTGATATGTTTCGAAAAACTTAAATCATTATTAGTTTCGATGCCAATACTCGCAGTGTATTCACCACAAGATCCAACGGAACTTCATTGTGATGCAAGTTCATCGGGTTTTGGGGCAATTCTTTTACAACAAAAGTTAGATGGAAAGATGCCGTATTCTATTTTAGCAAACGAACATCAATTCAAGAAGCTAAATATTCCAGTTTTGAATTAGAACTTTTATCTATCATATATGCATTACAACGATTTAGAGTTTATCTTCAAGGAATTCCTATTACTATTGTCACAAATTGTAATGCGATAACATTAGCCTTAAAGAAAAAAGATATTAACCCGCTTATTGCCAGATGAGCATTATTTCTCGAAAATTTCAATTATAAAATTTTACATAAAAGTAATGTTAATATGCGACATGTTGATGTTCTTAGCAGGATGCAAAATATTTTAGTTTTAGAAGAAAATACCTTAGAACAAAGTTTGGCATTACATCAATATCAAGATAAAGAAATTGAAAAGATTCGGTGTGAATTGGAAAGGTCAGAAAGTCCGTGGTTTGAATTACGAATGGGTTAGTTTATCGGAAAATGAAAGACAAGATTTTGTTTTATGTTCCTTCAAATATGACAAATTCTATCATAAGAGCAAATCATGATCAAATGGGTCATTTTAGTGTTGATAAAACAGCTGAGTTAATTTTACGAACATATTGGTTTCCTGAAATGAGAAAAAGAATAAAGAATTACATATCCAACTGTTTGAAATGCATTACTTATGAACCAGATAGTGATAAAAATGAAGGTGTACTACAGAGTTTACCTAAAGGTGAAATTCCATTCCAAACTATACATATTGACCATTATGGTTCTTTAGGTCGGTCAAAACGTGGAAATAAATTTATATTGGTGGTAGTTGATGGATTTAGTCGTTTTGTCAAACTTTATCCTGTAAAAAAAACGGATACTAAGGAGATGATCAAATGTCTTGCTGAGTATTTCAACTACTTTAGTCGTCCACATCGTATTGTTCCGGATCGCGCAAGTTGCTTTACGTCAGGTGAATTTCGAAAAATTTGTGAAGATAACAATATTTTTCATATTTTAGTTGCAACTGCTTCACCACAATCTAACGGTGCCGTTGAAAGAGTTAATCGCGTCCTAAATCCAGTAATATCAAAGTTGATTGATCATAACACGAATGTTGAATGGGATATGGTCTTGAATGAGAATTTGTAATAAATAATACGAAGAGTCGGTCGGTTAAAGAATCACTAGCAAAATTTTATTTGGCGTGGAACAAAAAAATAAATTGAATGATCCTTTAAAGGAGTGGTTTGAAAGTCATGTGTTCGAAATAAAAGACTCGGATTTAGATGAAATACGGAAAAATGCTATCGAAAATAATGCCAAAACGCAAGCAGACAATGAAAAACGGTATAATTTGAGGCATAAAAAGCCTAAGAGGTTTGAAATAGGAAATTCGTACATGATTAAGAATGTAGACACGTCTATAGGTTCAAGTAAAAAGTTTATTCCTAAATTTAGAGGTCCATTTGTAGTAAAAGAAATTTAAAAAAATGATAGATATGTAATAACTGATCCTAATGGATATCAAAATTCTCAACGTCCTTTCACAGGAGTATAACTTTTGTATTTACAGTGTGTTTTATTACAGAATTTTGTGGAAAGAATTTTTTTATGCGAACGGTAGATTAGTTAAAGACGTAACCTGACCCTCCTTAATGCTAATTTTTAGCTTTTCTTTAAAATAAAATATTATGATACTCAGAAACAAGGTTATTATTATAATTATTGTACTAATTGTTATATTCTGATGAACTTTGTTATTCATTTTTAGTTCCTCAATTATTTCTCTATTTTTAATACTTTTAATATGCAAATCTTCTATCGAAAAGTTCATGACTATATTTTTTATTGTTAAATTATTAAAATTTGGTATTAATAAATTATCATTTTCCACAAAATTTTCGTATTCAACATCCTTAATTTTTATTGTACAATTTTCAAAATTAATCAAATTAATTTCATATTCGTTACAATTGTGTACTATTTTAGTTTTTGGAACATTTTTGGTAATTAAAATATTATTAGTAATTAGTTTTATCTCGATTTTATCGTTTTTCTTAAAGTTACAAGCTGCATTTTCATCAAATAATTGACATGCATTTTCAGTTTTGTTTACAAATTTAAAATTTTTCTCTAATATTATGTTTTCAATATTTTCATACAATGTTTTTTCATTAATAAAAAATACTTTGCTTTCTAGATTTATTTCTAAACTATTCTTATTGGTGATTGGTTCTACAAATATTCTATAATATTTTTTTGTCGAGTATCTTGGTAGTAATAATACAAATATTATAAGATCATTATATAAAATAACTGAAGTTTTAATATACATCATATCTTTTATCGTTATGTTGTATTTTTCAATTTCTCTTTTTGAAGATCGATGTTAGATAAAATTTCTTGATTTAATGAATTTATCAAAACTTCATACTTTTCTTCGGATTTATCGAATTAAATTTTTATTTGAGCACTTTCTATTTCTAAAATTCTATTTTTGTAACTAAGATTAATATTTAAGGGCTTTAAAATATTATTGCCTATTAAACCGTCATATTCGGAATGAAATTTATATTCTAAAAACTCTACAGTTTCATTTTTTTTATTAAATTCTTTAAATAATGGTATTTTAACTTTGTTATGCACTTTTACTATTTGATTAATGGTTTTTAGTTTATGGGTTTATTAATAGAAATTCTCCATTTTGGATTGCAAACACCTGGGTTTACAATACTTGATGTAGCTCCTGTATCTATCAGGAATCTCAATTTTCTTACTGGAGTGTCTATTATTATATAGGGTAAGGTGGAGCTTTCGAGGCTGTCAAATGAAAATTTTCGTTTTTACACTGTTTTTCTTCGAAGTTGTATGTTCTTCTATTTATTGTCGAGTTGTCTATGTCCATTGGTTCTATAGTATTATGTCCGTCATTGTTAGAGTTATTATAATTTTGATTTCGATTGTTCCTATTAGAATTATAATTATTGCTTCTAAATGCACCTGATCTTTGATAAAATTGATGATCGTATCTATTGTTATAATAATTTCTATTACTATTATCATTTCGATTATTGTTCCTACTGTTTCTATTATGTTTGTCACTAATGTTCGAATTTTTATTATTATTTTTATAATTTGTTTCATTTTTATTAGTATTATCTTGTTTATGTTTTACTGAATTAACTCGAGTAAATGCATAACCTGTTTCATGTAAAATCTGTATAGCACTTTCTAAACTACCAGGATTTCTACAACACAAAATTCCTTCCATTAATTGGTTCAGGTATTTTGCTTATAAAAATTCTAAGGGCTGTTTTACAATTGTTCACTATTTCTTCTTTATTTTTATCTTCAATTTTTGTTTTATTATTAAGCCTACGCAACAATTTGTTTTAAATGTTAAAAATCTTAACTCATCGTATAATTGATCGATACTCAATCTATCACCAAAGTTATGGAAAAATAACTGTTTTACTTCTTGCCATGAACAGACTGAATTATTTATTTCGATAATTTCGCGAGCTTTACCTACAAGTCGGCTTTTAATTATATCAAAAAATATTCTTTGACTAGTTTCATCATACTTAGACAATAAAGGATAAACCCTATCTATTAATTCTGTAAAAGTATATAAATCGTCCCTATTGCCATTATAAATTGCTAAATTGCTTAAATATTTAATTGGATCAATTTTTACTTGCTGTAACTCCGGTTGCTGTTGTTGATGTTGTTGTTGTTGTTGATGTTGGTGCTTGACTGATGGCTCAAATTTTCGTATTGTTGGAAAAATGTTATTTTTTCCTTACTTTTAACCCCTTTTCTATAGAAAATTCTACAGAAGTAGAAAAAGGGTTAAAAGTTTTATTAAAAAGGAAGGAAAGGAAAAGGTTTTATAGGAGGCCGAGCGGAGCCTTAAAAAATGGAATTTTAATAAATTAAAATAAAACTACTTACCCTTTTTATGTTCCTTTAATTTTTATATAAAATAAAGTAAAACTATTTGTTTCTTCACACAGGAAAACTTTCTTTATTCTATGATTAATTTACAAAATTACTAATAATAACTAAAAAAAAACTAATTAAATTAAACTTCATTAATTAAAAATTAATCTTAAAAAAAAAAAAAGGCAAGAAAATGAAAAATTTAACTAAAAAGACCGACTGACTAAATTTTTCACAAGAACTCAACTAGAAAAAAAAAAAGAACTCACTCGAAGAACTAAAAAATGACTCAACTATCCAAAAAGAACTGCATTGACTGACTATTCAAAAAAGAACTGCATAGACTGACTGTAAAAAAAAAACGTGTATCGAAAAAAAAAAAAAGAATCGATGTTCTGGAAGTTTCTATCAATTCGCCGAAAGATGACAACGTCAACGAATTGATAGAGACTTCCAGTGGAAAGTGAAACATCTTTCTACAACGAATGTCAACGAAATAAAAGAAAGTGATTATAACGTTGACATTTGACGTTGTAGAAAGAAGAAGATCACATAAATAAATGTAAACAAAGAAGTGTCAATGTTACAGGTAAGTATGTGTATTATTTTAATTAAAATTATTTTAATTTAAATTAATTAAATTGTTAATTAATTATTTCTTTTCTTTTTGCAGGTTTCCAACACGACCCCCCGTTTGAAGGCTCAAAGTTCCGACTGAGCCTTTAGAGTGTCCAGATGTCACTGATAGGCCAGGATTACCTGAAAAGAAAAGAAAAGAAAAACAGGCTTTCCGCAGTGAAAAGTTCTAGACAAATAAAATAAAAGCAATAAAAGAAAAGGCTCACTGGATCGGAACGAGGAGTAGTGAGGAAAGGAAGAGTTCGGGTGTGATACCTTAGATTGTGGCGGGAGCTAAGCGATCGCGATGGACAACACTTGTGCGGTTGGATGCCTGATGTTTTATCCGATAGACTACGTCGGTGACCAGCTCAATCACTTTATAGGGACCATCCCAGTCTTTTTGTAATTTTGGACAATGTCCCTTTTTCCGTTTCGGGTTAAACAGCCAGACAAGGTCGCCCAATTGAAAGGGGTTAGCCTTAGCAGACAGGTCGTATCTATCCTTCATTCTCCGGCTCGCTAAGTCCAATTGAGTTCGATTAAAGGCGTGGACTTTAGTGAGCCTTTCCTGAAGGTTTTTGACGTATTCTGGCAGTTCTACAGGATGGTTGCCAGGAGGGTCTCCAGTTAATAGTTGGATGGGTAATCGGAGCTCCCTCCCTAGGTTTAGAAGAGCAGGGGTACGTTGCGTAGACTTTTGTACAGCAGACCGATAAGAGAGAAGAAGGAGAGGCAGATAGGTGTCCCAGTCTCTTTGATGTTCACTTACGAACTTGGAGAGATAGTCCAAGATGGTCCTGTTAAATCGTTCCACTAGGCCATCACTCTGGGGGTGCAAGGCAGTGGTCCGAGTCTTTTCTATTCGGAAACGACGCAAAACCTCAGTAAAGATCGCGGACTCGAAGTTTCGCCCTTGATCTGAGTGTAGCTGTCTACAAAGCCCGAATCGCGAGAAGACTTGACTCACCAATGCTTCTGCCACTGTTTCCGCGGTCTGGTCAGGAATAGCTATGGCCTCAGGCCATTTGGTAAAATAGTCCATCAGCACGAGTATATACCTGTTGCCAGTCTTCGTTACAGGTAAAGGCCCCAAAATGTCTACAGCAACCCGTTCGAATGGTGATCCAGAGTTCCGAATTTGCAAAGGTGCCTTCCTTTTCGGAATGGCTCCTTTGCGCTGCTGGCAAGTCGGGCATCGGAGGCAATATTCGCGAACACTAGCCGAAAGGCCGACCCAGTAGTACCTGAGGCGGACCTTCGCTAGGGTCTTGTCGATGCCGAAGTGACCTCCAGCAGGGCTGTCGTGTAACTGCTGCAACACCTCGAGTCGTAGACATTCCGGCACCAGTATCTGCAACTGACCGTCCGGGTTGGTGGACTTCCTGCAAGCCACTCCGTCCTCAAGTACCAACGAGGAGAACATTGCCCAATAAGCCTTCAACGATGGTGAAACAGAGCTAAGGGTTTCAGCGGCTGGTCTTTCGCCGGCGCTTAGCCACTGTCGGACAGTCTGTAGTTCCGGATCGGCTTCCTGGAGCTGACTCACATCGATGGCTTGCACCGTAGAGGTCCTTATTAGTAGAGACTGCTTCTCCTCGAGTCGACTACAGTACGCACAGGAAGTTACTGCGCAAGGCCTTCGGGACATCGCATCTGCGTTACCATGACTTCTTCCGGCGCGATGATGAATTTCGAAGTCGAATTCCTGAAGCCGTTCTAGCCAACGGGCGACTTGGCCTTCAGGTTCGCGAAAATTCATCAACCACCTTAAGGAGGCATGGTCGGAACGCAGTAGGAATCGACGTCCCAGAAGGTAAGGCCGAAAATGAGCTACCGCCTTGACGACAGCTAATAGCTCTTTTCGGGTAACACAGTAATTAATCTCAGGTCTACTGAGCGTTTTACTGTAGTACTCGATGACCCTCTCTTCGCCATCTTGGAGTTGCGACAGGACCGCTCCCCACGCATACTGACTGGCGTCGGTGTCCAAAATAAAGGGATCGTCATCGTTCGGTTGGGCAAGTATAGGTGCTTCGGTCAATTTCTCCTTGAGGGTAGCAAATGCTAAATCACACTCCTCCGACCAACTGAATTTGGCAGACTTTTCAGTCAGTCCCGTCAAGGGTTTAGCAATGGCGGAGAAATTTTTCACGAAGCGCCTATAGTATGCGCACAATCCGAGAAAAGATTGAATGTCTCTCTTGCTGCGGGGAGTGGGCCAGCCTCTGACAGCTTCAATCTTTTCTGGATCGGTCGATAATCCTTCCTCCGAGATCACGTGCCCCAAAAATTTCACCTCCCTACGACATAGATGGCACTTCTTCGGCGAGAGTTTTAGATTAGCTTCTTGGAGGCGCTGAAACACTACTCGCAGATTGGACAGGAGTCCCTCGAAGGTCTCGGAATGGACCAGCAAGTCATCCAGGTAGCCCAAAGAAGTGGTATAGGGTATGTCGTGGAGGACTATTTCCATCAGACGTTGGAAAGTGGCAGGAGCATTGGTTAGACCGAAAGGCATAACGTTGAACTCGTAAAGACCCGAACCAATACTGAAGGCGGTTTTCTCCTTGTCGGCAGGATGCATTTCTACTTGAAAGTACCCTGAAAGTAAATCCAAGGAGGCAAACCACCTAGATCTGCCTAGTGCCTCCAGAGTGAGGTCCATTCGCGGAAGTGGGTAAGAATCCTTCTTGGTCACTTCATTTAGGCGTCTGTAATCTATACAGAAACGAAGTGACCCGTCTTTCTTCTTAACCAGGACTACCGGCGAGCTCCAAGGACTCGTAGAGGACTGGATGACACCTTGCTCCTTCATCTCTCTCACCATTTCTTCTGCTTCCAATCGTCGAGAATAGGGCATGCGACGTGGTGGCTGCTTAATTGGTTGAGAGGTACCAGTATTGATTTGGTGTTGCAGGATGTTAGTCCGTCCAATGTCATCTTTTGACAAGGAAAAGACGGTTTGGAAATCTGTTAGTAGTGTTTGTAGGGCTGCTTTCTGGGTAGGTTCTAAACCTTCGCTGCTGTTTAGAAAAAGATCTTGTAGGGCAGGGGGCAGAACAGGGGAAGTCACTCGAGTTTCATTACACAGGAGAGTGCAATCGGTGTCCAAATAGGCAACAGGTAGGTGGCTAGGTAGGATAACGTTTTGAGAGGAGACGTTAGAAATCCTAGCCCAAACTTGGCCATTTGAAACACGAGAGATAGAAGGCATCATACTAAGTTGTTCTGGCAACAAGGAAGAGGCTGAGAGGAGGACATCCTTGTTCGGCACCAGAGAAGTATGAAGAGGTGTAATTATCTCCTGGAAGGGTTGAAACTCGAGGGACTGTAAAGTTCTTGCCAGGAAAGAGGAAGAGTGATGTAAAGGAATCGACTCTTCCTGTAAATGTAGGAGATCTTTTTCTAAGTCAAGAATGCAGCCGTACTGTTTTAGGAAATCCATACCCAGAATGCAGTCGTCGTGGATTTCCGCGGAATAGGTTAAGTGTTTGACCGAAAAGTGGCCTATTGATAGTTGGATTAGGACTTTACCTTCGACGGGGATGGTCTCACCAGTGACGCTTTGTATAGTAGCATAGGATGGTAGGACTTCCACCGCACAAGGGCTTCGTTGTAGGACTCGGGGGTGTACGATCGTTCTAGTAGCTCCTGTATCCACAATCATCATAATAGGTATGTCATTGACAGTGCCATGGACGCTAAGGTTAGGCCCAGTAGAGACCACTGTAATGGGAATTGTGATTGGGGCTGATTCTTCCACCAACTCTGGCCCCAAAGGGTCAGTGGAAACTAGTTTAAATCTGCTGTAAGGGAGTGGGAGGCAGAATGGGAGGCAGACAAACCAGAAGTGTAACAACTCGATGGCCGAGAAGAGGGTTCATTGTCCGGTTTGTCGGCACTGGAAGGCTGAGGGGGTGACTTGGTGTTCGGTTCAGGAGGGCTTGGTGACCTAGAAGGACGTGCAGGGGACTTTGGGATGCACTTAGAAGGGCTAGGTGACCTAGAAGGGTGTGCAGAGGATTTGGGGATGGATTTGGAATGGCTGGGTGGCCCACTAGACTTTCTAGGTGACTTGCGGTTTGACTTGGAATGGCTGGGCGACCCAGTAGGTTTACCGGATGATTTGGGGATTGGCCTGGCAGGGCTAGATGACCTGGTAGGCTGTGCAAACGCCTTGGGGCTTGTGTCACGAGGCCCAGTAGGTGGCACGGATGGCTTGGGGCTAGTGTCGGGTGTCCCAATAGGCTGCACAGGCTTGCCTGAGTGCTTGGGGCTTGTCTCAGAAGGGCGAGATGGCCCAACAGGGTTGCCAGATGGCTTGGGGCTTATCTCAGGGAGGCGAGATGGCCCAGACGGGTTGCCAGATGGCTTGGGGCTTGTGTCCGGAGTGCGATATGGCCCAGCAGGATTGCCAGATGGCTTGGGGCTTATCTCAGAGAGGCGAGATGGCCCAGAAGGGTTGCCAGATGGCTTGGGGCTTGTGTCCGGAGTGCGATATGGGCCAGCAGGGTTGCCAGATGGCTTGGGGCTTGTGTCCGGAGTGCGAGATGGCCCAGAAGGGTTGCCAGATGGCTTGGGGCTTATCTCAGGAAGGCGAGATGGCCCAGAAGGGTTGCCAGATGGCTTGGGGCTTATCTCAGAAAGGCGAGATGGCCCAGAAGGGTTGCCTGATGGCTTGGGGCTTATCTCAGGAAGGCGAGATGGCCCAGAAGGGTTGCCAGATGGCTTGGGGCTTATCTCAGGAAGGCGAGATGGCCCAGAAGGGTTGCCAGATGGCTTGGGGCTTATCTCAGAAAGGCGAGATGGCCCAGAAGGGTTACCAGATGGCTTGGGGCTTATCTCAGAAAGGCGAGATGGCCCAGAAGGGTTGCCAGATGGCTTGGGGCTTGTGTCCGGAGTGCGAGATGGCCCAGCAGGGTTGCCAGATGGCTTGGGACTTGTCCCAGAAGGCTGCAAAGACGATTTGGGGATTTGTTTGGGGCAAAGAGATAAGTCTGTCTCAGATGGATTCAACCCCTCCTCGTGTTGCAATTTCAAATTAGTTGCTCGAGGGGTACGAGAGCTAGAAACCACATCGAAAACTACCCTATGCCCCTGTCTCAAACGAAGTTTTCCCTCGTCTTTGGAAACACAGTCTCTATGGACGAAAACCTCCTGCCCGTTGTCATCTCGCACAATAAACCCGAAATTTTTGGTAGTGTTGAAGAATTTTACTTGCCCTGTGACCCCAGTGGCAATCACTTCAGCGGTAGGTGGAGTGTCTTTAGGGAAGGGGTCCAGCTCGCACTCCTTCAAACTGGACCGGTGGCTTTTCCCGAAGGTGCCTTGTTGTTATTTGGGGACTCGTGGATAACCACCTGGTATGCCCTTGCCCCTTTTCGGCTAATTCGGGTCGCATCTCGACTGGCCTCCATTCGGATAGCTAGGGCCAATGCTTCCTCTAAACATTCCGGGGCCACATCTCTGACCCTCTGTTGGATGTCCAAATCCGCTAGGCCATCCACAAACTGTCCCAAAGCGAATCTGTCGCGAGCGGCCTCTGGGCAGTCAGGGAAAGCGAGGTATACCAACCTCTGAATATGTGTGGCAAAATCAGGTAAAGGTTCTTTGTCTTTCTGCAGGCGTCCACGCAGCTGGATGTGAGCCACGGACTGACGATACTGCATACTAAACCTCCTATCCAAGGCCTGATCTAAAAGGTCATAGTTGTCCTGGACAGCTCTAGGTAGAGTTTCATAATAGGCCAGGGCTGTACCCGTTAGGTGTGGTGCTAACCCTAGGGCCTTGAACTCTCCAGGCCAACCATTTGCCCTTGACACAGCCTCGAAATGGGGCTTGTAGCTCTGCCATGGCTCACGTCCATCAAACTCCTTGGGGGACACTCTCATAAAAGGATGCCCTGAGCCCATCATAACTCTGCTGCTAGTCACTGATGGTTGTCCAAAGTGTACGCTCGATCTACGCTGACTAGGCCAGGAAGACTGATTGGTAAGGGGTACATTTTGGACAGGGTTCTGCAGATCAACATTCTCCCCTACTACTTCATACCGCTGCCTGAATTGATTTTCTGGCTCTATTTGGAAGCCTGCCACAAGCCTGGATTGCTGATTTGAGCCACGGGTTAGGAAAGTATACCCTGTATTTACAGGTAGTGACGGAAAGTCAACTTCTGGTCCAAGGGATACTTCGTTAGGTACCACGTGACTAAAAGTTTGGTTAATAATAGGGGTGGCAGCCAAATCATGTCCAGAATTTCGTCGGGTAGAAGTTGGAACTTCCCTGGTGGATGGAAAGACAGGAGCGCCATCTGTGCAGAGTGCAGGGGCAATAGATGTTGGTATGACATTAGGAGTGCACACGGTCTCAGATAGAGTCATTTGTTGTAGCATTGTTGAAAAATTGGACTCAACAGTGCTAACAGGAACAGTTGGCCTCGCTCTGACAGCCTCAGGCGTAGGTAGACTAGCTAAGCGCTCGATTTCACTCAACCTCGTAGCACTTGCTGCTTGCTGGCTCTGTTCTAGGTGCTCAACTCTCTGTGACAGTCCCTTTAGTGCACTCGTCATGTCAGATACCAGCTGCACCTGCAGCGCCATCTGCTTTGCCAGTTCTGAGAGAGTAGATTCGAGTGTGTCAGAGATGGGTCGCTTATCTCCCACACCAAGGGCGGAATCCGATGAACGTTCTCCCTCAGACATATTAAAGCAGTAAGGGTATAAAGGAATAAAATCAAAGATAGTAGCAAGTAAGAAGAAGAGCAACAGCCAAAAAGAACAAGATTGGATAACAGAAAGTGTGTGGCAGGATTTATGTGCACAAAATGGATAGAAAATTCCTACTAAATTCGAGCACTATAAAAGAAAAGATCACCCGTTACAAAAGAAAGCAGTCTTATAGAAGATAGAGTGCTATTTTTTGTAACAGAAAGAAGTGTGACAGGCTTTATATGCAAGACGTAGGAATTTCTATTTTCAGGCCCTATAAGAAAAACACCCTGTTGTAAAGAAAACGAAAGAAGTAGTCTTTATAAAAGACAGAAGTGTGTAAAACGGTAGAAGAAGGAGAATGATCCACCCTGTTACCAAAAAAAAAAAATCTTGTCCACACAAACACTTAAATTTACTTGTAATAAAAAAAATTGTGACACCCTGTACAATAATCCAGATCTCTGACCCGTTACGATTACGGCTTCTTTGTACAAAGAACCACGAGTTTATACACGGTAACAAAGAGAATGTAAGTTACACGTGTATAACGGCTACAAAGAAAGAAAAACAGAATGCTGCGTTTCACCCAATATGAAGAAAAGGGGAAAAAAAAAAAACTATGCTGCAAAAAAAAAAAAAAAAACACAAAGAAAAATATTTCAAAAAATTTTATTTAATGCCCCCTTTTTATTTTCACACACAAACAAAAAAAACACTATCTAAATATAGTGGGACTTTATAATATACCCCAAGTGTCCCTACTATACCTTTTATGTACTTTTCAAGTACATACAAAAAAAAATGTATGCAAAAAAAAAGAAAATTTATAAAATTTGTAGGAAAAAAAAAATGGTAAAAAGGAAGAAAAAGGGTAATAAGATCAGGTGGTGGTGGTAGGATCTTATTTCTAAGATCGATCGGAGTACCCCACACCTGACACCAATGTTGGAAAAATGTTATTTTTTCCTTACTTTTAACCCCTTTTCTATAGAAAATTCTACAGAAGTAGAAAAAGGGTTAAAAGTTTTATTAAAAAGGAAGGAAAGGAAAAGGTTTTATAGGAGGCCGAGCGGAGCCTTAAAAAATGGAATTTTAATAAATTAAAATAAAACTACTTACCCTTTTTATGTTCCTTTAATTTTTATATAAAATAAAGTAAAACTATTTGTTTCTTCACACAGGAAAACTTTCTTTATTCTATGATTAATTTACAAAATTACTAATAATAACTAAAAAAAAACTAATTAAATTAAACTTCATTAATTAAAAATTAATCTTAAAAAAAAAAAAAAAGCAAGAAAATGAAAAATTTAACTAAAAAGACCGACTGACTAAATTTTTCACAAGAACTCAACTAGAAAAAAAAAAAGAACTCACTCGAAGAACTAAAAAATGACTCAACTATCCAAAAAGAACTGCATTGACTAACTATTCAAAAAAGAACTGCATAGACTGACTGTAAAAAAAAAACGTGTATCGAAAAAAAAAAAAAAGAATCGATGTTCTGGAAGTTTCTATCAATTCGCCGAAAGATGACAACGTCAACGAATTGATAGAGACTTCCAGTGGAAAGTGAAACATCTTTCTACAACGAATGTCAACGAAATAAAAGAAAGTGATTATAACGTTGACATTTGACGTTGTAGAAAGAAGAAGATCACATAAATAAATGTAAACAAAGAAGTGTCAATGTTACAGGTAAGTATGTGTATTATTTTAATTAAAATTATTTTAATTTAAATTAATTAAATTGTTAATTAATTATTTCTTTTCTTTTTGCAGGTTTCCAACAGTATTTTTGAAGTTGTATAGGAATGGTCTATTTTTATCTAATAATTTTTGTAGTTGGTCCTTTATTCGATTAGACTGACTTTTCTTTTCTTGCATTTTCGTCTCCACTTTTTCGTGTCATATAAATCGAATTTGAAACCGACGATGTTCACATGAAGTAATTAACTTTAATTTAATTAATTTATTTGATTTAATTTTAATTTGTTTTATTTATAATCAATATAAATTGATTTATTTTATTTTATTATAGTTCGTGGAGTTAAGTAATTAAAATTAGCCGTGCTAAAACCGTTTGTTTAGAATTTTCACTTCTAGATTCTCAACACGTACTCCGAAAGTATATATATTTTTTTATTATTAGTTAAGTTCTTATTTTTTGTTATAATTATCAATATTTGCACTGACAATTTCTATTTTCCTTATCACGGAATTTTTTACTTATATATTATTTTTTTTTCTTTTTTATTCAAAAAAAAAAATTTATTTATGATTCGGATATCCTTTCTTGAATATCCTTCCGACTGCGCCACTTTTGTGTTTGACTTTTCAAATACATAAAAAATTTATAAAATATTAAAAACACCTTTTTGTTTCTTATATTCAACTTTATTTATTATACTAAGCTTACAGGTTTTACCCACGTTTTATGATGTCATTTATGTAAAGTAGAGACAATGTCCATGTTCACTGATTATATGTATGATTGTATGTATGGATACACTGTGGTAGAAAATTTAAATTTGGTTACCTACATATGTAACTTAAAGGTCAATTAGTATTAATTAGTTTGTGTCCAGCTGCAGACAAGCATCTAATAATTATATATTTATTGAATTTCAATAGTTCTATTTCAAAGATTTTTATTAAGCCATTGCGGTAGTTTGTTTGGGTTAAATTTTTCTGTTGTTTAGTTTATATTTAAAAAAAAGTGAGTGTATGTAGTTGCAATTTTTTGAATTTTCAAGATTTTAAGAAAATATTCGGTTTTTAACACAGAAAATGC
The DNA here is from genome assembly GCA_951394055.1 of Villa cingulata. Classification (NCBI taxonomy): domain Eukaryota; kingdom Metazoa; phylum Arthropoda; class Insecta; order Diptera; family Bombyliidae; genus Villa; species Villa cingulata. The sequence goes on along the minus strand of OX596019.1, from coordinate 23,469,189 downwards.
CGCTTCCAACAGTAAGTAAAAAACGGAAGATTGATGACGAAAGAAGAAAATTTCAAGAAAGGTGGGAGCTGACCTATTTTTGTGTGGAAGTGAATAATAAGATTACGTGCTTAATTTGCAAAGAACGGATTAGTGTCGCTAAAGAATACAATATCAAACGACATTATAGCACTAATCATGAAAAACAATTTTCATGTTTCGAAGGCAAAGCAAGAGAAGAAAAATTAAAAACTATGAAAAATTCACTTATTGGGCAGCAACAATCTCTTACAAAATTTATAAAAAGTAAAGAATCAATAACAAGAGCTAGCTATGAAATAAGCTATTTATTAGCAAAAAATTCAAAACCATTCACCGATGGTTCTTTAATCAAGGAATGCATGATAAAAGCTGCCGAACTTGTCTGTCCAGAGAAGACGCAGGTATTTCGAGACATTTCTTTATCAAGAAATACGGTGGCGGAAAGAATAACCGAAATGGCGGATGACATCAGTTCCCAACTACAGGAAATATCTACCAAAATCCAGTTCTTTTCTATTGCGATCGATGAAAGCACGGATATAAGAGATGTTGCACAAGTTGCTGTTTTTTTTCGTGGTTGTGATAATAACATGAGGATCACTGAAGAATTATTGGAACTCATCCCTCTTCATGGAACAACATCTGGTGAAGATATTTTTGATGCCGTATGGTACATTTTAGAAAAATATAATCTCGACAAGCTTGTATCTGTTACAACAGACGGCGCTAAATCGATGACGGGTAAAAATAAAGGTTTTGTTTCACGACTGATAGAAAAATTAAAATATATGTATCCAGATAAGCAGAAAATCAAAACGTTTCATTGCCTCATTCATCAACAAGTTCTTTGTTTAAAATTACTGAAAACGGACAAAATATTAAAAACAGTGACAAAAGTAGTCAATTTTATCCGATCAAGAGCACTTAACCATCGCCAATTCACTTCATTCCTCAAAGACCTAGAATCTATAATCTATAATATATGATATAATAAATATGTATGTAAATAAAAGCTATGTATATGTATTAAAATTATTAAACATTTAAATAAATTCTCCAAAGATTATATACATAAATATGTTTTAGTTACATTATCTATATTTGTAATTAATTGTGGCCCTCATAAATATATCCTATATTATAAAATGGCCCGATATTCAAACCAGTTTGACACGCCTGGCTTACACACTTGTTCAGTTAATTACTTCTGCACACGATGGTTTTTAGAAATAGACTATAACTTAAAAGTTTTACATTATTTTCTTAATTTACTTATATTTTAATAATGCTGACTACGAAAATTTTATGGGAATTCGCTAAATGTTCTAAAACGTGAGTAAATATGTATTTTGTGAGTTGCATTTTTGGAATTTCCTGTGGCGGTGTTTTATTACAGAATTTTGTGGGAAATAATTTTTTTATGCGAACGGTAGATTAGTTAAAGACGTAACCTATATGCATCTACTAATTTAAGAAATTATGTAAATAATGATTCGTAAGAAATAAAAAAAAAAAAAAAAATTTTTTATTCATTATATTATTTTGTAAAAGATATCGTAAGTCGAGGTCGACTTAATTGTCAGGTTGGCCGAATTGTAGGTATTTTAAATTTTAACATAGTAATGTGTTACTAAATTTTAACATAGTAACAGAGGAGAAAATAATGTTTCAGAGTTATGTATTAGAGTAAGTTAGTTTTAGTTTGGATTTTGTCAAGTTAGCTGTTAAATAAAGAATCTTATGAAATATTAAATATCATTTTTTGTTGTTTCTTTTAAATAATTTTTTTGGTTATACTAATACAATTATCAGAAGTAGGATTTCCTACAATTATCAGAAGTGGGATTTCCTACAATATATAATATATCTACAGACTTTATTTATATAATGTAAAATTGAATCTATAATGGCGTATGAATAATCAAATTAACACACACCCACATCTTGAATGCAATGATTGTAATGAATAATAATTTTATATTATATTTGCTCGTTCACCAATTACCATTGTCAATGAATACTCTACCTCACAAAATCAATACTTCCATAAAGAAATGATCATTGAATACTATTACAATATAAAATATAAATAAATTGTATTTGCTCGTACAACAATTTCCATTGTCAATGGCTGCTCATACAACTGTATACAATTCAGCTATAAAGAAATGATCGAAATAAAGAGAAACATAGCAGTCAAAGAGCCGTAAAAAAATTATATAAAAATATGATATATATCTACATAACATATCTTATTAAATTCATTTAAATTTGAAAAATCAATAATGGCGTATGTTTATTTAAATTTACACACAACCACCTCATCCATCTTTTTATTTGTTCTTATTGGTTAATTTTAACTTTCCCCTTTTTAACCATTAGCAAATGCCATAATTGCCATTGTCAATGGATACTCTTTTTCACATATAAAATTCTGCAATAAAGATATGATATAAATAAAGAGAAAGATTTCATTCAAAGAGCCGTAAAAAATTATATAAAAATATGATATACAGCTACGGCCAAAGAATTAGAAACACTATTAGGTAGTAAACACAACGAGATTGTTTTTATAAATAATGAATAAATATCCGTCCAAATTTTTGTACGCGTACTTATTGTTTTATGACCTAAATAAATATGAAATGGAAAGACCAGTTTTTTGTTATTTAAAAAAAAGGTACAAAAAATTTCAAAAAATTGTAAAATGTTCAAAGGACAACGAATTAGAAACATTTGGTTATCCATTCTCAGTTTGCTTGTGAATGTGTTTAAACCGAACATGAATTTAATTTTGTTTTAATTGAATTTAATTTTGAGTAATATTTTGTGAAAAAAGGAAAAATAAAAACAATTTAAAATGGGAAAATTATATGAATCACCTTATATCTTGATATAATGACGCGTCAGGTAGTCAAAAAAAAGTTCCAGATCGCCTTTAAAAATTCATTCTAAAAAAAACGTATACATGTACAATATGATTGTATTGCTCACATTTATATATTGTTTTGTATCTTTTCTTCATTACGGCAGTTTATAAAAAAAAGGATTTGAAATTAGTACATTAATTCTGTACTGTTTTTGTAAATTGAATTTTGCTTTATTTTATTATTTTTAAATATTTATGTTTGTTGGTAAATTTTTAAAAAAAAGAGTGTCACATCTTATTGTTAATGGTTGATGATTGTACTTGAATAAGTAAAAATAAATGGATATTTTGTACGCAAATGCTTTAGAATACAACATTTGACAATAGGGCTGGTTTCCAATTTTTTTTTTATTGTATTGAGTTGATCATCGTATTTAATATATGAATGACTTGAGAAAGGAAGTATGTATTTCATAATTCATGTATTTTTATATATGTATGTATGTGTTGTTATGTTAATATGCCTAGTCGCGTGCTATATGCTCTGATAAAGATTACTACTACTACTTCTAATTGAAATACATACATAAATAAAATTGTATTTATATCAATCAAAGACCATATATAAATATATACTACATTTATATGGTTTTTGGTTATATGCATTACTTGTATAGATCTACATTATTTTCTGATGTAGGATTGTGGAATATTTGGCAACAGAGGTTTTTACGTATGCATATACATTATAATTACTGTAGCATTATACCAGAGATACTATATAAATACATATAAATATGTTTTTACATAGTATCACAGATCAGACACCCTTATCTGCGATAGTATATAGTATCTTTGATTATACATAATATATATGTATATACATATGGATATATTATGGTTTTATTTTGTTATGTTTTTGAGTTCATTGACTTATGAATGCAAGATACGATTATATATTATATCATATCCCGTGAATTGAATTTCTTCTTGAAATTTTTAATGAATGTCTTTTTTAATGTTTGGGCCTTAGAACTTCTGAATACATAAAGTATTATTCTGATTTTTGATCATAATATAAAAATTTAAAAATCAGGTTCATTACCAAATTCTTTTATAGACTGAGTCAATTTTTTTTCTATAACTAGGTAAAAATTGATATTTTATTTTCAATTAATATGGAACATAATTTATAAATATGTCTATTTTTCTAAATCTTGAGGATAATGAATTTTAAATTATTTAAAATATTTTTTAAAAACAGAAAGCTTAAAAATATTTATTTGAAAATTTTTAAATTTTATTTCGTTGATGTTTTTTGTGTGTGGTATAAAGTATATACTCAAAAAATTCTAAATACTAGCGCTGATGAACATTTAATTAGATTCAATGAAAATTGATAATCATTTGTAGCTTGAAAAATATTATATTTTTGTTCACAAATTATAACAATAAACAAGATGTCATGAAATCGAAAATAAATTGTTTGTAAATTTATGTATTTTTATGATTGAATATAATCAAATTTTTTCATTTATGTTTGTTTAAAAATAAATGATTAAGTAGAATGTGCCTATAATTCTAGTCCTAGAAATATTTTGGAGAGCCGTATTATCAAAATATCTTCAGTAGTGATTCAAAAAATTATGTTTCAAAATAACGTGGAATAGGTTATAGTAAATTATAATTGCTTATTTGAATTTTGATTTCAAAAATTACCTTTGTATTTTAACATTTCTATTAAATTGATAGCTCATAAACTATTTAACATCAAATCATATCATAAAAAATTAAATTGTAAAATTTATAATATATTTCTACCTATAACTTTGAATGAAAATTTTTAATTTGATGCATTCATTTAAAAAGCGCGAGAACTTGTCAGTTCTGCATGGTGCGGTCATGGTGTTGGCAAAGAAGAGGAAGTTAATTTGAACTGCCTCTACTTTAGAATATATTATCAGAAATTTGAATAGCCTTTGACATTTAGTATTATTCATAAATATTTGTATACAGCATTTTTTTTAAACAAAAGTTTTTAAAATTGCATGCGTTTTTTGTATAAATAAAATAAACTCCTAATTTTTTAGTTTTTAATTCTGTTCTTTTCTATAAAATATATGTAACTTTGTTTTGAACTAAAATGATCCTAATGAATTCGGACAAAAAAGCGATGAATTATCAATTGTTCTCACAATATTTTAATACAGTTGAAATTATATTTATGGATTTATAATGTTTCGAGGATGCATTTCTCATTACTTATTAATTAGAAATTAAATGCCGTGTAAAAGTAGTTGTGACCAATACTGTACATCCAGTTTTAGTTTAACCACAGTTGGAAGACAGTTTTCAAATTTAAAAATTTTAAAATCAAATATATTACAATATATGATTTATGAAGTATTATATTTATATGCAAATTATGTATAAAAATATCTAAGAAAGTCATAGCAAAGCAGAAGAAATTTGATCACGATCAAAGTGGATTTTGCATTTACTCAACCTGAATAATAGTGGTAACGTAGTAAATGAATGATATATTCTTCAAGTATAGATATTGTGGTATCTTAAAAGAATATTTGCTTGAGGGCTGTTACCTATCAAAATTGCAATTTTATTTTTTTTAGAGGAAAACCATCGCAGTGCAGTGTAATTGATAAATATTCTGTAATTATAAACTTTCGCGGTCAGCTAGTTTTTTTAAACATTAAAAATCGAAAAATATATGAATCTCCATGATTCTACTCTCAAAATGTTCCATTTAACCTCGGATTTATGAAAAAAATATAATAGTTACAGTTTGATGCGTAGAATAGGGTGGTAGATAGTTAAAAGAGCATATGAAAAAATCAGTTTAATTCAGTTCAAAAATGTTGATCAGTGTTAACGAATGACGATAATTATACAAAATTTTGATCCGTAAAATTTAATTTAAAATTGAACTGTAGAAAGGTGCAAATTCAAAAAAAGGAATATAAAATAAAAACACAATTTTTTCACAAACGTTATAAATTTTATTTAATTCAATATCTTAACCTAACAATTTAATCTTAAATCTACTAATCAATGTATTAATTAATTTCATTATTATTATAATAAAAAAAATACAATACTTTAAAAAACGGAAATGAAAAATTTTAAAATTTCAAATATTTAAAAATTCAAAAAAAAATTCAAATTTTAAAAGTATGCAACAAATTTAATAAATAATTTACAACGGAAATAGATAATATTATAAACGAAAATTTATCAAAATAAAATTTTAATTATAAATGATTATAGATTTTTTAAATTTTCAAATTTTAATTTCTAATTTTAATTTAATTTATTTTACTACTTAAATCTAAATATCGACGGTATAGATCGATCTATACGTTGAAATGTTGATTGAAGATTCAGTTTCCGGTTGTTGAAGTAGTTTCGGTTGAAAATGGTTGCCCTCTAATGTGAACAGCGATAGATAGATGTTCTGTATACGCAGTATACAAGATGTAATTTTCCCGACAGCGATTCAAATTAATATTTATCAAGCAGATCGAAGTTTTTTCTGATCAAATTTTCTAAATGTTTGTTGACTTCAAATTGCCCGCAATTTTATAATTTTTCTAAGTCTTTTTTTAAAAATTCAATTTCGCAAAATTTTTCTAAGTATTTGATATACAATTTTTCTTTCAATAAATTCGTTGTCCGCAGCAGAAATTTTGTAAGTGTTAGAAAATTTCTCAACTTTAAAATTTTGTTAAAAATTTATGAAAAAATTTGCTAAGTGTTTTCCAATTTTTACACTTAGCCGATAAATTCCCCTCGATGATTTTATCCAAAATTTTACTAAGTACTCTGTTAATTTAGTACTTAGCCGATGAAAAAATTCTACCAATTTTTTCCTAAATTTTTTAAAAAAAATTATAAGTTTTTTTTTACAAAATTCCTAACAACCCTATTGTACTAGCTCAATACGCTAGATTTTAAGTAGGACTCAATACGTCCAGGCTGATGAGGCGATCTTTTGTTTTCCCTGATTCAGTCTCAATACGACAATTTAGGCAGGTAGGTAATCGCAAAAGACAAATTTTTCTGCGAATCGCAACCCTTTATATACAAAAATTTGCAAACTCTGGAATTCTATATTTTCCCCGTTGTTGAAATGTTCTGCTATTTATCTCATGGTTTCGTCATTTTCATAAAACGGTTTTTTTTCAAATTGTGTCTGGTTATTCGAATTATAAATTTATGTTAATTGTGAAATACTTTGATTGGTAACTATATTCAGCTGGTACCTTTTTGACAATTTGACATGGTCATATATTATGTAGTGTATATATATAGTATATTGTATGTATAATGTTTAATATTTATACAATGTATATTTATAATATTTATATAATGTTATGATACTTATATAATGTATATATGGATATTCAAATGTTTTTATTTTAGGTTAGTGTTCATTGTTTATGTAATGTAATTCAATATTTGTGTTTAATGTTTTATTTATGTTATATATTTGTGCTATGTGAATCGTTTTGTTTTTGTTTTGTATGCTATGTCTATAGACCTTTTTATGTTACCTGCTTGTGCATATTCATGTTATATGTTCTATATTATTGCATATATTTCTGTGTTATATGTTTGATTTCGTTGATTTGTTTACATTTTTTTGTTGTTCTTTTTTTGTATGTAATATTATATTATCGCATTGTTTGTCTTGAATTGTTTGCAACCTTTTTTTTTTATTATATTTATATATATGTATATATTTTTCGACACTGCCCCCTTTTTTAATTAGATATATTCTTTTTTTAGCCTATGTTGACTGGAGTCAACATCTTCCACGGGCCAGACAGTGAGGGGTATATATGTATATTAAAGAAATATGGTAATGAAACTGAAAATAAATGTAATCTTATAGAAAAAAAAAACATGTAGGCAATTTTTATTGACCACACTGTAAATCGTACAGATGTTATGTAGATAAGCAACTTAACTGTAATAGTAATACAATTTGTCTTTTTAATAGAATATATATACAGCTGTACCGTAGTCAGAAAAATGTTAATTTTTATAATAACAATATATATACTATATACTTATATCATTGATTGTATTTATATATATTCATTGAAGTATACTGTAAAATTATATGGTAAAATATTATATTGTTTTAAGTCGTCGAACAGGGAATACGCATAAAAAATAAAGTGCTGTAATAAGTCTAAAGTGTGATTTAATTTATTTTTGTTGATAAATTTTCCCTTATAAAATTCAGGTGTGGGGTACTCGCGAAACAGAAATTTAGTGTAAAAATTCAAAAATAAAATATTATTAATTAAAATTCAAAAATTATTAAAATATAGTGCTTTGGTTACCATACATGGCTGAGCAGTTTGACGCCTTTTTGAATCAAGCTACAGTGATTACGCTAAAAATGTTTTAAGTGATTTAAAATTATCTACAGTGGGAAATAAGGCCTTATTGAAGATGCGTCTTCAGGATGCTGTTAAGGATTTCTCAGTGGAAAGGATTTTAGAACTTATACCAGCGGAAAATCTCGTTGAGGAAAATGAAGGTGACTCGGCGAATTGTAAAGAAAATGGTGGCGAAAATGAAGCACATGGCGGAGAATCTGATGATGAAGATGAAATCAGTGAAGAAGACTCTGACTCAAATCCAAACTTAAGTGAATCTGAAAAAGCCGATATTGAATTGAGAAGATTAAGAAAATTATTAAAAACTCAAAAAGAAATAGCAAAATTGAAGAAAGAAATCCAGAGTTTGCAATTAGAGGACAAAAAGGTCAGTACAAGGTCATCGGCATATAACTTTAAAGATTTAGAAGATGCTGTTCCATTATTCAGCGGAGATGATAATCTATGCGTGAAAAGGTGGATAGATTTATTTGAGGAAACAACTGAAGCAATGGACATCGACGACAAAACGAAATTCATCTATGGCAAAAGAATGTTAACAGGTACGGCCAAATTATTTTTAAGAACAGTGTCGGTGAAAAATTGGAATGACCTTAAATATAAAACTAGAAATGAATTCAAGAATAATGTTACGAACGGTGATATTCATCGTCAATTAGAATGTAGAAATAAGAAAAAAGACGAAAATATGCAACAGTACTTAATCTCAATGCAAGAAATTGCTTCAATCGGTTCGATAGAAGAAGACGACTTGATTCAATATATCATCAAAGGCATTCCAGACAGTGAAACAAACAAAATGTTTTTATACAGCGCTAATAATATTGACGAGTTGAAAATTGCTTTGCGTAAGTATGAGCGAGTAAAAAACAACTGTCGTGATGGTATACCTAGAAAACCCACAATTATTGACGTAAAAAATAAAAGTGTATCTGACATTAAATGTTTTACTTGTAAAGAAAAGGGACATATAAGTAAAGATTGTCCAAAAAAAAGAAGAAGAAGATAGTAACCTGCTTTAAATGTAACAGATCTGGTCACATCGCACCAAATTGTACCGAAAATGTAATGAGTGTTCAACAAAAGCAAACGCAATCAACAGATGAATCTTCACAACTTCTACTACTATCACCCGATGTAAATATAAATAGGTCAGCTGATTGTACAAAACATTGTAACTGCTTTGGGGAAATTCATCAAAATCGTAACAATTTTGAATTTCAACTTAAATTTTTATTTTATAAAGATCACATCGAAAGCAGTTCGACAATCAAAACACTTATTGATACAGGCAGTCCAATTAGTTTTGTGCGTGAAGAAATGGTACCGAATGGGTTAATCACAAAAACAAATAAAGACTACCAGACTTATTATGGATTAAATAATAGTAAATTAAGTATATTAGGCATAGTAAACAGTAAAATTTGCTTTAACAATTCATTAACAAATGTTAAATTATATATTGTTGATAATAATAGTATGAATTATTTTTGCATTTTAGGTAGAGATTTCATAGAAAAAAACAATTTGCTACTAAAAAAACGTGATTGTATTTGTACAAATGAGAAGTCCTCTGTTCATGTATCAAAACAAAAGGTAACAAACACAGCTATTGAACAACAAGAAAATGATAATTTAGAGTTCATTAATCAAATTATGAACATAAGTGAATACGTAAGTACTAAAGAACCAGATATTGATCTAAATATAAATAAAAATTTACCATTTCAAATTAATCGTAAAATATATAACATTTTAAAACCTATATTGCATGCTGAAAATAATATATTTGATAAAAATACCTGTAACTTAGAAATGGAAATTAAATTAAGTAACGAAAAACCATTTCATTGTCTAGCACGGCGATTACCATACGCGCATAAAATTATTTTAAAAAATATTTTAGACGATTTATTACAAAGAGGTTTTATTCGCGAAAGTAACTCTCCTTTTGCTTCGCCCATAGTTCTAGTTCGGAAAAAATCCGGGGAATATAGATTATGTGTTGACTTTCGTGAACTGAACAAAGTCACGTTAAAAGATAATTTTCCATTACCCATAATTGAAGACCATTTAGAGCGACTAAAGGATAAAAGATATTTTACTACCCTAGATTTAAAAAATGGGTTTCACCATGTAAAGATGGCCGAAAATTCAATAAAATATACATCCTTTGTCACTCCAATAGGTCAGTACGAGTATACAAGAATGCCGTTTGGCTTGAAAAATGCTTCGTCAGTCTTCGAAAGGTTTATGAAAAAGATTTTCGGGAACTTGCTATTATCAGACAAAGTACTTTCATTTATTGCCGACATTTTAATTGCCACAAAAACGATTGATGAACATTTAAGTATACTCGAAGAGGTCATACAAATAATAAAAAATTATGGTCTACAATTAAGATTTGACAAATGCTCTTTCATGCAGAACGATATTATTTATCTAGGGTATAGAATTAATGAAATGGGTATACGACCTAGTGAAGAACACTGTCAAGCTATAGAAAGTTTTCCAGTACCGACTTGCACAAAAGAAGTACAAAGTTTTTTGGGCTTGTGCTCGTATTTTCGCAAATTCATAAAGGATTTTGCGGTTGTAGCAAAACCTTTGTACGACCTTGTGAAGAAAAATGTACCTTTTTCTTTTGGATCAATAGAAAATGATACCTTTCAAATTTTGAAAAGAAAACTAATTGACGCACCTGTTCTTGCAATTTATAGCCCAAAAAACGACACTGAATTACACTGTGATGCGAGTAGCATCGGTTTTGGTTCAATTTTGTTACAGAGACAAAATGATAATAAATTCCATCCAGTGTTTTTCTTTTCAAAACGTGCCAATCAAGCAGAAAGTCATTATCACAGTTTTGAACTGGAGACCTTATCTATAATATATGCTTTAAGAAGGTTCAGGGTATACTTGCTAGGGATAGACTTCAAAATACTCACAGATTGTCAGGCATTATCTCAAACACTGAATAGAAAAACTCTAAATCCGAAAATCTCTCGATGGGCGTTAGAACTACAAGAGTATAACTACAAGCTAGATCATCGAGAAGGTAGGAAAATGTGCCATGTTGATGCTCTGAGTAGGGCAATAAATATCTTGCATGTGACTGAAGAATCGTTTGAATTCGTTTTAGCTGCTATGCAGAAGCAAGATTAAAAAATCGTAGCTATCATTTCTGATTTAGAAAAAGCTGAAAGTAGTGACTATGAAATAATTGACGGTTTACTGTACCGAAAAGTTAAGGACAAAATTCTTTTTTATGTACCTGAGCAAATGGAGATGCAAGTAATTAGGACACATCACGAAGCCTTAGGCCATTTAGGGGTAGAAAAATTATACGAGTTTCTTCAACGGAGTTATTGGTTTTCGAGAATGAAAGAGAAAATTAAACAGTATGTTAAAACTTGTTTAAAATATATTCTGTAGGGCATCCACGTCTTCAACATAAATTAAAACTAAAACATCTTACTCAGACAACGACTTTATTACCACTGTCTATCGTACGGTACAGTTTTTGTTTGATCAATACATTTTCTTATCAGTTTTCTATTTTTAGCATACTTAAGAGCAACTTATCAATTATTATATATTTTATTATATGTATATAGTATATAGTAATCAGGTAATGAGTAATGCCGTAAGTATACACATTTATATAGTTTAATATATATATATATATAGCCTACAGCTCGACCATCCTGACCTAATAATCGGCTCGATTATTTTTGAAACTACAATATAAATGCAAAAGAACATATGTTTTTTGTTTTTGTTTTTTTTTTTTTTTTTTTTTTTTAATTTTATAAATAAGTTGCTCTTTACAAATAAAGAAAATAAACACTTATGAAGTCTGCATATAAAACTAAGTTACATTTAGATAATACATATATAGTGAATACATAATATTACAATTTTTTTTTTTTTTTTCATGTAATTTGTTTAATATACATACATAGATTCTAATTTAAAATGGCTTATTTCTTATTACGGAAATTTAGGCATCATACTGTTCGACGTGAGATTGACCAAATGTATACAATTTCATATTAGCAGGACTACAAACTCCTTTGTAAGGGGTTCTACTCAATTGGATTCCTTGTATATCTTGAATTACGTATCTGTCGTTATCATAGATTTTGACTACTTCATAAGGACCTTTGTACTTAGGCAACAATTTTTTGTTAATACCCGGTATTGTTGAAATATTTTTTATCACTACATAATCACCTATTTTGTATTTATATGGTGTTTTATGACGTTTATTATAGTATTCTTCATTCAGTTTTTGATTTGTTTTTATCCTTTCAGAAGCCATTTCTCTTTGGGTAGTCAAGTCCCTATTCATGCTGTTAAACTTATCATCTTCGAACTTTTCCATTATTTTATCGTTAACTTCACCTTTTTGCTTGACCCCAAATAACAACATACTCGGTGTCTGCCCAGTACTGCGATTTACAGTATTATTCAGAGCATATTCTACTTTCGTCAAAAATTTATACCAATCGCTTGTAGAACTAAATTCGCACTCTTTAGATAGCATTGGTATTATTATGCGATTGACTCTTTCTATTTGACCATTTGATTGTGGTGACATCGTTGCCACCTTCACGTGTTGGACATTATGATTTTTAACAAAATCTGAGAATTCTCTAGAAGTGAAGCATGAGCCTCTATCAGAAACAATTTTACAAGGTCTGCTATATGAATTGAAATAGGATTCTAAATGTTTGATTGCTTCGGATGATTGAGTGGAGTTCACAGCATACAATTTTACAAATTTCGTGAAACCATCGATTATAAGGAAAATGTGCTTCTTTTTTGTTTTCGAACTTGACAATGGACCCAAATGGTCAATATGTATGGTTTCAAAAGGCTTTTCACCTTTAGGTATGCTGTGAAGTGTACCCTCGACTTTTCCTGATGGTACAGAAAATTCTATGCATTTCAAACAATTTTGTGTGTAGGTTTTAATTTTGTTTTTCATATCCGGAAACCAATATATTTTTCTGATGTATTCGAAACATTTATCTGCTCCAACATGACAGAGAGATTCATGATGCGTTTGTATAACATAATGCTCCATTTGTTTTGGCACGTAAAACATAACATCGTTTTTATTTTTTCTATACACTAGACCATTTATCATGGCAAACATTTGGCTTTCACTTTTTTCTAAGTCCGACGATAATTTACATATAATAGGATCACGTTTTTGAGCCGCGGCTAACGTAAATTCAAACGTTTCGTTCTCGATCATTAAGATATTAGTGCACCTGCTTAAGCAGTCGACATGTTTCATCCTACTTGATTCCCGGTGTTCAACTTTATAATTGAACTCTTGCATTTCTAAGACCCATCGCGAAATTCTTGGATTTAAAAGTTTTTTATTTAATGTAAGAGTTAACGATCTACAATCGGTTATGATTTTAAATTCCATTCCAATCAAATAAATTCTAAATCTTCGAAGAGCGTATACAATAGCTAGTGTCTCTAATTCGAAGGAATGATATCTTGTTTCAACATCCGTACATCTTTTCGAAAAATAAAAAATAGGATGAAATTTACCGTCATTCTGTTTTTGCATTAATATCGCGCCAAACCCGATACTGCTGGCATCGCAGTGAAGTTCGGTATCGTTATATGGACTATAAACGCACAAAGTTGGGGCTTGTAACAACTTTTCTTTTAGAGTTTCAAATGCATTCATTTCTTCAGAACCAAATTTAAATTGTACATCCTTTTTTATTAGATCGTACAACGGTTTTGCTATTATAGCAAAGTTTTCTACAAAGCGTCTAAAATAAGAACAAAGTCCAATGAAACTTTGTACATGTTTAACATTTTGTGGCACTGGAAAATCACGAATTGCTTTTAAATTATCTGGATTAGGCTGTATGCCTTCAACACTAACTACGTATCCAAGATATTTGATTTTTTCTGTCAAAAAGACACATTTATCCAATCTTAACTGTAAATTATGTTCTCTCATGAGCTTCAATACCGATTCCAGAATTTCTAAGTGTTCGTCAACACTTTCAGTGGCCAACAAAATGTCATCCATGTATATTCTAATCTTATTTTCTTTCAAAAGATTTTGGAAAATTTTATTAATAAATCTTTGAAACACACACGGGGCATTCTTAAGTCCGAACGGCATTTTTAAATATTCGAACTGCCCAAAAGCTGTTACGAAAGACGTAAACTTTACCGAATCTTCTTCAACATCGACGTGATGGAAACCGTTTTTTAAATCGAGAATCGTAAAATACTTTTTATTACGTAAACCGTCGAGCAGATCATCGATCAATGGTATAGGATAGTTATCTTTAACGGTATATTTATTTAATTCGCGGTAATCTACGCAAAGGCGAAGCTCTTTATTCTTTTTACGTACCAAAACTATTGGAGACGCGTAAGGTGAGTTACTTTCTCTAATTATGTTTTTTTTCAAAAGGTCATCAAGTATTTTTTTAAGTTCTTCTTTATGTACGTATGGCAATTTGCGTGGAGTGCAATAAAAAGGGTCTGAACGGGTAAGTTGTATTGTTAGTTTAACATTATTTTTAGGTACTAAGGAGTTAGTATTGCGAGAAAAAGCTTCTGACAAGATATTATTAATCATTAGCCTAGTATTATCCGGTAAGTCGGGGTTAATATTATTTAAATAATCTATTCTAGAATCTTCAACATCTATATTTAGAATTTGACTTACGAAGTTTTCATTATCTGTTTTACCGTTGTCTACTCTTTTAAGATTTTCATCACGTTGAACAGTATTGCCAAAATTTCTTTCATCTTTAGTAGATTTCATTAATGTCAAGTCATTCATTTTTATAAAATTTCTTCCTAAAATTACATCATAATTCATTGTAAAGTTTTTTACTACATATAAACAAAGTTCAACAAAATCACATTTAAAATTTATTTTACATTTTATGATACCTATTATCTCTAATGGACTACCGTTTATTCCATGATACTCATGATGATCATCAGACTCCAACTTTTCATACCCATATGGCTTGACAAACCTTTCTTGCACGAAACTAATTGGGCTGCCAGAATCTACTAACGTGTTAAGCATGATCGTATGATGTTTATATTGCTCTGAAAAGAATATATATGCTAGAAAATATTCAAAATCATTATTTTTACCAAAAGTTTTCGTTGCAGGCATGACTTCTGGTTCTGACAATAGACTGTTTACACTAGGCTTCGTCAAGCATTCTCCAATGTGATGCCCCTTTTTACCACACCGAAAACAGGATCCAGGTTCTCTTCTAGGTTTAGGACAAAATTTACTAACATGTCCATTCTGACTACAATTATAACACTTAATATTTTGCGTGTTGCCCTTGTGATTGCTAGGTTGTGTTTTTACAATGACTGGTTGTTTCACTGATGGTAAAAATCGACTATGACTTGACGAGTACGTTTTCATTTTCTCATATTTTTTAAGAATATCTTTTAATTCTGCAATGCTGTCAGCTGTGTACAATAAAACTTTATTACTCTCAACGTCCTGAATGCCGTGGATTATGTACTGCATCAAATCGTTGTCATCTATGTCTGATAATGAACCAATTTCTTCCATAGCAAGCATATATTGCTGATAGGTTTCGTCAGATCTTTTTTTTCTATTTCTTAGCATATTGTGAATATCGGCTTTTGATGTATTTTTCTTAAACTCTTTTAATAGCGCATATTTTAGTTCTGGCCACGTGTTAATAGGTTTCGTTCTAAGAAATAATTTCGCAGTTCCTATCATTGACCTTTTAGCATATATTAACTTCGTAGCATCGTCCCATTTATAAATTATAGATGTTTCTTCAAAATGTTGTATCCATTTTTGAATGGACAAATTATCATCTCCACTAAACTTATGAATGGATTCGTCAATGTCACGATATGTTACAGAACATGCGTTATTCACATATATTTCCTCATCTTCTTTTAATTTTGCTAACATTTTCTTAAGCTCAGCAATTTTTTGTTTTTTCAATATTATTTCTTCTAATTTTTTGATTTCTTCGTCTAATTTTTCACTTTCAAATGCACTAGTATTGCTACGTACCTGTTTACTTGGATCGTTATCTAGACACATATTTCCGTCATCTTCATCGTAGTCATCAGAAGCCTCCGATATAACTTCTGAGATTTCATCCGTAGTTTTCCCAGCCATCCCTTGTTCAAATCGCAATTTAAGCTCAGGTTTATTTCCAGTTGTCCGTAAATTAAGTTTCGCTAATGCACTTTTCAACCTACTAACAGTGGCTTCTTCGAGAAATTTCTGAACACGTGAATCCATTTTTTGGCGATTTGAACTGTACAATATTTTCACATAAAACACACAAATTCCACTCGAAAACGTAATTAATTTGCCCGTATGGCTATAAATTTATTAAATTATCAAATTTAGCTCAAATATACTAATTTATTACGTAATTTAAGTCAGGATTTAAACTTATGTTTTATTAACCACGTGAATTAAAATCTCACTTCTGATTCTGTAGGGCATCCACGTCTTCAACATAAATTAAAACTAAAACATCTTACTCAGACAACGACTTTATTACCACTGTCTATCGTACGGTACAGTTTTTGTTTGATCAATACATTTCCTTATCAGTTTTCTATTTTTAGCATACTTAAGAGCAACTTATCAATTATTATATATTTTATTATATGTATATAGTATATAGTAATCAGGTAATGAGTAATGCCGTAAGTATACACATTTATATAGTTTAATATATATATATATATAGCCTACAATTCATTTTACTCCGAATTCTGGAAAAGTTGAAGGTGAACTTCATTCTATTCCTAAGGGAAGTTCTCCATTTGAAACTGTGCATGTTGACCATCTAGGTCCCTTAGCTCCTTCAAAAAATAAAAAACATATGTATATTTTTAATTGTGGATGGTTTTACTAAATTCGTAAAACTGTACGGGGTAAAAACAACACAAACGAAAGAAGTAATTAATAGTCTGCAACTCTACTTTGAATATTACTCACGACCCGAAAGGATAGTTTCAGATCGAGGCGCATGTTTTTGTTCCAAAGAATTTTCTGATTATTTGAGTACCAATAATATCAGACATGTGAAAGTGGCATCTCATTGTCCACAAAGTAACGGTCAGGTTGAACGTGTGATCCGCGTGTTGACACCAATGCTATCAAAACTTTGTGGAGAAGATAGCACTAGTGATTGGTCTAATAATTTAATGAAAATTGAATATGCAATCAACAATACGATTAATCGTAGTACGGGATTTCCACCTGCTATGTTGCTATTTGGTAGAAATCAGAAAGGGGAACTTTGTGATAAGATTTTAGAATATTTACAAAAACATTCTGATTTGAATCGTGAATCTATAGCAAATATTAGGAAACAAGCTAATGATAACATTAAAAAATCTCAGGATTATAATAAGAAATATTTTGACAAGAAGCATAAAGCTCATGAGGTCTATCAAAAAGGAGATTACGTCATGATTCGAAATTTCGTTAGTCAACCAGGAACAAATAAAAAATTATTATCAAAATTCCGTGGTCCATATGAAGTAGAAAAGGTATTAAGTAATGACAGGTATATTATCAAAGATATAGACGGTATGCAATTAACTCGATTACCCTATAAGGGAGTGTGTGCACCGCATAATATGCGTCGGTTTGTTATAAGTGTGGATACATGAACAAAAGAACTTCATCACTATGTCAAATTGATAAGTAAAATAAAACCTGTAGTTTGTTGTTTTAATCAAATTAGGTATTCTTATGTAGTTCCAATAATAGAAATAAATGATTATAAATTTTAATTTTTAAAATGTTTATTTGTACATATTTTATAGAATCGAATACATATTGTTTTGGCACAGTACAGTTGAATGTTGAATTTTATCATAATCGGGACAATTAATTAGTCAGATTGGCCGATTTGTAGGCAATTTTTATTGACCACACTGTAAATCGTACAGATGTTATGTAGATAAGCAACTTAACTGTAATAGTAATACAATTTGTATTTTTAATAGAATATATATACAGCTGTACCGTAGTCAGAAAAATGTGAATTTTTATAATAACAATATATATACTATATACTTATATCATTTATTGTATTTATATATGTATATTCATTGAGGTATACTGTAAAATTATATGGTAAAATATTATATTGTTTTAAGTCGTCGAACAGGGAATACGCATAAAAAATAAAGTGCTGTAATAAGTCTAAAGTGTGATTTAATTTATTTTTGTTGATAAATTTTCCCTTATAAACATTCCTTCCTTTTTTTCTTCTTTAGTATGTGTGTCTTAATTATCTTCGATCTGTTCTAACCAACCCATCCTTTCCAGGATATACTTCTAGAACTCGTCCTAATGGCCATAACAAGGGAGAAAAATTTTCTTGTTTTACTATAACTAAGTCGTCTACTTTCAGATTATCTTGAACATATTTCCATTTATTGCGTGTTTGTAGTTGCTGTAAATAATTTTGTGACCACTGATGCCAAAAATTTTATTGTAATTGTTTTAAAAACTGCCACTGCTTGGTCGGCGATTTGTCTTTAATTTCATATCTCTCTGGAATGGTTTGTAAATTTCGATGTACTAGAAAATGTCCTGGTGTAATAATTGCATTGCTATCAGGGTCGACATTGATCGGGACTAGCGGTCTCGAATTAATGCAGGCTTCTATTTTACATAAAACAGTGTGTAAACATTCATATGTGAGTTTGGTATTTTGTAATGTTTTCTTCAAATGTATTTTGACTAATTTAATATGTGATTCCCATAAACCACCAAAATGTGGAGCTGAAGGTGGATTAAAATGCCACTTTATTCGTTCATTTGATAATTTTTCAGCTATTTTTTCATTGACCTCATCAGAAAATAAAATTTTATTGGCTCTGACGAAATTTGTTCCACAATCAGAATAAACATCTGAACATAGACCTCTTCTGTCTGTAAATCTATGAAAACTTGCAATAAATGCTTCAGCGCTGAGGTCTGAAAACATTTAGAATTGGTTTTAGCAGGTAACATAAAAAGGTCTATAGACATAGCATACAAACAAAAACAAAACGATTCACATAGCACAAATATATAACATAAAACATTAAACACAAATATTGGATTACATTACATAAACAATGAACACTAACCTAAAATAAAAACATTTGAATATATATACATTATATAAGTATTATAACATTATATAAATATTATAAATATACATTGTATAAATATTAAACATTATACATACAATATATATATACACTACATAATATATGATCATGTCAAATTGTCAAAAAGTTACCAGCTGAATATAGTTACCAATCAAAGTATTTCACAATTAACATAAATTTATAATTCGAATAACCAGACACAATTTGAAAAAAAAACCGTTTTATGAAAAAGACGAAACCATGAGATAAATAGCAGAACATTTCAACAACGGGGAAAAAGAAGTTTCTAGAACCGCGAAAATTTTGTATATAAAGGGTTGCGATTCGCAGAAAAATTTGTCTTTTGCGATTACCTACCTGCCTAAATTGTCGTATTGAGACTGAATCAGGGAAAACAAAAGATCGCCTCATCAGCCTGGACGTATTGAGTCCTACTTAAAATCTAGCGTATTAAGCTAGTACAATAGGGTTGTTAGGAATTTATAGGAAAAAATTGGTAGAATTTTTTTATCGGCTAAGTACTAAATTAACAGAGTACTTAGAAAAATTTTGGATAAAATCATCGAGGGGAATTTATCGGCTAAGTGTAAAAATTGGAAAACACTTAGCAAATTTTTTCATAAATTTTTAACAAAATTTTAAAGTTGAGAAATTTTCTAACACTTAGAAAATTTCTGCTGCGGACAACGAATTTATTGAAAGAAAAATTGTATATCAAATACTTAGAAAAATTTTGCTAAATTGAATTTTAAAAAGACTTAGAAAAATTATAAAATTGCGGGCAATTTGAAGTCAACAAACATTTAGAAAATTTGATCAGAAAAAACTTCGATTCTGCTTGATAAAAATTAATTTGAATCGCCGTCGGGAAAATTACATCTTGTATATACTTCGATACAGAACATCTATCTATCGCTGTTCACATTAGAGGGCAACCATTTTCAACCGAAACTACTTCAACAACCGGAAACTGAATCTTCAATCAACATTTCAACGTATAGATCGATCTATACCGTCGATATTTAGATTTAAGTAGTAAAATAAATTAAATTAAAATTAGAAATTAAAATTTGAAAATTTAAAAAATCTATAATCATTTATAATTAAAATTTTATTTTGATAAATTTTCGTTTATAATATTACCTATTTCCGTTGTAAATTATTTATTAAATTTGTTGCATACTTTTAAAATTTGAATTTTTTTTGAATTTTTAAATATTTGAAATTTTAAAATTTTTCATTTCCGTTTTTTAAAGTATTGTATTTTCATTATTATTAAATTAATTAGTACATTATTATTAGATTTAAGATTCAATTGTTAGATTAGGATATTGAGTTAAATAAAATTTATAACGTTTGTGAAAAAATTGTGTTTTTATTTTATATTCCTTTTTTTGAATTTGCACCTTTCTACAGTTCAATGTTAAATTAAATTTTACGGATTTAACAATATATTATGTACATCTGTATGTACGTATAAACTTGTGGGCTTCTGTGATTGAATTTATGAAAATTAATATTTGATTAAAGGGTTTAAAATCATAAATGGTTAAAAACTAAATTTACGTAATTATAAAAAATAACGAAAGATTTAGAAAATAACTCTAAAATATTTTTTGAAATATGGAATAGACACATTTTAGCAAATAGACGAATCATGTGGTTCATATACAATTGAAAAATCAATGATGGTGTATAGTAATAAAATAACACACACCCACATCATTAATCTTTACATTTTGCTTATTGTTTAATTGCAACTTCCCCCTTTTTCAAAATACATTTTTTCGTGCATCGAATTTTGAAACAGGGGAATATTATAATTAACCAATAAAAAAAATGTAAAGATGGATGATGTGGTTGTGTGTTAATTTAATTATTAATATGCCACTCTAAATTTTTCAAATATACATTTAGCATGTAATACTATTGACACACTGCAGAGATAAACCATGGTTATTTCGAATGGTTTATCGATAACCTGGTATGGGTGACACATTGAAATTAAGGTGAACTAGTTTATGTATTCATTCGACACCTGTCGAGATAAATTCAAACACTAATTATTTTTCATCTAGTCAGCATATTGCTGAAATTTGGTTGACAGTTTGTTTAAATATAATATAAAAACCAAAAAAAAATAAAACAAACGTCAAAGGTAACTGAGTTCGAACTTGGTTAACAAGATAACTGAGTTCTAGAAACTCAGTTAACTTAACCGAGTTCTGGAAGTCGGTTATCGCAAAGATAAACTAGAAAACGTAGATAACCATGGTTTATCTCTGCAGTGTGTCAATAGTATAATATATCTATATACATATATATATAAAAATGAATGTATGTTTGTTTGTTTGTTTGTTCTCTATAGACTCAAAAACCATACATCCAATTGCCTTGAAAATTTGGGAAATTATTAGGTATATCCCCGGAAAGGTTTTTGAACATTTTTTTTTAAAATCAGAGTTGGGGTTCTAGGTGCTACAGAACAAATATCCCAAAAATATCAAAATAACATTTAAGGCCCATGTTCACATGGTTAGTCTTAATTGTATGTTCACATGTGCATTAGTTGTGATTTTACTACCAGTCGTAATACAAGTTAGTAGTAGTATCAGCGTATTAAAATAAATAAATAAAAACAAAAGATATGACAAGTAGTGTAAGAGCGTAGTCACGATAAGCCCGTTCCGTTCCGTTCCGTAAAAAGAAAAAAATTGAATATTTGACATTTCCATGTTATTTATATAGATTGACCGAAAAGCTGTTATGATTGACGGAACGGAACGGTGCCGAAAGTCGGAGTTGAACAAATTTCACGGACAACATAACCTGTTTCCATATAAAATTTCAATATTAGCTTTCAACTTCACTATATACCGTTCCGTTTTATTATAACAGGTATGTTTTGAAACGTGTCGGAACAGAGCGGGACGGGTCGGGACGGAACGGGACGGGACGGAACGGGCTTATCATGACAACGCCTGAATTCAAATTTTTCTTCGAGTGGAGCTATCGCAATCACGATCGAAAACTTATTCTAATACATAATTCTGAAACATTATTATCTCCTATGTTACTATGTTAAATTTAGTAACACATTACTATATTAAATTTTAAAATAGTTACTATGTTAAAATTTAAAATGCCTACAATATATATATATAATATATATATATTTTATATATGATGATAATAATGATGATATTATGATATATGTATGTATATATATATATATATTTTACATATATATTTAATATATATATTCAATATATATAATACATACATATATTTTCCATGTAGTGTTTGTAGATTTTATATAAATGCAAGAGTCCGAATATTTTTAAAGAGACAATATATAATGTATTATATGTTATTACTTTTATAATCTTATAAATAAATTTGTTGCGTCTGTCTGTCTGTCTGTCTGTCTGTATGTATGTTCCGGGTAATCTCGAAAACGGCTGAACCAATCTTGATGGAATTTTTTTTATCTTAAAGAGTGATTCCTCCCATTTAAAATAGGCTACTTTTTTTTCAAAATTTATTATTTAAAACAATAAAAATTTGATTTAAGAGCATCTTATTCTGATTTTACTGATTTTGGGTGATTTGGGTACACGTTTTCTCAGCCATTTTTTATCCAATTTTTATAAAATATGTTTTAAATGAAAGCTCGATGGGTCTAGAGTAAAATAAGTGGAACAAATTTTTCAAAACGGTTTTAGTTTTTCCTGTACAGGACAATAAGGACGAGGCTTTCTTCAAATTTCAACGTGCTATGGTACACCTTTTCTCCGTAACTACACCATGTATTTTCCTAAAATTTAGTAATTTTAGTAATTTTTGTCCTTATTAGTCCTGTAGAACGCTTTGAAGAAAGAAGGATCTTTACAAAAAATGTATAGATTTTAAATGTAATTTTTCATGGGTAGATGATTGCGTATTATACTGAAATTTTCATATAATGTAATTCGAATGTTCTTTTTTCGATTTCGAAATAGAAAAATAAAAATTTTTATAATATATAATAATTTTTATAACAAACATAGCAAAGCATTGCAAAGAATACACCTGCTATTATGATGTACAATATTGTATTTTGTATAATATAATGTGTATAATAAGCACTAAGAATGAAATAGCTGGAGACTGGAGTAAGTAGTAACCTAATGATATTTATATTGTATGAATATATATGTATATTCATATAGTATATTCATTACATGATATACCTACGCAATTATATACACAAATGTTTATAACTTGTATTTCAAATATCATTTAGAAATTATCAATACAGGTTTGTAACTCGGTAATATGTATGGTAATATAATTTTGTTTGAAGGATAGTAGATAGGTCAGATATAATTATGTTTTATTATATCTGCTATTATGATGTAGAATATGTATTCCAAAAAAAAACAATCTGTACAATACAGTGCTTTATCGTTGCGACTTGCGAATAAAATAGATGAGCTGGAGTACTAATGAACATTGTATATTGCATGAACATATGACGTGGAATGACTGTATGTATACATATATATAGCCTTTTAACTTGTGTAATATTATTTTTTTTTACAGGATTGTAGATAGTCAGATTTTTATTGTTATTTTATCAATTCCGTAAATATTGACGAATAAACTATATAACCAAAACCTCCGACGGAATCTCTCTCTCTTACAGAGAGAAGCCATGAAAAAATTTTTCTTACACACACATTCAAAGGCCTAAGTAGTCGGGAATTTTTTTGTTTACATTTCTTGACTACTTAGTCTGAGCTGTCAAAAAATATATTATTATTTTATTATTATTGATATTATTTATTTGGTATAAGCATTAAAAATACAAATTCTTGTTTTGTTTTTGGCAATAAAATAAATACCTAAATAATAAAATATATTTCTGAATATATGTAAATGTAAATTTATTATTTTGTTTTGAATGTATGTATGTTTTGAATAGTTTTGAATTTTGAATGTAAATTTTGATTGTAATTATTTTGATTGAATCTGAATGTAAGTTTTGAATTTGAATGTAATTATTTTGCTTGGATTACTAGAATTTGAATTTAAATTATATAAGCATAAGTAATTAAAAGAAAAAAAATAGTTAAAATAATAAAAATTAGATTTAAATATTGTAAAAATTGTTTTATTTCTTTTCTATTTATATTTATATACATATGAATTATTTCTTTATATTTATTGCATAATATATGTATGTATGTATTGTATACATATTTACAAAAAAAAACGTCCTTCGTCTTAAATTTTTTTAAAAAACGATTTAATACTTTTGTTTTATGTAAATTTTCAGTTGAAACTGCAACTTCATCATCATTATCCATATTTTCTAATGTGAAATGTTGATGTTTTGTTGTTGGTCGAAATTTATAACTAATCAATACGAAAAATACATACTATGTTGCCATTTCTCTAAACATTTCATATAACTAAGCATATTGAAATGCTGCAGTTATTTTCAATAAATAAACAATGATCCGTGTAAAACAAATATAACGAACCATCATTATGTAAAATGGATGTAATAATTTCAATTTTCTTAATTTATTGCTGCTTCATAATTAGTTGCTGATGCTTCATGTAAATGTATTGACCATACAACTGGAAATAGTATTGCACCAAATCAACCAAAATAAATATATCACGCTTTGTTCTATTATATTGCCTTCGCTTTATATCACCTTCTTCACTTTCGGCAACATTTGCAAGAACCTGAATTAAAAATAAAATATTTATTAAAATTTGAAATTAAATATTCTTTCATTTTCATTTTTTTTTTCAATATTTACTTGTAAAGGAATGACAATCATGAAAAGTTTCTTGTTTTTATCGTGTTTGACAAATGTCCATCCAGTTCCGATTAGGACAATTGTTATAAAGAGTACTGCACCAATTTCTGAAAGAAAAAAGGAAAATGAAGCAAATATAAAATCAATAAAAGCATAAAGTAATCAAATTATATAAAAATGAACTTATCTTCAAACATTACGGGTCTGAAGATTCTTGTACTTTCCTGATTCCTTTTATTACTAAGTCCAACCATGAACCAACTGCACTAAAAATGAAAATAAATAAACGAATAAGAACTTTGTCAGAAGACCATTATTTTAAGGATTATAAAGATCAACAGAAAAAGTTGATTTTTTAATTCAATAATTTTTATTTTTTTACTTTATTGGGGCGTTTACTCAAAGAAAAAATCGAAATCAAAACAACTACATTGAAATTTCTATTCACTACAAACAAAATTATGAGTTTGCATGTGTTTGTGATCTATTCTTCAAGCTGAGCTGAAGACCGTACTCGTGGTGGGATACAGAAATTATACCAACAGCAACAATGCAAACAATTCCATCCTACTTTTCTTCTTTCTACTCAATTTTAGTTCTTCTAATTTATTGAATGAATAGGATATGATTTGTTTTTGTATATGGAAAGTAAACTGCAAAATATATATATGTTTATATATTATAAATACACTGAACCAAAAAGGTACATAATATCACTGAAAATTTTAATAAATGCAATGATTTTTTCATTATTTTTCAACCAAAGAATTCTTTCATACTATTTATGAAATAGGTTTCATTGAATAGTGGAATTTTAATAAATAAATGAACGATTCATAATATTTATGAAACTTTTCATAAATAATTTTCGTCAGTACTATGAACACTTATATTAAAAACTATGAACTTTTTCATTAAATTCAATGAAAAAATTCATAGTTTTCATTAAATTCAGTGAAAAAGTTCATAGTTTTCAATGCAAGTTTTCATAGAATTTATAACTGAGGTTTCATAATGATTATTAACTTTTTCATAAAGCAGTCACGAGATTTTTCAACTCCTTTAATCACCCCGGTTTGTTAATTGTCCCTCCTCCGCATTTTGAACTTTTTTTCTTCGAAGGTGAGAAAAATTAAACGTTGTAATAACATTTTTGATTTTTTATTTAAAAAATAATTTCATATACAAATTAAGTTCACATTTTTAGCCACTTAGTTTTAAAATTTTTACATTTGAATATGGTATATATTCGGCCTTAAGAAGTACACAAATTATATTGATTAAACTTTATCATATTTTTTCAAGTTTCGACATAAGCAAACTTACTTTACTATTGGATTCTTTAGATTTCATTTTAAAAAAATAAGAAGCAATGAAATTCCAAAATACTTTTGCTGGTTGTGGATATTCAAGATTAAACAAATAAAAAATCTTTAAACAAATATCTACTGCACGTATAAAACTGTTGAATGGAAACCTGATGTTATCAAAATAAACGAATATTTCTTTTATATAGTTTTAATGTCATCGCCAATTCCTATTATAAAAGGTTGTATATGTTCATTTCTTGATTTTAAAAAACGAATTACATCTTCCAGTTCAGCACAGCTCTTAACAACTAATAAAAATGATTTCTGTGAATCAGAAATAGAATATCTGGTGACATTGTTTTTGCCAGTCCCATTCTTTGTGACTGTCCTATGGAATGGAATAAAATAAGCATGTAGAGTCCACATGAGCAAAACATCTTTTCCGTCTAAAATGTAAAGAATGTTAAAATAGAATATACATATACATATTTGAAAATTTATTTAACTCACTTTTATTAATATCAGCATTTAAAATTCCTTCCAAAGAAGATTTGATTTCTTTATTACTAATACCGTCTTTAACAATATTTAATAATTCTTCAAAAGTGTTGTCCCATATATCCAAAATTGAAGGCGTATTTTTAAATCGGATTTTGAAATCAATATCAATCTAAAATAAGATAAAAATAAATATATAAAAATCACATAATTTCGAATCCAAATAATTGCTCCAAGTTACAAACTTCGAGCGATTTTAATTTATGCAGATATGCGTAAACTATTGAAAAAGCAGTTTTATTTAAAGAAATGATTTTAAAAATTCTAAAGCAAACTTTTCTATATAAAAATCATATATTATTTGCCACTTTACAGTGCTATATTGAAAATATAAATACATAAATTCTACAAAAAATTTCTAAGAAAACATTCACTTACCAAACGATATCCAAATGGCGTTTTATATTCGGGCCAATTTATTAGCAATTCCGCTGTTGAAGTTGATTCTAAAATATCCTTAAGTCTAGTTTGAGAACAAGCTTTCCAGTAGTAATCAAATTTATCCACTGATAATTTGTCATATTTCAAAGATTTCCTAATTAAATCGGCATCCTTCTCGGGTTCTGAAAACAAAATATATTAAATTCACGTTTTGTGTAATTATCACAATGCTACCGTAATTCTCCTTTTCTTCCATGTTTTCTGATGCTTCGTTCAAACGTTGTTTGATAATCTAATAAAACGTATTTAATTTCCTACCCTTTTACGTATCAACAAAATGTCTTTATGCAGAACATAATTTGATAATTTCTATTTCGCATAGTTATTTGAATTAATAAAAGTTGTTTTTTGAAATTGAAATGACCTAAAACAAATATAATTCACTAAAAAATAGTAAAATAACTACACTTTTAATTGAAATTACCTTTTTCTATCACTTTGATATCACAAAAATTAAATATTCAAATTTCACAGTGCAATATTTAGCAAATAATTGTTTAACTTATACGTATTACGTCTGGATTTGGAATGATAAAAAACTTCGTAAGCAAGAAACGAAAGCAAAATATAATAGGACTTATGAATGTTTTCATTGACTTCTAATAGAAAATAATAAAAACACAATGAACTTGTTCATTGAAGTTGTGTAAACTCTATGAACAAATTCATAGAACTAATGAACAAATTCATAGAATTCATGAACTTGTTCATAGACTATGAATAAATTCATAGAATTAATGCACTTGTTCATAGACTATGAAAATTTTTATTACGTATATTCAGAATTGTCAAATTAAGTTGACAATGAATGTGATTTCATTAAATTTATGATTGTGTTCATAGAAGCTTGAATCATTTCAGTGAAATTAACATAAAATGTATGAAAATGTTCATATATATTATGAAAAAAGTTTAATGAATCACATTCATTAAAATTATGTACAAAATTTCGTTCAGTGTATATATTATATACTTATATTATCTATTCATAGCAAAACAATGCAAAGAAAACATAGTGTATTAGCATTGAAAAACATATACATATATATAGTACTTATCTGCTATCGTGATGTATATTGTATTGTGTATAATATATAATATATAATATGCATAATCATAACTAAACTAGTTTTCTGGTTTATTTATTGCTACAATATAAGCATTGCGTTATATCACAGACAAATATACAGACGTCCCAATGAAACCAAAAATATGTCATCATATAAAATGAAAAAATCGTGTGTCCCCATCTACTTTACATAAATCAAAATGCTTCAATTTAGTTTAGTTTTGAATCCATAAAAATAATATTCAAATAATACCAAACTTTGAACTTGAAACAAACTTTAAATGAATGTTAATATGTAGTACAATACATATTCATTTTTACACATTTAATACATATGTTCATAAGTTTGTAC
The DNA here is from genome assembly GCA_951394055.1 of Villa cingulata. Lineage (NCBI taxonomy): Eukaryota > Metazoa > Arthropoda > Insecta > Diptera > Bombyliidae > Villa > Villa cingulata. The sequence goes on along the minus strand of OX596019.1, from coordinate 23,440,119 downwards.
AACCAGTTAAACTATAACAAAGCGTATAGCACATAGCACCCATTCACCATAGGAAACAATATACATTTGGTATTGTATTGAATTTATCAGTGTATTTACATACGCATTGACGCACATATTTTAACATTAGACAGTATATGTAGTAGTGTCGAATGTCTGCTTTGCCTGTGCTTTAATAATTATACGCAAACGTATTTGCAATAAACAGAGTAAATTTGTTTTTGTACATTTCAATCTATGTGCTATCGCAGACAATATAACACATACATACATATACATATATATATTTTTTGTGGTGCTAAGTGCTTTACGCTATACGAATACTTCAGGTTTATTTCTTTCATCCTTTTTCTTCTTTTTGATGTTGCTTTTGCTATGCCACTATCTTAACACACAATTACATATATATGTATGTGCAGTATGTATGTAGTATGTATACTACTGCAGAGAGGTAGAAAAATTATCTCGGGTTTATTTAGAATTTTTGAACAATTTTTGACTTGAACATTTAAAATATTATTTTTTAAAAACAGACAAATAATAAGGGTATTCACGGTTTGGTTATGTATCATTGTAAACGGTGTAATCTCGTACAATCCTACACCTATTGTAAACATCTTCAATGTAATTTTTACTTATACTGCTTGTAAAAATTTACAATGCTGAAACCGATTGTATGCGGTGTATATTACTATTGTTTGCTATTGTATATGCCATTCTGATATTAAATGCTAAAATAATTTGATTAAATTTATTTTTATAATATTATAGCTGGTATATGTTATTAATTTGCTTGATTTCAATACAAAGTTTGCGTTCACGATATAGTATAATGTGTAAAATTTGGGTGTATGTTCACACTTTTTACGCTCTTACAGCTCTTACAATATTTCGTGAATACCTCTAACATTATAAGCATTTAGACTGGCATTTAGATTTTTATATTTCCTTCTGTATGGTATCAATAGTACACTATATCACAAGCAATAAACATGTTTATCAAAGGGTATTTTATGTATACAACTTGTTATACACATACACATCATTATAAATCATTATGGTGTACTATCCTTACTGTGGTCTATACTATACGTGACGTATACTAAATATACAATGTATACAAAAACCAGTGTAGGTATATATTTTTTTCACACAAAAAAAGGAAAAAAATGAAAGAATAACTAGCGATACATATTCTTTCAAAATTTAATGCAAACATTTAATAGGGTTCAATGTCCAATATTATTGTTATTATATACCACATATAATCCTTATCTGTCGGGGCTTGAATAGCTCGATGGTTGTGTGTCGGTCTTGCGATCTTTGAGATCACGGTTCGAACCCCAGCCAGCGCACTACTCTTACCCAAGTCGATCAAAAATTTTTCCCATCAGCAATGTACACCAGTAACTGATTACTGATGATAAACTGGATAATATGTATATCTGACATAAAATTACTGATCGGCGGTGCCATGGACTGAGTATCCGCGTGCACTTAATATATACTATATACATTTATATGTATATATGTATATTTAAAAAAAAAAAAAAAAAAAAAAAAAAATCCTTATCTGTGTTTATACATAGGACTAAATGCTACCTGCAAGACAACATGTACTATGGTAGCATATCATCAGCAATAATATTATTATATTCATATAAAAATGTTTATGATATTATATATACTACCAAATGGCTACAAATAAATCGTATATTTTCTATTATTGCATGGAAATATACGAATAAACCCAAACACACTCAAATCAGATTGTTTATATGTATGCGCAGTGGCGTAGCTACCTAGGGGCTAGGCGGGGCAGTGCCCCGGGGCCCTCAAGCTCAGGGGGCCCTCGAATCCTTACCAGAAATTCGATCGAACTGAACTTTTGGAAATTTCTCCCATTTTCAAAATAAATATGACAGGTTGCAACCCAACTTTAATCATGACAACTAGGTTGAGAGAAATTCAAAAGTTATGCCTAGGGAATTCCCCTAAATTCTTTCTGTAGGTTGGCAGTGTTGTCAATTTTACGGATAGTGATATGTGCGTTTTATTATTCATCGATGTGCGTTTTATTGTGAATTCGAGTTAAGATTTGTTTTTCGAAAACGGTTAAAAAATTAATGCTGTATCAGGAGTAAGTAAGCTAATGTCAATAAACTTTTTTGTACTGGTCAATATAGTGGTTCAATTTTATTTGATTTTACCACTCATATTGATGTCCGTTGAGTCAATAAATCGTGTCAAATCTATAGATTTTGGCTACAGCTCATTGTATAACGCGAAATATCGTGAAAAAAATGCAAGTCACCTGCAGTAGGTATATTACAACAATATTGCATTGTTTAACACGTTGGCTCCCAGTGTTCACCGGTGATCACTGATTTTGACCGTCCCCAGGTACCAATGTATCACCGGTGAACATTTCCCTAATTTGTCCCCACAGCCCAGACATATTTCTTATACTTAGAATAATCCCAGTGATATAATATTTTTATGATATCATATTGCAGTGTATACGAGATGTTTAGTCTATACATATATTGTTGCATGTTCACCGGTGTACATTTGGGCTATAAACAGCAATTTTAATATGTTTTTTCAGTGTGTATCACCTGTGAACACTTCTATTTATAATATGTAACGTTATTTCAATACTGGATAACTGTTTTTATTTGAACATATGTATAATAGATAGCAATAATATTGTACATTTATCAATAAGTTTATTCTAATTAAATTATTTGTGAAGTGAACATCGAAAATAAATTGAGTTATAAATAAATTTGATCATACAAATAAAAATCGTAAGTCTTATTGGAATAAATAATATTTTTTGTTATCTGTTATCGACTTTTAATTTGTATTTTGAACAAATTATTCAATAGTTGGAATGGACGAGAAAGAAATTTTGAATATGTTAGAGAAGTCAGATGATGATATTGAAGATGAAGATGAAGGTGATTTTGATGGAACATCTAATGATGGCGAATATTGTCCAATCGACAGCAGTTACAGTGAAGACAGCAGTTCTACTGAAGAAGAATCTCAGACTGAAATTGAAGAAGAATTACTTGCATCTATACAAAATCACACTAATCATGATGAATGGCAAGAGCCAGCCGATGGCAGTAGTCTTAAAAAATTGCGAGATCCTCCATCCACAGGACGATATTTTCAACTTAATGAATCTTCTCCGTATGAATATTTTTCTTTATTTCTTGATGATGTTGTTCTGGAAATGATTGTTCGTGAAACAAATCGTCAAGCAGAACGTGTAATAAACTCACGTCGAAATACTAGAAATCGTAATTTGGAATGGAAAAGCGTGGATATGCATGAAGTTAAAAAATTTCTGGCGATAGTAATGTATATGGGTTTAGTTAAATATCCAACCATTCAGAGCTACTGGAGCAGAGAAGCATTTTATAAAAATTGTTTTGTTCCTCGTTTGATGCCAAGAAATCGATTTCAAAGTATTCTACGTTTTATCCACTTTGCAGACAATGAACAAGCTTCTGTTACTTCATCTAAATTATTTAAAATAGATGCTTTAGTAGATCAAATGAACAGCAACTTCCAAAAACAACGGTCACCGGGTAGTGATGTCGTAATAGATGAGACTATGGTTCCTTTTCGAGGAAGGTTATCTTTCCGACAATATATTCCAGGTAAATCCAATAAATATGGTGTGAAGCTCTTTAAATTAACGGACACCGTTGGATATGTATACAAAATAAAAGTTTATAGTGGGAAGGCAAATAATTTAACTGGATACAGTATGACGACAAACGTCTGTGTCGATTTAATGGCAGATTATTTTAATGCTGGAAGAACTTTAACTGTTGACAACTTCTATACATCGCTAGAATTGGCAAATTATTGTTTAATACGAGAAACATATCTTCAGGGAACTCTACGTCAACGAAAAAAAGGAGTACCTCACTTGGGAAAGCCAAAAAGAAATGAATGCCTAACAAAGGAGAAATCTGGAATAGTCGTAGGTATTTGGCGTGATAAAAGAGAAGTTCGTTTTCTATCAACCAAACAAAATGGCCAGTTGGAAGAAAATGATAAACTAAAATTGAAACCGAATGTTATACTAAATTACAATAAATGTAAGCAGGGAATTGATATTTCTGACCAATTAGCCAGTTACTTCAGTCCTCTGCGAAAAACAATTCGTTGGTTTCACAAAGTAGCTTTCGAAGTTATGTTAAATACTGCAGTTGTAAATGCTTATGTATTATATAATGAAGACTCGACAAAAAAAATTCAGATTTCAGAATTCAGGAAATCTATAATATCATCTTTAACAACATCTATTCCAGATCCGTCAACCCCATCTACCGCAAAGCATGTCCTACAAACATGTCAGGAAAAAACCCGAGATGGGAGAAAAAAACGATCTCGATGTGTTGAATGTTATAAAGAAACATCAAGCCAGGCTGGATCATCATCAGCACGTAAAAAAGCTAAACAAGTCAATACTTTTTGTGAACAATGCGTACCAAAAACATTTCTTTGTTTGCATCATTTTCAACAAGTTCATTGAAATATGTAATGTTTAAATGAAAAATAAAGTGTCTTTTATAAGATTTCATAAAAATTGTGTTTAATTATATTAATTTTTTAAAATTTTTCCCTCCTGGAATATAGATCAGAAAATGTTCACCGGTGATACATTGGTACCTGGAGGCGGTCAAAATCAGTGATCACTGGTGAACAGCGGTACATAACGACGGAATTCAAAAATGATCACGGGTGATACATTGGGAGCCAACGTGATTGTAGTAAGCAAAATTGTAACACGTGTGTAACTGTATAAAATATATTGTACTTATTAAAACTGTACAAAATATATTGTATTTAAACACCTGCAAAAGTTAAAAGAAAATAGTAAATAGGAAAAGGAAAAGAAAAGAAAAGAATAAAGAAGAATTGTAGATACATAGAAATTAGAAGATTAAGCATAAGCATTTGATTATTACTGTATAATTTAATTTTTAGTATCATTATCATTTAGTTATTGCTTATTGGCGACTCGGCAAACTAAGTAGTTAAATAAAATTTGTTAGAAAAGTAATTTGTGTTTTATTTTATATATATTAGAAAAAAATTTTAGAATTATTTATATTAGAAAATTATGGATAAAAAGAAGAAACCTAGTGGTGCATTTAAACGCAAACAACGCCAAGAAAGAGAAGATAGTAAACAAAAATTTCCCAAAATTGACAAGTTTTTTAGTCAGCCTTCTGCAAGTACATCTAATAGCTAATAGCAATTGAAAACAAAACCGCATCAAGCCTGGATTTAAATGAAGTCATTGATACTTTTGCGAAAACTAAAGCTAGGAAAAAATTGTAAATATAATTGTTATTTAATAATAAATATAATTGTTATATAATAAACCCTTGAATCTTCTCTATTTCGTTTTATTAGCCAAGCCTACACCAAGTATTAATTGTAATTTATGTTGTTACTGTTTAATATTTTTGTTACCTGCCCTGCAGTGCACAAAAAAAAGCTTAAGTAGCTTAGCATTTTTAAAGTATTTGTATATTTCATATTTTTATTTGATAAAACCTAATCAGTTTACATAGCAGTGGGGCCCCATTTTTTAATTTGCCCCAGGGCCCTTGGTTACCTAGCTACGCCACTGTGTATGCGTATATAATTTTATGAACCATATTTTAAAACTTTTATCGAATGCAAGAACAATCGAATATTAACGTATATTTTGAATTTAAATATATCCAAGACTCGAATCTGGACCTAACAATAGGTCCATATGAATTTGATGTTGTTACATATTTGAATATATGTAGAGAAACATCTGTATATTGTCTGTGGTTATATGTAGGGTTAGAGTTAAGGCTCTTGAAGCTGAGCTGAAGACCGTACTCGTGGTGGGATACAGAAATTATACCAACAGCAACAATGCAAACAATTCCATCCTACTTCTCTTCTTTCTACTCAATTTTACTTCTTCTAATTTATTTTACTTCTTTAATTTATTCTACTGCGCCTCGCTTTGACAACACTAATAAAAAAAAATGTTTTGTTTATGGAAGCTGTTACATAATATAAATTCAATTTTTAAAAATTTATAATTAAGAAACTGTCAAATTGAATAGACAAAGAGCAGCGCAGCGAGCTATATAACAGGCCAACCGCAGTCATAGCGAAGCGCAGTACATCTAATTGACGCGAGGCGCTTCGCAGCGAGCTATGTAACAAAGCCTTTAGTGTCGTTAGTGAATTGATAAAATATCAAAAACCCGACCATCTACAATCCTATAAACAAAATTATATTACACATGCACAGGTTGAAAAACTACAAATATCCAGACAATCAGTCATACAGTACAAAAAATATTCATGCTACATATTTTTTATAATATATATTGTACTACATGGGGTAGTAGATATATAACACAATAATTATACTTATCTTACTATCTAGTATCCTGCAAACAAAATTATGTATATCACCAAATTACCAAATATATATATATATATATCTTATATTATAGATATATATCTTATACATATGTGGTGACCACTAATTTGCAACAATTTGCAGCAATTATTTTCAGTGTACTTACCACATAATTCTTACTATAATTTACATTTTTTTTATCACTGTACATGCGAGTTACGCTACCCACCCTTATAGACGTGAGAAATATATCAAATAACGAATTTCATCATTATAGTGTTACATAAGTAAAAGAAAAAAGTCAATTCCCATAAAATATTGTTTTTCTTTTAAATAATTTTCCTCCAATTTCCATATTCATACAAAATGCAAAATAAGCATTTTTCGCCAACTCTGCAATTTTCTTTCTCATAAATAAAATTATTAATTTTACATTTTTTGTATAAAAAATTTCTTTCTCATAATTTTTGCTGATTAACTAAAAAACAGGAAATGCAATTTCCCATGACTGCCTAAAAACGTGACCTTGTGGTTACAAGTAAAGTAACATTATTAATTATTTTTAGATTTAAGTTTAGTTTTTAAACCATCGTTCTTAAGAACACATTTAGAAGTAAGAACCTAAGTTCTTGTAAAGTTTAAGTTTTTGAAATAAATATAACTTAGAAATTATAAAATTTTGTGTTATTATTTTATTTTATTTTTTTTTTTTTTTATTCGAACCTATCGGTCAACGTTAGTTGGGACATAAAATCCGTATTGTTTTTAATGTACTTATTGTTCTTTGAAATAATGTATGTTCTTTAACAACCTTTTTGTAACAATTAAAAATATTATGTACCGTAAATACTGTAATTTGTATTGTAAAATTTTATTTGATTCTTTTTGATTTTATATTTTATATCGACTTTTCGACACTTTAATTTGAGCTGTTATAGAAGTGAAACGTAAATTTAAAATTGATTTGTAATAGAGGAATATTATTAAATTAAATTTATTGTAAAAATATAACTAAATAAAAAATAGTATTTTTAATAGTTAATGTTAATCGTGTTAGTAAATTGTAATTCAAATAATTCACCATTAACTATACTGGTGACCCCGTATAAAGTTCGCGAAACGCAAAAAAATTATAGTTTTACGATTAAACGTTTAACACGTGTTTCTTATTTTCAAAATCGAAACATCAGTGTAATTTTAATTAATTTCACATTGTTAAACGCATTAAAATAAATTCAGTGCAGTGAAAAAATTTACATATTTTCTGTCGTGCCACTATGACCGAAACTGGCGCCACAAAAACTGAACAAGCTTCTAACCAATCACCCTCGGACAGTGATTTGGCTGTTCATGCTCATTCAATTTATCCTCGTATTCCTCTACCAACGATGACAGAAAATAACATCGAATACTATTTCATGTCATTAGAATTCTGGTTTAAAGCGAGTGGAATTCTCAAATCCGATAGGCAATATCACATCGCATTAGCTCAAATTCCAGTCAACCGGCTTCCTGAGTTAAAGTCTATAATAGACGCAACACCAGAGAAAGATAAGTATAGTTACATTAAAAACGCCTTAATAGCACATTTTTCAGATAGCCAACAGAAACGTCTACAAACTGTTTTATCTGACATGCCACTTGGCGACAAAAAACCGAGCCAACTATACCACGACATGGCTAGAGTTGCAGGTACAACTTTGCAAGAAACCGCTCTATTTGATTTATGGGCAGCACGTTTACCGACTTACGCTCAATCTGCCGTAGTTGCAGCAAAAATCAGTCCATTAAATGTAAGACTAGAAATTGCTGATAGTGTCGTAGACTCAATCAATTTACGCAGTGTTAATTCCGTGCACAGTGAAATTTCAAAAAATGTTAATGACAAATCACAAGAATTTTTAGATTTTAAAAAAGAAATTCATGAAATGTTCCAAAAATTTGAAAATAAATTTGTGAAACAAAAAAATCGCGATCGTTCAAAAAGCAAAACTCGTTCACGCCAAAGTACTTCATTTCATACTGATGAACTAGATATGTGTTGGTACCATCGTAAATTTGGACACAAAGCTAAATCGTGCCGAGAACCATGTGCTTTTATTCATAGTCCTAAAAATTTATGAGATTCCACTGCTTTAGTTTCAGACAGTGGCGGCAACACTGAAACTAAAGCTGTTCTCCGTCTTCAAAGTTTTGATTCGTCTTCTAACAATAAATTCCTTATAGACACTGGTGCGGACATTTCGGTGATTCCAATTAAATCTAAACATAATAGTACTTCTTCTACACTTCAGCTTTACGCCGCCAATGGATCACCTATTAAAGTTTACGGTCGTACTACTCTTAAACTTAATCTCGGTTTAAGACGCGAATTTATATGGTCATTTTTAATCGCTGACGTATCTCAACCTATAATTGGTGCTGATTTTTTATCTATTATGATTTGTTAGTTGATTTAAAAAGAAATCGACTTATTGACAACACAACTAAACTACATTCATCATGCAAAGCTGTTTCATCGATCGAAAATCATATCAAAACCTTCAGCATTTCTAGCCCATACGCAGATCTACTTGCTGAATTTGCATCTATTACCAGGCTAGCACCAATCGGTATTCCCGCCAAGTCAAAAGTAGTTCATTATATAGAAACTAACGGACCGCCAGTCTTCGCAAGACCACGCAGACTTTCTCCCGACAAGCTAGAAGCTGCTCGTCGTGAATTTGATTTACTGATTAAGGCAGGAATTTGTCAACCGTCTAGTAGCAATTGGTCAAGCCCTCTTCACCTAGTCAAAAAGGCTGACGGAACCTGGAGACCATGTGGTGATTATAGAGCACTTAACGCGATAACGAAATCAGATAAGTATCCAATTCCATACATTTCTGATTTTTCAAATAATTTACGCGGTTGCAAGATTTTTTCTAAAATAGACCTGCAGAAAGCATTAAATCAAGTTCCAATTGCACCAGAACATGTTCCTAAAACAGCCATAACTACTCCGTTTGGCCTATTTGAATTTAAATATATGACTTTTGGTTTGTGTAACGCCGCTCAAACGTTCCAGCGCTTAATTAACGAAGTTTTGAGAGGACTTGATTTCACATTTGCATATTTAGATGACATATGTGTCGCTTCGACGACCATTGAAGAACATCGCAAACATTTACGAGCTGTTTTCGAACGACTTCAAAACCATAATCTAGCGATCAACGCATCTAAATGTGAATTTGGAAAACAGGAAATAACCTTTTTAGGCCATCTAGTAAATGCAAATGGGATAAACCCACTTCCGGATCGAGTAGAAGCAATCAAAAACTACCCTAAGCCAACTATGGTCAAACAATTAAAAAGTTTCCTAGCAATGATTAATTTTTATAGAAGATTCATTCCTCACGCAGTTGAACAACAGGCACTACTTTTTGCAATGATTCCTGGAAATAAGAAGAATGATTGTTCTCAGCTTAACTGGTCCAGAGAAGCTGAAGAGGCCTTTGAGAAATGTAAATTGCAACTCTCAAATGCTACATTACTCGCCCATCCAGCAAAAGATGCAGTTTTGTCTCTTTGTGTAGACGCTTCAGATAATGCAGTTGGTGCAGTCCTACATCAAGTTATTAATGGCTCAGCAGAACCATTAGGTTTTTTCTCCAAAAAGTTTGACAAAACTCAACTTCGATATAGTACTTATGATCGTGAATTGACAACGATGTATTTAAGTGTTCGTCATTTTCGTCATGCACTTGAAGGTCGTTCATGCCATATCTACACGGACCACAAACCTTTAGTATTTGCATTCAAGCAGAAACTAGATAAAGCTACGCAACGACAAGCACGTCAGTTAGACTTTATAGGTCAGATTACGACAGATATCAGATACATTCCTGGTACACGAAATATCACAGCCGACCTTTTGTCCAGAATCGCCGTAATTACAGAAAAGCCAATAGGCTTCGAGGAATTAGCTGACGATCAGCAAAGCAACCCTGAAATTCTACGTCTTCTAGAAGCAGACAATTCAAATTGTTCGCTTAAACTCAAGTACTTCACAATTCCAGGAAGTTCCCGTAAACTAATCTGCGATTGTTCAACAACATCTATTCGCCCGCTAGTCACACCAAAATTTCGTAAACAAATAATAGAGTCCATACATAATTTAGCACATTCCGGTGTTCGAGCAACCACTAAAGCACTCACTGAAAGATTTATTTGGCCAAGTATTAGAAAAGATTGTGCCCAATTCGTAAAAAATTGCATAGCATGTCAAAAAAATAAAGTGTTTCGACATAACTCTTCACAACTTCAGAGATTCATCGCTCCTACAGAACGTTTTCAACACATTCATATCGATTTCATAGGACCTTTACCCTTACATTATAACTACAGATATTGCCTAACTATAATTGACAGATTCACACGATGGCCAGAAGCATTACCGATGACCGATATGACTGCAGACACAGTAGCACGTGCGCTCATCTCAGGTTGGATTTCTCGATTTGGTATTCCAGAGAAAATTACTTCAGATCAGGGTCGACAATTCGAGTCTTCCTTATTCAACGAATTAATGAAAATTCTAGGAATAACTCATTTTCGTACATCTCCGTATCATCCGCAATCCAATGGTCTCATTGAACGATGGCATCGCACTCTTAAAGCTGCTATTTTATGCCATAAAGCGGACACCTGGGTTGAATACTTACCTATAGTGCTGCTGAGTTTACGAACAGCATTCAAACCAGACATTAATGCGTCACCAGCTGAAATGGTATATGGCTGCACACTCAAACTCCCATCGGAATTCTTCACAAACAGTGAACCTCGAAAAACTGAATCAGAAGTCATCACCGAATTGAGAAAGATCATCCAAAAAATTCGTCCAACGGATACATCTTGGCATTCTTCCAATTCTACATTTGTCCATAAAGATCTCGCTTCATCACCATATGTTTTCATTAGAAACGACAGTATTCGACCATCATTAACTTCACCATATGATGGACCCTACAAAGTCATCAGAAGAACCGAAAAGTTTTACACCGTAGACGTTAAAGGAAAACCTTCCAACATCTCTATCGATCGACTAAAACCAGTTTTCATGGCCACGCATGATGCAGAAGACAATCTTCAAAATAAACCTCATCAAACAACACGTTCAGGTCGTCAAATTAAACAACCTAACCGCCTACTTTTCTCTAGGAGCGGGGTACTGTGGTGACCACTAAATTGCAACAATTTGCAGCAATTATTTTCAGTGTACTTACCACATAATTCTTACTATAATTTACATTTCAGACAATTTACATTTTTTTTATCAGTGTACATGCGACATAAAATCCGTATTGTTTTTAATGTACTTATTGTTCTTTGAAATAATGTATATTCTTTAACAACCTTTTTTGTAACAATTAAAAATATTATGTACCGTAAATACTGTAATTTGTATTGTAAAATTTTATTTGATTCTTTTTGATTTTATATTTTATATCGACTTTTCGACACTTAATTTGAGCTGTTATAGAAGTGAAACGTAAATTTAAAATTGATTTGTACTAGAGGAATATTTTTAAATTAAATTTATTGTAAAAATATAACTAAATAAAAAATAGTATTTTTAATAGTTAATGTTAATCGTGTTAGTAAATTGTAATTCAAATAATTCACCATTAACTATACATATATATCTATATATCTATACAACTTATGCTTATATATATCTTCATACAATATACAATATCATTAGGTTACGCCTTGGTTGGTTGGTTGGTTGCAGTGGCAGTCCGTCCTCCCCCGAAAACAGACTCAATTAGCACTTTGTGTGCCGTTTTGTTACCACAGACTCGTAGGTGTTGGTTGTTTTCTCTAGACTATAGCCATTTCGTCTTGTTCAGGTAGTAAACCAAACTGCCCATTGTTAGACTGGCCACCTCCGCGAGTTCTTCGAGGAAAGGCTTACCGAAAGCCTTTAGTCTAGTTTTAGCTAATGCTGGACACCTGCAAAGATAATGTAAGAGAGTTTCCTTCTCTGAATTGTCCCTACAGCTTCTACAATGCGTGTTATACGGTAGACCCAATCTGGCTGCGTGTTCCCCCGCAGGCCAGTGACCTGTTAGAATCGCCATGATTCTAGCGATCTCTCGTCGGTCTCTACCGATAAGTGATAGGGTTCTTTTCCTATCGAATTCCGGCCAAGTTACTCTTGACACAGAACAGGTGGGTAAATTCTTCCATCTGTTATTTGCCTCCGATAGATAGTGAAGCCAGATCTCTCGCTTTACACTATTTATAGGGATGTTTATAGGTTCTGCTGTCGAAAGGTGTAGAGTTGAGCCCTGTTTCGCTAACGAGTCAGCATTTGCTGCGGTGTATCACCAGTATTACGCCTTACTCCAGGTATTTTATTCTTAGTGCTTATTATACACATTATACACAATATACATTGTACATACATGTACATCATAATAGCAAGTGAATGCTTTGCTATGGTTTGCTATTGGCTTGCTATGCCATCTTCTTTTTTTTGTTTTTTTGTTTGTACCACTCACACATATATAATATTTTTATTCGTATAAAATGAATAAACGTATCGGTGAAAAATATATATATTTAGAGCCAAGAGTTATGCAAAACATTTTTATTATCTGTGACAAAATTTTTGTGAAAAATAGGAATTTTATATTACTAATAATTCTGAAATAATGTAAAAACTTTTATTTTTCTACTTCGAAATCGAAAAAAGAACATTCAAATTACCTTATATGAAAATTTCAGTACAATACGCAATCATCTACCAATAAAAAATTACATTTAAAATCTATACATTTTTTGAAAAAATCCTTCTTTTTTCAAAGCATTATACAGAACTAATAATTACCAAAATCAAAAAAGTGGCTCCATTATTCCCAATAAATTCCTTCAAACTATATATGTTCGAAATTTGAAGAAAATCGGATAATATTTAATATGAATTTTTTGGTACCAAAGTGGGTGAAATTTTGAAAATTTTCAAATTTTGATGCCATATATCTCAAAACCAAAAACCTTTTTCAAAAATCCACTTCCATTATTCCCAACAAAACTGATTGATGCTTCTTTGTTTCAAATTTCAAGAAAATTGGCCCAAAAACAACTGAGATATTTGGTACCAAAGTTAGCGATTTTCACTACTCCCAGTAAATTCCAATCTTTATGAGGTATGTAAACAAGAGTTGTTACATAATCTGAAGATTTTTTTTGAAATTATTTTTAAGAAAAATTCAATTAAATAATTATATTATTAAACACTCTTTCATTTATGCACTTTTTACAAAATGAATCAATAATAATTCACTTTTCAATTTATAAATTAATATAATATTTTTTATTTATATATTCTATTCTATATTTATACTATAGAAGAAAATATATGTACAATTTAACCTCTAAGACAATATTTTTAGTTTTTATTTTAAATATTTCACATATTTTCACAATTTTTTATTTTAATCTGTTCACTAACAATTAAGTAATATAAAAATACTTACCTTAAATTTAATTTCCAATTTTTTATTTAAAAAATAATAAAATAAATTAACAAAATTCACTAGTCGCCTACTAATTTACATGACATTTAATAATTTTTTCCGACTACACTCACACTAATGCAGATGACTACTTCATGGCTTCTCTCTAAGAGAGAGATAGATTCTTTCGGAGGTTTTGATATAACCCTATAATAACGCAATGCTTATATTGTACCATAAAAAAACTAGAAAACTAGCTTAGTTATAATTATGCATATTATACACAATACATACAACACATATTGAACGTAATCACGATAGCAGATAAGTCTATAATAATGTCTTTCAATTGATTATACACTGTGTTTGCTTTGCATTGTTTTGTTATGTTCTTTTTTTTCCAAAATTTTTTTTTGCTTCTTCTGCCTTCGGTTGCCACATCATATAAGAATTGAAAAAAAAATTTTTTTTATTAGTTGCGCATTTCATATACCCACAAAATTTACAAATCAAAATAAAAGAAGGTTAGTGTAAAGTAAATGAAAAAAAAAAATAACAGAAAGTAAACTAACACAACGATAAAAATATTTTTTGAATGTATTTGTTAGGTATTTTCGTTGTGTGAGTTTTCAATTTTAATTTTTGAATTCAGGATAACATGCTCTTAAGCAGATGAAGGTCTGAAAAAAATCTATAAAATGTATGAAAAGCTTTTTCTTCTAAATGAACTGATAATCGTGGTTGATCGTGGTAATTGAATTACAAACTCGATAGAAATGACGTAATAACATAAAGCTTTACAAAGAGCTTCTTCGCTCGGAATCACCTTATTCTGTAGCTGTACATCGTGATTCGTTTTATAGCTCTATGACAATGCGGACCAAGTCGCAGGCACACACTAGTTATAGATACATGTATTTTAGTACAATATTGTACAAAATGATTTTCGTTTTTTGTCTGCTAAGTAATATTTACGGAATGTACGCATATATATGCTGTTTGTGCATACGTTCATATTATATTGTACATATATTATGTACATCTGTATGTACGTATAAACTTGTGGGCTTCTGTGATTGAATTTATGAAAATTAATATTTGATTAAAGGGTTTAAAATCATAAATGGTTAAAAACTAAATTTACGTAATTATAAAAAATAACGAAAGATTTAGAAATTGACACTAAAATATTTTTTTTTGAAATGTGGAAAAGCACATTTTTGCAAATAGACGACTCATGTGGTTCATATATAATTGAAAAATCAATGATGGTGTATAATAATAAAATAACACACACCAACATCATTCATCTTTACATTTTGCTTATTGTTTAATTGCAACTTCCCCCTTTTTCAAAATTCATTTTTCCGACCGTCGAATTTTGAAGCAGGGGAAAATTATAATTAACCAATAAAAAAAATGTAAAGATGGATGATGTGGTTGTGTGTTAATTTAATTATTCATATGCCATTTTTGTTTTTTTTCTAACAAGTGAATATTTTTGTAAACAGTTATATTATGTAATAAAAAAAGTTTGAAATTTTAATTTTCCACTGAAATACAGATATTATTCTACTGCCTGCATTTAAAATAACCTATGCACAAATATATATGAAATGGAGGGGCTTGAATAGCTCGATGGTTGTGTGTCGGTCTTGCGATCTTTGAGATCACGGTTCGAACCCCAGCCAGCGCACTACTCTTGCCCAAGTCGATCAATAATTTTTCCCATCAGCAATGTACACCAGTAACTGATTACTGATGATAAACTGGATAATAATGTATATCTGACATAAAATTACTGATCGGCGGTGCCATGGACTGAGTATCCGCGTGCACTTAATATATACTATATACATTTATGTATATATGTATATTTTATAGAAAAAAAAGAAAAATATATGAAATGGACTGTACCATTCAACATGTAATATCAAAGACAATAATAATATATAGACCGGACAAGTAGAACAAAAATCGGTCACGCTTTTTTATCAACTCCGCAGTGATCTCTTAACTCCTACTTAGCTTTCATGAAAAACTTTTATTTGGAATTTCAAAATTCAAATATAAACGATCAAAAATAACGAAAATTTTTTATTTAAGTTGTAATGTTGTTTTTGTATAATCATATATAAATAAAATAATATACCTTACTTACCACAATTCTATCTACATATTCACCATGCGCATATGCATTGCACCAATTGCAAACAGCGACACAGCACACAGCGACACAGCACACAGCGACACAGCACACAGCTTGTACTCGATGATATCATGCTATGCATATACATATCCAACATTACATATATCTAAAAGGAAGATTATGTGTATTCACTGTGTATGAATGTATACATAATTTATATATAATATATATGTATATTATATATATGATATATTCATGGTGTGTAAATTTATACTATAAAGGAGTATAGTATAAATGTATGAATATGTACTTGAAATATTTCGAAATCTGACAACTTTGATATTTTATTGTATATTGTAAAGGTACTTCTCCACGATGCAATTTTTCTTGCGCGAAATTTGTCTTGCATGCAAGAAAACTTGCAGTACTTCGTACACACGACGCAATATTTCATGAAAAATATGCAATTTTTCTATCATGCAAGAAAAAAATATCTTTGCAAGAAATTTTTATTGCACGAGCACTTACACGAAATTCTCATTTTCTTGCCTATGCATTATATGTCAAATATTAAATATTTTTTTATTTTTTCAATATTTTAAGAAATGAAAGGCCTACCTTTCTAATAATAATAATAATAATAATAATAATAATAATAGAAAATACATACCAAATTCACAAGAAGTCACAGCACAACACAACATAAACAAACGAATGATAGATAACACAGCAACCCATTACATTTTACTCAACTGATTTTATTGCATATGCAAGAGAAATATTTATTGAAATAAATTTTTCTTGCGCGAAATATTGCATATCTTTCTGCGTACACTATGCAATAAAAAAAATTGCTTGCAATAAGAAATATTGCATGAAATACGTTTTCTGTGCAATATTTCATCTTTCTAGGCAGCGTACACTTCGAAATAAATATTTCGTGCAATTTTATATGTCAAAATCGTATTGCATGCAAGAAAAATTGCATCGTGGACGAGTACCTTAAGTTTTGATTTTGAAGAAATTTTTGATTTTGTACAATATTTTGTATGTGCGTTGCGTATGCACATACATTTATGTAGTACATGTATATGATATTATTATTAAATAGAACATGTATAAGTTCATTGAACTTTTAATTTTTTTTAAAATACATTTTATATCCTTGACGCGATTATATAGACATAAAATTAACACTGTAAATTTATAGTGTAAATGAGATCGATCATATTGTTATTTAAATATATGGTCATTTTCTTAAATATCGACTAATTTCGACCAAATTTTTAACACGACTTCCTCCGATTTGTCTAAAATTTTGATGATTAGTAGAATTCGTGAAAAATAAAAAACTAATTTTTTAATTTTGCAATATGTTACGTTTTTCTTGAGTTATGGCGTCTTGAAATTCGAAGAAATCAGCGATCCATGGATTTTTTAAATAATTTTATTTTTTATTTTTTTTGTTTTACATTATAATTATTGTTTTTATTTTATTATTATTTTTTTCATATTGTTTAAAATATTTAAATTAAAATTCAAAAATTTTTGATATAACATATCAGAAGAATTTTGTTAAAATTTTATTGTAATTTACATTTTTTATTTTATTTTTAAATTAATTTATCAAAAATTGTATGTAATTCTATTTACCTTTTTTTTGGTTAGCTTAAATATATATAATTTTTTTATTATTTTTATGTAGTAAATTCTTTGTAAAAAGAAAAAAAATAAAATAAAATAAATTTTCTATTTAAAATTTCAATTATTGAATTAATGCAATGAAAAGTAGCTACATAGTATGGTAGGAGAATAATATTGTTTTTCCTTTTTTTCGTTTTTAAATTTTTATTTAGTTGGGTTTTAAATTATTTTAGGAGTTAAAAAGTTTGATAATTTATTTGTGTTTTTTTTTTGAAGTATTAACTTGTTTTTTTTTCTAAATTTATTTTTTTAATATTTTTTAAATTTTCTACGTATAGAATATTAAAAAAATTATTTATGAATTTTTTTTCCACGTGGTTTATTTTCATCATTTTTTACTTTTGTTTTATTTTTTTTTATAGTTTCAGTTTTAGTATAGTTTTGTTTCATTTTCATTTAATGTGGCTTTATCATCCTGAAAAAATAGTTTTTAAAATTATTATCATTTAGTATCGAATTCCAATAGGAATTAATAAAAAAAAACCTGCTCAAATTTTAAAATACAATTTATGAATATTTTTGTTCTTTATTTTATGAATAAAATGAAAGTGTAAAAAAGAAATAATTGCTGGACACTGGTTACATAAAAATTAAAATAAATAATTTAAAAAAAAATAGTAATTTGCTTTTTTCGTGTACTTTTTTGTACTTTTTTCGATTCAAATTCAAAGCTTCAAAAATTTCGTTTGAAGCGTCATTCATTTTGATTGCAAATTGATTGCAATACTTTCGTCGTTGTTACCCGCATAACAGAAAGTAATTGTAAAGAAAATCTACCGAAACTCATTTTCCACTACCGATATTGAAACATGCGAAACTCTATCGGAACATTTTCGATACTCTTTTAATGTCGTATACCGATACTCTTTAGAAACTGTGGAAAAACGATTTGCGGTATCAAATAGATATTGTTTTCAAGTATCTAATAAATAAATTTGATAATTTAATAAAATATGACATATAATGTACATAATCTCATTCATTTAGCAAATGACGTGCGCGAACAGGCAACTAGAACAATGTTACAATAGAGCAAAAGAAAGGAGTAAAATAAAAACATCCAAAGATTCAAAAGTATCACCGTATTTAGATAAAAATATATAACAAATACAAATTTCTACGAAAAGTGCATTTATTCAAATTTTATTATAAATATTGTAATTCTTTAGGAAATAATTGTATTATGTTAAGAAGTAAAAAAATCGTTCGCATAAAATATTTTGAAAAAACAAGGAATAAAATATTCATTCATGGACAGAACTTTTGTGATCAACGAATTATCAACAATGAACCTAGCGATCTTCAAGAATTTAATATGGTCTTTGGAAAATTTAGCACAAATATTTTTAAACATGATATTCGAGATTTGGAGACAGACATAATTTGCAAAATTTTCTATTTACCTTCCAAAACAGATACATTTTATGTGTCTCCATTGAATCACACATTAAGAAAATTTTATGAATGATGTGTTAATTAATATAAAATATATTTATTTTCAATAAAATATAAGTAATAACAAAAATTTTAATTTATAAAGAAATGAGCTACAAGTTTCTAGCCTAATATTTGACTACTTATACAAATCTATCACTCGGATTTAAATTCTTCGCTGTAACATTTTAAATACTAGTGTTTGTGTAATGTAATTTTTATTAATTTTTCCTTTAATTGAATTATTAATTAAATTAAAAAAAAACAGCTAATATTTTGACAAGTACTTACAAAAATGCAACGCGTTTTCAGTAAGAAGAATTTTTTTCTCATGAAAAATGTTCATCTGACTGAATCGACAGCAGTAAACGAGTAAAATTTTACATTACATTTTACATTAACATTTTAATTATCAAACTTTTTAACTCCTAAAATAATTTAAAACCCAACTAAATAAAAATTTAAAAACGAAAAAAAGGAAAAACAATATTATTCTCCTACCATACTATGTAGCTATACTTTTCATTGCATTAATTCAATAATTGAAATTTTAAATAGAAAATTTATTTTATTTTATTTTTTTTCTTTTTACAAAGAATTTACTACATAAAAATAATAAAAAAATTATATATATTTAAGCTAACCAAAAAAAAGGTAAATAGAATTACATACAATTTTTGATAAATTAATTTAAAAATAAAATAAAAAATGTAAATTACAATAAAATTTTAACAAAATTCTTCTGATATGTTATATCAAAAATTTTTGAATTTTAATTTAAATATTTTAAACAATATGAAAAAAATAATAATAAAATAAAAACAATAATTATAATGTAAAACAAAAAAAATAAAAAATAAAATTATTTAAAAAATCCATGGATCGCTGATTTCTTCGAATTTCAAGACGCCATAACTCAAGAAAAACGTAACATATTGCAAAATTAAAAAATTAGTTTTTTATTTTTCACGAATTCTACTAATCATCAAAATTTTAGACAAATCGGAGGAAGTCGTGTTAAAAATTTGGTCGAAATTAGTCGATATTTAAGAAAATGACCATATATTTAAATAACAATATGATCGATCTCATTTACACTATAAATTTACAGTGTTAATTTTATGTCTATATAATCGCGTCAAGGATATAAAATGTATTTTAAAAAAAAATTAAAAGTTCAATGTTCTATTTAATAATAATATCATATACATGTACTACATATTGTTGGAAAATGTGTGATTTTTCCTTTCTTTTTTTTTTTACTTTTAACCCCTTTTCTATAGAAAATTCTACAGAAGTAGAAAAAGGAAAGGGTTAAAAGTTTTATTAAAAAGAAAGAAAAGAAAGGAAAAGGTTAGGAAGGAAAGGTTAAATTGTAGGCCGAGCGGAGCCTTAAAAGAGGGATTTTTTTTTTTAATAAAATGAAAGAATTAACTTACCTTTTCTTTTCCTTATGTTGCCCCTTTATAGAATAAAATAAAACCATTTATTTCCTCACAAAAAAGATTTTTCTTTTATTTTTACAAAAAAATGAATTAAATTAACTCACCAAAAAAAAACAAAACTAATTAAATTAAATTTTACTGGATTAAAAATTTAATTAGAAATTTAATTAAAAATTAACTAAAAAGAAAAAAAAAAACGACTTAACTCAAAAGAAAAAGACTGCACTCTACTTAAGAAAAAAACTCGACTGACTTCAAAAAACTGCATAGACTGACTATAAAAAAAAGAACTGCATTGACTCACTCAAAAAAAAAAAAAAAACGTGTATCGTAAAAAAAAAAAAAAATCGATGTTCTGGAAGTTTCCATCAATTCGCCGAAAGATGACAACGTCAACGAATTGATAGAGACTTCCAGTGGAAAGTGAAACATCTTTCTACAACGAATGTCAACGAAATAAAAGAAAGTGATTATAACGTTGACATTTGACGTTGCAGAAAGAAGAGGATCACATAAATAAAAAATGTAAACAAAGTGATGTCAATGTTGCAGGTAAGTAGGAGTATTATTTTAATTAAAATTATTTTAATTTAAATTAACTAAATTATTAATTAATTATTTCTTTTCTTTTTGCAGGTTTCCAACACGACCCCCCGTTTGAAGGCTCAAAGTTCCGACTGAGCCTTTAGAGTGTCCAGATGTCACTGATAGGCCAGGATTACCTGAAAAGAAAAGAAAAGAAAAACAGGCTTTCCGCAGTGAAAAGTTCTAGACAAATAAAATAAAAGCAATAAAAGAAAAGGCTCACTGGATCGGAACGAGGAGTAGTGAGGAAAGGAAGAGTTCGGGTGTGATACCTTAGATTGTGGCGGGAGCTAAGCGATCGCGATGGACAACACTTGTGCGGTTGGATGCCTGATGTTTTATCCGATAGACTACGTCGGTGACCAGCTCAATCACTTTATAGGGACCATCCCAGTCTTTTTGTAATTTTGGACAATGTCCCTTTTTCCGTTTCGGGTTAAACAGCCAGACAAGGTCGCCCAATTGAAAGGGGTTAGCCTTAGCAGACAGGTCGTATCTATCCTTCATTCTCCGGCTCGCTAAGTCCAATTGAGTTCGATTAAAGGCATGGACTTTAGTGAGCCTTTCCTGAAGGTTTTTGACGTATTCTGGCAGTTCTACAGGATGGTTGCCAGGAGGGTCTCCAGTTAATAGTTGGATGGGTAATCGGAGCTCCCTCCCTAGGTTTAGAAGAGCGGGGGTACGTTGAGTAGACTTTTGTACAGCAGACCGATAAGAGAGAAGAAGGAGAGGCAGATAGGTGTCCCAGTCCCTTTGGTGTTCACTAACGAACTTGGAGAGATAGTCCAAGATGGTCCTGTTAAATCGTTCCACTAGGCCATCACTCTGGGGGTGCAAGGCAGTGGTCCGAGTCTTCTCTATTCGGAAACGACGCAAAACCTCAGTAAAGATCGCGGACTCGAAGTTTCGCCCTTGATCTGAGTGAAGCTGTCTACAAAGCCCGAATCGCGAGAAGACCTGACTCACCAATGCTTCTGCCACTGTTTCTGCGGTCTGGTCAGGAATAGCTATGGCCTCAGGCCATTTGGTAAAATAGTCCATCAGCACGAGTATATACCTGTTGCCAGTCTTCGTTACAGGTAAAGGCCCCAAAATGTCTACAGCAACCCGTTCGAATGGTGATCCAGAGTTCCGAATTTGCAAAGGTGCCTTCCTTTTCGGGATGGCTCCTTTGCGCTGCTGGCAAGTCGGGCATCGGAGGCAGTATTCGCGAACACTAGCCGAAAGGCCGACCCAGTAGTACCTGAGGCGGACCTTCGCTAGAGTCTTGTCGATGCCGTAGTGACCTCCAGCAGGGCTGTCGTGTAACTGCTGCAACACCTCGAGTCGTAGACATTCCGGCACCAGTATCTGCAACTGACCGTCCGGGTTGGTGGACTTCCTGCAAGCCACTCCGTCCTCAAGTACCAACGAGGAGAACATTGCCCAATAAGCCTTCAACGATGGTGAAACAGAGCTAAGGGTTTCAGCGGCTGGTCTTTCGCCGGCGCTTAGCCACTGTCGGACAGTCTGTAGTTCCGGATCGGCTTCCTGGAGCTGACTCACATCGATGGCTTGCACTGTTGAGGTCCTTATTAGTAGAGACTGCTTCTCCTCGAGTCGACTACAGTACGCACAGGAAGTTACTGCGCAAGGCCTTCGGGACATCGCATCTGCGTTACCATGACTTCTTCCGGCGCGATGATGAATTTCGAAGTCGAATTCCTGAAGCCGTTCTAGCCAACGGGCGACTTGGCCTTCAGGTTCGCGAAAATTCATCAACCACCTTAAGGAGGCATGGTCGGAACGCAGTAGGAATCGACGTCCCAGAAGGTAAGGCCGAAAATGAGCTACTGCCTTGACGACAGCTAATAGCTCTTTTCGGGTAACACAGTAATTAATCTCAGGTCTACTGAGCGTTTTACTGTAGTACTCGATGACCCTCTCTTCGCCATCTTGGAGTTGCGACAGGACCGCTCCCCACGCATACTGACTGGCGTCGGTGTCCAAAATAAAGGGATCGTCATCATTCGGTTGGGCAAGTATAGGTGCTTCGGTCAATTTCTCCTTGAGGGTAGCAAATGCTAAATCACACTCCTCCGACCAACTGAATTTGGCAGACTTTTCAGTCAGTCCCGTCAAGGGTTTAGCAATGGCGGAGAAATTCTTCACGAAGCGCCTATAGTATGCGCACAATCCGAGAAAAGATTGAATGTCTCTCTTGCTGCGGGGAGTGGGCCAGCCTCTGACAGCTTCAATCTTTTCTGGATCGGTCGATAATCCTTCCTCCGAGATCACGTGCCCCAAAAATTTCACCTCCCTACGACATAGATGGCACTTCTTCGGCGAGAGTTTTAGGTTAGCTTCTTGGAGGCGCTGAAACACTACTCGCAGATTGGACAGGAGTCCCTCGAAGGTCTCGGAATGGACCAGCAAGTCATCCAGATAGCCCAAAGAAGTGGTATAGGGTATGTCGTGGAGGACTATTTCCATCAGACGTTGGAAAGTGGCAGGAGCATTGGTTAGACCGAAAGGCATAACGTTGAACTCGTAAAGACCCGAACCAATACTGAAGGCGGTTTTCTCTTTGTCGGCAGGATGCATTTCCACTTGGAAGTATCCTGAAAGTAAATCCAAGGAGGCAAACCACCTAGATCTACCTAGAGCCTCCAGAGTGAGGTCCATCCGCGGAAGTGGGTAAGAATCCTTCTTGGTCACTTCATTTAGGCGTCTGTAATCTATACAGAAACGAAGTGATCCGTCTTTCTTCTTAACCAGGACTACCGGCGAGCTCCAAGGACTCGTAGAGGACTGGATGACACCTTGCTCCTTCATCTCTCTCACCATTTCTTCTGCTTCCAATCGTCGAGAATAGGGCATGCGACGTGGCGGCTGCTTAATTGGTTGGGAGGGACCAGTATTGATTTGGTGTTGCAGGATGTTAGTCCGTCCAATGTCATCTTTTGACAAGGAAAAGACGGTTTGGAAATCTGTTAGTAGTGTTTGTAGGGCTGCTTTCTGGGTAGGTTCTAAACCTTCGCTGCTGTTTAGAAAAAGATCTTGTAGGGCAGGGGGCAGAACAGGGGAAGTCACTCGAGTTTCATTACACAGGAGAGTGCAATCGGTGTCCAAATAGGCAACAGGTAGGTGGCTAGGTAGGATAACGTTTTGAGAGGAGACGTTAGAAATCCTAGCCCAAACTTGGCCATTTGAAACACGAGAGATAGAAGGCATCATACTAAGTTGTTCTGGCAACAAGGAAGAGGCTGAGAGGAGGACATCCTTGTTTGGCACCAGAGAAGTATGAAGAGGTGTAATTATCTCCTGGAAGGGTTGAAACTCGAGGGACTGTAAAGTTCTCGCCAGGAAAGAGGAAGAGTGATGTAAAGGAATCGACTCTTCCTGTAAATGTAGGAGATCTTTTTCTAAGTCAAGAATGCAGCCGTACTGTTTTAGGAAATCCATACCCAGAATGCAGTCGTCGTGGATTTCCGCGGAATAGGTTAAGTGTTTGACCGAAAAGTGGCCTATTGATAGTTGGATTAGGACTTTACCTTCGACGGGGATGGTCTCACCAGTGACGCTTTGTATAGTAGCATAGGATGGTAGGACTTCCACCGCACAAGGGCTTCGTTGAAGGACTCGGGGGTGTACGATCGTTCTAGTAGCTCCTGTATCCACAATCATCATAATAGGTATGTCATTGACAGTGCCATGGACGCTAAGGTTAGGTCCAGTAGAGACCACTGTAATGGGGATTGTGATTGGGGCTGATTCTTCCACCAACTCTGGCCCCAAAGGGTCAGTGGAAACTAGTTTAAATCTGTTGTAAGGGAGTGGGAGGCAGAATGGGAGGCAGACAAATCGGAAGTGTAACAACTCGATGGCCGAGAAGAGGGTTCACTGTCCGGTTTGTCGGCACTGGAAGGCTGAGGGGGTGACTTGGTGTTCGGTTCAGGAGGGCTTGGTGACCTAGAAGGACGTGCAGGGGACTTTGGGATGCACTTAGAAGGGCTAGGTGACCTAGAAGGGTGTGCAGAGGATTTGGGGATGGATTTGGAATGGCTGGGTGGCCCACTAGACTTTCTAGGTGACTTTCGGTTTGACTTGGAACGGCTGGGCGACCCAGTAGGTTTACCGGATGATTTGGGGATTGGCCTGGCAGGGCTAGATGACCTGGTAGGCTGTGCAAACGCCTTGGGGCTTGTGTCAGGAAGGCGAGATGACCCAGCAGGGTTGCCTGATGGCTTGGGGCTTATCTCAGAGAGGCGAGATGGCCCAGAAGGGTTGCCAGATGGCTTGGGGCTTGTGTCCGGAGTGCGATATGGCCCAGCAGGGTTGCCAGATGGCTTGGGGCTTATCTCAGAGAGGCGAGATGGCCCAGAAGGGTTGCCAGATGGCTTGGGGCTTATCTCAGAAAGGCGAGATGGCCCAGAAGGGTTGCCTGAGTTATTGGGGCTTGTCTCAGGAAGGCGAGATGACCCAGCAGGGTTGCCTGATGGCTTGGGGCTTATCTCAGAGAGGCGAGATGGCCCAGAAGGGTTGCCAGATGGCTTGGGGCTTATCTCAGAAAGGCGAGATGGCCCAGAAGGGTTGCCTGAGTTATTGGGGCTTGTCTCAGGAAGGCGAGATGACCCAGCAGGGTTGCCTGATGGCTTGGGGCTTATCTCAGAGAGGCGAGATGGCCCAGAAGGGTTGCCAGATGGCTTGGGGCTTGTGTCCGGAGTGCGAGATGGCCCAGCAGGGTTGCCAGATGGCTTGGGACTTGTCCCAGAAGGCTGCAAAGACGATTTGGGGATTTGTTTGGGGCAAAGAGATAAGTCTGTCTCAGATGGATTCAACCCCTGCTCGTGTTGCAATTTCAAATTAGTTGCTCGAGGGGTACGAGAGCTAGAAACCACATCGAAAACTACCCTATGCCCCTGTCTTAAACGAAGTTTTCCCTCGTCTTTGGAAACGCAGTCTCTATGGACGAAAACCTCCTGCCCGTTGTCATCTCGCACAATAAACCCGAAATTTTTGGTAGTGTTGAAGAATTTTACTTGCCCTGTGACCCCAGTGGCAATCACTTCAGCGGTAGGTGGAGTGTCTTTAGGGAAGGGGTCCAGCTCGCACTCCTTCAAACTGGACCGGTGGCTTTTCCCGAAGGTGCCTTGTTGTTATTTGGGGACTCGTGGATAACCATCTGGTATGCCCTTGCCCCTTTTCGGCTAATTCGGGTCGCATCTCGACTGGCCTCCATTCGGATAGCTAGGGCCAATGCTTCTTCCAAACATTCTGGGGCTGCATCTCTGACCCTCTGTTGGATGTCCAAATCCGCAAGGCCATCCACAAACTGCCCCAAAGCGATTCTGTCACGAGCGGCCTCTGGGCAGTCAGGAAAAGCGAGATATACCAACCTCTGAATATGTGTGGCAAAATCAGGTAAAGGTTCCTTGTCTTTCTGCAGGCGTCCACGCAGCTGGATGTGAGCCACGGACTGACGATACTGCATACTAAACCTCCTATCCAAGGCCTGATCTAGAAGGTCATAGTTGTCCTGGACAGCTCTAGGTAGAGTTTCATAATAGGCCAGGGCTGTACCCGTTAGGTGTGGTGCTAACCCTAGGGCCTTGAACTCTCCAGGCCAACCATTTGCCCTCGACACAGCCTCGAAATGGGGCTTGTAGCTCTGCCATGGCTCACGTCCATCAAACTCCTTGGGGGACACTCTCATAAAATGATGCCCTGAGCCCATCATAACTCTGCTGCTAGTCACTGATGGTTGTCCAAAATGTACGCTCGATCTACGCTGACTAGGCCAGGAAGACTGATTGGTAAGGGGTACATTTTGGACAGGGTTCTGCAGATCCACATTCTCCCCTACTACTTCATACCGCTGCCTGAATTGATTTTCTGGCTCTATTTGGAAGCCTGCCACAAACCCGGATTGCTGATTTGAGCCACGGGTTAGGAAAGTATACCCTGTATTTACAGGTAGTGACGGAAAGTCAACTTCTGGTCCAAGGGATACTTCGTTAGGTACCACGTGACTAAAAGTTTGGTTAATAATAGGGGTGGCAGCCAAATCGTGTCCAGAATTTCGTCGGGTAGAAGTTGGAACTTCCCTGGTGGATGGAAAGACAGGAGCGCCATCTGTGCAGAGTGCAGGGGCAATAGATGTTGTTATGGCATTGGGAGTGCACACAGTCTCAGATAGAGTCATTTGTTGTAGCATTGTTGAAAAATTGGACTCAACAGTGCTAACAGGAACAGTTGGCCTCGCTCTGACAGCCTCAGGCGTAGGTAGGCTAGCTAAGCGCTCGATTTCACTCAATCTCATAGCACTTGCTGTTTGTCGGCTCTGTTCTAGATGCTCAACTCTCTGTGACAGTCCCTTTAGTGCACTCGTCATGTCAGATACCAGCTGCACCTGCAGCGCCATCTGCTTTGCCAGTTCTGAAAGAGTAGATTCGAGTGTGTCAGAGATGGGTCGCTTATCTCCCACACCAAGGGCGGAATCCGATGAACGTTCTCCCTCAGACATATTAAAGCAGTAAGGGTAGGTATAGAGTAGCCCGAAAAGTAACCAAAAGCTATGGCAAAAGTAACCGAGTCGAAAACGAAAGGAAAAGTGGTGAAAATTTTCAATCTGCAGGCAAAATCAGACAAAAGAAGGGTATAGACAAAATTTCCACAAAGAAAAATCAAAATGTGGGAAACAAATGTGGTTTTGCTTGCAGACAAGAAAATAATCACCCTGTTATGAAAGTATTGTTTACGACTTTGTGGCCGAAGATGTACAATCAGTCAACGTTAGTGGAATAAAATCGTAGATAGTAGCCAGTAAAAAGAAGAGCAACAGCCAAGAAGAACAAGATTGGATAACAGAAAGTGTGTGGCAGGTTTTATGTGCACAAAATGGATAGAAAATTCCTACTAAATTCGAGCACTATAAAAGAAAAGATCACCCGTTACAAAAAGAAAACAGTCTTATAGAAGATAGAGTGCTACTTTTTGCAACAGAAAGAAGTGTGACAGGCTTTATATGCAAGACGTAGGAATTTCTATTTTCAGGCCCTATAAGAAAAACACCCTGTTATAAAGAAAACAAAAGAAGTAGTCTTTATAAAAGACAGAAGTGTGTAAAACAGTAGAAGAAGGAGAATAAACCACCCTGTTACCAAAAAAAAATTTGTCCACACAAACACTAAAATTTACTTGTACTAAAAAAAATTGTGACACCCTGTACAATAATCCAACTTTCTAACCCGTTACGATTACGGCTTCTTTGTTCAAAGAACCACGAGTTTATACACGGTAACAAAGAGAATGTAAGTTACACGTGTATAACGGCTACACAGAAAGAAAAACAGAATGCTACGTTTCACCCAATATGAAGAAAAGGGGAAAAAAAAACTATGCTGCAAAAAAAAACACAAAGAAAAATATTTCAAAAAATTTTATTTAATGCCCCCTTTTTTATTTTCTATTTTCACACAACAAAAACACTATCTAAATATAGAGGGACTTCTAACACTTTATACTAAAAGATGATGCCCCAAGTGTCCCTACTATACCTTTTATGTACTTTTCAAGTACATACAAAAAAAAATAATTTTATGCAAAAAAAAAAAAAAAGAAAATTTATAAAATTTGTAGGAAAAAAAAAATGGTAAAAAGGAAGAAAAAGGGTAATAAGATCAGGTGGTGGTGGTAGGATCTTATTTCTAAGATCGATCGGAGTACCCCACACCTGACACCAATGTTGGAAAAATGTGTTTTATTACATTTTTCCTACTCTTAACCCTTTTTTTCATTTTCTGTAGAAATTCTACAGAAGCAGAAAAAAGGGTTAAAAGTCTTAAAAAAAAAAGAAGGAAGAAAAAGAAAAAGGTAAGGAAAAAAGGAAAGGAAAGGTTTTATGGGAGGCCGAGCGGAGCCTTAAAAGAGGGATTTTATAATAAAAAAAAAAAACTCACCTTTCCTTTTTTTTTTTTTTTTTTTTTATTACACATTTTTCTTTTATCTCACAAAAAAAAGAAACTTGCTTTTATTTTTTTTTTACAAAAAAAAAAAACGAATTAAATTAATTTACAAGAAAAAAAAAAAAATTAATTAAATTAAATTTTATTTAATTAAAGAAATTGATTTTTAAAAATAATAGAAATGAAAAAAAAATTAACTAAGATACCGACTCACTAAAAAAAAAAGACTGAACTAAAAGAAGTCGATTAACTGCATAAACTCTACTCACTAATGAAAACTGCATTAACTGACAAAAAACGTGATGTCTCGTTACAAAAAAAAGAAAATCGATCTTCTTCTTTCTGCAACGTCAAATGTCAACGTTATAATCACTTTCGTTTATTTCGTTGACATTCGTTGCAGAAAGTTGTTCCACATTCCACTGGAAGTCTCTATCAATTCGTTGACGTTGTCATCTTTCGGCGAATTGATAGAAACTTCCAGAAGATCGATTTTCTTTTTTTTGTAACGAGACATCACGTTTTTTGTCAGTTAATGCAGTTTTCATTAGTGAGTAGAGTTTATGCAGTTAATCGACTTCTTTTAGTTCAGTCTTTTTTTTTTTAGTGAGTCGGTATCTTAGTTAATTTTTTTTTCATTTCTATTATTTTTAAAAATCAATTTCTTTAATTAAATAAAATTTAATTTAATTAATTTTTTTTTTTTTCTTGTAAATTAATTTAATTCGTTTTTTTTTTTTGTAAAAAAAAAATAAAAGCAAGTTTCTTTTTTTTGTGAGATAAAAGAAAAATGTGTAATAAAAAAAAAAAAAAAAAAAAAGGAAAGGTGAGTTTTTTTTTTTTATTATAAAATCCCTCTTTTAAGGCTCCGCTCGGCCTCCCATAAAACCTTTCCTTTCCTTTTTTCCTTACCTTTTTCTTTTTCTTCCTTCTTTTTTTTTTAAGACTTTTAACCCTTTTTTCTGCTTCTGTAGAATTTCTACAGAAAATGAAAAAAAGGGTTAAGAGTAGGAAAAATGTAATAAAACACATTTTTCCAACAATATGTATGTGCATACGCAACGCACATACAAAATATTGTACAAAATCAAAAATTTCTTCAAAATCAAAACTTACAATATACAATAAAATATCAAAGTTGTCAGATTTCGAAATATTTCAAGTACATATTCATACATTTATACTATACTCCTTTATAGTATAAATTTACACACCATGAATATATCATATATATAATATACATATATATTATATATAAATTATGTATACATTCATACACAGTGAATACACATAATCTTCCTTTTAGATATATGAAATGTTGGATATGTATATGCATAGCATGATATCATCGAGTACAAGCTGTGTGCTGTGTCGCTGTGTGCTGTGTCGCTGTTTGCAATTGGTGCAATGCATATGCGCATGGTGAATATGTAGATAGGATTGTGGTAAGTAAGGTATATTATTTTATTTATATATGATTATACAAAAACAACATTACAACTTAAATAAAAAATTTTCGTTATTTTTGATCGTTTGTATTTGAATTTTGAAATTCCAAATAAAAGTTTTTCATGAAAGCTAAGTAGGAGTTAAGAGATCACTGCGGAGTTGATAGAAAAGCGTGACCGATTTTTGTTCTACTTGTCCGGTCTATATATTATTATTGTCTTTGGTAATATATAGTATATATATTAAGTGCACGCGGATACTCAGTCCATGGCACCGCCGATCAGAAATTTTTATGTCAGATATACATATTATCCAGTTTATCATCAGTAATCAGTTACTGGTGTACATTGCTGATGGGAAAAATTATTGATCGACTTGGGCAAGAGTAGTGCGCTGGCTGGGGTTCGAACCGTGATCTCAAAGATCGCAAGACCGACACACAACCATCGAGCTATTCAAGGTATTCGAGCTATATGTAGATATAATATAATATATTTATATCATTTTTATACTGCTGGTTGACTGCTATGTTCTTATTTATATCTATCATTTCTATATTGCTGAATTTGTAATTTGTGAGTACGAGCATACATTGACAATGGTAATTTGTATACGAACAAATACGATTAAAATTTATATTTTATATATTGTATGCTAATGTTATACGATTATATAAATGTATTAGGATAAATATTATTTTTATATATATATAATATATATATGATGATTATTATGATGATATTATGATATATTATTTATATAATATATAATATATATATATTATATATGGATTATATTTAATATATAAGTTAATGAATTTTAATTTTGGTTAAATAAAAAAAAAACAATTTCTTTTCGATCTGAACTGTTTTATTTTTTATATTAGCTTTCTTTGACGAGCTGTGTTAACTCCTCCATCTTTATATGCTGACGTCCTCATCTGCTAGAAAAATTTTTATGCTATTGATGCATTGATATTGATGATTGATGCTGCAGTGAGTTGTTTTCAAAAAAACTTGGTAACGGAATTTGTTTTGCACCCTTATCTTTTTCATTTTGTTTTTACCTTGCTGGCGCGTTATGACAATTTTTGTTCTTCTAATTTTTATTTTATGAACTATGATGATTATCAATATGATTAAAATTACAGACGTAAAACCGTAATTGGTCCATCTTTCGATTTTAACTTCAGTTTTTAACATCTTAATATGCTTGGTGTTGTTTAAATTAAATTCTTTCATTGCCTCTAACGATATGATTTCCTTATATCTTTCTTCTTGCGGTGTTGGTTGCATGATGGCAGGTAATATACTTGATCTTGATGTTTCGGCAGCGGTAATATTCAATATATATAATATATATTTTCCATGTCGTGTTTGTAGTTTTTATATAAATGCATGAGTCCGAATATTTTTAAAGGGACAATGTTAATGCAAGAGTTTTTGCACTTTTTTATAAATATGTTATACTATTTTTTTTATTATTTTTAATTTATTTATTTATTGTAACTATTACGAATGAATGATTATAAATATTATTATAAATAATCCATTTAAATTTATTGTTAATTATTTCCAATACAACAAATTTGTTTTTAATTTGTATTTGTAAAATTTATTTTTAAATTATGTATTTGTTACTGTTCAACTTTTCAACAACGAATGAATATTTTTTTATTTTTTGACATTAAAAATTATGTAATATTAAATTTATAAATTAAATTACAATGCAATGCAACTAAGATTATATGTTGTGAGTATAGTTAGTACAGTTAATTTGTAAAGTATAAAAAATGTGTGTTCAAGTATGGTGCTAGTTTAGTAACTGCTCGACGAATGGTACCTGATTTTGTGTTGATCTCTGCAACTCTCACACGATTGTCTGAACCTGCATGGATAGCTGTTACTTGGCCCAATAGCCATTGCTGTGGAGGTAAATTGTTTTCTTGTACGAGGACTAGTATTCCTTTTCGGAAATCTGGTGATGAACTTTGCCATTTATGCCGTTGTTGCAATGTTCGCAAGTATTCTTTATTCCACCTTCGCCAAAAATGTTGCTGCAATGCTGTAATTCGCTGCCACATTCTGAGATATGTTAGCGTTTCGATTGGTACATTCGGTTCTAAAATACATTCAAGTGTCGTTTGATTCAAGAAATGATTCGGTGTCAGAGCTTGTTCATCGCTTGGGTCAGTGGATAGCGGATTGATATGTCTAGAATTGAGAAAGCTCTCTATTTGTACAACAACAGTCGTTAACTCTTTAAATGTAAGAACAGCTGATTGTAGAGTTTTATATAAATGTGACTTGACTTGGCCGACTTCACAGCTGCCTACCATAGGCCACCGAAATGAGGAGATCGTGGTGGAATGTGATGAAATTCTATGAAATTATCCGAACACCATCGCAGGACATCTTCTTGATATTTCTGGGAAAAGAAAGAATCTCGTAGTTCTATCAGTTGTCTTCTTCCTTCTACAAAATTAGTAGCGTTGTCGCAATAGAGCTTTCGACAAGGTCCTCGTCGACCAGTAAATCTTTTCAGTGTAGCGATAAAGGCATCTGATGTCAATCCTGATGTAACTTCCATGTGTACTGCTTTGGTAACGAAACATATGTAAGTTAACACAATACATAATCATAATCATACACAAGCAACGTATCAATATTGACACGCGCATTTGACCCAATACTAAAAGTTCATTCTCACGATTTCTTGCTGATTAACAAATTTCGCTTAATTACAAAATTCTAGAATATTATTGCGAAATGCAAATATGCTTTCATTAATTTTCTTAAGTTGATAGTAATAAATTCAATATAATGTAATATTCAATATAACTAATAAATTGATTGTTTAGCAAAAATTATGACGAAATTAAATTTTAATTATAATGAGAATTTTTATAGTTCAATGAATTACTTAGCATAAATGATTAGTAACCAAGTTATAAATGGAAGTTAGATAAAAAACTAGAGTTAGTTGATGATAGAACTCGGAATAAAGAACATAAAAAATTGAAAAAGGTGTTTTATTTAAGAAAACCTTTAACTTGTATATGGCAATGTAGGATTTGTATAGGGCTTTGCCTCGCATTTGATGTGTAGGCCCACAGAAATCTACACCACAATAGGTGAAAGGTTTTGCAGCAATAATTCGTTCCGTCGGCAAATTACCCATAATTTGTTGTCCTAGAATAGGTCTAAATCGAAAGCAATGAAGACACTTACGAACCACCTCGCTTTTTAGTGGACTCTTTGAATTTAGTTCCTGCTTCTTCTTTAACTGATTTATGTCTTCGGCAAATTCAGCATTCTGAATAGCCCACACAATTCGTAGGAATGCTTCGTCAATTTCTGAAGCATCTAGAGCTCCAGTTTTTATAGATTGCTGTTTCATTTTCAATTTTAAGTTTTGATAAAATCGTAATACAAACGCGAAACGACGGCAGTTTTTATTAAAGGTACTATTTGTATAAACAATGCCTAAAAATGTTTTCAACTTGGAACAAGTAAATACTTTCTTTACAGGTTTTCTCTCTGGAACATCTGGATTGTTGCTTTTCACCTTATATGTCTAGCTGGCCAATATTCTTTTGACTGGTAAAGAAAATCGGGTCCTCGATACCAATTAGAGTTAAGCATCGCTTCAACATCTGCCCCTCTAGAAATAATGTCTGCTGGGTTAGATTTTGTATTGACATATCTCCATTTCGCTTGTTGTGTTAACTGCTGGATATTAGACACTCTATTCGCTACAAATGTCTTCCAATTTGAAGGATGCGCAGCAAGCCAGTCCAGTACAATGACGGAGTCAGTCCACAAATACAAGTCACTTAATTCTGATTTGAAGTTTTCCAAGACTTTTTTCAATACTTTCGACAAAAGGTCAGCGGCACAGAGCTCTAGACATGGAAGAACGTACAATTTTAATTGGCGCAACTCGTAATTTGCAGTGAGAAGATTTACTGTAACGTTATTAAATTTGTCAACACAACGAGTATATATACAACAACCATATCCCTTTTGAGAGGCATCAGCAAATCCGTGAATTTCCAATTTGATTGACGGATTTGGAGATAATACAAATCTTGGTATCTTAATGGAGCTAAGATGTTTTAATTGATGTCTAAAGTTGATCCAACGCGATACTATTTCTTGCGGTAAAGACTCATCCCACTCAAACTTCAGTAGCCATAGTTCTTGAAGTATTAACTTCCCTTTCACGACAACTGGATTTATAATACCTAAAGGATCGTAAAGTCTCGCCAGCTCTTTTAAAATAATTCTTTTTGTAATTTTGGCCGATTCTTTAAGTGGCTTATAATGAAAGTAGAACACATCTTTATTTGGTTCCCAAATAATACCTAGAGTCTTTATGGCATCGGAGTCATTGATTCTCAACGTTTTTTCTCTTTCTTCTTCAGGTATCAACTGAAGCATTTGATGATCGTTACTATACCATTTTCTCAATTTAAATTGTGCAGACTGTAAAATCATCTCAACATGTTGTTTTATCCCCATCATTTTATACCAATCATTAGTACCAATTATTAGATCGTCCATGTAAAAATCATCACGAATAACTTTTGCTGCTTCAGGATAAATATCGGCATTCGTATCAGCAAGGTATCGAAGACATCGTGTGGCCAGAAACGGCGCTGAGGCTGTACCGTAAGTAACTGTCTTAAGTTTAAACATCTTGGGCTGCTCCTCAGAATTTTCTCTCCATAACATATATTGAAAATCAGTGTCATCAGAATATACAAGTATCTGCCTGTACATAGCGGAAATATCTGCAGTTAATGCGTATCGATATAACAACGAAACCTTAAAATAATGGAGAATAAATCATTCTGTATTGTCGGTCCGACCATTAGAATGTCATTGAGAGAGAGCTGTGTTGATGTTGGACAATAAGCGTCAAAGACAACCCTTAACTTCGTAGTGGAGCTTTCAGGACGAATGACACATTGGTGAGGCATAAAATAGTTAACCCGAGGAATGCTTTTTGACGTGCACAATTCCATATGACCTTGTGCTAAATAATCATCTAGAAAGGCTGTGTAGTGATGCTTTAGATCTGGTTCTTTGCCTAATTTCCTTTCTAAACTATAAAGTCGGCGTTGAGCGGTTTCGAATGAGTTACCTAAGACCTGTGGATCCTGCTTGAAAGGTAGCTTCACCATAAACCTTCCTTGATCTATTCGTCTAAAGGTTTGGAGAAAAATATTTTCACAACAAATCTGTTCTTCTGTCAGCGATTGTTCTTTACTTGGTAGATTTTCAATCTCCCAAAATTTTTCGACTAATTCATTTAAGCTTTCCTCTTCGTTTTGGGTTCCCTCTTCACAGGAAGTAACACAAACAGTTTTGTATGAGTTTCGAATCAACCGGCATTTACCTGCAACTACTCCAAGATTCTCTCCTAGTTTAATTTGGCCCACTGCCAATAGGTCGAAGAAGTGACTAGCTCCGATAAGCAAATCGATTCTTTGAGACTTATAAAAAAGGGAGGTCTGCTAATGTTAAGTTTGATGGAATGTTCCAATGTGTAACGTTCATATTATTTTCTGGTTGCCATTCCGTGATAGTTGGTAAAATCAATAATTTCAAGTTCATGTTGAAATCATTCACTCTTGAACGAACTTCAGTCCAAGTTGACCACTTAATCTTCGTATTAGCTTGACCGATACCACTAACATGACTATTTATCTTATCTTTCTTCAAACCTAGTTTTTGTGCTAAGTCCTTTGTAATAAAATCTAGTTGCGATGCCGAATCTAACAATACACGTGCTAATTGATATGTGCCGTTACAATCTCTTACTCTTACGATTGCGGTTGCTAAAATTGTTTGTTCACCATCTAATTCAGTTACAAGAGACGAGCTAGATGAGCTTAGAGTTGCACCAGCACTTGGAAACGAAGTCGCGAGGATAACGAATTCATTTGTCTCTGTTCTGCGGTGGAAGTTGCACTATTCGGTTCTGTAACTATTTCTTTCGTGACAGCATTGAAACGATGTAGCAAGGTGTGATGAGGATTTGAGCAAACACGACATTTCTTCGAAAAACACGATTTTATAGAATGTCCTTACACAAGAAATTCAAACATAACGCTAATTGTTTAGCATTAACAAATCTGTCTGCAACTGATAGTTCTAAAATTTAGGACACTTGTAAATAGTATGATTATCTTCATCACATATGACACAACGTTTTTTAGTTACAGACAACGATGCTGATTGACGCGAATTTGGTTGTTTGTTAGATTTAGTATTACACGAATTAATTTCTAAACCAAACGATTTATTGTCTCTTACTTCTAAGTACTGACACCTTTTGTTTAAAATTTTTGCACAATCTTGCCACGACATAATTTTGTCATAATTAAAATTCTCTTCTAATTTTGCTTGAGAGTTTAAATCAATTCGGGAATGAACTAGATATATAATTATTGCATTAGAAATATCTTCATATGAACCTAAAGATAACAATGCACTTAAATGAGCGTTTACACTATCCACAATATTTCTTAAATGAGTGGATGTATTTCTAGCCATCTTAGGTAACTCGAACAATTCGTTGACGTGTTCTTGAAATATCAACGGTTTTATATCATATCTATCTTTTAAACATTGTAGCACTTTTCTATAATTTTAGTCGATAATATCAAATGGTTTTACCGTACATAATGCTGGACCACTTAAACAATTTATTAAATGATTAAATTTTTCTATACGCGATAATGATGAATCTTCATCGACCAGTATAGTGAAAGTTTTATAAAAGTTAGGAAATTCAGAGTATTTTCCAGAAAACTGTGGTAGTTTTAGTTTTGGCAAATGACTTACAGTTTTAGATGGAACTACTATAGTTGATGACTCACTCACTAGACTTTGTTTCCTATGTTCTCCCAACAAAGACAATATTTTTGATTTTGTAACACAATACAAGTCTTCTATTTCACTTCTTACCTTAGCTTCCTCGTTTGACAATTCTTCAATGGACGTCTGGTACGTAAGAATTTGTTTTAAGTATGATTCTAATATTCCCAGACGACATTCCAGCTCTGGTGGTGTTAAAATTTCAGCCTTCTGTTCAACATAATTTTTTATTCTTGAAATGCATGCTTTTGTAGTGGCACGCTGCGATTTTAATGTCGTTAGTTCAGCCATGCCCTGTCACGGTCGCCAAATGTTAATGCAAGAGTTTTTGCACTTTTTTATAAATATGTTATACTATTTTTTTTTATTACTTTAATTTATTTATTTATTGTAACTATTACAAATGAATGATTATAAATATTATTAGAAATAATCCATTTAAATTTATTGTTAATTATTTCCAATACAACAAATTTGTTTTTAATTTGTATTTGTAAAATTTATTTTTAAATTATGTATTTGTTATACTGTTCAACTATTCAACAACGAGTGAATATTATTTTATTTTTTGACATTAAAAATTAAGTAATATTAAATTTCTAAATTAAATTACAATGCAATGCAACTAAGATTATATGTTGTGAGTATATAGTTAGTACAGTCATTGACTATTGATTGTCATTGATCATTGACATGATACTGTATACTGTATCCTTATGTGTGTAACCATGATACTGATGATACTGTATATCAACCTCGTATGCTGTACATCAATGTTAGTTTAAAACGTGTATAATATATAATATCAATATTATGTGTTGTGTGTGTTGAATTATACACCTAAAGCATAGACTAAGTACCTATGCAGGCTTAAAGGTTCACAGTAAAAAATTTTTACCATATTTAATATAGGCAATTGTATGCCTAGTATAATATTTGTAAAATTACATTTGAAAATTTACGGTACACAAAGCAATGTAAATCTACATTTTAAGACTTGTAATATTCGACTTTAAAATAACTATAGTATAATGTAAGTTTCAGTTATTTCTGTGTAAATTTGATTGAAGTTTTGGGCATATTTACATTAGAAAAAGGTAAATATAAACTTCTTACATTGATTTTTAACCAAAAAGCATGTATTCACAATCACAGTCTGAGTAAAAAATTTATAATTGAAACAGTTAATTTGATATTTTAAAAACTGCTAATTTTCGGTTTCAAAACTAAAATTGACCATATTGAATAATGTAATTTTCACGTTATATATATGTGATCAATACGATATAAAATATAGTAAATTTACTTAAATGGAGAATTAAAATAACGAATTTCGGCGTTGTAATTTTAACAATTTATGTCGCAAATTTACAAAAATTGTAATTGTAAAAAAACTATATCTATCGTTGAATTTTCAATAAACACTTATGTAAATGATTTATATTTAATTGGTATATATGTATGTCGAAATAAAACTATATACTTTAATATAGATGTGGTTAAGACATTTACGTTTCTTTAGTAAAAGAAAAAAACAAAATTATTATAAACATTTTTCATTGAAAAAAAATTTACATTATTTGTACTTAATAATACATTAAATTTAGATACCGGCAACAGACATATTGTATCTAAGTACATAAGTATAGTGCAATATCAAAATAACATCGTTTAATCATTAATTTTTGATATTAATGTTACGACTTTGCTAACAGCACTTAAATTTTTCTTCTCTCCACGAGAATTTTCAATATGAATATTAAAAAAATATCGTTGGCAAAACTCTAGTACTTGGGAAATTTGTCTCGGATAAGCTATGTTCAAAATAAAATATAAGCAGAACACTTGCGCAAAGGCCTCCAAAAACGTTTCTGAGGAGGAATTTATAACAACGTTGTCGGCATAAATGTAGAATACTGTGCCTCTTTCAGAATCTGCAATGTAATTATTACATCATAAATATATTCTATAATTAAAAAAAATTTATAGTTAACCTATTGCAGCGATCCAAGGAGAAGCAGTTGGTATATTTATATCTTGTACAGGTGTCCCAATCTGGAAAAGAAAAGTTTATAAGAGGGATAAGTAACGCTACAATTTAGAAACATTTCCAAAATTTAACTCACCTCAAAATACGAAATCAATTTGTTTTTGTCTTCCTTAAAGTATTTTGTTAAATATTGTAAAAACAAATCTTCACCACTCGCTTGAATCTTCTTTAATTTGTTTTGAAAAAATTCTACGACCTTATTTGCTTTTGTGGTAAATGTTTCAAAAAAATGTTCAATATTCTTTTCAGTCAGTTTATGAAAATGGTCAAAAATTATTTCTTTTTTTGTCAAAAATGGCCATTCCTGTTTAATTTGTTCTGCACTTGGAGTATCGCTTTGATTTAAAAACAGTCTCTATTCGGTGTATGTTTGTGACATAAAATATTTTATTTTTTTCCATTCTTCGGTAGTGTATGTTTTATTACTATATATAGTTTGCAACCACTTTTTTTTATCATTTACGGTTTCGATACTTTCGCCCTCTTCATATTTTTTTGGCTGCCAATTTCTGCAAGTATTTTCAATAGTTTTAATTTTTCTTCTTTTGTTTATTGAAATATCTGGCCTTAAATCTTTGTTCGCCTTGGGATTTCTGTTTAGGTAATTATTATGATTAACAAGTTTACTAAGAAGAGGACTGTTTGTTATTGGCACAAGTTGACCAAAATCATCTTTTTCCATGAAGGTATTTGGATATCTAGAACTTAGTAGGGCAATTACTTTTCGAAAAGCTGAGACTGGAATATATAATGTTTTTTCTCTCAATTCGTCAACAACTATCCTCACAACTGAGTTAATATGAATTCCTAATTTTTCTCCTGCTTCACATTTGTCTAAAATATACTTTGGAAATTTCTCCCAAGGAATTTTAAAGCCATTGGATATCTGATCAATTTGATTCATTATTACAAAATTTTCGTCTGAAGACAAGGCTCCACTTGTCATTGTTAGCGTCGAGTCCGAAACTACTGTATTTGGAATTGCAGGTGAAAAACTTGTAGATGGTACTGGAATTGTAGAAACATTTAAATTTTCAAAAAACTTGGAAAACATAAGTGAAAAAACTTATAGTACGAAGCTGTAGGAAACTTCTCGTCAAACAATCAAAAATTGTTTAAATACTAAAAAGACTTACGTTGCTGGTCAAGTGTCAGAGAAGATGCTTCTAGAAACGTTGGAAGGGAAAAACTTATGTCTGCTTCCCAAGTTTCGTTTTCTCCAAGAATCATAATGAGCTCTTTTGACAAGAATTTCAAAGTTTCATCATCATCAATCAAGCTTCCATCTGATGCAACCACAAGCTTTGAACCTTCAATTCCATAAGATTGAGCTAAAATGAAATTAATGAAGTAAAATACATTAACTAAATAGAAATACATATGTGTATTAGTAAAATTATATTCCTAATCTTACCTCGAGTTAAAATATTTTGTAGTTTAGGTTCACAAACAATATTAATTTTACGAATTTTTGTTTTATTGCAAATTTTAAACAAGCATTTTTCTGTTTCCATTTTGAACATTTTATATCGCAGCAGCGATTGAAAGGTAAGAAGTATTTCTATGTGAATATAATTTATATGTATTTTTGGATTTGAGTTTATGATATGATACGAGTTCGTGAATATCGAAGTGTTCAACAAGTTCGTGTACTCCTTTCAAATAATTAAAAATCATTTTTCCTGATTGTCCATAAAAATGTGGATTTTTAAAATCTTTACTTCTTCTTATTTATTGAATGAATAGGATATGATTTGTTTTTGTATATGGAAACTAAACTGAAAAATTATATGTATATATATATATATATATTATATATTATCTATTCTCCTTGTATACATTTTGTTGTTTTGACTGTTCATAAGATGTGTACAGTATACTGTATAATACTGTATTTATGTACATTTCAATATGCAATATTGTTCTTTTCATTTACTCTGTCAGTATTTCACAGATCAATGTTTTATATTTCAATTTTGTGAGGCAGGTCAGTACAACCAGTACAACTAATTTACTTACCGCACATATGATTTCATATTTTTTATCTGTTTATTTTATTTTTATATGGTAATTATGAAAATAACTTATTTTAGTTTATATTATTATGTAAGGAATCAGTATTATTTTCCAACTATACATTATATCAATGTAATATTTATGAAAAAAATTCATCATTTTCCATAAAATGTTGTCATTTTAATTATTGACTCCACTAATAATATAGAATAGAAATAAGGAAATTACCAAGAGCATTATCATTGACTAATAATATACAATATACAAAATTCTGTCTCATTCCAAACCAAATCAAAATCATACATACTTACATACATACTTACATACCACGGCATACATCATAGAAATTTGCATGCCATTCTTACATACTATTTTTTTATATTATTTATTATTTATATAAAAGATATAAACTTGATGTAGGTATACACGAACAATAATTATGCACTTTTTCTCTACTCATAATGTAAGTATGTATGTTAACATTTACTAATCATTGCAATTTTTGTCATTATGTTACTTTACTTTCTGTGTTTTTTTTTTTATTTATTTCATACTAGTCCTCTTTTTCTTTTATTTGTAAATTTTATGGGTATCTAAAGGGCGTATCTAACCCAAAATCTTTTCAATTCTTATATTATATGATGACCGAAGATAGATGAAGAAAAAAAAATGTTCAGGAAAAAAAAACATCGCATATAGCAAAACGATGCAAAAAAAAACAGTGTATAATCATTGAAAAACATATCTTATATAGCTTGTCTGCTATCGTGATGTATATTGTATTGTGTATAATATATAATATGCATAATCATAACTAAACTAGTTTTCTGGTTTATTTATTGTTACATTACAATATAAGCATTGCGTTATAGGGTTGGAGTTAGTGTCGTTAGCGAATTGATAAAATATCAAAATCCCGACCATCTACAGTCCTATAAACAAAATTATATTACACATGCACAGGTTGAAAAACTACAAATATCCAGACAATCAGTCATACAGTACAAAAAATATTCATGCTACATATTTTTTATAATATACTCGTATATTGTACTACATGGGGTAGTAGATATATAACACAATAATTATACTTATCTTACTATCTAGTATCCTGCAAACAAAATTATGTATATGGTATATCACCAAATTACCAAAGATATGTATATATATATCTTATATATCTTATATTATAGATATATATATCTTATACCACCTTATACATATATATATCTATACATCTTATGCTTATATATATCTTCATACAATATACAATATCATTAGGTTACGCCTTACTCCAGGTACTTTATTCTTAGTGCTTATTATACACATTATACACAATATACATTGTACATACATGTACATCATAATAGCAAGTGAATGCTTTGCTATGGTTTGCTATTGGTTTGCTATGCAATGTTCTTTTTTTTGTTTTTTTGTTTGTACCACTCACACATATATAATATTTTTATTCATATAAAATGAATAAACGTATCGGTGAAAAATTGATATATTTAGAGCCAAGAGTTATGCAAAACATTTTTATTATCTGTGACAAAATTTTTGTGAAAAATAGGAATTTTATATTACTAATAATTCTGAAATAATGTAAAAACTTTTATTTTTCTACTTCGAAATCGAAAAAAGAACATTCAAATTACCTTATATGAAAATTTCAGTACAATACGCAATCATATACCAATAAAAAATTACATATAAAATCTATACATTTTTTGAAAAAATCCTTCTTTCTTCAAAGCGTTATACAGGACTAATAAGGACAAAAATCAAAAAAGTGGCTCCATTATTCCCAATAAATTCCTTCAAACTATATATGTTCGAAATTTGAAGAAAATCGGATAATATTTAATATGACTTTTTTGGTACCAAAGTGGGTGAAATTTTGAAAATTTTCAAACTTTGATGCCATATATCTCAAAAACAAAAACCTTTTTCAAAAATCCACTTCCATTATTCCCAACAAAACTGATTGATGCTTCTTTGTTTCAAATTTCAAGAAAATTGGCCCAAAAACAACCGAGATATTTGGTACCAAAGTTAGCGATTTTCACTACTCCCAGTACATTGCCCTCTTTAACATTTTTTAGCAAAATTATTTTTTGCTCGGAAATGGTGTCAGCACATACTAACCGAACAATTTCTAATAAGTTAAGAAACATTTTCCACACATAGTCTTCTGTGTCGATATTTTTCCCCAAGACAACCAAAGGAAAATAAATTACAAAGTTCCAGTTTTCATAAGCTGTTCCTGGTATTTTGCTCATATTTTTGTTCAGTTTTGGAAGACAAATATTTACTTTTAAGTTTTTCATTATTTTACAATACATTGAATTTAAGAAATCAAATGTGAAAACGCTTTTTCTAATAAAATGTTTCAAAATCATCCAAAAATCATATTTCAATATTCCTTCAAAGATATCATGTGCTAAACAAGGTGCTAAGCCCGGATTGCAAACGTGAAAGTAGTTCAGCTCATTCAAACATGAAT
Source organism: Villa cingulata (assembly GCA_951394055.1). Taxonomy (NCBI): domain Eukaryota; kingdom Metazoa; phylum Arthropoda; class Insecta; order Diptera; family Bombyliidae; genus Villa; species Villa cingulata. The sequence continues at coordinate 23,396,001 of OX596019.1, read as the reverse complement.
TTATTTTCACTCCATTGTAGTTACTTTCCAGCAATCTTTGTGAATTTTCTATGAATTGGTTATAATCTTTACTGTAATTGCTCACATTTCTCAATTGCTTTGGTTCTAAAATTCCTGAATGAAGATCATGTTTGGAAAAATAACAATAACGACAAATATATTTGGAAGTGCTGAAATTTTCAGAAAATCCTCCGATTTGATGACATCCTAAATTATCTCCAAGAGTCGCTACAACTGTTCCTTTTATAATAGTTTCAATTCCGAATAGTTCTACTTTTAAACCGTTTATTTCAATATCCTTGAGGTCTTGAATAAAAGGTTCTAAAACACGTTTGAAACCAAAATATTTTACGTCTTTTTCTTTGCAAAGTAATGCCAGGAAAATATTATCAGTTTGAGTACGGTGATGTGGAAGCATATTTCCGAGTGTGTAGTAAAACGCAATCAATTTATGTTTTCCTTTTGAGGAACTTAATGGATTACAAACTTCAAAAGCGTCTTGATACAAAAATAGTTCAATTCGTCTGCCCTCTTGAAAAAATGGATTTTTTTTATAAACCTCACCATCGTAATAATCTGATAAAATACTTGTATTCGTTCTACAACCAACAAATTGTTCTTGAAATTTCTTAGAAAGAAATAATAAAAACAATGTTTTTTTAATTGAAATGTAGAAATAAGAACATTCTTTATGATGACCATTTCGACCCAAATTAATCTCCCTGGGATTTACATAATTAAATTTATCCTTATAATACTTATTTCTTTTATAGGAAGTGTCCATACTTTTTAATTCTTCTAATTCTATCAATGGTTTTATTTTAGGTAGTAAATCAACAGAATTATCTTCAGAGTTGTTGTTACGATATTCATTTAATATTTCCACAATTTTTTTACACGTTAGAGAATTCAAATTTTTCATTTCGGTGACTAAAAAATTTATAGCATTTTCTTGAATATTGAATAATGTTTTCAGTTTCAAATAAAATTAACCATCGAATTTTCACAATAATTTGAATTTAATTCTTCAGTAATTACTTCTTCTTCCTCATCCCAATTTTCTTTATTAGTAATGTTTTCATCAGAACTTTCTTCGAGTTCCTTTCTTGATTCCTCAACTTTATTATGTATACGAAAAACATGACTAGAAAAAGTTGATGTATTAGTGAAGTCTTTATCACAATCATCGTATGGACAAATAACTTTCTTTTCAAAGTTTATATGTTCACGACAATGTTTAACAACGTTTGAAAATATTGATGAGAAATTACAATTTTCTACTTTACAACATAATACCTTTTGTGTGGAAAGATGATTCTGATATTCGTCGTGGCGTTGAGAAACATGCGATTTGAATGCTCTGAATTTATAAAAATTAGCTCCACAATCATTGTAAGCACATTTAAAAACATGGTTTTTCATTAAACGATGCCCAAACTGGTGTTTATTATATTGTTGAACACTTCGAAATTTCACTACACAACTCGCACACTCAATCATTATTATTAATTATTAATTATATTATTAAAAAATCACATTACATTATTATATATTTTTATTTATATTCTATATGCTATAAATATAACACACTATAATAATAAAAATCACTTGGATAAATATTTTAAAAATTGATATTATATCCTCACACGACTACTTATTATTTCACAATGCGCAAAACAATAAACAAAATCGACTTTGAATTAACTGTTCTAACAAGTTTTAAGTATTTCACTTTAATACTACAGACAAAACGTTTAAATTTACATTATTTTCTTTAATATTGTCATCTTCTTTGTGACAACTTTACACATCAAACAATTGAATTTTACAACTAAATTTACTGTAACAGAAAACATTGAAAAATACAATATTTCACATGTAGTTTTGCCTTTCATGAAATTTAATTTTCTCCAACGTTAATTTATTTTTACATATTTTCATGTAACTATAAACATTTTATTTAAAATTACATGAAATTGTGAAAAATACCACATAAACTAGCAAATTTCAACTTTTAGAATAGTTTTACATAATTTTAATGTAAAAAATTACTGTAATTTTTGCAGTACTTTTCAATTTATTTTTTACTGTGTTTAGTTTGCGTATGTAAATATTTACATGTGTAAATGTTGACTTAACTTTTAAATTAGATAAATAAAGAAAACAATTAAGAACCTGTTTTTTATTCGTGTATACCTAAAACATTTTAACTTTGTTTTTCAATACTGAAATCTTTTAATCTTTGCGTATTTTTTTGGTAGTCCTGAAAAGGACCAATTTTTTATATATTATTGATTTATTGATTTCAGCTCGGAAAACGTACAACCAAAAAGTTAAAATTATGCGTTATTGTTTTAAAACTTCCATTCTGCTAACAGTTTCTTTGGCTTCTTTAATACCTTGTGACAACCAAATACAAGGTTTTCTCATTAAAACTAATATTAAAAAATCTAAAATTTGAATTTTATGGTCATTGCACTCATCATCTTGACGAAACCAAGTTGGATGCCGAACATTTGTTAATTCAATGGCTTTTTGTTTCAGAATTTTTTTAATATTCCTACTGTGCTTATTTGAATTGAAATATTTTTCAAAAACTTCAACTTGTGTCGAACAAATTTTGAAAAATTCTTCCGACGGACATTTGAGTGCAACACTTTTATCGTTGGTGTAAGATTTATGACATATGAAAAAATGATTTGGTATGGATGACAATTGGATGAAGTCTGGACATCTAACATCTAACATGTTTTTTTCCTATCATGTGTTTCACATTTGTGTGATATTCTCTAGCAGAAGGGAATCGGTTGTATCCACCCATAGAACGTAAGGTAGAAAACTGATTTTCTACAATATCTTGTTGGAGTTTTGAAGTTATTTATTTATTTATAAACGAAAAAGAAAATCGGTCCTTTTCAGGACCACAAAAAAATAACAAAGAGTAAAATTAATAAAAACAAATACATACATATCTTTTTTTTTAATCATTTTCATTATTTGATGTGTTATTGTTTGTTTTTTTTCATTATTTTAACAAAAAATAACTAGTTATGTATATAAAAAACATGCACTTTGTTACATACATTTGTCCATAGTTTCTTAGTGGGGTAACATATGAGAGTGTAACAGGTATCCTTTTAAAGAGGACAAAATTCTCTTTCATTTGACATCATGACATCATAATTTACCTGTGTTATCCTTCAACTTTCGGATATATATCAATATCAAAAGAAGTTTGAAAATCGTTTTTTTTAAAACATAAAATTTTGACTTTGAGTCCTTATAGCTCAGGAACCATTTATTATTTCGGGACGAAATATATTTCGTTAGAAAGAGGAGAAAGTTCTATTTAAAATGCAATATTTTTTGTTATCCTGCATTACTCCAAAAAATAAATATTTTGTGAAACACAGTGAATTTTTTGAAAATTTTTAACGGTACTTTTCTCCCAAATATCAAATTTCCGCCAACAAGGACATATGACACATTAAAGAGGACTTTCCAAAGTATCGTCCTGAAAATGTCCTGTTTCGACATCACGAGCTAGCGAATCGGAAGTTCAGCCTAATAATTAACCAATAGAAAAAAATGTAAAGATGGATGATGTGGTTATGTGTTAAATTAATTATTCATATGCCAGTATAGATTTTTCAAATATACATTTAACATGTAATATATGTATGTACATATATATATATCATATATTTATATCATTTTTATACTGCTGGTTGACTGCTATGTTCTTATTTATATCACAGAAAATATACAGATATTTCACCGCATATATTAAAATATGTAACAAAATCAAATTCATATGGACCTATTGTTAGGTCCAGATTCGAGTCTTGGATATATTTAAATTCAAAATATACGTTAATATCCAATTGTTCTTGCATTCGATAAAAGTTTTAAAATATGGTTCATAAAATTATATACGCATACATATAAACAATCTGATTTGAGTGTTTAGGTTTATTCGTATATTTACATGCAATAATAGAAAATATACGATTTATTTGTAGCAATTTGGTAGTATATATAAATATCATAAACATTTTTATATGAATATAATAATATTATTGCTGATGGTATGCTTCCATAGTACATGTTGTCTTGCAGGTATCATTTAGTCCTATGTATAAACACAGACACACAGATAAGGATTATATGTGGTATATATAACAATAATATTGGACATTGAACCCTATTAAATGTTTGCATTAAATTTTGAAAGAATATGTATCGCTACACGGTAAAAAATAATTTGATTTTAGCTACACTGAATGTTGTGATTTTTTAATATATTTCGTGTTAAAAATAAACAAAAGGTTGAAATTTAAATATATGATGTGTATAATATATAAATTCCATACCCTAAAATGAAATTTACAATTGATACATAATTTTACGCAATAATAATTTAAAATTAAACGCATTTATAGAGATTTTACAACAACACAATGTAAAAATATCAAACATAATGTAAAATCAAAATATTCTATTGTAAATTTCAAACATGTTTATACTTGTCTTTGTGCTTTTTATCATTACTTCATTTCTAACAAGTGAGCAAACTAGCTAGTTTACATCTCCTCAGTATTTTCAAAGTTAAAAATATAAAAAGTAATTTTGCCAAACTTAGCGTTAAATAAAAATGTCTTTTGAAATTAAATTATATAGCTGTATCGAATGTAAGCTTGAGTTTCCTAAAATAGAGCAATATAATAAACATATGTATATCCACAGATTTCAAAAAAATTTCTCATTTAAGTGTGTTGAACTGGATTGTGGCAAAATATTTTCAAATTATTGTGCATTCAAATCCCATAATTTTCGAAATCATTGTTATAAAGTGGTAAGTGAAAGCAAAAAGTATAGATGTAAGCAAAATGTGTGTTTTATTAAATGTGATTCATTACAAAAAATGGTAAGGCATGTAGCGTCATTTCATTTTCATGGTCAAGAAACGGTATTTTGTCCCTTTGAAAACTGTATGAATACATTTAGAGTAAAATCTAGTTTATACAGTCATATATTTAGAAAACATAAATATAATATTAATGATAACTATTCAGTTAACAAAAATTCAAATGTAAATGCTCTGAGTCATCATTCTACAACAGATTTTAAAGTACAGTCATCGTCATTCTCAACTGATAACCTATTAGAAAGTGATGAAATTTCTTGTATTCTAATGAATCTTTCCATGATTCTTTTGAAATTGAAAGCAAATTATAATCTTAGTGAAGAAGTAATTCAGCATATCATAAACGAATTTAAATCCTTCAATGAATTGAATACTACGCAGATAGAGCAAAAATTTTTGAGGATGTGTTCACAGTTTAATTGTTTTCATTTTAAAAGCAATATTCTAAAAGAGTTGGTGAATTGTGAAACTGAAAATAGTCTAATGAAATTGGACACTTCTTATAAAAGGCTGAATTTTTATAAGAATGTTTTAAATTTCGTGCCACCAATTGAAATTTACTTAGGTAGAAATAACGAACACAAAGAATGCTGTTTTCATTATATACCAATTTTAGATACTTTAAAATCTCTGCTTTTCGAGAAGGGTTTTCAAAAGCAATTTTTAGATTCCGAACCTACAGCACGTGAAAAAAATTATTTAAATGATTATAAAGATGGCAATTTGTATAAAAATAATATTTTTTTAAATGATAATAACAAAAAGTTGGAAATAATTCTTTATCAAGATACATTTGAAGTATGTAATCCACTCAGCTCATCAAAAGGTAAGCATTCTTTGCTTGGAATTTACTTCGCGATTGGTAATTTATATCCATACAATCGCACACAAATTCATAATCTCCAACTAGTTTTATTGTGCAAAAATAAGTATGTTAAATATTTTGGGCTTGATAAAGTAATATCCAAACTAATTGATGATTTAGGATATTTAGAAAAATATGGGATTGATGTGGAAATTTTTGGCGAACCCAGAAAAATAAAAGGATTACTAATTGCAGTTACTGGTGATAATCTGGGTAGCCACCAAATAGGAGGTTTTTCAGAAAATTTCAGTAAATCGTCTTACTTTTGCAGATTTTGTTATTTTTCTAAAGATGACTTGAAAAGGAAAGATGTTATCATACAAGAGCTGAGAAGTCCAGGAAATTATCAATCGTTAGTAAATTACCTTGAAAAGAATCCTGATGAAAAAGTTTCTTACGGTGTTAAAAAAAATTCCTTATTAAATAAATTAAATTATTTCAATGTGTGTAATCCTGGATTGCCACCATGTTTGGCACACGATCTTTTTGAAGGAGTTGTGAAAAAAGATTTTTTCTTGATAATTAATCACTTTTTACAAAGTAATATTTTATCATATGATTACTTGAATATTAAATATAAATGTATATCAAAACAGTTGAAAACTAAACTAAACTTGCCATACCTCACAAAAAATCAAACTACTTTGCCAGGTACTGCCTATGAGAATATGTACTTCGTTATTCTTTTCCCATTAATTATGCGAGGTAAGAATTTTGACTTTAATAGTAACGTCTGGAACATGTTTTTAATGCTATTAGACATATGTAAATTATCATTTGCACAAAAAATTTCTCAAAAACAAATAGATTACTTGTCTTTTTGTATTCGAGAATATTTTAATTTTCGTATCTTAGCTTTTCCAGATAGTAATTTTATACCAAAACATCATTTTATAGTACACTATCCTTCTTTGATAAAAGAATTCGGTCCTCTTATTCAGTTTTGGACAATGCATTTTGAACAGAAACATCAATATTTCAAAAATATTGTTAGTAAATCAAAAAATTATATTAACTTGACAAAGACACTTGCAGAAAGACATCAGTTAATGCAAGCGTCATTATTTAATGACAGATTTCGAATGGAAATAATTTGTGATAAAGCTGAATTACTGACTTTTGGAATGTTTAATAATTATTATTGTGAAAATTTCAGATATGTGTCTAAATCTATACAAATTCGAGGAATCAAATATGTGTCAGATGATGGTGTTATTATGGATATTGATGAAAATCAATGTATAAAAATTTTGCAAATAAAAAACATTTTTCTTAAAGACAATTACAAAGATGTCTGCTTTTATGGTAAATGCTTTTTAATGATATTCAATTATAGAGAAGGGCTATATGAGTTAATCAAGAAAATAGATGACTATAAACATGTCTTTTACGTTGAAATAATTAATATTTTTCCATTTAAGATTTTTAAATTAAATAACGAAATTTTGCTTTCACTACCACACTCAATCTGCAAGTAAACCATAGTAATTAAAACACAGCAGTATTTATAATGCGTTTTGTAAAATATTAGAATAAGTACTTCCAAAATATTATTTTTAGTTATGTATTTCAACTGTAAAATAGTTTAAGACATTTGAAGCTTATTAGGAATTATTAAGTTTGGCAAGTTAAATATAAATAAATCATCACAATTATGGAAACGTCTACGGAAAAGTTGTTATTCAAAATTTGGAGCGCCGATCGTAAAGAAAAAAAAATTATTATTGCAGAGCCAGTCTTGGAAAAAGTAATGAGCATTGGTAAGTTTTGGATGAAATATATTTGTAATAAAAATTGTATCTGAATAATTTTTTTCAGCGCATCAAAAGGGATTAAATGGATCAAAATTTGTTTTAGAGGAAGATGGCAGTGAAATAGATGAAGACGAATTGTTGAAATATTGTGCAGAGAAGCCGTTATTATTTTTAAAGGAAGACGAAGTTTGGATGCCTACAGCACAAATATCGGGTGTCCCCATTCAGGATAATGGGAATCTCTTATTTTTGAACACTATACAAAGCGGCAGTGCCATTGACAACAATGCAATTAATATTGATTATCAAAATACAAATTATTTGTCAGAAATATCTTCTCTTCCAAGTACCCGAACAATGACGAATGATGCAATTTCAGATAGTGAACAAGAAAATTCATTCATAAGTTCTTCCATTAAGGCCAATTTTGATAATTTTAAAATTCCAATGGAAAAATTTCCGAAAACTGTAATTGACATATGCAATAATAAACAAAAGCTTGGAGTACACCTAAAAACAGTTGTACATATAATCGTTGACGAATTACGTACAATATCATATTATATTCCAGTGAGAGTTTTCCGAGATGTAGTTTCTAAATTAGTCAGCAAATACCCTGAAACATTCAAGTATACAGATTTGGAAGGGAACTCAATTACAATTAAAAATTCGCCTATAATTACAACTTTCATACAGAGAAATAATTATCTAAATAGACCAAGTACATCATCTACAAAAAACAATATACCTCTAAAGAAAAAAAGAATGAGTAAAAATTTCGAAGACACATGCAGAAACTGGCAAAAAGTAGATTTAACATACAATGATAAGACAGAGGAAGGACAGAAGAAAAAGTTGATTGATCTAAATATAAAGAAAACTTGGAGCAAAGAAGAATTTGAAGAAATTAAAAAATTGATGGATAAATGTTATTTCGAACAAAGAGAATTTCTAAATAATTTTGAAAAACTTCCTTCAATAAGAGAGGTGAAAGAAAATTGGCCTTTTTTACTACACAAATACTTCGTTTTCAATCACTTTAAAACATTAACAGAAATCGACATTGATACTGTTTGTAATAAATTTGAAGCGAAAGTAACGCAAATTATTAAGTTTGGAAGAGAAAATCGAATGAAATTAATGACAAATATTCTTGAAAAAATAAACAATGATGAGAACGCTGTTGCATTTCTATATCTGACAAAATATTTCAATGAGGACATCAGTCATTTCTTCAAAATGTTTCCGGTAAAATATATAAAAATTAAAATCTAAACAAGTTATTTCTTATTATGTTCTATAAATTTCAGATTGGTACCGCAAAGGAAACAATTACTCCCCCTACTCCTTGTCCATGGTTTTGTGTAGTTGGTAAGCTTTTTTTAATTAAACTGTCAAATAACCAATTAAATTGTCTCCATCTTAAAGGTGCAGAATCTGGTGATGTATATTACATATACACCGATAATGAATTAGTTAATTCTTCATCAACCACTTTCAAAGAAGCTTTTATACAAACCTTTTGCTTGTATTTCATCTTCAATATACAGTATCCAAAAGAAATGTCGCAATCTTTGGAATTTATACAGAGGTATTTTTTTCAATATTATACTGAGGCATCAAGAGGAAGAAAAAAAAATTTAACGGCTATGGCAAAAGTAATGCGTTTGATATCCAAATTACAAGAATAGAATTTGGATTTAATATATATGTACATAGTATGTCAAAAAAAAAATATACTATATATACATAATATAGTTGGATTTAAGCTAGGTTATATTTTGTCCTATTTTTTTTAAAATTATATAAGTTCATTATTATTATAGTAAAGAATAATATTATTTTTTTTATAACTTTCATACATAAGTATATACATAATTTTACATACAGAATTTTTCTAAGTTAATAAAATTACTTTATAATCAAACTATGGCAAAGTTATTGCACTGAAAATAAAATTAAAACACAAGAATAAGAAAATTTAGAGTCCATATAAATATACATAGTTTATTATTATTATGATTTATGAAAAGAAATAATTTTGATATTTTTACAACTTTCATTGTACTGAATTATTTTAAGTTAATAAAATTACTTTATAATCAAATTAAATTTTTAATTTAGAAGTTTATTTAAAAATTCATCATAATTTGAAGTATTAAAAAGATGGGGATTTTAAGACATGTTACACAATTATAAGACAATTGTAGTTGAAGTTTATATGGAAAATGTATATAGCCTATTGTACCAGTACAATATATTGACGCAAAGTCTGTACCAAAATTTTAAAATTTTAGTACAATACAATATACACTAGACGGTATAATTTTTCCATATATAGGTACTTGAATTACAATACTCCTGTAATTATATACCGTATCGTGAATACCCCTCATTTGCTTTAGACAAAAAAGATGTAAAAGGAATAAATAAAAAAAATTACTTTTACAACAGTAATTTAAAATTTTTCCAAAACTGATTGTAGTTTTACACATTTTTGTGGAAATCGAAAACAAATTTAAATGTATTTTTACATAATCAAATATAAAACGTTTACTCGATAACGGTGTAAAATTACAAAACTGTTTTAAATCAAACCCGGTTTTGGTGGTACTTTTACACTCAAAAATTTGGTTACGATTTTGAAATTTAAAATTACAACATTCAGAATTGGCAACAAATTGCCAACATTTAAAGCTGTAAAAATTTTAAACCGTGTAGTTATTCTTTCATTTTTTCCATTTTTTTTGTGAAAAAAAATATATACCTGCACTGGTTTTTGTATACATTGTATATTTTGTATACGTCATATATAGTATAGACCACAGTAAGGATAGTACACCATAATGATTTATAATGATGTGTATGTGTATAACAAGTTGTATACATAAAATACCCTTTGATAAACATGTTTATTGTTTGTGATATAGTGTACCATTGGTACCATACAGAAGGAAATATAAAAATCTAAATGCCAGTCTAAATGCTTATAATGTTAGAGGTATTCACGAAATATTGTAAGAGCGTAAAAAGTGTGAACATATACCCAAATCTTACACATTATACTAGCTATATCGTGAACGCAAACTTTGTATTGAAATCAAGCAAATTAATAACATATGCCAGCTATAATATTATAAAAATAAATTTAATCAAATTATTTTAGCATTTAATATCAGAATGGCATATACAATAGCAAACAATAGTAATATACACCGCATACAATCGGTTTCAGCATTGTAAATTTTTACAAGCAGTATAAGTAAAAATTACATTGAAGATGTTTACAATAGGTGTAGGATTGTACGAGATTACACCGTTTACAATGATACATAACCAAACCGTGAATACCCTTATTATTTGTCTGTTTTTAAAAAATAATATTTTAAATGTTCAAGTCAAAAATATATATAAGTATAAGCATTTACACTGGCCTGTGCTGTGCAGTGATAATTTTTATATTTCCTTCTGTATGGTACACTATATCACAAACAATAAACATGTTTATTAAAGGGTATTTTATGTATACAACTTGTTATACACATACGCATCATTATAAATCATTATGGTGTACTATTCTTACTGTGGTCTATACATATACGTGACGCATACAAAATATACAATGTATACAAAAACTAGTGTATATGTACATGTATACAAAAACCAGTGCAGGTATATATTTTTTTTCACACAAAAAAAGGAAAAAAATGAAAGAATAACTAGCGATACATATTCCTTCAAAATTTAATGTAATGCAAACATTTAATACGGTTCAATGTCCAATATTATTGTTATATATACCCCATAAGTATAGTATAATCCTTATCTGTGTTTATACATACATAGGACTAAATGATACCTGCAAGACAACATGTACTATGGTAGCATACCATCAGCAATAATATTATCATATACATATAGAAATGTTTATGATATTATATATACTGCCAAATTGCAACAAATAAATCGTATATTTTCTATTATGTAAATATACGAATAAACCCAAACACACTCAAATCAGATTGTTTATATGTATGCGTATATAATTTTATGAACCATATTTTAAAACTTTTATCGAATGCAAGAACAATCGAATATTAACGTATATTTTGAATTTAAATATATCCAAGACTCGAATCTGGACCTAACAATAGGTCCATATGAATAAGATTTTGTTACATATTGAATATATGTAGAGAAACATCTGTATATTGTCTGTGCTTATAGCTAGTTACATTGTTTTTTATTTCAATACGTTTTATTGTTTCCCTATTTTGTATGTTATCTACATGTAGTTTATAACAAAGTTTATTTTGTGATCAAAAATTTTTGTAAAATTCACATGACTAATTGGAATTATGTTACCATCTCTGAAACTTTCGATCCTGTTTTCAAATGTTACATTCCTTATTTCAACTTTACAATTATTAAATTTTATTATGTTATTATTCTTTACGTTCAATTTGTAATTAATGCAATCCTGTATAATGGATGTCGTATGTAAATTTTTAGCCAGTATTAGTCCGTCGTCTACTTCCGTTATTGAAGTTGCATTATTTATCCTTAGTTTACAAGCATTGGTTTTTTTCAAAGCATTTTTGATGCATGTATTTCTGTGTAATTTCAATTCCTTTTTTGCAGTTAAGCTTTTGTCATACATGTATACGCTATTATCATTTACGACTATCTGAGTAATGTCATCGTCTAATTCTTCGAATTTAGTGTTAGGGATCGGGATAACCAATGCATTATAAAACTTTTCTTTTGTAAATTTCGGTATACTGATTACGAATACCAATAACGAATTGCATTTTTTACAAATGGTAAAATAGATGCTGATATGTTATGGTTCTGAATTTCTTCGTTAGTTAAGACATCGTGTGGCAAAATATTTAACCTACTCACCAAGATTGTGTCAGAAATTTTTTCTAACTGTCTATTAATAGAGTTTATATCGGCATAAATTTGTAATGTAAATCTAGTTATGTCTACCAACATCGCAATTCTTTTGGCTGGATTTGTGATATTCTTAAGAAATTCTTGTAATGTCTTTTGTTGTTCATTTACATGTCTAACTGTTTTATTCAAATGTTTTATCAAGTCGTTGTTTATCACCTGTTTGTTTAACTGATATATAATTTGCATGGAATTTTTGTCTAAGTTGTCTAGATGCTTAGAAATTTCAACTGCGTCGTCATTGTCCATCGTTCCAAAGAGAAATTTTATGGAGCTTCCAACGAAATTAATTAGCCCTCTTTTTCGTCTTTGTCTGTTGTATGTTGTATGGGTTTGGTAAAATTATTTTGAGGTTATGTTTTGCAACCAAGAGTTCCCTAGTAAGTAGTTTGTATTCGTCGGAGTATTTTGTTAAATTGAGAAGTCCTAAGTTTTTGTCTATTGTGCTTATAGTCTCGTCATATTGGTCCAAATCAATGATGTGCAAGAATTTTACATACAAATTTTACATCTACTATTAATTTCTGACCTATTCTATAAAGAACGTATCCATTTTCACTGTGGACTGGAATAATTTCTATTGACTGGCTTAAAATAGCCGGAAAAATGAGTAAAATGGGGAAAACTTGAAACATCTGAAAAAAAAGAAAGTACAAAAAAAAATGTAAGAGCAAAAGGAAGTTTTATTTTATAGCAGGATAACAAAAGATATTGCAGTTTAAAGAGAACTTTCTCTTCTTTCTAACGAAATATATTTCGTCCCGAAATAATAAGTGGTTCCTGGAGCTATAAGGACTCAAAGTCAAAATTTTATGTTTTAAAAAAACGATTTTCAAACTTCTTTTGATATTGATATATCTCTCTGAAGAATAACATAGGTAAATTATGATGTCATGATGTCAAATGAAAGATAATTTTGTCCTCTTTAGAATGATACCCCTTGCACTCTCATATGTTACCCCACTAAGAAACTATGGACAAATGTATGCAACAAAGTGCATGTTTTTTATATACATAACTAGTTATTTTTTGTTAAAATAATGAAAAAAAACAAACAATAACACATCAAATAATGAAAATGATTAAAAAAACAGATATGTATGTATTTATTTTTATTAATTTTACTCTTTGTTATTTTTTTGTGGTCTTGAAAAGGACCGATTTTATTTTTCGATTATTTTCCGATGTTATTTTTGGTTTTATTTCACAAATTAATATATGTAATCACTAATCACTTAGGTTTGTGGTACTGTGTTACCAAATCTTCTTAAATCACCATTACAATATATTACTAGTTTTTTATATATATTGTAACTGTAATATTTATATGCATTTTCTGGTTTTTTTATATAGGTGTATAAATCAACAATTTTTCTTTTATCTGTTGATTTGAATGGATTCCACTTTATTAGCTCTAAAAGCTGATACGGACTTATACCATTAACAAGTCCAAAGATCGTTACTAGTAACCGAGTTCTATAATTGCCATCACCAAAAATGCATTTATAATAAAATTTGGTACATTTGAAAAATCAACTATATCACTTCTATTGAGTAATCGCTTTCTTGCGTTGATGCGGTATTGTTCTAACGAAAAATAAAATCGTTCCTTTTCAAGACCACAAAAAAATAACAAAGAGTAAAATTAATAAAAACATATACATACATATCTCTTTTTTTAATCATTTTCATTATTTGATGTGTTATTGTTTGTTTTTTTTCATTATTTTAACAAAAAATAACTAGTTATGTATATAAAAAACATGCACTTTGTTGCATACATTTGTCCATAGTTTCTTAGTGGCGTGACATATGAGAGTGCAAGGGGTATCATTCTAAAGAGGACAAAATTATCTTTCATTTGACATCATGACATCATAATTTACCTATGTTGTTCTTCAACTTCCGGAGATATATCAATATCAAAGGAAGTTTGAAAATCGTTTTTTTAAAACATGAAATTTTAACTTTGAGTCCTTATAGCTCAGGAACCACTTATTATTTCGGAACAAAATATATTTCGTTAGAAAGAGAAGAAAGTTCTCTTTAAATTCAATATCTTTTGTTATCCTGCATTACTCCAAAAAATAAATATTTTGTGAAACACAGTGAATTTTTTGAAAATTTTTAACGGCACTTTTCTCCCAAATATCAAATTTACGCCAACAAGGACATATGACACATTAAAGAGGACTTTCCAAAGTATCGTCCTGAAAATGTCCTGTTTCGATATCACGAGCTAGCGATTCGGAAGTTCCCCAAGTTTTCATTAGATTCGGATTAAACAAGATGTGAATTAATACCTTCATAAAATCATTTTTTAATACATGAAAAATTGCTTCACAGGTCTCAGGTATTATTTTTCCTAATGCTTGTGCTGATATAAATGCGGAAAATTTCAAATCTTCGTATGATCTACCAGTAGCTAAAAATCTTAGTGTTGCTGTAAGCCTTTCGTGTGGAGTAATCGCATCCCTCATTTGGGTATTTTGTTTTTCAATAATGGGAGTCACTAACTGCAGCAAATTTATGTAATTGTCTCATTCATACGCATGTAATTTCTCCAATCATCTGCATCACAGTTAAGCAAATTCAAAATATTTACATGTGAATAAAGATTTCTCTTCAACAACCACAATTTTGTCCACATAGCACGTTTCTTTCTTACAAGTCTTTTTCTATATAATATTAAACCCACCGCCACTGAACACAAATCTTTTTTAGAAATATTACTCATCGTTCATAACATTCGACGTTCTAGATCAAACTGAATCGTGTTTCATGTGTGTGGATGACTTGAGGATATAATCTTTTTCCCTAGAGCTTTCCTTGACGAAAAAGATTGTCGTGAATCGTGTGCAGTATATGGCTTACTTTACTCTATACGACATTCCTTCGGTTTTTAATTGCACTATTATTCTTCGGATTTCAGGGGTACAACTTTTGGATTTTCCCATTTTAAATTGTTTTTATTTTTCCTTTTTTCACAAAATATTACTGAAAATTAAATTCAATTAAAACAAGTTCGGTTTAAACACATTCACAAGCAAACTGAGAATGGATAACCAAATGTTTCTAATTCGTTGTCCTTTGAACATTTTACAATTTTTTGAAATTTTTTGTACCTCTTTTTTAAATAACAAAAAACTGGTCTTTCCACTACATATTTATTTAAGTCATAAAACAATAAGTACGCCTACAAAAATTTGGACGGATATTTATTCATTATTTATAAAAACAATCTCGTTTTGTTTACTACCTTATAGTGTTTCTAATTCTTTGGCCGTAGCTGTATATCATATTTTTATATAATTTTTTTACGGCTGTTTGACTGCTATGTTTCTCTTTCTTTCGAAATTGTTGAAGGAGCAAATACAATTTAAATTTATATTTTATATTGTAATAGTATACAATGATCATTTCTTTATGGAAGTATTGATTTTGTGAGGTAGAGCATTCATTGACAATGGTAATTGGTGAACGAGCAAATACAATATAAAATTATTATTCATTACAATCATTGCAATCAAGATGTGGGTGTGTGTTAATTTGATTATTCATACGCCATTATAGATTCAATTTTACATTATATAAATAAAGTCTGTAGATATATTATATATTGTAGAAAATCCCACTTCTGATAATTGTAGGAAATCCCACTTCTGATAATTGTATTAGTAACCAAAAAAGTTATTTAAAAGAAACAACAAAAAATGATATTTAATATTTCATAAGATTCTTTATTTAACAGCTAACTTGACAAAATCCAAACTAAAACTAACTTACTCTAATACATAACTCTGAAACATTATTTTCTCCTCTGTTACTATGTTAAAATTTAGTAACACATTACTATGTTAAAATTTAAAATACCTACAATTCGGCCAACCTGACAATTAAGTCGACCTCGACTTACGATATCTTTTACAAAATAATATAATGAATAAACATTTTTTTTTTTTGTTTTTATTTCTTACGAATCATTATTTACATAATTTCTTAAATTACTAGATGCATATAGGTTAGGTCTTTAACTAATCTACCGTTCGCATAAAAAAATTCTTTCCCATAAAATTCTGTAATAAAACACCGCCACAGGAAATTCCAAAAATGCAACTCACAAAATACATATTTACTCACGTTTTAGAACATTTAGCGAATTCCCATAAAATTTTCGTAGTCAGCATTATTAAAATATAAGTAAATTAAGAAAATAATGTAAAACTTTTAAGTTAGTCTATTTCTAAAAACCATCGTGTGCAGAAGCAATTAACTGAACAAGTGTGTAAGCTTAGTATAATAAATAAAGTTGAATATAAGAAACAAAAAGGTGTTTTTAATATTTTATATTTTTTTTATGTACATATTTGAAAAGTCAAACACAAAAGTGGCGCAGTCGGTAGGATATTCAAGAAAGGATATCCGAATCATAAATAATAAGTAAAAAAATAATCATAAATAAGTAAAAAATTCCGTGATAAGGAAAATAGAAATTGTCAGTGCAAATATTGATAATTATAACAAAAAATAAGAACTTAACTAATAATGAAAAAATATATATACTTTCGGAGTACGTGTTGAGAATCTAGAAGTGAAAATTCTAAACAAACGGTTTTAGCACGGCTAATCTTAATTACTTAACTCCACGAACCATAATAAAATAAAATAAATCATCATTTATATTGATTAAATAAAACAAATTAAAATTAAATCAAATAAATTAATTAAATCAAGTTAATTACTTCATGTGAACATCGTCGGTTTCAAATTCGATTTATACTATATGACACGAAAAAGTGGAGACGAAAAGGCAAGAAAAGAAAAGCCAGTCTAATCGAATAAAGGATCAACTACAAAAATTATTAGATAAAAATAGACCATTCCTATACAACTTCAAAAATACGAAAATTTGAGCCATCAGTCAAGCACCAACATCAACAACAACAACAACATCAACAACAGCAACCGGAGTTACAGCCAAGTAAAAATTGATCCAATTAAATATTTAAGCAATTTAGCAATTTATAATGGCAATAGGGACGATTTATATACTTTTACAGAATTAATAGATAGGGTTTATCCTTTATTGTCTATAAGTATGATGAAACTAGTCAAAGAATATTTTTTGATATAATTAAAAGCCGACTTGTAGGTAAAACTCGCGAAATTATCGAAATAAATAATTCAGTCTGTTCATGGCAAGAAGTAAAACAGTTATTTTTCCATAACTTTGGTGATAGATTGAGTATCGATCAATTATACGATGAGTTAAGACTTTTAACATTTAAAACAAATTGTTGCGTATAGGCTTAATAATAAAACAAAAATTGAAGATAAAAATAAAGAAGAAATAGTGAACAATTGTAAAACAGCCCTTAGAATTTTTATAAGCAAAATACCTGAACCAATTAATGGAAGGAATTTTGTGTTGTAGAAATCCTGATAGTTTAGAAAGTGCTATACAGATTTTACATGAAACAGGTTATGCATTTACTCGAGTTAATTCAGTAAAACATAAACAAGATAATACTAATAAAAATGAAACAAATTATAAAAATAATAATAAAAATTCGAACATTAGTGACAAACATAATAGAAACAGTAGGAACAATAATCGAAATGATAATAGTAATAGAAATTATTATAACAATAGATACGATCATCAATTTTATCAAAGATCAGGTGCATTTGAAGCAATAATTATAATTCTAATAGGAACAATCGAAATCAAAATTATAATAACTCTAACAATGACGGACATAATACTATAGAACCAATGGACATAGACAACTCGACAATAAATAGAAGAACATACAACTTCGAAGAAAAACAGTGTAAAAACGAAAATTTTCATTTGACAGCCTCGAAAGCTCCACCTTACCCTATATAATAATAGACACTCCAGTAAGAAAATTGAGATTCCTGATAGATACAGGAGCTACATCAAGTATTGTAAACCCAGGTGTTTGCAATCCAAAATGGAGAATTTCTATTAATAAACCCATAAACTAAAAACCATTAATCAAATAGTAAAAGTGCATAACAAAGTTAAAATACCATTATTTAAAGAATTTAATAAAAAAAATGAAACTGTAGAGGTTTTAGAATATAAATTTCATTCCGAATATGACGGTTTAATAGGCAATAATATTTTAAAGCCCTTAAATATTAATCTTAAATATTAATCTTAAGCCCTTAAATATTAGTCCGTCGTCTACTTCCGTTATTGAAGTTGCATTATTTATCCTTAATTTACAAGCATTGGTTTTTTTTAAAGAATTTTTGATGCATGTATTTCTGTGTAATTTCAATTCCTTTTTTGCAGTTAAGCTTTTGTCATACATGTATACGCTATTATCATTTACGACTATCTGAGTAATGTCATCGTCTAATTCTTCGTATTGAGTGTTAGGGATCGGGATAACCAATGCATTCTAAAACTTTTCTTTTGTAAATTTCGTTATACTGATTACGAATACCAATAACGAATTGCATTTTTTACAAATGGTAAAATAGATGCTGATATGTTATGGTTCTGAATTTCTTCGTTAGTTAAGACATCGTGTGGCAAAATATTTAACCTACTCACCAAGATTGTGTCAGAAATTTTTTCTAACTGTCTATTAATAGAATTTATATCGGCATAAATTTGTAATGTAAATCTAGTCATGTCTACCAACATCGCAATTCTTTTTGCTGGATTTGTGATATTCTTAAGAAATTCTTGTAATGTCTTTTGTTGTTCATTTACATGCCTAACTGTTTTATTCAAATGTTTTATCAAGTCGTTGTTTATGATCACCTGTTTGTTTAACTGATATATAATTTGCATGGAATTTTTGTTTAAGTTGTCTAGATGTTTGGAAATTTCAACTGCGTCGTCATTGTCCATCGTTCCAAAGAGAAATTTTATGGAGCTTCCAACGAAATTAATTAGCCCTCTTTTTCGTCTTTGTCTGTTGTATGTTGTATGCGTTTGGTAAAATTATTTTGAGGTTATGTTTTGCAACCAAGAGTTCCCTAGTAAGTAGTTTGTATTCGTCGGAGTATTTTGTTAAATTGAGAAGTCCTAAGTTTTTGTCTATTGTGCTTATAGTCTCGTCATATTGGTCCAAATCAATGATGTGCAAGAATTTTACATAGTGATCTACTATTAATTTCTGACCTATTCTATAAAGAACGTATCCATTTTCACTGTGGACTGGAATAATTTCTATTGACTGGCTTAAAATAGCCGGAAAAATGAGTAAAATTGGGAAAACTTGAATCATCTGAAAAAAAAGAAAGTACAAAAAAAAATGTAAGAGCAAAAGAAAGTTTTATTTTATAGCAGGATAACAAAAGATATTGCATTTTAAAGAGAACTTTCTCCTCTTTCTAACGAAATATATTTCGTCCCGAAATAATAAGTGGTTCCTGAGCTATAAGGACTCAAAGTCAAAATTTTATGTTTTAAAAAAAACGATTTTGAAACTTCTTTTGATATTGATATATCTCCAAAAGTTGAAGGATAACATAGGTAAATTATGATGTTAAATGGAAGATAATTTTACCCTCCTTAAAATGATACCCCTTACACTCTCATATGTTACCCCACTAAGAAACTGTTTGTATATACGACAAACACCTACAATCGTTAGTACACGATTAAGAAGGTGCTGGTTCAAAAAATAAAAGAGATAGATATTTTTTGAGTTTATGTTTTATTTCTCTTCAAATTCAACTTATGCAATAATTAAAATAATTAAAATTATCTGCTTAATCTATGGTAAAGTAATTCCAAACTTAAATTGATAGTCTTAAATTTTCAGTATTATAATAACTAATAAATACAAAGTATTTATTTGTGCTAAGTAGTTCAATTTCTCTAGTAAAGAAAAAAAAATAGTTTTATATTCCCGTCAGCACCAGGAATATTAATAGAAACTCCAGTCAGCTCCCGGAGTAGTTAGTATGTAAATATTCCCGTCAGCACCAGGAATATTATGATATGAATACTCTAGTCAATACCCAGAGTAAGATAAATAGTTAGTATTTATATTCCCGTTAACACCAGGCATATATGTTAAATATAAACTTCAGTCAGCACCCGAAGTTTATTTTATTAGTGAATTTCCAGTCAGCACCCAGAAAATTCACTAAGTTTTAGTATGGGAATAATTAAGTATTTATAAATTTCAGTCAGCACCCGAAATTTATATTTCTTAGTAAACTTCTAGTCAGCACCCAGAATATCTACTAAGTTTTTGAAATTGGGAAGAATGTGTAAATTGCTAGTCAGCACCCAGTAATTTACACTTGGTTAGTTAGGATAGGAATGAAGCTGAAGATGCTTGATTTCTTCGGTTTATATACTTTTGTGAACAAAAGTAAATTTCTAGAATATTAACGGTGTCTATTATTTTTGAGCCCTATTGTAATTATTTGAATATTTAAAATTAATTATTTATTTTATTTGTCATTGTTTTTTTTTTTTTTTTTTGAAATTTACTTTTGTCACCAGATAGTATGCAACAAAAAATAATACAATTATTTAATTTTACTAATAATAATAATAATAGTTACAATAACAATTTTTTTTGCATAATTATGATTATTCTAATTGGAATTTGTATGTTGAATTGTAAGTAATAATATTGATATTGTAAGTAATTGTTGCTAGGTACATTTATTACATTTTGGTCTTTGATCTGTTACTTTTTTTTATTATGTATTATGTTTAGTTACATTTTATATATAGTGATTGTGTACAATTTGTTTTTTTTTTATATGTATAATTAATTACAAGTGTTGTTGTCTTAGTCTAAAATATGCATTATTTTATTGATTATTGATTGTCTAAATTATAATTATAATGAATAGTGGAATGTATGTTGATGTTTGCGTCAATTGTTGAGATCAGCATTGAATAGTCTTATTGGACTAATTGTTTATTGTTGAATATTTGACAGTTTATTGTTTATATTTTATATTTGTGTTTTTGGATATTTCGAGTGTCGTGAAATTAATTAAATGTGTTGTTTTTATAATTATTATTTATTAAATTTCAATTAAAATGAAGATTTGATTGAATGTGTATTTGATTCATGTAAATCAAAATACTTCATTTTTATTGAAATTTGTTTGTTAATGCAAATGCCGTCGGCAAAGTGAAAAACTGTGAAGTGTTTAAATATAAAAGTTACAAATGTGTTTAATTTGTGTATGTGCAATAATTTCTAAATGCAACTACAAGTGTAATTTCAGGTGTTTTTTGGTAGAATTATGGGGTTGATGGTATGAAAATTAATTTGTACCAATTAACCATCATAGTTTTGTCAACACCTGAAAATCAACCAAGAAAAAGGGTGAAGTGAAAAACTGAGTGATAACGAACAGAAACTATGCACAAATGTATGCAACAAAGTGCATGTTTTTTATATACATAACTAGTTATTTTTTGTTAAAATAATGAAAAAAAACAAACAATAACACATCAAATAATGAAAATGATTAAAAAAACAGATATGTAATGTATTTATTTTTATTAATTTTACTCTTTGTTATTTTTTTGTGGTCTTGAAAAGGACCGATTTTATTTTTCGATTATTTTCCGATGTTATTTTTGGTTTTATTTCACAAATTAATATATGTAATCACTAATCACTTAGGTTTGTGGTACTCTGTTACCAAATCTTCTTAAATCACCATTACAATATATTACTAATTTTTTATATATATTGTAACTGTAATATTTATATGCATTTTCTGGTTTTTTTATATAGGTGTATAAATCAAAAATTTTTCTTTTATCTGTTGATTTGAATGGATTCCACTTTATTAGCTCTAAAAGCTGATACGGACTTATACCATTAACAAGTCCAAAGATCGTTACTAGTAACCGAGTTCTATAATTGCCATCACCAAAAAATGCATTTATAATAAAATTTGGTACATTTGATAAATCAACTACTATATCACTTCTATTGAGTAATCGCTGTCTTGCGTTGATGCGGTATTGTTCTATTATTGAATTGTTTGTTATCATTGTCTTTATTTCGTTTTTATGAAGAGATGTAATGAACTGATGTAAACAATGAAAATGAAATTACAATCAACTTGATGTTTTATGTAAATGTGTTAATTTTATTCTCTTCTGTTAGCTGTTGGAAACAAGATCTGTATAATTTTAATTGTGAATAAAAGTGTTTTATGAAAGTTTTAAAAATATGAATTCAAGGTGAGTAAAATGTTTTCATTATTT
Source organism: Villa cingulata (assembly GCA_951394055.1). Taxonomy (NCBI): domain Eukaryota; kingdom Metazoa; phylum Arthropoda; class Insecta; order Diptera; family Bombyliidae; genus Villa; species Villa cingulata. The sequence continues at coordinate 23,373,256 of OX596019.1, read as the reverse complement.
ATTTTTTTATATTTATTTAAAATTATAATTGTATGAAATTATGAAAATTAAGAATTTTATTAGTTTTGAAAATTATTAATAGTCCGTAAAGAATAATTACAATATCAATATTTTTTTATAATTATTAAAAATGTTTAAAAAGAGTGAATTTTAACTTTTAAAAAAATTCAGAAAAAGGTGTTTCCAATTTACCTTTTACTAAAAATTTACTTTTACTATAAATTTTATAAAGAAATGCAATAATAATGAATTTAAATTTACCTTTTACTAAAAATTAAAAAAGAAATGCACTAACAGTGGAATTAAATTTAGTTTTTGCTAAATGTAATAAATTCATTTGTTATATAATAATAGAATGAAAAAATTTTGTTAGGAAATAAATGTAAAAGCTAAATTATTTTTTTTTTTATTATTACAGTACAAAGTGGAATTTGTATAAACTTTGCCAGGAGTTGAAGGATGCTGAGTCAACAGAGGCGTGGTTATCTAAAGTAGTCGGTTTATTGCCTTCAGAAAAAATATGCAAAAAGCATAGAAAAAAATGAATATACAATCTGGACACAATTTCGGTTTATTTGTGTGTAATTATAAAGGAAAACGGCATTCAATCGCCAGAGCAAGCAATACGTGGTTTGAAAACTGTCACATTTCACCTGAGGAATGTATGGTAATCACGTATTGCTTTGCAAATAAATTTTCATTTGAAAGTACTATAAAAGAGAGTAGTATCAAGAGTGATAGTACAATTTCACCTGAAACTGTGGCCGACAGGTTTACATTTGCACGTGAAGTATGTATGATCGCTCTTGATAAGGAGTATGATGATAGGCAAATTGGTGATCCAGGTTGTATTGTAGAAATAGACGAGCCAAAAATTGGAAAAAGAAAGTACGAACGGGGTAGACTTGTTGATGGTAGTTGGATTGTCGGTATGATACAACGGAATTCGAATAATTATAGGTTAGAAATATGTCCGGAGAATTCACGTAATAGTGATACTCTAAGTCTAACCGAAATAATTAAAAAATATTAAACCCGGCACTGAAATACAAACGGATTGTTGGGCGGGATACAGAGAGTTGAATTCTCACGGATATATTCATAAAAAAGTTAATCATACCGAGCACTTTGTTGACCCAGAATCTGGAGCTCATACTCAAAACATCGAGAGTAGCTGGCGAAGTAGAAAGAATACAGATTTACACGAGGTGGAGTACGCAAAGAACATTTAGACCTCCATTTATGTGAATTTCTGTGGAGGAGAAGACTTGCCAAGGAGGGAAAACATCATTTTCATTATTTGATGTGTTATTGTTTGTTTTTTTTCATTATTTTAACAAAAAATAACTAGTTATGTATATAAAAAACATGCACTTTGTTGCATACATTTGTCCATAGTTTCTTAGTGGCGTGACATATGAGAGTGCAAGGGGTATCATTCTAAAGAGGACAAAATTATCTTTCATTTGACATCATGACATCATAATTTACCTATGTTGTTCTTCAACTTCCGGAGATATATCAATATCAAAGGAAGTTTGAAAATCGTTTTTTTAAAACATGAAATTTTAACTTTGAGTCCTTATAGCTCAGGAACCACTTATTATTTCGGAACAAAATATATTTCGTTAGAAAGAGAAGAAAGTTCTCTTTAAATTCAATATCTTTTGTTATCCTGCATTACTCCAAAAAATAAATATTTTGTGAAACACAGTGAATTTTTTGAAAATTTTTAACGGCACTTTTCTCCCAAATATCAAATTTACGCCAACAAGGACATATGACACATTAAAGAGGACTTTCCAAAGTATCGTCCTGAAAATGTCCTGTTTCGATATCACGAGCTAGCGATTCGGAAGTTCCCCAAGTTTTCATTAGATTCGGATTAAACAAGATGTGAATTAATACCTTCATAAAATCATTTTTTAATACATGAAAAATTGCTTCACAGGTCTCAGGTATTATTTTTCCTAATGCTTGTGCTGATATAAATGCGGAAAATTTCAAATCTTCGTATGATCTACCAGTAGCTAAAAATCTTAGTGTTGCTGTAAGCCTTTCGTGTGGAGTAATCGCATCCCTCATTTGGGTATTTTGTTTTTCAATAATGGGAGTCACTAACTGCAGCAAATTTATGTAATTGTCTCATTCATACGCATGTAATTTCTCCAATCATCTGCATCACAGTTAAGCAAATTCAAAATATTTACATGTGAATAAAGATTTCTCTTCAACAACCACAATTTTGTCCACATAGCACGTTTCTTTCTTACAAGTCTTTTTCTATATAATATTAAACCCACCGCCACTGAACACAAATCTTTTTTAGAAATATTACTCATCGTTCATAACATTCGACGTTCTAGATCAAACTGAATCGTGTTTCATGTGTGTGGATGACTTGAGGATATAATCTTTTTCCCTAGAGCTTTCCTTGACGAAAAAGATTGTCGTGAATCGTGTGCAGTATATGGCTTACTTTACTCTATACGACATTCCTTCGGTTTTTAATTGCACTATTATTCTTCGGATTTCAGGGGTACAACTTTTGGATTTTCCCATTTTAAATTGTTTTTATTTTTCCTTTTTTCACAAAATATTACTCAAAATTAAATTCAATTAAAACAAGTTCGGTTTAAACACATTCACAAGCAAACTGAGAATGGATAACCAAATGTTTCTAATTCGTTGTCCTTTGAACATTTTACAATTTTTTGAAATTTTTTGTACCTCTTTTTTAAATAACAAAAAACTGGTCTTTCCACTACATATTTATTTAAGTCATAAAACAATAAGTACGCCTACAAAAATTTGGACGGATATTTATTCATTATTTATAAAAACAATCTCGTTTTGTTTACTACCTTAACTACTTAACTTAACTTAACTTAACTCTAACGAAAAATAAAATCGTTCCTTTTCAAGACCACAAAAAAATAACAAAGAGTAAAATTAATAAAAATAAATACATACATATTTGTTTTTTTAATCATTTTCATTATTTGATGTGTTATTGTTTGTTTTTTTTGCATTATTTTAACAAAAAATAACTAGTTATGTATAAAAAACATGCACTTTGTTGCATACATTTGTCCATAGTTTCTTAGTGGCGTGACATATGAGAATGTTTGTAAGGGATATCATTTTAAAGAGGGTAAAATTATCTTTCATTTGACATCATAATTTACCTATGTTATCCTTCAACTTTCGGAGATATATCAATATCAAAAGAAGTTTGAAAATCGTTTTTTTAAAACATAAAATTTTGACTTTGAGTCCTTATAGCTCAGGAACCACTTATTTTTTCGGGACGAAATATATTTCGTTAGAAAGAGGAGAAAGTTCTCTTTAAAATGCAATATCTTTTGTTATCCTGCATTACTCCAAAAAATAAATATTTTGTGAAACACAGTGAATTTTTTGAAAATTTTTAACGGCACTTTTCTCCCAAATATCAAATTTCCGCCAACAAGGACATATGACACATTAAAGAGGACATTCCAAAGTATCGTCCTGAAAATGTCCTGTTTCGATATCACGAGCTAGCGATTCGGAAGTTTCCCCAAGTTTTCATTAGATTCGGATTAAACAAGATGTGAATTAATACCTTCATAAAATCATTTTTTAATACATGAAAAATTGCTTCACAGGTCTCAGGTATTATTTTTCCTAATGCTTGTGCTGATATAAATGCGGAAAATTTCAAATCTTCGTATGATCTACCAGTAGCTAAAAATCTTAGTGTTGCTGTAAGCCTTTCGTGTGGAGTAATCGCATCCCTCATTTGGGTATTTTGTTTTTCAATAATGGGAGTCACTAACTGCAGCAAATTTATGTAATTGTCTCATTCATACGCATGTAATTTCTCCAATCATCTGCATCACAGTTAAGCAAATTCAAAATATTTACATGTGAATAAAGATTTCTCTTCAACAACCACAATTTTGTCCACATAGCACGTTTCTTTCTTACAAGTCTTTTTCTATATAATATTAAACCCACCGCCACTGAACACAAATCTTTTTTAGAAATATTACTCATCGTTCATAACATTCGACGTTCTAGATCAAACTGAATCGTGTTTCATGTGTGTGGATGACTTGAGGATATAATCTTTTTCCCTAGAGCTTTCCTTGACGAAAAAGATTGTCGTGAATCGTGTGCAGTGTATGGCTTACTTTACTCTATACGACATTCCTTCGGTTTTTAATTGCACTATTATTCTTCGGATTTCAGGGGTACAACTTTTGGATTTTCCCATTTTAAATTGTTTTTATTTTTCCTTTTTTCACAAAATATTACTCAAAATTAAATTCAATTAAAACAAGTTCGGTTTAAACACATTCACAAGCAAACTGAGAATGGATAACCAAATGTTTCTAATTCGTTGTCCTTTGAACATTTTACAATTTTTTGAAATTTTTTGTACCTCTTTTTTAAATAACAAAAAACTGGTCTTTCCACTACATATTTATTTAAGTCATAAAACAATAAGTACGCCTACAAAAATTTGGACGGATATTTATTCATTATTTATAAAAACAATCTCGTTTTGTTTACTACCTTATAGTGTTTCTAATTCTTTGGCCGTAGCTGTATATCATATTTTTATATAATTTTTTTACGGCTGTTTGACTGCTATGTTTCTCTTTCTTTCGAAATTGTTGTAGGAGCAAATACAATTTAAATTTATATTTTATATTGTAGTAGTATACAATGATCATTTCTTTATGGAAGTATTGATTTTGTGAGGTAGAGCATTCATTGACAATGGTAATTGGTGAACGAGCAAATACAATATAAAATTATTATTCATTACAATCATTGCAATCAAGATGTGGGTGTGTGTTAATTTGATTATTCATACGCCATTATAGATTCAATTTTACATTATATAAATAAAGTCTGTAGATATATTATATATTGTAGGAAATCCCACTTCTGATAATTGTAGGAAATCCCACTTCTGATAATTGTATTAGTAACCAAAAAAGTTATTTATAAGAAACAACAAAAAATGATATTTAATATTTCATAAGATTCTTTATTTAACAGCTAACTTGACAAAATCCAAACTAAAACTAACCCCTTGAGCACAATGAACGTATTGCAGCCGCATTTGTCGTTGCCTACTGTCACTTAACGCATTCACCACGCAGTGAAAAGCACAGTGAATGTAGTACAATGCGTTGAAATAATATTTGACATTTCTATGGATAGCTGCAAATATTGTGTAATTATAGTTAAGTTTTATGGGATTTTATTAAAAGTAATTATAATGTGAAAACTAAAAGTATTTGAAAACTAATCTTAAGAATTTATAAATCAACGCTCATATTAAAAATTATATTAGTGTTTAATTTGAAAACTGAAAAAATGGATGAAGAAACGATAATAGTGACGATGTATATGCTTTGCATATGTTATTACTATGTAAATATTTTTAATAAAAAAAAAAGAACGTACTGGGTTCGTCCAGTCAATTTAACCAGAAATTTGAATGGATATTTTAAAACTGCATTTCTGCAAATAAAAATGTCGGATAGTGAAGACTTTTTTAAGCACACCAGGATGACACCCAGTGTTTACAAATTACTTTTAAATTTGCTTGAAAAAGATCTTACAAAACATTCGATTAGAATTCCGATATCTGCGGAATGCAGATTGGCGTTAACATTATCGTAAATTTTTAAAATTTATACTTTTCCTCAGTGTTTCTAAATTCTATTTCTTCTAGATTTTTATCTCAAGGTGTATCCCAACAGTTTTTAGCATGAGTTTTAAAATGGGAAAGTCAACTGTGCGAAAAATTATATACGACACGTGCGATACCATATGGCAATGTTTGAGCCCCATATACGTCAGTTCACTAACAGAAGCTGATTTTAAAATTATGGCAAAAGATTTCAATGATATATGGGATCTGCCTAACTGTGTTGGAGCCATTGACGGGAAACATATTCGTATTCAACGACCTCCAAATAGTGGCTCCGCCTTTTTTAACTACAAAAAATTTTTCAGTTTGGTCCTTCTGGCAACATGTGACGCCAAATATTGTTTTACATCAGTAGATGTAGGTGCTTATGGAGGACAAAGTGATGGAGGTATATATGAATATATTTACGTAATATACGTAATTTTTTATTGAATATATTTCTTACAGGTGTGTTAATGAACTCTAATTTTGGAAAATTACTTTTATCTGGCAAATTACCGTTTCCTCCAGAGTCAAAGTTACCTGGAACAAATATAAAAACACCATACTTTTTTGTTGGAGACCCCGCATTTCCCTTGAAAAAACACATCATGAGGCCGTATCCCGGTAAAAATTTAACCGCCGAGAAAAGAATATATAATTACAGGATTTCACGTGCGAGAGTAGTTATAGAAAATACTTTTGGTATTCTAGTAGCTCGATGGAGGGTAAATAAAAAAAAAATACATTATGAAATACCTAATAAATAATTTATGTGTGTTTACAGATTTTATTATCTTCTCTTAATTGCTTACCAGAAAACGTGGAAAAAATTGTACTGGCTGCAATCGCTCTCCATAATTTTATTAAACTGAATGAATCAGCATATCAATATTGTCATCCTACATTCACTGATTGGGAGGACGACGAAGCACGAAGGCAATGTGCATCCTGGAGAGTGGAGGCAAGAATGTAACCCATTGGAAACCTTACGTATTGGCTCTAATAATGCAACTCGTGCTGCCTTCGAAATAAGGGATATTTTGAAAAATTATTTTATTAATGAAGGAGCAATAGAAAGACAAAATAAAATACACAAATAGAGAAAAATTATAATTTTAATTAAAAATAATAAAATATAATAATGAGCATCGTATAAAATATGAATTAGAATAATTTTTTCCTTGTCCTTGTTTATGGTTTTTTCTGCATATTTGAAATCTGAAATGATATATTAGTTAATTTATCAATATATATCAAAATATTTATTTACCCATTTTACCTACATATGTATATTATATATATTTTTTTTATCCGCTTTCTTCTTCTAATTGAATATTAGATAAAACTTTTAAAATTTCTCCTCTCGCTCTTTTTTTTTATTTGGCTTAAATCCCTTCATTATTATTGTAGCAGCTCTTATGAAGGATTCGTCTTCATCTTCTTCGCGAATTTTTTTTGGTGTTTCAACTGTTTCACTTAAAAATTTGTTGAAACTATCCATAGTTTCACAAAAATTTTCTTCAATGTTTGAATTTTTCTTCCTCTTCTTTAACATAGGTGTTGATGTTACATCACAGCTATTGTCTTTCCCTTCCGTACTTGCATCTAAATTGTCTTCTATAGCAGAAAATTCTTCCACTACAATGGAATTTTCTGCATAGTTTGATTTCCCTTTTCTGGGTTTGATATGCTCGGTTAAAAAAGAAAGCATATCGAAATATTCCCATGTAGATTGTTTTATGGCACAGCTTCCTGATGGTGTATACATTTTTGTCAGTTCTTTACTATATCTATCCCTAAGGGATCTCCATCTGGTTTGGCAAATATCCTCTAAAAAAAACAAATAAATATAAAAAATTATTTTCAGCATGAGAATGAAACTAATTACTTATGAAAAGTACCTGTGGTTGATAAAGTTTGTGAAATTTGTTTCCAAATATTCATCTTCACTGAAATGTTTTTAAAAGAAGTTGAAGATTTTTTATACAATATATTGTATTTTTTCACTTCCTCGATTAGCTTCTCCTCAAAACTCATTTTATAATATTTTATGTTTTTCCTAAAAGTTTGAATAAAATAAAATTTTATATTAACAGTTCAATATTATTATATAAATGTTATACTGCTTATAAGTAAAATATTTTTTCATTCTACTTAATTTTTAAAAAATTATATAAAAAATATATATTATAATATATTTTAAATATTTATATTATATTATAATATATATATATATATATATACATATATATTTAACCGAAATAAACTTACTTTTTTAAATTAAATTATTAATATTTATTAAACACTCACAAATTAAAAAACACTGAGCTGATATCACGAAGAGTTGTACGTCAAGAATGCGCTAAAGTAGAAATTCGATCAACTTTTACGTCAACAAGCGTCGTGCATACGTTCATTGTAAACATTTTACAGAATTACCATATAACTAAATTGCTAAGTGACAGTAGGCAACGGCAAATGCGGTTGCAATACGTTCATTGTGCTCAAGGGGTAACTTACTCTAATACATAACTCTGAAACATTATTTTCTCCTCTGTTACTATGTTAAAATTTAGTAACACATTACTATGTTAAAATTTAAAATACCTACAATTCGGCCAACCTGACAATTAAGTCGACCTCGACTTACGATATCTTTTACAAAATAATATAATGAATAAACATTTTTTTTTTTTGTTTTTATTTCTTACGAATCATTATTTACATAATTTCTTAAATTACTAGATGCATATAGGTTACGTCTTTAACTAATCTACCGTTCGCATAAAAAAATTCTTTCCCACAAAATTCTGTAATAAAACACCGCCACAGGAAATTCCAAAAATGCAACTCACAAAATACATATTTACTCACGTTTTAGAACATTTAGCGAATTCCCATAAAATTTTCGTAGTCAGCATTATTAAAATATAAGTAAATTAAGAAAATAATGTAAAACTTTTAAGTTAGTCTATTTCTAAAAACCATCGTGTGCAGAAGCAATTAACTGAACAAGTGTGTAAGCTTAGTATAATAAATAAAGTTGAATATAAGAAACAAAAAGGTGTTTTTAATATTTTATATTTTTTTTATGTACATATTTGAAAAGTCAAACACAAAAGTGGCGCAGTCGGTAGGATATTCAAGAAAGGATATCCGAATCATAAATAATAAGTAAAAAAATAATCATAAATAAGTAAAAAATTCCGTGATAAGGAAAATAGAAATTGTCAGTGCAAATATTGATAATTATAACAAAAAATAAGAACTTAACTAATAATGAAAAAATATATATACTTTCGGAGTACGTGTTGAGAATCTAGAAGTGAAAATTCTAAACAAACGGTTTTAGCACGGCTAATCTTAATTACTTAACTCCACGAACCATAATAAAATAAAATAAATCATCATTTATATTGATTAAATAAAACAAATTAAAATTAAATCAAATAAATTAATTAAATCAAGTTAATTACTTCATGTGAACATCGTCGGTTTCAAATTCGATTTATACTATATGACACGAAAAAGTGGAGACGAAAAGGCAAGAAAAGAAAAGCCAGTCTAATCGAATAAAGGATCAACTACAAAAATTATTAGATAAAAATAGACCATTCCTATACAACTTCAAAAATACGAAAATTTGAGCCATCAGTCAAGCACCAACATCAACAACAACAACAACATCAACAACAGCAACCGGAGTTACAGCCAAGTAAAAATTGATCCAATTAAATATTTAAGCAATTTAGCAATTTATAATGGCAATAGGGACGATTTATATACTTTTACAGAATTAATAGATAGGGTTTATCCTTTATTGTCTATAAGTATGATGAAACTAGTCAAAGAATATTTTTTGATATAATTAAAAGCCGACTTGTAGGTAAAACTCGCGAAATTATCGAAATAAATAATTCAGTCTGTTCATGGCAAGAAGTAAAACAGTTATTTTTCCATAACTTTGGTGATAGATTGAGTATCGATCAATTATACGATGAGTTAAGACTTTTAACATTTAAAACAAATTGTTGCGTATAGGCTTAATAATAAAACAAAAATTGAAGATAAAAATAAAGAAGAAATAGTGAACAATTGTAAAACAGCCCTTAGAATTTTTATAAGCAAAATACCTGAACCAATTAATGGAAGGAATTTTGTGTTGTAGAAATCCTGATAGTTTAGAAAGTGCTATACAGATTTTACATGAAACAGGTTATGCATTTACTCGAGTTAATTCAGTAAAACATAAACAAGATAATACTAATAAAAATGAAACAAATTATAAAAATAATAATAAAAATTCGAACATTAGTGACAAACATAATAGAAACAGTAGGAACAATAATCGAAATGATAATAGTAATAGAAATTATTATAACAATAGATACGATCATCAATTTTATCAAAGATCAGGTGCATTTGAAGCAATAATTATAATTCTAATAGGAACAATCGAAATCAAAATTATAATAACTCTAACAATGACGGACATAATACTATAGAACCAATGGACATAGACAACTCGACAATAAATAGAAGAACATACAACTTCGAAGAAAAACAGTGTAAAAACGAAAATTTTCATTTGACAGCCTCGAAAGCTCCACCTTACCCTATATAATAATAGACACTCCAGTAAGAAAATTGAGATTCCTGATAGATACAGGAGCTACATCAAGTATTGTAAACCCAGGTGTTTGCAATCCAAAATGGAGAATTTCTATTAATAAACCCATAAACTAAAAACCATTAATCAAATAGTAAAAGTGCATAACAAAGTTAAAATACCATTATTTAAAGAATTTAATAAAAAAAATGAAACTGTAGAGTTTTTAGAATATAAATTTCATTCCGAATATGACGGTTTAATAGGCAATAATATTTTAAAGCCCTTAAATATTAATCTTAGTTACAAAAATAGAATTTTAGAAATAGAAAGTGCTCAAATAAAAATTTAATTCGATAAATCCGAAGAAAAGTATGAAGTTTTGATAAATTCATTAAATCAAGAAATTTTATCTAACATCGATCTTCAAAAAGAGAAATTGAAAAATACAACATAACGATAAAAGATATGATGTATATTAAAACTTCAGTTATTTTATATAATGATCTTATAATATTTGTATTATTACTACCAAGATACTCGACAAAAAAATATTATAAAATATTTGTAGAACCAATCACCAATAAGAATAGTTTAGAAATAAATCTAGAAAGCAAAGTATTTTTTATTAATGAAAAAACATTGTATGAAAATATTGAAAACATAATATTAGAGAAAAATTTGAAATTTGTAAACATAACTGAAAATGCATGTCAATTATTTGATGAAAATGCAGCTTGTAACTTTAAGAAAAACGATAAAATCGAGATAAAACTAATTACTAATAATATTTTAATTACCAAAAATGTTCCAAAAACTAAAATAGTACACAATTGTAACGAATATGAAATTAATTCGTTCGTAATTTCTTTTTCCAATTTTTGTTTCGTCTATTTCTACAATACAACCTGGACCACCAATTTGCCCGCTATCATCATACTCCTTATCAAGAGCGATCATATACATACTTCACGTGCAAATGTAAACCTGTCGGCCACAGTTTCAGGTGAAATTGTACTATCACTCTTGATACCACTCTCTTTTATAGTACTTTCAAATGAAAATTTATTTGCAAAGCAATACGTGATTACCATACATTCCTCAGGTGAAATGTGACAGTTTTCAAACCACGTATTGCTTGCTCTGGCGATTAAATGCCATTTTCCTTTATAATTACACACAAATAAACCGAAATTGTGTCCAGATTGTATATTCATTTTTTTTCAATCCAATAGAAGTTTATAACAAAGTTTATTTTGTGATCAAAAATTTTTGTAAAATTCACATGACTAATTGGAATTATGTTACCATCTCTGAAACTTTCGATCCTGTTTTCAAATGTTACATTCCTTATTTCAACTTTACAATTATTAAATTTTATTATGTTATTATTCTTTACGTTCAATTTGTAATTAATGCAATCCTGTATAATGGATGTCGTATGTAAATTTTTAGCCAGTATTAGTCCGTCGTCTACTTCCGTTATTGAAGTTGCATTATTTATCCTTAATTTACAAGCATTGGTTTTTTTCAAAGCATTTTTGATGCATGTATTTCTGTGTAATTTCAATTCCTTTTTTGCAGTTAAGCTTTTGTCATACTTGTAAACGCTATTATCATTTACGACTATCTGAGTAATGTCATCGTCTAATTCTTCGAATTTAGTGTTAGGGATCGGGATAACCAATGCATTATAAAACTTTTCTTTTGTAAATTTCGGTATACTGATTACGAATACCAATAACGAATTGCATTTTTTACAAATGGTAAAATAGATGCTGATATGTTATGGTTCTGAATTTCTTCGTTAGTTAAGACATCGTGTGGCAAAATATTTAACCTACTCACCAAGATTGTGTCAGAAATTTTTTCTAACTGTCTATTAATAGAATTTATATCGGCATAAATTTGTAATGTAAATCTAGTTATGTCTACCAACATCGCAATTCTTTTGGCTGGATTTGTGATATTCTTAAGAAATTCTTGTAATGTCTTTTGTTGTTCATTTACATGTCTAACTGTTTTATTCAAATGTTTTATCAAGTCGTTGTTTATCACCTGTTTGTTTAACTGATATATAATTTGCATGGAATTTTTGTCTAAGTTGTCTAGATGTTTAGAAATTTCAACTGCGTCGTCATTGTCCATCGTTCCAAAGAGAAATTTTATGGAGCTTCCAACGAAATTAATTAGCCCTCTTTTTCGTCTTTGTCTGTTGTATGTTGTATGGGTTTGGTAAAATTATTTTGAGGTTATGTTTTGCAACCAAGAGTTCCCTAGTAAGTAGTTTGTATTCGTCGGATTATTTTGTTAAATTGAGAAGTCCTAAGTTTTTGTCTATTGTGCTTATAGTCTCGTCATATTGGTCCAAATCAATGATGTGCAAGAATTTTACATACAAATTTTACATCTACTATTAATTTCTGACCTATTCTATAAAGAACGTATCCATTTTCACTGTGGACTGGAATAATTTCTATTGACTGGCTTAAAATAGCCGGAAAAATGAGTAAAATGGGGAAAACTTGAAACATCTGAAAAAAAAGAAAGTACAAAAAAAAATGTAAGAGCAAAAGGAAGTTTTATTTTATAGCAGGATAACAAAAGATATTGCAGTTTAAAGAGAACTTTCTCTTCTTTCTAACGAAATATATTTCGTCCCGAAATAATAAGTGGTTCCTGAGCTATAAGGACTCAAAGTCAAAATTTTATGTTTTAAAAAAACGATTTTCAAACTTCTTTTGATATTGATATATCTCTCTGAAGAATAACATAGGTAAATTATGATGTCATGATGTCAAATGAAAGATAATTTTGTCCTCTTTAGAATGATACCCCTTGCACTCTCATATGTTACCCCACTAAGAAACTATGGACAAATGTATGCAACAAAGTGCATGTTTTTTATATACATAACTAGTTATTTTTTGTTAAAATAATGAAAAAAAACAAACAATAACACATCAAATAATGAAAATGATTAAAAAAACAGATATGTATGTATTTATTTTTATTAATTTTACTCTTTGTTATTTTTTTGTGGTCTTGAAAAGGACCGATTTTATTTTTCGATTATTTTCCGATGTTATTTTTGGTTTTATTTCACAAATTAATATATGTAATCACTAATCACTTAGGTTTGTGGTACTGTGTTACCAAATCTTCTTAAATCACCATTACAATATATTACTAGTTTTTTATATATATTGTAACTGTAATATTTATATGCATTTTCTGGTTTTTTTATATAGGTGTATAAATCAACAATTTTTCTTTTATCTGTTGATTTGAATGGATTCCACTTTATTAGCTCTAAAAGCTGATACGGACTTTTATACCATTAACAAGTCCAAAGATCGTTACTAGTAACCGAGTTCTATAATTGCCATCACCAAAAATGCATTTATAATAAAATTTGGTACATTTGAAAAATCAACTATATCACTTCTATTGAGTAATCGCTTTCTTGCGTTGATGCGGTATTGTTCTAACGAAAAATAAAATCGTTCCTTTTCAAGACCACAAAAAAATAACAAAGAGTAAAATTAATAAAAGTAAATACATACATATTTGTTTTTTTAATCATTTTCATTATTTGATGTGTTATTGTTTGTTTTTTTTGCATTATTTTAACAAAAAATAACTAGTTATGTATAAAAAACATGCACTTTGTTGCATACATTTGTCCATAGTTTCTTAGTGGCGTGACATATGAGAATGTTTGTAAGGGATATCATTTTAAAGAGGGTAAAATTATCTTTCATTTGACATCATAATTTACCTATGTTATCCTTCAACTTTCGGAGATATATCAATATCAAAAGAAGTTTGAAAATCGTTTTTTTAAAACATAAAATTTTGACTTTGAGTCCTTATAGCTCAGGAACCACTTATTTTTTCGGGACGAAATATATTTCGTTAGAAAGAGGAGAAAGTTCTCTTTAAAATGCAATATCTTTTGTTATCCTGCATTACTCCAAAAAATAAATATTTTGTGAAACACAGTGAATTTTTTGAAAATTTTTAACGGCACTTTTCTCCCAAATATCAAATTTCCGCCAACAAGGACATATGACACATTAAAGAGGACATTCCAAAGTATCGTCCTGAAAATGTCCTGTTTCGATATCACGAGCTAGCGATTCGGAAGTTTCCCCAAGTTTTCATTAGATTCGGATTAAACAAGATGTGAATTAATACCTTCATAAAATCATTTTTTAATACATGAAAAATTGCTTCACAGGTCTCAGGTATTATTTTTCCTAATGCTTGTGCTGATATAAATGCGGAAAATTTCAAATCTTCGTATGATCTACCAGTAGCTAAAAATCTTAGTGTTGCTGTAAGCCTTTCGTGTGGAGTAATCGCATCCCTCATTTGGGTATTTTGTTTTTCAATAATGGGAGTCACTAACTGCAGCAAATTTATGTAATTGTCTCATTCATACGCATGTAATTTCTCCAATCATCTGCATCACAGTTAAGCAAATTCAAAATATTTACATGTGAATAAAGATTTCTCTTCAACAACCACAATTTTGTCCACATAGCACGTTTCTTTCTTACAAGTCTTTTTCTATATAATATTAAACCCACCGCCACTGAACACAAATCTTTTTTAGAAATATTACTCATCGTTCATAACATTCGACGTTCTAGATCAAACTGAATCGTGTTTCATGTGTGTGGATGACTTGAGGATATAATCTTTTTCCCTAGAGCTTTCCTTGACGAAAAAGATTGTCGTGAATCGTGTGCAGTGTATGGCTTACTTTACTCTATACGACATTCCTTCGGTTTTTAATTGCACTATTATTCTTCGGATTTCAGGGGTACAACTTTTGGATTTTCCCATTTTAAATTGTTTTTATTTTTCCTTTTTTCACAAAATATTACTCAAAATTAAATTCAATTAAAACAAGTTCGGTTTAAACACATTCACAAGCAAACTGAGAATGGATAACCAAATGTTTCTAATTCGTTGTCCTTTGAACATTTTACAATTTTTTGAAATTTTTTGTACCTCTTTTTTAAATAACAAAAAACTGGTCTTTCCACTACATATTTATTTAAGTCATAAAACAATAAGTACGCCTACAAAAATTTGGACGGATATTTATTCATTATTTATAAAAACAATCTCGTTTTGTTTACTACCTTATAGTGTTTCTAATTCTTTGGCCGTAGCTGTATATCATATTTTTATATAATTTTTTTACGGCTGTTTGACTGCTATGTTTCTCTTTCTTTCGAAATTGTTGAAGGAGCAAATACAATTTAAATTTATATTTTATATTGTAATAGTATACAATGATCATTTCTTTATGGAAGTATTGATTTTGTGAGGTAGAGCATTCATTGACAATGGTAATTGGTTAACGAGCAAATACAATATAAAATTATTATTCATTACAATCATTGCAATCAAGATGTGGGTGTGTGTTAATTTGATTATTCATACGCCATTATAGATTCAATTTTACATTATATAAATAAAGTCTGTAGATATATTATATATTGTAGGAAATCCCACTTCTGATAATTGTAGGAAATCCCACTTCTGATAATTGTATTAGTAACCAAAAAAGTTATTTAAAAGAAACAACAAAAAATGATATTTAATATTTCATAAGATTCTTTATTTAACAGCTAACTTGACAAAATCCAAACTAAAACTAACTTACTCTAATACATAACTCTGAAACATTATTTTCTCCTCTGTTACTATGTTAAAATTTAGTAACACATTACTATGTTAAAATTTAAAATACCTACAATTCGGCCAACCTGACAATTAAGTCGACCTCGACTTACGATATCTTTTACAAAATAATATAATGAATAAAAATTTTTTTTTTTTGTTTTTATTTCTTACGAATCATTATTTACATAATTTCTTAAATTACTAGATGCATATAGGTTACGTCTTTAACTAATCTACCGTTCGCATAAAAAAATTCTTTCCCACAAAATTCTGTAATAAAACACCGCCACAGGAAATTCCAAAAATGCAACTCACAAAATACATATTTACTCACGTTTTAGAACATTTAGCGAATTCCCATAAAATTTTCGTAGTCAGCATTATTAAAATATAAGTAAATTAAGAAAATAATGTAAAACTTTTAAGTTAGTCTATTTCTAAAAACCATCGTGTGCAGAAGCAATTAACTGAACAAGTGTGTAAGCTTAGTATAATAAATAAAGTTGAATATAAGAAACAAAAAGGTGTTTTTAATATTTTATATTTTTTTTATGTACATATTTGAAAAGTCAAACACAAAAGTGGCGCAGTCGGTAGGATATTCAAGAAAGGATATCCGAATCATAAATAATAAGTAAAAAAATAATCATAAATAAGTAAAAAATTCCGTGATAAGGAAAATAGAAATTGTCAGTGCAAATATTGATAATTATAACAAAAAATAAGAACTTAACTAATAATGAAAAAATATATATACTTTCGGAGTACGTGTTGAGAATCTAGAAGTGAAAATTCTAAACAAACGGTTTTAGCACGGCTAATCTTAATTACTTAACTCCACGAACCATAATAAAATAAAATAAATCATCATTTATATTGATTAAATAAAACAAATTAAAATTAAATCAAATAAATTAATTAAATCAAGTTAATTACTTCATGTGAACATCGTCGGTTTCAAATTCGATTTATACTATATGACACGAAAAAGTGGAGACGAAAAGGCAAGAAAAGAAAAGCCAGTCTAATCGAATAAAGGATCAACTACAAAAATTATTAGATAAAAATAGACCATTCCTATACAACTTCAAAAATACGAAAATTTGAGCCATCAGTCAAGCACCAACATCAACAACAACAACAACATCAACAACAGCAACCGGAGTTACAGCCAAGTAAAAATTGATCCAATTAAATATTTAAGCAATTTAGCAATTTATAATGGCAATAGGGACGATTTATATACTTTTACAGAATTAATAGATAGGGTTTATCCTTTATTGTCTATAAGTATGATGAAACTAGTCAAAGAATATTTTTTGATATAATTAAAAGCCGACTTGTAGGTAAAACTCGCGAAATTATCGAAATAAATAATTCAGTCTGTTCATGGCAAGAAGTAAAACAGTTATTTTTCCATAACTTTGGTGATAGATTGAGTATCGATCAATTATACGATGAGTTAAGACTTTTAACATTTAAAACAAATTGTTGCGTATAGGCTTAATAATAAAACAAAAATTGAAGATAAAAATAAAGAAGAAATAGTGAACAATTGTAAAACAGCCCTTAGAATTTTTATAAGCAAAATACCTGAACCAATTAATGGAAGGAATTTTGTGTTGTAGAAATCCTGATAGTTTAGAAAGTGCTATACAGATTTTACATGAAACAGGTTATACATTTACTCGAGTTAATTCAGTAAAACATAAACAAGATAATACTAATAAAAATGAAACAAATTATAAAAATAATAATAAAAATTCGAACATTAGTGACAAACATAATAGAAACAGTAGGAACAATAATCGAAATGATAATAGTAATAGAAATTATTATAACAATAGATACGATCATCAATTTTATCAAAGATCAGGATCAGCATTTAGAAGCAATAATTATAATTCTAATAGGAACAATCGAAATCAAAATTATAATAACTCTAACAATGACGGACATAATACTATAGAACCAATGGACATAGACAACTCGACAATAAATAGAAGAACATACAACTTCGAAGAAAAACAGTGTAAAAACGAAAATTTTCATTTGACAGCCTCGAAAGCTCCACCTTACCCTATATAATAATAGACACTCCAGTAAGAAAATTGAGATTCCTGATAGATACAGGAGCTACATCAAGTATTGTAAACCCAGGTGTTTGCAATCCAAAATGGAGAATTTCTATTAATAAACCCATGAACTAAAAACCATTAATCAAATACTAAAAGTGCATATAACAAAGTTAAAATACCATTATTTAAAGAATTTAATAAAAAAAATGAAACTGTAGAGTTTTTAGAATATAAATTTCATTCCGAATATGACGGTTTAATAGGCAATAATATTTTAAGTTAGTTACAAAAATAGAATTTTAGAAATAGAAAGTGCTCAAATAAAAATTTAATTCGATAAATCCGAAGAAAAGTATGAAGTTTTGATAAATTCATTAAATCAAGAAATTTTATCTAACATCGATCTTCAAAAAGAGAAATTGAAAAATACAACATAACGATAAAAGATATGATGTATATTAAAACTTCAGTTATTTTATATAATGATCTTATAATATTTGTATTATTACTACCAAGATACTCGACAAAAAAATATTATAAAATATTTGTAGAACCAATCACCAATAAGAATAGTTTAGAAATAAATCTAGAAAGCAAAGTATTTTTTATTAATGAAAAAACATTGTATGAAAATATTGAAAACATAATATTAGAGAAAAATTTGAAATTTGTAAACATAACTGAAAATGCATGTCAATTATTTGATGAAAATGCAGCTTGTAACTTTAAGAAAAACGATAAAATCGAGATAAAACTAATTACTAATAATATTTTAATTACCAAAAATGTTCCAAAAACTAAAATAGTACACAATTGTAACGAATATGAAATTAATTCGTTCGTAATTTCTTTTTCCAATTTTTGTTTCGTCTATTTCTACAATACAACCTGGACCACCAATTTGCCCGCTATCATCATACTCCTTATCAAGAGCGATCATATATGTACATACTTCACGTGCAAATGTAAACCTGTCGGCCACAGTTTCAGGTGAAATTGTACTATCACTCTTGATACCACTCTCTTTTATAGTACTTTCAAATGAAAATTTATTTGCAAAGCAATACGTGATTACCATACATTCCTCAGGTGAAATGTGACAGTTTTCAAACCACGTATTGCTTGCTCTGGCGATTAAATGCCATTTTCCTTTATAATTACACACAAATAAACCGAAATTGTGTCCAGATTGTATATTCATTTTTTTTCAATCCAATAGAAGTTTATAACAAAGTTTATTTTGTGATCAAAAATTTTTGTAAAATTCACATGACTAATTGGAATTATGTTACCATCTCTGAAACTTTCGATCCTGTTTTCAAATGTTACATTCCTTATTTCAACTTTACAATTATTAAATTTTATTATGTTATTATTCTTTACGTTCAATTTGTAATTAATGCAATCCTGTATAATGGATGTCGTATGTAAATTTTTAGCCAGTATTAGTCCGTCGTCTACTTCCGTTATTGAAGTTGCATTATTTATCCTTAATTTACAAGCATTGGTTTTTTTCAAAGCATTTTTGATGCATGTATTTCTGTGTAATTTCAATTCCTTTTTTGCAGTTAAGCTTTTGCCATACTTGTAAACGCTATTA
This sequence comes from Villa cingulata, assembly GCA_951394055.1. Lineage (NCBI taxonomy): Eukaryota > Metazoa > Arthropoda > Insecta > Diptera > Bombyliidae > Villa > Villa cingulata. The sequence goes on along the minus strand of OX596019.1, from coordinate 23,353,568 downwards.
TCATTTACGACTATCTGAGTAATGTCATCGTCTAATTCTTCGAATTTAGTGTTAGGGATCGGGATAACCAATGCATTATAAAACTTTTCTTTTGTAAATTTCGGTATACTGATTACGAATACCAATAACGAATTGCATTTTTTACAAATGGTAAAATAGATGCTGATATGTTATGGTTCTGAATTTCTTGGTTAGTTAAGACATCGTGTGGCAAAATATTTAACCTACTCACCAAGATTGTGTCAGAAATTTTTTCTAACTGTCTATTAATAGAGTTTATATCGGCATAAATTTGTAATGTAAATCTAGTTATGTCTACCAACATCGCAATTCTTTTGGCTGGATTTGTGATATTCTTAAGAAATTCTTGTAATGTCTTTTGTTGTTCATTTACATGTCTAACTGTTTTATTCAAATGTTTTATCAAGTCGTTGTTTATGATCACCTGTTTGTTTAACTGATATATAATTTGCATGGAATTTTTGTTTAAGTTGTCTAGATGTTTGGAAATTTCAACTGCGTCGTCATTGTCCATCGTTCCAAAGAGAAATTTTATGGAGCTTCCAACGAAATTAATTAGCCCTCTTTTTCGTCTTTGTCTGTTGTATGTTGTATGCGTTTGGTAAAATTATTTTGAGGTTATGTTTTGCAACCAAGAGTTCCCTAGTAAGTAGTTTGTATTCGTCGGAGTATTTTGTTAAATTGAGAAGTCCTAAGTTTTTGTCTATTGTGCTTATAGTCTCGTCATATTGGTCCAAATCAATGATGTGCAAGAATTTTACATAGTGATCTACTATTAATTTCTGACCTATTCTATAAAGAACGTATCCATTTTCACTGTGGACTGGAATAATTTCTATTGACTGGCTTAAAATAGCCGGAAAAATGAGTAAAATTGGGAAAACTTGAAACATCTGAAAAAAAAGAAAGTACAAAAAAAAATGTAAGAGCAAAAGAAAGTTTTATTTTATAGCAGGATAACAAAAGATATTGCATTTTAAAGAGAACTTTCTCCTCTTTCTAACGAAATATATTTCGTCCCGAAATAATAAGTGGTTCCTGAGCTATAAGGACTCAAAGTCAAAATTTTATGTTTTAAAAAAAACGATTTTGAAACTTCTTTTGATATTGATATATCTCCAAAAGTTGAAGGATAACATAGGTAAATTATGATGTTAAATGGAAGATAATTTTACCCTCCTTAAAATGATACCCCTTACACTCTCATATGTTACCCCACTAAGAAACTGTTTGTATATACGACAAACACCTACAATCGTTAGTACACGATTAAGAAGGTGCTGGTTCAAAAAATAAAAGAGATAGATATTTTTTGAGTTTATGTTTTATTTCTCTTCAAATTCAACTTATGCAATAATTAAAATAATTAAAATTATCTGCTTAATCTATGGTAAAGTAATTCCAAACTTAAATTGATAGTCTTAAATTTTCAGTATTATAATAACTAATAAATACAAAGTATTTATTTGTGCTAAGTAGTTCAATTTCTCTAGTAAAGAAAAAAAAATAGTTTTATATTCCCGTCAGCACCAGGAATATTAATAGAAACTCCAGTCAGCTCCCGGAGTAGTTAGTATGTAAATATTCCCGTCAGCACCAGGAATATTATGATATGAATACTCTAGTCAATACCCAGAGTAAGATAAATAGTTAGTATTTATATTCCCGTTAACACCAGGCATATATGTTAAATATAAACTTCAGTCAGCACCCGAAGTTTATTTTATTAGTGAATTTCCAGTCAGCACCCAGAAAATTCACTAAGTTTTAGTATGGGAATAATTAAGTATTTATAAATTTCAGTCAGCACCCGAAATTTATATTTCTTAGTAAACTTCTAGTCAGCACCCAGAATATCTACTAAGTTTTTGAAATTGGGAAGAATGTGTAAATTGCTAGTCAGCACCCAGTAATTTACACTTGGTTAGTTAGGATAGGAATGAAGCTGAAGATGCTTGATTTCTTCGGTTTATATACTTTTGTGAACAAAAGTAAATTTCTAGAATATTAACGGTGTCTATTATTTTTGAGCCCTATTGTAATTATTTGAATATTTAAAATTAATTATTTATTTTATTTGTCATTGTTTTTTTTTTTTTTTTTGAAATTTACTTTTGTCACCAGATAGTATGCAACAAAAAATAATACAATTATTTAATTTTACTAATAATAATAATAATAGTTACAATAACAATTTTTTTTGCATAATTATGATTATTCTAATTGGAATTTGTATGTTGAATTGTAAGTAATAATATTGATATTGTAAGTAATTGTTGCTAGGTACATTTATTACATTTTGGTCTTTGATCTGTTACTTTTTTTTATTATGTATTATGTTTAGTTACATTTTATATATAGTGATTGTGTACAATTTGTTTTTTTTTTATATGTATAATTAATTACAAGTGTTGTTGTCTTAGTCTAAAATATGCATTATTTTATTGATTATTGATTGTCTAAATTATAATTATAATGAATAGTGGAATGTATGTTGATGTTTGCGTCAATTGTTGAGATCAGCATTGAATAGTCTTATTGGACTAATTGTTTATTGTTGAATATTTGACAGTTTATTGTTTATATTTTATATTTGTGTTTTTGGATATTTCGAGTGTCGTGAAATTAATTAAATGTGTTGTTTTTATAATTATTATTTATTAAATTTCAATTAAAATGAAGATTTGATTGAATGTGTATTTGATTCATGTAAATCAAAATACTTCATTTTTATTGAAATTTGTTTGTTAATGCAAATGCCGTCGGCAAAGTGAAAAACTGTGAAGTGTTTAAATATAAAAGTTACAAATGTGTTTAATTTGTGTATGTGCAATAATTTCTAAATGCAACTACAAGTGTAATTTCAGGTGTTTTTTGGTAGAATTATGGGGTTGATGGTATGAAAATTAATTTGTACCAATTAACCATCATAGTTTTGTCAACACCTGAAAATCAACCAAGAAAAAGGGTGAAGTGAAAAACTGAGTGATAACGAACAGAAACTATGCACAAATGTATGCAACAAAGTGCATGTTTTTTATATACATAACTAGTTATTTTTTGTTAAAATAATGAAAAAAACAAACAATAACACATCAAATAATGAAAATGATTAAAAAAACAGATATGTATGTATTTATTTTTATTAATTTTACTCTTTGTTATTTTTTTGTGGTCTTGAAAAGGACCGATTTTATTTTTCGATTATTTTCCGATGTTATTTTTGGTTTTATTTCACAAATTAATATATGTAATCACTAATCACTTAGGTTTGTGGTACTGTGTTACCAAATCTTCTTAAATCACCATTACAATATATTACTAGTTTTTTATATATATTGTAACTGTAATATTTATATGCATTTTCTGGTTTTTTTATATAGGTGTATAAATCAAAAATTTTTCTTTTATCTGTTGATTTGAATGGATTCCACTTTATTAGCTCTAAAAGCTGATACGGACTTATACCATTAACAAGTCCAAAGATCGTTACTAGTAACCGAGTTCTATAATTGCCATCACCAAAAATGCATTTATAATAAAATTTGGTACATTTGAAAAATCAACTATATCACTTCTATTGAGTAATCGCTTTCTTGCGTTGATGCGGTATTGTTCTAACGAAAAATAAAATCGTTCCTTTTCAAGACCACAAAAAAATAACAAAGAGTAAAATTAATAAAAATAAATACATACATATTTGTTTTTTTAATCATTTTCATTATTTGATGTGTTATTGTTTGTTTTTTTTGCATTATTTTAACAAAAAATAACTAGTTATGTATAAAAAACATGCACTTTGTTGCATACATTTGTCCATAGTTTCTTAGTTGGGTAACATATGAGAGTGTAAGGGATATCATTTTAAAGGGGGTAAAATTATCTTCCATTTAACATCATAATTTACCTATGTTATCCTTCAACTTTCGGAGATATATCAATATCAAAAGAAGTTTGAAAATCGTTTTTTTAAAACATAAAATTTTGACTTTGAGTCCTTATAGCTCAGGAACCACTTATTTTTTCGGGACGAAATATATTTCGTTAGAAAGAGGAGAAAGTTCTCTTTAAAATGCAATATCTTTTGTTATCCTGCATTACTCCAAAAAATAAATATTTTGTGAAACACAGTGAATTTTTTGAAAATTTTTAACGGCACTTTTCTCCCAAATATCAAATTTCCGCCAACAAGGACATATGACACATTAAAGAGGACATTCCAAAGTATCGTCCTGAAAATGTCCTGTTTCGATATCACGAGCTAGCGATTCGGAAGTTTCCCCAAGTTTTCATTAGATTCGGATTAAACAAGATGTGAATTAATACCTTCATAAAATCATTTTTTAATACATGAAAAATTGCTTCACAGGTCTCAGGTATTATTTTTCCTAATGCTTGTGCTGATATAAATGCGGAAAATTTCAAATCTTCGTATGATCTACCAGTAGCTAAAAATCTTAGTGTTGCTGTAAGACTTTCGTGTGGAGTAATCGCATCCCTCATTTGGGTATTTTGTTTTTCAATAATGGGAGTCACTAACTGCAGCAAATTTATGTAATTGTCTCATTCATACGCATGTAATTTCTCCAATCATCTGCATCACAGTTAAGCAAATTCAAAATATTTACATGTGAATAAAGATTTCTCTTCAACAACCACAATTTTGTCCACATAGCACGTTTCTTTCTTACAAGTCTTTTTCTATATAATATTAAACCCACCGCCACTGAACACAAATCTTTTTTAGAAATATTACTCATCGTTCATAACATTCGACGTTCTAGATCAAACTGAATCGTGTTTCATGTGTGTGGATGACTTGAGGATATAATCTTTTTCCCTAGAGCTTTCCTTGACGAAAAAGATTGTCGTGAATCGTGTGCAGTGTATGGCTTACTTTACTCTATACGACATTCCTTCGGTTTTTAATTGCACTATTATTCTTCGGATTTCAGGGGTACAACTTTTGGATTTTCCCATTTTAAATTGTTTTTATTTTTCCTTTTTTCACAAAATATTACTCAAAATTAAATTCAATTAAAACAAGTTCGGTTTAAACACATTCACAAGCAAACTGAGAATGGATAACCAAATGTTTCTAATTCGTTGTCCTTTGAACATTTTACAATTTTTTGAAATTTTTTGTACCTCTTTTTTAAATAACAAAAAACTGGTCTTTCCACTACATATTTATTTAAGTCATAAAACAATAAGTACGCCTACAAAAATTTGGACGGATATTTATTCATTATTTATAAAAACAATCTCGTTTTGTTTACTACCTTATAGTGTTTCTAATTCTTTGGCCGTAGCTGTATATCATATTTTTATATAATTTTTTTACGGCTGTTTGACTGCTATGTTTCTCTTTCTTTCGAAATTGTTGTAGGAGCAAATACAATTTAAATTTATATTTTATATTGTAGTAGTATACAATGATCATTTCTTTATGGAAGTATTGATTTTGTGAGGTAGAGCATTCATTGACAATGGTAATTGGTGAACGAGCAAATACAATATAAAATTATTATTCATTACAATCATTGCAATCAAGATGTGGGTGTGTGTTAATTTGATTATTCATACGCCATTATAGATTCAATTTTACATTATATAAATAAAGTCTGTAGATATATTATATATTGTAGGAAATCCCACTTCTGATAATTGTAGGAAATCCCACTTCTGATAATTGTATTAGTAACCAAAAAAGTTATTTATAAGAAACAACAAAAAATGATATTTAATATTTCATAAGATTCTTTATTTAACAGCTAACTTGACAAAATCCAAACTAAAACTAACCCCTTGAGCACAATGAACGTATTGCAGCCGCATTTGTCGTTGCCTACTGTCACTTAACGCATTCACCACGCAGTGAAAAGCACAGTGAATGTAGTACAATGCGTTGAAATAATATTTGACATTTCTATGGATAGCTGCAAATTTTGTGTAATTATAGTTAAGTTTTATGGGATTTTATTAAAAGTAATTATAATGTGAAAACTAAAAAATATTTGAAAACTAATCTTAAGAATTTATAAATCAACGCTCATATTAAAAATTATATTAGTGTTTAATTTGAAAACTGAAAAAATGGATGAAGAAACGATAATAGTGACGATGTATATGCTTTGCATATGTTATTACTATGTAAATATTTTTAATAAAAAAAAAAGAACGTACTGGGTTCGTCCAGTCAATTTAACCAGAAATTTGAATGGATATTTTAAAACTGCATTTCTGCAAATAAAAATGTCGGATAGTGAAGACTTTTTTAAGCACACCAGGATGACACCCAGTGTTTACAAATTACTTTTAAATTTGCTTGAAAAAGATCTTACAAAACATTCGATTAGAATTCCGATATCTGCGGAATGCAGATTGGCGTTAACATTATCGTAAATTTTTAAAATTTATACTTTTCCTCAGTGTTTCTAAATTCTATTTCTTCTAGATTTTTATCTCAAGGTGTATCCCAACAGTTTTTAGCATGAGTTTTAAAATGGGAAAGTCAACTGTGCGAAAAATTATATACGACACGTGCGATACCATATGGCAATGTTTGAGCCCCATATACGTCAGTTCACTAACAGAAGCTGATTTTAAAATTATGGCAAAAGATTTCAATGATATATGGGATCTGCCTAACTGTGTTGGAGCCATTGACGGGAAACATATTCGTATTCAACGACCTCCAAATAGTGGCTCCGCCTTTTTTAACTACAAAAAATTTTTCAGTTTGGTCCTTCTGGCAACATGTGACGCCAAATATTGTTTTACATCAGTAGATGTAGGTGCTTATGGAGGACAAAGTGATGGAGGTATATATGAATATATTTACGTAATATACGTAATTTTTTATTGAATATATTTCTTACAGGTGTGTTAATGAACTCTAATTTTGGAAAATTACTTTTATCTGGCAAATTACCGTTTCCTCCAGAGTCAAAGTTACCTGGAACAAATATAAAAACACCATACTTTTTTGTTGGAGACCCCGCATTTCCCTTGAAAAAACACATCATGAGGCCGTATCCCGGTAAAAATTTAACCGCCGAGAAAAGAATATATAATTACAGGATTTCACGTGCGAGAGTAGTTATAGAAAATACTTTTGGTATTCTAGTAGCTCGATGGAGGGTAAATAAAAAAAAAATACATTATGAAATACCTAATAAATAATTTATGTGTGTTTACAGATTTTATTATCTTCTCTTAATTGCTTACCAGAAAACGTGGAAAAAATTGTACTGGCTGCAATCGCTCTCCATAATTTTATTAAACTGAATGAATCAGCATATCAATATTGTCATCCTACATTCACTGATTGGGAGGACGACGAAGCACGAAGGCAATGTGCATCCTGGAGAGTGGAGGCAAGAATGTAACCCATTGGAAACCTTACGTATTGGCTCTAATAATGCAACTCGTGCTGCCTTCGAAATAAGGGATATTTTGAAAAATTATTTTATTAATGAAGGAGCAATAGAAAGACAAAATAAAATACACAAATAGAGAAAAATTATAATTTTAATTAAAAATAATAAAATATAATAATGAGCATCGTATAAAATATGAATTAGAATAATTTTTTCCTTGTCCTTGTTTATGGTTTTTTCTGCATATTTGAAATCTGAAATGATATATTAGTTAATTTATCAATATATATCAAAATATTTATTTACCCATTTTACCTACATATGTATATTATATATATTTTTTTTATCCGCTTTCTTCTTCTAATTGAATATTAGATAAAACTTTTAAAATTTCTCCTCTCGCTCTTTTTTTTTATTTGGCTTAAATCCCTTCATTATTATTGTAGCAGCTCTTATGAAGGATTCGTCTTCATCTTCTTCGCGAATTTTTTTTGGTGTTTCAACTGTTTCACTTAAAAATTTGTTGAAACTATCCATAGTTTCACAAAAATTTTCTTCAATGTTTGAATTTTTCTTCCTCTTCTTTAACATAGGTGTTGATGTTACATCACAGCTATTGTCTTTCCCTTCCGTACTTGCATCTAAATTGTCTTCTATAGCAGAAAATTCTTCCACTACAATGGAATTTTCTGCATAGTTTGATTTCCCTTTTCTGGGTTTGATATGCTCGGTTAAAAAAGAAAGCATATCGAAATATTCCCATGTAGATTGTTTTATGGCACAGCTTCCTGATGGTGTATACATTTTTGTCAGTTCTTTACTATATCTATCCCTAAGGGATCTCCATCTGGTTTGGCAAATATCCTCTAAAAAAAACAAATAAATATAAAAAATTATTTTCAGCATGAGAATGAAACTAATTACTTATGAAAAGTACCTGTGGTTGATAAAGTTTGTGAAATTTGTTTCCAAATATTCATCTTCACTGAAATGTTTTTAAAAGAAGTTGAAGATTTTTTATACAATATATTGTATTTTTTCACTTCCTCGATTAGCTTCTCCTCAAAACTCATTTTATATTATTTTATGTTTTTCCTAAAAGTTTGAATAAAATAAAATTTTATATTAACAGTTCAATATTATTATATAAATGTTATACTGCTTATAAGTAAAATATTTTTTCATTCTACTTAATTTTTAAAAAATTATATAAAAAATATATATTATAATATATTTTAAATATTTATATTATATTATAATATATATATATATATATATACATATATATTTAACCGAAATAAACTTACTTTTTTAAATTAAATTATTAATATTTATTAAACACTCACAAATTAAAAAACACTGAGCTGATATCACGAAGAGTTGTACGTCAAGAATGCGCTAAAGTAGAAATTCGATCAACTTTTACGTCAACAAGCGTCGTGCATACGTTCATTGTAAACATTTTACAGAATTACCATATAACTAAATTGCTAAGTGACAGTAGGCAACGGCAAATGCGGTTGCAATACGTTCATTGTGCTCAAGGGGTAACTTACTCTAATACATAACTCTGAAACATTATTTTCTCCTCTGTTACTATGTTAAAATTTAGTAACACATTACTATGTTAAAATTTAAAATACCTACAATTCGGCCAACCTGACAATTAAGTCGACCTCGACTTACGATATCTTTTACAAAATAATATAATGAATAAACATTTTTTTTTTTTGTTTTTATTTCTTACGAATCATTATTTACATAATTTCTTAAATTACTAGATGCATATAGGTTACGTCTTTAACTAATCTACCGTTCGCATAAAAAAATTCTTTCCCACAAAATTCTGTAATAAAACACCGCCACAGGAAATTCCAAAAATGCAACTCACAAAATACATATTTACTCACGTTTTAGAACATTTAGCGAATTCCCATAAAATTTTCGTAGTCAGCATTATTAAAATATAAGTAAATTAAGAAAATAATGTAAAACTTTTAAGTTAGTCTATTTCTAAAAACCATCGTGTGCAGAAGCAATTAACTGAACAAGTGTGTAAGCTTAGTATAATAAATAAAGTTGAATATAAGAAACAAAAAGGTGTTTTTAATATTTTATATTTTTTTTATGTACATATTTGAAAAGTCAAACACAAAAGTGGCGCAGTCGGTAGGATATTCAAGAAAGGATATCCGAATCATAAATAATAAGTAAAAAAATAATCATAAATAAGTAAAAAATTCCGTGATAAGGAAAATAGAAATTGTCAGTGCAAATATTGATAATTATAACAAAAAATAAGAACTTAACTAATAATGAAAAAATATATATACTTTCGGAGTACGTGTTGAGAATCTAGAAGTGAAAATTCTAAACAAACGGTTTTAGCACGGCTAATCTTAATTACTTAACTCCACGAACCATAATAAAATAAAATAAATCATCATTTATATTGATTAAATAAAACAAATTAAAATTAAATCAAATAAATTAATTAAATCAAGTTAATTACTTCATGTGAACATCGTCGGTTTCAAATTCGATTTATACTATATGACACGAAAAAGTGGAGACGAAAAGGCAAGAAAAGAAAAGCCAGTCTAATCGAATAAAGGATCAACTACAAAAATTATTAGATAAAAATAGACCATTCCTATACAACTTCAAAAATACGAAAATTTGAGCCATCAGTCAAGCACCAACATCAACAACAACAACAACATCAACAACAGCAACCGGAGTTACAGCCAAGTAAAAATTGATCCAATTAAATATTTAAGCAATTTAGCAATTTATAATGGCAATAGGGACGATTTATATACTTTTACAGAATTAATAGATAGGGTTTATCCTTTATTGTCTATAAGTATGATGAAACTAGTCAAAGAATATTTTTTGATATAATTAAAAGCCGACTTGTAGGTAAAACTCGCGAAATTATCGAAATAAATAATTCAGTCTGTTCATGGCAAGAAGTAAAACAGTTATTTTTCCATAACTTTGGTGATAGATTGAGTATCGATCAATTATACGATGAGTTAAGACTTTTAACATTTAAAACAAATTGTTGCGTATAGGCTTAATAATAAAACAAAAATTGAAGATAAAAATAAAGAAGAAATAGTGAACAATTGTAAAACAGCCCTTAGAATTTTTATAAGCAAAATACCTGAACCAATTAATGGAAGGAATTTTGTGTTGTAGAAATCCTGATAGTTTAGAAAGTGCTATACAGATTTTACATGAAACAGGTTATGCATTTACTCGAGTTAATTCAGTAAAACATAAACAAGATAATACTAATAAAAATGAAACAAATTATAAAAATAATAATAAAAATTCGAACATTAGTGACAAACATAATAGAAACAGTAGGAACAATAATCGAAATGATAATAGTAATAGAAATTATTATAACAATAGATACGATCATCAATTTTATCAAAGATCAGGTGCATTTGAAGCAATAATTATAATTCTAATAGGAACAATCGAAATCAAAATTATAATAACTCTAACAATGACGGACATAATACTATAGAACCAATGGACATAGACAACTCGACAATAAATAGAAGAACATACAACTTCGAAGAAAAACAGTGTAAAAACGAAAATTTTCATTTGACAGCCTCGAAAGCTCCACCTTACCCTATATAATAATAGACACTCCAGTAAGAAAATTGAGATTCCTGATAGATACAGGAGCTACATCAAGTATTGTAAACCCAGGTGTTTGCAATCCAAAATGGAGAATTTCTATTAATAAACCCATAAACTAAAAACCATTAATCAAATAGTAAAAGTGCATAACAAAGTTAAAATACCATTATTTAAAGAATTTAATAAAAAAAATGAAACTGTAGAGTTTTTAGAATATAAATTTCATTCCGAATATGACGGTTTAATAGGCAATAATATTTTAAAGCCCTTAAATATTAATCTTAGTTACAAAAATAGAATTTTAGAAATAGAAAGTGCTCAAATAAAAATTTAATTCGATAAATCCGAAGAAAAGTATGAAGTTTTGATAAATTCATTAAATCAAGAAATTTTATCTAACATCGATCTTCAAAAAGAGAAATTGAAAAATACAACATAACGATAAAAGATATATGATGTATATTAAAACTTCAGTTATTTTATATAATGATCTTATAATATTTGTATTATTACTACCAAGATACTCGACAAAAAAATATTATAAAATATTTGTAGAACCAATCACCAATAAGAATAGTTTAGAAATAAATCTAGAAAGCAAAGTATTTTTTATTAATGAAAAAACATTGTATGAAAATATTGAAAACATAATATTAGAGAAAAATTTGAAATTTGTAAACATAACTGAAAATGCATGTCAATTATTTGATGAAAATGCAGCTTGTAACTTTAAGAAAAACGATAAAATCGAGATAAAACTAATTACTAATAATATTTTAATTACCAAAAATGTTCCAAAAACTAAAATAGTACACAATTGTAACGAATATGAAATTAATTCGTTCGTAATTTCTTTTTCCAATTTTTGTTTCGTCTATTTCTACAATACAACCTGGACCACCAATTTGCCCGCTATCATCATACTCCTTATCAAGAGCGATCATATACATACTTCACGTGCAAATGTAAACCTGTCGGCCACAGTTTCAGGTGAAATTGTACTATCACTCTTGATACCACTCTCTTTTATAGTACTTTCAAATGAAAATTTATTTGCAAAGCAATACGTGATTACCATACATTCCTCAGGTGAAATGTGACAGTTTTCAAACCACGTATTGCTTGCTCTGGCGATTAAATGCCATTTTCCTTTATAATTACACACAAATAAACCGAAATTGTGTCCAGATTGTATATTCATTTTTTTTCAATCCAATAGAAGTTTATAACAAAGTTTATTTTGTGATCAAAAATTTTTGTAAAATTCACATGACTAATTGGAATTATGTTACCATCTCTGAAACTTTCGATCCTGTTTTCAAATGTTACATTCCTTATTTCAACTTTACAATTATTAAATTTTATTATGTTATTATTCTTTACGTTCAATTTGTAATTAATGCAATCCTGTATAATGGATGTCGTATGTAAATTTTTAGCCAGTATTAGTCCGTCGTCTACTTCCGTTATTGAAGTTGCATTATTTATCCTTAATTTACAAGCATTGGTTTTTTTCAAAGCATTTTTGATGCATGTATTTCTGTGTAATTTCAATTCCTTTTTTGCAGTTAAGCTTTTGTCATACTTGTAAACGCTATTATCATTTACGACTATCTGAGTAATGTCATCGTCTAATTCTTCGAATTTAGTGTTAGGGATCGGGATAACCAATGCATTATAAAACTTTTCTTTTGTAAATTTCGGTATACTGATTACGAATACCAATAACGAATTGCATTTTTTACAAATGGTAAAATAGATGCTGATATGTTATGGTTCTGAATTTCTTCGTTAGTTAAGACATCGTGTGGCAAAATATTTAACCTACTCACCAAGATTGTGTCAGAAATTTTTTCTAACTGTCTATTAATAGAGTTTATATCGGCATAAATTTGTAATGTAAATCTAGTTATGTCTACCAACATCGCAATTCTTTTGGCTGGATTTGTGATATTCTTAAGAAATTCTTGTAATGTCTTTTGTTGTTCATTTACATGCGTCTAACTGTTTTATTCAAATGTTTTATCAAGTCGTTGTTTATCACCTGTTTGTTTAACTGATATATAATTTGCATGGAATTTTTGTCTAAGTTGTCTAGATGTTTAGAAATTTCAACTGCGTCGTCATTGTCCATCGTTCCAAAGAGAAATTTTATGGAGCTTCCAACGAAATTAATTAGCCCTCTTTTTCGTCTTTGTCTGTTGTATGTTGTATGGGTTTGGTAAAATTATTTTGAGGTTATGTTTTGCAACCAAGAGTTCCCTAGTAAGTAGTTTGTATTCGTCGGAGTATTTTGTTAAATTGAGAAGTCCTAAGTTTTTGTCTATTGTGCTTATAGTCTCGTCATATTGGTCCAAATCAATGATGTGCAAGAATTTTACATACAAATTTTACATCTACTATTAATTTCTGACCTATTCTATAAAGAACGTATCCATTTTCACTGTGGACTGGAATAATTTCTATTGACTGGCTTAAAATAGCCGGAAAAATGAGTAAAATGGGGAAAACTTGAAACATCTGAAAAAAAAGAAAGTACAAAAAAAAATGTAAGAGCAAAAGGAAGTTTTATTTTATAGCAGGATAACAAAAGATATTGCAGTTTAAAGAGAACTTTCTCTTCTTTCTAACGAAATATATTTCGTCCCGAAATAATAAGTGGTTCCTGAGCTATAAGGACTCAAAGTCAAAATTTTATGTTTTAAAAAAACGATTTTCAAACTTCTTTTGATATTGATATATCTCTCTGAAGAATAACATAGGTAAATTATGATGTCATGATGTCAAATGAAAGATAATTTTGTCCTCTTTAAAATGATACCCCTTGCACTCTCATATGTTACCCCACTAAGAAACTATGGACAAATGTATGCAACAAAGTGCATGTTTTTTATATACATAACTAGTTATTTTTTGTTAAAATAATGAAAAAAAACAAACAATAACACATCAAATAATGAAAATGATTAAAAAAACAGATATGTATGTATTTATTTTTATTAATTTTACTCTTTGTTATTTTTTTGTGGTCTTGAAAAGGACCGATTTTATTTTTCGATTATTTTCCGATGTTATTTTTGGTTTTATTTCACAAATTAATATATGTAATCACTAATCACTTAGGTTTGTGGTACTGTGTTACCAAATCTTCTTAAATCACCATTACAATATATTACTAGTTTTTTATATATATTGTAACTGTAATATTTATATGCATTTTCTGGTTTTTTTATATAGGTGTATAAATCAACAATTTTTCTTTTATCTGTTGATTTGAATGGATTCCACTTTATTAGCTCTAAAAGCTGATACGGACTTATACCATTAACAAGTCCAAAGATCGTTACTAGTAACCGAGTTCTATAATTGCCATCACCAAAAATGCATTTATAATAAAATTTAGTACATTTGAAAAATCAACTATATCACTTCTATTGAGTAATCGCTTTCTTGCGTTGATGCGGTATTGTTCTAACGAAAAATAAAATCGTTCCTTTTCAAGACCACAAAAAAATAACAAAGAGTAAAATTAATAAAAGTAAATACATACATATTTGTTTTTTTAATCATTTTCATTATTTGATGTGTTATTGTTTGTTTTTTTTGCATTATTTTAACAAAAAATAACTAGTTATGTATAAAAAACATGCACTTTGTTGCATACATTTGTCCATAGTTTCTTAGTGGCGTGACATATGAGAATGTTTGTAAGGGATATCATTTTAAAGAGGGTAAAATTATCTTTCATTTGACATCATAATTTACCTATGTTATCCTTCAACTTTCGGAGATATATCAATATCAAAAGAAGTTTGAAAATCGTTTTTTTAAAACATAAAATTTTGACTTTGAGTCCTTATAGCTCAGGAACCACTTATTTTTTCGGGACGAAATATATTTCGTTAGAAAGAGGAGAAAGTTCTCTTTAAAATGCAATATCTTTTGTTATCCTGCATTACTCCAAAAAATAAATATTTTGTGAAACACAGTGAATTTTTTGAAAATTTTTAACGGCACTTTTCTCCCAAATATCAAATTTCCGCCAACAAGGACATATGACACATTAAAGAGGACATTCCAAAGTATCGTCCTGAAAATGTCCTGTTTCGATATCACGAGCTAGCGATTCGGAAGTTTCCCCAAGTTTTCATTAGATTCGGATTAAACAAGATGTGAATTAATACCTTCATAAAATCATTTTTTAATACATGAAAAATTGCTTCACAGGTCTGAGGTATTATTTTTCCTAATGCTTGTGCTGATATAAATGCGGAAAATTTCAAATCTTCGTATGATCTACCAGTAGCTAAAAATCTTAGTGTTGCTGTAAGCCTTTCGTGTGGAGTAATCGCATCCCTCATTTGGGTATTTTGTTTTTCAATAATGGGAGTCACTAACTGCAGCAAATTTATGTAATTGTCTCATTCATACGCATGTAATTTCTCCAATCATCTGCATCACAGTTAAGCAAATTCAAAATATTTACATGTGAATAAAGATTTCTCTTCAACAACCACAATTTTGTCCACATAGCACGTTTCTTTCTTACAAGTCTTTTTCTATATAATATTAAACCCACCGCCACTGAACACAAATCTTTTTTAGAAATATTACTCATCGTTCATAACATTCGACGTTCTAGATCAAACTGAATCGTGTTTCATGTGTGTGGATGACTTGAGGATATAATCTTTTTCCCTAGAGCTTTCCTTGACGAAAAAGATTGTCGTGAATCGTGTGCAGTGTATGGCTTACTTTACTCTATACGACATTCCTTCGGTTTTTAATTGCACTATTATTCTTCGGATTTCAGGGGTACAACTTTTGGATTTTCCCATTTTAAATTGTTTTTATTTTTCCTTTTTTCACAAAATATTACTCAAAATTAAATTCAATTAAAACAAGTTCGGTTTAAACACATTCACAAGCAAACTGAGAATGGATAACCAAATGTTTCTAATTCGTTGTCCTTTGAACATTTTACAATTTTTTGAAATTTTTTGTACCTCTTTTTTAAATAACAAAAAACTGGTCTTTCCACTACATATTTATTTAAGTCATAAAACAATAAGTACGCCTACAAAAATTTGGACGGATATTTATTCATTATTTATAAAAACAATCTCGTTTTGTTTACTACCTTATAGTGTTTCTAATTCTTTGGCCGTAGCTGTATATCATATTTTTATATAATTTTTTTACGGCTGTTTGACTGCTATGTTTCTCTTTCTTTCGAAATTGTTGTAGGAGCAAATACAATTTAAATTTATATTTTATATTGTAGTAGTATACAATGATCGTTTCTTTATGGAAGTATTGATTTTGTGAGGTAGAGCATTCATTGACAATGGTAATTGGTGAACGAGCAAATACAATATAAAATTATTATTCATTACAATCATTGCAATCAAGATGTGGGTGTGTGTTAATTTGATTATTCATACGCCATTATAGATTCAATTTTACATTATATAAATAAAGTCTGTAGATATATTATATATTGTAGAAAATCCCACTTCTGATAATTGTAGGAAATCCCACTTCTGATAATTGTATTAGTAACCAAAAAAGTTATTTAAAAGAAACAACAAAAAATGATATTTAATATTTCATAAGATTCTTTATTTAACAGCTAACTTGACAAAATCCAAACTAAAACTAACTTACTCTAATACATAACTCTGAAACATTATTTTCTCCTCTGTTACTATGTTAAAATTTAGTAACACATTACTATGTTAAAATTTAAAATACCTACAATTCGGCCAACCTGACAATTAAGTCGACCTCGACTTACGATATCTTTTACAAAATAATATAATGAATAAAAATTTTTTTTTTTTGTTTTTATTTCTTACGAATCATTATTTACATAATTTCTTAAATTACTAGATGCATATAGGTTACGTCTTTAACTAATCTACCGTTCGCATAAAAAAATTCTTTCCCACAAAATTCTGTAATAAAACACCGCCACAGGAAATTCCAAAAATGCAACTCACAAAATACATATTTACTCACGTTTTAGAACATTTAGCGAATTCCCATAAAATTTTCGTAGTCAGCATTATTAAAATATAAGTAAATTAAGAAAATAATGTAAAACTTTTAAGTTAGTCTATTTCTAAAAACCATCGTGTGCAGAAGCAATTAACTGAACAAGTGTGTAAGCTTAGTATAATAAATAAAGTTGAATATAAGAAACAAAAAGGTGTTTTTAATATTTTATATTTTTTTTATGTACATATTTGAAAAGTCAAACACAAAAGTGGCGCAGTCGGTAGGATATTCAAGAAAGGATATCCGAATCATAAATAATAAGTAAAAAAATAATCATAAATAAGTAAAAAATTCCGTGATAAGGAAAATAGAAATTGTCAGTGCAAATATTGATAATTATAACAAAAAATAAGAACTTAACTAATAATGAAAAAATATATATACTTTCGGAGTACGTGTTGAGAATCTAGAAGTGAAAATTCTAAACAAACGGTTTTAGCACGGCTAATCTTAATTACTTAACTCCACGAACCATAATAAAATAAAATAAATCATCATTTATATTGATTAAATAAAACAAATTAAAATTAAATCAAATAAATTAATTAAATTAAAGTTAATTACTTCATGTGAACATCGTCGGTTTCAAATTCGATTTATACTATATGACACGAAAAAGTGGAGACGAAAAGGCAAGAAAAGAAAAGCCAGTCTAATCGAATAAAGGATCAACTACAAAAATTATTAGATAAAAATAGACCATTCCTATACAACTTCAAAAATACGAAAATTTGAGCCATCAGTCAAGCACCAACATCAACAACAACAACAACATCAACAACAGCAACCGGAGTTACAGCCAAGTAAAAATTGATCCAATTAAATATTTAAGCAATTTAGCAATTTATAATGGCAATAGGGACGATTTATATACTTTTACAGAATTAATAGATAGGGTTTATCCTTTATTGTCTATAAGTATGATGAAACTAGTCAAAGAATATTTTTTGATATAATTAAAAGCCGACTTGTAGGTAAAACTCGCGAAATTATCGAAATAAATAATTCAGTCTGTTCATGGCAAGAAGTAAAACAGTTATTTTTCCATAACTTTGGTGATAGATTGAGTATCGATCAATTATACGATGAGTTAAGACTTTTAACATTTAAAACAAATTGTTGCGTATAGGCTTAATAATAAAACAAAAATTGAAGATAAAAATAAAGAAGAAATAGTGAACAATTGTAAAACAGCCCTTAGAATTTTTATAAGCAAAATACCTGAACCAATTAATGGAAGGAATTTTGTGTTGTAGAAATCCTGATAGTTTAGAAAGTGCTATACAGATTTTACATGAAACAGGTTATACATTTACTCGAGTTAATTCAGTAAAACATAAACAAGATAATACTAATAAAAATGAAACAAATTATAAAAATAATAATAAAAATTCGAACATTAGTGACAAACATAATAGAAACAGTAGGAACAATAATCGAAATGATAATAGTAATAGAAATTATTATAACAATAGATACGATCATCAATTTTATCAAAGATCAGGATCAGCATTTAGAAGCAATAATTATAATTCTAATAGGAACAATCGAAATCAAAATTATAATAACTCTAACAATGACGGACATAATACTATAGAACCAATGGACATAGACAACTCGACAATAAATAGAAGAACATACAACTTCGAAGAAAAACAGTGTAAAAACGAAAATTTTCATTTGACAGCCTCGAAAGCTCCACCTTACCCTATATAATAATAGACACTCCAGTAAGAAAATTGAGATTCCTGATAGATACAGGAGCTACATCAAGTATTGTAAACCCAGGTGTTTGCAATCCAAAATGGAGAATTTCTATTAATAAACCCATGAACTAAAAACCATTAATCAAATACTAAAAGTGCATATAACAAAGTTAAAATACCATTATTTAAAGAATTTAATAAAAAAAATGAAACTGTAGAGTTTTTAGAATATAAATTTCATTCCGAATATGACGGTTTAATAGGCAATAATATTTTAAGTTAGTTACAAAAATAGAATTTTAGAAATAGAAAGTGCTCAAATAAAAATTTAATTCGATAAATCCGAAGAAAAGTATGAAGTTTTGATAAATTCATTAAATCAAGAAATTTTATCTAACATCGATCTTCAAAAAGAGAAATTGAAAAATACAACATAACGATAAAAGATATGATGTATATTAAAACTTCAGTTATTTTATATAATGATCTTATAATATTTGTATTATTACTACCAAGATACTCGACAAAAAAATATTATAAAATATTTGTAGAACCAATCACCAATAAGAATAGTTTAGAAATAAATCTAGAAAGCAAAGTATTTTTTATTAATGAAAAAACATTGTATGAAAATATTGAAAACATAATATTAGAGAAAAATTTTAAATTTGTAAACATAACTGAAAATGCATGTCAATTATTTGATGAAAATGCAGCTTGTAACTTTAAGAAAAACGATAAAATCGAGATAAAACTAATTACTAATAATATTTTAATTACCAAAAATGTTCCAAAAACTAAAATAGTACACAATTGTAACGAATATGAAATTAATTCGTTCGTAATTTCTTTTTCCAATTTTTGTTTCGTCTATTTCTACAATACAACCTGGACCACCAATTTGCCCGCTATCATCATACTCCTTATCAAGAGCGATCATATACATACTTCACGTGCAAATGTAAACCTGTCGGCCACAGTTTCAGGTGAAATTGTACTATCACTCTTGATACCACTCTCTTTTATAGTACTTTCAAATGAAAATTTATTTGCAAAGCAATACGTGATTACCATACATTCCTCAGGTGAAATGTGACAGTTTTCAAACCACGTATTGCTTGCTCTGGCGATTAAATGCCATTTTCCTTTATAATTACACACAAATAAACCGAAATTGTGTCCAGATTGTATATTCATTTTTTTTCAATCCAATAGAAGTTTATAACAAAGTTTATTTTGTGATCAAAAATTTTTGTAAAATTCACATGACTAATTGGAATTATGTTACCATCTCTGAAACTTTCGATCCTGTTTTCAAATGTTACATTCCTTATTTCAACTTTACAATTATTAAATTTTATTATGTTATTATTCTTTACGTTCAATTTGTAATTAATGCAATCCTGTATAATGGATGTCGTATGTAAATTTTTAGCCAGTATTAGTCCGTCGTCTACTTCCGTTATTGAAGTTGCATTATTTATCCTTAATTTACAAGCATTGGTTTTTTTCAAAGCATTTTTGATGCATGTATTTCTGTGTAATTTCAATTCCTTTTTTGCAGTTAAGCTTTTGCCATACTTGTAAACGCTATTATCATTTACGACTATCTGAGTAATGTCATCGTCTAATTCTTCGAATTTAGTGTTAGGGATCGGGATAACCAATGCATTATAAAACTTTTCTTTTGTAAATTTCGGTATACTGATTACGAATACCAATAACGAATTGCATTTTTTACAAATGGTAAAATAGATGCTGATATGTTATGGTTCTGAATTTCTTGGTTAGTTAAGACATCGTGTGGCAAAATATTTAACCTACTCACCAAGATTGTGTCAGAAATTTTTTCTAACTGTCTATTAATAGAGTTTATATCGGCATAAATTTGTAATGTAAATCTAGTTATGTCTACCAACATCGCAATTCTTTTGGCTGGATTTGTGATATTCTTAAGAAATTCTTGTAATGTCTTTTGTTGTTCATTTACATGTCTAACTGTTTTATTCAAATGTTTCATCAAGTCGTTGTTTATGATCACCTGTTTGTTTAACTGATATATAATTTGCATGGAATTTTTGTTTAAGTTGTCTAGATGTTTGGAAATTTCAACTGCGTCGTCATTGTCCATCGTTCCAAAGAGAAATTTTATGGAGCTTCCAACGAAATTAATTAGCCCTCTTTTTCGTCTTTGTCTGTTGTATGTTGTATGCGTTTGGTAAAATTATTTTGAGGTTATGTTTTGCAACCAAGAGTTCCCTAGTAAGTAGTTTGTATTCGTCGGAGTATTTTGTTAAATTGAGAAGTCCTAAGTTTTTGTCTATTGTGCTTATAGTCTCGTCATATTGGTCCAAATCAATGATGTGCAAGAATTTTACATAGTGATCTACTATTAATTTCTGACCTATTCTATAAAGAACGTATCCATTTTCACTGTGGACTGGAATAATTTCTATTGACTGGCTTAAAATAGCCGGAAAAATGAGTAAAATTGGGAAAACTTGAAACATCTGAAAAAAAAGAAAGTACAAAAAAAAATGTAAGAGCAAAAGAAAGTTTTATTTTATAGCAGGATAACAAAAGATATTGCATTTTAAAGAGAACTTTCTCCTCTTTCTAACGAAATATATTTCGTCCCGAAATAATAAGTGGTTCCTGAGCTATAAGGACTCAAAGTCAAAATTTTATGTTTTAAAAAAAACGATTTTGAAACTTCTTTTGATATTGATATATCTCCAAAAGTTGAAGGATAACATAGGTAAATTATGATGTTAAATGGAAGATAATTTTACCCTCTTTAAAATGATACCCCTTACACTCTCATATGTTACCCCACTAAGAAACTGTTTGTATATACGACAAACACCTACAATCGTTAGTACACGATTAAGAAGGTGCTGGTTCAAAAAATAAAAGAGATAGATATTTTTTGAGTTTATGTTTTATTTCTCTTCAAATTCAACTTATGCAATAATTAAAATAATTAAAATTATCTGCTTAATCTATGGTAAAGTAATTCCAAACTTAAATTGATAGTCTTAAATTTTCAGTATTATAATAACTAATAAATACAAAGTATTTATTTGTGCTAAGTAGTTCAATTTCTCTAGTAAAGAAAAAAAAATAGTTTTATATTCCCGTCAGCACCAGGAATATTAATAGAAACTCCAGTCAGCTCCCGGAGTAGTTAGTATGTAAATATTCCCGTCAGCACCAGGAATATTATGATATGAATACTCTAGTCAATACCCAGAGTAAGATAAATAGTTAGTATTTATATTCCCGTTAACACCAGGCATATATGTTAAATATAAACTTCAGTCAGCACCCGAAGTTTATTTTATTAGTGAATTTCCAGTCAGCACCCAGAAAATTCACTAAGTTTTAGTATGGGAATAATTAAGTATTTATAAATTTCAGTCAGCACCCGAAATTTATATTTCTTAGTAAACTTCTAGTCAGCACCCAGAATATCTACTAAGTTTTTGAAATTGGGAAGAATGTGTAAATTGCTAGTCAGCACCCAGTAATTTACACTTGGTTAGTTAGGATAGGAATGAAGCTGAAGATGCTTGATTTCTTCGGTTTATATACTTTTGTGAACAAAAGTAAATTTCTAGAATATTAACGGTGTCTATTATTTTTGAGCCCTATTGTAATTATTTGAATATTTAAAATTAATTATTTATTTTATTTGTCATTGTTTTTTTTTTTTTTTTTGAAATTTACTTTTGTCACCAGATAGTATGCAACAAAAAATAATACAATTATTTAATTTTACTAATAATAATAATAATAGTTACAATAACAATTTTTTTTGCATAATTATGATTATTCTAATTGGAATTTGTATGTTGAATTGTAAATAATAATATTGATATTGTAAGTAATTGTTGCTAGGTACATTTATTACATTTTGGTCTTTGATCTGTTACTTTTTTTTATTATGTATTATGTTTAGTTACATTTTATATATAGTGATTGTGTACAATTTGTTTTTTTTTTATATGTATAATTAATTACAAGTGTTGTTGTCTTAGTCTAAAATATGCATTATTTTATTGATTATTGATTGTCTAAATTATAATTATAATGAATAGTGGAATGTATGTTGATGTTTGCGTCAATTGTTGAGATCAGCATTGAATAGTCTTATTGGACTAATTGTTTATTGTTGAATATTTGACAGTTTATTGTTTATATTTTATATTTGTGTTTTTGGATATTTCGAGTGTCGTGAAATTAATTAAATGTGTTGTTTTTATAATTATTATTTATTAAATTTCAATTAAAATGAAGATTTGATTGAATGTGTATTTGATTCATGTAAATCAAAATACTTCATTTTTATTGAAATTTGTTTGTTAATGCAAATGCCGTCGGCAAAGTGAAAAACTGTGAAGTGTTTAAATATAAAAGTTACAAATGTGTTTAATTTGTGTATGTGCAATAATTTCTAAATGCAACTACAAGTGTAATTTCAGGTGTTTTTTGGTAGAATTATGGGGTTGATGGTATGAAAATTAATTTGTACCAATTAACCATCATAGTTTTGTCAACACCTGAAAATCAACCAAGAAAAAGGGTGAAGTGAAAAACTGAGTGATAACGAACAGAAACTATGCACAAATGTATGCAACAAAGTGCATGTTTTTTATATACATAACTAGTTATTTTTTGTTAAAATAATGAAAAAAACAAACAATAACACATCAAATAATGAAAATGATTAAAAAAACAGATATGTATGTATTTTTTTAATTAATTTTACTCTTTGTTATTTTTTTGTAGTCTTGAAAAGGACCGATTTTATTTTTCGATTATTTTCCGATGTTATTTTTGGTTTTATTTCACAAATTAATATATGTAATCACTAATCACTTAGGTTTGTGGTACTCTGTTACCAAATCTTCTTAAATCACCATTACAATATATTACTAATTTTTTATATATATTGTAACTGTAATATTTATATGCATTTTCTGGTTTTTTTATATAGGTGTATAAATCAAAAATTTTTCTTTTATCTGTTGATTTGAATGGATTCCACTTTATTAGCTCTAAAAGCTGATACGGACTTATACCATTAACAAGTCCAAAGGTCGTTACTAGTAACCGAGTTCTATAATTGCCATCACCAAAAAATGCATTTATAATAAAATTTGGTACATTTGATAAATCAACTACTATATCACTTCTATTGAGTAATCGCTTTCTTGCGTTGATGCGGTATTGTTCTATTATTGAATTGTTTGTTATCATTGTCTTTATTTCGTTTTTATGAAGAGATGTAATGAACTGATGTAAACAATGAAAATGAAATTACAATCAACTTGATGTTTTATGTAAATATGTTAATTTTATTCTCTTCTGTTAGCTGTTGGAAACAAGATCTGTATAATTTTAATT
The DNA here is from genome assembly GCA_951394055.1 of Villa cingulata. Lineage (NCBI taxonomy): Eukaryota > Metazoa > Arthropoda > Insecta > Diptera > Bombyliidae > Villa > Villa cingulata. The sequence continues at coordinate 23,329,327 of OX596019.1, read as the reverse complement.
GTGAATAAAAGTGTTTTATGAAAGTTTTAAAAATATGAATTCAAGGTGAGTAAAATGTTTTCATTATTTATTTTTTTATATTTATTTAAAATTATAATTGTATGAAATTATAAAAATTAAGAATTTTATTAGTTTTGAAAATTATTAATAGTCCGTAAAGAATAATTACAATATCAATATTTTTTTATAAATATTAAAAATGTTTAAAAAAAGTGAATTTTAACTTTTAAAAAAATTCAGAAAAAGGTGTTTCCAATTTACCTTTTACTAAAAATTTACTTTTACTATAAATTTAAAAAGAAATGCAATAATAATGAATTTAAATTTACCTTTTACTAAAAATTAAAAAAGAAATGCACTAACAGTGGAATTAAATTTAGTTTTTGCTAAATGTAATAAATTCATTTGTTATATAATAATAGAATGAAAAAATTTTGTTAGGAAATAAATGTAAAAGCTAAATTATTTTTTTTTTATTATTACAGTACAAAGTGGAATTTGTATAAACTTTGCCAGGAGTTGAAGGATGCTGAGTCAACAGAGGCGTGGTTATCTAAAGTCGGTTTATTGCCTTCAGAAAAAATATGCAAAAAGCATAGAAAAAAAATGAATATACAATCTGGACACAATTTCGGTTTATTTGTGTGTAATTATAAAGGAAAACGGCATTCAATCGCCAGAGCAAGCAATACGTGGTTTGAAAACTGTCACATTTCACCTGAGGAATGTATGGTAATCACGTATTGCTTTGCAAATAAATTTTCATTTGAAAGTACTATAAAAGAGAGTAGTATCAAGAGTGATAGTACAATTTCACCTGAAACTGTGGCCGACAGGTTTACATTTGCACGTGAAGTATGTATGATCGCTCTTGATAAGGAGTATGATGATAGGCAAATTGGTGATCCAGGTTGTATTGTAGAAATAGACGAGCCAAAAATTGGAAAAAGAAAGTACGAACGGGGTAGACTTGTTGATGGTAGTTGGATTGTCGGTATGATACAACGGAATTCGAATAATTATAGGTTAGAAATATGTCCGGAGAATTCACGTAATAGTGATACTCTAAGTCTAACCGAAATAATTAAAAAATATTAAACCCGGCACTGAAATACAAACGGATTGTTGGGCGGGATACAGAGAGTTGAATTCTCACGGATATATTCATAAAAAAGTTAATCATACCGAGCACTTTGTTGACCCAGAATCTGGAGCTCATACTCAAAACATCGAGAGTAGCTGGCGAAGTAGAAAGAATACAGATTTACACGAGGTGGAGTACGCAAAGAACATTTAGACCTCCATTTATGTGAATTTCTGTGGAGGAGAAGACTTGCCAAGGAGGGAAAACATCCTTTCCAACAACTAATAGAAGACATCAAAGTTGTTTATTGCGGCAAATAAGCGAAAAACGAAAAAGAAAATCGGTCCTTTTCAGGACCACAAAAAAATAACAAAGAGTAAAATTAATAAAAACAAATACATACATATCTTTTTTTTTAATCATTTTCATTATTTGATGTGTTATTGTTTGTTTTTTTTTCATTATTTTAACAAAAAATAACTAGTTATGTATATAAAAAACATGCACTTTGTTGCATACATTTGTCCATAGTTTCTTAGTGGGGTAACATATGAGAGTGTAAGAGGTATCGTTTTAAAGAGGACAAAATTATCTTTCATTTGACATCATGACATCATAATTTACCTATGTTATTCTTCAACTTTCGGAGATATATCAATATCAAAAAAAGTTTGAAAATCGTTTTTTTTAAAACATAAAATTTTGAATTTGAGTCCTTATAGCTCAGGAACCATTTATTATTTCGGGACGAAATATATTTGGTTAGAAAGAGGAGAAAGTTCTCTTTAAAATGCAATATCTTTTGTTATCCTGCATTACTCCAAAAAATAAATATTTTGTGAAACACAGTGAATTTTTTGAACATTTTTAACGGTACTTTTCTCCCAAATATCAAATTTCCGCCAACAAGGACATATGACACATTAAAGAGGACTTTCCAAAGTATCGTCCTGAAAATGTCCTGTTTCGACATCACGAGCTAGCGATTCGGAAGTTCAGCCTAATAATTAACCAATAGAAAAAAATGTAAAGATGGATGATGTGGTTGTGTGTTAAATTAATTATTCATATGCCAGTATAGATTTTTCAAATATACATTTAGCATGTAATATATGTATGTACATATATATACATATTTCATATATTTATATCATTTTTATACTGCTGGTTGACTGCTATGTTCTTATTTATATTTATCATTTCTATATTGCTGAATTGTAATTTGTGAGTACGAGCATACATTGAGAATGGTAATTTTTATACGAGCAAATACGATTTAAATTTATATTTTATATTTTATGCTAATGTGATACGATTATATTAGCATTAGGATAAACATTATAATTATATTATATGTATATAGAAATTTTTACTCACAGTTGAGAGATAAAAAAAAAAAATAATAAAACAAAATTCTAAGTTTTAAAATTTCAAACTTTATTTTACTTAGAATTCTGACTTAAATTCAAAATCAAGTTTTTTTTCAACTTGTTGCTGCTGCTGAGTCTTCTTCAGAACTAAAAACTAAACTTAGATTATTAAAAAATTTTAGTAATTCTAATTTTTGTTACAACTAAATGTGTTTGAAGGAAAAATGCATTCTTTGCATTTTTCGTGAGACCGTAAATTTAAAATTTGTTCACAAAGAAAAAAAATTTTATTATGTTTTGTGGGAAATATTTCTGAAATATGAATAATTTTGAATTTATGAAAGTTTATGAGACCGAAAGAGGAGATTATATTACTCCTCCATCTTCTAAGACCTTTGCTCCAGCAAAGGGATCTGGAATTGATACATTATTTTGTCCATTATCAATTACTAATTTTGTTACGGTTGCATTTTTCCTTCCTTGTTTACAAATTTTAATTATTAATGTTATAATTATTATAATTACAATTAATGAACTTATTCCTATTGACTTATAGCTAGTTACATTGTTTTTTATTTCAATACGTTTTATTGTTTCCCTATTTTGTATGTTATCTACATGTAGTTTATAACAAAGTTTATTTTGTGATCAAAAATTTTTGTAAAATTCACATGACTAATTGGAATTATGTTACCATCTCTGAAACTTTCGATCCTGTTTTCAAATGTTACATTCCCTATTTCAACTTTACAATTATTAAATTTTATTATGTTATTATTCTTTACGTTCAATTTGTAATTAATGCAATCCTGTATAATGGATGTCGTATGTAAATTTTTAGCCAGTATTAGTCCGTCGTCTACTTCCGTTATTGAAGTTGCATTATTTATCCTTAATTTACAAGCATTGGTTTTTTTTAAAGAATTTTTGATGCATGTATTTCTGTGTAATTTCAATTCCTTTTTTGCAGTTAAGCTTTTGTCATACATGTATACGCTATTATCATTTACGACTATCTGAGTAATGTCATCGTCTAATTCTTCGTATTGAGAGTTAGGGATCGGGATAACCAATGCATTCTAAAACTTTTCTTTTGTAAATTTCGTTATACTGATTACGAATACCAATAACGAATTGCATTTTTTACAAATGGTAAAATAGATGCTGATATGTTATGGTTCTGAATTTCTTCGTTAGTTAAGACATCGTGTGGCAAAATATTTAACCTACTCACCAAGATTGTGTCAGAAATTTTTTCTAACTGTCTATTAATAGAATTTATATCGGCATAAATTTGTAATGTAAATCTAGTCATGTCTACCAACATCGCAATTCTTTTTGCTGGATTTGTGATATTCTTAAGAAATTCTTGTAATGTCTTTTGTTGTTCATTTACATGCCTAACTGTTTTATTCAAATGTTTTATCAAGTCGTTGTTTATGATCACCTGTTTGTTTAACTGATATATAATTTGCATGGAATTTTTGTTTAAGTTGTCTAGATGTTTGGAAATTTCAACTGCGTCGTCATTGTCCATCGTTCCAAAGAGAAATTTTATGGAGCTTCCAACGAAATTAATTAGCCCTCTTTTTCGTCTTTGTCTGTTGTATGTTGTATGCGTTTGGTAAAATTATTTTGAGGTTATGTTTTGCAACCAAGAGTTCCCTAGTAAGTAGTTTGTATTCGTCGGAGTATTTTGTTAAATTGAGAAGTCCTAAGTTTTTGTCTATTGTGCTTATAGTCTCGTCATATTGGTCCAAATCAATGATGTGCAAGAATTTTACATAGTGATCTACTATTAATTTCTGACCTATTCTATAAAGAACGTATCCATTTTCACTGTGGACTGGAATAATTTCTATTGACTGGCTTAAAATAGCCGGAAAAATGAGTAAAATTGGGAAAACTTGAAACATCTGAAAAAAAAGAAAGTACAAAAAAAAATGTAAGAGCAAAAGAAAGTTTTATTTTATAGCAGGATAACAAAAGATATTGCATTTTAAAGAGAACTTTCTCCTCTTTCTAACGAAATATATTTCGTCCCGAAATAATAAGTGGTTCCTGAGCTATAAGGACTCAAAGTCAAAATTTTATGTTTTAAAAAAAACGATTTTGAAACTTCTTTTGATATTGATATATCTCCAAAAGTTGAAGGATAACATAGGTAAATTATGATGTTAAATGGAAGATAATTTTACCCTCTTTAAAATGATACCCCTTACACTCTCATATGTTACCCCACTAAGAAACTGTTTGTATATACGACAAACACCTACAATCGTTAGTACACGATTAAGAAGGTGCTGGTTCAAAAAATAAAAGAGATAGATATTTTTTGAGTTTATGTTTTATTTCTCTTCAAATTCAACTTATGCAATAATTAAAATAATTAAAATTATCTGCTTAATCTATGGTAAAGTAATTCCAAACTTAAATTGATAGTCTTAAATTTTCAGTATTATAATAACTAATAAATACAAAGTATTTATTTGTGCTAAGTAGTTCAATTTCTCTAGTAAAGAAAAAAAAATAGTTTTATATTCCCGTCAGCACCAGGAATATTAATAGAAACTCCAGTCAGCTCCCGGAGTAGTTAGTATGTAAATATTCCCGTCAGCACCAGGAATATTATGATATGAATACTCTAGTCAATACCCAGAGTAAGATAAATAGTTAGTATTTATATTCCCGTTAACACCAGGCATATATGTTAAATATAAACTTCAGTCAGCACCCGAAGTTTATTTTATTAGTGAATTTCCAGTCAGCACCCAGAAAATTCACTAAGTTTTAGTATGGGAATAATTAAGTATTTATAAATTTCAGTCAGCACCCGAAATTTATATTTCTTAGTAAACTTCTAGTCAGCACCCAGAATATCTACTAAGTTTTTGAAATTGGGAAGAATGTGTAAATTGCTAGTCAGCACCCAGTAATTTACACTTGGTTAGTTAGGATAGGAATGAAGCTGAAGATGCTTGATTTCTTCGGTTTATATACTTTTGTGAACAAAAGTAAATTTCTAGAATATTAACGGTGTCTATTATTTTTGAGCCCTATTGTAATTATTTGAATATTTAAAATTAATTATTTATTTTATTTGTCATTGTTTTTTTTTTTTTTTTGAAATTTACTTTTGTCACCAGATAGTATGCAACAAAAAATAATACAATTATTTAATTTTACTAATAATAATAATAATAGTTACAATAACAATTTTTTTTGCATAATTATGATTATTCTAATTGGAATTTGTATGTTGAATTGTAAATAATAATATTGATATTGTAAGTAATTGTTGCTAGGTACATTTATTACATTTTGGTCTTTGATCTGTTACTTTTTTTTATTATGTATTATGTTTAGTTACATTTTATATATAGTGATTGTGTACAATTTGTTTTTTTTTTATATGTATAATTAATTACAAGTGTTGTTGTCTTAGTCTAAAATATGCATTATTTTATTGATTATTGATTGTCTAAATTATAATTATAATGAATAGTGGAATGTATGTTGATGTTTGCGTCAATTGTTGAGATCAGCATTGAATAGTCTTATTGGACTAATTGTTTATTGTTGAATATTTGACAGTTTATTGTTTATATTTTATATTTGTGTTTTTGGATATTTCGAGTGTCGTGAAATTAATTAAATGTGTTGTTTTTATAATTATTATTTATTAAATTTCAATTAAAATGAAGATTTGATTGAATGTGTATTTGATTCATGTAAATCAAAATACTTCATTTTTATTGAAATTTGTTTGTTAATGCAAATGCCGTCGGCAAAGTGAAAAACTGTGAAGTGTTTAAATATAAAAGTTACAAATGTGTTTAATTTGTGTATGTGCAATAATTTCTAAATGCAACTACAAGTGTAATTTCAGGTGTTTTTTGGTAGAATTATGGGGTTGATGGTATGAAAATTAATTTGTACCAATTAACCATCATAGTTTTGTCAACACCTGAAAATCAACCAAGAAAAAGGGTGAAGTGAAAAACTGAGTGATAACGAACAGAAACTATGCACAAATGTATGCAACAAAGTGCATGTTTTTTATATACATAACTAGTTATTTTTTGTTAAAATAATGAAAAAAAACAAACAATAACACATCAAATAATGAAAATGATTAAAAAAACAGATATGTAATGTATTTATTTTTATTAATTTTACTCTTTGTTATTTTTTTGTGGTCTTGAAAAGGACCGATTTTATTTTTCGATTATTTTCCGATGTTATTTTTGGTTTTATTTCACAAATTAATATATGTAATCACTAATCACTTAGGTTTGTGGTACTCTGTTACCAAATCTTCTTAAATCACCATTACAATATATTACTAATTTTTTATATATATTGTAACTGTAATATTTATATGCATTTTCTGGTTTTTTTATATAGGTGTATAAATCAAAAATTTTTCTTTTATCTGTTGATTTGAATGGATTCCACTTTATTAGCTCTAAAAGCTGATACGGACTTATACCATTAACAAGTCCAAAGATCGTTACTAGTAACCGAGTTCTATAATTGCCATCACCAAAAAATGCATTTATAATAAAATTTGGTACATTTGATAAATCAACTACTATATCACTTCTATTGAGTAATCGCTGTCTTGCGTTGATGCGGTATTGTTCTATTATTGAATTGTTTGTTATCATTGTCTTTATTTCGTTTTTATGAAGAGATGTAATGAACTGATGTAAACAATGAAAATGAAATTACAATCAACTTGATGTTTTATGTAAATGTGTTAATTTTATTCTCTTCTGTTAGCTGTTGGAAACAAGATCTGTATAATTTTAATTGTGAATAAAAGTGTTTTATGAAAGTTTTAAAAATATGAATTCAAGGTGAGTAAAATGTTTTCATTATTTATTTTTTTATATTTATTTAAAATTATAATTGTATGAAATTATGAAAATTAAGAATTTTATTAGTTTTGAAAATTATTAATAGTCCGTAAAGAATAATTACAATATCAATATTTTTTTATAATTATTAAAAATGTTTAAAAAGAGTGAATTTTAACTTTTAAAAAAATTCAGAAAAAGGTGTTTCCAATTTACCTTTTACTAAAAATTTACTTTTACTATAAATTTTATAAAGAAATGCAATAATAATGAATTTAAATTTACCTTTTACTAAAAATTAAAAAAGAAATGCACTAACAGTGGAATTAAATTTAGTTTTTGCTAAATGTAATAAATTCATTTGTTATATAATAATAGAATGAAAAAATTTTGTTAGGAAATAAATGTAAAAGCTAAATTATTTTTTTTTTTATTATTACAGTACAAAGTGGAATTTGTATAAACTTTGCCAGGAGTTGAAGGATGCTGAGTCAACAGAGGCGTGGTTATCTAAAGTAGTCGGTTTATTGCCTTCAGAAAAAATATGCAAAAAGCATAGAAAAAAATGAATATACAATCTGGACACAATTTCGGTTTATTTGTGTGTAATTATAAAGGAAAACGGCATTCAATCGCCAGAGCAAGCAATACGTGGTTTGAAAACTGTCACATTTCACCTGAGGAATGTATGGTAATCACGTATTGCTTTGCAAATAAATTTTCATTTGAAAGTACTATAAAAGAGAGTAGTATCAAGAGTGATAGTACAATTTCACCTGAAACTGTGGCCGACAGGTTTACATTTGCACGTGAAGTATGTATGATCGCTCTTGATAAGGAGTATGATGATAGGCAAATTGGTGATCCAGGTTGTATTGTAGAAATAGACGAGCCAAAAATTGGAAAAAGAAAGTACGAACGGGGTAGACTTGTTGATGGTAGTTGGATTGTCGGTATGATACAACGGAATTCGAATAATTATAGGTTAGAAATATGTCCGGAGAATTCACGTAATAGTGATACTCTAAGTCTAACCGAAATAATTAAAAAATATTAAACCCGGCACTGAAATACAAACGGATTGTTGGGCGGGATACAGAGAGTTGAATTCTCACGGATATATTCATAAAAAAGTTAATCATACCGAGCACTTTGTTGACCCAGAATCTGGAGCTCATACTCAAAACATCGAGAGTAGCTGGCGAAGTAGAAAGAATACAGATTTACACGAGGTGGAGTACGCAAAGAACATTTAGACCTCCATTTATGTGAATTTCTGTGGAGGAGAAGACTTGCCAAGGAGGGAAAACATCCTTTCCAACAACTAATAGAAGACATCAAAGTTGTTTATTGCGGCAAATAATCGAAAAACGAAAAAGAAAATCGGTCCTTTTCAGGACCACAAAAAAATAACAAAGAGTAAAATTAATAAAAACAAATACATACATATCTTTTTTTTTTAATCATTTTCATTATTTGATTTGTTATTGTTTGTTTTTTTTCATTATTTTAACAAAAAATAACTAGTTATGTATATAAAAAACATGCACTTTGTTGCATACATTTGTCCATAGTTTCTTAGTGGGGTAACATATGAGAGTGTAAGGGGTATCGTTTTAAAGAGGACAAAATTATCTTTCATTTGACATCATGACATCATAATTTACCTATGTTATTCTTCAACTTTCGGAGATATATCAATATCAAAAGAAGTTTGAAAATCGTTTTTTTTAAAACATAAAATTTTGAATTTGAGTCCTTATAGCTCAGGAACCATTTATTATTTCGGGACGAAATATATTTCGTTAGAAAGAGGAGAAAGTTCTCTTTAAAATGCAATATCTTTTGTTATCCTGCATTACTCCAAAAAATAAATATTTTGTGAAACACAGTGAATTTTTTGAAAATTTTTAACGGTACTTTTCTCCCAAATATCAAATTTCCGCCAACAAGGACATATGACACATTAAAGAGGACTTTCCAAAGTATCGTCCTGAAAATGTCCTGTTTCGACATCACGAGCTAGCGATTCGGAAGTTCAGCCTAATAATTAACCAATAGAAAAAAATGTAAAGATGGATGATGTGGTTGTGTGTTAAATTAATTATTCATATGCCAGTATAGATTTTTCAAATATACATTTAACATGTAATATATGTATGTACATATATATACATATTTCATATATTTATATCATTTTTATACTGCTGGTTGACTGCTATGTTCTTATTTATATCTATCATTTCTATATTGCTGAATTGTAATTTGTGAGTACGAGCATACATTGAGAATGGTAATTTTTATACGAGCAAATACAATTTAAATTTATATTTTATATTTTATGCTAATGTGATATACGATTATATTAGCATTAGGATAAACATTATAATTATATATATGTATATAGAAATTTTTACTCACAGTTGAGAGATAAAAAGAAAAAATAATAAAACAAAATTCTAAGTTTTAAAATTTCAAACCTTATTTTACTTAGAATTCTGACTTAAATTCAAAATCAAGTTTTTTTTCAACTTGTTGCTGCTGCTGAGTCTTCTTCAGAACTAAAAACTAAACTTAGATTATTACAAAATTTTAGTAATTCTAATTTTTGTTACAACTAAATGTGTTTGAAGGAAAAATGCATTCTTTGCATTTTTCGTGAGACCGTAAATTTAAAATTGTTCACAAAGAAAAAAAATTTTATTATGTTTTGTGGGAAATATTTCTGAAATATGAATAATTTTGAATTTATGAAAGTTTATGCGACCGAAAGAGGAGATTATATTACTCCTCCATCTTCTAAGACCTTTGCTCCAGCAAAGGGATCTGGAATTGATACATTATTTTGTCCATTATCAATTACTAATTTTGTTACGGTTGCATTTTTCCTTCCTTGTTTACAAATTTTAATTATTAATGTTATAATTATTATAATTACAATTAATGAACTTATTCCTATTGACTTATAGCTAGTTACATTGTTTTTTATTTCAATACGTTTTATTGTTTCCCTATTTTGTATGTTATCTACATGTAGTTTATAACAAAGTTTATTTTGTGATCAAAAATTTTTGTAAAATTCACATGACTAATTGGAATTATGTTACCATCTCTGAAACTTTCGATCCTGTTTTCAAATGTTACATTCCCTATTTCAACTTTACAATTATTAAATTTTATTATGTTATTATTCTTTACGTTCAATTTGTAATTAATGCAATCCTGTATAATGGATGTCGTATGTAAATTTTTAGCCAGTATTAGTCCGTCGTCTACTTCCGTTATTGAAGTTGCATTATTTATCCTTAATTTACAAGCATTGGTTTTTTTCAAAGCATTTTTGATGCATGTATTTCTGTGTAATTTCAATTCCTTTTTTGCAGTTAAGCTTTTGTCATACATGTATACGCTATTATCATTTACGACTATCTGAGTAATGTCATCGTCTAATTCTTCGAATTTAGTGTTAGGGATCGGGATAACCAATGCATTCTAAAACTTTTCTTTTGTAAATTTCGGTATACTGATTACGAATACCAATAACGAATTGCATTTTTTACAAATGGTAAAATAGATGCTGATATGTTATGGTTCTGAATTTCTTGGTTAGTTAAGACATCGTGTGGAAAAATATTTAACCTACTCACCAATATTTTGCCTGAAATTTTTTCTAACTGTCTATTAATAGAGTTTATATCGGCATAAATTTGTAATGTAAATCTAGTTATGTCTACCAACATCGCAATTCTTTTTGCTGGATTTGTGATATTCTTAAGAAATTCTTGTAATGTCTTTTGTTGTTCATTTACATGTCTAACTGTTTTATTCAAATGTTTTATCAAGTCGTTGTTTATGATCACCTGTTTGTTTAACTGATATATAATTTGCATGGAATTTTTGTCTAAGTTGTCTAGATGTTTAGAAATTTCAACTGCGTCGTCATTGTCCATCGTTCCAAAGAGAAATTTTATGGAGCTTCCAACGAAATTAATTAGCCTTCTTTTTCGTCTTTGTCTGTTGTATGTTGTATGCGTTTGGTAAAATTATTTTGAGGTTATGTTTTGCAACCAAGAGTTCCCTAGTAAGTAGTTTGTATTCGTCGGAGTATTTTGTTAAATTGAGAAGTCCTAAGTTTTTGTCTATTGTGCTTATAGTCTCGTCATATTGGTCCAAATCAATGATGTGCAAGAATTTTACATAGTGATCTACTATTAATTTCTGACCTATTCTATAAAGAACGTATCCATTTTCACTGTGGACTGGAATAATTTCTATTGACTGGCTTAAAATAGCCGGAAAAATGAGTAAAATGGGGAAAACTTGAAACATCTGAAAAAAAAGAAAGTACAAAAAAAAATGTAGGAGCAAAAGGAAGTTTTATTTTATAGCAGGATAACAAAAGATATTGCATTTTAAAGAGAACTTTCTCCTCTTTCTAACGAAATTTATTTCGTCCCGAAAAAATAAGTGGTTCCTGAGCTATAAGGACTCAAAGTCAAAATTTTATGTTTTAAAAAAACGATTTTGAAACTTCTTTTGATATTGATATATCTCCGAAAGTTGAAGGATAACATAGGTAAATTATGATGTCATGATGTCAAATGAAAGATAATTTTACCCCCTTTAAAACTATACCCCTTACAATCTCATATGTTACCCCACTAAGAAACTATGGACAAATGTATGCAACAAAGTGCATGTTTTTTATATACATAACTAGTTATTTTTTGTTAAAATAATGAAAAAAAACAAACAATAACACATCAAATAATGAAAATGATTAAAAAAACACATATGTAATGTATTTATTTTTATTAATTTTACTCTTTGTTATTTTTTTGTGGTCTTGAAAAGGATCGATTTTATTTTTCGATTATTTTCCGATGTTATTTTTGGTTTTATTTCACAAATTAATATATGTAATCACTAATCACTTAGGTTTGTGGTACTCTGTTACCAAATCTTAAATCACCATTACAATATATTACTAATTTTTTATATATATTGTAACTGTAATATTTATATGCATTTTCTGGTTTTTTTATATAGGTGTATAAATCAAAAATTTTTCTTTTATCTGTTGATTTGAATGGATTCCACTTTATTAGCTCTAAAAGCTGATACGGACTTATACCATTAACAAGTCCAAAGGTCGTTACTAGTAACCGAGTTCTATAATTGCCATCACCAAAAAATGCATTTATAATAAAATTTGGTACATTTGATAAATCAACTACTATATCACTTCTATTGAGTAATCGCTTTCTTGCGTTGATGCGGTATTGTTCTATTATTGAATTGTTTGTTATCATTGTCTTTATTTCGTTTTTATGAAGAGATGTAATGAACTGATGTAAACAATGAAAATGAAATTACAATCAACTTGATGTTTTATGTAAATATGTTAATTTTATTCTCTTCTGTTAGCTGTTGGAAACAAGATCTGTATAATTTTAATTGTGAATAAAAGTGTTTTATGAAAGTTTTAAAAATATGAATTCAAGGTGAGTAAAATGTTTTCATTATTTATTTTTTTATATTTATTTAAAATTATAATTGTATGAAATTATAAAAATTAAGAATTTTATTAGTTTTGAAAATTATTAATAGTCCGTAAAGAATAATTACAATATCAATATTTTTTTATAAATATTAAAAATGTTTAAAAAAAGTGAATTTTAACTTTTAAAAAAATTCAGAAAAAGGTGTTTCCAATTTACCTTTTACTAAAAATTTACTTTTACTATAAATTTAAAAAGAAATGCAATAATAATGAATTTAAATTTACCTTTTACTAAAAATTAAAAAAGAAATGCACTAACAGTGGAATTAAATTTAGTTTTTGCTAAATGTAATAAATTCATTTGTTATATAATAATAGAATGAAAAAATTTTGTTAGGAAATAAATGTAAAAGCTAAATTATTTTTTTTTTTATTATTACAGTACAAAGTGGAATTTGTATAAACTTTGCCAGGAGTTGAAGGATGCTGAGTCAACAGAGGCGTGGTTATCTAAAGTCGGTTTATTGCCTTCAGAAAAAATATGCAAAAAGCATAGAAAAAAAATGAATATACAATCTGGACACAATTTCGGTTTATTTGTGTGTAATTATAAAGGAAAACGGCATTCAATCGCCAGAGCAAGCAATACGTGGTTTGAAAACTGTCACATTTCAGCTGAGGAATGTATGGTAATCACGTATTGCTTTGCAAATAAATTTTCATTTGAAAGTACTATAAAAGAGAGTAGTATCAAGAGTGATAGTACAATTTCACCTGAAACTGTGGCCGACAGGTTTACATTTGCACGTGAAGTATGTATGATCGCTCTTGATAAGGAGTATGATGATAGCGGGCAAATTGGTGATCCAGGTTGTATTGTAGAAATAGACGAGCCAAAAATTGGAAAAAGAAAGTACGAACGGGGTAGACTTTTTGATGGTAGTTGGATTGTCGGTATGATACAACGGAATTCGAATAATTATAGGTTAGAAATATGTCCGGAGAATTCACGTAATAGTGATACTCTAAGTCTAACCGAAATAATTAAAAAATATTAAACCCGGCACTGAAATACAAACGGATTGTTGGGCGGGATACAGAGAGTTGAATTCTCACGGATATATTCATAAAAAAGTTAATCATACCGAGCACTTTGTTGACCCAGAATCTGGAGCTCATACTCAAAACATCGAGAGTAGCTGGCGAAGTAGAAAGAATACAGATTTACACGAGGTGGAGTACGCAAAGAACATTTAGACCTCCATTTATGTGAATTTCTGTGGAGGAGAAGACTTGCCAAGGAGGGAAAACATCCTTTCCAACAACTAATAGAAGACATCAAAGTTGTTTATTGCGGCAAATAATCGAAAAACGAAAAAAAAAAAGGTCCTTTTCAAGACCACAAAAAAATAACAAAGAGTAAAATTCATAAAAATAAATACATACAAATCTGTTTTTTTTAACATTTTCATTATTTAATGTGTTATTGTTTGTTTTTTTTTCATTATTTTAACAAAAAATAACTAGTTATGTATATAAAAAACATGCACTTTGTTGCATACATTTGTCCATAGTTTCTTAGTGGGGTAACATATGAGAGTGTAAGGGGTATCATTTTAAAGAGGACAAAATTATCTTTCATTTGACATCATAATTTACCTATGTTATCCTTCAACTTTTGGAGATATATCAATATGAAAAGAAGTTTCAAAATCGTTTTTTTTAAAACATAAAATTTTGACTTTGAGTCCTTATAGCTCAGGAACCACTTATTATTTCGGGACGAAATATATTTCGTTAGAAAGAAGAGAAAGTTCTCTTTTAAATGCAATATCTTTTGTTATCCTGCTATAAAATAAAACTTCCTTTTGCTCTTACATTTTTTTTTGTACTTTCTTTTTTTTCAGATGTTTCAAGTTTTCCCCATTTTACTCATTTTTCCGGCTATTTTAAGCCAGTCAATAGAAATTATTCCAGTCCACAGTGAAAATGGATACGTTCTTTATAGAATAGGTCAGAAATTAATAGTAGATCACTATGTAAAATTCTTGCACATCATTGATTTGGACCAATATGACGAGACTATAAGCACAATAGACAAAAACTTAGGACTTCTCAATTTAACAAAATACTCCGACGAATACAAACTACTTACTAGGGAACTCTTGGTTGCAAAACATAACCTCAAAATAATTTTACCAAACGCATACAACATACAACAGACAAAGACGAAAAAGAAGGCTAATTAATTTCGTTGGAAGTTCCATAAAATTTCTCTTTGGAACGATGGACAATGACGACGCAGTTGAAATTTCTAAACATATAGACAACATAGACAAAAATTCCATGCAAATTATATATCAGTTAAACAAACAGGTGATCATAAACAACGACTTGATAAAACATTTGAATAAAACAGTTAGACATGTAAATGAACAACAAAAGACATTATACAAGAATTTCTTAAGAATATCACAAATCCAGCAAAAAGAATTGCGATGTTGGTAGACATAACTAGATTTACATTACAAATTTATGCCGATATAAACTCTATTAATAGACAGTTAGAAAAAATTTCTGGCATAATATTGGTGAGTAGGTTAAATATTTTGCCACACGATGTCTTAACTAACCAAGAAATTCAGAACCATAACATATCAGCATCTATTTTACCATTTGTAAAAAATGCAATTCGTTATTGGTATTCGTAATCAGTATACCGAAATTTACAAAAGAAAAGTTTTAGAATGCATTGGTTATCCCGATCCCTAACACTAAATTCGAAGAATTAGACGATGACATTACTCAGATAGTCGTAAATGATAATAGCGTATACATGTATGACAAAAGCTTAACTGCAAAAAAGGAATTGAAATTACACAGAAATACATGCATCAAAAATGCTTTGAAAAAAACCAATGCTTGTAAATTAAGGATAAATAATGCAACTTCAATAACGGAAGTAGACGACGAACTAATACTGGCTAAAAATTTACATACGACATCCATTATACAGGATTGCATTAATTACAAATTGAACGTAAAGAATAATAACATAATAAAATTTAATAATTGTAAAGTTGAAATAGGGAATGTAACATTTGAAAACAGGATCGAAAGTTTCAGAGATGGTAACATAATTCCAATTAGTCATGTGAATTTTACAAAAATTTTTGATCACAAAATAAACTTTGTTATAAACTTCTATTGGATTGAAAAAAAATGAATATACAATCTGGACACAATTTCGGTTTATTTGTGTGTAATTATAAAGGAAAATGGCATTCAATCGCCAGAGCAAGCAATACGTGGTTTGAAAACTGTCACATTTCACCTGAGGAATGTATATGGTAATCACGTATTGCTTTGCAAATAAATTTTCATTTGAAAGTACTATAAAAGAGAGTAGTATCAAGAGTGATAGTACAATTTCACCTGAAACTGTGGCCGACAGGTTTACATTTGCACGTGAAGTATGTATGATCGCTCTTGATAAGGAGTATGATGATAGCGGGCAAATTGGTGGTCCAGGTTGTATTGTAGAAATAGACGAGACAAAAATTGGAAAAAGAAATTACGAACGAATTAATTTCATATTCGTTACAATTGTGTACTATTTTAGTTTTTGGAACATTTTTGGTAATTAAAATATTATTAGTAATTAGTTTTATCTCGATTTTATCGTTTTTCTTAAAGTTACAAGCTGCATTTTCATCAAATAATTGACATGCATTTTCAGTTATGTTTACAAATTTCAAATTTTTCTCTAATATTATGTTTTCAATATTTTCATACAATGTTTTTTCATTAATAAAAAATACTTTGCTTTCTAGATTTATTTCTAAACTATTCTTATTGGTGATTGGTTCTACAAATATTCTATAATATTTTTTTGTCGAGTATCTTGGTAGTAATAATACAAATATTATAAGATCATTATATAAAATAACTGAAGTTTTAACATACATCATATCTTTTATCGTTATGTTGTATTTTTCAATTTCTCTTTTTGAAGATCGATGTTAGATAAAATTTCTTGATTTAATGAATTTATCAAAACTTCATACTTTTCTTCGGATTTATCGAATTAAATTTTTATTTGAGCACTTTCTATTTCTAAAATTCTATTTTTGTAACTAACTTAAAATATTATTGCCTATTAAACCGTCATATTTGGAATGAAATTTATATTCTAAAAACTCTACAGTTTCATTTTTTTTATTAAATTCTTTAAATAATGGTATTTTAACTTTGTTATATGCACTTTTAGTATTTGATTAATGGTTTTTAGTTCATGGGTTTATTAATAGAAATTCTCCATTTTGGATTGCAAACACCTGGGTTTACAATACTTGATGTAGCTCCTGTATCTATCAGGAATCTCAATTTTCTTACTGGAGTGTCTATTATTATATAGGGTAAGGTGGAGCTTTCGAGGCTGTCAAATGAAAATTTTCGTTTTTACACTGTTTTTCTTCGAAGTTGTATGTTCTTCTATTTATTGTCGAGTTGTCTATGTCCATTGGTTCTATAGTATTATGTCCGTCATTGTTAGAGTTATTATAATTTTGATTTCGATTGTTCCTATTAGAATTATAATTATTGCTTCAAATGCACCTGATCTTTGATAAAATTGATGATCGTATCTATTGTTATAATAATTTCTATTACTATTATCATTTCGATTATTGTTCCTACTGTTTCTATTATGTTTGTCACTAATGTTCGAATTTTTATTATTATTTTTATAATTTGTTTCATTTTTATTAGTATTATCTTGTTTATGTTTTACTGAATTAACTCGAGTAAATGCATAACCTGTTTCATGTAAAATCTGTATAGCACTTTCTAAACTATCAGGATTTCTACAACACAAAATTCCTTCCATTAATTGGTTCAGGTATTTTGCTTATAAAAATTCTAAGGGCTGTTTTACAATTGTTCACTATTTCTTCTTTATTTTTATCTTCAATTTTTGTTTTATTATTAAGCCTATACGCAACAATTTGTTTTAAATGTTAAAAGTCTTAACTCATCGTATAATTGATCGATACTCAATCTATCACCAAAGTTATGGAAAAATAACTGTTTTACTTCTTGCCATGAACAGACTGAATTATTTATTTCGATAATTTCGCGAGTTTTACCTACAAGTCGGCTTTTAATTATATCAAAAAATATTCTTTGACTAGTTTCATCATACTTATAGACAATAAAGGATAAACCCTATCTATTAATTCTGTAAAAGTATATAAATCGTCCCTATTGCCATTATAAATTGCTAAATTGCTTAAATATTTAATTGGATCAATTTTTACTTGGCTGTAACTCCGGTTGCTGTTGTTGATGTTGTTGTTGTTGTTGATGTTGGTGCTTGACTGATGGCTCAAATTTTCGTATTTTTGAAGTTGTATAGGAATGGTCTATTTTTATCTAATAATTTTTGTAGTTGATCCTTTATTCGATTAGACTGGCTTTTCTTTTCTTGCCTTTTCGTCTCCACTTTTTCGTGTCATATAGTATAAATCGAATTTGAAACCGACGATGTTCACATGAAGTAATTAACTTGATTTAATTAATTTATTTGATTTAATTTTAATTTGTTTTATTTAATCAATATAAATGATGATTTATTTTATTTTATTATGGTTCGTGGAGTTAAGTAATTAAGATTAGCCGTGCTAAAACCGTTTGTTTAGAATTTTCACTTCTAGATTCTCAACACGTACTCCGAAAGTATATATATTTTTTCATTATTAGTTAAGTTCTTATTTTTTGTTATAATTATCAATATTTGCACTGACAATTTCTATTTTCCTTATCACGGAATTTTTTACTTATTTATGATTATTTTTTTACTTATTATTTATGATTCGGATATCCTTTCTTGAATATCCTACCGACTGCGCCACTTTTGTGTTTGACTTTTCAAATATGTACATAAAAAAAATATAAAATATTAAAAACACCTTTTTGTTTCTTATATTCAACTTTATTTATTATACTAAGCTTACACACTTGTTCAGTTAATTGCTTCTGCACACGATGGTTTTTAGAAATAGACTAACTTAAAAGTTTTACATTATTTTCTTAATTTACTTATATTTTAATAATGCTGACTACGAAAATTTTATGGGAATTCGCTAAATGTTCTAAAACGTGAGTAAATATGTATTTTGTGAGTTGCATTTTTGGAATTTCCTGTGGCGGTGTTTTATTACAGAATTTTGTGGGAAAGAATTTTTTTATGCGAACGGTAGATTAGTTAAAGACGTAACCTATATGCATCTAGTAATTTAAGAAATTATGTAAATAATGATTCGTAAGAAATAAAAACAAAAAAAAAAATTTTTTATTCATTATATTATTTTGTAAAAGATATCGTAATTCGAGGTCGACTTAATTGTCAGGTTGGCCGAATTGTAGGTATTTTAAATTTTAACATAGTAATGTGTTACTAAATTTTAACATAGTAACAGAGGAGAAAATAATGTTTCAGAGTTATGTATTAGAGTAAGTTAGTTTTAGTTTGGATTTTGTCAAGTTAGCTGTTAAATAAAGAATCTTATGAAATATTAAATATCATTTTTTGTTGTTTCTTTTAAATAACTTTTTTGGTTACTAATACAATTATCAGAAGTGGGATTTCCTACAATTATCAGAAGTGGGATTTCCTACAATATATAATATATCTACAGACTTTATTTATATAATGTAAAATTGAATCTATAATGGCGTATGAATAATCAAATTAACACACACCCACATCTTGATTGCAATGATTGTAATGAATAATAATTTTATATTGTATTTGCTCGTTAACCAATTACCATTGTCAATGAATGCTCTACCTCACAAAATCAATACTTCCATAAAGAAATGATCATTGTATACTATTACAATATAAAATATAAATTTAAATTGTATTTGCTCCTTCAACAATTTCGAAAGAAAGAGAAACATAGCAGTCAAACAGCCGTAAAAAAATTATATAAAAATATGATATACAGCTACGGCCAAAGAATTAGAAACACTATAAGGTAGTAAACAAAACGAGATTGTTTTTATAAATAATGAATAAATATCCGTCCAAATTTTTGTAGGCGTACTTATTGTTTTATGACTTAAATAAATATGTAGTGGAAAGACCAGTTTTTTGTTATTTAAAAAAGAGGTACAAAAAATTTCAAAAAATTGTAAAATGTTCAAAGGACAACGAATTAGAAACATTTGGTTATCCATTCTCAGTTTGCTTGTGAATGTGTTTAAACCGAACTTGTTTTAATTGAATTTAATTTTGAGTAATATTTTGTGAAAAAAGGAAAAATAAAAACAATTTAAAATGGGAAAATCCAAAAGTTGTACCCCTGAAATCCGAAGAATAATAGTGCAATTAAAAACCGAAGGAATGTCGTATAGAGTAAAGTAAGCCATACACTGCACACGATTCACGACAATCTTTTTCGTCAAGGAAAGCTCTAGGGAAAAAGATTATATCCTCAAGCCATCCACACACATGAAACACGATTCAGTTTGATCTAGAACGTCGAATGTTATGAACGATGAGTAATATTTCTAAAAAAGATTTGTGTTCAGTGGCGGTGGGTTTAATATTATATAGAAAAAGACTTGTAAGAAAGAAACGTGCTATGTGGACAAAATTGTGGTTGTTGAAGAGAAATCTTTATTCACATGTAAATATTTTGAATTTGCTTAACTGTGATGCAGATGATTGGAGAAATTACATGCGTATGAATGAGACAATTACATAAATTTGCTGCAGTTAGTGACTCCCATTATTGAAAAACAAAATACCCAAATGAGGGATGCGATTACTCCACACGAAAGGCTTACAGCAACACTAAGATTTTTAGCTACTGGTAGATCATACGAAGATTTGAAATTTTCCGCATTTATATCAGCACAAGCATTAGGAAAAATAATACCTGAGACCTGTGAAGCAATTTTTCATGTATTAAAAAATGATTTTATGAAGGTATTAATTCACATCTTGTTTAATCCGAATCTAATGAAAACTTGGGGAAACTTCCGAATCGCTAGCTCGTGATATCGAAACAGGGCATTTTCAGGACGATACTTTGGAAAGTCCTCTTTAATGTGTCATATGTCCTTATTGGCGGAAATTTGATATTTGGGAGAAAAGTGCCGTTAAAAATTTTCAAAAAATTCACTGTGTTTCACAAAATATTTATTTTTTGGAGTAATGCAGGATAACAAAAGATATTGCATTTTAAAGAGAACTTTCTTCTCTTTCTAACGAAATATATTTTGTCCCGAAATAATAAGTGGTTCCTGAGCTATAAGGACTCAAAGTCAAAATTTCATGTTTTAAAAAAACGATTTTCAAACTTCTTTTGATATTGATATATCTCCGAAAGTTGAAGGATAACATAGGTAAATTATGATGTCATGATGTCAAATGAAAGATAATTTTACCCCCTTTAAAATGATATCCCTTACACTCTCATATGTTACCAAACTAAGAAACTATGGACAAATGTATGCAACAAAGTGCATGTTTTTTATATACATAACTAGTTATTTTTTGTTAAAATAATGAAAAAAAACAAACAATAACACATCAAATAATGAAAATGATTAAAAAAACAGATATGTAATGTATTTATTTTTATTAATTTTACTCTTTGTTATTTTTTTGTGGTCTTGAAAAGGACCGATTTTATTTTTCGATTATTTTCCGATGTTATTTTTGGTTTTATTTCACAAATTAATATATGTAATCACTAATCACTTAGGTTTGTGGTACTCTGTTACCAATTCTTCTTAAATCACCATTACAATATATTACTAATTTTTTATATATATTGTAACTGTAATATTTATATGCATTTTCTGGTTTTTTTATATAGGTGTATAAATCAAAAATTTTTCTTTTATCTGTTGATTTGAATGGATTCCACTTTATTAGCTCTAAAAGCTGATACGGACTTATACCATTAACAAGTCCAAAGGTCGTTACTAGTAACCGAGTTCTATAATTGCCATCACCAAAAAATGCATTTATAATAAAATTTGGTACATTTGAAAAATCAACTATATTACTTCTATTGAGTAATCGCTTTCTTGCGTTGATGCGGTATTGTTCTATTATTGAATTGTTTGTTATCATTGTCTTTATTTCGTTTTTATGAAGAGATGTAATGAACTGATGTAAACAATGAAAATGAAATTACAATCAACTTGATGTTTTATGTAAATATGTTAATTTTATTCTCTTCTGTTAGCTGTTGGAAACAAGATCTGTATAATTTTAATTGTGAATAAAAGTGTTTTATGAAAGTTTTAAAAATATGAATTCAAGGTGAGTAAAATGTTTTCATTATTTATTTTTTTATATTTATTTAATATTATAATTGTATGAAATTATAAAAATTAAGAATTTTATTAGTTTTGAAAATTATTAATAGTCCGTAAAGAATAATTACAATATCAATATTTTTTTATAAATATTAAAAATGTTTAAAAAAAGTGAATTTTAACTTTTAAAAAAATTCAGAAAAAGGTGTTTCCAATTTACCTTTTACTAAAAATTTACTTTTACTATAAATTTAAAAAGAAATGCAATAATAATGAATTTAAATTTACCTTTTACTAAAAATTAAAAAAGAAATGCACTAACAGTGGAATTAAATTTAGTTTTTGCTAAATGTAATAAATTCATTTGTTATATAATAATAGAATGAAAAAATTTTGTTAGGAAATAAATGTAAAAGCTAAATTATTTTTTTTTTATTATTACAGTACAAAGTGGAATTTGTATAAACTTTGCCAGGAGTTGAAGGATGCTGAGTCAACAGAGGCGTGGTTATCTAAAGTCGGTTTATTGCCTTCAGAAAAAATATGCAAAAAGCATAGAAAAAAAATGAATATACAATCTGGACACAATTTCGGTTTATTTGTGTGTAACTATAAAGGAAAACGGCATTCAATCGCCAGAGCAAGCAATACGTGGTTTGAAAACTGTCACATTTCACCTGAGGAATGTATGGTAATCACGTATTGCTTTGCAAATAAATTTTCATTTGAAAGTACTATAAAAGAGAGTAGTTTCAAGAGTGATAGTACAATTTCACCTGAAACTGTGGCCGACAGGTTTACATTTGCACGTGAAGTATGTATGATCGCTCTTGATAAGGAGTATGATGATAGCGGGCAAATTGGTGATCCAGGTTGTGTTGTAGAAATAGACGAGCCAAAAATTGGAAAAAGAAAGTACGAACGGGGTAGACTTGTTGATGGTAGTTGGATTGTCGGTATGATACAACGGAATTCGAATAATTATAGGTTAGAAATTTATCCGGAGAATTCACGTAATAGTGATACTCTAAGTCTAACCGAAATAATTAAAAAATATTAAACCCGGCACTGAAATACAAACGGATTGTTGGGCGGGATACAGAGAGTTGAATTCTCACGGATATATTCATAAAAAAGTTAATCATACCGAGCACTTTGTTGACCCAGAATCTGGAGCTCATACTCAAAACATCGAGAGTAGCTGGCGAAGTAGAAAGAATACAGATTTACACGAGGTGGAGTACGCAAAGAACATTTAGACCTCCATTTATGTGAATTTCTGTGGAGGAGAAGACTTGCCAAGGAGGGAAAACATCCTTTCCAACAACTAATAGAAGACATCAAAGTTGTTTATTGCGGCAAATAAGCGAAAAACGAAAAAGAAAATCGGTCCTTTTCAGGACCACAAAAAAATAACAAAGAGTAAAATTAATAAAAACAAATACATACATATCTTTTTTTTTAATCATTTTCATTATTTGATGTGTTATTGTTTGTTTTTTTTTCATTATTTTAACAAAAAATAACTAGTTATGTATATAAAAAACATGCACTTTGTTGCATACATTTGTCCATAGTTTCTTAGTGGGGTAACATATGAGAGTGTAATGCGTATCGTTTTAAAGAGGACAAAATTATCTTTCATTTGACATCATGACATCATAATTTACCTATGTTATCCTTCAACTATCGGAGATATATCAATATCAAAAGAAGTTTGAAAATCGTTTTTTTTAAAACATAAAATTTTGAATTTGAGTCCTTATAGCTCAGGAACCATTTATTATTTCGGGACGAAATATATTTCGTTAGAAAGAGGAGAAAGTTCTCTTTAAAATGCAATATCTTTTGTTATCCTGCATTACTCCAAAAAATAAATATTTTGTGAAACACAGTGAATTTTTTGAAAATTTTTAACGGTACTTTTCTCCCAAATATCAAATTTACGCCAACAAGGACATATGACACATTAAAGAGGACTTTCCAAAGTATCGTCCTGAAAATGTCCTGTTTCGACATCACGAGCTAGCGATTCGGAAGTTCAGCCTAATAATTAACCAATAGAAAAAAATGTAAAGATGGATGATGTGGTTGTGTGTTAAATTAATTATTCATATGCCAGTAAAGATTTTTCAAATATACATTTAACATGTAATATATGTATGTACTTTCGGAGATATATCAATATCAAAAGAAGTTTGAAAATCGTTTTTTTTAAAACATAAAATTTTGAATTTGAGTCCTTATAGCTCAGGAACCATTTATTATTTTGGGACAAAAAAAAAAAGGATATTGCATTTTAAAGAGGACTTTCTCCTCTTTCTAACGAAATATATTTCGTCCCGAAAAAATAAGTGGTTCCTGAGCTATAAGGACTCAAAGTCAAAATTTTATGTTTTAAAAAAAACGATTTTGAAACTTCTTTTGATATTGACATATCTCCGAAAGTTGAAGGATAACATAGGTAAATTATGATGTCATGATGTCAAATGAAAGATAATTTTACCCCCTTTAAAATGATATCCCTTACACTCTCATATGTTACCCAACTAAGAAACTATGGACAAATGTATGCAACAAAGTGCATGTTTTTTATATACATAACTAGTTATTTTTTGTTAAAATAATGAAAAAAAACAAACAATAACACATCAAATAATGAAAATGATTAAAAAAACAGATATGTAATGTATTTATTTTTATTAATTTTACTCTTTGTTATTTTTTTGTGGTCTTGAAAAGGATCGATTTTATTTTTCGATTATTTTCCGATGTTATTTTTGGTTTTATTTCACAAATTAATATATGTAATCACTAATCACTTAGGTTTGTGGTACTCTGTTACCAATTCTTCTTAAATCACCATTACAATATATTACTAATTTTTTATATATATTGTAACTGTAATATTTATATGCATTTTCTGGTTTTTTTATATAGGTGTATAAATCAAAAATTTTTCTTTTATCTGTTGATTTGAATGGATTCCACTTTATTAGCTCTAAAAGCTTGTTTAAGAATGTAGGTTGATTCAGAATTAGGTTCCTCTAATTCTGTACACTTGTATTAAAATAGAATCAGGTATCTCTAATTCTATTTACAATGATTAATGTCTTAGAAAAAGGTAACTCAGATTCTAAGACTTCAAGACTGATAATGGGTTTGAATGATACGCACAATTTCTGATTGATAACTGAACTCACTTTATTTAAATTTTACTGCTTATATACAAATTTTCCAATATTATCGATACATATTTCTTATGCTTATTTTCTAAGTTCATTTACATTTGTTCAAGGTTAGTGCATTGACCATAATTTAATATGGTTCAACATAATTAATTCACCTGTAATGTAAAAAAATGCATAATTTCAAAATTCGCTTATAATGCAAATAAATATTCTTTTTTTGTATGGTCAATGCACTATGTACTACAATAATAATATTTTTTTATTATTGTTTTTAAAAAATGTGTAAATTATTATATCAGCAAAAAAATAATTTTAAACGGAAATATGAGTACAATACATAAGCTATGTTAAATAATGTATAATATGATAATAAGTAACTTTACAAAAAAAATTAATTATTAGAGTTAACATTCTGGGCCCTCTTGAAGTTTCTAACTTCAAAACTATGATCTTCGACGTGGGCTGTGGCTCGTGGCGCAGGTGTCGGTTTAACATTGAGTGTATTGTTGCTGTTACGTAATTTCCTGATTATGAAATATACAATGATGATTATGCTGATTGTTGTAGCCGTATAACCTAATGTAAATTGGTGAATATCGTGAGGCTGTAGTTCCTTCAGTTTTGTCTGGTGCAATTTGATATTGTTTATGTCTGCTTTAATATTCTCTATTTGTTGTTTATGTGAAGTAAACTGCGAATGTGTGTATATCATTGGATGTTTGTCAACAGATGTATTGTTTTCTGGTTCAAGTGTAATATTAAATGTTGGTTGTTGTGAATTTATTACAATCTGAGTCTGGATATTTTTTGTTGATTTAATTATTCTTCCGTCATCTTTCAAGGTGCAATCTTCTTGTATAGTTAGTATTCCATTTTCTTGCAATGTTCTGTGCATGACGTTGTCATTGCAAATAACAGTAATATCATGCGGTTTATCCATAGCGAATAGCCAATGATTTGATGCATGTAATTGAATCCATATTTTTTGTGGAGGTATTACCTTTATAGGGCAGCTTAATGGTAATGTTTTTTGTGCAAATATTTCCAATTCACAAATGGTAGTCTTTGCTGACTTGTAATATAGAGGTCGATGTTGTTCACATAGATACTGACCGTTCTTGATATTTAAACATTGTGTGAATTCCAACCTGCTCATAATGTAGAAATGTTCCTTGTATGGATCCATCATAATAAGTTCTGCAGATGGTGCTACCGCCAACATAGTGTTATTTATTAATGTTGGAAATGGTATGAGTCTGTGTAATTCAAACCTTATGGAGCTTATTAGAGGTATTTTTATGTGAAATATGACGTAGTGATTTTTTAACTGAAACTGAGTCTTCATAATTTTAAACATTAGTCCTATGTCGATTTCATTGTTAATATATGGAAGTTGCGTACCGCTTGGTAAATTATTTCTAATTGTCGTGAGTTGTGTATGTAATTGATCTGGAGATATGATGAGTGGATTTATTCTGCCATGATGTGCGTCAGTAATAACATTAAGTACAGTAGTTTGCATGAATCTACATTCGTTGATTATCGTTGACAACAAAATCGCTACCGTGTTAAATATTTCAACTAATTTTTGTTGTTTCATGCCTTCGCTCATATTTTGTAATTTTTCATATACGGTTGAAAGACCGTTATCAATTTCTTGTTTCTGCTTGATTCTTTCTTCCTCAGTTTTCTTTATGATGTTCATCGTGGTTTCTAACACCAGTGTTTGATTTTTTATCAGTTCGTTTAGATGGTCTTCATTGGTTTGTACCTTTTTAATGGTCTCAGTCATTTTTTCTGCATACTCGCTATCCAATATTCCGAATAATCTGTTTCCGATAGTTCCGACAATGTCTAGTGGAGATCTTATTACTCTAAGTTTCTTGTCATTTGGTTCTAATAATACGTTGTTTCTTTTTAATTCATCCAGTTGGTGTTGATATTGACTTTCCAATTCTACATAATACTCATTGTGAGATATCATGCGTCTAAGTTTTGACAAATGTCTTAATATACGCTCACTAGTTGTAAGTGATGCTGAATATCCTCTTAGATCGTAGTATACTACTAAGTTCCAATGATTACAAATCAAGTTTGTGTTACCTAATTTTTCGATGAATATACCAGATTTATGTTTAAATTCATCAATTTGGAACCCATTGGTAATTGTTGGTAACGTATGTACTATTGCGGGTAAGACTAACAGTGTCAAGAGACATACTTTAAAAGGATTTAATCCATTGGAAGTATTTTTTCGTTTCCTTCGTTCCTTATCTTGATTTTCTGATATAGCTTGATCATTTTCGTTGTCAACATCCATTGATTTTTCTTCTAAATCAACTGGTAGAGGAGCTAACTGATGAATAGCTCTTCGACAGATACCTCGTGCAGTTTTTATGTCAACAACACGTACCTTCCCGTCTCTGCCAGGTATGGTTTCTACAATTCTCCCTAATATCCATTTCGCTGGTGGCATGTTCTCTTCCCTTATGGTTACTAGCATTCCTTTCTGCAAATTAGGGTATTCTGATGCCCACTTGGTTCTTTTTTGAAGTTCAGTGAGGTATTCATGATACCATCTTTGCCAGAATTCATTCCGTATCTGGTTCACTAAGGTCCATCTTGATTGTAATGACATTTTTCCTTGGTCTGAATGTGTTTCAGTTGTGGCTGTCGTTGCTTCCCCAATCAGAAAATGCGATGGAGTTATTGCAGCAAGGTCATTTGGGTCCGACGATACTGGTGTAAGAGGTCTGGAGTTAAGAATTGCTTCTATTTCAGCTGTAGTGGTGCACAGCTCTTCATATGTTAATGACGCTGATGTCATAGTTCGCTTTAAATAATATTTAGTCGACTTTACTGCTGCCTCCCATATGCCTCCAAAATGTGGAGCTCGAGGTGGTATAAAGTGGAACTGTATATTGTTACTAGTGCATGCATTTGCAATTTTTTCCTTAGAGCTGTCTATTGTCATCATATCGTGCAATTCTTGTAATTGATTTCGTGCACCAACAAAATTTTTCGCATTGTCACAATAAATATTTTCGCATTTTCCTCGTCTTGAAGTAAAACGTTTTAATGCTCCTAGAAACCCGTCTGTTGACAAATCAGACACGACTTCCAAGTGTAGAGCCTTTGTTGCAAGACAACAAAATACTGCTATGTACGTTTTCTGAGGTTTTTTTCCTCGTATTCTAAAATGCGTATAGATGGGCCCGCAGAAGTCTATACCAACATTTATAAATGGCCGAGCTCTTTGAACTCTATGTACCGGTAAGTTTCCCATTTGTTGTAAACACAATGTAGGACGTAATTTAGTGCAATGAACGCAATTAGCAACAACTGATCTTGCTAAATTTCTACCTTGCAATATCCAGTACTTCTGTCTTGCAATGAAATGTAGAGCTTGAGGACCGGCATGCAGATGAAATATGTGTAAGTGATTCATAATCAGTCTCGTTACAAAATGATCGCTAGGCAATAAAATAGGATGTTTGGTGTTGTAATCGATATTTGCTTCTTCCAATCTTCCACCAACTCTAAGTATGCCTCGATGGTCTATGAAAGGGGTTAAACTAATAAGCTTACTACTTCCAAATACTTGTCCCCTTTTTTGTAAATTTTGAATATCATCAAAGAAACTGGTTTTTTGGACCTCCTTTACAATGGCATATAATGCATCTTCTAGTTCATTCACGGTTAAAAATGTTTGATTTGAATCATGTTTAATGGTTTTTGTCCACCGGCTAATGTATGCCATGACACGTTGTAATTTTCGAAATGAATTTCCATGATTAATCAAATATAATGGATGTTGTTGATGATCCTTTGAAGCTGTCAGTGTTACTCTAACTTGTTTTTCTTCCTCTGGAATACGTACTTCATGATTGGGTTCTTGGGGCCATTTCGACTTTGATTGCTTCAAAAATTCAGGTCCCTCAAACCACAACTTGGAATTTTTCAGATGTTTAGGAAATAGCCCTCTTGAGACGAGATCAGCAGGATTATAATTTGTACCTACATGTCGCCAGCTCTTATGTAGTGTTAATTCTTGTATAGCTGAAACTCGATTTGCCACAAATGTTTTTAATAGTGATGGATCTCCTTGCAGCCAGGATATTACTATCTGGGAATCGGTCCAATAATATATATCGTCAAATTTTATATCGATTGTTTGTGTCACGTACTTAACTAATTGAGCGGTTAGTTTAGCGGCACATAGTTCCAGCCTTGGAATTGTTGTCGGTTTTATGGGTGCTATCCTAGATTTCGCACATAACAATCTACTAGTTACATTTCCTAACTTGTCTTTAGATCTTATGTATAGTACAGATCCATACGCTTTCTCACTGGCGTCAGCGAACGCGTGTAGTTCTCTGACTACTGTTGACTCATTGCTGAACATGTGTCGTGGAAATCTTATTTCCTTGAGTCCAAGTAATTCTTGACGAAATTGCAGCCACATTGAACTTAGTTCTTCGGGAATAGCGTCGTCCCAATCTAGTTTTAATTTCCACAACTTCTGTATGAATAATTTGCTCATTACCACTACAGGATTTACAAGACCTAGTGGGTCAAATATTTGAGTCATATCAGCTAAGATTGTTCTTTTAGTGATATGTTTTTGGACCTTCAATGATGTTGTGATAGTGAACATGTCTGCAATTGGTTGCCAAACTAATCCTAATGTTTTGATGTGCTCATTGTTGATGTCAGAAAAATCAAGCTGAATTTCTAAGTCCTCATTTGGAATGTTTTGTACAAGCCTGGGATGGTTTGCACACCATTTTCTCAGATGAAATCCTCCTGCTTTTAACAGTGATCTTAATTGTGCTTGAATGTTTACGGCTTCATCTAAATCATCACTACCAGTCATGACATCATCGACGTAGAAATTTCTAATTATACTTGCTGCTAATGGATAGTTATGACCTTCTTCTTCTGCTAATTTATGTAAGCATTTTACGGCTAGATACGGAGCTGATTTTGTTCCATATGTTACTGTACACAATTGATAATATTTTATGGGATCCGTTGGTTCCTTTCTCCACATTATTATTTGCAGATTTCTATCTTCTTCAGCCACCATAATTTGTCTGTACATCTTTGCGATGTCAGCTGTGAACACATATCGCTTCATTCGAAACCGTAATAAAATAGACATCAGATCATCTTGAATTTTAGGTCCGTTTAAAAGTAAATCATTCAAGGCTAAATTGTTCGATGTTTTAGCAGAAGCGTCGAACACAACTCGCAATTTCGTCGTACTGCTCGATGGTTTTAACACACAATGGTGTGGAAGGAAGTAATACGGCTTTTTCAACTTTTTAGAATCAATTTCTTGCATGTGGCCTAATTGCAAGTACTCATCCAGAAAGGCTATATACTGTTCTTTCAATGTCGGATCCTTCGCCAGTTTTTTCTCAATACTCATGAGTCGATGAAATGCGACGTCTTTCGATTCACCAAGTAATTGAGGGTCGCATAGCATCGGTAAGTTTACAATGAACCGTCCTTCTTCGTTACGAATAGTTGTTGTTTCGAAATAAGTTTCACATTTCTTATCGGTATCTGATAACATCGGGGTATTCGGACATTCTTCTAATTCCCAAAACTTATTCAATTGCTGATTCAATTCAACATTCGTCAATCCGCAGAACGAATTATTATATTCTAAAGTCGACATTTTGCCTAATACTGTCCAACCTAATGTTGTTTTAAATAATGCTGGAAGATTCTCATTTAATTTGATTTGTCCATTCCTCATTATCTCGCCGTATACTTCCGCCCCCAAAAGAATATCTATTCTTTGAGGTTTATTAAACTCAGGATCTGCAAGAACTATTCCTTCAGGAATATCCCAGTTGTCAATGTTTATGTACCGTTGTGGTTGTCGTGCCGATATCTCTTTTATGACATACACTTCGAGTTGTATTGAGAAGTTACTAAATCTTGACTTTATTGACACACTAATTTTATCACTGATTTTAACTTTCGAATTTCCAATTCCTGTTATGTCTACGTTGACCTGATTACTCATTAATTTCAACCTTTTCATTGTTTTCTCTGTTATGAAATTAAGTTGAGATCCAGAATCCAGCAATATTCTACACTGGATTAGATTTCCATGACTGTCAACTGCATCTACCACGGCTGTTCCCAGAAAAACATAATCTTCGAAATATTCATCAATTTGTGCATTTAGCGTAGTTGCTATTGTAGACTCATTACTCGCTTTTACTTTCGATTTATCATTTCCCTTAATTGTATTGTTTGGGAAATGTAATAGCGTATTGTGTTTTCTATTACACTTCTGACATCCTCTAGACGTACATTTATTATACATATGTCCCTTTTTAAGGCAATTCAAACATAAGTTAAGTTCTCTTGCTTTATTTTGTCGTTCGTTGCTTGTCATTTTCAAAAATATGTCACAATGATAAATTGCGTGGTCTTTATTACAAACAGCACACTGTGATTTATAATTCTTGTTGGTAATTAATACCGATTGTTTGTTTGATTTTTGTTGTATTTGTTTTGGATATAATGCTTCTAGAGCTTGAAAACGCATTTCTAAAAATTTAAGTACCTTGTCAATTGATTGTAAATCTCTTGGTGAAGTCAATGATTGTTCAAAGAGTGCATGCGTATGTTTATCCAATTTTTTCATTATTATGTGCACTAAAATTGGATCCCAGTGTTGCCTTACATCTATTCCCAAGTTTTGAAGACTTAATAGGCATTCTTTCGTATTATCATGAAGCGCTTTTAGAGCCGTAGAAGATTCATTTGTAATGTTTGGATGTGTCATCAATTTTTCTAGCAATGTTGATACAATTACTCTTTTGTTTTCATATCTGTCTTTCAAAATATTCCAAGCAGTTATATAATTATCATCTGTTAGAGGCAAATGTCTTATTAGCTTTTCTGCCTCGCCCACCAAATTCATTTTTAAATACCAAAATTTCTGAGAATTACCCATCTGTTGATTATGCACCATCTGGGAAAATAAATCGAAAAATTGAGGCCATTTTAGGTAATCACCATCAAAGTTTGGAATAGTTATTTTGGGTAATTTTATAAATGCTTGATTCGACATCGTAAAATTTTTCTCAGTAGATTTATGTTCTAATTTGTAATTAATCTCTATTAATATTGTCTGAACCTTGTTTTCTAACTCACTGTATCTGGATATATCATAATTTATTGCGTCACATTCCAAAATTGATTCATTGTTTAATTTTATTTGATTCCAGTAATCCTTGATAGTTTCACCTTTTATTTCATAGTATTGCTTGGATTGTTCATCACTGATATTAACACTTGATATAAATGTATCTAGGTGGAACATTAATGCATTTTGCTTCCTTATAAGACGATTTAATGCATCCGTTTCTTGTGTTGTATCTGATGCATTGTCCTTTCTTACTGACGCTTGATTTTTGTCTTGCACTCTTTTCTCAATACATTTTGCACTTGCATGTTTAATTAGAGTTGATATCTCTGTTTTCACTTCATCATATATCGCTTTCACTTGATTATAATAATCCTTGTTGAAGTATGGATGATCTAATGATACACTCTCATAATTTCTGATTTCATCATCGTTTGCTTCAAATTTTTCCCACAAATCTTGCAGTGCTGACAATCTTTCTTGTAAATATGGTATCGTCTTTTTCTCAGGCGATATCGTGCGATACAATTCAGCCAATTTCTCTATATCCTTACCAATTGTTTTTTGCGAGTTGAATAAAGCCTCCATGTTGTTAATTGCTTGTTTTTAACTTTTGCACTTTATCAAATATGTTGTGAGTTATTATTTTTGCACTATTAACTTGTGCGATCACTTGCACTATTAGTGTTATTGTTTTTATTTGCAGTATTCAAATTTACGGGGTCACCAAAAAAATGTTTAAGAATGTAGGTTGATTCAGAATTAGGTTCCTCTAATTCTGTACACTTGTATTAAAATAGAATCAGGTATCTCTAATTCTATTTACAATGATTAATGTCTTAGAAAAAGGTAACTCAGATTCTAAGACTTCAAGACTGATAATGGGTTTGAATGATACGCACAATTTCTGATTGATAACTGAACTCACTTTATTTAAATTTTACTGCTTATATACAAATTTTCCAATATTATCGATACATATTTCTTATGCTTATTTTCTAAGTTCATTTACATTTGTTCAAGGTTAGTGCATTGACCATAATTTAATATGGTTCAACATAATTAATTCACCTGTAATGTAAAAAAATGCATAATTTCAAAATTCGCTTATAATGCAAATAAATATTCTTTTTTTGTATGGTCAATGCACTATGTACTACAATAATAATATTTTTTTATTATTGTTTTTAAAAAATGTGTAAATTATTATATCAGCAAAAAAATAATTTTAAACGGAAATATGAGTACAATACATAAGCTATGTTAAATAATGTATAATATGATAATAAGTAACTTTACAAAAAAAATTAATTATTAGAGTTAACAAAGCTGATACGGACTTATACCATTAACAAGTCCAAAGGTCGTTACTAGTAACCGAGTTCTATAATTGCCATCACCAAAAAATGCATTTATAATAAAATTTGGTACATTTGAAAAATCAACTATATTACTTCTATTGAGTAATCGCTTTCTTGCGTTGATGCGGTATTGTTCTATTATTGAATTGTTTGTTATCATTGTCTTTATTTCGTTTTTATGAAGAGATGTAATGAACTGATGTAAACAATGAAAATGAAATTACAATCAACTTGATGTTTTATGTAAATATGTTAATTTTATTCTCTTCTGTTAGCTGTTGGAAACAAGATCTGTATAATTTTAATTGTGAATAAAAGTGTTTTATGAAAGTTTTAAAAATATGAATTCAAGGTGAGTAAAATGTTTTCATTATTTATTTTTTTATATTTATTTAAAATTATAATTGTATGAAATTATAAAAATTAAGAAT
The DNA here is from genome assembly GCA_951394055.1 of Villa cingulata. NCBI lineage: Eukaryota > Metazoa > Arthropoda > Insecta > Diptera > Bombyliidae > Villa > Villa cingulata. Next base: position 23,295,012 of record OX596019.1, on the reverse strand, counting down.
TTTATTAGTTTTGAAAATTATTAATAGTCCGTAAAGAATAATTACAATATCAATATTTTTTTATAAATATTAAAAATGTTTAAAAAAAGTGAATTTTAACTTTTAAAAAAATTCAGAAAAAGGTGTTTCCAATTTACCTTTTACTAAAAATTTACTTTTACTATAAATTTAAAAAGAAATGCAATAATAATGAATTTAAATTTACCTTTTACTAAAAATTAAAAAAGAAATGCACTAACAGTGGAATTAAATTTAGTTTTTGCTAAATGTAATAAATTCATTTGTTATATAATAATAGAATGAAAAAATTTTGTTAGGAAATAAATGTAAAAGCTAAATTATTTTTTTTTTTATTATTACAGTACAAAGTGGAATTTGTATAAACTTTGCCAGGAGTTGAAGGATGCTGAGTCAACAGAGGCGTGGTTATCTAAAGTCGGTTTATTGCCTTCAGAAAAAATATGCAAAAAGCATAGAAAAAAAATGAATATACAATCTGGACACAATTTCGGTTTATTTGTGTGTAATTATAAAGGAAAACGGCATTCAATCGCCAGAGCAAGCAATACGTGGTTTGAAAACTGTCACATTTCACCTGAGGAATGTATGGTAATCACGTATTGCTTTGCAAATAAATTTTCATTTGAAAGTACTATAAAAGAGAGTAGTATCAAGAGTGATAGTACAATTTCACCTGAAACTGTGGCCGACAGGTTTACATTTGCACGTGAAGTATGTATGATCGCTCTTGATAAGGAGTATGATGATAGCGGGCAAATTGGTGATCCAGGTTGTGTTGTAGAAATAGACGAGCCAAAAATTGGAAAAAGAAAGTACGAACGGGGTAGACTTGTTGATGGTAGTTGGATTGTCGGTATGATACAACGGAATTCGAATAATTATAGGTTAGAAATATGTCCGGAGAATTCACGTAATAGTGATACTCTAAGTCTAACCGAAATAATTAAAAAATATTAAACCCGGCACTGAAATACAAACGGATTGTTGGGCGGGATACAGAGAGTTGAATTCTCACGGATATATTCATAAAAAAGTTAATCATACCGAGCACTTTGTTGACCCAGAATCTGGAGCTCATACTCAAAACATCGAGAGTAGCTGGCGAAGTAGAAAGAATACAGATTTACACGAGGTGGAGTACGCAAAGAACATTTAGACCTCCATTTATGTGAATTTCTGTGGAGGAGAAGACTTGCCAAGGAGGGAAAACATCATTTCAACAACTAATAGAAGACATCAAAGTTGTTTATTGCGGCAAATAAGCGAAAAACGAAAAAGAAAATCGGTCCTTTTCAGGACCACAAAAAAATAACAAAGAGTAAAATTAATAAAAACAAATACATACATATCTTTTTTTTTAATCATTTTCATTATTTGATGTGTTATTGTTTGTTTTTTTTTCATTATTTTAACAAAAAATAACTAGTTATGTATATAAAAAACATGCACTTTGTTGCATACATTTGTCCATAGTTTCTTAGTGGGGTAACATATGAGAGTGTAATGGGTATCGTTTTAAAGAGGACAAAATTATCTTTCATTTGACATCATGACATCATAATTTACCTATGTTATCCTTCAACTTTCGGAGATATATCAATATCAAAAGAAGTTTGAAAATCGTTTTTTTTAAAACATAAAATTTTGACTTTGAGTCCTTATAGCTCAGGAACCACTTATTATTTCGGGACGAAATATATTTCGTTAGAAAGAGGAGAAAGTTCTCTTTAAAATGCAATATCTTTTGTTATCCTGCATTACTCCAAAAAATAAATATTTTGTGAAACACAGTGAATTTTTTGAAAATTTTTAACGGTACTTTTCTCCCAAATATCAAATTTCCGCCAACAAGGACATATGACACATTAAAGAGGACTTTCCAAAGTATCGTCCTGAAAATGTCCTGTTTCGACATCACGAGCTAGCGATTCGGAAGTTCAGCCTAATAATTAACCAATAGAAAAAAATGTAAAGATGGATGATGTGGTTGTGTGTTAAATTAATTATTCATATGCCAATATAGATTTTTCAAATATACATTTAACATGTAATATATGTATGTGAATATATATCTTATAAATAAATTTGTTGCGTCTGTCTGTCTGTCTGTCTGTCTGTCTGTCTGTCTGTCTGTCTGTATGTATGTTCCGGGTAATCTCGAAAACGGCTGAAACAATCTTGATGGAATTTTTTTTATCTTAAATAGTGATTCCTCCCACAAATAATAGGCTACTTTTTTTTCAAATTTAATTATTTAAAACAATAAAAATTTGGATTAAACAGATGAAGGTCTGAAAAAAATCTATATAATGTATGAAAAGCTTTTTCTTCTAAATGAACTGATAATCGTGGTTGATCGTGGCAATCGTGGTAATTGAATTACAAACTCAATAGAAAGGACGTAATCACATAAAGCTTTACAAAGAGCTTCTTCGCTCGGGATCACCTTATTCTGTATATCGTGGTTCGTTTTATAGCTCTATGACAATGAGGACGAAGTCGCAGGCACACTCTAGTATATCATATATTTATATCATTTTTATACTGCTGGTTGACTGCTATGTTCTTATTTATATCTATCATTTCTATATTGCTGAATTGTAATTTGTGAGTACGAGCATACATTGAGAATGGTAATTTTTATACGAGCAAATACGATTTAAATTTATATTTTATATTTTATGCTAATGTGATACGATTATATTAGCATTAGGATAAACATTATAGAGGTATTCACTCTCTCTAGTATTTGGCCTTGTATATTTATACTCGAAGTATTTTTACTACATTTTGCTAATATACTATTCGCCTTGTTATTTTCTTCCATATAAAATCAAGTAAGACAATCATTGTAATAAAACAATAGGGTTAAGGCATGTTTTTTCTGTGTAGTATTTCGTAGTAAATATTTTGACAGTTGAACAGACATAGTAGTCATTTGGTAAATGTTGATAAAATTTAAATTTAAAAATTTTAAAATTTTGATAAACAAGAGTATTTACAAAGTATGTTCACTCCACACTAAATTTGCTTATGTATTAATACACAATAGCTAAAATACTAGCATGAGTGAATACCTCTTATAATTATATATATGTACATATATAGAAATTTTTACTCACAGTTGAGAGATAAAAAAAAAAAAATAATAAAACAAAATTCTAAGTTTTAAAATTTCAAACTTTATTTTACTTAGAATTCTGACTTAAATTCAAAATCAAGTTTTTTTTCAACTTGTTGCTGCTGCTGAGTCTTCTTCAGAACTAAAAACTAAACTTAGATTATTACAAAATTTTAGTAATTCTAATTTTTGTTACAACTAAATGTGTTTGAAGGAAAAATGCATTCTTTGCATTTTTCGTGAGACCGTAAATTTAAAATTGTTCACAAAGAAAAAAAATTTTATTATGTTTTGTGGGAAATATTTCTGAAATGTGAATAATTTTGAATTTATGGAATTTTATGAAACCGGAAGAGGAGATTATATTACTCCTCCATCTTCTAAGACCTTTGCTCCAGCAAAGGGATCTGGAATTGATACATTATTTTGTCAATTATCAATTACTAATTTTGTTACGGTTGCATTTTTCCTTCCTTGTTTACAAATTTTAATTATTAATGTTATAATTATTATAATTACAATTAATGAACTTATTCCTATTGACTTATAGCAAAGACAATAATAAGATATAGACCGGACAAGTAGAACAAAAAACGGTCACGCTTTTCTATCAACTCCGCAGTGATCTCTTAACTCTTACTTAGCTTTCATGAAAAACTTTTATTTGGAATTTCAAAACTCAAATACAAACGATCAAAAATAACGAAAATTTTTTATTTAAGTTGTAATGTTGTTTTTGTATAATCATATATAAATAAAATAATATACCTTACTTACCACAATTCTATCTACATATTCACCATGCGCATATGCATTGCACCAATTGCACACAGCGACACAGCACACAGCTTGTACTCGATGATATCATGCTATGCATATACATATCCAACATTTCATATATCTAACAAGGAAGATTATGTGTATTCACTGTGTATGAATGTATACATAATTTATATATAATATATATGTATATTATATATATGATATATTCATGGTGTGTAAATTTATACTATAAAGGAGTATAGTATATGTATGAATATGTACTTGAAATATTTCGAAATCTGACAACTTTGATATTTTATTGTATATTGTAAGTTTTGATTTTGAAGAAATTTTTGATTTTGTACAATATTTTGTATGTGCCTTGCGTATGCACATACATATGTAGTACATGTATATGATATTATTATTAAATAGAACATGTAAAGTCCATTGAACTTTTAATTTTTTTTAAAATACATTTTATATCCTTGACCCGATTATATAGACATAAAATTAACACTGTAAATTTATAGTGTAAATGAGATCGATCATATTGTAATTTAAATATATGGTCATTTTCTTAAATATCGACTAATTTCGACCAAATTTTTAACACGACTTCCTCCGATTTGTCTAAAATTTTGATGATTAGTAGAATTCGTGAAAAATAAAAAACTAATTTTTTAATTTTGCAATATGTTATGTTTTTCTTGAGTTATGGCGTCTTGAAATTCGAAGAAATCAGCGATCCATGGCTTTTTTAAATAATTTTATTTTTTATTTTTTTTGTTTTACATTATAATTATTGTTTTTATTTTATTATTATTTTTTTCATATTGTTTAAAATATTTAAATTAAAATTCAAAAATTTTTGATATAACATATCAGAAGAATTTTGTTAAAATTTTATTGTAATTTACATGTTTTATTTTATTTTTAAATTAATTTATCAAAAATTGTATGTAATTCTATTTACCTTTTTTTTGGTTAGCTTAAATATATATAATTTTTTTATTATTTTTATGTAGTAAATTCTTTGTAAAAAGAAAAAAAAAATAAAATAAAATAAATTTTCAATTTAAAATTTCAATTATTGAATTAATGCAATGAAAAGTAGCTACATAGTATGGTAGGAGAATAATATTGTTTTTCCTTTTTTTCGTTTTTAAATTTTTATTTAGTTGGGTTTTAAATTATTTTGGGAGTTAAAAAGTTTGATAATTTATTCGTGTTTTTTTTTTTTTTAAGTATTAACTTGTTTTTTTTTTCATAAATTTATTTTTTTAATATTTTTTAAATTTTCTACGTATAGAATATTAAAAAAATTATTTATGAATTTTTTTTTCCACGTGGTTTATTTTCATCATTTTTTACTTTTGTTTTATTTTTTTTTATAGTTTCAGTTTTAGTAGTTTTGTTTCATTTTCATTTAATGTGGCTTTATCATCCTGAAAAAATAGTTTTTAAAATTGTTATCATTTAGTATTGAATTCCAATAGGAATTAATAAAAAAACCTGCTCAAATTTTAAAATAACTAGATCGAACTCCAACTAGATCGAAGAACAATTACGTAAAAAATATGGGCGATGGAAAATATTTACATTTTACAATAAAGGAGTCTATTGTAACAATACTGGAGTCATTCGATGAAAAGAAATTATTGGAAGTTTCACCTTATTTGGAACTGTCTTTTAACGTAGAACGGAACACCAATATCAAAAAGTGGAGGAAACAGTTTTAGGATCATTCTAGGATGTATAAATAATTTGGCACAGAAAGTCTTCCCTATTGGAATATATAAAGGTGTAGGTAAACCAAAAAATGGCAATGAATTTTTAGAAAAATTTGTAAATGAAATGAGTGATTTGATAACAGACGGAGTAGTCTTTAAATCGAAAATTTACAAATTTATTATTCACTCCTTTCTTTGTGATGCTAAAGTTAAAAGTTAAAAAGTTTGATAATTAAAATGTTAATGTAAAATGTAATGAAAAATTTTACTCGTTTACTGCTGTCGATTCAGTCAGATGAACATTTTTCATGAGAAAAAAATTCTTCTTACTGAAAACGCGTTGCATTTTTGTAAGTACTTGTCAAAATATTAGCTGTTTTTTTTTTAATTTAATTAATAATTCAATTAAAGGAAAAATTAATAAAAATTACATTACACAAACACTAGTATTTAAAATGTTACAGCGAAGAATTTAAATCCGAGTGATAGATTTGTATAAGTAGTCAAATATTAGGCTAGAAACTTGTAGCTCATTTCTTTATAAATTAAAATTTTTGTTATTACTTATATTTTATTGAAAATAAATATATTTTATATTAATTAACACATCATTCATAAAATTTTCTTAATGTGTGATTCAATGGAGACACATAAAATGTATCTGTTTTGGAAGGTAAGTAGAAAATTTTGCAAATTATGTCTGTCTCCAAATCTCGAATATCATGTTTAAAAATATTTGTGTTGACTCCAGTCAACATAGGCTGAAAAAAGAATATATAATTAAAAAAAAAAAAAGGGGGGCAGTGTCGAAAAATATGTATATAAATATAATAATAAAAAAAAAGGTTACAAACAATTCAACACAGACAATGCGACAATATAATATTACATACAAAAAAAAGAACAACAAAAAAATGTAAACAAATCAACAAAATCAAACATATAACACAGAAATATATGCAATAATATAGAACCTATAACATGAATATGCACAAGCAGGTAACATAAAAAAAGTCTATAGACATAGCATACAAAACAAAAACAAAACGATTCACATAGCATAAATATATAACATAAAACATTAAACACAAATATTTAATTACATTACATAACCAATGAACACTAACCTAAAATAAAAACATATATATGTTATATAATATCAATGTTATATAAATATTATAAATATACATTATATAAATACTAAATATTATACATACAATATACATATAATATATAACCATGTCAAATTGTCAAAATGTACCAGCCGAATATATTACCAATAAAGTTATTCACAATCGAACGAAAAATGTACCATAAATTGTTATTTGAATCATCAGACACAATTTGAACAAAACGGTTTTATAAAAAAGACGAAAACATGAGAAAAATAGTAGAACATTTCAACAACGGGGAAAATAGAAAATTCCAGAGTTTGCAAATTTTGCTATATAAAGAGTTGAAATTCGCAGAAGAATTCGTCTTTTGCAATTACCTGCCTAAATGTCGTATTGAGACTGAATCAGGGAAAACAAAAGATCGCCTCATCAGCTTGGACGTATTGAGTCCTACTTAAAATCTAGCGTATTGAGCTAGTACAATAGGGTTGTTAGGAATTTTGTAAAAAAACTTATAATTTTTTTACAAAATTTAGGGAAAAATCGGTAGAATTTTTCATCGGCTAAGTACTAAATTAACAGAGTACTTAGAAAATTTTGGGATAAAATCATCGAAAGAAATTTATCGGCTAAGTGTAAAAATTGGAAAACACTTAGAAAATTTTTAACAAAATTTTAAAATTGAGAAATTTTCTAACACTTAGAAAATTTCTGCTGCGGACAACGAATTTTATTGAAGAAAAAATTGCATATCAAATACTTAGAAAAATTTTGCGAAATTGAATTTTTAAAAAAAAAAAAAGACTTAGAAAAATTATAAAATTGCGGGCAATTTGAAAATCAACAAACACTTAGAAAATTTGATCAGAAAAAACTTCGATTCTGCTTGAGAAATATAAATTTGAATCGCCGTCGGGAAAATTACATTTTGTATACTGCCTATACAGAACATCAGTCTATTGATCGCTATTCACATTAGAGGGCAACCATTTTCAACTGAAACTACTTCAACAACCGGAAACTGAATCTTCAATCAACATTTCAACGTATAGATCGATCTATACCGTCGATAGTTAGATTTAAGAAATAAATTAAATTAAATCAAAATTTGAAATTAAAATTAAAAATTAAAATTTGAAAATTTAAAAAAAAATATAATCACTTATTAATTAAAATTTATTTTGATAAATTTTCGTTGCATACCTCTGTAAATTTGAATTTTTTTGAATTTTTTATTTCCGTTGTAAATTTTTATTAAAATTGTTGCATATTTTAAAAATTTGAATTTTTTTGTATATTTTTAAAAATTTTTAATTTTTTTTTATTTCCGTTTTAAAGTACAATATTTTCATTTTATTTTATTATTAAACTAATTAATAGATTTGTTATTAGATTTAAGATTAAATTGTTAGGTTAAGATATTGAATTAAATAAAATTTAAAACGTTTGTGAAAAAATTGTGTTTTTATTTTATATTCTTTTTTGAACTTTGCACCTTTCTACAGTTTAATGTTAAATTAAATTTTACGGATTTAACATTTGGTCCTTCGAGCCGGATAAAATAAGAACACAATTTTTATTAGAAAAATCTGTAACAACAAAATTTAATTTTAAATCAATTATAAAACTTAAAAAATGGATAATATTCAGAGTTTAATCAAATTTCAAAAAAATTTAGAAAAGGAATTAGGCAACATAACTATCAGAATAAAAAAGAATCTAACTGAAGATCAACCGGTTAATGTCTACGAACGCAGAATTCAAAAATTGAATGAATTAACTGATAAATTCAAAGACAATCATTACTTAATATGTCAAGCAGAAGACTGTAATAGTACTACAGAATACCTTGATCAAAACAAGTATGACGAATTTGAAGAAACGTGTTTCAATTTAGTTACCGAGTTACAAGAAAAAATTAATTCTTTAACTAAAGTTAATAATGCGTCGAATGAAGATTCTACACATATTACAACACTTGTATCTCCGAAAAAGGCCAAAATAAAGTTACCTCCTATTTCACTACCAAAATTCGATGGCACATATAAATCATGGCGATCATTTAAAGATCTATATACCAATTTAATACACAATAATAATGAAATATCAGAAGTTGAAAAATTGCATTATCTAAAAACTTGTGTTTCTGGTGAGGCAGCTAGATTAATTAAACCATTCGAAATTATTGGAACTAATTATTATAAAGTATGGCAAACACTGGAAAAAAGATTTAACAACAATAGAGTATTGATCAATGCACAAATAGAAAAATTATGTAAAATAAACACCGTAAAATCCGAGAGTGCTCAATCTATGAAAGATGTTTTAAGTAATACTGAAGAAATCCTTCATGAATTAAAAACTCTAAAGGTTAATACAGAAAACTGGGATCCTATTATTGTGTATCTTACTCTACAAAAATTATCACATGAAACGCGAGAATTGTGGGAAATAAAACAAAGTGAGAAAAACGAGGTAGCTACATTTAAAGAATTAATTGAATTCCTAGAAGCCAGATTTAGAGTTCTGGAAGCAGTGCAAACTAAAACACAACCAAAACAAAATAAAGTATTTCTCACGCAAAACAACAAAATTCAAAATTTGAAATGTTGCAAATGTAACTCAGACCATAGATTATTCAATTGTACACAATTTAAATCGTTGTCCGCACATGAAAAATTAAAATTCGTGAAGTCAAAGGACTTATGTTTGAATTGTTTGGCAGGAGGCCATCAATTTAAAGATTGCAAAAGCAAATTTACATGTAATATATGTAAAAGGAAACACAACACAATATTACATTCCAGCTTCAACATTGTATCAAATTCGAAATCTAAGACAACTGCTCAAACAAATGAAAATAAAAATGGGGATTCAAATCCGCCAATTAACAAAACTGAGGTAGAAAAAGATGTAAAGAACTTCTTTTCTACAAACACTAAGCAGGCATTGCTATCAACGGCATTGGTCAAGATACGTAATGCACAGGGTCACGAGGAAATCTTGAGAGCTTTGATTGATTCAGGGTCTCAAGTAACGTTTATTACTGCAGCAGCAACAAAACGGTTGCAACTTAGAAACATACACACGAATCAGCGCATCAGTGGGCTCAATGAAAGCAGTGCCACGGTGGCTAATTCTGAAACTGAATTCACAATGGAAGCGGTACATGGTACCTATAAACAAAAAGTAAATGCTCTAGTGATAAAGAGTATCACCAATCATTTACCTACATGCAGGATTGAAACTGAAGGTTTCAATCATTTAAAAAATCTAACATTAGCTGACCCTAATTATGAAAGTCCTGGAAAAATAGATCTATTACTAGGAGCAGAAGTCTATGCTAATATAATTCAAGAAGGAATTATAAAATCTACAAAACCAAATCAACCTGTGGCAATAAATACCGCATTAGGCTGGATTGTGTTGGGCAATGTAGGACATGCCAAACAATCCAGTAAAAATTTCCTGATACATGTTCATGAAGCTGATAACTTGGATGAACAATTAAGAAGATTTTGGGAACAAGAGGAAATCTTAAACATTGCTCATCAAAATCCAGAAGATAAAAAATGCGAAGAGATATATAGAAAAACTCCAAAGAGACTTACAGATGGAAGTTACCAAGTTGATTTACCTTGTAAATCGGAAGACGGTCCAAAACTTGAAGAAAGTCATAAAAAAGCAGCAAGTATTAGCAAAATGCTTCAAAAATTCCATATTCCATGGGAAAGGGTTAAATCAATGAAAAAATCATACCGACACAGGGTGGATGATAAGACAGTCATTCGATTCACATATCGGAACACAAATGAAATTGTTGTGAAAATACCGCCAAGAATTCGACAAACGAACAATTATAAACACCATAAATCAAAACCAAACCACAGCAATTGCATGTTAATAACAGTATATTAAACTTGAACCCATTTTTGGATAACCAAATTTATTACGTGTAGGCGGTAGATTAAAAAATTCCGTGTTATCTTATGATGAAAAAACATCCAATCATTTTACCCTCAAATCACATATTTGCTAAGCGATTAATTACGCACATACACGAAAAAACATGTCATGGAGGTGTTCAGCTTGTATTGAATACGCTCAGAAATAAATATTGGTTAATAAGGGCAAAAAGTACTGTGCGACATCAATTACATAAATGTTTGAAATGTTTCAAAGTGAAACCCACTGAAAATGCACAATTAATGCGAGATCTACCTTCAGCAAGAGTAACTCAATCTTTTCCATTCCAGCATGTAGGTATTGACTTTGCTGGACCAATAGATATGAAAGCATCATCTCTTCGCAATGCAAAAATAATTCCTGTATACATATGTTTATTCATTTGCTTATGTACTAAAGCAGTACATTTAGAATTGGTTTCAGACCTCAGTGCTGAAGCATTTATTGCAAGTTTTCATAGATTTACCGATAGAAGAGGTCTATGTTCAGATGTTTATTCTGATTGCGGAACGAATTTCGTCAGAGCCAATAAAATTTTATTTTCTGATGAGGTCAATGAAAAAATAGCTGAAAAATTATCAAATGAAAGAATAAAGTGGCATTTTAATCCACCTTCAGCTCCACATTTTGGTGGTTTATGGGAATCACATATTAAATTAGTCAAAATACATTTAAAGAAAATATTACAAAATACCAAACTTACATATGAATGTTTACATACTGTTTTATGTAAAATAGAAGCCTGCATTAATTCGAGACCGCTAGTCCCGATCAATGTCGACCCTGATAGCAATGCAATTATTACACCAGGACACTTTCTAGTACATCGAAATTTACAAACCATTCCAGAGAGATATGAAATTAAAGACAAATCGCCGACTAAGCAGTGGCAGTTTTTAAAACAATTACAATTAAATTTTTGGCATCAGTGGTCAAAAAATTATTTACAGCAACTACAAACACGAAATAAATGGAAATATGCTCAAGTTAATCTGAAAGTAAACGACTTAGTTATAGTAAAACGAGAAAATTTTTCTCCCTTATTATGGCCGTTAGGACGAGTCATAGAAGTATATCCTGGAAAGGATGGGTTGGTTAGAACAGCACTAGTCAAAATCGGGCAAAAAACTTTTTTACGACCCATCGTAAAATTACACAAATTACCGATCGAAGATAATTAAGACACACACAATAAAAAAGAAGAAAAGGGAAGGAATGTTTTTTTCTCTGTATGATTACATTTATTTCAGTTTCATTACAAAATTTCTTTAACATATATACTCCTCACTGTCTGGCCCGTGGAAGATGTTGACTCCAGTCAACATAGGCTGAAAAAAGAATATATAATTAAAAAAAAAAAAAAGGGGGCAGTGTCGAAAAATATGTATATAAATATAATAATAAAAAAAAAGGTTACAAACAATTCAACACAGACAATGCGACAATATAATATTACATACAAAAAAAAGAACAACAAAAAAATGTAAACAAATCAACAAAATCAAACATATAACACAGAAATATATGCAATAATATAGAACCTATAACATGAATATGCACAAGCAGGTAACATAAAAAAAGTCTATAGACATAGCATACAAAACAAAAACAAAACGATTCACATAGCATAAATATATAACATAAAACATTAAACACAAATATTTAATTACATTACATAACCAATGAACACTAACCTAAAATAAAAACATATATATGTTATATAATATCAATGTTATATAAATATTATAAATATACATTATATAAATACTAAATATTATACATACAATATACATATAATATATAACCATGTCAAATTGTCAAAATGTACCAGCCGAATATATTACCAATAAAGTTATTCACAATCGAACGAAAAATGTACCATAAATTGTTATTTGAATCATCAGACACAATTTGAACAAAACGGTTTTATAAAAAAGACGAAAACATGAGAAAAATAGTAGAACATTTCAACAACGGGGAAAATAGAAAATTCCAGAGTTTGCAAATTTTGCTATATAAAGAGTTGAAATTCGCAGAAGAATTCGTCTTTTGCAATTACCTGCCTAAATGTCGTATTGAGACTGAATCAGGGAAAACAAAAGATCGCCTCATCAGCTTGGACGTATTGAGTCCTACTTAAAATCTAGCGTATTGAGCTAGTACAATAGGGTTGTTAGGAATTTTGTAAAAAAACTTATAATTTTTTTACAAAATTTAGGGAAAAATCGGTAGAATTTTTCATCGGCTAAGTACTAAATTAACAGAGTACTTAGAAAATTTTGGGATAAAATCATCGAAAGAAATTTATCGGCTAAGTGTAAAAATTGGAAAACACTTAGAAAATTTTTAACAAAATTTTAAAATTGAGAAATTTTCTAACACTTAGAAAATTTCTGCTGCGGACAACGAATTTTATTGAAGAAAAAATTGCATATCAAATACTTAGAAAAATTTTGCGAAATTGAATTTTTAAAAAAAAAAAAAAGACTTAGAAAAATTATAAAATTGCGGGCAATTTGAAAATCAACAAACACTTAGAAAATTTGATCAGAAAAAACTTCGATTCTGCTTGAGAAATATAAATTTGAATCGCCGTCGGGAAAATTACATTTTGTATACTGCCTATACAGAACATCAGTCTATTGATCGCTATTCACATTAGAGGGCAACCATTTTCAACTGAAACTACTTCAACAACCGGAAACTGAATCTTCAATCAACATTTCAACGTATAGATCGATCTATACCGTCGATAGTTAGATTTAAGAAATAAATTAAATTAAATCAAAATTTGAAATTAAAATTAAAAATTAAAATTTGAAAATTTAAAAAAAAATATAATCACTTATTAATTAAAATTTATTTTGATAAATTTTCGTTGCATACCTCTGTAAATTTGAATTTTTTTGAATTTTTTATTTCCGTTGTAAATTTTTATTAAAATTGTTGCATATTTTAAAAATTTGAATTTTTTTGTATATTTTTAAAAATTTTTAATTTTTTTTTATTTCCGTTTTAAAGTACAATATTTTCATTTTATTTTATTATTAAACTAATTAATAGATTTGTTATTAGATTTAAGATTAAATTGTTAGGTTAAGATATTGAATTAAATAAAATTTATAACGTTTGTGAAAAAATTGTGTTTTTATTTTATATTCTTTTTTGAACTTTGCACCTTTCTACAGTTTAATGTTAAATTAAATTTTACGGATTTAACAATTTGTGCTAAATTTTCCAAAGACCATATTAAATTCTTGAAGATCGCTAGGTTCATTGTTAATAATTCGTTGATCACAAAAGTTCTGTCCATGAATGAATATTTTATTCCTTGTTTTTTCAAAATATTTTATGCGAACGATTTTTTTACTTCTTAACATAATACAATTATTTCCTAAAGAATTACAATTTATAATAAAATTTGAAAAAATGCACTTTTCGTAGAAATTTGTATTTGTTATATTTTTATCTAAATACGGTGATACTTTTGAATCTTTGGATGTTTTTATTTTACTCCTTTCTTTTGCTCTATTGTAACATTGTTCTAGTGGCCTGTTCGAAGAGTGTAACCATGATTTTATAGTTTTTATGTACGATTCGAATTTATAACATGAATTTTCATCTGCAGGTCCCAAATCACGCACGTCATTTGCTAAATGAATGAGATTATGTACACTGATAGAAAAAATTACTACAATAAATGTATGCATTTTTTTTGCATACATTTAATGTAGTAAAGAAAGTTATTATAAATTAGAATGCTTGTCGTTAGCAATTTTCCTTGCTTTTAATGTACATGTTACTTGTATAATATAGTAAGAACATTATAGCTGAAATACCTAATATTATTTAATAAAGCAGTAATATTACATACAAATAACATAAATTTACATAATTAAAACAATGCTCATTCCTACATTGATTGCAGTAAAATTGTATTATATAGTGGTATTTTTTTTCCCCGTAAAATTTCATTGCACGTACATATATGTACATATACTTATATGTACCCAGGTGAAAACAAATAACAACAACAATTGAAATTTTAGAAAATAATTTTATTAAATTTGTTTTTATTAGAATAATAATTAATATTTCAATTAAATTTAAAATTAATATGGTTTGCACATTGTACATTTACTTGCAAAAAATAAATTTAAAATTAATTTTAGTGTTAATAATGTTTAATTGGAAAAAATTAGTACTTATAATGAGGTTCTACTTCATAATGATAAATTTTTACTTAAATTTAATTATTCAAAAATGTTATTAAGAGACATGATCAAATTCAGTACCCGTGATTTTGAATGTAAAGTTTTCTTCCTTCCGCGGGTCATTCCGGAATAATGGTCGAAGAAGAACTTTTCAATAAAATCCATTGTTAAGGATAATTTTTGAGGGTATTCGATATTATACATGAAGTATAAGGAAACTACTTGACCTAATGCCTCAGAAAAATTATTAGATGTTGAATTAATCATCTGGGAATTAGAAAATACGTAATAAACGTGTGCTGAACCAGTATCTAAAAATAAAAACTAGTAAACAATTTATTTTTTTTCTAATTTTTCAGAATTATTACCTATTGTGCAAATCCACGGAGTATTTGTACTGCATTTAATGTCATCAAAAGTTGTGCCAATCTGCAACGAAAAAAATCATGTTATTAAAATATAACAATTTCAAATTATTATTTTTCAATTTACCGGTAGACGCAAAAATAATAACTCGATGTTCTCTTTAAAATTATTTGCAACTTGTTTCAAACAAGCATCTTCTAAGAAGTAATTTTCATCATTTATTTTGCCTTTTGCAACGAAATATTTGTGAATATTTTGTATTTTCTCATGAAATTTGTTTGTGAAATTTATTATTGAAATATTAGTCAATTTTTCGAAGTGTTTAAATATATATTTTTTGTTAAGTACAAATGGCCATTTTTGTTTTATAATGTCTATACTAGGAGGATTTTGAAAATTATTTAATAATTGACGCTGATAAGCATATGTACTTTCCATATATTCATCAATTTTTCGCTGGTCATCACTTGTGATATTTTTTTTATGATAAATATTAATCAGCCAGTTTTGTTTATCGGTAAATGACTGAGTACTTTCGCTTGAATTCTCAGGTTGCCAATTTTCACATGTATCCTTAAATGTCTTAGCTTTTTTTCGTGACTTGATGTCAATGGTTGGTGTTATTTTTCGTTTTTGTTTTTCAAATGAGTTTTTATAGTTATTATGGTTTATGAATTTAGAAAGTAACACATTTTTACTTTCTGAAATTAAACCATTTGCATTTTTCTGTAAAAAGCTGTCTGGATATTTTTCAACAATATTTTCAACAACATTTCTGAATACTGATATTGAAATACATGTAGAAATGTGTCTAAGATCGTCCGTGACAATATGGATTATATCATCAATTTGGTTTGGACGAAGTTTTTCTTTTCTCTCACAAGTTTCTGCAATTGACTTGGGAAAAGTTGGAACTTTGTAATGCTTGAAATTTCTCGGTGTTGTCACAAATTCATCTACGGTCGTATTATGTTTATTAACAGGCTGTGAATTCAGAGTACAAGTATTTTCAACGGAAGATAAAGCAAAAATTGGTATTTCTGACGAAGATGGAATGGCTGAATGATTTTCATATGTTGGTATCCCATAAGCCATTGTTGCAGCATATTCATAATCTGATGCTTCAGAAGAGGTCGGAAGAAGTTGACCTGCTGGCTGAAGAGGAGATGATGCAGAAAAATTTGGAATAGTTGAAGCCAGTTCAAGAGAAGATAGTCTAGAAGATGCAGACAAGGTTGAAGCCAACTCAACTGAAAAATTTCCAAATTAGTTACATAATTCTTATTAAATTTTATTCGCTAAAGTATAAAAATTTCTTAAAAATATATAAAGAGTACATATCTACTTACTTTGAGATTCAATGCTCTGGTCTGTTTCGATTTCCCAATTCTCATCTTGCTGAAGAATCATTAAAATTTTTTCTTTATTCAATAATTGTAAAACTTCGTCATCGTCTATGTCCATACCATCATCTTCAGAGACAATTCGTTCACCAGTAATACCTTTTTCATTCGCTATGAATAAAATAAATATCAGCACAGAATATTGGTTACTATAACAATAAACTCTTACTTACCTTTCTCAAGAATAGCTTCCACTTTTGCTGTAGAACAAATCATTTTTCTCGTTCTCCGTTGTTTGGAACAAATCTTAAAAATATACTTCTGTTCTTCCATTGGTTACTATTGAAGGAAAAGAAACGAAAAATTTATGTGCGTATCGATAAGTATGAAATGATTTCTTAAATTTAAATTTATTCCATTCACAATATTCATAGTCTGTAAAATCAGTTAAAGATTCATATAAACCGCTCTTGTAATTATACCACATTTTACAAACTTTTCCGTAGAAAGTTGGATCTTGAAAATTTGCTTTCATTAAAATAAATTGAATATTAAGAACTTTTATATTGTACTGTTGATCAATGTCTATAACAACACAGTCGTTTCTTTTATATGTTATTTCTCTTATAATAATTTTTTCTAATAAATATGTGTATAAATCAGTATTAAACATCCCAGGATATACATGTTTAGGATCATCGTACTTCACATCTGCAGAAAATCGTATATTATGTATCATACTCTGGTACAATTGTTCTTTTTAACTTATGGTTTTTGTGATGTTTACAAAATTTTTTGAATTTTTTATGTTGCTTTTCAATGTACTATGTTTTCTTTCAACGTGCATAGTCCAAAGATTAATAAGTGGTCCAAATTGTTCTATAAGAAATGGATAATGCGTTATAAAATGATGTTTTGGTGTTAAAAATTTTTTTGAAAAGCAAAGTTCGCGATAAAAAAAATATTCTTCAATATAGATGGTTAGTTGCTGGATTCGTACAGTAGATACAATATCCGGGACACATATTCTGACAATTTCTAAAAGTTTCAAAAACATTTTCCATACGTTATTTTCATCGTCAATATTCTTGTGTAACATCACAAGAGGAAATAAGATAATGAACATCCAAATTTCATGACCTTTCCCAATAATCTTTTTACTATGTGGTTTTATAATCGGGAAACAAACATTTATTTTTAGTTTTTTTGCCAGAATTTTTAAAGTAGCATTGAGAAAACTTAACGTAATTATATTTTCGTTAATGTAATAATCAATTATTAACTTCAGATCTATTTTAGCAAAACCTTCAAATATATCATGCATGACGCAAGGCGGAAGTCCAGGATTACAATAATGGTAGAAATGTAATTCATTTAAGCATGATTCATCTTTTATTCCTCGGTAGTTGGTAGATTCATTTGCTTTTAAAATATTTACATCATTCCGATGAGTTTCTGGTGAACGCATCTCACTAATTTGTTCATAAAATTTGGCACTTTTTAAATTCTTTTTCTCAAAGTAGCAAAATCTACAAAAATATTCTGTCGTGCTGAAATTTTCGCAGAGTCCTCCTATTTGGTGGCTTCCTAAATTGTCCGCTATTACAAATAAAACAGAACCTTTTACGTTAACACTTTTAATTATAATTCCATTTTCTTCTAAATATTTGATGTCTCGTATTAACGGCTTCATTATTTCATGCAAACCAAACTGCTTCACAAATTTTTCTTCACAAAGTATACTTAGAAATATATTGTCAGTTTTTTTTCTATAACGAGCTTTCATATTCCCGATTATGAAGTAAACAGCTAGTATTTTGTGTTTATTTCTTGCTGAATTTAACGGATCACAAACTTCAAAAGAATCGATTGCGAGGAATAAGTCAATCCTTCTTTCAGTTGAATAAAATGAGTTTTTTTTATACATTTCTCCATCCCAATAATCTTTCATTATTGTGTCCACGGAATTCACGACTTCACGACTTGATTCAAAATTAATAGAGTCCTCGTAAATGGTTTCTAACATTTTTAAGATTGGCACGTAATGAAAAGTACATTCAATATGACAATTATTTTTGCCTAACATTATTTCTGCAGGTTCTACATATGAAGTTAATTGTTGTTTTAAATACATGTTTCTTTTGTACACACTAGTCTGGCCATAAAAATTTGTATCATTTAGTAAAGCACTCTGCAATTGTTGACGTAAATTTAATGATAAATTATACTGACCACAAATCTCTTCCAGTTTCTTATACTGAGTGTTTAGTATGTACTTCACATTATGATGAAATTGATCAAGTATGTAGGATATAACAGTTTCTGGCACATGGAATTTACATTTCAATGTCATGATAAACCATGATAAATCGAAATTATCCTGTTGTTCTGTGATATTTGACTCATTTATATCTCCAGATTCATTAAAAGTTTCAGCTAGAGATGAATCATTGAATAGTGAAACTGTATTCACCTTTTTTGATATTTCATCTTGATCTTTATTGAACTTATGTTTGCGATTTACATGACTTAAAAAAGAATTAACATTTTTAAAAGAATAAGTACACCGTGCATTCAGTGGACAAATTATAGATTCTCCACCCATTATATGTTTTTTTGAATGATTTAACATCTGCTTTCTATCATAATTGTGATTGCAGTGTTCTAATTTACATTTATAAATCACAGAACATAAGTTCGTATTAGCACTTGCATGATTTCTTTGAAAATGAGAATATAGGCTACAAAAACTTTTATATTGAATTTTACAATTTTCATTGGGACATGAAAATATTTTTTTATCTTTACGATGTTGAAATTGGTGGCAAATATATGCTTTTAAATTTTTCGAAGTATAGCTGCAACTTTCACAATTAAAATCCATTCCTAGTCAGTCATAATAATTAATTATAGTCTGTAATATAATTAAATGTAGTATATATTTGTATTACTTACCAAAATATTCCCAAATTTGATCTAATATATTTATAACCACAATATTAGTTTTATTTATTAAAAATCTTTAATTATTGTTTTACTCAACGAACACTGACGCTACACTTAACTGGAATGAACATGTTTCTACGATTTTAGAACATTTTCTTTGTTATTCAATTACAGACAGTATACAGTAATATTCAATGCAAAAAAAGTAACGCTACTTTACATTTCTGTATGTTACTACATAGTATTACAATGATTACTATCAAAAAAAGTAATATTGAGTTTAAAAAACAAGTGTTACATAAAAAACATGTACTCTATATATTTTATAGTGAATATTACTAATAGCAATTAGTAAAATTCTATACATTTTATGTAAATTGCTACAGTTATTGTGTACATTACTTTATAAAGTCTGAAATTTTTCTTACACTAATTGTAGTAAATTTCAAATAATTTTTTTCAGTGTACATTATATGTCATATTTTTTAACCCATACAATTTGGGAAAATGTTTTACAAAATAATTAAGTAAATCATCTGCATAAGAGTTATACAACCTGTAATAAACTGGAGATGTTAAAATTCTCACAGCCAAACTGTAACACAAAAAGTGTTTGTAGATTGAAGGTTTCAATATTCGTTTTAAAATAACAGGACCAGTGTATAACAAAAATACTCTGAATTCAGATGCTTTCATGTAGGCAGCAAAATCTAAAGTTCTTACTTTACTTTGAAATTCAGAACAGGAATATTTGTTCAATAATTTAAAATGTTCGTTTAATTTTTGAATTTCTATAAATGATAATTTCTGAGCACTTGGCTTTCCCAACCAAATTTGAATAAGTTTTTTTGTTACACCTTCATCTATTAAATGCATTTTATCTAGTGGGAAAGGTTTTATCATATCAACAGGAAGTTGCTCAAGTATAGATCTATTTTCTTTATGGTGAACATTATCTGTATGACCATTGTGATCAATTCTATTTCGGAAAGTCACATCTGTACGTAGAGGATAATTTAGTTGTGAATAAATAACTTTCCGCTTATTACTTCCAACTATTAAACTTTCTCCTTTTATAAAACACTTCTGACAGCAGTATCCTCCATGGCTTTTTACTTGTTTTATGAATGCCATAGCTGGAGCATCACAAAGAAAGGAGTGAATAATAAATTTGTAAATTTTCGATTTAAAGACTACTCCGTCTGTTATCAAATCACTCATTTCATTTACAAATTTTTCTAAAAATTCATTGCCATTTTTTGGTTTACCTACACCTTTATATATTCCAATAGGGAAGACTTTCTGTGCCAAATTATTTATACATCCTAGAATGATCCTAAAACTGTTTCCTCCACTTTTTGATATTGGTGTTCCATTCTACGTTAAAAGACAGTTCCAAATAAGGTGAAACTTCCAATAATTTCTTTTCATCGAATGACTCCAGTATTGTTACAATAGACTCCTTTATTGTAAAATGTAAATATTTTCCATCGCCCATATTTTTTACGTAATTGTTCTTCGATCTAGTTGGAGTTCGATCTAGTTATTTTAAAATTTGAGCAGGTTTTTTTTATTAATTCCTATTGGAATTCAATACTAAATGATAACAATTTTAAAAACTATTTTTTCAGGATGATAAAGCCACATTAAATGAAAATGAAACAAAACTACTAAAACTGAAACTATAAAAAAAAATAAAACAAAAGTAAAAAATGATGAAAATAAACCACGTGGAAAAAAAAATTCATAAATAATTTTTTTAATATTCTATACGTAGAAAATTTAAAAAAAAATTAAAAAAATAAATTTATGAAAAAAAAAACAAGTTAATACTTAAAAAAAAAAAACACGAATAAATTATCAAACTTTTTAACTCCTAAAATAATTTTTTTTTTTTTTTTTTTTTTTTTTTTTTTTTTAAATATACATATATACATACAATGTATATAGTATATATTAAGTGCACGCGGATACTCAGTCCATTATGGCACCGCCGATCAGTAATTTTATGTCAGATATATCATCCAGTTTATCATCAGTAATCAGTTACTGGTGTACATTGCTGATAGGAAAAATTAATGATCGACTCGGGCAAGAGTAGTGCGCTGGCTGGGGTTCGAACCGTGATCTTCAAGATCACAAGACCGACACGCAATCATCGAGCTATTCAAGCCCCTCCTAAAATAATTTAAAACCCAACTAAATAAAAATTTAAAAACGAAAAAAAGGAAAAACAATATTATTCTCCTACCATACTATGTAGCTACTTTTCATTGCATTAATTCAATAATTGAAATTTTAAATTGAAAATTTATTTTATTTTTTTTTTTCTTTTTACAAAGAATTTACTACATAAAAATAATAAAAAAATTATATATATTTAAGCTAACCAAAAAAAAAAGTAAATAGAATTACATACAATTTTTGATAAATTAATTTAAAAATAAAATAAAACATGTAAATTACAATAAAATTTTAACAGAATTCTTCTGATATGTTATATCAAAAATTTTTGAATTTTAATTTAAATATTTTAAACAATATGAAAAAAATAATAATAAAATAAAAACAATAATTATAATGTAAAACAAAAAAAATAAAAAATAAAATTATTTAAAAAAGCCATGGATCGCTGATTTCTTCGAATTTCAAGACGCCATAACTCAAGAAAAACGTAACATATTGCAAAATTAAAAAATTAGTTTTTTATTTTTCACGAATTCTACTAATCATCAAAATTTTAGACAAATCGAAGGAAGTCGTGTTAAAAATTTGGTCGAAATTAGTCGATATTTAAGAAAATGACCATATATTTAAATAACAATATGATCGATCTCATTTACACTATAAATTTACAGTGTTAATTTTATGTCTATATAATCGCGTCAAGGATATAAAATGTATTTTAAAAAAAATTAAAAGTTCAATGAACTTATACATGTTCTATTTAATGATAATATCATATACATGTACTACATATGTATGTGCATACGCAAGGCACATACAAAATATTGTACAAAATCAAAAATTTCTTCAAAATCAAAACTTACAATATACAATAAAATATCAAAGTTGTCAGATTTCGAAATATTTCAAGTACATATTCATACATATACTATACTCCTTTATAGTATAAATTTACACACCATGAATATATCATATATATAATATACATATATATTATATATAAATTATGTATACATTCATACACAGTGAATACACATAATCTTCCTTGTTAGATATATGAAATGTTGGATATGTATATGCATAGCATGATATCATCGAGTACAAGCTGTGTGCTGTGTCGCTGTGTGCAATTGGTGCAATGCATATGCGCATGGTGAATATGTAGATAGAATTGTGGTAAGTAAGGTATATTATTTTATTTATATATGACAAAGATAATATAGTTCTTCGTCTCAATAGATGTTCTTTTTAGTGTAAGTGGTAATTTTTCCAAAAACGACACACTCACATATATGATAAAGATCGAAAAAGCTTCATCAAAATCAAAAAAGTTTTTCAAAATTTTTCGAATTGCTTTTAGTTATGTACCCTGTACACAATTATAATGATTTCAATAAATGTGTCTGACAGTCTGTGATATAAAGGAATTGTTTTTGTAAATCGAGTTATCAAAACTAATTGTGTAGACGGACCATAGTGTTTCGAATTTGTTCTCATTTATTATAAATATTTGCTCTCACAAATGAAATTAACACCTGTCAATGTTTAGCAGCACTAAACAATACACAATGCTATTTAAAATGTACATTTAATTCATATGATATTCCACACATATAAGTATTATTTATATGAAAATGTATATTTTGAGTATTGAAAATAGAATAAATGAATATCATTGGCTGGAACATATAAATATAAATTTGAACATTTTTGAGAGATTTTGATCATACATATTTATTTTCCATGTATGGTTTATGCTCGTGCATAAGGATATGTAAGAAGGATCCATATTGAATTGAAGACGATCTCGTACACATGCATACATAAAGCATATAACATGAATAAACAAGTTTGATATAACCAAAGCCCGATATATAAAATATATTATATCATGGTATATTATATTGCTCTTTGGTATAACATTGAATGCGATGTAAAAACTAAATTCTAATACATACATAATAGACATGACATAGTAGACATTAATAACAACATGCTGCTTGCTTATGCAGAATAGATAATAGTAAATACTATATGCAATGAATGTGCTGTTTATGCGATATAGATGATTGTTTGTATACATCGTATATATGGTATTTTGTGCACATACATACAAGTGTAATTATAAAAATAGATTGTTCAATGATGTATATCGGGATCTATAATGTATATAGTATCAATGACCTTTCTTAACATATTTCTTTATGAAAATATTTGTGTGTAATCTTAAATATGAACCTTTTTATTATTCATAGATATATGAATACATATTTGGTAATTACATAATTATACACTTTCGCTATCAGCTGGTTTTTTACTCATAAAAAATTGAAAAGTCAACCTTTTTGCTTTTTTTTCAACTTTGGTTTGATTTCGGATTTATGAATAGAATATAATAGTGGCTGTTTGATGCGGGGAGTGGTGTGGGTGGTGGTGGGTGGTGATTACTCATGAGTAATTTTTCATTAGTAAGATTGAAAAATTTTATAGAATGAAAAATAAAATATAAATGAAAAAAAGAGAATTTTGGCAGGTGGGTGCGGGGATGCTAAAAGAGTATGAAAAGTGCTGTATAATTAGCGTCATTCGTTAACACTGATCAACATTTTTGAACTGAATTAAACTGATTTTTTCATATGCTCTTTTAACTATCTACCCACACTCTCCTACGCATCAAACTGTAACTATTATACTTTTTTCATAAATCCGAAGTTACATAAATGTAACATTTTGAGACTAGAATCATGAAGAGTCATATATTTTTCGATTTTGAATGTTTAAAAAAACTAGCTGACCGCGAAAGTTTATAATTACCGAATATTTATCAATTACACTGCACTACTCTGATGGTTTTCCTCTGAAAAGAATTAAATAACAATTTTGAGAGGTAACAGGCCTCAAGCAAATATCCTTTTAAGATACCACAATATCTATATTTGAAGAATATATCATTCATTTACTATGTTACCACTATTATTCAGGTTGCGTAAATGCAAAATCCACTTTGATCGTGATCAAAATTTTTCTTCTGCTTTGCTATGACTTTCTTTGATATTTTTATACATAATCTGCATATTAATATTATACTTTATTTAATCATATATAGTAATACATATATTTGATTTTAAAATTTTCAAATTTGAAAACTGTCTTCCAACTATAGTTAAATTAAAACTGGGTGTACAGTATTGTTCACAACTACTTTTACACGGCATTTAATTTCTAATCGATTAATAATAGGAAATGCATCCTCGAAACATTATAAATCCATAAATTTGTTTAGTATATACATACATAATTATAATAATAAATAATTAAATATAATATCAACTATTAAAATATTAAAATATTGTATAATTTCAACTGTATTAAAAAACGATTGATAATTCATCGCTTTTTTGTCCGAATTCATTAGGTTCATTTAAGTTCAAAACAAAGTTACATATATTTTATAGAAAAAAACAGAATTAAAAGTACATGCAATTTTAAAACTTTTGTTCAAAAAAATTGCTGTATAAAAATATTTATGACTAATAGTGCTAATACTAAATGTCAGACGCTATTCAAATTTCTGATAATATATTCTAAAGTATAGGCAGGTCAGATTAACATCCTATTTTTTGCCAACTCCATGACCGCACCATGCGGAACTGACCAGTTCTTGTACTTTTTAAATGAATGGTTTAAAATTTAAAATTTGGTTTAAGAATGATATTAAATAATTGAGCTATCAATTTAATAGAAATGTTAAAATACAAAGGTAAATTTTGAATTCAAAAATCAAATAAGCAATTATAATTTACTATACGTAAACCTATTCCACGTTATTTTCAAACATAATTTTTTGAATCACTACTGAAGATATTTTGATAATACGGATCTCCAAAATATTTCTAGGACTAGAATTATAGGCCCATTCTACTTAATAATTTATTTTCAAACAAACATACATGAAAAAAATTTGAATGCATTCAATCATAAAAATCCATAAATTTACAAATAATTTATTTTCGACTTCATGACATGTTGTTTATTATATATATGTATACCTATACTATATACGAGTATACAATATTTTTCAAACTACAAATAATTATCAATTTTCATTGAATCTAATTAAATGTTCATCAGCGCTAGTATATAGAATTTTTTGAGTATATACTTTATACCACACACAAAAAACATCAACGAAATAAAATTTAAAAATTTTGAAATAAATATTTTTAAGCTTTCTGTTTTTAAAAAATATTGTAAATAATTTAAAATTCATTATCCTCAAGATTTAGAAAAATATACATATTTGTAAATTATGTTCCATATTAATTTGAAAATATCAATTTTTATCTAGTTAGAAAAAAAATTGACTCAGTCTATAAAAAAATTTGGTAATTCACAAAACACCTGCTTTTTAAATTTCTATATTATGATCATATCAGAATAATACTTTATTTTTTCAGAAGTCCTAAGGCCCAAACATTAAAAAAGACATTCTTTAAAAATTTCAAGAAGAAATTCAATTCACGGGATATGATAATAATATAATAGTATCTTGCATTCATAAGTCAATGAACTCAAAAACATAACAAAATAAAACCATAATATATCCATATGTATACATATATATTATTGATAATCAAAGATACTATATACTATCGCAGATAAGTGTATCTGATCTGTGATACTATGTAAAAACATATTTATACAGCAATTACAATGTATGCATACGTAAAAACCTCTGTTGCCAAATATTCTACAATGCTACATCAGAAAATAATGTTAACCTATACAAGTAATACATTTAATCAAAGACCATATAAATGTATAGAGTACAGTACAAATGCTACAGTAATTATAATGTATGCATACGTAAAAACATCTGTTGCCAAATATTCTACAATCCTACATCAGAAAATAATGTAAACCTATACAAGTAATACATATAATCAAAGACCATATAAATGTATAGAGTACAGTACAAATGCTACAATAATTATAATGTATATATACGTAAAAACCTCTGTTGCTAAATATTCTACAATCCTACATCAGAAAATAATGTAAACCTATACAGGTAATACTTATAACCAAAGACCATATAAATGTATATATTTATATGGTCTTTGATATAAATACAATTCTATATATGTATTTCAATTAGAAGTAGTAGTAGTAGTAATTTATGTCAGATCGTATAGCACGCGACAAGGCATATTAACATAACAACACATACATACATATATAAAAATACATGAAATATGAAATACCTCCTTTCTCAAGTCATTCATATATTAAATACGACGATCAACTCAATACAATAAAAAAAAAATTTGAAACAGCCCTATTGTCAATTGTTGTATTCTAAAGCATTTGCGTACAAAATATCCATTTATTTTTACTTCATCAAGTATAATATCATATCAAGGGTGCGTTCATAAACGTTACTATACTATAGTTAACTATAGTTATCATTTGTCGTTCAAAATGGTGGTGACATAGTAAAACATAACTATCAACATGAATTTTTAGCGTAGCTCGAGAGCATGGTTAACGATAGTAACGATAGTAAGCCCTTAAGTGGTAATGACATTGACAATAAAAAATCGTTTGTCATTTCATTTTTTGTTGTGAATTGTGAAAATTTCAATTTAATTTATTTGAAATTAATTAATTTTGTTTTAAACTTCATTTTTAAAAAATAATTAATTTTTGACAAACAAAAAATATAATAATTATAATATGTAAAAATTTTTTAAACTTGACTTGACAGCTGAATGATAATTTATTGCTACTACTATGGTAAAAATCGCGTTCAAAAACCACTTGAAGTTAACATAACTATGGCTGTAGTATAACATAACTTTGCTTAAACTATACTACACCATGACTTGCTATGGTTAAAGTAATGTTCATGAACGCACCCCAAATAAGTGATGGTACCACTCAAAACCATATAAAATTTAGTAAACCAGTCATGCAACTCACAAACTAATTCTTCTATATAAATATTCTTATTTTTCTCTCATATTTACATCCCTCCCGAATTATAAACTTTCGCTCTTTTTCGATATTGTTTCGAAAAACTTTTTCGATCTTTATTTTTGGCAAACATACAAACATTTAAATAAAAAAAATGAAATGGTTCATCTAGTAGGACTGTATTATCTTTGACGAGCATAAACCATACATGGAAAATAAATATGTATGATCAAAATCTCTCAAAAATGTTCAAATTTATATTTATATGTTCCAGCCAATGATATTCATTTATTCTATTTTCAATACTCAAAATATACATTTTCATATAAATAATACTTATATGTGTGGAATATCATATGAATTAAATGTACATTTTAAATAGCATTGTGTATTGTTTAGTGCTGCTAAACATTGACAGGTGTTAATTTCATTTGTGAGAGCAAATATTTATAATAAATGAGAACAAATTCGAAACACTATGGTCCGTCTACACAATTAGTTTTGATAACTCGATTTACAAAAACAATTCCTTTATATCACAGACTGTCAGACACATTTATTGAAATCATTATAATTGTGTACAGGGTACATAACTAAAAGCAATTCGAAAAATTTTGAAAAACTTTTTTGATTTTGATGAAGCTTTTTCGATCTTTGTCATATATGTGAGTGTGTCGTTTTTGGAAAAATTACCACTTACACTAAAAAGAACATCTATTGAGACGAAGAACTATATTATCTTTGGTAGGAGTTAAGAGATCACTGCGGAGTTGATAGAAAAGCGTGACCGTTTTTTGTTCTACTTGTCCGGTCTATATCTTATTATTGTCTTTGCTTATAGCTAGTTACATTGTTTTTTATTTCAATACGTTTTATTGTTTCCCTATTTTGTATGTTATCTACATGTAGTTTATAACAAAGTTTATTTTGTGATCAAAAATTTTTGTAAAATTCACATGACTAATTGGAATTATGTTACCATCTCTGAAACTTTCGATCCTGTTTTCAAATGTTACATTCCCTATTTCAACTTTACAATTATTAAATTTTATTATGTTATTATTCTTTACGTTCAATTTGTAATTAATGCAATCCTGTATAATGGATGTCGTATGTAAATTTTTAGCCAGTATTAGTCCGTCGTCTACTTCCGTTATTGAAGTTGCATTATTTATCCTTAATTTACAAGCATTGGTTTTTTTCAAAGCATTTTTGATGCATGTATTTCTGTGTAATTTCAATTCCTTTTTTGCAGTTAAGCTTTTGTCATACATGTATACGCTATTATCATTTACGACTATCTGAGTAATGTCATCGTCTAATTCTTCGAATTTAGTGTTAGGGATCGGGATAACCAATGCATTCTAAAACTTTTCTTTTGTAAATTTCGTTATACTGATTACGAATACCAATAACGAATTGCATTTTTTACAAATGGTAAAATAGATGCTGATATGTTATGGTTCTGAATTTCTTCGTTAGTTAAGACATCGTGTGGCAAAATATTTAACCTACTCACCAAGATTGTGTCAGAAATTTTTTCTAACTGTCTATTAATAGATTTTATATCGGCATAAATTTGTAATGTAAATCTAGTCATGTCTACCAACATCGCAATTCTTTTTGCTGGATTTGTGATATTCTTAAGAAATTCTTGTAATGTCTTTTGTTGTTCATTTACATGCCTAACTGTTTTATTCAAATGTTTTATCAAGTCGTTGTTTATGATCACCTGTTTGTTTAACTGATATATAATTTGCATGGAATTTTTGTCTAAGTTGTCTAGATGTTTAGAAATTTCAACTGCGTCGTCATTGTCCATCGTTCCAAAGAGAAATTTTATGGAGCTTCCAACGAAATTAATTAGCCTTCTTTTTCGTCTTTGTCTGTGTATGTTGTATGCGTTTGGTAAAATTATTTTGAGGTTATGTTTTGCAACCAAGAGTTCCCTAGTAAGTAGTTTGTATTCGTCGGAGTATTTTGTTAAATTGAGAAGTCCTAAGTTTTTGTCTATTGTGCTTATAGTCTCGTCATATTGGTCCAAATCAATGATGTGCAAGAATTTTACATAGTGATCTACTATTAATTTCTGACCTATTCTATAAAGAACGTATCCATTTTCACTGTGGACTGGAATAATTTCTATTGACTGGCTTAAAATAGCCGGAAAAATGAGTAAAATTGGGAAAACTTGAAACATCTGAAAAAAAAGAAAGTACAAAAAAAAATGTAAGAGCAAAAGAAAGTTTTATTTTATAGCAGGATAACAAAAGATATTGCATTTTAAAGAGAACTTTCTCCTCTTTCTAACGAAATATATTTCGTCCCGAAATAATAAATGGTTCCTGAGCTATAAGGACTCAAAGTCAAAATTTTATGTTTAAAAAAAAACGATTTTCAAACTTCTTTTGATATTGATATATCTCCGAAAGTTGAAGAATAACATAGGTAAATTATGATGTCATGATGTCAAATGAAAGATAATTTTGTCCTCTTTAAAATGATACCCCTTACACTCTCATATGTTACCCCACTAAGAAACTATGGACAAATGTATGCAACAAAGTGCATGTTTTTTATATACATAACTAGTTATTTTTTGTTAAAATAATGAAAAAAAACAAACAATAACACATTAAATAATGAAAATGATTAAAAAAACAGATATGTATGTATTTATTTTTATTAATTTTACTCTTTGTTATTTTTTTGTGGTCTTGAAAAGGACCGATTTTATTTTTCGATTATTTTCCGATGTTATTTTTGGTTTTATTTCACAAATTAATATATGTAATCACTAATCACTTAGGTTTGTGGTACTCTGTTACCAAATCTTCTTAAATCACCATTACAATATATTACTAATTTTTTATATATATTGTAACTGTAATATTTATATGCATTTTCTGGTTTTTTTATATAGGTGTATAAATCAAAAATTTTTCTTTTATCTGTTGATTTGAATGGATTCCACTTTATTAGCTCTAAAAGCTGATACGGACTTATACCATTAACAAGTCCAAAGGTCGCAACCGTGATCAGCGCACTACTCTTGCCCAAGTCGATCAAAAATTTTTCCCATCAGCAATGTACACCAGTAAACTGATTACTGATGATAAACTGGATAATATGTATATCTGACATAAAATTACTGATCGGCGGTGCCATGGACTGAGTATCCGCGTGCACTTAATATATACTATATACATTTATGTATATATGTATATTTAAAAAAAAAAAAAAAAAAAAAGAAAAAAAAAGTAACCGAGTTCTATAATTGCCATCACCAAAAAATGCATTTATAATAAAATTTGGTACATTTGATAAATCAACTACTATATCACTTCTATTGAGTAATCGCTTTCTTGCGTTGATGCGGTATTGTTCTATTATTGAATTGTTTGTTATCATTGTCTTTATTTCGTTTTTATGAAGAGATGTAATGAACTGATGTAAACAATGAAAATGAAATTACAATCAACTTGATGTTTTATGTAAATATGTTAATTTTATTCTCTTCTGTTAGCTGTTGGAAACAAGATCTGTATAATTTTAATTGTGAATAAAAGTGTTTTATGAAAGTTTTAAAAATATGAATTCAAGGTGAGTAAAATGTTTTCATTATTTATTTTTTTATATTTATTTAAAATTATAATTGTATGAAATTATAAAAATTAAGAATTTTATTAGTTTTGAAAATTATTAATAGTCCGTAAAGAATAATTACAATATCAATATTTTTTTATAAATATTAAAAATGTTTAAAAAAAGTGAATTTTAACTTTTAAAAAAATTCAGAAAAAGGTGTTTCCAATTTACCTTTTACTAAAAATTTACTTTTACTATAAATTTAAAAAGAAATGCAATAATAATGAATTTAAATTTACCTTTTACTAAAAATTAAAAAAGAAATGCACTAACAGTGGAATTAAATTTAGTTTTTGCTAAATGTAATGAAAAAATTTTGTTAGGAAATAAATGTAAAAGCTAAATTATTTTTTTTTTTATTATTACTGTACAAAGTGGAATTTGTATAAACTTTGCCAGGAGTTGAAGGATGCTGAGTCAACAGAGGCGTGGTTATCTAAAGTCGGTTTATTGCCTTCAGAAAAAATATGCAAAAAGCATAGAAAAAAAATGAATATACAATCTGGACACAATTTCGGTTTATTTGTGTGTAATTATAAAGGAAAACGGCATTCAATCGCCAGAGCAAGCAATACGTGGTTTGAAAACTGTCACATTTCACCTGAGGAATGTATGGTAATCACGTATTGCTTTGCAAATAAATTTTCATTTGAAAGTACTATAAAAGAGAGTAGTATCAAGAGTGATAGTACAATTTCACCTGAAACTGTGGCCGACAGGTTTACATTTGCACGTGAAGTATGTATGATCGCTCTTGATAAGGAGTATGATGATAGGCAAATTGGTGATCCAGGTTGTATTGTAGAAATAGACGAGCCAAAAATTGGAAAAAGAAAGTACGAACGGGGTAGACTTGTTGATGGTAGTTGGATTGTCGGTATGATACAACGGAATTCGAATAATTATAGGTTAGAAATATGTCCGGAGAATTCACGTAATAGTGATACTCTAAGTCTAAGCGAAATAATTAAAAAATATTAAACCCGGCACTGAAATACAAACGGATTGTTGGGCGGGATACAGAGAGTTGAATTCTCACGGATATATTCATAAAAAAGTTAATCATACCGAGCACTTTGTTGACCCAGAATCTGGAGCTCATACTCAAAACATCGAGAGTAGCTGGCGAAGTAGAAAGAATACAGATTTACACGAGGTGGAGTACGCAAAGAACATTTAGACCTCCATTTATGTGAATTTCTGTGGAGGAGAAGACTTGCCAAGGAGGGAAAACATCCTTTCCAACAACTAATAGAAGACATCAAAGTTGTTTATTGCGGCAAATAAGCGAAAAACGAAAAAGAAAATCGGTCCTTTTCAGGACCACAAAAAAATAACAAAGAGTAAAATTAATAAAAACAAATACATACATATCTTTTTTTTAATCATTTTCATTATTTGATGTGTTATTGTTTGTTTTTTTTTCATTATTTTAACAAAAAATAACTAGTTATGTATATAAAAAACATGCACTTTGTTGCATACATTTGTCCATAGTTTCTTAGTGGGGTAACATATGAGAGTGTAAGGGGTATCGTTTTAAAGAGGACAAAATTATCTTTCATTTGACATCATGACATCATAATTTACCTATGTTATTCTTCAACTTTCGGAGATATATCAATATCAAAAAAAGTTTGAAAATCGTTTTTTTTAAAACATAAAATTTTGAATTTGAGTCCTTATAGCTCAGGAACCATTTATTATTTCGGGACGAAATATATTTCGTTAGAAAGAGGAGAAAGTTCTCTTTAAAATGCAATATCTTTTGTTATCCTGCATTACTCCAAAAAATAAATATTTTGTGAAACACAGTGAATTTTTTGAAAATTTTTAACGGTACTTTTCTCCCAAATATCAAATTTCCGCCAACAAGGACATATGACACATTAAAGAGGACTTTCCAAAGTATCGTCCTGAAAATGTCCTGTTTCGACATCACGAGCTAGCGATTCGGAAGTTCAGCCTAATAATTAACCAATAGAAAAAAATGTAAAGATGGATGATGTGGTTGTGTGTTAAATTAATTATTCATATGCCAGTATAGATTTTTCAAATATACATTTAGCATGTAATATATGTATGTACATATATATACATATTTCATATATTTATACAAAGATAATATAGTTCTTCGTCTCAATAGATGTTCTTTTTAGTGTAAGTGGTAATTTTTCCAAAAACGACACACTTACATATATGATAAAGATCGAAAAAGCTTCATCAAAATCAAAAAAGTTTTTCAAAATTTTTCGAATTGCTTTTAGTTATGTACCCTGTACACAATTATAATCATTTCAATAAAAGTATCTGACACTGTGTAATATAATGGAATTGTTTTTGTAAATCGAGTTATCAAAACTAATTGTGTAGACGGACCATAGTGTTTCGAATTTGTTCTCATTTATTTTAAATATTTGCTCTCACTAAATGAAATGAACACCTGTCAATGTTTTGCCGTTTTGCAGCACTAAACAATACACAATGCTATTTAAAATGTTCATTTAATTCATATGATATTCCACACATATAAGTGTTATTTATATGTAAATGTATATTTTGAGTATTGAAAATAGAATAAATGAATATCATTGGCTGGAACATATAAATATAAATTTGAACATTTTTGAGAGATTTTGATCATACATATTTATTTTCCATGTATGGTTTATGCTCGTGCATAAGGATATGTAAGAAGGATCCATATTGAATTGAAGACGATCTCGTACACATACATACATAAAGCATATAACATGAATAAACAAGTTTGATATAACCAAAGACCGATATATACAATATATTATATCATGGTATATTATATTGGTCTTTGGTATAACATTGAATGCGATGTAAAAACTAATTCTAATACATACATAATAGACATGACATAGTAGTAGTAGACATCAATAACAACATGCTGCTTGCTTATGCAGAATAGATAATAGTAAATACTATATGCAATGAATGTGCTGTTTATGCGATATACATGATTGTATGTATACATCGTACATATGGTATTTTGTACACATACATACAAGTGTAATTATAAAAATAGATTGTTCAATGATGTATATCGGGATCTATAATGTATATAGTATCAATGACCTTTCTTAACATATTTCTTTATGAAAATATTTGTGTGTAATCTTAAATATGAACCTTTTTATTATTCATAGATATATGAATACATATTTGGTAATTACATAATTATACACTTTCGCTATCAGCTGGTTTTTTACTCATAAAAAATTGAAAAGTCAACCTTTTTGCTTTTTTTTCAACTTTGGTTTGATTTCGGATTTATGAATAGAATATAATAGTGGCTGTTTGATGCGGGGAGTGGTGTGGGTGGTGGTGGGTGGTGATTACTCATGAGTAATTTTTCATTAGTAAGATTGAAAAATTTTATAGAATGAAAAATAAAATATAAATGAAAAAAAGAGAATTTTGGCAGGTGGGTGCGGGGATGCTAAAAGAGTATGAAAAGTGTTGTATAATTAGCGTCATTCGTTAACACTGATCAACATTTTTGAACTGAATTAAACTGATTTTTTCATATGCTCTTTTAACTATCTACCCACACTCTCCTACGCATCAAACTGTAACTATTATACTTTTTTCATAAATCCGAAGTTAAATGGAACATTTTGAGACTAGAATCATGAAGATTCATATATTTTTCGATTTTTAATGTTTAAAGAAAACTAGCTGACAGCGAAAGTTTATAATTACCGAATATTTATCAATTACACTGCAATCTGATGGTTTTCCTCTGAAAAGAATTAAATAACAATTTTGATAGGTAACAGGCCTCAAGCAAATATCCTTTTAAGATACCACAATATCTATATTTGAAGAATATATCATTCATTTACTACGTTACCACTATTATAAGTGCAAAATCCACTTTGATCGTGATCAAAATTTTTCTTCTGCTTTGCTATGAGTTTCTTAGATATTTTTATACATAATTTGCATATTAATATTATACTTTATAAATCATATATAGTAATATATTTAATTTTAAAATTTTTAAATTTGAAAACCGTCTTCCAACTATAGTTAAACTAAAACTGGATGTACAGTATTGTTCACAACTACTTTTACACGGCATTTAATTTCTAATCAATTAATAATTGGAAATGCATCCTCGAAACATTATAAATCCATAAATTTGCTTAGTGTATACATATATAATTATAATAATAAATAATTAAATATAATATCAACTATTAAAATATTAAAATATTGTATAATTTCAACTGTATTAAAAGACGATTCATAATTCATCGCTTTTTTGTCCGAATTCATTAGGTTCATTTAAGTTCAAAACAAAGTTACATATATTATAGAAAAAAACAGAATTAAAAATACATGCAATTTTTACACTTTTGTTCAAAAAAAATGCTGTATAAAAATATTTATGACTAATAGTGCTAATACTAAATGTCAGAGGCTATTCAAATTTCTGATTATATATTCTAAAGTATGGGCAGGTCAGATTAACTTCCTATTTTTTGCCAACTTAATGACCGCACCATGCAGAACTGACCAGTTCTTGCACTTTTTAAATGAATGGTTTAAGTTTTAAAATTTGGTTTAAGAATGATATTAAATAGTTGAGCTATCAATTTAATAGAAATGTTAAAATATAAAGGCAAATTTTGAATTCAAAAATCAAATAAGCAATTATAATTTACTATACGTAAACCTATTCCACGTTATTTTCAAACATAATTTTTTGAATCACTACTGAAGATATTTTGATAATACGGATCTCCAAAATATTTCTAGGACTAGAATTATAGGCCCATTCTACTTAATAATTTATTTTCAAACAAACATACATGAAAAAAATTTGAATGCATTCAATCATAAAAATCCATAAATTTACAAATAATTTATTTTCGACTTCATGACATGTTGTTTATTATATATACCTAGATATATATAATATTTTTCAAGCTACAAATAATTATCAATTTTCATTGAATCTAATTAAATGTTCATCAGCGCTAGTATTTAGAATTTTTTGAGTATATACTTTATACCACACACAAAAAACATCAACGAAATAAAATTTAAAAATTTTGAAATAAATATTTTTAAGCTTTCTATTTTTAAAAAATATTGTAAATAATTTAAAATTCATTATCCTCAAAATTTAGAAAAATATACATTATTTGTAAATTATGTTCCATATTAATTTGAAAATATCAATTTTTATCTAGTTAGAAAACAAATTGACTCAGTCTATAAAAAAATTTGGTACTTCACAAAACACCTGATTTTTAAATTTCTATATTATGATCATAAATCAGAATAATACTTTATTTTTTTAGAAGTCCTAAGGCCCAAACATTAAAAAAGATACTCTTTCAAAATTTCAAGAAGAAATTCAATTCACGGGATATGATAATATATAATCGTATCTTGCATTCATAAGTCAATGAACTCAAAAACATAACAAAATAAAACCATAATATATCCATATGTATACATATATTATGTATAATCAAAGATACTATATACCATCACAGATAAGTGTATCTGATCTGTGATACTATGTAAAAACATATTTATATGTATTTATATAGTATCTCTGGTATAATGCTACAGCAATTATAATATAATGTATGCATACGTAAAAACCTCTGTTGCCAAATATTCTACAATGCTACATCAGAAAATAATGTAAACCTATACAAGTAATACATATAATCAAAGACCATATAAATGTATAGAGTACAGTACAAATGCTACAGTAATTATAATGTATGCATACGTAAAAACATCTGTTGCCAAATATTCTACAATGCTACATCAGAAAATAATGTAAACCTATACAAGTAATACATATAATCAAAGACCATATAAATGTATAGACCAGAGTACAGTACAAATGCTACAGTAATTATAATGCATGCATAGGCATACGTAAAAACCTCTGTTGCTAAATATTCTACAATCCTACATCAGAAAATAATGTAAACCTATGCAGGTAATACATATAACCAAAGACCATATAAATGTATATATTTATATGGTCTGATATAAATACAATTCTATATATGTATTTCAATTAGAAGTAGTAGTAGTAATTTATGTCAGATCATATAGCACGCGACAAGGAATATTAACATAACAACACATACATACATATATAAAAATACATGAAATATGAAATACCTCCTTTCTCAAGTCATTCATATATTAAATACGACGATCAACTCAATACAATAAAAAAAAAATTTGAAACAGCCCTATTGTCAATTGTTGTATTCTAAAGCATTTGCGTACAAAATATCCATTTATTTTTACTTATTCAAGTATAATATCATATCAAGGGTGCGTTCATAAACGTTACTATAGTTAACTATAGTTATCATTTGTCGTTCAAAATGGTGGTGGCATAGTAAAACATAACTACCAACATGAATTTTTAGCGTTCATAAACATCTGTAGTAAAGTAAATTTTTAACTATTTGATGTCAAAAACTAACCCTGCTCGAGAGCATGGTTAACGATAGTAACGATAGTAAACCTTTAAGTGGTAATGACATTGACAATAAAAAAATCGTTTGTAATTTAATTTTTTGTTGTGAATTGTGAAAATTTCAATTTAATTAATTTGAAATTAATTAATTTTGTTTTAAACTTCATTTGTAAAAAATAATTAATTTTTGACAAACAAAAAATATAAAAATTATAATATGTAAAAATTTTTTAAACTTGACTTGACAGCTGAATGATAATTTATTGCTACTACTATGGTAAAAATGGCGTTCAAAAACCACTTGAAGTTAGCATAACTATGGCTGTAGTATAACATAACTTTGCTTAAACTATACTACACCATGACTATGGTTAAAGTAATGTTCATGAACGCACCCCAAATAAGTGATGGTACCACTCAAAACCATATAAAATTTAGTAAACCAGTCATGCAACTCACAAACTAATTCTTCTATATAAATATTCTTATTTTTCTCTCATATTTACATCCCTCCTGAATTATAAACTTTCGCTCTTTTTCGATATTGTTTCGAAAAACTTTTTCGATCTTTATTTTTGGCAAACATACAAACATTTAAATAAAAAAAATGAAATGGTTCATCTAGTAGGACTGTATTATCTTTGATTTATATCATTTTTATACTGCTGGTTGACTGCTATGTTCTTATTTATATTTATCATTTCTATATTGCTGAATTGTAATTTGTGAGTACGAGCATACATTGAGAATGGTAATTTTTATACGAGCAAATACGATTTAAATTTATATTTTATATTTTATGCTAATGTGATACGATTATATTAGCATTAGGATAAACATTATAATTATATTATATGTATATAGAAATTTTTACTCACAGTTGAGAGATAAAAAAAAAAAAATAATAAAACAAAATTCTAAGTTTTAAAATTTCAAACTTTATTTTACTTAGAATTCTGACTTAAATTCAAAATCAAGTTTTTTTTCAACTTGTTGCTGCTGCTGAGTCTTCTTCAGAACTAAAAACTAAACTTAGATTATTAAAAAATTTTAGTAATTCTAATTTTTGTTACAACTAAATGTGTTTGAAGGAAAAATGCATTCTTTGCATTTTTCGTGAGACCGTAAATTTAAAATTTGTTCACAAAGAAAAAAAATTTTATTATGTTTTGTGGGAAATATTTCTGAAATATGAATAATTTTGAATTTATGAAAGTTTATGAGACCGAAAGAGGAGATTATATTACTCCTCCATCTTCTAAGACCTTTGCTCCAGCAAAGGGATCTGGAATTGATACATTATTTTGTCCATTATCAATTACTAATTTTGTTACGGTTGCATTTTTCCTTCCTTGTTTACAAATTTTAATTATTAATGTTATAATTATTATAATTACAATTAATGAACTTATTCCTATTGACTTATAGCTAGTTACATTGTTTTTTATTTCAATACGTTTTATTGTTTCCCTATTTTGTATGTTATCTACATGTAGTTTATAACAAAGTTTATTTTGTGATCAAAAATTTTTGTAAAATTCACATGACTAATTGGAATTATGTTACCATCTCTGAAACTTTCGATCCTGTTTTCAAATGTTACATTCCCTATTTCAACTTTACAATTATTAAATTTTATTATGTTATTATTCTTTACGTTCAATTTGTAATTAATGCAATCCTGTATAATGGATGTCGTATGTAAATTTTTAGCCAGTATTATTCCGTCGTCTACTTCCGTTATTGAAGTTGCATTATTTATCCTTAATTTACAAGCATTGGTTTTTTTTAAAGAATTTTTGATGCATGTATTTCTGTGTAATTTCAGTTCCTTTTTTGCAGTTAAGCTTTTGTCATACATGTATACGCTATTATCATTTACGACTATCTGAGTAATGTCATCGTCTAATTCTTCGTATTGAGTGTTAGGGATCGGGATAACCAATGCATTCTAAAACTTTTCTTTTGTAAATTTCGTTATACTGATTACGAATACCAATAACGAATTGCATTTTTTACAAATGGTAAAATAGATGCTGATATGTTATGGTTCTGAATTTCTTCGTTAGTTAAGACATCGTGTGGCAAAATATTTAACCTACTCACCAAGATTGTGTCAGAAATTTTTTCTAACTGTCTATTAATAGAATTTATATCGGCATAAATTTGTAATGTAAATCTAGTCATGTCTACCAACATCGCAATTCTTTTTGCTGGATTTGTGATATTCTTAAGAAATTCTTGTAATGTCTTTTGTTGTTCATTTACATGCCTAACTGTTTTATTCAAATGTTTTATCAAGTCGTTGTTTATGATCACCTGTTTGTTTAACTGATATATAATTTGCATGGAATTTTTGTTTAAGTTGTCTAGATGTTTGGAAATTTCAACTGCGTCGTCATTGTCCATCGTTCCAAAGAGAAATTTTATGGAGCTTCCAACGAAATTAATTAGCCCTCTTTTTCGTCTTTGTCTGTTGTATGTTGTATGCGTTTGGTAAAATTATTTTGAGGTTATGTTTTGCAACCAAGAGTTCCCTAGTAAGTAGTTTGTATTCGTCGGAGTATTTTGTTAAATTGAGAAGTCCTAAGTTTTTGTCTATTGTGCTTATAGTCTCGTCATATTGGTCCAAATCAATGATGTGCAAGAATTTTACATAGTGATCTACTATTAATTTCTGACCTATTCTATAAAGAACGTATCCATTTTCACTGTGGACTGGAATAATTTCTATTGACTGGCTTAAAATAGCCGGAAAAATGAGTAAAATTGGGAAACCAAAAGAAAGTTTTATTTTATAGCAGGATAACAAAAGATATTGCATTTTAAAGAGAACTTTCTCCTCTTTCTAACGAAATATATTTCGTCCCGAAATAATAAGTGGTTCCTGAGCTATAAGGACTCAAAGTCAAAATTTTATGTTTTAAAAAAAACGATTTTGAAACTTCTTTTGATATTGATATATCTCCAAAAGTGTAAGGATAACATAGGTAAATTATGATGTTAAATGGAAGATAATTTTACCCTCTTTAAAATGATACCCCTTACACTCTCATATGTTACCCCACTAAGAAACTGTTTGTATATACGACAAACACCTACAATCGTTAGTACACGATTAAGAAGGTGCTGGTTCAAAAAATAAAAGAGATAGATATTTTTTGAGTTTATGTTTTATTTCTCTTCAAATTCAACTTATGCAATAATTAAAATAATTAAAATTATCTGCTTAATCTATGGTAAAGTAATTCCAAACTTAAATTGATAGTCTTAAATTTTCAGTATTATAATAACTAATAAATACAAAGTATTTATTTGTTTATTTTTCTAGTAAAGAAAAAAAAATAGTTTTATATTCCCGTCAGCACCAGGAATATTAATAGAAACTCCAGTCAGCTCCCGGAGTAGTTAGTATGTAAATATTCCCGTCAGCACCAGGAATATTATGATATGAATACTCTAGTCAATACCCAGAGTAAGATAAATAGTTAGTATTTATATTCCCGTTAACACCAGGCATATATGTTAAATATAAACTTCAGTCAGCACCCGAAGTTTATTTTATTAGTGAATTTCCAGTCAGCACCCAGAAAATTCACTAAGTTTTAGTATGGGAATAATTAAGTATTTATAAATTTCAGTCAGCACCCGAAATTTATATTTCTTAGTAAACTTCTAGTCAGCACCCAGAATATCTACTAAGTTTTTGAAATTGGGAAGAATGTGTAAATTGCTAGTCAGCACCCAGTAATTTACACTTGGTTAGTTAGGATAGGAATGAAGCTGAAGATGCTTGATTTCTTCGGTTTATATACTTTTGTGAACAAAAGTAAAATTCTAGAATATTAACGGTGTCTATTATTTTTGAGCCCTATTGTAATTATTTGAATATTTAAAATTAATTATTTATTTTATTTGTCATTGTTTTTTTTTTGAAATTTACTTTTGTCACCAGATAGTATGCAACAAAAAATAATACAATTATTTAATTTTACTAATAATAATAATAATAGTTACAATAACAATTTTTTTTGCATAATTATGATTATTCTAATTGGAATTTGTATGTTGAATTGTAAATAATAATATTGATATTGTAAGTAATTGTTGCTAGGTACATTTATTACATTTTGGTCTTTGATCTGTTACTTTTTTTTATTATGTATTATGTTTAGTTACATTTTATATATAGTGATTGTGTACAATTTGTTTTTTTTTTATATGTATAATTAATTACAAGTGTTGTTGTCTTAGTCTAAAATATGCATTATTTTATTGATTATTGATTGTCTAAATTATAATTATAATGAATAGTGGAATGTATGTTGATGTTTGCGTCAATTGTTGAGATCAGCATTGAATAGTCTTATTGGACTAATTGTTTATTGTTGAATATTTGACAGTTTATTGTTTATATTTTATATTTGTGTTTTTGGATATTTCGAGTGTCGTGAAATTAATTAAATGTGTTGTTTTTATAATTATTATTTATTAAATTTCAATTAAAATGAAGATTTGATTGAATGTGTATTTGATTCATGTAAATCAAAATACTTCATTTTTATTGAAATTTGTTTG
Organism: Villa cingulata; assembly: GCA_951394055.1. Classification (NCBI taxonomy): domain Eukaryota; kingdom Metazoa; phylum Arthropoda; class Insecta; order Diptera; family Bombyliidae; genus Villa; species Villa cingulata. Next base: position 23,252,540 of record OX596019.1, on the reverse strand, counting down.
TTAATGCAAATGCCGTCGGCAAAGTGAAAAACTGTGAAGTGTTTAAATATAAAAGTTACAAATGTGTTTAATTTGTGTATGTGCAATAATTTCTAAATGCAACTACAAGTGTAATTTCAGGTGTTTTTTGGTAGAATTATGGGGTTGATGGTATGAAAATTAATTTGTACCAATTAACCATCATAGTTTTGTCAACACCTGAAAATCAACCAAGAAAAAGGGTGAAGTGAAAAACTGAGTGATAACGAACAGAAACTATGCACAAATGTATGCAACAAAGTGCATGTTTTTTATATACATAACTAGTTATTTTTTGTTAAAATAATGAAAAAAACAAACAATAACACATCAAATAATGAAAATGATTAAAAAAACAGATATGTACTACTGTGTCCAAAAAATAAGGTGACATTGTATTTATTTTGAAAATTCTTTATTTATTATTCCAAGTCAATTTCATCCCCTTCAAAGTAATCCCCTCCCGATGCAATGCACTTATGCCAACGGATTTTCCAATTTTCGAAACACTGATTGTAGTCACTTTCCGGGATGGCCTTCAGTTCCGTCTTCGCTGCGGCTTGAATCTCCTCTATCGTATCAAAACGGTGTCCCCGGAGCGGTCTTTTGAGCTTGCTGAACAGCCAAAAGTCACACGGCGCCAGATCAGGTGAATACGGTGGTTGTGGAACGATATGGGTCGAGTTTTTGGCGAAATGATCACGAATTACGAATGCAGTATGGGATGGTGCATTATCGTGGTGTAAAAACCAAGAATTGTCTTTCCACAATTCCGGCCTTTTTAGGCGAATAGCGTTACGCAAACGACGCATAACATTCAAATAATATTCCTTATTGACTGTTTGGCCCGGCGGAAGGAATTCATAATGCACAACACCACGATAATCGAAGAAAACAGTCAACATGACCTTGATTTTTGAGCGACTTTGGCGCGATTTTTTTGGTTTCGGCTCCCCTTTGGCACGATATTCGCTCGATTGATCGCTTGTTTCGGGGTCGTAAGCATAGATCCAAGTCTCGTCTCCAGTGATTATGCGTTCCATCTTATTCTGATAGTCAGAAAGCATCGTTTCACACACTTCAACACGACGCCTCTTTTCCAAAAAATTCAATGTTTTCGGTACCAGTCGAGATTGTACGCGCTTGAGGCCCAAAACATCCTTTAAAATGGTATTGACCGAGCCTTTCGATATGCCAACCTCATCAGCAAGGTCTCTAATCGTTGTACGGCGGTTTCCCAGCACCAAATCTTTGATTTGTTGGACGTGAGTTTCGTCGGTTGAGGTTGATGGTCGCCCAGGACGCTCTTCGTCTTCGACACGTTCACGGCCGGCTTGGAACTCACTATACCACTTGTAAACATTTTTTTTAGACATAGCTTCATCACCAAAAGCTTTCTGCACCATCCTCAACGTATCCGCAGCAGAAAATTGATTCCGCAAACAAAATTTAATGCAAATTCTTTGCTCAACAAATTTCGACATCGCAAAAAACGAAAAACTAACTTTTATCAGCTCACAAAACAATGCGTATCTCAAACACTAATGAATATTTTGACATGTAAATTTGACATAAATGTCACTGACAGTATTACCAATCTACAAAAAAAAAATAATTCTTGAAATCATTCGACGAACGCAGTTTAAATACAATGTCACCTTATTTTTTGGACACAGTAGTATGTATTTTTTTTATTAATTTTACTCTTTGTTATTTTTTTGTAGTCTTGAAAAGGACCGATTTTATTTTTCGATTATTTTCCGATGTTATTTTTGGTTTTATTTCACAAATTAATATATGTAATCACTAATCACTTAGGTTTGTGGTACTCTGTTACCAAATCTTCTTAAATCACCATTACAATATATTACTAATTTTTTATATATATTGTAACTGTAATATTTATATGCATTTTCTGGTTTTTTTATATAGGTGTATAAATCAAAAATTTTTCTTTTATCTGTTGATTTGAATGGATTCCACTTTATTAGCTCTAAAAGCTGATACGGACTTATACCATTAACAAGTCCAAAGGTCGTTACTAGTAACCGAGTTCTATAATTGCCATCACCAAAAAATGCATTTATAATAAAATTTGGTACATTTGATAAATCAACTACTATATCACTTCTATTGAGTAATCGCTTTCTTGCGTTGATGCGGTATTGTTCTATTATTGAATTGTTTGTTATCATTGTCTTTATTTCGTTTTTATGAAGAGATGTAATGAACTGATGTAAACAATGAAAATGAAATTACAATCAACTTGATGTTTTATGTAAATATGTTAATTTTATTCTCTTCTGTTAGCTGTTGGAAACAAGATCTGTATAATTTTAATTGTGAATAAAAGTGTTTTATGAAAGTTTTAAAAATATGAATTCAAGGTGAGTATGTTGGAAAGCAAAGTATTTCTTTTTACTACATTTATATACGGAACACCCTGTATTCAATAATTTCAAATATATTGTTTTTAAATAATATTCTTATCAAATATTAATTGTTTTATGATTCTATTTATAATTTCTGAAATTGTAAAAATTAAGTATATAACAGTTTTTTTTTGTCATCTTACTTTTTTTATATCGAGTAAAAATTAAAACAATATGTTCTGTATTAAGTTGATTTAACATTGTAGCACATTGTAGTATAAGAAATCAAGAAACATCATTGTCATCAATATTATATTAGTAAAATAAAGTTTAAAATTCAACAGGTTATGGGCCCAGGGAATTAAATAAATTAAAATTTTAGTGATTTTTTAGAATATTATTATAATAAATTTAAAATATAAAATCGCGAAAAATGAGTAACGTGACTACGCGTATCGAACTACTAAACAAAGGAAACTTCGACACGTGGAAGCTTCAAGTTGAAGCACTTTTAATTAAAAACGATACCTGGGTGTATGTTAATGGTGAAAAACCAAAACCTATATTAAAAAGTGGTGATGAAGACAGCGAAAATTTAGTTAACTTATGGGAACACGAAGACAGGAAAGCAAGATCCGATTTGATTTTATCTATCAGTCCCTCTGAACTAAAGCAAATCAAAGGTTGCGGAACTTCACACGAGGTTTGGACAAAATTACATGAAATATACGCATCAAAAGGTCCAGCTCGGAAAGCTAGTCTTCTGAAGAGGCTCATCACACACAAAATGGTGGATGGTACAGATATAAAGACACACCTTGACGAATTCTTTGATGCAGTTGATAAATTACTTGATATGGAGATAAGTATTAATGATGATTTATTAACCATCATTCTTCTTTACAGTTTACCTGATAGTTTCGAAAATTTCCGTTGTGCGATTGAAACCCGAGATGAACTGCCCAAGCCGGATGCCTTAAAAATAAAAATTATAGAGGAATTTGAAGCCAGGAAATCAAGGGAAAATTCAAATACCCAGAATGCAATGTATGCAGAAAAATTTCGAGAAAATAATGAAAAAAAATATAAAGAAAACAGCTGGAAACAAACTGTAAGTAGTCAAAAACCTAAATTTAAGTTCAAGTGTCATAGATGTAGAAAAGTAGGACATAAAGCTGCTGACTGCCGTTCACAAAAATCAAGAAGTGAAGCCACAAAATTATGTACTGTTAAAGATAATAAAGAAGAAATAGCATTGTTAAATACAAAAAATTTTGTGAATAAAAAGTATGATTGGTGTCTAGACAGTGGCTGTACATCTCACATGAGCCCCTATCGTGAAAATTTTAATAATTTGAAAAATACTCATAAAATATTGAATTTAGCAAATGGTGATATAACAAAAATTCAAGGAATAGGTGAGGTGAAGTTAAATGCATCCAATGGAGACAATATTAAACATCTGAATCTGCAAAATGTGATGTTTGTGCCGGATTTGTATACAAACTTATTATCGATTGCAAAAATTACTGATAAAGGTTTTAAAGTAGAATTTATTAAAAATATTGCCTCTATAATAGATCAAAATGAAAATGTTGTTTGTACAGCTGAAAGATGTAATGATTTATATTACATCAAAAACATTAATGAAGCTGCAAATTTAATATCTAATCAGAAAGAACGTATGCTAAAATGGCATCAGAAATTAGGTCATATTAATTTTAAATACTTGATGAAAATGTCTAAAAATGAAGAAGTATTTGGTTTGAAAATCGGTAAAGAAATGGATTACAATACCTGTGAAGTTTGTATTGAAGCTAAACAGTCTCAATCTCCATTCAAAACGAGCACTTCAGAGAGATCATCAGATTTGCTGGAAATCGTACATACTGATGTTTGTGGTCCTATGCGGACGACATCAATAGGTGGTAAAAGATATTTAGTTACCTTCATCGATGATAAATCTCGTTGGTGTGAAGTGTACTTTATAAAAAGGAAGAATGAAGTATTGAATGTGTTTAAGGAATACAAATCTTTTGTTGAAAATTATTGTGGAAAGAAAATTAAATATTTGCAATCTGATAATGGTACAGAATATTGTAATAAAGAATTCGATGATTTCTTGAAAGAAAATGGAATTCAAAGAAGATTAACTGTACCATACACCCCACAGCAAAACGGATTAGCTGAAAGAAAAAACAGATCTTTGATTGAAACTGCAAGAAGTTTAATGATTCAATCAAAAGCTCCAGCAAGATTTTGGGCAGAAGCTATAAATACTTCAAACTACATAAGAAACAGATGTATTAGTAGATCGTTGAATGGTACCACACCTTATAAAATTTGGACTGGAGAACGTCCAAGCGTAAAGTACTTTCAAATATTTGGAATTAAAGCTTTTGCTTTGAATAAAGATAATAACAAAGATAAATTTAGCTCAAGATCAAAGCCATGTATTTTCTTGGGTTACTCCAAAGAATCAAAAGCCTATAGATTGTGGGATGATAATGAAAAGAAAGTTATTATTAGTAGGGATGTTACTTTCACAGAAGAATTCGGTTTTAAATCAAAATTTGAAGAATGTTTTGATTATAATGAAAACTATGAAAAGGAAGAAGATTCAGAAATAACTGAAAACGAAGCTGTAGAAATTACACTTCATGAAACGAAACCTGCTGATTCTCATCAAAATGAAATAAATGATCTAGAATCAAAGACTGCACGTGGTAAAGGAAGACCAAAAATGAGACGGACAGGTAAAAAAGGAAGACCAAAAAAAATCTATCATTATACTCAGCGAATACCTGTTAAAAAATCAATCATACACAAACCAACGAAAGAAATTGAAATGCCCGATGAATCCGAATATGAGTCAGCAAACTTCGTCATGGGTCCTACATCTTTAAGTTTATCTGAAGTTTTAAGTAGAGATGATGTGAGTGACTGGAAGAAAGCAATTAATCAAGAATATTTAGCTATTGTAAAAAATGAAACATTTGAAATAATAGACTTACCTGAAAATGTAAATTTAATTAAAGGAAAATTTGTTTTAACGCAGAAACATGATGCTGTAAAAAATATTGAAAGAAAAAAGGCAAGGCTTGTGGCACGAGGGTTCGCACAAAGAAAAGGTATTGAATACAACGAAACTTTTTCACCTGTTGTAAGAGCAAATTCGATAAGAATTTTAATGGCATTGGCAGTTAAGTATGAAATGATAATTCACCAAATGGATGTAGTGACAGCCTATTTGAATGGAGAACTGAATGAAAAGGTGTATATGGAGATTCCCGAATTATTCGAATCAAACTTGAATGAAATCGTAAAAAATGTAAATTTAGATATCAATATAAGAAATACAGCTCAGTGCTGGCTGAATAAAATCGGTACTAATTCTGGAAAGAAGGTTTGCTTATTAAAAAAATCATTGTATGGACTAAAGCAATCCGGTCGACAGTGGTACTTCAAATTAGATAAAGAATTGGAGCTTCTTGAGTTTAAAAGAACCGAGAGTGAACCATGTATATACACGAAGAGTGTGAATGGAAATTTAATAATTTTAGCAGTATACGTTGATGATTTACTACTGATTTCAAAAGACTTAAATTTGATTAAAAATACGAAACTGCAATTGATAAAAAAATTTGAGATGAAAGACTTGGGTAAAATTCATAGCTGCTTAGGTATAGATTTTAAACAAAGCGAAAACTGCAGAGAAATCACCATGTGTCAAAAGAAATACACGAATGAAATTCTAAATCGTTTTGGAATGGCTGAGTGTAAGCCTATAACTACTCCTCTAGACCCTAATCTAAAGCTACAGAAGGATAAAATATCTGAAGAAGCTATTTTTCCATACCAAAATTTGATTGGTTCTCTTATGTACTTAGCAACTTCAACGCGTCCAGATCTGTCCTATTCAGTAAGTATGCTAAGTCAATTTAACAATTGTTATTCGCAGGTTCACTGGAAAGCAGCAAAAAGAGTATTACGCTACCTCAGAAAAACAGTCAATTATGGTTTGATTTTTAAGAAAAATGAAGACAGTTTGATTGGATTTACAGACTCCGATTGGGCATCATCGATTGATGATCGAAGATCTTACACAGGATACGCTTTCACTCTTTCTGGAACATGCATTAGCTGGGAATCCAGAAAACAAAGAACTGTGGCGTTGTCTAGTACAGAAGCAGAATACATGGCTATCAGCGAAGCATCTAAAGAAGCTCTATACCTGAAGAGGTTACTGGTAGAACTGCATGAACCAGATTCTGCAGTAGTCATATTTAACGATAATCAAGGAGCACAACTTTTGGCCAAGAATCCGGTATTCCACAACAGAACGAAGCACATAGCTGTCAAGTATCACTTTATCAGAGAAGTAATAAGCAGAAACGAAATCAACATACAATATATGCCTACTGAACGTATGCCAGCGGACTTTCTTACCAAATCGCTTCCAGGCCCTAAATTTCACCGATGTCGAGAATCTTTGGGTATTGAAGAGATAAAATAAAAGTATACTTTGAGTGGGGGTGTTGGAAAGCAAAGTATTTCTTTTTACTACATTTATATACGGAACACCCTGTATTCAATAATTTCAAATATATTGTTTTTAAATAATATTCTTATCAAATATTAATTGTTTTATGATTCTATTTATAATTTCTGAAATTGTAAAAATTAAGTATATAACAGTTTTTTTTTGTCATCTTACTTTTTTTATATCGAGTAAAAATTAAAACAATATGTTCTGTATTAAGTTGATTTAACATTGTAGCACATTGTAGTATAAGAAATCAAGAAACATCATTGTCATCAATATTATATTAGTAAAATAAAGTTTAAAATTCAACAGAGTAAAATGTTTTCATTATTTATTTTTTTATATTTATTTAAAATTATAATTGTATGAAATTATAAAAATTAAGAATTTTATTAGTTTTGAAAATTATTAATAGTCCGTAAAGAATAATTACAATATCAATATTTTTTTATAAATATTAAAAATGTTTAAAAAAAGTGAATTTTAACTTTTAAAAAAATTCAGAAAAAGGTGTTTCCAATTTACCTTTTACTAAAAATTTACTTTTACTATAAATTTAAAAAGAAATGCAATAATAATGAATTTAAATTTACCTTTTACTAAAAATTAAAAAAGAAATGCACTAACAGTGGAATTAAATTTAGTTTTTGCTAAATGTAATAAATTCATTTGTTATATAATAATAGAATGAAAAAATTTTGTTAGGAAATAAATGTAAAAGCTAAATTATTTTTTTTTTATTATTACAGTACAAAGTGGAATTTGTATAAACTTTGCCAGGAGTTGAAGGATGCTGAGTCAACAGAGGCGTGGTTATCTAAAGTCGGTTTATTGCCTTCAGAAAAAATATGCAAAAAGCATAGAAAAAAAATGAATATACAATCTGGACACAATTTCGGTTTATTTGTGTGTAATTATAAAGGAAAACGGCATTCAATCGCCAGAGCAAGCAATACGTGGTTTGAAAACTGTCACATTTCACCTGAGGAATGTATGGTAATCACGTATTGCTTTGCAAATAAATTTTCATTTGAAAGTACTATAAAAGAGAGTAGTATCAAGAGTGATAGTACAATTTCACCTGAAACTGTGGCCGACAGGTTTACATTTGCACGTGAAGTATGTATGATCGCTCTTGATAAGGAGTATGATGATAGGCAAATTGGTGATCCAGGTTGTATTGTAGAAATAGACGAGCCAAAAATTGGAAAAAGAAAGTACGAACGGGGTAGACTTGTTGATGGTAGTTGGATTGTCGGTATGATACAACGGAATTCGAATAATTATAGGTTAGAAATATGTCCGGAGAATTCACGTAATAGTGATACTCTAAGTCTAACCGAAATAATTAAAAAATATTAAACCCGGCACTGAAATACAAACGGATTGTTGGGCGGGATACAGAGAGTTGAATTCTCACGGATATATTCATAAAAAAGTTAATCATACCGAGCACTTTGTTGACCCAGAATCTGGAGCTCATACTCAAAACATCGAGAGTAGCTGGCGAAGTAGAAAGAATACAGATTTACACGAGGTGGAGTACGCAAAGAACATTTAGACCTCCATTTATGTGAATTTCTGTGGAGGAGAAGACTTGCCAAGGAGGGAAAACATCCTTTCCAACAACTAATAGAAGACATCAAAGTTGTTTATTGCGGCAAATAAGCGAAAAACGAAAAAGAAAATCGGTCCTTTTCAGGACCACAAAAAAATAACAAAGAGTAAAATTAATAAAAACAAATACATACATATCTTTTTTTTTAATCATTTTCATTATTTGATGTGTTATTGTTTGTTTTTTTTCATTATTTTAACAAAAAATAACTAGTTATGTATATAAAAAACATGCACTTTGTTGCATACATTTGTCCATAGTTTCTTAGTGGGGTAACATATGAGAGTGTAAGGGGTATCGTTTTAAAGAGGACAAAATTATCTTTCATTTGACATCATGACATCATAATTTACCTATGTTATTCTTCAACTTTCGGAGATATATCAATATCAAAAAAAGTTTGAAAATCGTTTTTTTTAAAACATAAAATTTTGAATTTGAGTCCTTATAGCTCAGGAACCATTTATTATTTCGGGACGAAATATATTTCGTTAGAAAGAGGAGAAAGTTCTCTTTAAAATGCAATATCTTTTGTTATCCTGCATTACTCCAAAAAATAAATATTTTGTGAAACACAGTGAATTTTTTGAAAATTTTTAACGGTACTTTTCTCCCAAATATCAAATTTCCGCCAACAAGGACATATGACACATTAAAGAGGACTTTCCAAAGTATCGTCCTGAAAATGTCCTGTTTCGACATCACGAGCTAGCGATTCGGAAGTTCAGCCTAATAATTAACCAATAGAAAAAAATGTAAAGATGGATGATGTGGTTGTGTGTTAAATTAATTATTCATATGCCAGTATAGATTTTTCAAATATACATTTAGCATGTAATATATGTATGTACATATAATACATATTTCATATATTTATATCATTTTTATACTGCTGGTTGACTGCTATGTTCTTATTTATATTTATCATTTCTATATTGCTGAATTGTAATTTGTGAGTACGAGCATACATTGAGAATGGTAATTTTTATACGAGCAAATACGATTTAAATTTATATTTTATATTTTATGCTAATGTGATACGATTATATTAGCATTAGGATAAACATTATAATTATATTATATGTATATAGAAATTTTTACTCACAGTTGAGAGATAAAAAAAAAAAATAATAAAACAAAATTCTAAGTTTTAAAATTTCAAACTTTATTTTACTTAGAATTCTGACTTAAATTCAAAATCAAGTTTTTTTTCAACTTGTTGCTGCTGCTGAGTCTTCTTCAGAACTAAAAACTAAACTTAGATTATTAAAAAATTTTAGTAATTCTAATTTTTGTTACAACTAAATGTGTTTGAAGGAAAAATGCATTCTTTGCATTTTTCGTGAGAACGTAAATTTAAAATTTGTTCACAAAGAAAAAAAATTTTATTATGTTTTGTGGGAAATATTTCTGAAATATGAATAATTTTGAATTTATGAAAGTTTATGAGACCGAAAGAGGAGATTATATTACTCCTCCATCTTCTAAGACCTTTGCTCCAGCAAAGGGATCTGGAATTGATACATTATTTTGTCCATTATCAATTACTAATTTTGTTACGGTTGCATTTTTCCTTCCTTGTTTACAAATTTTAATTATTAATGTTATAATTATTATAATTACAATTAATGAACTTATTCCTATTGACTTATAGCTAGTTACATTGTTTTTTATTTCAATACGTTTTATTGTTTCCCTATTTTGTATGTTATCTACATGTAGTTTATAACAAAGTTTATTTTGTGATCAAAAATTTTTGTAAAATTCACATGACTAATTGGAATTATGTTACCATCTCTGAAACTTTCGATCCTGTTTTCAAATGTTACATTCCCTATTTCAACTTTACAATTATTAAATTTTATTATGTTATTATTCTTTACGTTCAATTTGTAATTAATGCAATCCTGTATAATGGATGTCGTATGTAAATTTTTAGCCAGTATTAGTCCGTCGTCTACTTCCGTTATTGAAGTTGCATTATTTATCCTTAATTTACAAGCATTGGTTTTTTTTAAAGAATTTTTGATGCATGTATTTCTGTGTAATTTCAATTCCTTTTTTGCAGTTAAGCTTTTGTCATACATGTATACGCTATTATCATTTACGACTATCTGAGTAATGTCATCGTCTAATTCTTCGTATTGAGTGTTAGGGATCGGGATAACCAATGCATTCTAAAACTTTTCTTTTGTAAATTTCGTTATACTGATTACGAATACCAATAACGAATTGCATTTTTTACAAATGGTAAAATAGATGCTGATATGTTATGGTTCTGAATTTCTTCGTTAGTTAAGACATCGTGTGGCAAAATATTTAACCTACTCACCAAGATTGTGTCAGAAATTTTTTCTAACTGTCTATTAATAGAATTTATATCGGCATAAATTTGTAATGTAAATCTAGTCATGTCTACCAACATCGCAATTCTTTTTGCTGGATTTGTGATATTCTTAAGAAATTCTTGTAATGTCTTTTGTTGTTCATTTACATGCCTAACTGTTTTATTCAAATGTTTTATCAAGTCGTTGTTTATGATCACCTGTTTGTTTAACTGATATATAATTTGCATGGAATTTTTGTTTAAGTTGTCTAGATGTTTGGAAATTTCAACTGCGTCGTCATTGTCCATCGTTCCAAAGAGAAATTTTATGGAGCTTCCAACGAAATTAATTAGCCCTCTTTTTCGTCTTTGTCTGTTGTATGTTGTATGCGTTTGGTAAAATTATTTTGAGGTTATGTTTTGCAACCAAGAGTTCCCTAGTAAGTAGTTTGTATTCGTCGGAGTATTTTGTTAAATTGAGAAGTCCTAAGTTTTTGTCTATTGTGCTTATAGTCTCGTCATATTGGTCCAAATCAATGATGTGCAAGAATTTTACATAGTGATCTACTATTAATTTCTGACCTATTCTATAAAGAACGTATCCATTTTCACTGTGGACTGGAATAATTTCTATTGACTGGCTTAAAATAGCCGGAAAAATGAGTAAAATTGGGAAACCAAAAGAAAGTTTTATTTTATAGCAGGATAACAAAAGATATTGCATTTTAAAGAGAACTTTCTCCTCTTTCTAACGAAATATATTTCGTCCCGAAATAATAAGTGGTTCCTGAGCTATAAGGACTCAAAGTCAAAATTTTATGTTTTAAAAAAAACGATTTTGAAACTTCTTTTGATATTGATATATCTCCAAAAGTTGAAGGATAACATAGGTAAATTATGATGTTAAATGGAAGATAATTTTACCCTCTTTAAAATGATACCCCTTACACTCTCATATGTTACCCCACTAAGAAACTGTTTGTATATACGACAAACACCTACAATCGTTAGTACACGATTAAGAAGGTGCTGGTTCAAAAAATAAAAGAGATAGATATTTTTTGAGTTTATGTTTTATTTCTCTTCAAATTCAACTTATGCAATAATTAAAATAATTAAAATTATCTGCTTAATCTATGGTAAAGTAATTCCAAACTTAAATTGATAGTCTTAAATTTTCAGTATTATAATAACTAATAAATACAAAGTATTTATTTGTGCTAAGTAGTTCAATTTCTCTAGTAAAGAAAAAAAAATAGTTTTATATTCCCGTCAGCACCAGGAATATTAATAGAAACTCCAGTCAGCTCCCGGAGTAGTTAGTATGTAAATATTCCCGTCAGCACCAGGAATATTATGATATGAATACTCTAGTCAATACCCAGAGTAAGATAAATAGTTAGTATTTATATTCCCGTTAACACCAGGCATATATGTTAAATATAAACTTCAGTCAGCACCCGAAGTTTATTTTATTAGTGAATTTCCAGTCAGCACCCAGAAAATTCACTAAGTTTTAGTATGGGAATAATTAAGTATTTATAAATTTCAGTCAGCACCCGAAATTTATATTTCTTAGTAAACTTCTAGTCAGCACCCAGAATATCTGCTAAGTTTTTGAAATTGGGAAGAATGTGTAAATTGCTAGTCAGCACCCAGTAATTTACACTTGGTTAGTTAGGATAGGAATGAAGCTGAAGATGCTTGATTTCTTCGGTTTATATACTTTTGTGAACAAAAGTAAATTTCTAGAATATTAACGGTGTCTATTATTTTTGAGCCCTATTGTAATTATTTGAATATTTAAAATTAATTATTTATTTTATTTGTCATTGTTTTTTTTTTTTTTTTTGAAATTTACTTTTGTCACCAGATAGTATGCAACAAAAAATAATACAATTATTTAATTTTACTAATAATAATAATAATAGTTACAATAACAATTTTTTTTGCATAATTATGATTATTCTAATTGGAATTTGTATGTTGAATTGTAAGTAATAATATTGATATTGTAAGTAATTGTTGCTAGGTACATTTATTACATTTTGGTCTTTGATCTGTTACTTTTTTTTATTATGTATTATGTTTAGTTACATTTTATATATAGTGATTGTGTACAATTTGTTTTTTTTTTTATATGTATAATTAATTACAAGTGTTGTTGTCTTAGTCTAAAATATGCATTATTTTATTGATTATTGATTGTCTAAATTATAATTATAATGAATAGTGGAATGTATGTTGATGTTTGCGTCAATTGTTGAGATCAGCATTGAATAGTCTTATTGGACTAATTGTTTATTGTTGAATATTTGACAGTTTATTGTTTATATTTTATATTTGTGTTTTTGGATATTTCGAGTGTCGTGAAATTAATTAAATGTGTTGTTTTTATAATTATTATTTATTAAATTTCAATTAAAATGAAGATTTGATTGAATGTGTATTTGATTCATGTAAATCAAAATACTTCATTTTTATTGAAATTTGTTTGTTAATGCAAATGCCGTCGGCAAAGTGAAAAACTGTGAAGTGTTTAAATATAAAAGTTACAAATGTGTTTAATTTGTGTATGTGCAATAATTTCTAAATGCAACTACAAGTGTAATTTCAGGTGTTTTTTGGTAGAATTATGGGGTTGATGGTATGAAAATTAATTTGTACCAATTAACCATCATAGTTTTGTCAACACCTGAAAATCAACCAAGAAAAAGGGTGAAGTGAAAAACTGAGTGATAACGAACAGAAACTATGCACAAATGTATGCAACAAAGTGCATGTTTTTTATATACATAACTAGTTATTTTTTGTTAAAATAATGAAAAAAACAAACAATAACACATCAAATAATGAAAATGATTAAAAAAACAGATATGTATGTATTTTTTTTATTAATTTTACTCTTTGTTATTTTTTTGTAGTCTTGAAAAGGACCGATTTTATTTTTCGATTATTTTCCGATGTTATTTTTGGTTTTATTTCACAAATTAATATATGTAATCACTAATCACTTAGGTTTGTGGTACTCTGTTACCAAATCTTCTTAAATCACCATTACAATATATTACTAATTTTTTATATATATTGTAACTGTAATATTTATATGCATTTTCTGGTTTTTTTATATAGGTGTATAAATCAAAAATTTTTCTTTTATCTGTTGATTTGAATGGATTCCACTTTATTAGCTCTAAAAGCTGATACGGACTTATACCATTAACAAGTCCAAAGGTCGTTACTAGTAACCGAGTTCTATAATTGCCATCACCAAAAAATGCATTTATAATAAAATTTGGTACATTTGATAAATCAACTACTATATCACTTCTATTGAGTAATCGCTTTCTTGCGTTGATGCGGTATTGTTCTATTATTGAATTGTTTGTTATCATTGTCTTTATTTCGTTTTTATGAACTGATGTAAACAATGAAAATGAAATTACAATCAACTTGATGTTTTATGTAAATATGTTAATTTTATTCTCTTCTGTTAGCTGTTGGAAACAAGATCTGTATAATTTTAATTGTGAATAAAAGTGTTTTATGAAAGTTTTAAAAATATGAATTCAAGGTGAGTAAAATGTTTTCATTATTTATTTTTTTATATTTATTTAAAATTATAATTGTATGAAATTATAAAAATTAAGAATTTTATTAGTTTTGAAAATTATTAATAGTCCGTAAAGAATAATTACAATATCAATATTTTTTTATAAATATTAAAAATGTTTAAAAAAAGTGAATTTTAACTTTTAAAAAAATTCAGAAAAAGGTGTTTCCAATTTACCTTTTACTAAAAATTTACTTTTACTATAAATTTAAAAAGAAATGCAATAATAATGAATTTAAATTTACCTTTTACTAAAAATTAAAAAAGAAATGCACTAACAGTGGAATTAAATTTAGTTTTTGCTAAATGTAATAAATTCATTTGTTATATAATAATAGAATGAAAAAATTTTGTTAGGCAATAAATGTAAAAGCTAAATTATTTTTTTTTTTATTATTACAGTACAAAGTGGAATTTGTATAAACTTTGCCAGGAGTTGAAGGATGCTGAGTCAACAGAGGCGTGGTTATCTAAAGTCGGTTTATTGCCTTCAGAAAAAATATGCAAAAAGCATAGAAAAAAAATGAATATACAATCTGGACACAATTTCGGTTTATTTGTGTGTAATTATAAAGGAAAACGGCATTCAATCGCCAGAGCAAGCAATACGTGGTTTGAAAACTGTCACATTTCACCTGAGGAATGTATGGTAATCACGTATTGCTTTGCAAATAAATTTTCATTTGAAAGTACTATAAAAGAGAGTAGTATCAAGAGTGATAGTACAATTTCACCTGAAACTGTGGCCGACAGGTTTACATTTGCACGTGAAGTATGTATGATCGCTCTTGATAAGGAGTATGATGATAGGCAAATTGGTGATCCAGGTTGTATTGTAGAAATAGACGAGCCAAAAATTGGAAAAAGAAAGTACGAACGGGGTAGACTTGTTGATGGTAGTTGGATTGTCGGTATGATACAACGGAATTCGAATAATTATAGGTTAGAAATATGTCCGGAGAATTCACGTAATAGTGATACTCTAAGTCTAACCGAAATAATTAAAAAATATTAAACCCGGCACTGAAATACAAACGGATTGTTGGGCGGGATACAGAGAGTTGAATTTTCACGGATATATTCATAAAAAAGTTAATCATACCGAGCACTTTGTTGACCCAGAATCTGGAGCTCATACTCAAAACATCGAGAGTAGCTGGCGAAGTAGAAAGAATACAGATTTACACGAGGTGGAGTACGCAAAGAACATTTAGACCTCCATTTATGTGAATTTCTGTGGAGGAGAAGACTTGCCAAGGAGGGAAAACATCCTTTCCAACAACTAATAGAAGACATCAAAGTTGTTTATTGCGGCAAATAAGCGAAAAACGAAAAAGAAAATCGGTCCTTTTCAGGACCACAAAAAAATAACAAAGAGTAAAATTAATAAAAACAAATACATACATATCTTTTTTTTTAATCATTTTCATTATTTGATGTGTTATTGTTTGTTTTTTTTCATTATTTTAACAAAAAATAACTAGTTATGTATATAAAAAACATGCACTTTGTTGCATACATTTGTCCATAGTTTCTTAGTGGGGTAACATATGAGAGTGTAAGGGGTATCGTTTTAAAGAGGACAAAATTATCTTTCATTTGACATCATGACATCATAATTTACCTATGTTATTCTTCAACTTTCGGAGATATATCAATATCAAAAAAAGTTTGAAAATCGTTTTTTTTAAAACATAAAATTTTGAATTTGAGTCCTTATAGCTCAGGAACCATTTATTATTTCGGGACGAAATATATTTCGTTAGAAAGAGGAGAAAGTTCTCTTTAAAATGCAATATCTTTTGTTATCCTGCATTACTCCAAAAAATAAATATTTTGTGAAACACAGTGAATTTTTTGAAAATTTTTAACGGTACTTTTCTCCCAAATATCAAATTTCCGCCAACAAGGACATATGACACATTAAAGAGGACTTTCCAAAGTATCGTCCTGAAAATGTCCTGTTTCGACATCACGAGCTAGCGATTCGGAAGTTCAGCCTAATAATTAACCAATAGAAAAAAATGTAAAGATGGATGATGTGGTTGTGTGTTAAATTAATTATTCATATGCCAGTATAGATTTTTCAAATATACATTTAGCATGTAATATATGTATGTACATATATATACATATTTCATATATTTATATCATTTTTATACTGCTGGTTGACTGCTATGTTCTTATTTATATTTATCATTTCTATATTGCTGAATTGTAATTTGTGAGTACGAGCATACATTGAGAATGGTAATTTTTATACGAGCAAATACGATTTAAATTTATATTTTATATTTTATGCTAATGTGATACGATTATATTAGCATTAGGATAAACATTATAATTATATTATATGTATATAGAAATTTTTACTCACAGTTGAGAGATAAAAAAAAAAAAATAATAAAACAAAATTCTAAGTTTTAAAATTTCAAACTTTATTTTACTTAGAATTCTGACTTAAATTCAAAATCAAGTTTTTTTTCAACTTGTTGCTGCTGCTGAGTCTTCTTCAGAACTAAAAACTAAACTTAGATTATTAAAAAATTTTAGTAATTCTAATTTTTGTTACAACTAAATGTGTTTGAAGGAAAAATGCATTCTTTGCATTTTTCGTGAGACCGTAAATTTAAAATTTGTTCACAAAGAAAAAAAATTTTATTATGTTTTGTGGGAAATATTTCTGAAATATGAATAATTTTGAATTTATGAAAGTTTATGAGACCGAAAGAGGAGATTATATTACTCCTCCATCTTCTAAGACCTTTGCTCCAGCAAAGGGATCTGGAATTGATACATTATTTTGTCCATTATCAATTACTAATTTTGTTACGGTTGCATTTTTCCTTCCTTGTTTACAAATTTTAATTATTAATGTTATAATTATTATAATTACAATTAATGAACTTATTCCTATTGACTTATAGCTAGTTACATTGTTTTTTATTTCAATACGTTTTATTGTTTCCCTATTTTGTATGTTATCTACATGTAGTTTATAACAAAGTTTATTTTGTGATCAAAAATTTTTGTAAAATTCACATGACTAATTGGAATTATGTTACCATCTCTGAAACTTTCGATCCTGTTTTCAAATGTTACATTCCCTATTTCAACTTTACAATTATTAAATTTTATTATGTTATTATTCTTTACGTTCAATTTGTAATTAATGCAATCCTGTATAATGGATGTCGTATGTAAATTTTTAGCCAGTATTAGTCCGTCGTCTACTTCCGTTATTGAAGTTGCATTATTTATCCTTAATTTACAAGCATTGGTTTTTTTTAAAGAATTTTTGATGCATGTATTTCTGTGTAATTTCAATTCCTTTTTTGCAGTTAAGCTTTTGTCATACATGTATACGCTATTATCATTTACGACTATCTGAGTAATGTCATCGTCTAATTCTTCGTATTGAGTGTTAGGGATCGGGATAACCAATGCATTCTAAAACTTTTCTTTTGTAAATTTCGTTATACTGATTACGAATACCAATAACGAATTGCATTTTTTACAAATGGTAAAATAGATGCTGATATGTTATGGTTCTGAATTTCTTCGTTAGTTAAGACATCGTGTGGCAAAATATTTAACCTACTCACCAAGATTGTGTCAGAAATTTTTTCTAACTGTCTATTAATAGAATTTATATCGGCATAAATTTGTAATGTAAATCTAGTCATGTCTACCAACATCGCAATTCTTTTTGCTGGATTTGTGATATTCTTAAGAAATTCTTGTAATGTCTTTTGTTGTTCATTTACATGCCTAACTGTTTTATTCAAATGTTTTATTAAGTCGTTGTTTATGATCACCTGTTTGTTTAACTGATATATAATTTGCATGGAATTTTTGTTTAAGTTGTCTAGATGTTTAAAAATTTCAACTGCGTCGTCATTGTCCATCGTTCCAAAGAGAAATTTTATGGAGCTTCCAACGAAATTAATTAGCCCTCTTTTTCGTCTTTGTCTGTTGTATGTTGTATGCGTTTGGTAAAATTATTTTGAGGTTATGTTTTGCAACCAAGAGTTCCCTAGTAAGTAGTTTGTATTCGTCGGAGTATTTTGTTAAATTGAGAAGTCCTAAGTTTTTGTCTATTGTGCTTATAGTCTCGTCATATTGGTCCAAATCAATGATGTGCAAGAATTTTACATAGTGATCTACTATTAATTTCTGACCTATTCTATAAAGAACGTATCCATTTTCACTGTGGACTGGAATAATTTCTATTGACTGGCTTAAAATAGCCGGAAAAATGAGTAAAATTGGGAAAACTTGAAACATCTGAAAAAAAAGAAAGTACAAAAAAAAATGTAAGAGCAAAAGAAAGTTTTATTTTATAGCAGGATAACAAAAGATATTGCATTTTAAAGAGAACTTTCTCCTCTTTCTAACGAAATATATTTCGTCCCGAAATAATAAGTGGTTCCTGAGCTATAAGGACTCAAAGTCAAAATTTTATGTTTTAAAAAAAACGATTTTGAAACTTCTTTTGATATTGATATATCTCCAAAAGTTGAAGGATAACATAGGTAAATTATGATGTTAAATGGAAGATAATTTTACCCTCTTTAAAATGATACCCCTTACACTCTCATATGTTACCCCACTAAGAAACTGTTTGTATATACGACAAACACCTACAATCGTTAGTACACGATTAAGAAGGTGCTGGTTCAAAAAATAAAAGAGATAGATATTTTTTGAGTTTATGTTTTATTTCTCTTCAAATTCAACTTATGCAATAATTAAAATAATTAAAATTATCTGCTTAATCTATGGTAAAGTAATTCCAAACTTAAATTGATAGTCTTAAATTTTCAGTATTATAATAACTAATAAATACAAAGTATTTATTTGTGCTAAGTAGTTCAATTTCTCTAGTAAAGAAAAAAAAATAGTTTTATATTCCCGTCAGCACCAGGAATATTAATAGAAACTCCAGTCAGCTCCCGGAGTAGTTAGTATGTAAATATTCCCGTCAGCACCAGGAATATTATGATATGAATACTCTAGTCAATACCCAGAGTAAGATAAATAGTTAGTATTTATATTCCCGTTAACACCAGGCATATATGTTAAATATAAACTTCAGTCAGCACCCGAAGTTTATTTTATTAGTGAATTTCCAGTCAGCACCCAGAAAATTCACTAAGTTTTAGTATGGGAATAATTAAGTATTTATAAATTTCAGTCAGCACCCGAAATTTATATTTCTTAGTAAACTTCTAGTCAGCACCCAGAATATCTACTAAGTTTTTGAAATTGGGAAGAATGTGTAAATTGCTAGTCAGCACCCAGTAATTTACACTTGGTTAGTTAGGATAGGAATGAAGCTGAAGATGCTTGATTTCTTCGGTTTATATACTTTTGTGAACAAAAGTAAATTTCTAGAATATTAACGGTGTCTATTATTTTTGAGCCCTATTGTAATTATTTGAATATTTAAAATTAATTATTTATTTTATTTTTCATTGTTTTTTTTTTTTTTTTTGAAATTTACTTTTGTCACCAGATAGTATGCAACAAAAAATAATACAATTATTTAATTTTACTAATAATAATAATAATAGTTACAATAACAATTTTTTTTGCATAATTATGATTATTCTAATTGGAATTTGTATGTTGAATTGTAAATAATAATATTGATATTGTAAGTAATTGTTGCTAGGTACATTTATTACATTTTGGTCTTTGATCTGTTACTTTTTTTTATTATGTATTATGTTTAGTTACATTTTATATATAGTGATTGTGTACAATTTGTTTTTTTTTTATATGTATAATTAATTACAAGTGTTGTTGTCTTAGTCTAAAATATGCATTATTTTATTGATTATTGATTGTCTAAATTATAATTATAATGAATAGTGGAATGTATGTTGATGTTTGCGTCAATTGTTGAGATCAGCATTGAATAGTCTTATTGGACTAATTGTTTATTGTTGAATATTTGACAGTTTATTGTTTATATTTTATATTTGTGTTTTTGGATATTTCGAGTGTCGTGAAATTAATTAAATGTGTTGTTTTTATAATTATTATTTATTAAATTTCAATTAAAATGAAGATTTGATTGAATGTGTATTTGATTCATGTAAATCAAAATACTTCATTTTTATTGAAATTTGTTTGTTAATGCAAATGCCGTCGGCAAAGTGAAAAACTGTGAAGTGTTTAAATATAAAAGTTACAAATGTGTTTAATTTGTGTATGTGCAATAATTTCTAAATGCAACTACAAGTGTAATTTCAGGTGTTTTTTGGTAGAATTATGGGGTTGATGGTATGAAAATTAATTTGTACCAATTAACCATCATAGTTTTGTCAACACCTGAAAATCAACCAAGAAAAAGGGTGAAGTGAAAAACTGAGTGATAACGAACAGAAACTATGCACAAATGTATGCAACAAAGTGCATGTTTTTTATATACATAACTAGTTATTTTTTGTTAAAATAATGAAAAAAAACAAACAATAACACATCAAATAATGAAAATGATTAAAAAAACAGATATGTAATGTATTTATTTTTATTAATTTTACTCTTTGTTATTTTTTTGTGGTCTTGAAAAGGACCGATTTTATTTTTCGATTATTTTCCGATGTTATTTTTGGTTTTATTTCACAAATTAATATATGTAATCACTAATCACTTAGGTTTGTGGTACTCTGTTACCAAATCTTCTTAAATCACCATTACAATATATTACTAATTTTTTATATATATTGTAACTGTAATATTTATATGCATTTTCTGGTTTTTTTATATAGGTGTATAAATCAAAAATTTTTCTTTTATCTGTTGATTTGAATGGATTCCACTTTATTAGCTCTAAAAGCTGATACGGACTTATACCATTAACAAGTCCAAAGATCGTTACTAGTAACCGAGTTCTATAATTGCCATCACCAAAAAATGCATTTATAATAAAATTTGGTACATTTGATAAATCAACTACTATATCACTTCTATTGAGTAATCGCTGTCTTGCGTTGATGCGGTATTGTTCTATTATTGAATTGTTTGTTATCATTGTCTTTATTTCGTTTTTATGAAGAGATGTAATGAACTGATGTAAACAATGAAAATGAAATTACAATCAACTTGATGTTTTATGTAAATGTGTTAATTTTATTCTCTTCTGTTAGCTGTTGGAAACAAGATCTGTATAATTTTAATTGTGAATAAAAGTGTTTTATGAAAGTTTTAAAAATATGAATTCAAGGTGAGTAAAATGTTTTCATTATTTATTTTTTTATATTTATTTAAAATTTTAATTGTATGAAATTATGAAAATTAAGAATTTTATTAGTTTTGAAAATTATTAATAGTCCGTAAAGAATAATTACAATATCAATATTTTTTTATAAATATTAAAAATGTTTAAAAAGAGTGAATTTTAACTTTTAAAAAAATTCAGAAAAAGGTGTTTCCAATTTACCTTTTACTAAAAATTTACTTTTACTATAAATTTTATAAAGAAATGCAATAATAATGAATTTAAATTTACCTTTTACTAAAAATTAAAAAAGAAATGCACTAACAGTGGAATTAAATTTAGTTTTTGCTAAATGTAATAAATTCATTTGTTATATAATAATAGAATGAAAAAATTTTGTTAGGAAATAAATGTAAAAGCTAAATTATTTTTTTTTTTATTATTACAGTACAAAGTGGAATTTGTATAAACTTTGCCAGGAGTTGAAGGATGCTGAGTCAACAGAGGCGTGGTTATCTAAAGTAGTCGGTTTATTGCCTTCAGAAAAAATATGCAAAAAGCATAGAAAAAAATGAATATACAATCTGGACACAATTTCGGTTTATTTGTGTGTAATTATAAAGGAAAACGGCATTCAATCGCCAGAGCAAGCAATACGTGGTTTGAAAACTGTCACATTTCACCTGAGGAATGTATGGTAATCACGTATTGCTTTGCAAATAAATTTTCATTTGAAAGTACTATAAAAGAGAGTAGTATCAAGAGTGATAGTACAATTTCACCTGAAACTGTGGCCGACAGGTTTACATTTGCACGTGAAGTATGTATGATCGCTCTTGATAAGGAGTATGATGATAGCGGGCAAATTGGTGATCCAGGTTGTATTGTAGAAATAGACGAGCCAAAAATTGGAAAAAGAAAGTACGAACGGGGTAGACTTGTTGATGGTAGTTGGATTGTCGGTATGATACAACGGAATTCGAATAATTATAGGTTAGAAATATGTCCGGAGAATTCACGTAATAGTGATACTCTAAGTCTAACCGAAATAATTAAAAAATATTAAACCCGGCACTGAAATACAAACGGATTGTTGGGCGGGATACAGAGAGTTGAATTCTCACGGATATATTCATAAAAAAGTTAATCATACCGAGCACTTTGTTGACCCAGAATCTGGAGCTCATAATCAAAACATCGAGAGTAGCTGGCGAAGTAGAAAGAATACAGATTTACACGAGGTGGAGTACGCAAAGAACATTTAGACCTCCATTTATGTGAATTTCTGTGGAGGAGAAGACTTGCCAAGGAGGGAAAACATCCTTTCCAACAACTAATAGAAGACATCAAAGTTGTTTATTGCGGCAAATAAGCGAAAAACGAAAAAGAAAATCGGTCCTTTTCAGGACCACAAAAAAATAACAAAGAGTAAAATTAATAAAAACAAATACATACATATCTTTTTTTTTAATCATTTTCATTATTTGATGTGTTATTGTTTGTTTTTTTTCATTATTTTAACAAAAAATAACTAGTTATGTATATAAAAAACATGCACTTTGTTGCATACATTTGTCCATAGTTTCTTAGTGGGGTAACATATGAGAGTGTAAGGGGTATCGTTTTAAAGAGGACAAAATTATCTTTCATTTGACATCATGACATCATAATTTACCTATGTTATTCTTCAACTTTCGGAGATATATCAATATCAAAAAAAGTTTGAAAATCGTTTTTTTTAAAACATAAAATTTTGAATTTGAGTCCTTATAGCTCAGGAACCATTTATTATTTCGGGACGAAATATATTTCGTTAGAAAGAGGAGAAAGTTCTCTTTAAAATGCAATATCTTTTGTTATCCTGCATTACTCCAAAAAATAAATATTTTGTGAAACACAGTGAATTTTTTGAAAATTTTTAACGGTACTTTTCTCCCAAATATCAAATTTCCGCCAACAAGGACATATGACACATTAAAGAGGACTTTCCAAAGTATCGTCCTGAAAATGTCCTGTTTCGACATCACGAGCTAGCGATTCGGAAGTTCAGCCTAATAATTAACCAATAGAAAAAAATGTAAAGATGGATGATGTGGTTGTGTGTTAAATTAATTATTCATATGCCAGTATAGATTTTTCAAATATACATTTAGCATGTAATATATGTATGTACATATATATACATATTTCATATATTTATATCATTTTTATACTGCTGGTTGACTGCTATGTTCTTATTTATATTTATCATTTCTATATTGCTGAATTGTAATTTGTGAGTACGAGCATACATTGAGAATGGTAATTTTTATACGAGCAAATACGATTTAAATTTATATTTTATATTTTATGCTAATGTGATACGATTATATTAGCATTAGGATAAACATTATAATTATATTATATGTATATAGAAATTTTTACTCACAGTTGAGAGATAAAAAAAAAAAAATAATAAAACAAAATTCTAAGTTTTAAAATTTCAAACTTTATTTTACTTAGAATTCTGACTTAAATTCAAAATCAAGTTTTTTTTCAACTTGTTGCTGCTGCTGAGTCTTCTTCAGAACTAAAAACTAAACTTAGATTATTAAAAAATTTTAGTAATTCTAATTTTTGTTACAACTAAATGTGTTTGAAGGAAAAATGCATTCTTTGCATTTTTCGTGAGACCGTAAATTTAAAATTTGTTCACAAAGAAAAAAAATTTTATTATGTTTTGTGGGAAATATTTCTGAAATATGAATAATTTTGAATTTATGAAAGTTTATGAGACCGAAAGAGGAGATTATATTACTCCTCCATCTTCTAAGACCTTTGCTCCAGCAAAGGGATCTGGAATTGATACATTATTTTGTCCATTATCAATTACTAATTTTGTTACGGTTGCATTTTTCCTTCCTTGTTTACAAATTTTAATTATTAATGTTATAATTATTATAATTACAATTAATGAACTTATTCCTATTGACTTATAGCTAGTTATATTGTTTTTTATTTCAATACGTTTTATTGTTTCCCTATTTTGTATGTTATCTACATGTAGTTTATAACAAAGTTTATTTTGTGATCAAAAATTTTTGTAAAATTCACATGACTAATTGGAATTATGTTACCATCTCTGAAACTTTCGATCCTGTTTTCAAATGTTACATTCCCTATTTCAACTTTACAATTATTAAATTTTATTATGTTATTATTCTTTACGTTCAATTTGTAATTAATGCAATGCTGTATGTAAATTTTTAGCCAGTATTAGTCCGTCGTCTACTTCCGTTATTGAAGTTGCATTATTTATCCTTAATTTACAAGCATTGGTTTTTTTTAAAGAATTTTTGATGCATGTATTTCTGTGTAATTTCAATTCCTTTTTTGCAGTTAAGCTTTTGTCATACATGTATACGCTATTATCATTTACGACTATCTGAGTAATGTCATCGTCTAATTCTTCGTATTGAGTGTTAGGGATCGGGATAACCAATGCATTCTAAAACTTTTCTTTTGTAAATTTCGTTATACTGATTACGAATACCAATAACGAATTGCATTTTTTACAAATGGTAAAATAGATGCTGATATGTTATGGTTCTGAATTTCTTCGTTAGTTAAGACATCGTGTGGCAAAATATTTAACCTACTCACCAAGATTGTGTCAGAAATTTTTTCTAACTGTCTATTAATAGAATTTATATCGGCATAAATTTGTAATGTAAATCTAGTCATGTCTACCAACATCGCAATTCTTTTTGCTGGATTTGTGATATTCTTAAGAAATTCTTGTAATGTCTTTTGTTGTTCATTTACATGCCTAACTGTTTTATTCAAATGTTTTATCAAGTCGTTGTTTATGATCACCTGTTTGTTTAACTGATATATAATTTGCATGGAATTTTTGTTTAAGTTGTCTAGATGTTTGGAAATTTCAACTGCGTCGTCATTGTCCATCGTTCCAAAGAGAAATTTTATGGAGCTTCCAACGAAATTAATTAGCCCTCTTTTTCGTCTTTGTCTGTTGTATGTTGTATGCGTTTGGTAAAATTATTTTGAGGTTATGTTTTGCAACCAAGAGTTCCCTAGTAAGTAGTTTGTATTCGTCGGAGTATTTTGTTAAATTGAGAAGTCCTAAGTTTTTGTCT
The DNA here is from genome assembly GCA_951394055.1 of Villa cingulata. Classification (NCBI taxonomy): domain Eukaryota; kingdom Metazoa; phylum Arthropoda; class Insecta; order Diptera; family Bombyliidae; genus Villa; species Villa cingulata. The sequence continues at coordinate 23,226,683 of OX596019.1, read as the reverse complement.
ATTGTGCTTATAGTCTCGTCATATTGGTCCAAATCAATGATGTGCAAGAATTTTACATAGTGATCTACTATTAATTTCTGACCTATTCTATAAAGAACGTATCCATTTTCACTGTGGACTGGAATAATTTCTATTGACTGGCTTAAAATAGCCGGAAAAATGAGTAAAATTGGGAAAACTTGAAACATCTGAAAAAAAAGAAAGTACAAAAAAAAATGTAAGAGCAAAAGAAAGTTTTATTTTATAGCAGGATAACAAAAGATATTGCATTTTAAAGAGAACTTTCTCCTCTTTCTAACGAAATATATTTCGTCCCGAAATAATAAGTGGTTCCTGAGCTATAATGACTCAAAGTCAAAATTTTATGTTTTAAAAAAAACGATTTTGAAACTTCTTTTGATATTGATATATCTCCAAAAGTTGAAGGATAACATAGGTAAATTATGATGTTAAATGGAAGATAATTTTACCCTCTTTAAAATGATACCCCTTACACTCTCATATGTTACCCCACTAAGAAACTGTTTGTATATACGACAAACACCTACAATCGTTAGTACACGATTAAGAAGGTGCTGGTTCAAAAAATAAAAGAGATAGATATTTTTTGAGTTTATGTTTTATTTCTCTTCAAATTCAACTTATGCAATAATTAAAATAATTAAAATTATCTGCTTAATCTATGGTAAAGTAATTCCAAACTTAAATTGATAGTCTTAAATTTTCAGTATTATAATAACTAATAAATACAAAGTATTTATTTGTGCTAAGTAGTTCAATTTCTCTAGTAAAGAAAAAAAAATAGTTTTATATTCCCGTCAGCACCAGGAATATTAATAGAAACTCCAGTCAGCTCCCGGAGTAGTTAGTATGTAAATATTCCCGTCAGCACCAGGAATATTATGATATGAATACTCTAGTCAATACCCAGAGTAAGATAAATAGTTAGTATTTATATTCCCGTTAACACCAGGCATATATGTTAAATATAAACTTCAGTCAGCACCCGAAGTTTATTTTATTAGTGAATTTCCAGTCAGCACCCAGAAAATTCACTAAGTTTTAGTATGGGAATAATTAAGTATTTATAAATTTCAGTCAGCACCCGAAATTTATATTTCTTAGTAAACTTCTAGTCAGCACCCAGAATATCTACTAAGTTTTTGAAATTGGGAAGAATGTGTAAATTGCTAGTCAGCACCCAGTAATTTACACTTGGTTAGTTAGGATAGGAATGAAGCTGAAGATGCTTGATTTCTTCGGTTTATATACTTTTGTGAACAAAAGTAAATTTCTAGAATATTAACGGTGTCTATTATTTTTGAGCCCTATTGTAATTATTTGAATATTTAAAATTAATTATTTATTTTATTTTTCATTGTTTTTTTTTTTTTTTTTGAAATTTACTTTTGTCACCAGATAGTATGCAACAAAAAATAATACAATTATTTAATTTTACTAATAATAATAATAATAGTTACAATAACAATTTTTTTTGCATAATTATGATTATTCTAATTGGAATTTGTATGTTGAATTGTAAATAATAATATTGATATTGTAAGTAATTGTTGCTAGGTACATTTATTACATTTTGGTCTTTGATCTGTTACTTTTTTTTATTATGTATTATGTTTAGTTACATTTTATATATAGTGATTGTGTACAATTTGTTTTTTTTTTATATGTATAATTAATTACAAGTGTTGTTGTCTTAGTCTAAAATATGCATTATTTTATTGATTATTGATTGTCTAAATTATAATTATAATGAATAGTGGAATGTATGTTGATGTTTGCAGGGACGGCCCTAGCAATTTTAGCGCCCGGCGCACTTTTGAAATTTTGCGCCCTTCTTGTTTATGTATACATGGTGTCCTGAGTTCGGGTGTAGGCATTTTTCCAGTCTATAGATCTTGCTGAGAAACGAAAAAAATTTAAGGCGCGGGCGGGAATTTTGTTTCTAATATCAACGAGTGAGTAGAAAAAGGGCCCAGAAGTTTTTTTTGAGGTCGAGTAACTTGTTTCCTATTTGTGGTCATAATTCACGAAATTGGTCGTTTCGAATTATTTTGCATTCATTGGAAAGATAATCAATCAGTCTTTACTTTGATACTTAAATTGTACAGATCGGTCCAGTGATGCCAAAGATATGGTACATCAAATTCAAATTTTCATAGAAAAAAATGTGAAATTTTGAGTTCAAGGTTAAATATCTCAAATCTTTGCCCTGTTTTTTTTTAATTTTGTTTATTTAAAATATTGCCCAATGAATTGCCTTTCATTAGCATTTTATTTTATTCAATTATCTGTCGTGGATTTTGAGTTATGGAAAAAAATGTAACTGTGGGTTCTACCAATTTAATATATAATATATATAATATATTTTATAATTGAATAAAATATATGCTGGCAAAATGCCTGCACCCGAACTCAGGACATCCTGTATAATCTTTTCAACACCACCCAAGAGGTAAAACTTGATAGACGCGTTTTTTTTAATGAGGATTGTAGGGGATAATTTTTTTTTTCAATATTGCACTCATTTCAAATATTCAAAAAGAAAAATCTTATTAATTTTTGTTATGCAATTAAAATACGCGTAAAAAAAACCAAATATAATTTTTGAAAAACAATAACTTAATTTAAAATAATTTTATATTATGTATAATTTTTTGAACTTGCATGCAGATATATACTGATAAACCCTCTACCATGTATAAAAAAAAATTCATTCAAACATGCAAAATAAAGATGCAAATATGTAATAGGGTATTTCATCTGGTTTTTAAAGAATTTTAAATATGACTTGAACGTTGAACGGTTAAAAACGTAAAACAATAAAAAAAAAGAAAAATTTAGAAATTTTCACATCGTTTAATGGCTAAAATTTAAGATCATAAATTACCCTCCTACCTAAAAAAATTCGAAATTTAAATTTTTAAAAAGTTTTTAATATCATTAAAATTTTGAATATCATAATTAGAACACATAGTGTACAAAATAGTATAAATAATATAAAATATAAGTTATAGTCGGCGTCACAAAATTTTATTCTACATCTTATTTCGTTGAAAGAATATAATTTATAGAAAAAGATGTAGAATATAATTTATACATTGGGTTGAAAATAATATTAATTTCTAAAAATGTTTTAAAATATCTATTTTTTTTTTCAAACAAATATTCTTGAGTAATATATCAAATATCATCTAGATCATATAGAATCAAACGACTAAAATGGTGTAAAATTTCTCACACAAAAATTATTATCAAATATCATATCAGTTAGTCTTATTTAACGCCGGCTACTGTGCAATTGTATATAACATTAACATTAAGTACATAGTATATGATATAAAAACAAAAACAATAAGTTCCTATTCGCTTTTCCTTTCCTATTCGCTATTCCTATACATAATACCACATGACAAGTAAATTGCAACAACAAAATATTTTGAGCAAAACAATAAATACAATTGATTATGTACACTTATAAATATCAGTGCACATAGAAAAAAGAAAAGAAAGAGAATGAAAGAAATAACAATTATAGTAAAGTCTGTACGTGTACAGCATGATACCAATGATACCACAAACAATGATACACATTAATTTGTACATACATTTGTGTATGTATACCTAAACATTGAAAGCACTAAATTATAAATATAAATAATTATAAGAATTGATGCGTTGGAGCAAATTTTCTAAGTGCACCATTCTAACGCATACCTCATAGAAAAAACTAAATAATATTTGTATGCGATGCTTTCTGTTTTAATATGTAGATATTAAAATTTTTTCATGCGTTGGAGCAAATTTTCTAAGTGCTCCATTCTAACGCATACCTCATAGAAAAAACTAAATAATATTTGTATGCGATGCTTTCTGTTTTAATATGTAGATATTAAAATTTTTTCATGCGTTGGAGCAGATAATTTTAGTGCTCCATTACAATGTATTTATGAATTTAGATTTAGACTGTTTGCTTTGCAGTCTAATAAATAGAAATAATAATCAATCGAATTATGTTGCGTTGCTTTTGAATATGGATAGACAAGACAGACAATATACATAAATGATAATAGATGTTTGAATATTTTTATATAGATATACGAGTACATGGGGATAGGATATAGGAATATAAGAAATTATATCTACATAATTATTATCACAGACAATATATTGTCTGTGATATTATGTATACAGTATACGTATATTCAAATGTAGTACATATATTTTTAATATGTATATCATACTTATATAAGAATGATTTTATATTTTACTTTTAATTTTTTTTAATATCATTTTGGATTTGGCTCTCCATTCCCATATTGTACATACACATAAAAATTACATATAAAAAAAATTTTTTAATTTTTTTCTAAATTTGATATAAATTCATATATCATTAATGGTCTAGAATACATAGATCGTAACATTTTTTTATTTTTGTATTATTTGCATAAGTCAAATATTTTTTTTTGAATATTTATATAAAAAGTTTTATAAAAAAAATGTAGATTATTTTTGGCGCCCCAAGATTGCAGCGCCCGGAGCAAGTGCTCCACTTGCTCCTATGGTAGGTCCGGGCCTGGATGTTTGCGTCAATTGTTGAGATCAGCATTGAATAGTCTTATTGGACTAATTGTTTATTGTTGAATATTTGACAGTTTATTGTTTATATTTTATATTTGTGTTTTTGGATATTTCGAGTGTCGTGAAATTAATTAAATGTGTTGTTTTTATAATTATTATTTATTAAATTTCAATTAAAATGAAGATTTGATTGAATGTGTATTTGATTCATGTAAATCAAAATACTTCATTTTTATTGAAATTTGTTTGTTAATGCAAATGCCGTCGGCAAAGTGAAAAACTGTGAAGTGTTTAAATATAAAAGTTACAAATGTGTTTAATTTGTGTATGTGCAATAATTTCTAAATGCAACTACAAGTGTAATTTCAGGTGTTTTTTGGTAGAATTATGGGGTTGATGGTATGAAAATTAATTTGTACCAATTAACCATCATAGTTTTGTCAACACCTGAAAATCAACCAAGAAAAAGGGTGAAGTGAAAAACTGAGTGATAACGAACAGAAACTATGCACAAATGTATGCAACAAAGTGCATGTTTTTTATATACATAACTAGTTATTTTTTGTTAAAATAATGAAAAAAAACAAACAATAACACATCAAATAATGAAAATGATTAAAAAAACAGATATGTAATGTATTTATTTTTATTAATTTTACTCTTTGTTATTTTTTTGTGGTCTTGAAAAGGACCGATTTTATTTTTCGATTATTTTCCGATGTTATTTTTGGTTTTATTTCACAAATTAATATATGTAATCACTAATCACTTAGGTTTGTGGTACTCTGTTACCAAATCTTCTTAAATCACCATTACAATATATTACTAATTTTTTATATATATTGTAACTGTAATATTTATATGCATTTTCTGGTTTTTTTATATAGGTGTATAAATCAAAAATTTTTCTTTTATCTGTTGATTTGAATGGATTCCACTTTATTAGCTCTAAAAGCTGATACGGACTTATACCATTAACAAGTCCAAAGATCGTTACTAGTAACCGAGTTCTATAATTGCCATCACCAAAAAATGCATTTATAATAAAATTTGGTACATTTGATAAATCAACTACTATATCACTTCTATTGAGTAATCGCTGTCTTGCGTTGATGCGGTATTGTTCTATTATTGAATTGTTTGTTATCATTGTCTTTATTTCGTTTTTATGAAGAGATGTAATGAACTGATGTAAACAATGAAAATGAAATTACAATCAACTTGATGTTTTATGTAAATGTGTTAATTTTATTCTCTTCTGTTAGCTGTTGGAAACAAGATCTGTATAATTTTAATTGTGAATAAAAGTGTTTTATGAAAGTTTTAAAAATATGAATTCAAGGTGAGTAAAATGTTTTCATTATTTATTTTTTTATATTTATTTAAAATTTTAATTGTATGAAATTATGAAAATTAAGAATTTTATTAGTTTTGAAAATTATTAATAGTCCGTAAAGAATAATTACAATATCAATATTTTTTTATAAATATTAAAAATGTTTAAAAAGAGTGAATTTTAACTTTTAAAAAAATTCAGAAAAAGGTGTTTCCAATTTACCTTTTACTAAAAATTTACTTTTACTATAAATTTTATAAAGAAATGCAATAATAATGAATTTAAATTTACCTTTTACTAAAAATTAAAAAAGAAATGCACTAACAGTGGAATTAAATTTAGTTTTTGCTAAATGTAATAAATTCATTTGTTATATAATAATAGAATGAAAAAATTTTGTTAGGAAATAAATGTAAAAGCTAAATTATTTTTTTTTTTATTATTACAGTACAAAGTGGAATTTGTATAAACTTTGCCAGGAGTTGAAGGATGCTGAGTCAACAGAGGCGTGGTTATCTAAAGTAGTCGGTTTATTGCCTTCAGAAAAAATATGCAAAAAGCATAGAAAAAAATGAATATACAATCTGGACACAATTTCGGTTTATTTGTGTGTAATTATAAAGGAAAACGGCATTCAATCGCCAGAGCAAGCAATACGTGGTTTGAAAACTGTCACATTTCACCTGAGGAATGTATGGTAATCACGTATTGCTTTGCAAATAAATTTTCATTTGAAAGTACTATAAAAGAGAGTAGTATCAAGAGTGATAGTACAATTTCACCTGAAACTGTGGCCGACAGGTTTACATTTGCACGTGAAGTATGTATGATCGCTCTTGATAAGGAGTATGATGATAGCGGGCAAATTGGTGATCCAGGTTGTATTGTAGAAATAGACGAGCCAAAAATTGGAAAAAGAAAGTACGAACGGGGTAGACTTGTTGATGGTAGTTGGATTGTCGGTATGATACAACGGAATTCGAATAATTATAGGTTAGAAATATGTCCGGAGAATTCACGTAATAGTGATACTCTAAGTCTAACCGAAATAATTAAAAAATATTAAACCCGGCACTGAAATACAAACGGATTGTTGGGCGGGATACAGAGAGTTGAATTCTCACGGATATATTCATAAAAAAGTTAATCATACCGAGCACTTTGTTGACCCAGAATCTGGAGCTCATAATCAAAACATCGAGAGTAGCTGGCGAAGTAGAAAGAATACAGATTTACACGAGGTGGAGTACGCAAAGAACATTTAGACCTCCATTTATGTGAATTTCTGTGGAGGAGAAGACTTGCCAAGGAGGGAAAACATCCTTTCCAACAACTAATAGAAGACATCAAAGTTGTTTATTGCGGCAAATAAGCGAAAAACGAAAAAGAAAATCGGTCCTTTTCAGGACCACAAAAAAATAACAAAGAGTAAAATTAATAAAAACAAATACATACATATCTTTTTTTTTAATCATTTTCATTATTTGATGTGTTATTGTTTGTTTTTTTTCATTATTTTAACAAAAAATAACTAGTTATGTATATAAAAAACATGCACTTTGTTGCATACATTTGTCCATAGTTTCTTAGTGGGGTAACATATGAGAGTGTAAGGGGTATCGTTTTAAAGAGGACAAAATTATCTTTCATTTGACATCATGACATCATAATTTACCTATGTTATTCTTCAACTTTCGGAGATATATCAATATCAAAAAAAGTTTGAAAATCGTTTTTTTTAAAACATAAAATTTTGAATTTGAGTCCTTATAGCTCAGGAACCATTTATTATTTCGGGACGAAATATATTTCGTTAGAAAGAGGAGAAAGTTCTCTTTAAAATGCAATATCTTTTGTTATCCTGCATTACTCCAAAAAATAAATATTTTGTGAAACACAGTGAATTTTTTGAAAATTTTTAACGGTACTTTTCTCCCAAATATCAAATTTCCGCCAACAAGGACATATGACACATTAAAGAGGACTTTCCAAAGTATCGTCCTGAAAATGTCCTGTTTCGACATCACGAGCTAGCGATTCGGAAGTTCAGCCTAATAATTAACCAATAGAAAAAAATGTAAAGATGGATGATGTGGTTGTGTGTTAAATTAATTATTCATATGCCAGTATAGATTTTTCAAATATACATTTAGCATGTAATATATGTATGTACATATATATACATATTTCATATATTTATATCATTTTTATACTGCTGGTTGACTGCTATGTTCTTATTTATATTTATCATTTCTATATTGCTGAATTGTAATTTGTGAGTACGAGCATACATTGAGAATGGTAATTTTTATACGAGCAAATACGATTTAAATTTATATTTTATATTTTATGCTAATGTGATACGATTATATTAGCATTAGGATAAACATTATAATTATATTATATGTATATAGAAATTTTTACTCACAGTTGAGAGATAAAAAAAAAAAAATAATAAAACAAAATTCTAAGTTTTAAAATTTCAAACTTTGTTTTACTTAGAATTCTGACTTAAATTCAAAATCAAGTTTTTTTTCAACTTGTTGCTGCTGCTGAGTCTTCTTCAGAACTAAAAACTAAACTTAGATTATTAAAAAATTTTAGTAATTCTAATTTTTGTTACAACTAAATGTGTTTGAAGGAAAAATGCATTCTTTGCATTTTTCGTGAGACCGTAAATTTAAAATTTGTTCACAAAGAAAAAAAATTTTATTATGTTTTGTGGGAAATATTTCTGAAATATGAATAATTTTGAATTTATGAAAGTTTATGAGACCGAAAGAGGAGATTATATTACTCCTCCATCTTCTAAGACCTTTGCTCCAGCAAAGGGATCTGGAATTGATACATTATTTTGTCCATTATCAATTACTAATTTTGTTACGGTTGCATTTTTCCTTCCTTGTTTACAAATTTTAATTATTAATGTTATAATTATTATAATTACAATTAATGAACTTATTCCTATTGACTTATAGCTAGTTATATTGTTTTTTATTTCAATACGTTTTATTGTTTCCCTATTTTGTATGTTATCTACATGTAGTTTATAACAAAGTTTATTTTGTGATCAAAAATTTTTGTAAAATTCACATGACTAATTGGAATTATGTTACCATCTCTGAAACTTTCGATCCTGTTTTCAAATGTTACATTCCCTATTTCAACTTTACAATTATTAAATTTTATTATGTTATTATTCTTTACGTTCAATTTGTAATTAATGCAATGCTGTATGTAAATTTTTAGCCAGTATTAGTCCGTCGTCTACTTCCGTTATTGAAGTTGCATTATTTATCCTTAATTTACAAGCATTGGTTTTTTTTAAAGAATTTTTGATGCATGTATTTCTGTGTAATTTCAATTCCTTTTTTGCAGTTAAGCTTTTGTCATACATGTATACGCTATTATCATTTACGACTATCTGAGTAATGTCATCGTCTAATTCTTCGTATTGAGTGTTAGGGATCGGGATAACCAATGCATTCTAAAACTTTTCTTTTGTAAATTTCGTTATACTGATTACGAATACCAATAACGAATTGCATTTTTTACAAATGGTAAAATAGATGCTGATATGTTATGGTTCTGAATTTCTTCGTTAGTTAAGACATCGTGTGGCAAAATATTTAACCTACTCACCAAGATTGTGTCAGAAATTTTTTCTAACTGTCTATTAATAGAATTTATATCGGCATAAATTTGTAATGTAAATCTAGTCATGTCTACCAACATCGCAATTCTTTTTGCTGGATTTGTGATATTCTTAAGAAATTCTTGTAATGTCTTTTGTTGTTCATTTACATGCCTAACTGTTTTATTCAAATGTTTTATCAAGTCGTTGTTTATGATCACCTGTTTGTTTAACTGATATATAATTTGCATGGAATTTTTGTTTAAGTTGTCTAGATGTTTGGAAATTTCAACTGCGTCGTCATTGTCCATCGTTCCAAAGAGAAATTTTATGGAGCTTCCAACGAAATTAATTAGCCCTCTTTTTCGTCTTTGTCTGTTGTATGTTGTATGCGTTTGGTAAAATTATTTTGAGGTTATGTTTTGCAACCAAGAGTTCCCTAGTAAGTAGTTTGTATTCGTCGGAGTATTTTGTTAAATTGAGAAGTCCTAAGTTTTTGTCTATTGTGCTTATAGTCTCGTCATATTGGTCCAAATCAATGATGTGCAAGAATTTTACATAGTGATCTACTATTAATTTCTGACCTATTCTATAAAGAACGTATCCATTTTCACTGTGGACTGGAATAATTTCTATTGACTGGCTTAAAATAGCCGGAAAAATGAGTAAAATTGGGAAAACTTGAAACATCTGAAAAAAAAGAAAGTACAAAAAAAAATGTAAGAGCAAAAGAAAGTTTTATTTTATAGCAGGATAACAAAAGATATTGCATTTTAAAGATAACTTTCTCCTCTTTCTAACGAAATATATTTCGTCCCGAAATAATAAGTGGTTCCTGAGCTATAATGACTCAAAGTCAAAATTTTATGTTTTAAAAAAAACGATTTTGAAACTTCTTTTGATATTGATATATCTCCAAAAGTTGAAGGATAACATAGGTAAATTATGATGTTAAATGGAAGATAATTTTACCCTCTTTAAAATGATACCCCTTACACTCTCATATGTTACCCCACTAAGAAACTGTTTGTATATACGACAAACACCTACAATCGTTAGTACACGATTAAGAAGGTGCTGGTTCAAAAAATAAAAGAGATAGATATTTTTTGAGTTTATGTTTTATTTCTCTTCAAATTCAACTTATGCAATAATTAAAATAATTAAAATTATCTGCTTAATCTATGGTAAAGTAATTCCAAACTTAAATTGATAGTCTTAAATTTTCAGTATTATAATAACTAATAAATACAAAGTATTTATTTGTGCTAAGTAGTTCAATTTCTCTAGTAAAGAAAAAAAAATAGTTTTATATTCCCGTCAGCACCAGGAATATTAATAGAAACTCCAGTCAGCTCCCGGAGTAGTTAGTATGTAAATATTCCCGTCAGCACCAGGAATATTATGATATGAATACTCTAGTCAATACCCAGAGTAAGATAAATAGTTAGTATTTATATTCCCGTTAACACCAGGCATATATGTTAAATATAAACTTCAGTCAGCACCCGAAGTTTATTTTATTAGTGAATTTCCAGTCAGCACCCAGAAAATTCACTAAGTTTTAGTATGGGAATAATTAAGTATTTATAAATTTCAGTCAGCACCCGAAATTTATATTTCTTAGTAAACTTCTAGTCAGCACCCAGAATATCTGCTAAGTTTTTGAAATTGGGAAGAATGTGTAAATTGCTAGTCAGCACCCAGTAATTTACACTTGGTTAATTAGGATAGGAATGAAGCTGAAGATGCTTGATTTCTTCGGTTTATATACTTTTGTGAACAAAAGTAAATTTCTAGAATATTAACGGTGTCTATTATTTTTGAGCCCTATTGTAATTATTTGAATATTTAAAATTAATTATTTATTTTATTTTTCATTGTTTTTTTTTTTTTTTTTGAAATTTACTTTTGTCACCAGATAGTATGCAACAAAAAATAATACAATTATTTAATTTTACTAATAATAATAATAATAGTTACAATAACAATTTTTTTTGCATAATTATGATTATTCTAATTGGAATTTGTATGTTGAATTGTAAATAATAATATTGATATTGTAAGTAATTGTTGCTAGGTACATTTATTACATTTTGGTCTTTGATCTGTTACTTTTTTTTATTATGTATTATGTTTAGTTACATTTTATATATAGTGATTGTGTACAATTTGTTTTTTTTTTATATGTATAATTAATTACAAGTGTTGTTGTCTTAGTCTAAAATATGCATTATTTTATTGATTATTGATTGTCTAAATTATAATTATAATGAATAGTGGAATGTATGTTGATGTTTGCGTCAATTGTTGAGATCAGCATTGAATAGTCTTATTGGACTAATTGTTTATTGTTGAATATTTGACAGTTTATTGTTTATATTTTATATTTGTGTTTTTGGATATTTCGAGTGTCGTGAAATTAATTAAATGTGTTGTTTTTATAATTATTATTTATTAAATTTCAATTAAAATGAAGATTTGATTGAATGTGTATTTGATTCATGTAAATCAAAATACTTCATTTTTATTGAAATTTGTTTGTTAATGCAAATGCCGTCGGCAAAGTGAAAAACTGTGAAGTGTTTAAATATAAAAGTTACAAATGTGTTTAATTTGTGTATGTGCAATAATTTCTAAATGCAACTACAAGTGTAATTTCAGGTGTTTTTTGGTAGAATTATGGGGTTGATGGTATGAAAATTAATTTGTACCAATTAACCATCATAGTTTTGTCAACACCTGAAAATCAACCAAGAAAAAGGGTGAAGTGAAAAACTGAGTGATAACGAACAGAAACTATGCACAAATGTATGCAACAAAGTGCATGTTTTTTATATACATAACTAGTTATTTTTTGTTAAAATAATGAAAAAAAACAAACAATAACACATCAAATAATGAAAATGATTAAAAAAACAGATATGTAATGTATTTATTTTTATTAATTTTACTCTTTGTTATTTTTTTGTGGTCTTGAAAAGGACCGATTTTATTTTTCGATTATTTTCCGATGTTATTTTTGGTTTTATTTCACAAATTAATATATGTAATCACTAATCACTTAGGTTTGTGGTACTCTGTTACCAAATCTTCTTAAATCACCATTACAATATATTACTAATTTTTTATATATATTGTAACTGTAATATTTATATGCATTTTCTGGTTTTTTTATATAGGTGTATAAATCAAAAATTTTTCTTTTATCTGTTGATTTGAATGGATTCCACTTTATTAGCTCTAAAAGCTGATACGGACTTATACCATTAACAAGTCCAAAGATCGTTACTAGTAACCGAGTTCTATAATTGCCATCACCAAAAAATGCATTTATAATAAAATTTGGTACATTTGATAAATCAACTACTATATCACTTCTATTGAGTAATCGCTGTCTTGCGTTGATGCGGTATTGTTCTATTATTGAATTGTTTGTTATCATTGTCTTTATTTCGTTTTTATGAAGAGATGTAATGAACTGATGTAAACAATGAAAATGAAATTACAATCAACTTGATGTTTTATGTAAATGTGTTAATTTTATTCTCTTCTGTTAGCTGTTGGAAACAAGATCTGTATAATTTTAATTGTGAATAAAAGTGTTTTATGAAAGTTTTAAAAATATGAATTCAAGGTGAGTAAAATGTTTTCATTATTTATTTTTTTATATTTATTTAAAATTTTAATTGTATGAAATTATGAAAATTAAGAATTTTATTAGTTTTGAAAATTATTAATAGTCCGTAAAGAATAATTACAATATCAATATTTTTTTATAAATATTAAAAATGTTTAAAAAGAGTGAATTTTAACTTTTAAAAAAATTCAGAAAAAGGTGTTTCCAATTTACCTTTTACTAAAAATTTACTTTTACTATAAATTTTATAAAGAAATGCAATAATAATGAATTTAAATTTACCTTTTACTAAAAATTAAAAAAGAAATGCACTAACAGTGGAATTAAATTTAGTTTTTGCTAAATGTAATAAATTCATTTGTTATATAATAATAGAATGAAAAAATTTTGTTAGGAAATAAATGTAAAAGCTAAATTATTTTTTTTTTTATTATTACAGTACAAAGTGGAATTTGTATAAACTTTGCCAGGAGTTGAAGGATGCTGAGTCAACAGAGGCGTGGTTATCTAAAGTAGTCGGTTTATTGCCTTCAGAAAAAATATGCAAAAAGCATAGAAAAAAATGAATATACAATCTGGACACAATTTCGGTTTATTTGTGTGTAATTATAAAGGAAAACGGCATTCAATCGCCAGAGCAAGCAATACGTGGTTTGAAAACTGTCACATTTCACCTGAGGAATGTATGGTAATCACGTATTGCTTTGCAAATAAATTTTCATTTGAAAGTACTATAAAAGAGAGTAGTATCAAGAGTGATAGTACAATTTCACCTGAAACTGTGGCCGACAGGTTTACATTTGCACGTGAAGTATGTATGATCGCTCTTGATAAGGAGTATGATGATAGCGGGCAAATTGGTGATCCAGGTTGTATTGTAGAAATAGACGAGCCAAAAATTGGAAAAAGAAAGTACGAACGGGGTAGACTTGTTGATGGTAGTTGGATTGTCGGTATGATACAACGGAATTCGAATAATTATAGGTTAGAAATATGTCCGGAGAATTCACGTAATAGTGATACTCTAAGTCTAACCGAAATAATTAAAAAATATTAAACCCGGCACTGAAATACAAACGGATTGTTGGGCGGGATACAGAGAGTTGAATTCTCACGGATATATTCATAAAAAAGTTAATCATACCGAGCACTTTGTTGACCCAGAATCTGGAGCTCATAATCAAAACATCGAGAGTAGCTGGCGAAGTAGAAAGAATACAGATTTACACGAGGTGGAGTACGCAAAGAACATTTAGACCTCCATTTATGTGAATTTCTGTGGAGGAGAAGACTTGCCAAGGAGGGAAAACATCCTTTCCAACAACTAATAGAAGACATCAAAGTTGTTTATTGCGGCAAATAAGCGAAAAACGAAAAAGAAAATCGGTCCTTTTCAGGACCACAAAAAAATAACAAAGAGTAAAATTAATAAAAACAAATACATACATATCTTTTTTTTTAATCATTTTCATTATTTGATGTGTTATTGTTTGTTTTTTTTCATTATTTTAACAAAAAATAACTAGTTATGTATATAAAAAACATGCACTTTGTTGCATACATTTGTCCATAGTTTCTTAGTGGGGTAACATATGAGAGTGTAAGGGGTATCGTTTTAAAGAGGACAAAATTATCTTTCATTTGACATCATGACATCATAATTTACCTATGTTATTCTTCAACTTTCGGAGATATATCAATATCAAAAAAAGTTTGAAAATCGTTTTTTTTAAAACATAAAATTTTGAATTTGAGTCCTTATAGCTCAGGAACCATTTATTATTTCGGGACGAAATATATTTCGTTAGAAAGAGGAGAAAGTTCTCTTTAAAATGCAATATCTTTTGTTATCCTGCATTACTCCAAAAAATAAATATTTTGTGAAACACAGTGAATTTTTTGAAAATTTTTAACGGTACTTTTCTCCCAAATATCAAATTTCCGCCAACAAGGACATATGACACATTAAAGAGGACTTTCCAAAGTATCGTCCTGAAAATGTCCTGTTTCGACATCACGAGCTAGCGATTCGGAAGTTCTGCCTAATAATTAACCAATAGAAAAAAATGTAAAGATGGATGATGTGGTTGTGTGTTAAATTAATTATTCATATGCCAGTATAGATTTTTCAAATATACATTTAGCATGTAATATATGTATGTACATATATATACATATTTCATATATTTATATCATTTTTATACTGCTGGTTGACTGCTATGTTCTTATTTATATTTATCATTTCTATATTGCTGAATTGTAATTTGTGAGTACGAGCATACATTGAGAATGGTAATTTTTATACGAGCAAATACGATTTAAATTTATATTTTATATTTTATGCTAATGTGATACGATTATATTAGCATTAGGATAAACATTATAATTATATTATATGTATATAGAAATTTTTACTCACAGTTGAGAGATAAAAAAAAAAAAATAATAAAACAAAATTCTAAGTTTTAAAATTTCAAACTTTATTTTACTTAGAATTCTGACTTAAATTCAAAATCAAGTTTTTTTTCAACTTGTTGCTGCTGCTGAGTCTTCTTCAGAACTAAAAACTAAACTTAGATTATTAAAAAATTTTAGTAATTCTAATTTTTGTTACAACTAAATGTGTTTGAAGGAAAAATGCATTCTTTGCATTTTTCGTGAGACCGTAAATTTAAAATTTGTTCACAAAGAAAAAAAATTTTATTATGTTTTGTGGGAAATATTTCTGAAATATGAATAATTTTGAATTTATGAAAGTTTATGAGACCGAAAGAGGAGATTATATTACTCCTCCATCTTCTAAGACCTTTGCTCCAGCAAAGGGATCTGGAATTGATACATTATTTTGTCCATTATCAATTACTAATTTTGTTACGGTTGCATTTTTCCTTCCTTGTTTACAAATTTTAATTATTAATGTTATAATTATTATAATTACAATTAATGAACTTATTCCTATTGACTTATAGCTAGTTACATTGTTTTTTATTTCAATACGTTTTATTGTTTCCCTATTTTGTATGTTATCTACATGTAGTTTATAACAAAGTTTATTTTGTGATCAAAAATTTTTGTAAAATTCACATGACTAATTGGAATTATGTTACCATCTCTGAAACTTTCGATCCTGTTTTCAAATGTTACATTCCCTATTTCAACTTTACAATTATTAAATTTTATTATGTTATTATTCTTTACGTTCAATTTGTAATTAATGCAATCCTGTATAATGGATGTCGTATGTAAATTTTTAGCCAGTATTAGTCCGTCGTCTACTTCCGTTATTGAAGTTGCATTATTTATCCTTAATTTACAAGCATTGGTTTTTTTTAAAGAATTTTTGATGCATGTATTTCTGTGTAATTTCAATTCCTTTTTTGCAGTTAAGCTTTTGTCATACATGTATACGCTATTATCATTTACGACTATCTGAGTAATGTCATCGTCTAATTCTTCGTATTGAGTGTTAGGGATCGGGATAACCAATGCATTCTAAAACTTTTCTTTTGTAAATTTCGTTATACTGATTACGAATACCAATAACGAATTGCATTTTTTACAAATGGTAAAATAGATGCTGATATGTTATGGTTCTGAATTTCTTCGTTAGTTAAGACATCGTGTGGCAAAATATTTAACCTACTCACCAAGATTGTGTCAGAAATTTTTTCTAACTGTCTATTAATAGAATTTATATCGGCATAAATTTGTAATGTAAATCTAGTCATGTCTACCAACATCGCAATTCTTTTTGCTGGATTTGTGATATTCTTAAGAAATTCTTGTAATGTCTTTTGTTGTTCATTTACATGCCTAACTGTTTTATTCAAATGTTTTATCAAGTCGTTGTTTATGATCACCTGTTTGTTTAACTGATATATAATTTGCATGGAATTTTTGTTTAAGTTGTCTAGATGTTTGGAAATTTCAACTGCGTCGTCATTGTCCATCGTTCCAAAGAGAAATTTTATGGAGCTTCCAACGAAATTAATTAGCCCTCTTTTTCGTCTTTGTCTGTTGTATGTTGTATGCGTTTGGTAAAATTATTTTGAGGTTATGTTTTGCAACCAAGAGTTCCCTAGTAAGTAGTTTGTATTCGTCGGAGTATTTTGTTAAATTGAGAAGTCCTAAGTTTTTGTCTATTGTGCTTATAGTCTCGTCATATTGGTCCAAATCAATGATGTGCAAGAATTTTACATAGTGATCTACTATTAATTTCTGACCTATTCTATAAAGAACGTATCCATTTTCACTGTGGACTGGAATAATTTCTATTGACTGGCTTAAAATAGCCGGAAAAATGAGTAAAATTGGGAAACCAAAAGAAAGTTTTATTTTATAGCAGGATAACAAAAGATATTGCATTTTAAAGAGAACTTTCTCCTCTTTCTAACGAAATATATTTCGTCCCGAAATAATAAGTGGTTCCTGAGCTATAAGGACTCAAAGTCAAAATTTTATGTTTTAAAAAAAACGATTTTGAAACTTCTTTTGATATTGATATATCTCCAAAAGTGTAAGGATAACATAGGTAAATTATGATGTTAAATGGAAGATAATTTTACCCTCTTTAAAATGATACCCCTTACACTCTCATATGTTACCCCACTAAGAAACTGTTTGTATATACGACAAACACCTACAATCGTTAGTACACGATTAAGAAGGTGCTGGTTCAAAAAATAAAAGAGATAGATATTTTTTGAGTTTATGTTTTATTTCTCTTCAAATTCAACTTATGCAATAATTAAAATAATTAAAATTATCTGCTTAATCTATGGTAAAGTAATTCCAAACTTAAATTGATAGTCTTAAATTTTCAGTATTATAATAACTAATAAATACAAAGTATTTATTTGTGCTAAGTAGTTCAATTTCTCTAGTAAAGAAAAAAAAATAGTTTTATATTCCCGTCAGCACCAGGAATATTAATAGAAACTCCAGTCAGCTCCCGGAGTAGTTAGTATGTAAATATTCCCGTCAGCACCAGGAATATTATGATATGAATACTCTAGTCAATACCCAGAGTAAGATAAATAGTTAGTATTTATATTCCCGTTAACACCAGGCATATATGTTAAATATAAACTTCAGTCAGCACCCGAAGTTTATTTTATTAGTGAATTTCCAGTCAGCACCCAGAAAATTCACTAAGTTTTAGTATGGGAATAATTAAGTATTTATAAATTTCAGTCAGCACCCGAAATTTATATTTCTTAGTAAACTTCTAGTCAGCACCCAGTATATCTACTAAGTTTTTGAAATTGGGAAGAATGTGTAAATTGCTAGTCAGCACCCAGTAATTTACACTTGGTTAGTTAGGATAGGAATGAAGCTGAAGATGCTTGATTTCTTCGGTTTATATACTTTTGTGAACAAAAGTAAATTTCTAGAATATTAACGGTGTCTATTATTTTTGAGCCCTATTGTAATTATTTGAATATTTAAAATTAATTATTTATTTTATTTTTCATTGTTTTTTTTTTTTTTTTGAAATTTACTTTTGTCACCAGATAGTATGCAACAAAAAATAATACAATTATTTAATTTTACTAATAATAATAATAATAGTTACAATAACAATTTTTTTTGCATAATTATGATTATTCTAATTGGAATTTGTATGTTGAATTGTAAATAATAATATTGATATTGTAAGTAATTGTTGCTAGGTACATTTATTACATTTTGGTCTTTGATCTGTTACTTTTTTTTATTATGTATTATGTTTAGTTACATTTTATATATAGTGATTGTGTACAATTTGTTTTTTTTTTATATGTATAATTAATTACAAGTGTTGTTGTCTTAGTCTAAAATATGCATTATTTTATTGATTATTGATTGTCTAAATTATAATTATAATGAATAGTGGAATGTATGTTGATGTTTGCGTCAATTGTTGAGATCAGCATTGAATAGTCTTATTGGACTAATTGTTTATTGTTGAATATTTGACAGTTTATTGTTTATATTTTATATTTGTGTTTTTGGATATTTCGAGTGTCGTGAAATTAATTAAATGTGTTGTTTTTATAATTATTATTTATTAAATTTCAATTAAAATGAAGATTTGATTGAATGTGTATTTGATTCATGTAAATCAAAATACTTCATTTTTATTGAAATTTGTTTGTTAATGCAAATGCCGTCGGCAAAGTGAAAAACTGTGAAGTGTTTAAATATAAAAGTTACAAATGTGTTTAATTTGTGTATGTGCAATAATTTCTAAATGCAACTACAAGTGTAATTTCAGGTGTTTTTTGGTAGAATTATGGGGTTGATGGTATGAAAATTAATTTGTACCAATTAACCATCATAGTTTTGTCAACACCTGAAAATCAACCAAGAAAAAGGGTGAAGTGAAAAACTGAGTGATAACGAACAGAAACTATGCACAAATGTATGCAACAAAGTGCATGTTTTTTATATACATAACTAGTTATTTTTTGTTAAAATAATGAAAAAAACAAACAATAACACATCAAATAATGAAAATGATTAAAAAAACAGATATGTATGTATTTTTTTTATTAATTTTACTCTTTGTTATTTTTTTGTAGTCTTGAAAAGGACCGATTTTATTTTTCGATTATTTTCCGATGTTATATTATTTTTGGTTTTATTTCACAAATTAATATATGTAATCACTAATCACTTAGGTTTGTGGTACTCTGTTACCAAATCTTCTTAAATCACCATTACAATATATTACTAATTTTTTATATATATTGTAACTGTAATATTTATATGCATTTTCTGGTTTTTTTATATAGGTGTATAAATCAAAAATTTTTCTTTTATCTGTTGATTTGAATGGATTCCACTTTATTAGCTCTAAAAGCTGATACGGACTTATACCATTAACAAGTCCAAAGGTCGTTACTAGTAACCGAGTTCTATAATTGCCATCACCAAAAAATGCATTTATAATAAAATTTGGTACATTTGATAAATCAACTACTATATCACTTCTATTGAGTAATCGCTGTCTTGCGTTGATGCGGTATTGTTCTATTATTGAATTGTTTGTTATCATTGTCTTTATTTCGTTTTTATGAAGAGATGTAATGAACTGATGTAAACAATGAAAATGAAATTACAATCAACTTGATGTTTTATGTAAATGTGTTAATTTTATTCTCTTCTGTTAGCTGTTGGAAACAAGATCTGTATAATTTTAATTGTGAATAAAAGTGTTTTATGAAAGTTTTAAAAATATGAATTCAAGGTGAGTAAAATGTTTTCATTATTTATTTTTTTATATTTATTTAAAATTTTAATTGTATGAAATTATGAAAATTAAGAATTTTATTAGTTTTGAAAATTATTAATAGTCCGTAAAGAATAATTACAATATCAATATTTTTTTATAAATATTAAAAATGTTTAAAAAGAGTGAATTTTAACTTTTAAAAAAATTCAGAAAAAGGTGTTTCCAATTTACCTTTTACTAAAAATTTACTTTTACTATAAATTTTATAAAGAAATGCAATAATAATGAATTTAAATTTACCTTTTACTAAAAATTAAAAAAGAAATGCACTAACAGTGGAATTAAATTTAGTTTTTGCTAAATGTAATAAATTCATTTGTTATATAATAATAGAATGAAAAAATTTTGTTAGGAAATAAATGTAAAAGCTAAATTATTTTTTTTTTTATTATTACAGTACAAAGTGGAATTTGTATAAACTTTGCCAGGAGTTGAAGGATGCTGAGTCAACAGAGGCGTGGTTATCTAAAGTAGTCGGTTTATTGCCTTCAGAAAAAATATGCAAAAAGCATAGAAAAAAATGAATATACAATCTGGACACAATTTCGGTTTATTTGTGTGTAATTATAAAGGAAAACGGCATTCAATCGCCAGAGCAAGCAATACGTGGTTTGAAAACTGTCACATTTCACCTGAGGAATGTATGGTAATCACGTATTGCTTTGCAAATAAATTTTCATTTGAAAGTACTATAAAAGAGAGTAGTATCAAGAGTGATAGTACAATTTCACCTGAAACTGTGGCCGACAGGTTTACATTTGCACGTGAAGTATGTATGATCGCTCTTGATAAGGAGTATGATGATAGCGGGCAAATTGGTGATCCAGGTTGTATTGTAGAAATAGACGAGCCAAAAATTGGAAAAAGAAAGTACGAACGGGGTAGACTTGTTGATGGTAGTTGGATTGTCGGTATGATACAACGGAATTCGAATAATTATAGGTTAGAAATATGTCCGGAGAATTCACGTAATAGTGATACTCTAAGTCTAACCGAAATAATTAAAAAATATTAAACCCGGCACTGAAATACAAACGGATTGTTGGGCGGGATACAGAGAGTTGAATTCTCACGGATATATTCATAAAAAAGTTAATCATACCGAGCACTTTGTTGACCCAGAATCTGGAGCTCATAATCAAAACATCGAGAGTAGCTGGCGAAGTAGAAAGAATACAGATTTACACGAGGTGGAGTACGCAAAGAACATTTAGACCTCCATTTATGTGAATTTCTGTGGAGGAGAAGACTTGCCAAGGAGGGAAAACATCCTTTCCAACAACTAATAGAAGACATCAAAGTTGTTTATTGCGGCAAATAAGCGAAAAACGAAAAAGAAAATCGGTCCTTTTCAGGACCACAAAAAAATAACAAAGAGTAAAATTAATAAAAACAAATACATACATATCTTTTTTTTTAATCATTTTCATTATTTGATGTGTTATTGTTTGTTTTTTTTCATTATTTTAACAAAAAATAACTAGTTATGTATATAAAAAACATGCACTTTGTTGCATACATTTGTCCATAGTTTCTTAGTGGGGTAACATATGAGAGTGTAAGGGGTATCGTTTTAAAGAGGACAAAATTATCTTTCATTTGACATCATGACATCATAATTTACCTATGTTATTCTTCAACTTTCGGAGATATATCAATATCAAAAAAAGTTTGAAAATCGTTTTTTTTAAAACATAAAATTTTGAATTTGAGTCCTTATAGCTCAGGAACCATTTATTATTTCGGGACGAAATATATTTCGTTAGAAAGAGGAGAAAGTTCTCTTTAAAATGCAATATCTTTTGTTATCCTGCATTACTCCAAAAAATAAATATTTTGTGAAACACAGTGAATTTTTTGAAAATTTTTAACGGTACTTTTCTCCCAAATATCAAATTTCCGCCAACAAGGACATATGACACATTAAAGAGGACTTTCCAAAGTATCGTCCTGAAAATGTCCTGTTTCGACATCACGAGCTAGCGATTCGGAAGTTCAGCCTAATAATTAACCAATAGAAAAAAATGTAAAGATGGATGATGTGGTTGTGTGTTAAATTAATTATTCATATGCCAGTATAGATTTTTCAAATATACATTTAGCATGTAATATATGTATGTACATATATATACATATTTCATATATTTATATCATTTTTATACTGCTGGTTGACTGCTATGTTCTTATTTATATTTATCATTTCTATATTGCTGAATTGTAATTTGTGAGTACGAGCATACATTGAGAATGGTAATTTTTATACGAGCAAATACGATTTAAATTTATATTTTATATTTTATGCTAATGTGATACGATTATATTAGCATTAGGATAAACATTATAATTATATTATATGTATATAGAAATTTTTACTCACAGTTGAGAGATAAAAAAAAAAAAATAATAAAACAAAATTCTAAGTTTTAAAATTTCAAACTTTATTTTACTTAGAATTCTGACTTAAATTCAAAATCAAGTTTTTTTTCAACTTGTTGCTGCTGCTGAGTCTTCTTCAGAACTAAAAACTAAACTTAGATTATTAAAAAATTTTAGTAATTCTAATTTTTGTTACAACTAAATGTGTTTGAAGGAAAAATGCATTCTTTGCATTTTTCGTGAGACCGTAAATTTAAAATTTGTTCACAAAGAAAAAAAATTTTATTATGTTTTGTGGGAAATATTTCTGAAATATGAATAATTTTGAATTTATGAAAGTTTATGAGACCGAAAGAGGAGATTATATTACTCCTCCATCTTCTAAGACCTTTGCTCCAGCAAAGGGATCTGGAATTGATACATTATTTTGTCCATTATCAATTACTAATTTTGTTACGGTTGCATTTTTCCTTCCTTGTTTACAAATTTTAATTATTAATGTTATAATTATTATAATTACAATTAATGAACTTATTCCTATTGACTTATAGCTAGTTACATTGTTTTTTATTTCAATACGTTTTATTGTTTCCCTATTTTGTATGTTATCTACATGTAGTTTATAACAAAGTTTATTTTGTGATCAAAAATTTTTGTAAAATTCACATGACTAATTGGAATTATGTTACCATCTCTGAAACTTTCGATCCTGTTTTCAAATGTTACATTCCCTATTTCAACTTTACAATTATTAAATTTTATTATGTTATTATTCTTTACGTTCAATTTGTAATTAATGCAATCCTGTATAATGGATGTCGTATGTAAATTTTTAGCCAGTATTAGTCCGTCGTCTACTTCCGTTATTGAAGTTGCATTATTTATCCTTAATTTACAAGCATTGGTTTTTTTTAAAGAATTTTTGATGCATGTATTTCTGTGTAATTTCAATTCCTTTTTTGCAGTTAAGCTTTTGTCATACATGTATACGCTATTATCATTTACGACTATCTGAGTAATGTCATCGTCTAATTCTTCGTATTGAGTGTTAGGGATCGGGATAACCAATGCATTCTAAAACTTTTCTTTTGTAAATTTCGTTATACTGATTACGAATACCAATAACGAATTGCATTTTTTACAAATGGTAAAATAGATGCTGATATGTTATGGTTCTGAATTTCTTCGTTAGTTAAGACATCGTGTGGCAAAATATTTAACCTACTCACCAAGATTGTGTCAGAAATTTTTTCTAACTGTCTATTAATAGAATTTATATCGGCATAAATTTGTAATGTAAATCTAGTCATGTCTACCAACATCGCAATTCTTTTTGCTGGATTTGTGATATTCTTAAGAAATTCTTGTAATGTCTTTTGTTGTTCATTTACATGCCTAACTGTTTTATTCAAATGTTTTATCAAGTCGTTGTTTATGATCACCTGTTTGTTTAACTGATATATAATTTGCATGGAATTTTTGTTTAAGTTGTCTAGATGTTTGGAAATTTCAACTGCGTCGTCATTGTCCATCGTTCCAAAGAGAAATTTTATGGAGCTTCCAACGAAATTAATTAGCCCTCTTTTTCGTCTTTGTCTGTTGTATGTTGTATGCGTTTGGTAAAATTATTTTGAGGTTATGTTTTGCAACCAAGAGTTCCCTAGTAAGTAGTTTGTATTCGTCGGAGTATTTTGTTAAATTGAGAAGTCCTAAGTTTTTGTCTATTGTGCTTATAGTCTCGTCATATTGGTCCAAATCAATGATGTGCAAGAATTTTACATAGTGATCTACTATTAATTTCTGACCTATTCTATAAAGAACGTATCCATTTTCACTGTGGACTGGAATAATTTCTATTGACTGGCTTAAAATAGCCGGAAAAATGAGTAAAATTGGGAAAACTTGAAACATCTGAAAAAAAAGAAAGTACAAAAAAAAATGTAAGAGCAAAAGAAAGTTTTATTTTATAGCAGGATAACAAAAGATATTGCATTTTAAAGAGAACTTTCTCCTCTTTCTAACGAAATATATTTCGTCCCGAAATAATAAGTGGTTCCTGAGCTATAAGGACTCAAAGTCAAAATTTTATGTTTTAAAAAAAACGATTTTGAAACTTCTTTTGATATTGATATATCTCCAAAAGTTGAAGGATAACATAGGTAAATTATGATGTTAAATGGAAGATAATTTTACCCTCTTTAAAATGATACCCCTTACACTCTCATATGTTACCCCACTAAGAAACTGTTTGTATATACGACAAACACCTACAATCGTTAGTACACGATTAAGAAGGTGCTGGTTCAAAAAATAAAAGAGATAGATATTTTTTGAGTTTATGTTTTATTTCTCTTCAAATTCAACTTATGCAATAATTAAAATAATTAAAATTATCTGCTTAATCTATGGTAAAGTAATTCCAAACTTAAATTGATAGTCTTAAATTTTCAGTATTATAATAACTAATAAATACAAAGTATTTATTTGTGCTAAGTAGTTCAATTTCTCTAGTAAAGAAAAAAAAATAGTTTTATATTCCCGTCAGCACCAGGAATATTAATAGAAACTCCAGTCAGCTCCCGGAGTAGTTAGTATGTAAATATTCCCGTCAGCACCAGGAATATTATGATATGAATACTCTAGTCAATACCCAGAGTAAGATAAATAGTTAGTATTTATATTCCCGTTAACACCAGGCATATATGTTAAATATAAACTTCAGTCAGCACCCGAAGTTTATTTTATTAGTGAATTTCCAGTCAGCACCCAGAAAATTCACTAAGTTTTAGTATGGGAATAATTAAGTATTTATAAATTTCAGTCAGCACCCGAAATTTATATTTCTTAGTAAACTTCTAGTCAGCACCCAGAATATCTACTAAGTTTTTGAAATTGGGAAGAATGTGTAAATTGCTAGTCAGCACCCAGTAATTTACACTTGGTTAGTTAGGATAGGAATGAAGCTGAAGATGCTTGATTTCTTCGGTTTATATACTTTTGTGAACAAAAGTAAATTTCTAGAATATTAACGGTGTCTATTATTTTTGAGCCCTATTGTAATTATTTGAATATTTAAAATTAATTATTTATTTTATTTTTCATTGTTTTTTTTTTTTTTTTTGAAATTTACTTTTGTCACCAGATAGTATGCAACAAAAAATAATACAATTATTTAATTTTACTAATAATAATAATAATAGTTACAATAACAATTTTTTTTGCATAATTATGATTATTCTAATTGGAATTTGTATGTTGAATTGTAAATAATAATATTGATATTGTAAGTAATTGTTGCTAGGTACATTTATTACATTTTGGTCTTTGATCTGTTACTTTTTTTTATTATGTATTATGTTTAGTTACATTTTATATATAGTGATTGTGTACAATTTGTTTTTTTTTTATATGTATAATTAATTACAAGTGTTGTTGTCTTAGTCTAAAATATGCATTATTTTATTGATTATTGATTGTCTAAATTATAATTATAATGAATAGTGGAATGTATGTTGATGTTTGCGTCAATTGTTGAGATCAGCATTGAATAGTCTTATTGGACTAATTGTTTATTGTTGAATATTTGACAGTTTATTGTTTATATTTTATATTTGTGTTTTTGGATATTTCGAGTGTCGTGAAATTAATTAAATGTGTTGTTTTTATAATTATTATTTATTAAATTTCAATTAAAATGAAGATTTGATTGAATGTGTATTTGATTCATGTAAATCAAAATACTTCATTTTTATTGAAATTTGTTTGTTAATGCAAATGCCGTCGGCAAAGTGAAAAACTGTGAAGTGTTTAAATATAAAAGTTACAAATGTGTTTAATTTGTGTATGTGCAATAATTTCTAAATGCAACTACAAGTGTAATTTCAGGTGTTTTTTGGTAGAATTATGGGGTTGATGGTATGAAAATTAATTTGTACCAATTAACCATCATAGTTTTGTCAACACCTGAAAATCAACCAAGAAAAAGGGTGAAGTGAAAAACTGAGTGATAACGAACAGAAACTATGCACAAATGTATGCAACAAAGTGCATGTTTTTTATATACATAACTAGTTATTTTTTGTTAAAATAATGAAAAAAACAAACAATAACACATCAAATAATGAAAATGATTAAAAAAACAGATATGTATGTATTTTTTTTATTAATTTTACTCTTTGTTATTTTTTTGTAGTCTTGAAAAGGACCGATTTTATTTTTCGATTATTTTCCGATGTTATATTATTTTTGGTTTTATTTCACAAATTAATATATGTAATCACTAATCACTTAGGTTTGTGGTACTCTGTTACCAAATCTTCTTAAATCACCATTACAATATATTACTAATTTTTTATATATATTGTAACTGTAATATTTATATGCATTTTCTGGTTTTTTTATATAGGTGTATAAATCAAAAATTTTTCTTTTATCTGTTGATTTGAATGGATTCCACTTTATTAGCTCTAAAAGCTGATACGGACTTATACCATTAACAAGTCCAAAGGTCGTTACTAGTAACCGAGTTCTATAATTGCCATCACCAAAAAATGCATTTATAATAAAATTTGGTACATTTGATAAATCAACTACTATATCACTTCTATTGAGTAATCGCTTTCTTGCGTTGATGCGGTATTGTTCTATTATTGAATTGTTTGTTATCATTGTCTTTATTTCGTTTTTATGAAGAGATGTAATGAACTGATGTAAACAATGAAAATGAAATTACAATCAACTTGATGTTTTATGTAAATATGTTAATTTTATTCTCTTCTGTTAGCTGTTGGAAACAAGATCTGTATAATTTTAATTGTGAATAAAAGTGTTTTATGAAAGTTTTAAAAATATGAATTCAAGGTGAGTAAAATGTTTTCATTATTTATTTTTTTATATTTATTTAAAATTATAATTGTATGAAATTATAAAAATTAAGAATTTTATTAGTTTTGAAAATTATTAATAGTCCGTAAAGAATAATTACAATATCAATATTTTTTTATAAATATTAAAAATGTTTAAAAAAAGTGAATTTTAACTTTTAAAAAAATTCAGAAAAAGGTGTTTCCAATTTACCTTTTACTAAAAATTTACTTTTACTATAAATTTAAAAAGAAATGCAATAATAATGAATTTAAATTTACCTTTTACTAAAAATTAAAAAAGAAATGCACTAACAGTGGAATTAAATTTAGTTTTTGCTAAATGTAATAAATTCATTTGTTATATAATAATAGAATGAAAAAATTTTGTTAGGAAATAAATGTAAAAGCTAAATTATTTTTTTTTTTTTATTATTACAGTACAAAGTGGAATTTGTATAAACTTTGCCAGGAGTTGAAGGATGCTGAGTCAACAGAGGCGTGGTTATCTAAAGAAAGTCGGTTTATTGCCTTCAGAAAAAATATGCAAAAGCATAGAAAAAAAATGAATATACAATCTGGACACAATTTCGGTTTATTTGTGTGTAATTATAAAGGAAAACGGCATTCAATCGCCAGAGCAAGCAATACGTGGTTTGAAAACTGTCACATTTCACCTGAGGAATGTAAAATGTATGGTAATCACGTATTGCTTTGCAAATAAATTTTCATTTGAAAGTACTATAAAAGAGAGTAGTATCAAGAGTGATAGTACAATTTCACCTGAAACTGTGGCCGACAGGTTTACATTTGCACGTGAAGTATGTATGATCGCTCTTGATAAGGAGTATGATGATAGCCGGCAAATTGGTGATCCAGGTTGTATTGTAGAAATAGACGAGCCAAAAATTGGAAAAAGAAACTACGAACGGGGTAGACTTGTTGATGGTAGTTGGATTGTCGGTATGATACAACGGAATTCGAAT
Organism: Villa cingulata; assembly: GCA_951394055.1. Taxonomy (NCBI): domain Eukaryota; kingdom Metazoa; phylum Arthropoda; class Insecta; order Diptera; family Bombyliidae; genus Villa; species Villa cingulata. Next base: position 23,197,971 of record OX596019.1, on the reverse strand, counting down.
AATTATAGGTTAGAAATATGTCCGGAGAATTCACGTAATAGTGATATTCTAAGTCTAACCGAAATAATTAAAAAATATTAAACCCGGCACTGAAATACAAACGGATTGTTGGGCGGGATACAGAGAGTTGAATTCTCACGGATATATTCATAAAAAAGTTAATCATACCGAGCACTTTGTTGACCCAGAATCTGGAGCTCATACTCAAAACATCGAGAGTAGCTGGCGAAGTAGAAAGAATACAGATTTACACGAGGTGGAGTACGCAAAGAACATTTAGACCTCCATTTATGTGAATTTCTGTGGAGGAGAAGACTTGCCAAGGAGGGAAAACATCCTTTCCAACAACTAATAGAAGACATCAAAGTTGTTTATTGCGGCAAATAAGCGAAAAACGAAAAAGAAAATCGGTCCTTTTCAGGACCACAAAAAAATAACAAAGAGTAAAATTAATAAAAACAAATACATACATATCTTTTTTTTTTAATCATTTTCATTATTTGATGTGTTATTGTTTGTTTTTTTTTCATTATTTTAACAAAAAATAACTAGTTATGTATATAAAAAACATGCACTTTGTTGCATACATTTGTCCATAGTTTCTTAGTGGGGTAACATATGAGAGTGTAAGGGGTATCGTTTTAAAGAGGACAAAATTATCTTTCATTTGACATCATGACATCATAATTTACCTATGTTATTCTTCAACTTTCGGAGATATATCAATATCAAAAAAAGTTTGAAAATCGTTTTTTTTAAAACATAAAATTTTGAATTTGAGTCCTTATAGCTCAGGAACCATTTATTATTTCGGGACGAAATATATTTCGTTAGAAAGAGGAGAAAGTTCTCTTTAAAATGCAATATCTTTTGTTATCCTGCATTACTCCAAAAAATAAATATTTTGTGAAACACAGTGAATTTTTTGAAAATTTTTAACGGTACTTTTCTCCCAAATATCAAATTTCCGCCAACAAGGACATATGACACATTAAAGAGGACTTTCCAAAGTATCGTCCTGAAAATGTCCTGTTTCGACATCACGAGCTAGCGATTCGGAAGTTCAGCCTAATAATTAACCAATAGAAAAAAATGTAAAGATGGATGGGCTGGAGTTCCGAAAAGGTGTTCCCTCTGATCCTCTTGAAATTTTGACCACAGATTCTACTCGACAATATCAGAAAAGTCACGGAATATTTTTTGTCGGAAAGCCCTCTATCGGTCACAATTCGCATTTAAATTTTTTTTTCAAAATTCTTATTTTAGTAATATCTCTGTAACGGTACATGATACAGGTATGTTTTACAGCTCAAAGGATGCGTCTTAAGATGCTCTATATTCTGAAAAATTTTCAAAAACTCCTAGTAGAAGGATAATAAAGGACATTATGTGATTTTTGGCTATTTTCACATTTGTGACAATTTCTCAGAAAGGAGTAAGGATAATCGGTTCAAATTTTTTGCAAAAAAAAAACGACATCATAAGCAAGATTTTTCATTCATTACTTTGATCCTAATGAAAAAGGAAAATGTCCTACAGAGAAATAATTTTATTAATACTGAATTTTGCAATTTTATGTTCGTGTGCACGTGTAGGTATGTGAGTATTTGTATTTGTAGAAGTCAAATATATGATATTTTTTGTATGTGCGTATATATGCGTGTGTATGTGCATTTGTAGAAGGTAAATCTAACAGTGTGTTCATTAAGTATTTTCTATACAGGCATACATATACACTACACGTATATCGGCAAATATGATAGAGTACGCTTGCGGGTTTGTGTGTGTATGCATTTGTAGAAGGCAAATCTGGTAGTGTGTATGTAAATGTATGTGTGTGTGTATTTGTAGAAGGCAAATCTGATAGTGTGTGTGTGTGCATTTGTAGAAGGAAAATCTTTTAGTGTGTGTGCATTTGCAGAAGGAAAATCTGATAGTGTGTGTATGTAAGTGCATGTGTGTGTGTGCATTTGTTGAAGGCAAATCTGATAGTGTGTGTTTGTAAGTGCATGTGTGTGTGTGCATTTGTAGAAGGAAAATCTGATAGTGTGTGTTTGTAAGTGCATGTGTGTGTGTGCATTTGTAGAAGGAAAATTTGATAATGTGTGTTTCAGAATATAGAACATCTTAAGACGCATCATTTGAGATGTGAAACATACCTGTATCGTGTACCGTTACAGAGATATTGCTAAAATAAGAATTTTGACAAAAAATTTTAAATGCGAATTGTGACCGATAGAGGGCTTTCCGACAAAAAATATTAGAGTTCTGTGCTTCGCGTCACAAGGACTATCTGTGGTCAAATTTTCAAGAGGATCAGAGGGAACACCTTTTCGGAACTCCAGCCTATTTTTTTTTTTTTTTTTTTTTTTTTTTTTTGGCTTATTCTAATAATTATTTACATATATAGCTATTTACATATTGAATGAAATTGGATTAATATAAACACTGTTTCAATTTGGTGCTATTATCAAACTGGAGTTCTTATCCTCTATTATTCTGAGAACAATTTGTATTAGCATAAAATTTCAGAATATGTGTATTTTCATTGAGATATTGAAACATTATTGCAGAGTTTTCATTAATAATGTTAATAGGCGAGAGGTAATAGTTATCAAATATTGAGCTATTTTTATTCCTATCAAAAATTTCTCTTATAAACGGATTACAGTGGTTTCTACTTCTTTCGATCGCATGTTTAGTAATATTTAATAAGTAGCTAATTAGTGGATGTATGTTACACTCCTTCCTTATACAGATATTTATTCGAGTACCACTTTTTATTCGGTTTTCGAAATTTTCCTATACATTGTCTAAGTATTTTTCTCTCGAATTTTTCCAATTCAGCAGCTATGTTAGGTGATATTGTAAACCAGGTTATAAAATTATAACCAATTACCGGTCTAATCAGGGTTTTATAGATCAAAAGTTTTGTTTTCACATTAAGATACATATTTGCAGTTAAGTAAAGGTTTAAGAATTGAGGTTACATAACAAGCTTTCTTAAGCATTGATTTAGCGTGAGGGTTAAAAAGTAATCTGTGATGTAGGGAAATACCGAGATATTTAATGTTGTTTGTCAGAGGAATATTTTGGCCGTTAAAAATAAGTTTGAGCTTTTTACTTTCTTTTACTGTTTTTTTATGTCCTCTGCTGTAGGAATTTCGGAAGCAGATGAGGGAACTTTTATTTTCATTCAATTTTATACCCCATTTATTATAGTAATTCGTTAGTTGTGGAATATATTTTTGTAAAATTCTAAGGGCTGCTAAGGGTTTCTCAGCTGAAACATAAATTAAAGTGTCATCAGCATAAAGACTAGCTGAGATTTCTTGGTCATCCTGGTTTTTAAATGGAAAATCATGCAGAAAGATATTGAACAATTTCGGTCCCAAGATAGATCCCTGTGGAACTCCAGATTTTACAGGAATAGAGCTTGAAGTTTTATCTCCTATATATGAACGAATAAAAACCTATCTTGTAAAAAACTTTGTATAATTCTTAAAATCCTCATACGACATTTAATTTGGATTAATTTATATAAAAGTCCTTTTGTCCAAACCCTATCAAAGGCTTTCTCAAGATTTAAGTCCAATGCTAAGGTGCAGTTTTTGTTTCTAAGTCCTTTGGTGATAGAATCTGTCAGGAGAAGAAGTGCATTCTCAGTAGAATGAGATTTTTTAAAACCGAATTGGTAGTGTGGAATTATGTTGTTTTCTTCGCAAAATGCATCTAAATCTCGTGCAATGAACCGTTCAAAGAGTTTTCCTATATTGGATAGCATGGAAATTGGTCTGTAATCTTCCAATTTAGAGGCGTTTTGCTTTTTAGGTACAGGTACCAATTTGGCTATTTTCCATTTTTTAGGAAAGTAGTCATTGTTAATGCAATTATTGAATATAATATTCAGTATGTTGTCAAGTTCTTCTGGGCATTTACGGATTAAAAAATTGGAGATATTATCAACGCCAGAAGATTTCTTGTTATTAATAATTTTTTTCTTAATGAATTTTATTTGCTCACTGGAAATAAATGTGTTTGGAATATCATATTGAGGGTCATTCGCAGTATTATTTGCCTTGAAGATAGTTAGTGGAATACCTACGTTCTCTCTAGAGAATTTTTCGATGGACTGTAGAACTTCTGTTTTAAAATTTGGAACTGTAGATGGATCTTCTCCGCTATAAATTTCTTGATAGAATTCACTAAATGCCTCAAGTTTTTGGTCGATCTCAATTAGTTTTTGGTTATTGAATATTATTTCATCTTTCTCTAAATTTGGTCCTAATAGTTTTCTGCCAGATATTTTATCTATTTCTTTAAAACAATGAGGGGAGGGTTTAATGTTTTTTAGCCTTTTCTTGTATCGGTTGTTCATTTCTAAAGATATTCTGTCCTTGATAATTTTGTTTAGGCATAGTATTCTACTATGTAGTTCCCTATAGTCATTACTTAACTTGTTTAAGTTCCTGTGGTATATTCTCTTCAGATGTCTAAGCCAGGCGTTCCGTGTTTTAATTAGATTGAATGTTGTGTTCGAAATATAGTTGTATTTAACTTTTGACGGAATTATCAGAGCAGAGTGATTAATAATACATTTGTTAACTATAGTCTCAATTTCATCTATGACTCCATCAATTATGTCATTATTTAAGTTAGCGTCTTGTGCAATGTGGATTTTCTTAATATCGTGTGACAGGTCTTTTTGAAATCTTATCCAGTTCGTTTTTTGAAAACTTCTGTATGTTTTGAATTCTATCTTGAGTGGATCAAGGTATTGATATGATACTTCTAAGAGAATGCCATAATGATCTGAATTAGATGGTATGGTGGTACATTTAGTTATGTCGAAATTATCGTTCCTATTAGTAAGTGAACTGGAGACCAAAAACAAATCAAGATAAGAAGAACTTCTGGGATATGTAGGACTATTGGGAGGAATAAAATTTAAGGTTAGATAGGGACCATGGAAAAACCAAGTATATATTGTTTGACCATTTGAGTTGGTGGTATTATCATTCCAAAGCGTATGTCTAGAATTCCAATCGCCACCCAAAATACAGTAGTCAAATTTCCGTGACAAATCATAGAGCTTATCTAAATCATTTTTAAGAGTCGGGCCTTTATTACAGGGTACGTATATAGCTCCCAGAAGTAAAGTCTTGAATGATGCATTATTCTTGAGCTTAATTTCTATTAGACAAGTTGAGATGAGTTGAAAATTTTCATCAATATATTTAAAGCTAATATCATCCTTTAAACAGACAGCGGAACCTCTTCCTTTATTTTTATTTTTTTTTTTTATTTATTTATTTATTCTTCATTATCTAAACATATATACATTATCATACAGAGTATATTAAATTTATTTTGATTTTTATTCATTGTAGTTTATTAATCTCTATCATTCTTTCCTTTTTTTTTTTTTTTTTTTACTTTAACGTATCAATCAGCTGATTGCTGGTCTTAGATTACGTTTATTATTAAAATACTAAATTATACTACTTTTTCATACATAAAAATAAACAATTTACATTCATTCATATACTTTTCAAACAGATCATCATTTATTTTTAATCAAAAGAGAAAAATTAAAAATAGAATATACAAATTTTAATCTATTATATCATCTTCAATCTAGATTCTTCAGTCACTCCATTCGATAATCAGTCTCCAACTTAATTCATACTACATTTCAAAGCCATTCATACTTCACTCCTACTTCATTTCATTCATCTTTCTTCAGGTTTTTGATGCATCTTTTTACAATAATATTTATATTTTCCGCTTTCTTAATACTCAATGGTAGTTTGTTATATAATTTACAGGCAACATTAATTACCCAGTTGTTTAGCCTGTTTGTTCTAGCACTTGTTACCCTTATGTTATTTGCATATCTTGTGTCATATGTATGTAAATCTTTATTATATTCAATAGAAAAATTATTTTTTATTTCCCCATTGACTATCTTATATACTAACTTTAATTGTTCAATATATAGAATTTTATCAAACTGAAGATTATCAGTTACTTTAAATATATCTTCAGAATTCATAGATTTTAATCCATAAAGTATTTTCAGCGATCTTGCTAGTAAATTATTAATTCTTTTTAGATTTTTTCTACAAGTTTGTGACCATATTACACATAAGTACCTTATATTGCTCAAAACGTACGCATTATATATGATTTTAGCAACTAATTTGTTGGGCTTAGGATTTTTTCCGATTACAGCTACAATAGGTATTACTTTCTTAATAATTTTATCAATATGTGTTTTCCACGATAGTTTTTCATCTAAGTGAATACCAAGATATTTTATTTCTTCAATTCTTTCAATGGGGTCTTCACCAATTTTAATTTTTAATTGTATATCTACTTTATTTTTAATTTTAAATATCATATATTTAGTTTTACTAGTATTCAAAGTTAAATAATTTCCATCTACCCAGTTTTTGAATTTTAAGAGATCAGCATTCATGTTGTCTTCTAGAATTTTTTTATTTTTTGCAGTGTATGTTAAGCAGGTATCATCTGCATATATTGTATACTTTGCCGCAAGATTTATTTCTTTTATGTTGTTTATATAAATAATATATAGCAACGGCCCAAGTACAGATCCTTGTGGAACTCCAATATTTATATTCATTTTACTGCTATATGTTTTTCCTATTTTTGTATATATCTCTCTATCTTTTAAGTAGCTTTCAATGATATTGCTGCATACTCCTCTTAATCCAATTTCTTGTATAAATTGTAATAGCAGTCCATGATCAACTGTATCAAATGCCTTTTTTAAATCTACAAATACTGCAGCAACATAGTTTCTTTCATCTAATGATTTGCTTACCTCATCAATCAATTGTATCACTGCAGATTCAGTACCACTCTTTTTTTTTTGAAATCCGAATTGATTTTTATCAATTCCTTCTGTTTTACTTAAGAATGACTTTATTATACTTTCTAATATTTTTTCATATATCTTTCCAATCGTACTTAATATAGATATTGGTCTATAATTTGCTGCAATCTTCCTATCACCATTTTTAAATATTGGGATGACCATAGCTTTTTTTAAGCATTGAGGAAATATATTGTTATCTATCATTTTATTTATACTTTTTGATATATGTAAACTTATGATATCATTAATTATTATTAGATCTTTGGTAGTAATTCCATCCATACCAGGTGTTGTATGTTTCTTTAGATGTTTAATGGTTTCTTCTATTTCTTTCATCGTAGTTGGCTCTATGTATATGTTTTTACATTGATATTTGTTTGGTATATGTTCTTTATATTTAATTTTATTCTTTAATTCTTCACCAATGCTTACAAAATATTTGTTGAATATGTCTGCCACTTGTTTTTTCTCAGTACGAATTTCTCCATTATCATCCATCATACTATCTATTTCTGTACTATCTTTCATTTCTTTATTTAATATGTCTTGATTGATTACCTGCCATAATTTCCTACCATCACTTCCTGCTATTTGTATTTTTTTATGTACATAATTCTTCTTTGCAATATAACATAGTTTATTTACGTAGTTTTTTAGTTTCTTAAAGTCAATCCTAAGTTGTTCGTTTTGTGGATTCCTTTTCATTTTTTTGTAGATCTTATCTCTTTCACTCATTTTATCTAGAATTTCCGAATTTATCCAGCTAGACTTTTTGTAATACCTAATATATCTGCATTTAGTGGATTTCTTTTTAGCCTGTTGAATTATTTCTATAATAGTTTCAATATTGTCAATAACACAGTTTTCCTGATCATCAATGAGCCTTTTTACATTTTTTCTAAATTCTTTATTACAAATATATTTAACTTCTTTTTTTTCTTTTGAATGGATATATTTTTCTTTATGATCTGAAAACAATTTTATGTTTGCTATTATGCTGTTGTGATCAGAGAATGAACATTCCTCTACTTGTATATTAATTTCACATGCATCATCTAATGACGATATCACATGATCAATAATTGAGGAACTACCTGATATCTTTCTCGTTGCAAGCGTAGTATTTATTAAACTAAAATTATTAATTTCTAATAAATCTTTGTATTCGTTTACAATATTTGTATTTTTCGTAATATCTATATTTGTATCACCAAATATAATAGTATTTCTATGATTCATTTGCTGTTCTATGTCCTTCAGAAATTCATTTTCATTATATAAAGGCGGTCTGTAAAGTGTTCCAATTTTTAATTTCATTCTATTTTCTTCACTTACTTCAATAATAATAGTGTTGTGTAGTGGGTTTAGTTCTATAATATTATATTTTAAGTTATTCTTAACATACATTGCTGTACCACCACCTCTACTTTCATTTCTGCAATTAAAAACTGCTTTGAATCCTTTCATACTATAATATTTTGTTTCACCTTCATATAGCCAAGTTTCATTTATTATTACTATATCTATATTATTTAATTTCTTAACTAGTAATTCTAAATCATCGAGTTTCCGTCTTAAGCTTCTAATATTCATAAAAAGTACATTATATTCATTTTTAGAATAGTTGCATCCCTGTTTATTTGCATTCATGCTCCTAGTTGCATCACATACATATTTGTTACATACCTGCCTATACATTTATGACATTATAATTTGTTCTTTCAATTTGAATCTTTATCTTCTGTTGCATAACAGGACACAAGAGACTTCCGCATTTATGTTCACAGTTTGATATTGTTTTGGGATTACTTTTACAATTTATACATCTTATAACTGAATTCATACACAATTTAGTTCTATGATTTTCTCCACAATTTTTACATATTGAATGTTTCGCTCCACAGTTGTATGACTTATGCCCAAACGCTTGGCACTTGTAACATTTTACTATTCCATAATCCTCTCTAACAAATACTGTACCCCAGTCTATGTTGATATATTTATTGATTATCTTATTGAACAAACTACCATTCACTTCCGCAAAAACCGATATTTTATTATTTATATTTTTCTTATTATGTACTACCTTTATTTTATCTTCATCATTTATACCACTATTTAAAGCTTTAAGTTCTTTGAATAGTGTTTCACTGTCATATTCTTTCCTTAAATTATTAATACATATAGTAGGGTTTCTTTTTTTAGATGTAATTATCTCATAGTCATTCCCTAGTTTTTCTTTTACTTCATTTATTAATGTTTTATTGTGTTCATCACTGTCTGATGTTATAATTACACCATTATTTATTTTTCTAAATTTTTTTATCGGAACACCTAAAGTAACCGGATCAATATTTTTTTGCACCAGTGTTTTTATTTCATCTTGTTTGGCGCCTTTTTTAGATTTAATAATTATCGCTTCACTACTTTTTTTCTTTTTATCAGCTTTTTTTGCAATTTCAGCATATGAAATTTTTGGCGCAATTTTTTTAACCTCAGATTTATTTTCAATTTTTTCTTCAATATTCTTAATTCTTTCACATATATTCATTAAAATTTCACTGCTATATTTGTTGATTTCATTTTTATTATTAATATTTTCGTTCATTAATTTTTCTACATTATATTTCTTTATTTTTTTCAATCTTCCCAAACATGAATTACACATCCATAATATTTCCTCATTTAGAACCTTTATCGCATCATATTTTTTAGGTGCTACATTTACACATTTTATATGAAACCAACCATTACAAAAGCCATCACACAATAAAGCCTTATCATTATTTTCCACCAGTTTTTTACATTTTCCACATACATCATTCACAGTCTCACAATCCTCAAACTCTTCATTTCCAATCATTATTACACAATTGTTATTTTATTTTATTTTAAATATTAAATAAAATAAAATAAATAAAATAAATAAATAAAATTGCTTTGTATGTACTTATGCACTTTTATATATAATAAAGATATTTGAAAATACGAAAATATGCACTTTGAATATACGATTACCGCACACTCGATGTAATGAAACATAAATATCAAATATCAAATTTATCATTTCTTAATGTATTAAATCCTTGAAATTTAAGTTTATGTCTAGATTTTAAACAAGTTTCTGAAATAAAGGCTACTAGCGGTTTTATTTCTTTTAATTTTAGTTCAAATGAAATTCTTTTTTCATAAGAGACGAGTGAATTCACATTTTGTGCGAATATATGAAAACTATTATTATTAAGATAACTATTTTTTGCTCTCATACTACAATTGAGGCTAGGAATTGAAGATAAGCTGTCATTTTATCTTCTTTCGTTTTCAAGTTGAGATATGTAGGCCAAAACAGGTTTATTTCTTTTATCAATTCTGAAAAGGGGCGATTAAATAAAACTTGGGCTTCATTAATAAAACTATTGAAACAATTACTGTCTTTATGTGAGTTTTTTACGGATTCTGCGAAGTTATTATTCCCAGAAGCGTTTTTTAGGTTATTATGCATCCCTAGGCTAGCCATTTCGTCAAAAGTAGTATTACCTCTTACGAAATTATTAACGGTATTTGAAATAAATTCTTTTCTGACACTCGTTGCTTCTTTCGCTTTCTGTTTCAACATTGCTCTTTTTTTAACATAGTTAGTATAGCCAGGACAACCTTTGTAGCTGGCTGTATGTGCTTGTTTACAATTCGCACAAGTTGGTATTATTACAGCATTGGTATCTGTTTTTGCTTTTAAAATTTCAGGACAATCAGAAATATCATGACTGTCACTGCAGAAAACACATGCTTTTCGACTTGTGCAGTATTCACTACCATGTCCATAACGCTGGCACCTAAAGCATCTAATCGAATCACTTTTACGTAATTTATCCCAAGAAATTTTTTGGTGTAAGAGGTATTTTATTCTTATAATCTTATTCAGATCATTTTCATCTTTAATTTGTACTATAAACAAATTCAGTGGCCTATTCTCTCTTTTAGATTTCGGAGTTGTAAAAGGAACGACTTTCAAAATCTCTACTTCATTGTTTGTTTCACTGCAAAGAGCGTCTGTTATTTCTGAGCAAGTGAAATTGTGGTCTATTCCCTTTAGAAGAAAAGAAATGTTTCTCTCCTCTTTAGGGGTGAAAGAATACGCTTGAATACCCAGGTTTCTCATTTCGCTAATAATTTTCTTGTGGAATTGGATATCATCAACGAACAGTTTGATTCTTCCACCATATAGATTAACAAATTTAAATCTTATATTTGAAGGAGCATTTCTTATATTTTTTTGTATATCCTTAACACTTAAACCTGATATAAAAATTGGAGGACAGAAATGTTTGTCCTTTTTCGTTGCAATATTATTCTCATTATTGTTATTTGGTTTCTTATCACTATTGTTAGTATTATAAAACTTATTGCTAAGATTAGTATTATAATTCCTATCCTCAGTTTCCATTTGTTCTTGTAGATGGTTGTCGTTATCATCATCCTGTACGCTTAGAATACTATACTTGTTTTGGCTTTCCTTTGTAAAATTGTTACTTGTGGATTCTTTAATATTAGTTGCACCTGATATTTTTCGTTTCTTAGTCTGTTTATGGGCTTGATTTTCTTCCCTGTTTTTCATAATATCTTTTAGATTTACGCTGAATATCGTATCTTCACAGGTAGAAGTATTGATATCTGTATTGCTATTAACTATTGTAGGGTTTGTTCGTGTAGTTGTATATATAGCATTATTGCTCACTATTTATTTGAAATGGTACATGTGTTCGGCATTTCAATCGTCGTGTTTGACAACTTATATGTATATGGTTTCAAGATGTTATTTTTTTTTTAAACTATTACCATCTTTATTAAGTTCCAACTTTTTGGTTTGAGCTACTCTAGCTGATGTTGGTGAATCACCGTCACTATTTTCACTCATTTTAATATGAGCTTTATTCTTTTTCAATTTGTTTATTTTTCCTTTTTGTTTAATTTTATTCTGTGTTTTTTTTTTGTTTTATAATTTTAATATTCATAACATTACAATTAATTTATATAATAGTAGGCTTGTTTAACACTAGTATTATATTCACTAACTGAAATGACACTTCAGCCACACAAATGTTTTTATATATTAATTATAATTAATTTAATATATTTTAAGATAATGTTTATAAATTTTTATTATTATTTTAATTATATTATTTGAAGCAGTGAAGTGATAAAAAAATTTGATAAAAATTTCGTATTATTTTATTATTAGGGCCGGTACTCACATCGAAAGCTAAATTTTTCTCCATATAAAACCTATGTAAAAAAAATGTCGCTAAATTGTTAGCTAAATTTTTAGTTTCAAATTTCGCTTACTGGTACTCACTTCCAAACTAAATTTTTACGGTGGAACTTAATAGTGGAGAGTTGTGGAACTCATTTTTCACAATCATTTTATATGGTCGAACATATAAAAGGCAAGCGAAATATTGACAAGTCATATATTTTGACAAATAAATATTTATTTATTTATTTTTACTTAATTTAATTTCATAGCCTCCGCGATTTTTTTTAAAAAATTTCAAAACACTACGTACTCTACACACGTTTCCTTCCACAATTTTTAGCTTGTAGAATTATATATGCAATTGCAAGCGAAAAATTTCACGGGAACTGAGTACCAGGTCTTAAATTGAAAATTATGGATTTAAGGTGAGTAAAAATTTATAGTAATGGCCGGTACTCACATCGAAAGCTAAATTTTTCTCCATATAACACCTATGTAAAAAAAGTGTCGCTAAATTGTTAGCTAAATTTTTAGTTTCAAATTTCGCTTACTGGTACTCACTTCCAAACTAAATTATTTCGGTGGAACTTAATAGTGTAGAGTTGTGGAACTCATTTTTCACAATCATTTTATATGGTCGAGCATATAAAAGGCAAGCGAAATATTGACAGCTCATATATTTTGACTAATAAATATTTATTTATTTATTTTTACTTAATTTAATTTCATAGCCTCCGCGATTTTTTTCAAAAAATTTCAAAACTATATGTACTCTACATACATTTCCTTCCACAATTTTTAGCTTGTAGAATTATATATGCAATTGCAAGCGAAAAATTTCACGGGAACTGAGTACCAGGTCTAATGAAAAAATTAAAGAAATTTATAATAATATAATTGATATAAAAATAAATAAATAATAACAAAAATAAGAAAAATTATATATTTTTTCATTTTCAGAGGTAATTTCAAATGGAATTTGTTTAAACTTTGCGAAGTAAACAGAAAAAGGTTTGTTGACCGCGGAAAAATATTGCAAAAAGCATAAGAAAATGATGAGTGTGGAACGCGGACATAATTTTGGATTTTTCCGTTGCAACTTCAAAAACGGCCGTCATAGAATCTCGCGATCAACGAATACGTGGTTTGAAAATTGTCACATTTCGCCTGAAATGTGTATGATAATTACGTATTGTTTTGCTAACCGGTTTTCATTTGATCAAACTATTAGAGAGAGCAGTATTATAAGCGGTGTTGTTGTTTCACGTGAAACAATAGCAGATAGATTTTCATTCGCGCGAGAAGTATGCATGATCTCTCTAGATAGACATTACGAAGAAGACGGAAAAATTGGTGGTCCAGGTTGCACAGTCGAGATCGATGAAACAAAAATCGGGAAACGGAAATACGAACGCGGAAGAATTGTGGAAGGTAGTTCGATCGTAGGAATGATCGAGAGTAATAGTACCAACTACCGATTGGAAATTTGCCCCGACAATGCGCGTGATAAAGATACACTTCTTGATATTGTTAAAAAACATGTCAATGAGGGTACCGAAATTTACACAGATTGTTGGGGCGGATATTTTGATTTAAGCGCGCACGGGTTCGTTCATAAAACAGTTAATCATTCGGAGAATTTTATTGATCCAGAATCTGGAGCACACACCCAAAATATTGAGAGCAGTTGGCGATCATTGAAATCGCGGCTGTCACGAGGGGGTGTAAAAAAAGAAAATTTGGATTTACACTTATGTGAATTTTTGTGGAGACGCAGAATTCAAAAGAAAAATGAAGATCCATTTGAAGTCCTTCTTGAAGACATAAAAGACGTGTACTGCGGATAGTAAAATACTGCGAGAACAAATGAATTCAAGAAAAAATAGGTCCTTTTCAGGACCACAAAAAAAATAAACAAAGAGTAAAATTAAAAAACATACGTATTTCGTGTGTACGTCCGAATACAAAATGCTCAATGCACACACTATCAGATTTGCCTTCTAAAATACACACACACACACACATGCACGCAAGCATGCACGCACGCACACACACACACAAGCACGCACGCACGCACACACATGCGTGTGAAAAGTTTTGAAGAAGGGAAGGGTTGTGTATAAAGACAGTAATATATGTATGACAGTCTGTATATGTGTACATGTGTTTATGTGTATATGTCCGTCTAGAAATTGATTAATGCGCACACTATCAGATTTGCCTTCTACAAATGCATGCGCACACACGCAAGCAAACACGCAAGTAAGCACACACGCACACATATACACGTGCGCACACAAACACAAAAATGCACATACGCACATACACATGAGTGCATACACACGCTGATAGATATGCCTTCTACAAATGCACATATGTACAGGAAAAAAAAATATATATATATACATATATATACACAGGAAAACCTGCCAGTGTGTGCAGTAAGCATTTTCTATACAGGCATACACACTGTCCGGTTTGCCTTCTACAAATGCACATACACACACATGCACACATACACACACACAAACACACATGAACATACGCATACATATGCGTGCATACAAGCACTGATAGATTTGCCTTATACAAACGCGCAAACACACACATGCACACACACACACACACACATGCGTGCATAAACACACTGATAGATTTGCCTTCTACAAATGCACATACACACATACATACACATGCACACAAGCACGAAAAACACACAAAATACAAAATTTTACACCATTAAAATCATTTCTCTCTATGATTTTTGCCTTCTACATCAGGACCAAAGTAAAAATCGGAAAAACTTGCTCATGATGTCCTTTTTTATTTGCAAGAAATTTGAACCGATTATGCCCATTCTTTTCTGAGAAATTAGCAGAAATGTAAAAATAGTCAAAAATCACAAAATATCCTTTATTATCCTTCTACAAGGACTTTTTGGAAATAATTTTTTTTCAGAATATAGAGCTTAAAGAGACGCATCTTTTGGTCAAAGAACCATGTTCTCACAATTTACCGTTACAGAGAAAATCGCAAAAACATGATTTTTGCAAAAAAAATCAATTGCATTTTTCGGACACTAGATGGCGCCATCGCCAAAAAAGACCATCATTTTCGTTATCAGCGTATCGGAATGTACCTTTTAAAAAAAGTCCCATTTTCAAAGCTCGATCCAGCGATTCGGAACTTCAGCCGTTTGGGGGAAAGTTTTTTTTTGGAAAAATTCGAGAGAAAAATACTTAGACAATGTATAGGAAAATTTCGAAAACCGAATAAAAAGTGGTACTCGAATAAATATCTGTATAAGGAAGGAGTGTAACATACATCCACTAATTAGCTACTTATTAAATATTACTAAACATGCGATCGAAAGAAGTAGAAACCACTGTAATCCGTTTATAAGAGAAATTTTTGATAGGAATAAAAATAGCTCAATATTTGATAACTATTACCTCTCGCCTATTAACATTATTAATGAAAACTCTGCAATAATGTTTCAATATCTCAATGAAAATACACATATTTTGAAATTTTATGCTAATACAAATTGTTCTCAGAATAATAGAGGATAAGAATTCCAGTTTGATAATAGCACCAAATTGAAACAGTGTTTATATTAATCCAATTTCATTCAATATGTAAATAGCTATATATGTAAATAATTATTAGAATAAGCCAAAAAAAAAAAAAAAAAAAAAAAAAAATAGGCTGGAGTTCCGAAAAGGTGTTCCCTCTGATCCTCTTGAAAATTTGACCACAGATAGTCCTTGTGACGCGAAGCACAGAACTCTAATATTTTTTGTCGGAAAGCCCTCTATCGGTCACAATTCGCATTTAAAATTTTTTGTCAAAATTCTTATTTTAGCAATATCTCTGTAACGGTACACGATACAGGTATGTTTCACATCTCAAATGATGCGTCTTAAGATGTTCTATATTCTGAAACACACATTATCAAATTTTCCTTCTACAAATGCACACACACACATGCACTTACAAACACACACTATCAGATTTTCCTTCTACAAATGCACACACACACATGCACTTACAAACACACACTATCAGATTTGCCTTCAACAAATGCACACACACACATGCACTTACATACACACACTATCAGATTTTCCTTCTGCAAATGCACACACACTAAAAGATTTTCCTTCTACAAATGCACACACACACACTATCAGATTTGCCTTCTACAAATACACACACACATACATTTACATACACACTACCAGATTTGCCTTCTACAAATGCATACACACACAAACCCGCAAGCGTACTCTATCATATTTGCCGATATACGTGTAGTGTATATGTATGCCTGTATAGAAAATACTTAATGAACACACTGTTAGATTTACCTTCTACAAATGCACATACACACGCATATATACGCACATACACAAACTATCATATATTTGACTTCTACAAATTCACATACTCACATACATACACGTGCACACGAACATAAAATTGCAAAATTCAGTATTAATAAAATTATTTCTATGCAGGACATTTTCCTTTTTCATCAGGATCAAAGTACTGAATGAAAAATCTTGCTCATGATGTCCTTTTTGATTTGCACGAAATTTGAACCAATTATCCTAACTCCTTTTTGAGAAATTGTCAAAAATGTAAAAATAGCCAAAAATCACAAAATGTCCTTTATTATCCTTCTTCTAGGAGTTTTTGAAAATTTTTCAGAATATAGAGCATCTTAAGACGCATCCTTTGAGCTGTAAAACATACCTGTATCATGTACCGTTACAGAGATACTGCTAAAATAAGAATTTTGACAAAAAAATTAAAATGCGAATTGTGACCGATAGAGGGCTTTCCGACAAAAAATATTCCGTGACTTTTCTGATATTGTCGAGTAGAATCTGTGGTCAAAATTTCAAGAGGATCAGAGGGAACACCTTTTCGGAACTCCAGCCAAAAAATAGATAAGATATACTAATTAAATGTAAAAATAAAAATATCATTTATAACCTACCCATTAAGAGTTAGACATTTATCAATGCCGGGAGCAAGCATTTTTTTTTTTTTAATACTTATAGATTAACAATTTTATGTACCTACCAAAATTTATATATCTAGTATTAAATAATATACTATTGTTAAAAAAAAAAAAGATTTAGCAAGACATATTTAATCTTAGTCGTCTAACATTATAAATAACATAGTTTTAAACTTAGAAATTAAGAAAATATGTACATTGTCAAAAGGTCTCAAATAAATAAATAATAATAAATAATAATAAGTATGGACGTGCATGTGTTGTATGTACATTTGTAGAAGGCAAATCTGATACAAAATGTTTAATGCACACACTATTAGATTTATCTTCTACAAATGCACACACACGTACGGCCATGTGTGTGCATTTATAAAAGGCAAATTCTTTTTTTCAGATTATAGAGCATCTTGAGACGCATCTTTTGAGATATATGCCATATCTGTATCATGTACCGTTATAAAGTTATTAGCAAAAATAGAATTTTGACAAAAAAATTAAAATGCTAATTATGGCCGACAGAGGGCGATGTGCCAAAAAATACGAGTATGCCGTGATTTAGGCCAAAAGAGCATTCTGTGGACAAAATTTCAAGAGGATCGGGGGTGACACCTATTCGGAACTCCAGCCTATATAAATACATAAATAATATAAATTATTTATGTATTTCATAATTCATAATTTAATTTCAAAATTTTATTAATTTCTGTATATTTTTTTATGCATGAAATATTATATTTTGAGCTTAGCTTATTTTATATATAAAAAATAAATTAAAATTGTGGGAGCTTACACATACTAATACAATTTTATTTCTCTTTCTAACTAATTTTTAGTCCTAATTTTGATTTTCTGTCTACTTTTAGCAAAGTGTCATTGTATTTGTGAGAAAAAATTGAAAAATTGAAAAATAATTTGTATGAACTGTCTTTTCTTTATGTCTATATTCTATGCTAGTACCACTATTACCACTGTTTAACTAATAAGAAGATGTGACACTCTTTTTACCGCTAAATTTACCAACACATATAATTATAAATAATAAAAAAAGCAAAATTCAATTTGCAAAAGCAGTACAGAAATAATGTACTTATTTCGGTAATACTGTAGATTAAAGGCCACAGCTCCGATTTCCTTGAAATTTTGACCACTGGTTCTGCTCAACAGTACAAAAAAATTGACAAAATATTTAAAGAATTTTTTCAAAAATTTTATTTTCGCAATATTTCTATAACGGTACAAGGTACAAACATGTAACATGGCTCAAAAGATGCGTCTCAAAATGCTCTATATTCTGTAAAATTTTTTTAATTAAAATTTTTCAAGGAAATCGGGGCTGTGCCCCTAATCTACAGTATTACCAAATATTCTATTTATGCTTCCTGAATTCAGAACATGAAGAAAATTTTCGTAAACTGTGTTTTCGTCTTTCTAGATTTGCATCATATGTTCATGTAGAGTAGAAACGTTAAAGAGACGACGACTATTTTAATAATTAATTTATTACATTAAAAAATTAAATTTGAATTTTTTAAATATTTTTCGTGGACATGGTGATTAATTTAAATTTTTCAATGATCGAGATATATTATTCAATGGCAGAAGCAACGTTTTTTATGTTTTCATGTGTGCATATTTAAATAAACCTGAACATTTTTATTCCATTAAAGTGACTGAATTTAGAACACTTTTTTTACTGTTTTTATATGAGAATCTGAATTCAGGTCAACCGGCGTACTAGGCCTTAATACAATGGATAAGTTCAAAACGGAGATACTACGATTTCCGTGGCCCTACGATTTGATAATGATTTCTTATAAGACAGCCCAAAACAAACCAAAAAAATAAATAAAATTTTCCGATATCTCACTTCGTTTTCGAGGCTAGTTATGCATTTACAAATTCGTATTATCTTCATTTTTCCAGAGCCACGGAAATCGAACTCGTGCCTGGAATTGATGAGTATGTCGTGATTGCAATTGAACTGTCAAAATGTTTCTTCTTCTTAAGGCGTGTTATAATAAAACGGAACCGTATGTAGTAAAGTTGAAAGCTGATATTGAAAATTTATATGGAAACAGGTTATGTTATCCGTAAAAGGTTGAAATTTGTTCAACTTCAATAATATGGAAATGCCAAATATCCAACTTTTTTCTTTTTACGGAACGGAACGGGCTTATGGTGACTACGTCTTTACTTTCATGCTTTCCGTTTGAAAAGTTAAAAGTTAACCAACTTCTATTTGTTGTCGGCTTCATTCATACCCTTTTCTTACGTTATTATTGGAACTTATTACATATGAGCCGTTTTCTTTGAAATTGGTGTAATTCCATTTTAAAAAAAATTAGTTAATGATATAAAAATGAACACAATTTACTATGAACTTTTTATTTATAAACTTCTTACAAAAGTTTGTTGAAATTTTGGTAGGAGAGGGAAAATTAGCAAAAAATCAGTGCATTTGACTTAATATCTGTACCAATTGGTCATTCTATATTTGGAAATATAGTACTAAAACGTTTATATCATCATTCCAGACCCATCACATTCGAAAAATTTAGAGACATGATTGATTTATTACCATAATCTTTTTAACTCATTAAAAGTATAAATTTTTGTTAATCACATTTAAAAAATGATAACATCATAAATTTAAATCAATTTAATATTTAAAAAATATAAAACTAGTGTAATAACATTACATCCCATACTTTTTATATTAATCAAATGCAAAACCTTAAATATTTCCATATAAAATAAAATACACTTACACCGCTTTCAAAGAAAACGGCTTATATGTACTTACAGATATTTTAAGAACGTTGTTCAACTTCTATGCTTCTTTTCTCATAACTCAAACCTCAACGGACGAAAGGCGTAAAAAGCCGCACTGGGCATTAAGCATTATGCTTTTTGTATATTTTCCTCGAACAGAACTATAAGCTATAATTCACAATTGCACTCATGCACATTTCAATTTCAAAAATTGTTTTATCTTTTTATTTGCATTATGGCATTATTGATTATTGTGAATGTACTTTATTTCTTGTCAAATTCGAATCATTTTTTTTAGTTAGCATGTTTACTATTCTATTTTTTCATGGTTTTTTTTTTGACTTTTACAAGCTTGTGAGTTTGATTAAATATACAATTTTTCTAATCTGGATTACACACACATTCTTGAAATAAAATATTTGTAATGTATATTACATATTTCTTGAAATTGAAAAGTATTTTGACTTCGCATTTCTGAAGTATTTGGTTATTACTAGAATAACTGTATTTCAAAATTGATGGTAAAAATAAGAACCAATAGAAATTCATTACAAAAATAAAAATGGTTGAAGAAACAGCACCACTGAATAAACCTCGGATTAAAACAGCTAGACCTAAACCAGTATATTTATGGACAGTAGTTGATGTTCAAAAATGGTTCAGAAGGCACTGCGCTGATTACATTGTTTATTCAGAACTATTTTCAAAGGTAAATGCAAAACATTTATTTATGTATATATGTATAATAATTTTTAATAAATACTGATATGTTCAAAATAATAGCAGAGTTGATATTTTACATTAATTTTTAAAAAATGTTTACAATATCAAGACTGCATAAAAAACTATGTTGTAAATATTCCTGGCAAATACTTAACAAATCTTAGTAATAAAATAAATTAATATGTAGGTATAACGATGTTTTCATTGGTTCAGTAATTTTTTTCCAGTAAAAAAGATAGCAGTGCATTATTTTCTGTTCAAAATTGGACCTGATAGAGTTAGAAAAGTTGTGTAATAGGTATATCCCAAAAAAATCGAATTTTGACTACATTACATTTTTAACATTCTATATTTAAAAAAATAGCAAACATTATTCCATTTCTATTAAAAAAATGGACAGAAGAAAACACTATACAAAAGAAATTTAATTTGGAAAAAATGTGCTTCAAGAAGGTAAAAACTACAAATTTATACAAGATTTCAGACTACTAATCAAAAATGATTTCAACCATCGAAAATGGTAATCATCATCAGAAAACAGGCAAAAAAAAATACAGCATTAATAGAAGACAAAAACATCATTTATGCAAAATAATATCCGTTTAGTTTTCTTATCAAATTAATTGCATTCTAAATCTTAATGTGGAATCACACTATAAAACGATGTCTCATAAAAGTAAATTTGAAGAAAAGACGCTCAAGAAAGATGCTATCGTTCTATAAAAGACAAATTAAGCAAAGATTTGCAAACATTTATAAGAAATTGCTTACCACAAAAAATAAAATATTCTTTGGAGTGATGAGCTCAAGTTAATTCTATTCGATTCTGTTGCTGGTGATAAGCATGTCCAAAGACCTTCAACAAAAGCTTTTCATCATATAACCAGTAAAAAGAAGCCAAAATAAAGTTTTAAAAATTATGCATAAATTTTAATCACGATTACTTTGTATACATCTGTAAGTGATAAATTTATTTGTTCAGTACCATCATTTTTTTAAATTCAATTTTTAATCAATACAATACAATATTTAGTGGAAAGCATTTCATTTGTGTGCGAAATGTTATAATTGTATGTTGAATGTTGATGTAAACACATTTCAATACACAAATATATTTACTTAATTCGTACTTTGTTCAAAAAAAAAAAGGAAAAAAAAATTCAAACTGTACTTTAATATTAATTTTTAATTTAAAAGTAAGTCATGCCAGTTTTGTAAAATATGTATGTGAGCATCCACATACTAAAAACTAAATTGAATTAGTAGTAAGTCTAGCTAGTTATATTAGTATTATTTCTGCACTGATATAATTCAAATATATTCAACAAATTTTTAAGTAAAGATGTTATATGTTGAAAAAATATTTAATTCTTTTTTTTTGAGATATCATATCTCTGTGCTCCTAATAGTTAATACAATATCATTATGGATATTTGCAAAATTGATAACAATTTATAAATCGGAACCAGAAGAATTACTTCATACAATGAATCAATTTAATGAACTTTATTTTGAATATGGATTTATTTATTTATTAAATAATTCTATAATAATAATTATTTTTATATTAATAATATTATTATTTTACTATAAATTTAAATCATTAAAACTATATAATGAATTAATTAAATTAGAAATCGAGAAGAAATCTACAAATCATGTATTATTACAATTATTTGCTAGAAACCGTGATGTTGAAGATGACAATTTTGAAGAGTACATACATAATGTGCTATATTTTATGAAGCATTATAATGAAACTAGTAAATACATCGAAGAATTTAAATTGTATGCAGTAAAAAATTCTAATTATTGTTACATGAGAATGTTTTGAATGATTTGAAGTATAATACATAAATTTAATTTTTATTAGATGCAGTGTAAATCATTGTATTTTTGAGCTTTCCAAACAGATATTACGATTCGAAAATATACTTAGTGGTTCGTAATTTGGATATAAAAATTAATGTTTTTATTTATCAGAATGAATTCATAACCTCTTCAGGATTTAAGGCCGGGATTTCGGTTCAATTTCTCTATTATCATTGCCTGTAATTGTTGGTTATTAGTCTAGTTTATACCATGGTTTGTACTATATTTCTTTGAACTGTAATTGCTGCATTGTTTTTTATATGGTTTACCGTAATTCATGCCATTCATTCTACACTAAGAACAATTTCGTAAAATACCGGATGTAGAATTTTAGAACATTATTTATTAATTATTCACAATCGCTAATTGTACAAAAATATTTCAATCAAAATATAGAATCTAGAACAAAATTGTGAAATCGTGGAAATTATATATATCTAATAATCGTTATTGAAACGAAATTTATTTAGATAAAATTTAAAGGTTCAATGAACTTATACATTTACTTGTACATATTATCTTATCAATATCATATGCATGTACATCAAAGATAATAGTAGTTCTTCTCAATAGATTTTCCCTTTAGTGTAAGCGGTAATTTTTCCAAAAACGACACACTCACATAAATGATAAAGATCGAAAAAGCTTCATCGAAATCAAAAAAGTTTTTCAAAATTTTTGGAATTGCTTTAAGTTATGTACCCTGTACACAATTATAATCATTTCAATAAAAGTGTCTGACACTGTGTAATTTAATGGAATTGTTTTTGTAAATCGAGTTATCAAAACTAATTGTGTAGACGGACCATAGTGTTTCGAATTTGTTCTCATTTATTATAAATATTTGCTCTCACTAAATGAAATGAACACCTGTCAATGTTTCGCAGCACTAAGCAATACACAATGCTATTTAAAATGTACATTTAATTCATATGATATTCCACACATATAAGTGTTATTTATATGTAAATGTATATTTTGATTATTGAAAATAGAATAAATAATTATCATTGGCTGGAACATATAAATATAAATTTGAACATTTTTGAGAGATTTTGATCATATATAATTATTTTCCATGTATGGTTTATGCTCGTGCATAAGGATATGTAAAGATCAATATTGAATTAAAGACGATCTCGTATACATACATACATAAATCATATAACATGAATAAACAACGTTTGATATAACCAAAGACCGATATAATATTATATCATGGTATATTATATTGGTCTTTGGTATAACATTAAATGCGATGTAAAAACTCATTCTAATACAATTTTAAAAATTAGAGTAACCGGCCGGTTTACATAATAAATTGTAGACATGAATAACAACATGCTGCTTGCTTATGCATAATAGATAATAGTAAATACTATATGGAATGAATGTACTATTTATGTGATATACATGATTGTATGTATACATCGTATATAAATATGGTCTTTTGTACACATACAAGTGTAATTATAAAAAAAAAATATTCAATTATATCACAGACAAATATACAGATGCTTCACTGCATATATTCAAATATGTAACAAAATCAAATTCATATGGACCTATTGTTAGGTCTAGATTCGAGTCTTGGATATATTTAAATTCAAAATGTACGTTAATATTCGATTGTTCTTGCATTCGATAAAAGTTTTAAAATATGGTTCATAAAATTATATACGCATACATATAAACAATCTGATTGAGTGTGTTTGGGTTTATTCGTATATTTACATAATAGAAAATATACTATTTATTTGTAGCAATTTGGCAGTATATATAATATCATAAACATTTATAGATGTATGTGATAATATTATTGCTGATGGTATGCTACCATAGTACATGTTGTTTTGCAGGTATCATTTAGTCCTATGTATAAATACATTATAAGGATTATACTTATGTGGTATATATATACAATAATGGTTGTGTTTTTGGCACGCAGTCTGCACTGTTTTGCTGCAGTTCTAACGTGCAGTGGGTTTTTTTAGTTTTCTGCCCAGTAAAAGTTCGTTTTCAACGGTAATACTGCACCTGCTTCTGCTAAGTATTAGGTAAGATTTTTGCAGTTGTCAAATTGTCACTGCGAGTGATGATTGAAATTAATAAAATGGATGAAAAATTTTAAGTAAATAAAAATAAAAAATTTTAAAGTTATATTTATATTTTTAATGTAAATTTAATTGTTATAATTTTATTTATTATTAATGCATTGCGTTCATGAATCATGACATGTGTCAATACGTCTGCGCAGAAACAGAATGAGCTGCTTCTTCACAGTTCTTATTTGCACCAGCTTGATTCACAGTCTGCAGAACAGAAGCAGAACTTATGTCGCGAAAACACAACCAATATTGGACATTGAACCCTATTAAATGTTTGCATTACATTAAATTTTGAAGGAATATGTATCGCTAGTTATTCTTTCATTTTTTTTTCCTTTTTTTTCCTTTTTTTGTGTGAAAAAAAAAATATATACCTACACTGGTTTTTGTATACACACAATGTGCATACGTATAGTCACGTATAGTATAGCCACAGTAAGGATAGTACACCATAATGATTTATAATGATGTGTATGTGTATAACAAGTTGTATAAATAAAAACAAGATTGTATACATAAAATACCCTTTAATAAACATGTTTATTGTTTGGGATATAGTGTACGCGTACCATACAGAAGGAAATATAAAAATTATCATTGCACAGGCAATCACAGGCCAGTCTAAATGCTTATAATGTTAGAGGTATTCACGAAATGTTGTAAGAGTGTAAAAAGTGTGAACATACACCTGTCATGACAGTACGACGGTTTAAGTATGACTGACTCTTTATTGAATATATTATTACATTACAATATACATGACATCTTTTTTTTTTTTAAACTGAATAATACATAATTTATACTAAACTATTACAATTCATTTTACAAAATACAATTAATCAAAATAATAAATTCAATTTTTAAATTCGTTATAGACAATATATATTTTATAACTTATAATTTTAAGTTATTGAGTGTATGATTTGACATTAGGTTGTATGTTTAATCTCTGCACTGGTTTTATTATTCGTCCTGACTTAGTTTTCATTTGCATCGATGATTGAAGATCCACATTATTTGAATCTGGTACCGTAGCTGCAGTTTGATCAGTTTTTGATTGATGCTTGCTGTCTTTCGCCCCTTCCAATGGATTTTTTCGACTGGAATAGTAGCTATTGTTTTCTTTAGATGAGCTGTGTTACGACGATAAACACGACCTTCATTTGTTTGAACTGTGAATGATATAGGTTCTTTACGCTCATGAATAATTTTTCCTGTAACCCAATTTCTATGTCCTACTTGCATGCTGATACACTCACCTTCTTGGAAATTAACTTCAGGCTTAGATTTTACATCGGCATAATGCTTATACCTTTGGCGAAATTTAGTTAGAGATTCTGTGACTTTAGTAGTCACCTTTGCAGATAGTGAATCTTTCGTAACCGGAATGTTGGATCTTGTTTCTCTGCTCATCAATCGTTGATTAGGTGATTGAAGCTCTTCTGTTCTAGGTGTATTTCTGAGATTTAGCAAAGCCAAATATATATCTGTACCGTCTTTAGCGCATTTTTTTAATAGAAGTTTACACGTTTGAACATATCTCTCGGCTAGTCCATTAGCACGAGGGTAATGTGGGCTTGACCTTTGGTGACTGAACTCCCAATCCATTGTAAACTTCTTGAATTCTTGTGACGTGAACTGAGGACCATTATCAGTTTCTAATATGAGAGGTATTCCATGTGTTGAAAACCACCATCTACGATTAAAAGATAATTATTATTATTAAAATAAAATAAATCATTTGCTACTATTTCCCATGGTAATGACGGTATTTTCTTTATCATCAAAGGTTCCTTAGGTTTTGATGCTTGCAACCTTTCACATGTAGCACAAGATTGCACATAACTGGTTATGTCTTTTGTCATGCCGTTCCAGAAAACTGATTTTCTGGCTCGATTTAAAGTGCGTTGTATGCCTGGATGACCCTGATGTAACCTTTCCAATATTAAAGCCTTTAATGAATTTGGTATGATAATTTTCTCTGATTTAAATAGCACGCCTTCATCACAACCTATCTCGTCTCTGTAGTTCCAATAAGGAATCGCTTACTGTTCAACGTCTCGAATTGATTCAGCCCACCCTTCCAATACATATCTCTTAATAATTTGTAGTTCTGGGTCCAACTCTGTTTCTTTGATTATTTTCGTTTTCGTTTCGTCTGACACTTGTAGTATTGAACAAACTTCGAAACTATCATTTTCTACTTCTATCTTTTCTTTACTAACACAATCTCGACTTAGTGCATCTGCTATAGTTATTTCTTTTCCTTTTCTATATTTAACGATCGGTGCATACTGTGTGACTTCAAACAAAATTCGTTGCAACCTTCTAGGTGCCGCATGTATTGGTTTTTTCATGATGGACTCTAACGGCTTGTGGTCGGTCTCAACAATAAGTTGTTTACCATATATATATTCCTTGAATTTGTTGCACGCAAATAGAATACTTAAGGCTTCTTTCTCAATTTGAGGATAATTTTGTTGCGCAGTCGTCATTGCTTTTGAAGCATAAGCCACCGGTTGATCGTCTTGAAGAAGGACTGCTCCTAAACTATGCTGGCTGGCGTCTACTTGAAGCACAACATCCTTGTTTGGATTGTAATAACGTAGAACTGGTGTCTTAGCTAGTTTTGATTTGAGCTCATCAAAAGCTTTTTGCTGTTCTGATGCCCATTGCCATACATCAGTTTTCAATAACTCTCTCAGTGGTTGAGAAATCTGCGATAAATTTTTAATAAATTTAGATAAATAATTGACCATACCTAGAAATCTTAATAATTCTGTTTTGCTTTGCGGCTGCTTCAAATCTTTAATGGCTTGCACCTTGTCTGGATCAGCTTTAATGCCGTGCGATGAAAGGATATGACCCAAGAATTTTACCTGATTTGCTTCAAAAACACATTTCTCTTTGTGAAGTTTTAGTCCAGCATGCTTTATTTTTTCAATTACTATTTGAGTAAATTTAGTGAGTTGTTCTCGTGATTCTGCATGTATTAAGATGTCGTCCATCGAGCATTCAGTATTTTCACATCCTTCTAACAGATCATACATAACTGCCTGGAATACTTCTGGTGCAGATGCTAAGCCAAATGGTAACCTGGTGTATGAATAACGACCCCATTCTTTTCAAAATTAAAACCTGTAAATTCTCTTAGATTGGCCCTGTTACGTTGTGCTGCGTCTTTTTCAAATATTAACTTATGAAATGTAGCTGCTGCTTTGACTGGCATTGTTTTCAAGTTGGATGCTATCGACGGGATATCTATTAACTTTAGTTTTTCACCTTCCATTTCGTTTTTTTTTTTTTTTTAAACTTAATCAAAATACAATAATTAATATTACTAATTATTATACTACTTCTTAATGATAATTCGATCTGATTACAACAATTCGTAATTTTATTATTTTTACCCTGCTACTTATATGTATATTTATCTTTATTTGTAACAAAATGTACATCTGGCAAGTCTAATACAACATACAATCAGTTTATTTCAAAATTTATATTTATAAAAAATGTACATCTGGCAACTCTAATATAATATGAAATTAATGGTAATTTTATCTATTATAATACTTCATATATGTATAACCAAAAATCATATATACTAGGAAGATATCTTACGCCATACAAAATTGTTTGTATGAAGTATGAATTGTACTAGGGTACTAATATCAGTACCCAAGCTTCAAAATGAAGTTGAGCGGCGTCGTTCAACTTGAAGTTTTCATATTCAAACTTTATGTTATAGCATGCTATGCTGTGGATATGTTTTATAATACGTTATATTATGTATGAATCATAACTTATTCAATCAAACGGATCGAACAAAAATGTATGTAGAAGAAAGAAGAAGAATGTGGTATAAGGAATATGTACATATCTACGAAGTACTGTATAGTGAATAATAGTGAATAAAACATATCCACAGCATAGCATGCTATAACCAAAAATCATGTGGTATAGGATTTTTGGTAATATCAATGCATACATTTGAATTATTGACTGTATAAAAGTTGTACGTCCGTACGTCTTATCAGTCTTATTCAAACATTCATGCAACCTATAGCAGAGCGTTCAAACGCGAAAACTTCAAGTTGAGCGCCATGCAATTCCAACTTCATTTTAAAGCTTGGGTACTGATATTGAAATTTATTTTTTCATATTTTTTCCATATAAATAATTTTGTATGGCGTAAGATATCTTCTATACTATATGATTTTTGGTATAACACACTAATACAACCTACAAATAGACAAGAATTAGTGACTGTATATCATTATATACCTAAATGTATGTAATTATTTATGTATTTCGTTTCAAATGGAAAACATAACTTGTATTTAGCAGCGCTGGAGTAACATTTAACATCATTCATGACATCATATACATAATAAATACCAGGCAAGCAAAATACGTCTTCGTCTTTTTCTTTCTTTTGTTGATACCAAACAAGCAAAATACTTCTTCGTCTTTTTCTTTCTTTTGTTGATACCAAACCAAACAAGCAAAATACGTCTTCGTCTTTTTCTTTCTTTTGTTGATACAGAACACTGTTATATGAATGATGTAATGTGATTAAACACGTTTTTCAGTTTTATTATTATGTATTTTTTTTTTTTTTATTAGACACATTTACATTTTAATTTATTTTAATCGTACATTACTTTTATACCAAAATTTTTAGAGCACTTTGATACTTCGCACTATTTTTTTTTTTTTTCACAATTCCCAAATTTACACTAATCCCGGTTGAGCCCCCATTTTGTGGCAATTTATGATAATAAATTATAACATACAAAGTTTCCTTTAATTATTTAATAGATTTAAATAAATTTTATTTCCAATTCAAGTTAATTAGTTACAATTTCAGAGCACTTGTTATTAAATTACTAGTGATAATATTAGAAACAACAGTAAATATGTAAATACAATGTCTACTTAAATATTGCGTATATGTATAATAAATACGTACCAGCAAATACGTCTTCTCGTCACGATGATGATGGTCAGCTCAAGACTGACTAGTTCTTCCCACAGTATTTTGGTATCTAAAAGGGTTTTTGGTACTTTAAAAAGTATTAAAATCTATAAATCAAATATAATGGAAGTCTAAAGTAAATTTCTTTGCAGTTATTTCAATACCTAGAGAACTTATAAATAATATATCAAATTTTAACAAATTTGTTTTTGGTCCAGGGAAAGATCGAAGTGCTGAGTATTTATTTAAATGAAATGTTAAATTATATAGAAATTCTTGAATATTCATGTTTAATTAGTAGCACCATAAATAAACTAGAATAGTTTAACTAGAATCTAGTTTATTTATGGTAGCACATATAAAATAAATACTCATATGTCCAACGTCCATATAAAGAAGTGTAACCAATTTTTTCCAGCAACCGACACGACCAACCGACAAAAAGCACAAAAAGCAACCGACAGAAGCTTTCGTGAGAAAGGCTTTTTCTTTATTCTCTCTGTTTTCTCAACTTGTTATACATACACATAACATTCATTCAATA
The DNA here is from genome assembly GCA_951394055.1 of Villa cingulata. Classification (NCBI taxonomy): domain Eukaryota; kingdom Metazoa; phylum Arthropoda; class Insecta; order Diptera; family Bombyliidae; genus Villa; species Villa cingulata. The sequence continues at coordinate 23,167,784 of OX596019.1, read as the reverse complement.
TATACATATTTTGTTATATGAACAAAACATAGGTACATTTCAATATCTTCAAATGATCATGTATATAATGTAAGGATCAATATTGAGTTCATAATGATCTGGTATATAAATATAATATACGTTTATTCATATACATGAATAAACAATGTTTGTATACATGATAACTGTGTATATGTATGTATGCTTTGGTGATAACGCGATAAAAATAATAGAAATCCATTCTAATACAATTTTAAAAATTAGAGAACCGGTTTACATAATAAATTGTAAACATGCAGTACAACATGCTGCTGCTTATGCATAATAGCAAATACTATATAGAATGAATATATGTATATGTATACTGTTTATGTGATTTATGTACATGAATGAATGTATACATCTAAAATTGAATAGCCATTTGGGCAGGTATTAGTCCTGAACCTACGAACAAAATATTTAAAAAATTCAATCGCTGAGAAAAGGATTTTCATATTTTTAACCTTTTTTAACATGATCTAGAGTGCGTTCATAAATATTACTTTAACCATAGTCATGGTATGGTATAGTTTAAGCAATGTTATGTTGTACTACAGCCATAGTTATTTTCAAAAAAATTTTTATAAATAATTATATTTTTTGTTTGTCAAAAATTAATTAATTTTTAAAAATTAAGTTTAAAACAAAATTAATTAATTTCAAATAAATTAAATTGAAATTTCACAAATTCACAACACAAAATTAAATGACAAACGATTTTTTTATTGTCAATGTCATTACCACTTAAAGGCTTACTACGTACATGCTTACTCTCGAGCATGGTTAATTTTTGACATCAAATAGTTAAAAATTTACTTTACTACAGATGTTTATGAACGCTAAAAATTCATGTTGGTAGTTATGTTTTACTACACCACCACCATTCTGAACGACGAATGATAACTATGGTTAACTATAGTTAACTATAGTAACGTTTATGAACGCACTCCTAGTGGATCTAGTATTTTGGCATGAATAAATATATTAAGATAGGTCATGAATACTGTATACATTACAGATCCTGGTATATATCATTGAATAATCTATTTTTATAATCATTACACTTGTATGTGTACAAAAGATCATATTTATATAGATGTATACATTCATTCAATTTATGTATATCACATAAATTGTATATATGTGTTTATTAGAATCAAAAGGGTATCATAGGAGTTTTTCAGAAAAGAGTTAGATATGCCAGTTTGTTAGTTAGTTTTTTTTTCTATTAGAAATAGTTTAAATAATTTGAAAAAGTTTCCATTTCTCCTTTAAAAATCGAATCGAAAATCAGTGTTTTTTTTCAAAAGGTAACCATTTCCTTATTTTTAAGTATCAAAAAGATTATTTTTATTTGTAGGCATTATTTTTTGTTATTTTTTTTTTGTTTTTATGAATTATTAATAAAAAATAATTAAGTTTCGAATTTTTTTATATATGTTTTCTTCTTTTTCACGAGTTTCATTTTAGATATTTAATTTCAAAAGGTAGCATTTTCCATGTATCAGTTTCAAAAAGTAACCTTTCCAAATTTTATATGTAGTTTTAACTAAAACCGTAAGAAATATTTTTTTTTTTTATTTTGTTGAATCGTGTTTATTTATGCTAAAGAAAAGGATAGGTTTTAAAAATGTGTGACAATAGCAGTAATATGGATATGACAACATTTTCATGATTATCTCAATTTCACTTAACACTCCTATGATCCCCTTTTGATTCTAATAGACACATATTATTTATTTTATATAGTATTTGCATAAGCAGCAATGTTGTACTGCATGTTTACAATTTATTATGTAAACCGGTTCTCTAATTTTTAAAATTGTATTAGAATGGTGTCTATTATTTTTATCGCGTTATCACCAAAGCATACATACATACAGGGTGTCCCGTTTCGGGTGGTCATCCGGCACACAGTAGATAGGTCTCGCCTAGACAAACAAAAAATCGTTCTAGAGGGGGGGGGGGTAATCTCAACCGTTTAGCCGCTAGAGGGCGATGAAGATTTTTCGCACTCAATCTACGAAACACCCTTTAATAACTACGGTGTACTAGCTAGAAGAATGTAAGTAAGAAAACTCTGAAGGAAACTCCTCCCTCTCTTCAATGATACCTTATATGCTTCTCTACGTTCCTTGTTTCAAGAGTTATTGTGTTTCAAAGTCAGAATTTAGTGATTTTTTGCCATTTTTTTCAGAGATAATACAGGCTGTGGAATTACAGCGCCCTCTATATTAATTTGTACTTAAATTAGCAGATAGCCCAGAATGTCCGCTTCATTTTAGTATTGTACAGTAAAGATCTATCTCTTACCAATTCAATACCAGCGCATAATAAACAATATTTGAAAAGCCATTTTTTAATAAAATACGGTTCTTTGATATGAGTTTTACATGATTTTACATGATTTTACATGATTTTACACAATTTAAGCACTAAAAAGATAGAACATGGAAAAAACTGTGAGAGATAGACCTTTACTGTAAAGGGCAAAAATGAAGCAGGTGTTTTAGGCTTTCTGTTTTTGTAATTTGAAATTAATATAGAGGGCGCTTTACTTCCACAGCCTGTATTATCTCTAAAAAAAATGACAAAAAATCACTAAATTCTGACTTTGAAACACAATAACTCTTGAAACAAGGAACGTAGAGAAGCATATAAGGTATCATTGAAGAGAGGGGGGAGTTTCCTTCAGAGTTTTCTTACACCACATTCTTCTAGCTAGTACACCGTAGTTATTAAAGGGTGTTTCGTAGATTGAGTGCGAAAAATCTTCATCGCCCTCTAGCGGCTAAACGGTTGAGATTACCCCCCCCCCCCCTCTAGAACGATTTTTTGTTTGTCTAGGCGAGACCTATCTACTGTGTGCCGGATGACCACCCGAAACGGGACACCCTGTATACACAGTTATCATGTATACAAACATTGTTTATTCATGTATATGAATAAACGTATATTATATTTATATACCAGATCATTATGAACTCAATATTGATCCTTACATTATATACATGATCATTTGAAGATATTGAAATGTACCTATGTTTTGTTCATATAACAAAATATGTATATATTGAATGAATGTTATGTGTATGTATAACAAGTTGAGAAAACAGAGAGAATAAAGAAAAAGCCTTTCTCACGAAAGCTTCTGTCGGTTGCTTTTTGTGCTTTTTGTCGGTTGGTCGTGTCGGTTGCTGGAAAAAATTGGTTACACTTCTTTATATGGACGTTGGACATATGAGTATTTATTTTATATGTGTTAGTAGTACAATATCAATATGCTTTGCTGTATTGTTGAATTGTAAACTGTACGTACATATTGCATATGCTTTACACTATTTTTAAGTAGATAAGCTAGATAACAAAAAACTATTCTTTCCTTCTTAATTGTACTGTCGAACTGTAAAGACATATTTTAAATTATATTGTAATATTGAACAGGTTATGGGCCCAGTCATAAGTGTTGTGCTATAGTGATTTATCTTTTGTAATTTATAAATTAAGTCGGGAATTTACTCAAAGAAAAAATCGAAATCAAAACAACTACATTGAAATTTCTATTCACTACAAACAAAATTATGAGTTTGCATGTTTTTGTGATCTATTCTTCAAGCTAAGCTGAAGACCGTACTCGTGGTGGTATACAGAAATTATACCCTAGAATATAGACTTAAAGAAAAGCCAGTTCATATAAATTATTTTTCAATTTTCAAACTTTTTCTCACAAATACAATGACACTTTGCTAAAAGTAGACAGAAAATCAAAAAAGGCCTAAAAATTCGTTAGAAAGTGAAAAATAAATTTATTAGTATGTGTAAGTTCCCCCAATTTAAATTTCAGTTATACATAGCTTGCTGTAGGGTAAACTGGGTACAGGGTAAAAATTTAATATTTCATGAATAAAAAAATATTCAGAAATTAATAAAATTATGAAATACATAAATAAGTAATTTATATCATTTTTGCATTTATATCTCTTTGAATGTTAATATTATTAAAGTATATTTCAGATAATAAGGTAAAAAAAGATGTAATATAAATAACCTATAATATGATATGTGATATGTTAATAATACTATTTTATAAAGATGTAACAAATAGACTTAGGATGTATATAATTTAATTTAATAAAATAATAAAATTTACAATTTCTAAGTTTACTTGTTGATCCTTCTCTTGCTCAGAAAAGAATGAATTTTTAATACAAAAATATGCTCCTTTTATACTAATTTTGACCTGAGTCTACGTTAAAAGTTATAATAAGATTTCAATCGAGTACATATATAAGGATAATACAATAGGCTTAATGGTGTTGTCAGATCGTGGGAAATTTCCCTTTTCGTGGGAATTTTCGCACCTAAAAAATCTAAAAAGGGAAAAGGGAATAATTTTGCCTTGTAGAACAAACATGTGGGAAAAATCACAAAACACAAGTCTTGAATTTTTTTTTAAAATTATTTCATTGTAAGCAAATTTTCTAAATAAAAGTTTTAAGTCCAGCGCAAACAAGATGGCTTGCTACACAACCAGCGATTAAAAGACTACTTGAGAATTGGATAGCATTAGAACATATATGTTTTTGCACGATTCCGTAGAGACGACAAGACCAAAAGCGAAATTATTATTTGAAATAATGCAAGATAAACGAGTGAAGGCATATTTTTACTTTTTGGAATACATTTTAAATTATTTCAACAGTTTTAATGCATTATTTCAATCAAAAGCTATTTTAATCCATAGATTATATGTAGAATGCAGCAGTTTTTTGAAAAAAATTTCAATTAACTTTATAAAGCCTAACTTTATAATAAATATTCTTGAAAATATTGCAATTTTGGACGGCGAGCACTTATTACCGGATGCAGAAATTTACTTAGGACCAGAGTGTGAAAAATATATCAAAAATATGGATATAAGTCAGCAAATAGAAATAAAAGGAAATGCAAAACAACTTTACATAACTTCATTCAATGAGCTTAAAAGTAGATTACCATTTGATGACAACATTTTCAAAGAGCTTGAATTTTTGAGTCCGCAAATTGCTCTGGATATTTCAAAAAGAAATTATTCAAAAATTTTAAAAGTAATTGTGGAAGTAGTCGACTGTGATTCGTCTAATGCAAATATTGAATGGAGAGATTTAGCTGTTAGTTTTTCAAATGACGAAAACCAAAGATTAATGAATTTATCAATTGAAGAATTTTGGAAAGAAATAGGATATATGAGAAATTTTAAAAACGAATATATGTTCCCAAATTTAAATAAAATAGCCCATTTTTCAATGGTTCTACCGCATTCAAACGCTGAATCAGAATGAATATTTTCCATTGTCAAGGATGTGAAAACATCTAAACGAAATAGAATCAGCGAAGAAACATTAAATGCGGTCTGTTCAATTCGATCGCATTTTGCGTCAGCAAATATTAACTGTACAAATTTTGAGCCATGTGTGGAACATTATAAATTGCACAACAGCAAAAATATATATGAATAAGTTCTTTAGTCTTAAGATTTTATTTTTTGGATGAATTTATTCTATTTTTGTTGCCTTTAATTTTTGTTTTTTGTTTTCTTTTATGTTAAATTTAGTATAAGTCATGTATAAGAGTACAATAAAAATGAATTATAAAATGATAACGAATTTAATTTGAAAAAATTATTCATAGTATTCTTTTAAAATATTTATTGATCTGTGGGAAAAAATGTGGGAATTTCTATGAAGGTTCGTGGGAAAAACTGTCTCGAAATTCCCTTTTCGTGGGAATTTTCAACGCAAAAGTCTGACAACACTAAATTGTTACATTTCTATTGTTATTTATATAAAATGTGGAACTGCTCAAAATACATATAGGCGATATGCCGGATGTTGTATTCTATGCTAAAGCTTATGCTTAAATATATATATTGTTATCTTCATGACTACAGAATTTAAGTACACGTGCGCTAAAGTTTTAATATGATGTCATATATAAGGATAATACAATAGGCTTAATGCTATACTTATATATATTATTATCCTTGTTGCTACATTCTCCCCCTCTAGCTGTGATATCGTCCCGATGAACAAGCTAGTCTAATGGTTGAGTTTGCACTTCTTTGGGCGTCCTCTTTTACGAACTGGATTTACAGGTTGTGTTCCCTCATTGCCATTGTATGGTGATAAGGAAGATGTATGATATACCCCAATAAGTGTTGTTGGTGATTCGGTTGAAGCTACTTCGTAGGTGCTAGTGCCTCTCTTCGTCAGTATAATGTACGGGCCGTCTTGCTTTGGAGCAAATTTGGATGTTCGTCCTTTAGCGGCGTTACTGAGTACGTGTGATTTTATTCAAACTTTGTCCCCAGGGCTATAGTTTGGATCTGTCTTCGTTTAGCGTCTGCGTAAGTTTGATTACGAGTCTGAATTTTTTCCACATTCTGTTTAGCATCTTGAAGTATATCTGCCAGTAGAATTAGCTTTGGAGCCATCTGTGATGCGTAGTTTTCGGTGTTAACGATAGTCCGCAGGTCATGGTTTACGTCATCTGGTGTTCGCAGTTCCCTTCCAAAAGTTAAGTAAGCGGCGGAATAACCAGTGCTTTCACAGTGACTTGTATTCATTGCAAACCTTATAGCTGGTAATTTTGTCGACCATTCTGCATGATTACTACCTACAAGTATAGATAATTGAGTTTTAGGATCACGATTCTTACGTTCAACTGGATTGGCGGCTGGGTGATAAACTGGTGTAAATGATTGTTATATTCCCAAGCAAAATGTGAGATGTTGCATTATGGCCGCTATAAATTGTGTACCATTGTCACTTATGATGCGTCTTGGTAGTCCATATCTTAGAAATATCTCGTTGAGGAGTATAGTAGCGCAAGATTCTGCCGTGGCTTCAGAAAGTGCAAACAGCTCTACCCACCTACTCGCTGTGTCTTCTACAATAAACACCCATCGTAAGTTTTCGCTGGTTGTTGGTAACGGCCCAAACAGATCGACGGCAATAATTTCGAAACGTTGTCGACTTGCCGTAGTTTGAAGTAAACCAGCAGGCTTGCAATTAGAATTTTTGTAGCGTTGACACTCAATACACTGAGATACATGTTTTATTATGTCTTTTCGCATGCCTGTCCAGAAGTAGCGTGAGGCTATTCGATGGTAGGTACGATCGATTCCGTAATGTCCTGCTGTTGGAGCATCATGATATTCCTTTTGTATTTCATTTCTTTCATCCCTCGGTACTACCAAAAGAGCAGTTTCATGGTCCATGTCTGGCACATTTTTATATAATACTCCACGGTTTAATAGGTAACCCATATTTGACCATCTAGTATATTTTTCTTCTGAGTCAATATTTTCCAAATCTTCGATAATGCTTTTCAATTCTGGATCTAATAACTGCTGTTCTCTAATCTCCTCTGTCTTTTTATGTGGCACGTCGATTTCAGTGCTGCAAATTTCGCATACCATAGTCGTATGGTCTGGACATATTGGACGAGATAGACAATCAGCTACTACGTTTGTTTTACCTGGTGAGTATACTACGTTTAGATTATATGCTTGGAGGGTTAATGCCCATCGAGCAAGACGTCCCGATGGTGATTTCAAATTCATTAGCCATTTTAGAGGTTGATGATCTGTAACTATTGTAATATTGGCATCTTCTAGATATCCGCGAAACTTGTTTACTGACCACACAATAGCTAGAGCTTCACGTTCAGTAGTAGAATAGTTTTGTTCTGCTTTCGTTAAAAGCCTACTTGCGTATTCGATGGGGTGCTCTTCCTCTCCCTCCCCCTGGACCAACACAGCTCCCAGGGCGTAATTACTAGCATCTGTTTTAAGAATGTATGGTTGACTTTCATCTGCCTGTTTTAGTACAGGACTCGTGGTAAGTACTTCCTTTAAGGTATTGAATGAGTCCAGTTGTACCTTTCCCCAGACCCAGGCTGTGTTTTTCTTGGTGAGCTTTGTTAATGGTTGTGCGATGGCTGCAAATTGAGGAATAAACCTTCGATACCATGAACATGTTTGTAGAAAGGAGATGAGTTGCTTTAACTTTTTGGACTTGGCCAGTTTAGTATAACTGCAATCTTTTCCGGATTAGGTGATATACCCTTGCTTGTTATAAGATGACCAAGGTACTTTACTTGACTGCAGCAGAAATTACATTTTGCCCTATTCAAATGTAGTTTGAACATTCTTAATCTTTCGAATACCTTCTGAAGATCTTTCATGTGTTCGTCAAAAGATGGTGAAATAATAATCAAGTCATCTAGATATGCCAGAATTAAAATGCTACCTAAACCCGCTCTGAACTTATTGATGAGTCGTTGAAAGGTTGACGGAGCGTTCTTCAATCCGAAGGGCATGCGTTTGAAATAAAAGCTTCCAAAAGGAGTTATGAATGACGTTTTATCTTGATCTTCATCTGCGACTTTTATCTGCCAGTAGCCTGATTTAAGGTCTAGCGTTGACATAAATTTAGTGCTTTTAGCACTTTGTAGTAAGTCATCCATTCTGGGTAATGGATATTTGTCTGCAATTGTTACTGCATTTAAACGACGGTAGTCGATGCATACACGAAAAGTACTATCCAATTCTTTACGTAATATCTGTCTTTGTAGAGGAGAGATACGATATGGAGGTACAGCGATGGGATCGTTTTGTATTAATTTAATACTATGTTCAATGTAAGGAGTAGGTTCTTTATTTGGAATAAAAACATCAGTATATTTTTGAATCATTTTGTTGAAAAAATCTTGTTCTATTTTGTTCATATTTATTTCTTCGTCTTCTCTTAAAATTATGTTGACGCTATTGAACTCTACTTGAAATTTCCTTGTTTTGGGAGGGGTAATCAAATTTCTTACTGCATCTCTAAATACATCGTTGATTGCACCAGGTGAGTACTCTAATTCTTGTTGATTTGTTGGTCTTGGAGGAGTTGTTTCCATTGGAATTATTTCATCTAAGGTTTCATTGATGTTTTGGTCAGGAAAATCCAGAAATATTGATCTTCTTGATGAGATTTTTCTTCTCCTTGCATCTATTGACCCTCTTGTATTTTCTGGTTTTGGTGGTGTTGCTATCTTTATTAATTTCCAAGGCCTTTCTTTTTCACCTTTAGCGCTTTCTTTCCCTGTTAAATGGTTGAAAGAGAATATCTCTGTTTCTTCAAGCTGTAAGAAATTATGCCAGTCTGAATAATCATCTGCAAAATACCAGGATCGTTGTGGTAGATTGAGGACTATTGCTGTTTTTTCTAGAAAATCTATGCCGAGGAGTGTTCTGTTATCTTCTGTTGTTGGTAAAGCCAACAAATCGATAACAAATGATCGAGTACCTATTTCTATGTCTGCAATTGTGCTGAGGCAATTCTGGTTCTTCTTCGTGCCATCGGCTAGTGTCACTGTTTCTTCCTTTTGTTGAAAGTAAACATTTGACTTTTGCAATTGTTCCACTAGTCTTTTGCCCGCAATGCTAGTCCTGGCTGCAGTATCTATGTACGCGATGCCTTTGATACCAGCGATTTTTTTAACTATGGGTGGACTTTCACCAAGTTTTAGTAATGTGTTGACGGAGTAGAAACTTGCATGTGCTGGTGACTCTTCTTTTGTCTGCTTACATTTTGGACAATTGCTGCGGTAAAAGCCAATGGTTCCACAGCCATAACATTTGATGTCGTTTTTAGATTCCTGTATTTGTGTATTACCAGAATTTAATATTGACTGCTTGTTATTTTCGGTCTTTGATGGCCTTCTACGACATTGTTCATATGTATGCCCGCGAGTTTTGCAGAAGTGACAACGTTGTAGTTTCTTTGGATCTTGATCTCTATTGCCGTTTCGAATTTCAGCTGCTAATGCTTCTACAGCCCTTGCTTTAATAAGGAGATCATTAAATGTGTTGACAGTAGATCTATCTATTTTGCTTCTAATTTTCAAGTTTAAAAGTCCATAGATCATGTCTATTTGTGTTGCCTCATCATGTCTTCCACGGGGTAATTGTGACAGTAGTGACCGCTTTTTGCAGATAAAGTCGTCCGTACTTGTTGCTTTATCTTGTTTTGCTTCGAATATATCAGCATACACCTGGAAATATAGTTTGGGAGGAGAAAGCGCTGCCCTTATTAGGTTGGGTATGCTTTCCCAGCTGGTAACTTCACTTTTGACGCCTTGCCACCACGTTGCTGCTTTATCAGTTAAAAGCAATGGTAGACCTTTAATTGCATCGTCATCGGAGATGTTTTCTATGGTTTTGAATATGCAGATTTTGTTAATGAAGTCCTCTACTTCATTGTGTTCACGTTTTCCGTTAAACCTAGCCGAGCAGTTGCTGAAGCTTCCTGGTCGTCTGTTGTCACCCTCTGCTGGATTTTGCTTATTTGTGACAGCTTGAATAAGCTGTGCAAGTTGCTGCTCTGTTATCTGGAGTGCCATTTCCGGATTTAGTCGTGGACTTCTTCTAACTGTTTTCGCAATGTTGTCTATATTGTACAACCTAACGCAGTATGATCAAACTGAACTCGGATGAAACAAGCCACAGAATAGCGTTGAATCACGTATGTATATAATGCAGCGTGATAAACTATACGCAGACGAAATAAGCCACAGAGTAGCGTTGATTATCGTACGTATGTATATAATTCAGTATGATAAACTATACGCAGACGAAACAAGCCACAGAGTAGCGTTGATTATCGTACGTATGTATTCAATACAGTATGATAAAACTATACGCAGACGAAACAAGCCACAGAGTAGCGTTGATTATCGTACGTATGTATATAATACAGTATGATAAAATTATACGCAGACGAAACAAGCCACAGAGTAGCGTTGATTATCGTACGTATGTATTTCATACAGTATGATAAAATTATACGCAGACGAAACAAGCCACAGAGTAGCGTTGATTATCGTACGTATGTATTCAATACAGTATGATAAACTATACGCAGACGAAACAAGCCACAGAGTAGCGTTGATTATCGTACGTATGTATATAATACAGTATGATAAAATTATACGCAGACGAAACAAGCCACAGAGTAGCGTTGATTAGCGTACACATATAATGTAGTGCAGTATGAGTTGAAGTTTGTTCGGCTTCTAGTTGGGCGCCAGTGTAACAAATAGACTTAGGATGTATATAATTTTATTTAATAAAATAATAAAATTTACAATTTCTAAGTTTACTTGTTGATCCTTCTCTTGCTCAGAAAAGAATGAATTTTTAATACAAAAATATGCTCCTTTTATACTAATTTTGACCTGAGTCTACGTTAAAAGTTATAATAAGATTTCAATCGAGTACATATATAAGGATAATACAATAGGCTTAATGCTATACTTATATATTACTAGCTGACCCGGCGAACTTCTTTCCGCCATATTTTCTGAATTCCTAAAAGACTTTGTTTTATGACAAAATTAAAAAAAAGTAAGCAATAGCTTCTGGTTACAATAGGACCATATTGAAATAAAGTTACAATAAAATAATACGACTGCATATATTCATCATATTAATTTTTTATTATTATTTAATTTATTATTTGTTCTTCTTTTTGTACAATTCTCATGGTAAATAAAGACTATTCCTAAAATTATTCTATCTCATACTTATATTTTATTTTAATGCCTTATAATGTACGATATTCTTTGTTTTTCCTTTCGGAGAAAAAACATATAGCGCCGATGGTTTGCCGACTCTTGAGCATGCAACGTACAACTGCCATTGCGAAAAACATTGAAATTCAAGGTTTATTCCACACACTTCTAACGATTGGCAAAATTTAATTTAAACATTACATTAAATCGTTGTCGATTTTTACGAAGGAGGCTATGATTAAAAAAATTTTTAATTTTGACGCCAAACGCCGTGAAATGTCAATTTATAATTTCTTTTATTATTTAATATAATATAATATTTTATTTAATTTTTATTATTTAATTGGTCGATTTTTTTTTTTTTTTGCATATAAACCTTGCCGTGGCAATAACGAACACAATAAAAAAAGAATTATCCAATTTGATGCCGGCGTTCGGAAGTTATGAGCGTACATACATTTCGCAGATTCATTTTTATATATATATATATATAGATTATCATTATTGTTACATTTCTATTGTTATTAATATAAAATGTGTAACTGCTCAAAATACATATAGGCGATATGCCGGATGTTGTATTCTATGCTAAAGCTTATGCTTAAATATATATATTGTTATCTTTAGAATTTAAGTGCACGTGCGCTAAAGTTTTAATATGATGTCATATATAAGGATAATACAATAGGCTTAATGCTATACTTATATATTATTATCCTTGTTGCTACAGTACATATATAAGGATAATACAATAGGCTTAATGCTATACTTACATATATATATTATTATCCTTGTTGCAACAAAGATATTTTAATAATTTCAAAATTTGAAGTTAGGAAGATTGCAGAGTTTTTGAAATAAAATGAATACGTTTTAAACATAAAATAAAATTTCTTTTGAGATTAAATTGGAATGAAGTCGTTATAAGTTGAGTTGAGTTGAAATGTTCAATATTACGTAGTACACGTAAAATATAATTGTAACTCATTTGGCGTTTTAACTCGTATATTTTATAGTTTTTCTTTTATTTTAATTGTTTTTAGATATTAAAAATATTTAATATTTATTCAAATTATTAATTTATTTTTCACTAACAAAAAATTTTTTTTAATAATTTTTTTTTTATTGTTTTTAAATATTATTAGATTTTTAATATACAATGAAATTATTTTAATTTTGAAACTCCAAATTATAAGTATTTCACTTCACTTTCAATTAATTTCACTTTCACAGTATAAAATTATTTTACATTTAATATTCCTTTACCTCTACTTTGCCATAAATTACCTGGAATGATGTCATAACATCTGGTTAAAACTGAGCACATGGTGTAAAAACACGTGTAAAATGTAACAGACAAAAAAGTGAAGAGCCATCTTTAACATGCGTTAGTAAGAGAAATTATATACAAGTTAAAACGAAATATCCTCTGTATGTGAATAAAAGAAGTAATGGCAAAAACAAAAAGAAAAAATAAAATGTCTTACTATCTAAATCTATGTAGAAAAAAAAAAGGCAATGCATTGAAGAAATTATGTCAGTGATATGAAGTTGTTGGTGTGTGTTTTTTCTATCTTGTTTTAACACCTGCATATTTTTTATAAAGAAATTGGTCATAAAATATAGTCCCTTTTAGATAAAGGGCTGAATTTTTTACTGAATTGATTTTTTTATTTTATTTTTTTTAACATTATATATTTGTACTGTTTTTTTACATTATTTTTTGAATTTATATACGCTGAATCGAGTTGTGTCCGTACATTAAGTTAGTGTACGATGATTATACCAACAGCAACAACGCAAACAATTCCAACCTATTTCTCTTCTTTCTACTCAATTTTACTTCTTCTTATTTATTGAATGAATAGGATATGATTTATTTTTGTATATGGAAAGTAAACTGAAAAATTATATGCATATATATATACAGGGTGATTCTCTATCGGATGAAAACCTTGAGACAGGTGATTGTTCGTGCCGAGAAACGAAAAAAATTGTAGGGCAGGGGGGGGGGGTCTATTCTCAAGTGGTAAGGAGTTACGGGGCTACGAAGTTTTTTATTTAGGTCAAGTCACTTGTTCCGTATTTTTGGCCATAACTCACAAAATACTCAATACTTTTGAGTCATCCTGCACTCATTAGAAAGAGAATCAATGGCTCTTTACTTTGATGTCTAAATAATTTAAATTGGACTATCGGTGCTGAAGATACGGCTCATCAAAGTCAAAAATTCATGGAAAAAAACGGAAAATTTTAAGTTCAAGGTCAAATATCTCAAAATTTTGCCCTATTTTTTTTTTTAATTTTTTTTACTTAAAATATAGCCCAATGCATTGCCTTTCATTTGCTTTTTATTTTATTTGATTGTCTTTCGTAGTTCTTGAGTTCTGCGATAAAATAAAACAGTGGTTTTGCATCGAAAAGTTGTTACCTGTTGTTGTTGTTGATATTTCTCGTTGAGAAAAGAAATAAAATGTAAAGTTTCACTCTTTAAGATAATTATTTGGTAGTCCTGAAGAGGACTGATTTTTTTTATGCAAAATTTAATTTGTAAGAACATTTTCAAAATGTCCTCCGTCACGTTGGATGCAGAGCAGAGCTCTTTGTCTTATATTCCTTTTTAAAGGAACTGTCGAAATATTCTCTTTAATTGCGTTTGCACAATTAAAACCCCTTGTGATTAACTCGTTTCGTGTCCGTACTTCAGTTGCGTAAACCATGTCTTTCATGATACCCCAGAAATAAAAATCAAGAGGGGTTAAGTCGGGAGACCTGGGGGGCCACGGATTTGGACCGTTTCGTCCTATCCATCTCGCCCCGAAGTTTTCGTTCAGCCAATTTCGCACACATCTTTCGGAGTGAGATGGTGCTCCGTCATGTTGATAATAAATGCGTCCTAATTGTGCCAGGGGCATTTCGTCTAAAAAGTTTTGAATGTCAGTCTGTAAAAAATTCAAATAATTTTGACTATTCAGTATGTCTGGTAGGATAACTGGGCCCATAACGCGGTTACCTATTATCCCTGCCCACACATTAACGGAAAATCTGTTTTGTGTTCTTACCTGCCGAGCAGCGTTAGGATTTTCTGCAGACCAAACATGTAGATTGTGTAGATTTATTGCACCACTTTTTGTAAATTGAGCCTCATCTGTCCAAATAATGTTATCAATAAATGTATCGTCATCAAAATCCTTTTCAAGCAGCCAAGAACAGAAGTTCTTGCGATTTGTCCTGTCTTGCGGCAAAATTTCATGTACCGGTGTCATGTGGTAAGGGTAGGTGTCTTCCCTATTTAGCACTCTCCAAACTGTTGATTGTGATAATCCGGTAACACGCGCTATGCGCCTTGTGCTGGTCGTAGGATCATTTCTGACCATTTCCAGTATTCTTTCTTCTAACTCTACTGAAATTGACACATCATTTCTATTAGAGGAAGTAATATTTTGTACAGAGCCAGTTTCTCTGAGTCTCTGAAACGTCCTCTGGAAAACCGTATGATGAGGAAGTCTTCTATGTGGAAATCGCTGATGATATTCTCTCCGTGCTTGCATTGAATTTCCATTGCTCAGTCCATAGCAATAAATCATATCTGCATACTCCGCGTTCGTGAATTGAGACATTTTTTCCAAAAAATTTTACTAAAAATTTAAAAATACAGATAAATACTATTAAAACTAGCTGCGCTTAAAGAAAAACCGATCAATGTTGACAAGTAGGATTGTTAATTATGACTGATTAACAAAATAAAAATCCTCATGAAAGATCTTTTGACCTGCAGTAATAAAGATCCTTTTTGAATATTTTTTTATGTATTTGCAAATCGAAATGTATGAAACAAGGTAAACCACTTTTATTTCTTTTCTCAACGAGAAATATCAACAACAACAACAGGTAACAACTTTTCGATGCAAAACCACTGTTGTGCTTTATCGCAGAACTCAAGAACTACGAAAGACAATCAAATAAAATAAAAAGCAAATGAAAGGCGATGCATTGGGCTATATTTTAAGTAAAAAAAATTAAAAAAAAATAGGGCAAAATTTTGAGATATTTGACCTTGAACTTGAAATTTTCCGTTTTTTTCCATGAATTTTTGACTTTGATGAGCCGTATCTTCAGCACTGCTAGTCCAATTTAAATTATTTAGACATCAAAGTAAAGAGCCATTGATTCTCTTTCTAATGAGTGCAGGATGACTCAAAAGTATTGAGTATTTCGTGAGTTATGGCCAAAAATACGGAACAAGTGACTTGACCTAAAAAAAAAACTTCGTAGCCCCGTAACTCCTTACCCCTTGAGAATAGACCCCCCCCTGCCATACAATTTTTTTCGTTTCTTGGCACGAACAATCACCTGTCTCAAGGTTTTCATCCGATAGAGAATCACCCTGTATATATATATATATATATTATATATTGTCTATTCTCCTTGTATACATTTTGTTGTTTTGACTGTTCATAAGATGTATACAGTATACTGTATAATACTGTTCAAGGGTTTATGTACATTTCAATATGCAATATTGTTCTTTTCATTTACTCTGTCAGTATTTCACAGATCAATGTTTTATATATCAATTTTGTGAGGCCGGTCAGTACAACCAGCACAACTGATTTACTTACCGCACATATGATTTCATATTTTTTATCTGTTTATTTTATTTTTATATGGTAATTATTATGGTAATTATGAAAATAACTTATTTTAGTTTATATTATTATGTAAGGAATCAGTATTATTTTCCAACTATACATTATATCAATGTAATATTTAGGAAAAAAATTTCATCATTTTCCATAAAATGTTGTCATTTTAATTACAAGTATGATACCAAATAAAAAATAAAAATAAAAAGATGAAAAGTGTAAATTACTATTGTATTGAAATGACAGCATTGTGGAGTTATACTGGTGATACACCGCAGCGAATAGTAATATCAATACTACATTACTTTGCTAAATTATAATATAAACGCGGTGTATTAATGTAAATTAGATTGTATATTACTTTGGTACGTTGTTTAAACATAGTATTGATACTACGTACAGGTACGTAAGAAATCATTTACTAATCATTGCAATTTTTGTCATTATGTTACTTTACTTTCTGTGTTTTTTTTTTATTTATTTCATACTAGTCCTCTTTTTCTTTTATTTGTAAATTTCATGGGTATCTGAAGGGCGTATCTAACCCAAAATTTTTTCAATTCTTATATTATATGATGACCGAAGATAGAAGAAGCAAAAAAAAATTTTTCAGGAAAAAAAAGAACATCGCATAGCAAAACGATGCAAAAAAAACAGTGTATAATCATTGAAAAACATATTGTTGTAAAAAGAAAAGAAATTTCCACTTCTGTTCCTTAAACCCTTTAAGGGGTTAAAAAAAAAAGCACTAAGGTAAAAAAAAATGACAATTAGGGGCCGAGCGGAGCCTTGAAAAATAAAAAAAAATTGTGTGGACTGGGAAAAACAAAGGAGAAAAAGAAAAAAAAAAACAAAAGCAAAAGTCTTTATTCTTCTAACCCTTTATATGCAAAGGGGTTATTAAAACAAAGCAATTTGAAAAAAAAAGTATGGGACAAAGGAAAATTTCACTTACCCAGAAAAAAAATAAAAACACCGATTTTTATCCAGTTCTTTTCACTTTTATTTTTTTGGTTTATAAAATAAAACTTTAAACTAAGTTAAATTTAAACTAAATTAAACTAAATTAAATTAACACTAAACTAAATTTAAACTAAATTAAACTAAATTAAATTAACACTAAACTAAATTTAAACTAAATTAAACTAAATTAAATTAACACCAAACTAAATTTAAACTAAGAGAAAATTTTAAAAAAAAAAAATACTACACTTCTTTCTTAAAAAAAAAATGTAGCAGAAAAAACCACGAACAAAACTTTTCAAACACAAATCAAAACTAAAAGAAAAACTACTGTGTTGTGACGAGCCCGTTTATATATCCCTCGTCACACAAAGAAAACAAAGTAAATAGTTGTGTTCTGGAATTTTCTATCAATTCGCCGCCCGCCGTAGCGTCAACGGATTGACAGAAAATTCCAGTGATAATGTTCGTTGTTTTTTTCTCTTTTCTTGCTGAATCTGTTACAAAACAAAAAGAAAGAAGAAGATGATGACATTTTATGTTAAAGTGACAATGTCTATGCTTATTACAAAATGTAAACAAAGTGAGTGACAGGTTACAGGTAAGTATAAAATTTTAAGTTAATTTTAATTTTTTACAATTATAATTATTTTAATTTTGATTGTAAGATTAATTTATTCCTTTTTTTCTTTTCCAGGTTTACAACACGACCCCCCGTTTAAGAGCTCAAAGTCCCAACTGAGCGTTTAGATGTGACTGACAGGCCGGGATTACTAGAGGAGGCCTGGTGAGATCCTGAAATCCTCCAGCTGCTGCGCTTACCTGCAAAGAAAGAAAAAAAAGAAAAAAACAAGCTTTGCGCAGTAAATAGGTTCGGCACAATAAAATTAAGTTAAATTAGTTAATTAAATTAAACATCTAGGCTCCTCAGAAGGGAGGAGGGAGTGAGGAGGGTGGACTAATAAGAAAACGTGACAAAATAAAAGGTTAGGAAGGACACGGATATGAGAAGAGGTAAAATAACGTCAGATAGTTGCTGTGGCTAAACGATCGCGGTGGACGACACTTGTTCGGTTCGAAGTCTTATGCCTAATTTTATAGACGACATCTGTGACCAATTCGATTATTTCATATGGACCATCCCAGTCTCGTTGTAGTTTAGGGCTATAGCCTCTCTTCCTCTTGGGGTTATAAAGCCAGACAAAGTCTCCAATTTTAAAAGGGTTTGCTTTCGCGGACAAATCGTAACGGTCTTTCATTCTCCGACTAGCTTCTGTGAGCTGTGCTCGATTGAAAGAATAGACCTTCGAAAGTCTTTCCTGAAGATTTTCTACATAGGTGGGTACATCCTGCAGATGTTGATCTGGAGGCCCACCAGTTAGTAATTGGAAAGGAAGTCGAAGTTCACGTCCCAAATTTAGGAAAGCGGGAGTGTTTTGCGTGGACTTTTGAACTGAAGAGCGATAAGCAAGGAGAAGAAAAGGCAGGTAGGTGTCCCAATCTTTTTGGTGTTTGTCTACAAATTTGGAGAGGTAGTCTAAGATGGTTCTGTTGAAACGTTCGACAAGACCATCACTCTGAGGGTGTAGGGCAGTGGTTCGCGTCTTTTCGATCCGAAAACGACGAAGAATCTCCTTAAATACCGCAGACTCAAAATTACGTCCTTGGTCGGAGTGCAATTGTTTACATAACCCGAATCGCGAAAAGACTTGGCTGACCAATACTTCTGCTACTGTTTCAGCAGTTTGGTCTGGGACCGCAAACGCTTCAGGCCACCTGGTGAAGTAGTCCATCATGACTACGATGTACTTATTGCCATTACCAGTTACAGGTAGTGGTCCTAGTATGTCAACAGCAACTCTCTCGAACGGGTAGCCAGAGACTCGCACCTGTAAGGGTGCCCTCGTTCGAGGAATTGGTCCTTTTCTTTGCTGACATACTGTGCAGCGAAGGCAGTAGCGCTTAACACTTGCAGATAGTCCTATCCAATAGTATCTCTCGCGTACTTTCGCGAGGGTTTTCTCTATGCCAAAATGGCCACCGGCCGGACTATCGTGCATGTGCTTCAGTACTTCAGCCTGTAAGCACTCAGGAACCAACACCTGTAGCTGATAGGGAGGATTGGGGGAATGGCGGTAGATAACGCCATCCTTAAGGACCAGAGAAGAGAACATGGACCAGTAGGATTTAAGAGTGGGGGCAGCCGAGCTCAACGATTCGGCCTCAGGTCTACCGCTAGAACTTAGCCACTGTCGAACTGCTTGCAGGTCCGGATCGGTTGCCTGAATCTGTCCCATATCCATGCCTTGTATGGCTGCAGTCTTCACCAGCAACATCTGTTTTTCGTCAAGCCTGCTACAGTAGACACAGGACGAAGACTCGCAAGGACGACGAGAGAGAGCATCCGCGTTGCCATGATTCTTCCCTGCACGGTGTTGAATCTCAAAATCAAACTCCTGTAGCCGCTCTATCCACCTTGCAACTTGTCCTTCAGGCTCTCTAAAGTTCATCAACCATCGCAGAGATGCGTGGTCGGTGCACAATAGAAAGCGTCTTCCGAGGACATAGGGGCGAAAATGGGCTACAGCCTTCACAACCGCCAAGAGCTCCCTTCGCGTTACGCAATAATTCCTCTCGGGTCCGCTCAACGTCTTACTGTAGTATTCGACGACCTTTTCCTCGCCATGCTGGAGCTGTGACAGGACCGCCCCCCATGCAAATTGACTGGCATCAGTGTCGAGGATAAATGGGTCATGATCATTCGGTTGTGCTAGTACAGGCGCCTGAGTCAACTTCTCCTTCAAGGTCTGAAAAGCACGGTCACACTCCGGTGTCCACTCAAACCTTGAGGCCTTCTCAGTAAGTCCAGTAAGTGGCTTACTGATTGAAGAGAAGTCTCGCACGAAACGTCTATAATACGCACACAGACCGAGAAAAGACAACATCTTTCTTGCTACTGGGTCTAGGCCAGTTACGCACAGACTCAATCTTTTCCGGGTCTGTAGAGAGTCCTCGCTCCGAAATCACATGCCCCAAAAATCTGACTTCTCGGCGACATAGATGGCATTTCCTGGGCGATAGTTTCAAGCCCGCTTGAGATAAGCGATGAAATACCACTCTTAAATTCTTCAGTAGGATATCGAAGGATTCGGCATGTACCAGTAGGTCGTCTAGGTATCCTAGGGACATAGTATATGGAATATCATGCAGCACTATCTCCATCAAGCGCTGGAAAGTTGCAGGAGCATTAGTCAGACCAAAAGGCATTACATTGAATTCGTATAATCCCGACCCGATACTAAACGCGGTTTTTTCTTTATCATCGGGATGCATTTCCACTTGGAAATATCCCGAGAAAAGATCTAGGGACGCAAACCACTTTGACTTACCCAAAGCTTCAAGAGTAAGGTCAATACGCGGTAGGGGGTAGGAGTCTTTTTTGGTAACTTCATTTAAACGCCGATAGTCGATGCAGAAACGGAGCGAACCATCTTTCTTTTTCACAAGGACTACCGGAGAACTCCAAGGGCTGGTAGAGGATTGAATGGCACCTTGTTCTTTCATATCCTTAACCATTTGTTCGGCCTCAACTCGTCTAGAGAAAGGAATACGACGAGGAGGTTGTTTAACGGGTTGTGCGAGGCCGGTGTCTATTTTGTGTCGAAGGATACTAGTTCGTCCGATGTCTTCTTTAGATTTAGAAAAGACAGATTGGAATTCAATAAGAAGATCTCTTAAAGCAGATTGTTGGACAGGTTGAAGTCCTTCACTACTAGATAGGAAGAGGTCATTCAAATGAGAAGGCAGTGTAGTAGCAGTAGGAATTTCCCGAACTTCATTACACAGGATAGTCAGGTCAGTATCCAAATGGGCCACAGGTAAGCGACTAGGTAGGGTAATAGTTTGGTAGGATAGATTAGAAATCCTAGTCCATACCTGGCCATTGGATACACGAGAAATAGAAGAAATCAGACACATCTGTTCCGGCAGCAAAGAGGAAGCTGAGAGGAGAACATCCGTGTCTGTAGGAAGGGTTGTGTAGAGGGGAATTAAAATCTCCTGAGAGGGATGAAGTTCGAGGGTTTTTAAAGTTTTTGCTAAGAAGGAAGGTGAATGGTTTAAGGGCACTGCTTCTTCTTGTATATGAAGTAGATCTTTTTCCAAATCTAGGATACAGTGATGTTGCTTTAAGAAATCCATTCCCAGGATGCAATCGTCAAAGATTTCGGCAGAGTAGACAGAGTGTTTAGTAGAGAACTTACCTACCATAAAATCAACGCAAACTGTACCTTCGACTGGGATGGTTTCACCAGTAACACTTTGTATTTGTGCAAATGAAGGCATGACTTCGACCGCACAAGAGCATCTCCGCAGTACTCTAGGATTTACTATAGTCCTAGTAGCACCAGTATCGACTATCATCATGACAGGGACTCCATTAACAGAGCCTAGGAGGTTAAGGTTAGGACCAGCTGTGACAACTGTGATAGGAATTGGGGATGGGGCCTTATTCTCCACTAACTTCGGCCCCCATAGGTCAGTGGAGATTAGTTTAAAGGATTATTAAAGGTACCCGAAGGGTCATCAGAACGACATAGGGCTGGTATGATCCTAGAAGTTGACTCTGATGAACAGGGTTGTTCGAAAGTCGAAGAAGAAGTGGAAGGTTTGGTAGAAACTGATGGATTAGACGTCGTAGATAGGTCTGTCGAGTATGTAGGTGGACTAGATTTAGGTATAGGACCATTTGTATGTCCAGAAATTGTACTGATAACAGATTGGTTTAAGTGAACCGGAGGGGACGTTTTAGTCACGTCAACGGTAGTAGTTGCAAGGGATTGACTGACCAAAGGTAGGGGTGTAGCATAATTATTGCAAGAATCCGAAAAATTGCCAATTGTTAAATTAGGGTGAACTTTCAACGAAGAATTATGGGTGATTACAGGGCTAGGTGGGTCAGCTATGACACTATTTGAACAAGGGGTAGTAGGAATGGTGGCTGTGGGACTAACATTAGAAACGAGTGTGGAATTTGAATTAGAAGTATGTGCAGTATTGGAACCAAAATTGTTACGAAGGCTAGGGTAATTAAAGTCAGAAGGAATTATAGGCTTTTGGATAGGCGTGGTTGTACCTTCAGAACTAGAGACATTAGGACGAGAGATAGGCATTCTACTGTTAGGGTATGCGTTAGAATTAGAAATATCGATGTTGTTGGTATGAGGGGTAGGACTAGAAGCAGTAGATGAGGTGACTGTAGGGTTTTGGGGTCTTGAATTGTTACCCAAGAGAACTATATTGGTGGCTTGGGGAGTACGGGCACTGGAGACTACATCAAATTGGACCCTGTCACCACGCTGCAATGCTATTTTTCCCAATGGTTTTGTTGCATCGCGATGTAAAAATATCTCCTCATTGGTGTCGTCTCTCATGATAAACCCAAAATGTTTTTCCGAATTGAAGAATTTGATTCTACCAGTCACCCCAGTTGCTAGGGTAGGACAACCAGTTGGAGTGTCTTGTATAGGGAAGCTCAACTTGCACTCCTCTAAGCTGAGCTGTTGGCTTTTCCCCATTTCTTAGCTTTACTGGTTTTTTCCCTGTTCTGGACGACCGCTTGATTTACCCGGATACCTCTCCGGCTTATCCGTGTTGCATCCCTACTAGCTTCCATTCTACTAGCTAGTGCCAGGGCTTCTTCCAAGCACTCAGGGGCTGCGTCACGGACACGCTGTTGGACCTCTAAATCAAGGAGACCGTCCACAAATTGTCCTAGAGCTATCCTGTCTCTTGCCGTCTCAGGACAGTCTGGAAAGGCTATGTACACTAATTTTTCTACCTGCGTGGCAAATTCTGGGAGTGATTCCCTGTCCCTCTGTATTCGACCACGCAGTTGGATATGGGCCACCGATTGCCTATATTGAATACTGAACCTATTATCTAAGGCTCGATCCAGTAGGTGGTAATCGTCTTGAACGGCTCTGGGTAGTGTTTCGAAGAATGCTAAGGCCGTTCCTGTCAAATGAGGTGCCAAGCCAAGGGCCTTGAATTCATCAGGCCAACCATTCGCCCTCGCTACCGCGTCGAAGTGCGACCTATAATTTTGCCATGGCTCCCTACCATCGTATTCCCTAGGGTTGATTTTCATATAAGGATGGCCACCAGACACAGTACTCCTGCCACTATTAGTATAGGGCCCGTCAAAATGCACATTTGGTCGATTTCGACTATGCATTGGCTCGTATAAAC
This sequence comes from Villa cingulata, assembly GCA_951394055.1. Taxonomy (NCBI): domain Eukaryota; kingdom Metazoa; phylum Arthropoda; class Insecta; order Diptera; family Bombyliidae; genus Villa; species Villa cingulata. The sequence goes on along the minus strand of OX596019.1, from coordinate 23,144,307 downwards.
TGTTATAGACCCGATGGCTGGAAGTAGGAGGGTCTACATTTGTCGGAAAGCAGGATTCTAGCTGTCGAGCGTACGTGTCTGTCTGATGACCTATGGTAGAAAGCCTAGGTTCCATATTGATCTCATGGGCTAGGTAAGTCTGGTCCATGTTCAGACGCGAGGAGGCAAAAGCGATTTCTGTCTCAGTGGGAGGTCTGGTAAAGACTGTATGACTTGTCATTTGGTTAGGCCTTTGGGTAGATAACTCATTAATTGAATTCCGTTGGGTAGAAGTAGGTAGGTTGGTAATAGAGGAGAGGACTGGAGAGGGTTCTGTAAGAATCTGTGTAGCTACAGAGGTAGGTTGGACACCAATAGACGTACCCAGGGTCTCAGATAAAGGCATTTGCCTTAAAAGGCAGTTTATTTGAGCGTCTCTACTCAAAACGGGAACTGTAGGTGCAGATCTGACGACCTCTGGAGTAGGTATATCTGTAGAATGGGCCACTGTATCTGTTCGGGCTGAGTTGAGTACCCTATGATTACTCTCTATCTGCTCAACTCTCTGTGATAGACCTCTGAGGGCATTAGTCACTTCAGAAATCATCTGGACCTGTAGTGTCATCTGTCGGGCGAGGTCTAATAGAGTGGACTCAGTCAAGTTGTTTGGTGTAGAAGCTTGACTTTCTCCAGCCTCTGGTGTCGTTGATTTATCAGTATCAGACATGATGTAAAAGAAGGAAAGAAAAGAAAAAAAAAATGGAAAGAAAGATAAATAGAAAGAAATGGAATATGGAAATGAACTAAAAGAAATGTACCCAAATTCGAGAAAGGAATGGGTTGAACGCAAAAGAAAGGAATCACAAGGTTTAACTTAAAAGGAAAGTCAAAAATGCAACAAGAAAACAAAAGTTTTAGACACCCTGTAAAATTAATGAAGTTATATACTGCACTGGTATCGTAACCTGTTGCCCACACAGCTGAAATAAAATAAAAATGAAAAATGAACTGTCTTTATATAGAACAACGCTGAACGAACAAATGTATTCACACTATATACCAGCAGTGTAGAATACCCAACAGAAATTTTTTTTTTTTTTTTTTTTGTTTTTTTGCACTTTTTCTTTATTTTTCCCTGTAAAAATAAAAAAAAAAAACAAAAAAAACGACAATTTTTCTAAAAATTTTGTTTTTCTATAGAAAAAAAGAGAAAAAAATAATGATGTGTGTAGTGTCTTTACTACACTTTTTGTTATACTTTGTACACACAGTACAAAGTAGACGAAAATAGAAAAATAAATGCTGCTTTAACTACAATGGAGCAGCAAAGCGTCGTCAAAAATTATTTTTTTTCTTTTTCTTTTCTTTTGAAGAAAAAGAAAAAATGATCCAGAAAAAGGATAATAAAAGTAAAAAAAATGTAAAAAAAAAGAAATGAGGTGGTAAGATCTTATTTCTAAGATCGTTCGAAACGATACTACCCCACACCTGACACCAATGTTGTAAAAAGAAAAGAAATTTCCACTTCTGTTCCTTAAACACTTTAAGGGGTTAAAAAAAAAAAGCACTAAGGTAAAAAAAAATGACAATTAGGGGCCGAGCGGAGCCTTGAAAATTAAAAAAAAGTTGTGTGGACTGGGAAAAACAAAGGAGAAAAAGAAAAAAAAAAAACAAAAGCAAAAGTCTTTATTCTTCTAACCCTTTATATGCAAAGGGGTTATTAAAACAAAGCAATTTGAAAAAAAAAAAGTATGGGACAAAGGAAAATTTCACTTACCCAGAAAAAAAATAAAAACACCGATTTTTATCCAGTTCTTTTCACTTTTATTTTTTTGGTTTATAAAATAAAACTTTAAACTAAGTTAAATTTAAACTAAATTAAACTAAATTAAATTAACACTAAACTAAAATTAAACTAAATTAAATTAACACTAAACTAAATTTAAACTAAATTAAACTAAATTAAATTAACACCAAACTAAATTTAAACTAAGAGAAAATTTTTAAAAAAAAAATACTACACTTCTTTCTTAAAAAAAAAATTTAGCAGAAAAAACCACGAACAAAACTTTTCAAACACAAATCAAAACTAAAAGAAAAACTACTGTGTTGTGACGAGCCCGTTTATATATCCCTCGTCACACAAAGAAAACAAAGTAAATAGTTGTGTTCTGGAATTTTCTATCAATTCGCCGCCCGCCGTAGCGTCAACGGATTGACAGAAAATTCCAGTGATAATGTTCGTTGTTTTTTTCTCTTTTCTTGCTGAATCTGTTACAAAACAAAAAGAAAGAAGAAGATGATGACATTTTATGTTAAAGTGACAATGTCTATGCTTATTACAAAATGTAAACAAAGTGAGTGACAGGTTACAGGTAAGTATAAAATTTTAAGTTAATTTTAATTTTTTACAATTATAATTATTTTAATTTTGATTGTAAGATTAATTTATTCCTTTTTTTCTTTTCCAGGTTTACAACAATATCTTATATAGCTTGTCTGCTATCGTGATGTATATTGTATTGTGTATAATACATAATATGCATAATCATAACTAAACTAGTTTTCTGGTTTATTTATTCTTACATTTTATAGGGTTAGAGTTGGTTAGAGTTAGTGTCGTTAGTGAATTGATAAAATATCAAAAACCCGACCATCTACAGTCCTATAAATAAAATTATATTACACATGCACAGGTTGAAAAACTACAAATATCCAGACAATCAGTCATACAGTACAAAAAATATTGATGTTACATATTTTTTATAATATATATTGTACTACATGGGGTAGTAGATATATATAACACAATAATTATACTTATCTTACTATCTAGTATCCTGCAAACAAAATTATGTATATCACCAAATTACCAAATATATATATATATATCTTATATATCTTATATTATAGATATATATATCTTATATATATATATATCTATACATCTTATGCTTATATATATCTTCATACAATATACAATATCATTAGGTTACACTGGTGATACACCGCAGCAAATAGTAATATCAATACTACTTTAAACAAATAGTAATATTAGCGTATATTATAATATAAAGTTGGCCATGATACACCGAAATATTGCTATATTGATAAATGTAGTATAAAGCTGTCAAAAAAATCAGCTTTAAAATCAAAAAAAAAATTGTTGTATGTGACATCATTGGTTTTTGCATACGGATATTAGCTAAAGCATACGAATACTACGTACCTGTACGTAGTATCAATACTATGTTTAAACAACGTACCAAAGTAATATACAATCTAATTTACATTAATACACCGCGTTTATATTATAATTTAGCAAAATAATGTAGTATTGATATTACTATTTGCTGCGGTGTATCACCAGTATTACGCCTTACTCCAGGTATTTTATTCTTAGTGCTTATTATACACATTATACACAATATACATTGTACATACATGTACATCATAATAGCAAGTGAATGCTTTGCTATGGTTTGCTATGCCATGTTCTTTTTTTTTGTTTTTTTGTTTGTACCACTCACACATATATAATATTTTTATTCATATAAAATGAATAAACGTATCGGTGAAAAATTGATATATTTAGAGCCTAAGAGTTATGCAAAACATTTTTATTATCTGTGACAAAATTTTTGTGAAAAATAGGAATTTTATATTACTAATAATTCTGAAATAATTTAAAAACTTTTATTTTTCTACTTCGAAATCGAAAAAAGAACATTCAAATTACCTTATATGAAAATTTCAGTACAATACTCAATCATCTACCAATAAAAAATTACATTTAAAATCTATACATTTTTTGAAAAAATCCTTCTTTTTTCAAAGCGTTATACAGGACAAATCAGGACAAAAATCAAAAAAGTGGCTCCATTATTCCCAATAAATTCCTTCAAACTATATATGTTCGAAATTTGAAGAAAATCGGATAATATTTTATATGACTTTTTTGGTACCAAAGTGGGTGAAATTTTGAAAATTTTCAAACTTTGATGCCATATATCTCAAAAACAAAAACTTTTTTCAAAAATCCACTTCCATTATTCCCAACAAAACTGATTGATACTTTTTTGTTTCAAATTTCAAGAAAATTGGCCCAAAAACAACCGAGATATTTGGTACCAAAGTTAGCGATTTTCACTACTTCCAGTACATTGCCCTCTTAAATAATTTAGAATTAAAAAAAAAAAAAACTTTGCTGTGTTAAATATTATATTAATTTAAATAAATATAAAAAAAATATGAATATCACTGGACATTCTGCGAATATCGAAAAGTTGAATTATGATAATTACGAGACATGGAAATTACAAATTAAAAGTGTGTTGATTTGTAATGAATTATGGGAATATGTCTCTGGTTCAACTATAAAACCCAAAACTGATGCAGATTTGCCAGGATGGACAGCAAAGGATTCTAAAGCTCTTGCTTTAATTACATTGAGCGTGAAAGAAAATCAACTATGTTATATTAGAAAAGCAACAACTTCCAATGAAGCCTGGAAATCATTAGAAGGAGTTCATGCATAACGTGGTCCAACGCGTAAGGTTATGATGTATAAGCAACTTTTTCTGCTAAAGAAACAAAGTGGACAAGCGATGTCTCAGCATATAAGAGATTTTCAGGAAAAAGTCGACAAATTAGAAGAACTTGGTATAAATTTTCCAAAAGAATTACTGTCGATAATGCTTTTGAACAATTTTGTCTGATGAATATGAACATTTTTGCATCGCTATAGAAACTAGAGATGAACTTCCATCCGTAAATATACTGTCATTTTATTGTATGAAATATATAGTATATATGCATAATATATACAGGGTGATTCTCTATCGGATGAAAACCTTGAGACAGGTGATTGTTCGTGCCGAGAAACGAAAAAAATTGTATGGCAGAGGGGGTCTATTCTCATGGGGTAAGGAGTTACGGGGCTACGAAGTTTTTTTTTTAGGTCAAGTCACTTGTTCCGTATTTTTGGCCATAACTCACGAAATACTCAATACTTTTGAGTCATCCTGCACTCATTAGAAAGAGAATCAATGGCTCTTTACTTTGATGTCTAAATAATTTAAATTGGACTAGCAGTGCTGAAGATACGGCTCATCAAAGTCAAAAATTCATGGAAAAAAACGGAAAATTTTAAGTTCAAGGTCAAATATCTCAAAATTTTGCCCTATTTTTTTTTAATTTTTTTACTTAAAATATAGCCCAATGCATCGCCTTTCATTTGCTTTTTATTTTATTTGATTGTCTTTCGTAGTTCTTGAGTTCTGCGATAAAGTACAACAGTGGTTTTGCATCGAAAAGTTGTTACCTGTTGTTGTTGTTGATATTTCTCGTTGAGAAAAGAAATAAAATGTAATGTTTCACTCTTTAAGATAATTATTTGGTAGTCCTGAAAAGGACTGATTTTTTTTAGTGCAAAATTTAATTTGTAAGAACATTTTCAAAATGTCCTCCGTCACGTTGTATGCAGAGCAGAGCTCTTTTTCTTATATTCCTTTTTAAAGGAACTGTCGAAATATTTTCTTTAATTGCGTTTGCACATTTAAAAACCCTTGTGATTAACTCGTTTCGTGTCCGTACTTCAGTTGCGTAAACCATGTCTTTCATGGTACCCCAGAAATAAAAATCAAGAGGGGTTAAGTCGGGAGACCTGGGGGGCCACGGATTTGGACCGTTTCGTCCTATCCATCTCTCCCCGAAGTTTTCGTGCAGCCAATTTCGCACACATCTTTCGGAATGAGATGGTGCTCCGTCATGTTGATAATAAATGCGTCCTAATTGTGCCAGTGGCATTTCGTCTAAAAAGTTTTGAATGTCAGTCTGTAAAAAATTCAAATAATTTTGACTATTCAGTCTGTCTGGTAGGATAACTGGGCCCATAACGCGGTTACCTATTATCCCTGCCCACACATTAACGGAAAATCTGTTTTGTGTTCTTACCTGCCGAGCAGCGTAAGGATTTTCTGCAGACCAAACATGTAGATTGTGTAGATTTATTGCACCACTTTTTGTAAATTGAGCCTCATCTGTCCAAATAATGTTATCAATAAATGTATCGTCATTAAAATCCTTTTCAAGCAGCCAAGAACAGAAGTTCTTGCGATTTGTCCTGTCTTGCGGCAAAATTTCATGTACCGGTGTCATGTGGTAAGGGTAGAGGTCTTCCCTATTTAGCACTCTCCAAACTGTTGATTGTGATAATCCGGTAACACGCGCTATGCGCCTTGTGCTGGTCGTAGGATCATTTCTGACAATTTCCAGTATTCTTTCTTCTAACTCTACTGAAATTGACACATCATTTCTATTAGAGGAAGTAATATTTTGTACAGAGCCAGTTTCTCTGAGTCTCTGAAACGTCCTCTGGAAAACCGTATGATGAGGAAGTCTTCTATGTGGAAATCGCTGATGATATTCTCTCCGTGCTTGCATTGAATTTCCATTGCTCAGTCCATAGCAATAAATCATATCTGCATACTCCGCGTTCGTGAATTGAGACATTTTTTCCAAAAAATTTTACTAAAAATTTAAAAATACAGATAAATACTATTAAAACTAGCTGCGCTTAAAGAAAAACCGATCAATGTTGACAAGTAGGATTGTTAATTATGACTGATTAACAAAATAAAAATCCTCATGAAAGATCTTTTGACCTGCAGTAATAAAGATCCTTTTTGAATATTTTTTTTATGTATTTTCAAATCGAAATGTATGAAACAAGGTAAACCACTTTTATTTCTTTTCTCAACGAGAAATATCAACAACAACAACAGGTAACAACTTTTCGATGCAAAACCACTGTTGTACTTTATCGCAGAACTCAAGAACTACGAAAGACAATCAAATAAAATAAAAAGCAAATGAAAGGCGATGCATTGGGCTATATTTTAAGTAAAAAAATTAAAAAAAAATAGGGCAAAATTTTGAGATATTTGACCTTGAACTTAAAATTTTCCGTTTTTTTCCATGAATTTTTGACTTTGATGAGCCGTATCTTCAGCACTGCTAGTCCAATTTAAATTATTTAGACATCAAAGTAAAGAGCCATTGATTCTCTTTCTAATGAGTGCAGGATGACTCAAAAGTATTGAGTATTTCGTGAGTTATGGCCAAAAATACGGAACAAGTGACTTGACCTAAAAAAAAACTTCGTAGCCCCGTAACTCCTTACCCCTTTGTTTGCCAAAAATAAAGATCGAAAAAGTTTTTCGAAGTAATATCGAAAAAGAGCGAAAGTTTATAATTCAGGAGGGATGTAAATATGAGAGAAACATAAGAATATGTATATAGATGAATTAGTTTGTGAGTTGCATGACTGGTTTATTAAATTTTATATGGTTTTGAGTGGTACCATCACTTATTTGATATGATATTATACTTGAACAAGTAAAAATAAATGGATATTTTGTACGCAAATGCTTTATGAATACAACAATTGACAATAGGGCTGGTTTCCAATTTTTTTTTTATTGTATTGATTTGATAGTCGTATTTAATATATGAATGAGTTGAGAAAGGACGAATTTCATATTTCATGTATTTTTTATATATGTATGTATGTGTTATTTTGTTAATATGCCTTGTCGCGTGCTATATTCTCTAATATAAATTATTAATAAATATGCTTGATTGTAATACAAAGTTTGCGTTCACGATATAGTGTAATGTGTAAGATTTGGGTGTATGTTAACACTTTTTACACTCTTACAATATTTCGTGAATACCTCGCACATTATAAGCATTTAGACTGGCCTGTGCAATGATAAATTTTATATTTCCTTCTGTATGGTACACTATGTCAGAAACACTAGACATGTTTATTGAAGTGTATTTTATGTATATAACTTGTTATACACATACACATCATTATAAATCATTATGGTGTACTATGCTTACTGTGGTCTATACTATACGTGACTAACTATACGTATGCAAATTGTATGTATACAAAAACCAGTGTAGGTATGCACATGTATATATTTTTTTTCACACAAAAAAAGGAAAAAATGAAAGAATAACTTGCGATACATATTCCTTCAAAATTTAATTTAATGCAAACATTTAATAGGGTTCAATGTCCAATATTATTGTTATGTATACCACATATAATCCTTATCTGTGTTTATACATAGGACTAAATGACACCTGCAAGACAATATGTACTATGGTAGCATACCATCAGCAATAATATTATCATATACATATATAAATGTTTATAATATTATATATACTGCCAAATTGCTACAAATAAATCGTATATATTCTATTATTGCATGTAAATATACGAATAAACCTAAACACTAAAGTGAGTTTAGACTGCTTGATATGTCATATATGATTTGGTTTGATTTGTGTCAAAAATGTTGTCAGATGGTGTGAAGCCATGTGAACATATCATATTTGACATATCAAATCATGTCGAGTTCGACATTTTGGATTTAGAACATGCTCTAATTCAATTTGACTTGGGTTTGACTTTTTATTTTGTTATTTCCAGATTTTCAATCAAAGGATACAGGTAAAATTAAAATTTTAACTTTTTGTGAATAATTAATTTTTTTTTTTGTTTGCAAATGACAGTTCAATCTTATGTTTGACAAATCAAATGGTGTGAAAACATATAAACAAATGGAAATGACTCTTGTCGTAGCAAATCATAAGCGACGTCATTTTCATGTCGAATCACAAATCATGTTTGACATATCAAGCAGTCTAAACTCACTTCAGTCTAAATCAGATTGTTTATATGTATGCGTATATAATTTTATGAACCATATTTTAAAACTTTTATCGAATGCAAGAATTGAAATTTTGTAATATATTTGAATATATGCAGAGAAACATCTGTATATTGTCTGTGATACTACAAAATCCAAATACAGATATTTGAGTTTTACTGATATGATAAAAGGTCGTATGTGTCAAATCACACAAATCACACATTTCTAAAAAAAGCTCAATAACTCAAAATTAACTAAATGTCAGATAGGACTAACGATGGCAGTATAAGTCTCGACAAATTTTTAATTTTCAGAAATTTCAATCTTTTAATTGATAAATTTGAATTTTTGAATCAGCTAGTACATACATTAGACCTGGTAATATAATTTTGTTTGAAGGATAGTAGATTGGTCAGATATAATTTTTTTATAATATCTGCTATCACGATATACATATGTGTTACAAAAAAAAAATCTGTGGTGCGTTTCTGTAACTCACAAATTGAGTAATTCTCTACTGAAATACTCTACGTATATTTTGACGTCAGTCTCTATCGTTCCGTTTCTGTAACGTGGTAAGATTGGAAACTCTACTGAAACAATTTTCTCTACTGCAAAAAAGTGTATTTGTAAGTAGAGGTATTCACTCAGGCTAGTATTTTAGCTATTGTGTATTAATACATAATCAAATTTAGTGTGGAGTGAACATACTTTGTAAATACTCTTGTTGTATCAAAATTTTAAAATTTTAAAATTTAAATTTTATCAAAATTTACCAAATGACTACTATGTCTGTTCAACTGTCAAAATATTTACTACGAAATACTACACAGAAAAAACATGCCTTAACCCTATTGTTTTATTACAATGATTGTCTTACTTGATTTTATATGGGAGAAAATAACAAGGCGTAGTATATTAGCAAAATGTAGTAAAAATACTTCGAGTATAAATATACAACGCCAAATACTAGAGAGAGTGAATACCTCTAGTGTAAAAGTGTATATGTATTTCAATGTATAAAATGTAATATGTATGTATAGATATATACTATGTATATACAAAACTTAAAAGTTTATTATTATTAAAATTATTCAAATTTCACACTCCGTAATTAATAATCAATAATCAAAAACTTTAAAAACCCACACTCAATCAAACATTCAGAATAAGTTTTACGTTATTTTGATTTAAATGTTACAACTGTTGTTTCATTTTCATAAATTCCTTTCTAATTGCAAACTCACTATACCAATTCTCTATCGAGTGTTACAGAAACAGAAGAACTCTACTAGTAGAGCAAGGTAATTGGAACACTCTATAGGTAGTATCAATTGAAACTGGCAAACGCCATTTAAAAGAGAAATTACGAATATCAGATCGTATGGCCATACAAAATCATATGAACGATCTGGAAAATGAATCAAAACAAACATTTGTTGATATGATTAAAAAGATTTTATTTATTTATTTTTTTCATCAAAATTTACATAAGTAATTAATTCAAAAACACTTAGGAGAATTTAAGGACTATGTTGCTAATTTTCGTCAATCAAACATCAATTTAAAAAATTATGTTAAAAAATTGAAGAAAATGAATAAGTCACTGAATATCTTTCTAGATTTATCATAAAAAAACTAAATTTGAAGGAGATTTAGGACACCAATCCAACTTACACACATGTGGATTGATTTTAAATCCGGACAACGGTTTGAAAAACTAAAGCTAGAGTTTTTAAAAAACATTAAAAAACTTGAAGGAATATTTTTAAAATTAATTAGTAAGACAAAATTTTTAGAAAAACTTATTCAATTCAAAACAAATTAATTTACCAACTAATGTTAAAAATCTCTATTTTAAATGTAGATTATTATTATTACTTTAAAATCAGATATTTAAACAAAGAAATTTTAGGTAATTTGAATTGAGTAATTGTAATTGTAATTTGAAAAATAGGAAAGAAAAATAATAAAAACAATAAAATAAAATTCATGATTATTTTTAAACAATTCCTAATTTTTCGTTTAAAATTGCTTACAAAAATGCATTACAAATCTTTATATGAGTTTTTATTGCGTCACGTTTCATTTCTCATTCATTCTTTATACTACCTATAGTGTTCCAATTACCTTGCTGTTATAGTTTAGCGATTGAAAATCGTAATACGTCACAGAATTGAGAAATTTCTCTATCGAGTTACAGAAACGCACCACTGTACAATACAATGCTTTATCGTTGCGAATAAAATAGCTGGAGTAACCTAATGAACATTGTATATTGCATGAACATTTGTACTGTATGACTGTACGTATACATATACATATGTAGTTTTTTAACTTGTGCAATAAAATTTTTTTTAGAGGATTGTAGATAGTCAGTTTTTTTTTGTTATTTTATCAATTCCGTAAATATTGACGAAAAATCGGACGACACTAACCAATAACTATATAACCCTGTGCTTATATTGCACGATAAAAAAAAACTGGAAAACTAGTTTAGTTAATTATGCATATTATACACACACATACAACACATATTGTACATATCACGATTGCAGATAAGTCTATATAATATCATTGACTAATAAATAACATAGATGTTTTACACAGTGTATTTTAAATGGAACGCTTTTCGTTTTGCATCAAATCACTCTCGCACCCACATAAGCGAAGTTTTACCACGAAAATTATTATTGGTTTTGAGACGAAATAAATTGTTGGATATTTTTTCATTCCTAGGTGGTGGAAAAGACGACATAATATATAATATATAAATTGTGCACATTATCACAAACAATAAACATAAAGTATGTTGATTGTTTGTGACATTATGTAGTCTTTATAAAGAGATAAAGATCTTTATATATATAGCTTGTTATATGCTATATACTGGTCGATGGGCAATATTAGATGTTGATATAAATATGAATTTGTATGATATTGTATTGTTTATTTTGTTAGTTGCCATTTCTTTATTCTTTTTCTTTTCTCTCTTTATGTTGATATTTTGCTGCAAAATTATTTGTAATGTATATACACTGTAATGTTGGATTTTCCGATAAGGAGATATTCTACCTAGAGGGAAGAAGAATTTAAAATATTAATTGGTGCGGCATGTTAGTGCCGATAATTGCACCAGTGTATGGCAAAGATGCCGAAGTTATATTTTTATAAAATGGCAAATTAATGCCAACTTACTAAATAAAAATGCAGCCAATTCGCTTGATGAGATTCAACTTTCAACTCTGTTTATTCATAAAAATCTTTTCTTTATATACAAAATTTCTTATAATATAATTAATAGTAATTAATACTAATTAAATGTAAATTGCTTATATTACATATATAATTTGCTTAATCAAAAATTTATTGACACACTTAATGTGTTCAAAGTACAAATATTGGATTCTAACTTATAATACCCACATATTCTTAATAATAATTCTTTTTTTATTATTTATAACAATTTCATAATTTATAAAATATTTGTAATCAACATAACTTTAAACTTTCGGTCATATACCTTATTCATTAACAAAACAATGCAATGTTTACATATCATATTCATATATCAACATTTATAACATAATTCATATATAGCTTTCAAAATGCTGCATCATGCTTATGTTAAGCAATTAATATTATATATGCAATTACGAAATAAGTAATTGCATTAATTTGACTCATATTTAAATTTTTGTTTACTATTGAGTAGATCACGTTTCTTTTACTCATGTTATGTTGTCGCTTATCATATTATATGTTATGTATGTATATAATATGTAGTCATTATATTCATTACAACACACATACATTATTTATAATGTTTATGGTGTGATATGCATATAAAAGTCATTGCACCTTGCATTTATATTTTGTTGCTGGTTTTTGAAACTGAACGATTTTTATGATAATTTCTGCCTTCAATATTTTAACTGCAGATAAATTTGTAAACAACAACAACATTTCAATATTATAATAATGACATATATATATTTTATGAAAATTGTGTACATATTTGTGTACCATCAATCAGCAAAAATACAATTTATTATGAATGTTAGAATTTTTAATTTAGGTGTATCCATAACCTTTATATTTCGGGTTGTTGTCTTGTTAAAAATATCATCATACTACTTTTTTCAATTTGCTGAATTTTAATTGGTGTATGTAAACTTTTGCAAATCACTGTACACATGGCAATGAACAATGACAAGTTAAAGCGATTTTATCGCCTTATTTTATTCATGGCAACGCCTTATTTTATTTCCTAATCATCTGTTCGTCTTCTGTCGTTTGTCGTAGTGTAGTTGAATTGTATTTATGCTATTACTGTAGATGCGACTACAGCTTCGGCAGCAACTACACACTGTTAGTAAAAATTAATTACGATTTCAAACCCTGCTACACATTCTATTCCTGAGGACCGATTCTCGTTCTGTGGAAAAATGAGAAATGTCAAAAATGCTTTTCATTTTCACTTCTCATTTTTGTAAGCAAACTGATTCGGTTTCAACTAATGAGAAAGGCTGATGAAAATTAGTCTGAATGGAATATATACAAAAAGTATATAAAGGTAGAAGAGAAATTTTCTCATAGCAATATTTGGACCAACAAATTTTAAAGAATTGTAGATGTCGATAGCGATATCAGCGTAAAACTCAATATAAAAAAAGAAGCATTTCTTTATGCTAAGCACCCAACTCCATATAAAAAAAACAGCATTTCTTTTTGCCAAGCCAAAACTTTTTGAGTATAAAGCTTTTCTCTCTTTATATGGAGTTCTATAGGAGAAATGAGACAATGAATAAATTTGTTTACAACAGCTGATATTTTATTAGTTGTCATTTTGCTTTCTTTATTAGGTTTTGCATGCAATATAATATATGTATATACAATATATATAGATTATAGTGTAAAGAGAATAGAGAAAATTATATTCTTCTTCTTACTCTATATGTACTATACAATATACCAAACACAAAGCTTTTTCATATTATTTGTTATTTGTTTATATGTATGTAAGGCTAACACAGCAGCCAGACCAACAACATTCAAAGTATATAATATATAAATACGTTCGCATGTATTGTATTACACATGCCATATATAACTTATATGTATTGCTTTGGCTTTGATTGAATACAACATGCAATATATACTTGTTCATTATATTTATATATATGTATTTTATAAGCAAGTTTGTATTGTATGTTAAGATGGGAATTAACTGGGAGTAGTGAAAATCGCTAGCTTTGGTACCAAATATCTCGGTTGTTTTTGGGCCAATTTTCTTGAAATTTGAAACAAAGAAGCATCAATCAGTTTTGTTGGGAATAATGGAAGTGGATTTTTGAAAAAAGTTTTTGTTTTTGAGATATATGGCATCAAAGTTTGAAAATTTTCAAAATTTCACCCACTTTGGTACCAAAAAAGTCATATAAAATATTATCCGATTTTCTTCAAATTTCGAACATATATAGTTTGAAGGAATTTATTGGGAATAATGGAGCCACTTTTTTGATTTTTGTCCTTATTATATCCTTAGAGGGCGCTTTCCTTCCACAGCCTGTATTAACTCTGAAAAAAATGGCAAAAAATCACTAAATTGTCTTTGAAACACAATAACTCTTGAAACAAAGAACGTACAGAAGCATATAAGGTATCATTGAAGAGAGGGGGGAGTTTCCTTCAGATTTTTCTCAGACCAGATTCTTCTAGCTAGTACACCGTAGTTATTAAAGGGTGTTTCGTAGATTGAGTGCGAAAAATCTTCATAGCCTTCTAGCGGCTAAACGGTTGAGATTACCCCCCTCCCTCTACAAAGATTTTTTGTTTGTCTAGGCGAGACCTATCTACTGTGTGCCGGATGACCACCCAAAAACGGACACTGTATACAGGGTGTTCCAAAAAACGTGGACAATATTGAAAAGGGTAAAAGTAGACGCGATTTGCAATCGAAAATTCCATATGACATTTTTTCGTTTGCGCTTTATTTTCGATGCTAGAGGGCGTTTTAAATTTTGAACATTTTGCAAGACCTTTCAACGCAAAATTATGTATAACTTTTTGCATATCCCACGTATGAAAATTTAGTGTTTAGTCAATGATAGCAAACAAATTTATCTTTCTTTTGATATACTACAACAGGTAATTAAGAATTCAGTTCGTAGTAAAAAAACATCCTGAAGTCAAAATTCATGATTCATTTTTAAAAACCACTTTTATTACAAACAGGTTTCCTGAAAAAAACTGGCATAACAACAAATGTTCCCATTTTAATAAAAAAACAGTGGAAAAGTGTCCTCTTTCAAACAAAAAAAAATTTTTCATCGATTGCATGAGCCGTTTTTGAGTTATTAAGGATCAAAGATGTGCGGAGAGGGTCAAAAATGTGTTTAAATAGAAATGGATACAGGCCATTTCTGGACAATATCCTCCAAATAATGGTGTGTCTAATTCCCATTATTGCGGCTAGTCTTCTAGTACTTATGGTCCTGTCTTCTGCTACGAGTTCTAAAACTCTTTCTTCTTAGTCCACGCTGATGGGATTCCTTCCCTGTTCTATCCTTTGTGGTAACAAATTTCCTCTTTCACGAAGACGACGATCTACAGCTTCGAAAGTCCTGTTATTTGGAGTCCTCCTGTTAGGAAACCGTGAGGCATATAAAATCCTAGCTCTATATGCACTTCGTCCAGCTTCACCATATATTATATGCATATCTGCCAATTCTGATACTGTGTATCTACTCATCGTTAAGTTTTTACTCTACTTATCACAGAGTTTTAGTCAAATAATTTGAAAAATTGAAATTTTATGCCTTTTTATAGAAAAATTTGGACTAAATACTGAAGGGTAAGACTTCAAAGCGGATGCCTGTAAATTGTTGATAAAAAGGTATTTTTTTTAGATTAACTAATCACACCTATTGTGTTTCACTTTTATGATAAGAACAAATTCTACTAACAATAAAAATTCAATAAAAATAAATAGACATAAAAACATGTACTAAGATTTTTTATAAAAATTTTAATCATAGTAGGTCCTTTGAAAGATACAGGTATGCACATTTTTGACCTTTTCACAAATTTTTGATTTTTAGTAACTTGACAACTAATCTTAGAATCTACCCAGTGCTGTCGAAGTTTTTCACTCCTTTCAAAGGTCTGTCACTCCGCCACTCCTCCCCTGACATAAATACTCCTTTGTCGAGTCGAGAGAAAGTAATAATAGTAAAGTAAATAGAAAAGGAAAACGAATATCAAAATAGACGCATCCATGAAATTAAATCATGTAACAAACCAAACTTAACACGTTAACATAAATTTATTCATACTTCTCAACTCAACTTACTTTACCAAAATTTAGCAAAAATTTTATAGCAAAATTTATATAGATTCTACCTCAGATTTCCTTTGTTTTAAAGAGGACAATTTTACCTTCTAATTACAAGAATAAATAATTTTTATTAAGCGCAATTTTTTTTCAGGACCCAAATTTTTTCCCAAAATTTTTTAAGAAACTTACCATAAAATTTGAATTTAAGATGTTTTTTTATTTAGAACCAAATACCTAATTACCTGTTGTAGTATATCAAAAGAAAGGTAATTTTGTTTTCTATCAGCTGCTAGAATACTAAATTTTGATACATAGGATGTACAAAAAGTTACGCAGGATTTAGTGTTAGAAGGTCTTGCACAAAACTCAGAATTTACAGCGCCATCTGACGTCGACAGCAAGGACGATACAAAGTTTTGCTAGTACAATTTTTTTCATGAAATAGTCTGAAAAATATTGTGGTATACATATTTGTACTTAGAAAAGAAACACCCTGTATATATATATGTATTTAGTAATTTGGTGATATAATTTTGTTTGCAGGATACTAGATATCTGCGCTGCTCTTTGTCTATTCAATTTGACAGTTTCTTAATGATTAATTTTTAGAAATTGAATTTAAATTATGTAACAGCTTCCATATAACACATTCTTTATTATTAGTGTTGTCAAAGCGAGGCGCAGCGCAGCGAGCTATGTAACAGAGCCTTAACTCTAACCCTATAACGCAATGCTTATATTGTAACAATAAATAAACCAAAAAACTAGTTTAGTTATGATTATGCATATTATATATTATATACTATACACAATACAATATACATCACGATAGCAGATAAGTACAGATAAGTACTATATATATGTATGTGTTTTTCAATGATTATACACTGTGTTTTCTTTGCATTGTTTTGCTATGAATAGATAATATAAGTATATAATATTTATTTATAATATATAAACATATATATATTTTGCAGTTTACTTTCCATATACAAAAACAAATCATATCCTATTCAATAAATAAGAAGAAGTAAAATTGAGTAGAAAGAAGAGAAATAGGTTGGAATTGTTTGCATTGTTGCTGTTGATATAATTTCTGTATACCACCAAGAGTACGGTCTTTAGCTCAGCTTAAAGAATAGATCACAAACACATGCAAACTCATAATTTTGCTTGTAGTGAATAGAAATTTCAATGTAGTTGTTTTGATTTCGATTTTTTCTTTGAGTAAATGCACATCTTAAGCACTTTGTTTAAATTTTTATATATTTATATTATGTATACATGTACATATACTAAATAAATACGTTTTAATTTTAACATTATGCAGTTGTTTTTATTTTACATATAAATTGCTAATTCACAGGCGTGAAAAAATTATGGGACTAGCAAGACTTTTTAAAGAAAAAACACTGTAAAACGTTATATGTAAATGATTAATTAATTTTTATAATAATTATTATTTTTATTTTTAATTAATTCAGATAATATTAAAATATAATAAAAACAGAAATATTTTTAATATCGTTATACCAAAACAATTTAAAAAGAAAACATTATAACAAAACTGAAATGAATAAATGATAATATTTAAATATAACACAGGCCACCTCTAATCGTCGCTAGTAACTCCACAAGGATTTTAAATAACTTTTGTGGATTCTTTCCTGTTCCCTTATTCTTCTTGTAATAATTTTTTTTAAAAAGCAACTGATTTATTTTGAAATATTTTTCCATTTTTTTTAATTGGCCAAAGATGTTCTATGAAATTTTTATGAAAGCAATATGTTTTCACATTTTGTTTTTTTATACTAAATATCGAATATCCATATATCAGTATGATTATGTTTTCTATTGATGAAAGATTATGCTTGTCCCATAACTTTTTCACGTCTGTGTGAAAGAGATACTATCTTAAATAACTCTATTTGTAATGTATGTATGTCTATACTTAGATATTTATTATCATTTATTTTATACATACTATAGTTCTAAATTGTGCAATGTTGTCTGCTTAATCTTTGATAATTGATTATGAATGCTTTGTTTTTTGTTAGTGTACAGTCTACAGTCCGCGACAGAATTATGTATTATAATACATTTTTTAAATTTCTTTATAGCACATTGTGTAAATAAAAATATCCTTTATAATTTTTTAAAAATTATATTTAATAATTTTTTTTTATATAAAATTTTTAATTTTAGTTTTTTAATTATTTTTTTTTTTGCAATATACTTTTCAGTTTAATTTTATCTTAAAAATATGTTAAAATGAAGATACTGTTAATAATAGATAATAATTTGATATAAAATATGTTAATTTATGTTATTATATATTTTGCATTTATATTTTTGGAAATTACCGATTTTTAAAAAATGTTTAACAGGAGTAACCATTTTGTCCCTTACTGTAGACTGAAAACTAAAATATTAAAATATTAAATTCAAACAGAAATCATTGATTTAAAAATAAAAATTTGCAGATCAAAACTAATAGAAAATATTAGTAGTAGTTAAGGGGAGCGGTTAGGTATTATCACAGCATAGCAATACAGAATATATGGTATATAATATACACACATAATAATACTATACAGTAGAGTAAGATCGGGTATTGTGGAATAACCTTTTGTTTTTTATTCATATTTCAAAAACATAGTCATATATTGCCTTCATTTTTCACATTTTAATATTTCGAAATGTACTCAATTCATTCATAAAATATTTAATAAACTTGCCGGTTAAAAAAAAATTTTATTGGCAAAAATATGAAAAAAGTCCAAAATTGGTAATTTTCAAAAAGTTCGGGAAATGTGGTACAATACATGCGTTCAATGTGGTACACTATACCACATTACCAGACATGAAAATTGGTTATAAAAAGCTAGTTATGTATACTTGAAAATCGTTTTCCATTTATTAAAATTAATTCTTGTTACAGAAAATTCAAAACCTAAGTATTATCATATCTAAAATAAAAAAAAAAAAATAAAATTATATATCAAATATAAGAAAATAATGAAGAGCATGTCCTCCTGAAATCAAAAATTAAAATTGAAAACTCACACGACGAAAATATCTAACAAATACATTCAAAACATATTTTTATCGTTGTGTTAGTTTACTTTCTGTTATTATTTTTTTTTTCATTTACTTTACACTAACCTTCTTTTATTTTGATTTGTAAATTTTGTGGGTATATGAAAAGCGCAACTAATAAAAAAAAAAAAATTCAATTCTTAATATTATATGAGGACCGAAGTCAGAAAAAGCAAAAAAAAAATTTCATAAAAAAAAGTGCACGTCATAACAAAACAACATAGTGTACGAGGGGACTAACAAAAATTCTTAGAATAGAGTTTAAAGAAAAAAGCTAAATAGTTTTTCAAATTATAAATTTATTTTTTATTCGATTTAAGTTTTTTCTACATAATTTCCGTCTATTTCAATACATTTTTGAAGCCGTTTTATCCATTTATTGAAACATTGCTCAAAATCGCTTTTTTGCAACTTTGAGAGTTGTTCATTCACGACTTGTATGATGTCCTGGCGAGTCTCAAACACCTTTCCCCTCAACGGCTCTTTCAATTTTGGAAACAACCAGAAGTCGCAAGGTCTGGTGAATACGGTGGTGGTTTCACTTCGTTGATGCCAGAAAGTGCAATGAAATTAGAAGTCTGTTCTGCAGTATGTGCCGGTGCGTTGTCGTGGTGAAGATAATACCGTCGAAGTTCATCTTTAGGGCGACCTTTCAAAAGGTTTTCAAAAACTTTTGGTAAACATGACTCTGAATACTACTTAGCAGTAACAGTAGTTCCTATTTCTAATGGAATAGCTGCAACAATTTCTGCGCTACTGAAGAAAATCGCGAACATGGTTTTTACTGCTGATTTTTTTCGAATTGCCTTTACAGTTGGCGATGTTCCTTTTTCACTCCATACCATAGAATAATATATATTTCATATAACAAAGAAAGGCAGGCTTGAAGAAAACTGCTGATTTTACTCGTTGACCTCGACTTATTTCTATTGTTTAAATTACAATACATTCAAACTTTTTTCACTAATCCATAAATTTTAAAAAAAAATAGATAGACATAAGAGTAATGAACGATGGAGAAAGAAAAAAAATAAAATCATTTTTTTAGTTGTCATCGGCCATGTTTACAGCCATGCTTATTTTTAATTTTGTTTTTATTGTTTCGTTATGCAGTGTTACCAGTGTTGTTTTAAAACTATTAAAGATGACATGTTTTTGAATTTTCAATAAAAAAGTTGTTTCTTTGTGCTATTAATTCTTATTTATTTATTTAATTATTATTTATTTATTTATTTATCTATCTGTACATGAATTTTTATTACATTAATTATTTGTACTCCTGCATATATAACAATTGTATTCTTGTGTAAAAACTTGCTAAAAAGTGTAATGTTCACAAAAATACCATTTGATATCAAGTCCTAAATAAAAAAAAAGGAATTGTATTATACATCTTTGCTATGCACAAGTAATTTTTGTAACATTATCAGTATCATAAATTTAAATAACATGTAACATTATCAGTAACGGTAACTGTAAGTACTATATGCTAAATTAATGCTACTTATATACATATCTCACTTTTGTTGAATTTGTTTTATAAAAATATATAATTTAAATTTATTCATTTATGTTATTTAAATTTATAAAGTTTATTTATATAGGTATATAAATTATTCATTTATATATACAGTCAAATTCCTCTAAGTCGAAATTCCTGTAATTCGAATTTTCCTCTATCTCGAATTTTACAGACATTTTTTAGCGTTCCCTTGAAATTTTCATAGTTAAATCATCCTCTAAGTCGAAATTCCTCTAAGTCAAATATTCCTCTAACTCAACATTTTTGTCAAGTTTTTGTCGATCTTTAAATTCCCTTAACTCGAATTTAAACATGAAACAGTGCTTTAAATTTCTATACATACATACATATTTGGATACATTTATTTCTAGTTAGCTTAACACTTGTTCTATGATGCAAAACATGATTATTCATGTTCAGAATCAATATCTGTTTGTTTGCGAATTCTGTAATGCAAAACATGATCATTCTGATTTAGAAAATGCCATTCAAATATTACAGAATGCTATTGAAATGACTCCTGGTGTTCCTGATGAGGTGCATGTTAGCTTGTATAAATTAGAAACCTTTTTTAAGCAAAAAAATGTAAATTTTCAATCAAAACTAACTGATTTTTTCTCAAAATAAATTAAATAAACATGTATGCCCACTGTTTTTTTTTCATATACATACATATTTTTCAAAAAAAAAAAACTTATTTTTTATTTATGCCATTTTTGTAAAAATTTATCTAATAAATTGTACGAATTTTATTTATTGATTTAATCCACCTAAAATCATTTTTTTTTTTCAATTCCTCTAACTCAAAATTCTTCTAAAATCCCTTTAACTCGACGTAATTTTGATGGCAGTTGACGATTCGAGTTAGAGGAATTTGACTGTACTTATATTTTTAATATAAGTATTCTAATTATTTTTCATATTACTTACACATACAAATCTTTAGGAAATCTAAAAAATCTTTTTCTATGATCATTGTTAACATCTACACTCACTTAAATTTTCCAACTTCTTGCACAACACTTCATCTTTAAAAAATTTCAATATTATTAAATATTTCAATTTAAAAAAATTTTAAAAATACTTTAATTTTAATAAAACAATTTTTTATTCAAAAGTAGTATACAATTTTATACATTAGCGTATAATATAATTTTTTGTACTACGGTAACACCATACAACAATAAATATCAAACGATTAACAGTTTTTTGTACATGTTCGTTTCGCTGGATTTATATTTTTGTGAGTGAAATTATTTAATGTTTTTATTATATTTAATTTTTTAATCATATAATTAAATAATTATAATATAATTTTTCAACTTTTTTTATAATTATTTCCTTTTTTTAGTGTTTAATTAAAACATTTTAATGATTGAATAGTACAAATAGTGTTGTTTTGTTGTTTTAGTATACATTTTTGTGGGTGAAATAATATGATGTTTTTATTATATTTAGTTTTTAAAAAAACATATAATTAAATAATAATAATGTTTTTCAATGTTTTTTTTGCTCATGCATTAATTTTCGAGACATGACAATATTTCTAAATATTTTTTAACAATTTTTAAAAAATATAATTTTCATGCAACCATTACAATACATTCTCATTTCAATGAAGTGTTAGTGTGTTAGTGAAAATTAGTAAAATTGAGTAAAAATGCATTGTACAGATAGGTGAAACAAATACATATTCAAAAGTTGACTTCAGCCAAAACCTCCGAAAGAATCTCTCTCTCTTACAGAGAGAAGCCATGAGAAAATTTTTCTTACACACACATTCAAAGGCCTAAGTAGTCGGGAATTTTTTTGTTTACATTTCTTGACTACTTAGTCTGAGCTGTCAAAAAATATATTATTAGTATTATTATTATTTATTTGGTGTAAAAT
Source organism: Villa cingulata (assembly GCA_951394055.1). Taxonomy (NCBI): domain Eukaryota; kingdom Metazoa; phylum Arthropoda; class Insecta; order Diptera; family Bombyliidae; genus Villa; species Villa cingulata. Next base: position 23,121,746 of record OX596019.1, on the reverse strand, counting down.
AAAATACAAATTCTCATGTTTCGTTCATAAAATTGTTTTATTTATTTATTTTAATTTAATTTATATTACATTACATTACATTATTTTATCTTATACATATATTAACATCTCAAACAGCTCAGTAGCTGGTCTTAGAGTACGTTATCATATTTATTATTTCTATAAATTTATCATATATTTCTTATATATACTATCTAATTATCATTTTTATATTTATTCAACTTCTAGATCAATACATCATTAAATCATAGTTTATACAATACATAAAATTCCAAATTTATCAATCAAGTACTTTATATTAACATTACTTATTCTATACTACATATTTATTTATATTCATACACAGTCATCTTTATCTAATATTTATTGCACATTCATACATAATTCTACTGTAATACCAATTAATAAATAATTTACATGCATTTGTTCTGATGTAATTTAATATTAATTCAATAAATATGAATATTAAATATATTCATATTTAATTCAATAATAATTATTTTTTCACTTCATAAAATATGTAAACAAAAATTGCTACACAACCTAAAAATTTTTTTCGTAATTATTTTTAAGAAAAATTCAATTAAATAATTATATTATTAAACACTCTTTCATTTATGTACTTTTTACAAAATGAATCAATAATAATTCACTTTTCAATTTATAAATTAATATAATATTTTATATTTATATATTCTATTCTATATTTATACTATAGAAGAAAATATATGTACAACTTAACTTCTAAGACAATATTTTTAGTTTTTATTTTAAATATTTCACATATTTTCACAATTTTTTATTTTAATCTGTTCACTAATAATTAAGTAATATAAAAATACTTACCTTAAATTTAATTTCTAATTTTTTATTTAAAAAATAATAAAATAAATTATTAAAATTCACTACCCGCCTAACAAATTACATGACATTTAATAATTTTTTCCGACTACACTCACACTAATGCAGATGACTACTTCATGGCTTCTCTCTAAGAGAGAGAGAGATTCTTTCGGAGGTTTTGCTTCAGCCATATAAAATTGGTATTTGTTTTTTTCTTTTAAATGATATAGTGCGATACTGCTCTATCATGTTTTAATTTTCTATGAGAAATTCTTTTGCCTGTTTCCTCTTTAGAGAAAAATTTTTTTTTTATTGTATTTGTTTTATTTTTCTATCTGCATCTCTTTTCTTCTGATCTCCATTGCGAGCTCGGTTACTATGTGTACCGTTATACAATGTCCATACCATTGATTGTTGTTTAGTTTCTGGATCATACTTATAGAACTTCCTTTGTAGGCGGCGGAATTACCCTCACATTCACTTCACTTAATTTTCTCTTTCTTGTGTAAATATTAATTGAATATCTTTAGACGACTGTAATAAGATAACAAGGTGTTGGACTATTTATATGATAAAGCAGGACTACCTGCGCTGACTACAAAAGGCTGTTTCTAAGAATTTTTGTTAATCCCCTCGTACATATAATCATTGAAAGTCTTATCTGATATAATATATAATAAAGAAAGATACACTTATTTGCTATCGACGCTATCGTGATGTACAATAAGTATTGCATATTGTATTCGTATTGTATTGTGTATAATGTTGGTATAATAGACATAAACTAGAAACTAGTTTATTTGTGGTATAATATAAGCATTGCAAAGTAACCTAGCGAGTATTGTATATTATATGTATATATGTGCATACTGTATAAGTGTAATACTGTATATCTAAATATATATTGAATTATATATATATATCACTTTTCTGAATATATTATTATTTTATATGGTGAAATTATTTATGCATAGTACATAATTATATAAGTACTATATATTGAAACTGACGTGTTATATTTTGGTAATGTACTACCTACTATGTAGTATGGTACAATGTAGAATAATACTAATATCTAATATCTATAGTCTATGGTCATAGGCCATAGTGTATAATTGCTGTAATAAAATCCTTTTAGAAAATGATCATTACAATATTATAATACGACCAATTTTTCTTTGAACCACCGTTTAGACAAATGTATGTTCTGAAAAGTTCAACCTTTTTTACTTACACTTTTGTTATTATACACTATACAGTACAAAAAATGTTCGTGCAATATACAATATTCATTATGTTACTCTAACTACTTTATTCGCAACGATAAAGCATTGTATTGTACAAATGGTTGTTTTTTTTTTTTTTTTGTAATACATATTGTACATCATGATAGTATAAATACTTATATTATAACATAATTATACCTGGACCTATCCACTATCCTGCAAACAAAATTATACTACCATATTACCGAGTTACAAACCTGTATTGATAATTTCTAAATGATATTTGAAATACAAGATATAAACATTTATGTATATAATTGCGTATATCATGTAATGAATATACTATATGAATATACATATACCATATCATATATTCATACAATCAATATCATTAGGTTACTCCTTATTCCAGCTATGTTATTCGAGTTATGCAAAACATTTTTATTATCTGTGACAAAATTTTTGTGAAAAATAGGAATTTTATATTACTAATTATTCTGAAATAATGTAAAAACTTTTATTTTTCTATTTCGAAATCCAAAAAAGAACATTCGAATTACCTTATATGAAAATTTCAGTATAATACGCAATCATCTACCCATGAAAAATTAGATTTAAAATATATACATTTTTTGTAAAAATCCTTCTCTCTTCAAAGCGTTCTACAGGATTAATAAGGACAAAAATCACTAAAGTGCTCCACTTAGTGCACTCTACACCCTTTGAATGATGTATGACAAAAATTTTAGAAAAATACATGGTGTAGTTACGGAGAAAAGGTGTACCATAGCACGTTGAAATTTGAAGAATTCCTCGTCCTTATTATCCTGTACTGGAAAAACTAAAACATTTTTGAAAAATTTGTTCCACTTAGTTCACTCTACACCCTTTGAGCTTTCATTTAAAACATATTTCAAAAAAACTGGATAAAAAATGGCTGAGAAAACGTGTACCCAAATCACCCAAAATCAGTAAAATCACAATAACCTGCTCTTAAGCAAATTGAAGAATATTATATTTCAAAAATTATTTTGTGAATATTTCAGCGCAAGAATCACATATAAATATGGCACTATTTTTTGGGGAACATGCTTGATGAGCCCAAACACAATCGCGTTGTAAGCACGACATCCATTTCCTTGCACTTTTGTCTTCCTCCCAAGATAAATTGCAAAAAGCACACTTGGTGTCCTTTAATGGCGGAATGTCGAAAGAAAGATTTTCTTCATCTTCTGAACTAAAAATTGTGTATTTGAAATTGAATCTTGAGATGATGATGACGAGGACGAAAGATTTCGAATATTAACATTGTTCCTTTTTTTAAAGTATTTTTTTAACTTTTCACTGACTCAGTTCAATGAGTTCAGTAAAGATGTATTTTTATATAAATGTATGTTTTGTTAATATGCCTTGTCGTGTGCTAAGCTCGGATATACATACTACTACCATCTATTACTAATTGAAATACATATATACAATCTTAGTTATATGTATTACTTGTATAGATCTACATTATTTTGTCCTGATGTAGGATTGTAGAATATTTGGCTACAGAGGTTTTTACATATATATGTATACGTAGGCCACTCCCAAAGTTTTGCAATGCCAGGTAACAGAAAACGATATAACAGAAACTAGTTTTTAGAACCAGTCACTAGTCTTTTAGTAGTCAGTAGTCAAAAATATTTTGAACTGTGTGTTGTGGAAAAAAAATTATTAAAACAGAAAGGTTCTGAAGTTATTGTTGAAATGGAATTAACAAGAGAAAATTTCCGGGCAATGATTTATTATGATTTTCGGTATGGGTTATCTAATCATGAATGCTACGACCGACTTATTTCTGCATTTGGGGATGAAGCTCCGTCCTTTTCAACTGTATTTCGCTGGTACAAAGAGTTCCAGGCTAACCGCAAATACTTGAAGGACGAACCCCGGGAAGGTCGTCCTGCAACTGCGGTAACGGAAGAAAATATTGAAAAGTCGCGGAAGCTCTTAACGGAAGATCGGCGAATTACGTATGCATCGATTGCTGCAACTCTCGATATTGGTATGAAAGCAGTGCATCAAATCCTGCATGATCACTTACGGGTCAGAAAGCTTTGTTGTCGGTGGATACCTCATCGGTTGACCTCCGAACAAAAGAAGATGCGTGTGAATTGGTGCAAAGATATGATTGAAAAATTTCGCAGAGGAGAGTCAACTGCTGTCTACAATATTGCCACAGGTGACGAATCTTGGATATATTGCTATGAACCGGAAACCAAGCAGCAATCTGCTCAGTGGATCTTTGAAGATGAAGAGAAACCAACCAAAGTCAAACAAAGCAAGAGTGCTGGTAAGCAAATGATCGTCACTTTTTTTGGCAAAACGGGGCATATCTTTACATTGGCAGTTGAAGATCGTAAGACAGTAAATGCGGAGTGGTATACCAATACTTGCTTGCCAAAGGTGATCAATGAGTTAAGAAAAACAAACTCCCAAAGGCGCATAATCCTTCACCACGATAATGCACCACCCCATGCAGCTCAACAAACAAAGGAATTTTTAAAGGCTGTAAACGTTGAACAAATGACTCATCCGCCCTACAGTCCAGACCTCGCACCTTGTGATTTCTTTTTGTTTCCTTTTATGAAGGACAAAATGCGTGGTTTGCGTTTCGATAACGCCGAAAGTGCAGTAAATGCATATCAACAGCTGCTTTCTGAGGTACCTGAAGAAAAATGGCGATCGTGTTTTAATGATTGGTTTCGCCGAATGGAAAAATGTATCAAATATCACGGAGACTACTTCGAAAAACAATAAACTATTAGGAAATGCAGAACACTTCGTCATTTAGCCATATTGCAAAACTTTGGGAGTGACCTACGTATACATATACATACATTATAATTTTTGTAGCATTATACCAGAGATACTATATAAATACATATAAATATGTTTTTACATTGTATCACAGATCAGATACCCTTTTTGATTATACATAATATATGTATACATATGGATGTATTATGGTTTTTTTTTTTGTTATCTTTTTGAGTTCATTGACTTATGAATGCAAGATACGATTATATATTATCATATCCCGTGAATTGAATTTCTTCTTGAAATTTTTAAAGAATGTCTTTTTTAATGTTTGGGCCTTACGACTTCTGAAAAAATAAAGTATTATTCTGATTTATGATCATAATATAGAAATTTAAAAATCAGGTGTTTTGTGAATTACCAAATTTTTTTATAGACTGAGTCAATTTGTTTTCTAACTAGATAAAAATTGATATTTTCAAATTAATATGGAACATAATTTACAAATATATATATTTTTCTAAAACTAAATCTTGAGGATAATGAATTTTAAATTATATACAATATTTTTTAAAAACAGAAAGCTTAAAAATATTTATTTCAAAATTTTTAAATTTTATTTCGTTGATGTTTTTTGTGTGTGGTATAAAGTATATACTCAAAAAATTCTAAATACTAGCGCTGATGAACATTTAATTAGATTCAATGAAAATTGATAATTATTTGTAGCTTGAAAAATATTATATATATATAGGTTTTATATAATAAACAACATGTCATGAAGTCGAAAATAAATTATTTGTAAATTTATGGATTTTTATGATTGAATGCAATCAAATTTTTTTCATTTATGTTTGTTTGAAAATAAATTATTAAGTAGAATGGGCCTATAATTCTCTTCCTAGAAATATTTTGGAGATCCGTATTATCAAAATATCTTCAGTAGTGATTCAAAAATTTATGATTCGAAATAATTGTGGAATAAGTTTACGTATAGTAAATTATAATTGCTTATTTGAATTCAGAATTTACCTTTGTATTTTAACATTTCTGTTAAATCCACATAAAAGGTCAATATTTAAAAATAAAAAGGTGCCAATTCTCAAAATTTTTATATAAATAAAAACACAATTTTTTTACAATTCGTTATAAATTTTATTGAATAAATATTATATCTTAAATAATAATATCTTAAAACTAACAGTTCAAAATTCTTAACTAAATTATAATAACTAATAAACTTATCAAGAAATTATTAATTCTAAAAAATAACAAAATATATTTTAAAAATTTTTTAATTCAAAATTAATTCAATATTTAAAATTCAAATTTTATTAATTTAAAAAAAATTAATTTAAATGTTACAATTTAAAAATTTTAAATTTCCGGAAATTAAAATTCTACTATTTTACTTAGAATAAAAAATCTACAATTCATTTAATTAATTACAACAATTATAAATAGTTTGTGTCTTAGCTCAAACGATGATATTGCAATTCGATGTCAAACTGAAGATGATATGTTGATTGAAGTAATTGAGTAATTTTGATGATGAATTATCAGAAGTACTAATGTTTCAAAATTTGAATATAGATGTCACTGGAGATTTCCGGTGAAATTAATTGCCGACGGTAAAATCTTGTATTGCGATAACAAGAATTATTTATAATCGATCTTCAAATTCAAATGTCTGAAAAAATAACTTCTGTTGTGTTGTTTCGGCAATAGAAAAAGTATTTAATATAAAAATCCAAACGGCGATGTCGATTAGAAATTTTCTATGAAAAATTTCTAAGTATTTTATCAGCTATTTGTATTTTATGCTTTCTGTGATGGTAAAAAATTTCTAAGTATTTTATCAGCTATTTGTATTTTATTCTTTCTGTGATTGTAAAAAATTTTTACATTAAAAATGTAAACTAATGTAAACATTTTCTAAGTCCAATCAGCGACGTTAATTAGAAATTTTTTATGAAAAATTTCTAAGTATTTTTTCGGCGATTTATGTTTTCTAAGTGTTTTTTCCTAATTTTTCCCTAAATTCTGTAAAAAATTGTAAGTTTTTTACAGAAATTCCTATGTTCCCTATGTCCTAGCTCAATACGCTAGATTTTTGAGGACTCAATACGTCCATGTTGTTTTTGGTCTCTTTGTTTTCTGTGTTTCAATCTCAATACGATATTATACACAGAAATCGCAAAAAGACAAATTCTTCTGCGATCTGCAACCCTTTATATACCAAAATTTTGCAAATTTAGAAATTTCTATTTCTTCGTTGGTGAAATTATCTTTCTAGTTATCTCATCATTTCATCCTTTTTATAAAACCGTTTTATTTGAATTTGTTTTTTGGTAACTTGATTGACGATTGTGAATAACTTTACTGGTACTGGTAATTCAGCTTCTATTTTGACAATAATCATTCGTTTAAATGAACAGCTGGTAACATGTAAGTGACGTTTTGTTTTCCGAGCGATATTGTGAGCGATGTGGATGAAAAAGTGAAAAAGCGATGAATTATCAATCGTTCTCACAATATTTTAATACAGTTGAAATTATATTTAATTATTTATTATTATAATTATATATGTACATAAACAAATTTATGGATTTATAATGTTTTGAGGATGCATTTCCCATTACTTATTGATTAGAAATTAAATGCTGTGTAAAAGTAGTTTTGGCCAATACTGTACATCCAGTTTTAGTTTAACCATAGTTGGAAGACAGTTTTCAAATTTAAAAGTTTTAAAACCAAATATATTACTATATATGATTTATGAAGTGTAATATTAATATGCAAATTATGTATATAAAAATATCAAAGAAATTCATAGCAAAGCAAAAGAAAAATTTTGATCACGATCAAAATGGATTTTGCATTTACTCAACCTGAATAATAGTGGTAACGTAGTAAATGAATGATATATTCTTCAAATGAAATATTCTGGAATCTTAAAAGGATATTTGCTTGTGGCCTGTTACTTATCAAAATTGCTATTTAATTGTTTTTAGAGGAAAACCACCGCAGTGCTGTGTAATTGATAAATATTCGGTAATTATAAACTTTCGCCGTCAGCTAGTTGTTTTAAACACTAAAATTCGAAAAATATATGAATCTTCATGATTCTAGTCTCAAAATCTTCCATTTAAATTCGAATTTATGAAAAAAATATAATAGTTACAGTTTGATACGTAGGATAGTGTGGTAGAGGGTTAAAAGAGCATATGAAAAAATCAGTTTAATTCAGTTCAAAAATGTTGGTCAATGTTAACGAATGACGCTAATTATACAACACTTTTTATACTCTTTTAGCACCCCCGCACCCACCTGTCAATATTCTCTTTTTTCATTTATATTTTATTTTTCATTCTATAAAATTCTTCAATCTTACTAATGAAAAATTACTCATGAGTAATCACCACCCACCACCCCGCACACCACTCCCCTGAATCAAACAGCTACTATTATATACTATTCATAAATCCGAAATCAAACCAAAGTTGAAAAAAAATTACAAGAAGGTTGACTTTTCAATTTTTTATGAGTAAAAAACCAGCTGATAGCGAAAGTGTATATGTAATTACCAAATATGTATTCATATAAGAGGTGAGTCAGATAAAATTTGGAATTTTTACGGCGTTATAACTGAAAACCTAAAAGAGGTAGCGAATTAATGTGCATAGACAAATTATTCTATAAATAGTACGAAACATTTTAATTTGTTCCATTTGTGTCTAAAACGTTTAATAAAAAAGATGTGCAGTAAAGAAGAAGAAATAAGAAAAATTATCTTGTACACATTTTTAGAAAATAGGAAAAGATCGAAAAAGGAGATTGCTAGGGAAACAAATACTAGTGTACAAACAGTTTACAATGTTATCAACAAGTACAACAGAGGTAATTCTATTGAAATAAATCGAGGATCATGGAGAAAGAAAGGCCCTTCTGATAGGCAGGTACTAAAAAATACTGTAAATGCCTATAAAGCTGATCCACTGAAATCAACAAGGGATGTAGCCACTATTGCAGGTACGTCACAATCAACAGTAATGAGATATAAAAAATTTAGTGGACTAAAAACATACAAGCAACAAGCAGTACCTGATAGATCTGAGGCTAAACAACATCTGGCAAAAACGCGAGCAAGAAGGTTATATGACAAATATCTAACGAAATTTGATTGTGTCATCATGGACAATGAAACATATTGCAAAGCAGATTTCAACCAGATTCCAGGAAATGTGTATTACACTTTAAAAAATAAGAAGACAGCTAATAAAACAATTTCAACAAAACAACACACAAAATTTCCTAAACAGTTCATGGTATGGCAGGCTATTTGTAATTGTGGTCTACGGAGCAGGGAATTTATCACGACGGAAACAATAAATTCAAAGGTTTACATTGAAGAATGTTTAGAAAAATAATTGAAACCCTTTATAAGACAACATCAAGGTTCAGTGTTATTTTGACCAGATTTATTAACTCGTCACTATGCTAATACAACGAGGCAATGGTATGAACAAAATGGGGTCCATGTGGTCCCGAAAGAGGCAAATCCACCAAATTGCCCAGAACTAAGGCCAATTGAAAGATATGGGCCTAAAATGGAGAAAAAAACAGCAAATAAAAATTGTAAGAATGATATTGATTTCAGAAATCGGTGGCGGAAAGCATATTAAGTGATCACAAATGAGTCTGTCCGGGTGCTAATGCAGCACCTCAAGCGAAAAGTTAAAAATTTTTGTAATAGATAATTATATTGTGCCAATATTTTGTAAAATAAAATCGTTGAAAATAAAATAAATCAAACTTTCTTTGATTGAAATCGGAGTTAAACTTTTTGATCTGTGGTAGAACGAAAATTCCAAATTTTATCTGACTCACCTCTTATCTATGTATGTATAATATAAAATGAATTGATACCACTTTTAAAGAAAATACTTTAAATTATCCCTTTATAATGAATAACAAACAGGTTCATATTTAACATTACACACAAATATTTTCATAAAGAAATATATTTAGGTCATGCTCATGAATACTATACCATATACATTATAGATCCTGATATATATCATTGAATAATCTATTTTTATAATTACACTTGTATGTGTACAAAAGACCATATTTATATACGATGTAAACATACAATCATGTATATCACATAAATAGCACATTCATTCCATATAGTATTTACTATTATCTATTACGCATAAGCAAGGAGCATGTTATATTATTATTATTCATATCTACAATTTATTATGTAAACCGACCGGTTACTCTAATTTTTAAAATTGTATTAGAATGAGTTTTAACATCGCATTCAATGTTATACCAAAGATCAATATAATATACCATGATATAATATATTATATATATCGGTCTTTGGTTATATCAAACGTTGTTTATTCATGTTATATGATTTATGTATGTATGTATACGAGATCATCTTCAATTCAATATGGATCCTTACATATCCTTATGTACGAGCATAAACCGTACATGGAAAATAAATATATATGATCAAAATCTCTCAAAAATGTTCATATTTATATTATGTTCCAGCCAATAATATTAATTTATTCTGTTTTCAATACTCAAAATATACATACAGGGTGATTCTCTATCGGATGAAAACCTTGAGACAGGTGATTGTTCGTGCCGAGAAACGAAAAAAATTGTATGGCAGGGGGGGGTCTATTCTCAAGGGGTAAGAAGTTACGGGGCTACGAAGTTTTTTTTTTAGGTCAAGTCACTTGTTCCGTATTTTTGGCCATAACTCACGAAATACTCAATACTTTTGAGTCATCCTGCACTCATTAGAAAGAGAATCAATGGCTCTTTACTTTGATGTCTAAATAATTTAAATTGGACTAGCAGTGCTGAAGATGCGGCTCATCAAAGTCAAAAATTCATGGAAAAAAACGGAAAATTTTAAGTTCAAGGTCAAATATCTCAAAATTTTGCCCTATTTTTTTTTAATTTTTTTTACTTAAAATATAGCCCAATGCATCGCCTTTCATTTGCTTTTTATTTTATTTGATTGTCTTTCGTAGTTCTTGAGTTCTGCGATAAAATACAACAGTGGTTTTGCATCGAAAAGTTGTTACCTGTTGTTGTTGTTGATATTTCTCGTTAAAAGAAATAAAATGTAAAGTTTCACTCTTTAAGATAATTATTTGGTAGTCCTGAAAAGGACTGATTTTTTTTAGTGCAAAATTTAATTTGTGAGAACATTTTCAAAATGTCCTCCGTCACGTTGGATGCAGAGCAGAGCTCTTTTTCTTATATTCCTTTTTAAAGGAACTGTCGAAATATTTTCTTTAATTGCGTTTGCACAATTAAAAACCCTTGTGATTAACTCGTTTCGTGTCCGTACTTCAGTTGCGTAAACCATGTCTTTCATGGTACCCCAGAAATAAAAATCAAGAGAGGTTAAGTCGGGAGACCTGGGGGGCCACGGATTTGGACCGTTTCGTCCTATCCATCTCTCCCCGAAGTTTTCGTTCAGCCAATTTCGCACACATCTTTCGGAATGAGATGGTGCTCCGTCATGTTGATAATAAATGCGTCCTAATTGTGCCAGTGGCATTTCGTCTAAAAAGTTTTGAATGTCAGTCTGTAAAAAATTCAAATAATTTTGACTATTCAGTCTGTCTGGTAGGATAACTGGGCCCATAACGCGGTTACCTATTATCCCTGGCCACACATTAACGGAAAATCTGTTTTGTGTTCTTACCTGCCGAGCAGCGTTAGGATTTTCTGCAGACCAAACATGTAGGTTGTGTAGATTTATTGCACCACTTTTTGTAAATTGAGCCTCATCTGTCCAAATAATGTTATCAATAAATGTATCGTCATCAAAATCCTTTTCAAGCAGCCAAGAACAGAAGTTCTTGCGATTTGTCCTGTCTTGCGGCAAAATTTCATGTACCGGTGTCATGTGGTAAGGGTAGAGGTCTTCCCTATTTAGCACTCTCCAAACTGTTGATTGTGATAATCCGGTAACACGCGCTATGCGCCTTGTGCTGGTCGTAGGATCATTTCTGACCATTTCCAGTATTCTTTCTTCTAACTCTACTGAAATTGACACATCATTTCTATTAGAGGAAGTAATATTTTGTACAGAGCCAGTTTCTCTGAGTCTCTGAAACGTCCTCTGGAAAACCGTATGATGAGGAAGTCTTCTATGTGGAAATCGCTGATGATATTCTCTCCGTGCTTGCATTGAATTTCCATTGCTCAGTCCATAGCAATAAATCATATCTGCATACTCCGCGTTCGTAAATTGAGACATTTTTTCCAAAAAATTTTATTAAAAATTTAAAAATACAGATAAATACTATTAAAACTAGCTGCGCTTAAAGAAAAACCGATCAATGTTGACAAGTAGGATTGTTAATTATGACTGATTAACAAAATAAAAATCCTCATGAAAGATCTTTTGACCTGCAGTAATAAAGATCCTTTTTGAATATTTTTTTATGTATTTGCAAATCGAAATGTATGAAACAAGGTAAACCACTTTTATTTCTTTTCTCAACGAGAAATATCAACAACAACAACAGGTAACAACTTTTCGATGCAAAACCACTGTTGTATTTTATCGCAGAACTCAAGAACTACGAAAGACAATCAAATAAAATAAAAAGCAAATGAAAGGCGATGCATTGGACTATATTTTAAGTAAAAAAAATTAAAAAAAAAATAGGGCAAAATTTTGAGATATTTGACCTTGAACTTAAAATTTTCCGTTTTTTTCCATGAATTTTTGACTTTGATGAGCCGCATCTTCAGCACTGCTAGTCCAATTTAAATTATTTAGACATCAAAGTAAAGAGCCATTGATTCTCTTTCTAATGAGTGCAGGATGACTCAAAAGTATTGAGTATTTCGTGAGTTATGGCCAAAAATACGGAGCAAGTGACTTGACCTAAAAAAAAAACTTCGTAGCCCCGTAACTCCTTACCCCTTGAGAATAGACCCCCCCTGCCATACAATTTTTTTCGTTTCTCGGCACGAACAATCACCTGTCTCAAGGTTTTCATCCGATAGAGAATCACCCTGTATACATATTAATAATACCAAAAATCATATATACTAGGAAGATATCACGCCGTACAAAATTGTTTGTATGAAGTATGAATTGTACTAGGGTACTAATATCAGTACCCAAGCTTCAAAATGAAGTTGAGCGGCGTCGTTCAACTTGAAGTTTTCATATTCAAACTTCATGTTATAGCATGCTATGCTGTGGATATGTTTTATACGTTATATTATGTATGAATCATAACTTATTCAATCAAACGGATCGAACAAAAATGTATGTAGAAGAAAGAAGAAGAATGTGGTATAAGATAAGGAATATGTACATACTTACCTACGAAGTACTGTATAGTAGAGCCACTGAACAGTGGCGAAGGAGAAGCATGCGCAGTAGAACCTACTTACCCTTTCCACTGAAATTTGAAACAGTGATGTGAGTTGTTAACATACCATTTTTCAAAAATTCTTCTTAAAAGGGAAATTCTCAATTCAAGTGGGAAATTATTATTTACACTACTTCACAGTGTATTTTTTAAATAAATACACTTTTAAAGTGTATTTATTTTAAAAATATTAATTAAAATTAAGAAATAAAAAAAAAACAATAAAATTTAAAAAAGTAAAAATTAATAACAACAATTTCAATATTTTAATTTTCCGAACTTTACTCATCGGCTATAAAAAAACAAAGGAGGCAGAATCAAACGATTACTGCGGTACATTACATTACCAATAATTATCAATGAAAAAGTTACTGAAAAGATAATTTAGCTTACAACATCCATATTAATATTTGAATTACTAATAGAAATAGATTCAATTCATTCATGCAAATAGCAAATCAATTAATGTTACATAAATATAAATGTTTCAATCAAATAAGTTAGTGAGTATACTAATCAAACAAAAAGTAGCAGTAATAATCAAATCAATAAACAGATGTATTTAATATAAAAATTCGATAAGGAAATATTTTTGTAAATTTTAAAATTGCAGTTGCAGTTAACAATTAACATCACTGTTCGTTCGCACATATTGTTATTGTTATTCTGTATTTTATTCATTTTGCTTTATCTAAATTCCAAATTTTTCTTTAGTAGCATGGCATTCGTCAATCGTCATATATAATCACCATCATTACAAAGGTGCTGCTATTTTTTAAGCTAAAAAAGAGGATATGCATTGTGTGTACGGTCGGTAATCGGCAGTCGCTGTGTTCACTGAGTGGATAATTTAATTCTTATTTCCTTTGATTTTTTCTTTATCCTATTTTATTTTTATTCAAATGTTTCTTCAGTTGTATGGCTTATGGCAATCGTCGTACAGTGAACATTATATATTGGGATGTTGTTAATTTTTTAAGCAAAAAAGAGGATTTGCTTTGATGTGCGATTGATAACCGACAGTCATTATACCCACTGAGTGGAAGACTTAATCTTTGTTTCTTTTTGCGATTTTTCGTATTGAAGGGGAAATTAAAGGAAATTTTGAAAATATCTCCCATCTGCGCGAGTTTTCGCCATCGTTAGGTGGCTATACAATACATACTTTATTTTGTATGATGATATGATAAATAATTTTGTATACTATACATACATACTTGTACAAACATATATACAATATGCTATTGCGTGTATTGAAATATATATACACTATGAAATCTTTGTGTATATTATATAATATTATATTGTACGATCTTTTTCTAAATTGTTTTTTTTATTGTTTTCCTTTTAGTTTTTGGTATTACTATTTTTCTGAATATTATATTTTGTGAAATATAATATTAATAATTAATATAATCTAATATAATAATAATAATTAATTAATATAATATTAATTTTTTTTTATATAATATAAATTTTCTTGTGAACAGTTTAAAAAAAGTATAGAGACAAATGAGTCTTTGTTGTCATTTTTAATGCTCTATTTTTTAATTCAAATTTATAATTTTATTTTTTTTCTTACATTATATCATCATCAAAATCAAAATTAAATAAAAATTTATGATAAAACATAATTTGTCCCGCGTTTTCTTCATAAAAATCTGATCACTTTAAATAAAGCTGCGATTCCACTTATTGACACTTTGTCAAATATTTGACCATATTTCATGTCATAGACGTGTAAACCCTTGTCAAATATTGTCAAAATGATGTATGGCAAGTATGGCATCAAATATTTGTCGTCAAATATTTTGTTGTGTGTAAACTCCTGTTTTCATATTTGACATCAAACATTTTGTCAAATAAAATATTTGATAATTGGATGTCAAACAGTGTCAAACAACGTCATAGTTGTACCGCCTTTATACTACTTATTTTGATTTATATACATATTATTTTACTACTGTCCTGATTTAATTTAAAAATTTAATAAAATTTTGTTTAATAACATTGAATTATTTTAATAAAATTGAATTTGATTTTTGAATTTTTTTGTTCAAATTGGTGTTAATTGTGTTTGTAAAAAAAAATATTGAATAGAAAAAGGATTTATATACTATTATTTTATTACTGTTCCTGATTTAATTTAAAAATTTAATAAAATTGTTTAATAAAATAATTCAGATTTATTTAAAAAAGAACAATATTCAGAAATAAAATTATAAATTATTATTTGTAAATAAAATAAAATTAAATAATCTAACTCAAAATTCGTTTTAATTCACTTCACGACTGTCGTAACACATTATATTAAAATGTCGACTATGATGTCAAACAAAAAATTAACGCAATATGTCAAATAGTGTAAACCAACGTCATATAATGATGCCATATATTTACTTTGACACTCTCTTGGTCAAACTTTTTGACGTCAAATTGTTCTGTAGTGTAAACTCCCCGTGCCATATATTTGGCATTTCTTTGTCAAATATTTGACGAATTGTCAATAAGTGGAATCGCAGCTTAAGGGGAATACATATATAAAATTCAATCAATCGCTATAAAATAGAATTAAGATAAAATAACAATTCAAAATTCAAACAATCGCTATGACAATTAAATTCAAAATAAAATTTATTTGAATAAGTTATGATTCATACAATAACGAATAAAACATATCCACAGCATAGCATGCTATAACCAAAAATCATAATATGGTATAGGAATTAAGGTAGAACTATAATCGACATTGCTAACATGGGTAACATGAGAAATAATAACGAATGTTAAAACGTCACATTTGGTTAACTATAATAACATAGATAACATACTAAACATAAGCAATACGAATTTCACAAAATGAGCTTATGGCTTATGTTACTTATGTCATGTACGCTCTCGATCGTAATGCTTATGTCGAGCCCATGTTAAACGAATTTTTAACGAATGTCGGCAATGTCAATTATAGTTTAGCTCTTAGGATTAGGATTTTTGGTAATATATCAATATATACATATATTAGAATTATTGACAGTATAAAAGTTGTACGTCAGTACGTCTTATCAGTCTTATTCAAACACTCATGCAAGCTATGGCAGAACTTTCAAACGCGAAAACTTCAATTTGAACGCCATGCAATTCCAACTTCATTTTAAAGCTTGAGTACTGATATTGAAATTTATTTTTTCATATTTTTTCCATATAAATAATTTTGTATGGCATAAGATATCTTCTATACTATATGATTTTTGATAATACTTATATGTGTGGAATATCATATGAATTAAATGTATATTCTAAATAGCATTGTATATTGTTTAGTACTGCAACAAAGTAAGATGTTCATTTCTTTTAGTGAGAGCAAATATTTATAATAGATGAGAATAAATTCGAAACACTATGGTCCGTCTACACAATTAGTTTTGATAACTCGATTTACAAAAACAATTCCATTATATTACACAGTATAATACACTTTTATTCAAATGATTATAATTGTGTAGACGGCACATAACTCAAAGCAATTTGAAAAATTTTGAAAAACTTGTTATATATTGGTCTTTTATACTACATACTACATATGAACCACCAGTTAGAAGAAGGAAATAAACACCATTTTTTGTGATACCCAAATTTTTATAGTTTCTAGCTTTTAAAACGTAGCGCTATAATATGAGTTCGAAAAAAGAATTAAAATACTTTCAATTCGTCTAGGTTTGTGAAGTGAAAAAATTGTTAGTTGGAAGAATGAAACATATCCGTCTTTTATTTCCTTATTGCAACTGTTAATCTTACATCTGTTGTTTTTGCTCCTTTATTATTAGTTGCATTCTAGTCTATGTATTGTAGAGACAACTAAACCGATAATGTTTTTGATACCCGATATTATATTATGTTGAATATCTTTGTCGAAGTACTTAGCATACAGTTGCTTTGTACAAGATACACATATCTCGTAATGATGCATCTTGCAATACAAGCATGTAGATGTTTCGGTTAATTGTTATAACATTCTCACTATCCTATGCAAATATTTGATAAAATGATTATATCCTTTCCTCATGATCACAAAGGATATCGTTTTCTTGCTTTCATGTGCTCCGGTACAATAAATGCGTTATTTGCATACTTCATTATATTGATACTCAGAATCAAAGATTTCGTTGGTTATCAACTTTTTATGTTTCGGAATGAAGCATATTACAAAGATCTAGGAAGATCAAAGAAAAAAGGATAGTGTTATTACACAAATTTCACTTCAGTGGGGAATTTATCGTGTAGTCGCAAACCGAAACATCCATTTCACACCTTTTTTATCGTTACAATTTTTTTATTTTTTAGAGAAGCAACCGTTCAACATAAAATAGAAGGACTGTTCAGCTCAGAACATCACTTACGTTTTAAAAATTGAATTGGCCGATCGATATCATCTGACAGTTTTTCAATTTAAATTTAAATTTAATGTTTTTTGATATTTTTGATATTCTTTTGATTGTTTGTTAAAGTGAAATTTGGTAGTAAAAAATAAAATAAAAAAAAATAATATAATAAAATATTTTTAATACTTTTAAACTACTTTTGGTAGTTGAGTTGTAAAGTAAAATTATTGTTAAATGAAACTTTGAAATTTGAAAGAAATTTGTGAAACTAATAAAACCAAAAAGTTCGTGTTTTTATTTTTTTTATTAGCTTCACTAAAAACGCTTAGTGAGATTGAACAATACTACATTATTATATTACGTAATGTTAACATTATTTATTAATTAAAAGTGGTATAAAAATAGTTTGCAGATCATATTTAATAACATTTAAGTGATTTTTATATGACCAGTGAAGGCAGTTACAGCGATTCATTAAATGATGAGGCCCAAAGCGAGGCTCCAATAAAGAAAAGAAAAGGTGTTAGAAATACTCATCTCTACAAGAAAGAAAAGCAAAAGTCACAGCGTCTTCTCGGTCAATCTTATGTGAGTACAAGTATTGGGAATTTAGTATCAGCTAAATCCAATATTCAGAATGATTGTGTTTGTAAGAAAAAATGCACTCAAAAATTTAGCATTGAAGAAAGACAGCACTTGATGGCATTCGTATACAATGGACGACCAAAAAACGAACAAGATACATATATGATGAATCTTATTGAACGCTCAAATGTTACTCGTCGCCGTTCAAAAAATGAAAATCCGAAAAAGCGTGATAGTAGTTTCACATATTTTGTAATGAAAGGAAATGAAAAAATTCAAGTATGCCGTAACGCTTTTTCCATTTTATATGCAATAAAAAGTAAGGCTATTTTTCGCCTTACATCACTTATATCGGAAGGAAAACTGCCTGTTGATAAACGTGGAAGACATCGCAATCGAGCAGCAAGCATGTGCAGTATTTGGAAGCAAACCTCAACGTTAAAATAATGCATGAACTCTTTTTGCAAAAATACCCTCAATATCAATACATAAAATACGACTATTACAGAAAATATTTTAACGATAATCATGGCTATAGATTTGGTCCACCACAAGTAGACGTTTGCTCGACTTGTGAGGAACTCGAAACCAAAATAAAAAGTACAACGCTTAATGAAAATGCAAAGAGAGTGGCAATTGTGGAAAAAATGGTACATATTAAACGTGCCAAAAATTTTATGATAAACAGAAACAAATTTTGGACTTGTGTCAGGAAAGAGAAGATGTAGGAGCCATCGTATTTGACTATATGCAAAATCTACCGCCTCCTAAGATTCCAGTTCAAGAGATGTTTTATTTAAGAAAATTGTGGCTTTATGTATTTTGTGTACATGACTTAAAAACTAATTCAGCAAATTTCTACACTTACCATGAGGGTCAAACTAAACGAGGCCCGAATGAAGTGTGCAGTTTATTATGGAAGAATATACAGAACATGGACCCCCGTATTAAAGAATTACACGTTTTTAGCTATGCTTGCGGGGGACAAAATAGGAATAACACCCTCGTACGATTCTTTCTTACTCTGGTGGTTATGAATCGTTTTGAAAAAATATATCAATACTTTCCTGTGCGTGGACATTCCTTTTTACAGTGCGATAGAAACTTTGGTACCGCTAAAAGACTCATTAGGAGAAAAGATAGAATTTATGTTCCAATGGAGTATAATAGCCTTATTTTGGAGGCGAAAAATAGGGGCTTTTCAGTCAGAGACGTGACATCAGAAGACATATTTGATTTTAAAAATTCATGGCAGAAGTATTATAAGAAAACCTGCAAATCTATGGATAAGGCAACCACATTCAAGATCTCGGAATACAGAAGCTTTGAGTACAGTTCAAATCATAAAGGTTACGTGAATTGTTCTTCATTTATCGATTGTTTCGTTAAAAATACATTTCTGCTTCAAAAACCTTCTACAAATCCAAAGATATCAAATACTAAGGCATATGTTACGAAAATACCTATAAATGAGAAAAAAATGAATGACATAAGAAAAATAATTCAATATATTCCAGACGAGTTCAAAGATTTTTACGATGATATCACCACATGGCCTACTATAGCATCCGAAACTGCTGAAGTAGATGATGAATAGACAGTATCGAATTATTGTAATATTTTAAGTAGTATTTCTAATAAATATAAATATTATTTTGTCATATTGTTGCCTATTATTTAGATATTATTATATATATATTCATAATAAATTGGAAGAAGGAAATAAATCCAAGAATTTCTTATCTGTATATTCTTAACTAATATTCAAATATATCAGTCTGCGCTATTTTCAAGTAATCAGAGTTGACATTTTCTTCATGTCATTCATACATCACATGAACCTCTAAGTTGGAAATAAAGTGATAAATGTTTTTTATTATTTATCTCCACTCATGAATTTTGGATTAATTTCCTTCTTCCAACTGGTGGTTCATATATTCTGTAATAAATGATATATCCATATATATTATCAAAATACACAATAAACTTGTATTTGCATATATAAATACAATAGAATTCACATTATTCCATTGCACACATACATAATGTATAATATAAAATATATTAAATATATAATATATTATACCGATGCCTCTGCCGATACCTTTCCCCGCAACAGATATTAATCATGATGATTTGTATGGCAAATATAATATAAGGTCCGTTCCAATTCGTACAGCAAGCTGTAACTTTTTGTAAGTTGATTATTAGAGTGGCGGTAATTATTTTTAAAATCACTGGAACGCGAGAGCTGTAATTTTCTAAAATTCAAGAAGAGGACTTAAATTTGACACTTTTGGTAGTTAATCGAAATATATTGTTAACGAACTATATTGTTTAACACATGTATCTGTTTGGTAGTTGTTTAAATTTTTAGCAGTAAGAAGTGGTAAATGGTAAGTGGTAAGTAAAATAAAATGTTTTGTACATAATAAAATCATTAAACGAAATCAAATTATTAAACAATGGAAGAAAATAGAAAAGGGAGAGTTAATACCAGATTACACGGTCGTAGAAGATTTCAAAATGGAAAATGTAAATAATATCAAATAAATGGGTTTATTTATGAGAAATAATATTATATGCATTTCACATTAATAAATGTTACATTTTTGATTGATATATTTTTTGACATATTTTTAATTAAAAAAAACAAAAACTTTTATTTATTATTATTATTATTAAGGGCCGGTTTTTCCATTCTCTGGTAAGTGTCTGGTAAATTTATCCTCCAGGTATCCGTTGTTCCATCCTCTGGTAAAATTTATCTTGCTGGTAAATAATACTTACCAGGAAGATATTTACCTGGTGCTTTGAGTATCTGGTAAACCTTACCTAGAGGATAAATGTAAAGAAACGTCAAATATAAACTGTCATACGCGTATGGAGAAAAATATATTAATTATTAATTGTTACTAATACTTTTATTATTATTTATTTCTATTATTATTATTATATTATTATTTATTGTAAATTATTAAAAAATAGGAATAATATGCTTATCTAAATTTTTAATACATATTTAATCATCCTTTATGAAAATCATTATTGTAAAGTAAAAAGTAAAAAGTACCTGCACTACACACATAAACATAAAGCTACCTGGAACAACAAATTTTATTACATAATATCTAATACAAATCATAAAATAATAAATAATAATAAATGATAAATGAGTATTAGAGAAGTGCTATGAGGATATTAGGATAGTTTATGAACAAACACGGTTTTTTCTAGGAATTTGTATGATGAAATATTTTTACTTCGGCGTCTATATGTTATTCGTTGCATTTTTACGATGACATTTTTTTGCTCAGGTATCTATGTTATTGGTTGTGTTTGTAGGAAATATGTTAATAATAAATAAAATACACAAAATAAAATATATTCTTAAAAAACAACAAAAAATACCAATAGCAAAAACAACAAAATGAGTATCTATGTACTTCACCACTTCACATAGCATAAAGTTATTCACCACAATGATATTTTTCTCTTTACCTGGAAGATAGTTACCAGCTACTTACATTTCAATGGAAAAACGCAAAAAATTACCTAGAAGATAAAGTCTCTGGTAAAAGCTATCCTGCTGGTAGTTATCTTCTAGGTAACACGATATTTACCAGAAGATGGAAAAACCGGCCCTAATTGTTTTGTTATTATTATTATTCCTTGTTATTTGATAGTAAAAAAAATTGAAATAAACTCTCTACAATTTAAATTCAAATAAAAAAGAAGAAGATTGTAAATTCAAAAATTTAAATAAAAAGAAAGAAGAAGACATAATAAGTAAGATAAATCTGGCTGTAAAATTCTGTAATTTACTTAAAGAGGTGAAATGTAAGAATTTTGCAGAACAAATTGTATTGGAATGCCACAGCTGTAATTTTCTTAACTTTCTGTAAAATTCTTAAAGTTCTGTAAAATTCTGTATCAATTGGAACAGAGCTAATGACAATTTTAAAAAAAAATTTTTTCTGGTTTGTAATTTGCTGGTAGATGTCTCTGTTCTACGTAAAGAGCGAAACATGAGTTGATTTCGAGCGATAATTACGTATTTTTTATGTAATTTCACGGACTAGATTTCGGCCCAAATCCGTCGTTTTTTCCGGATTTCGAGGCTGAATTTAGCAAAATACTTAATTTCAAATCTGTGTGTCTACAATATAATATAAGCTTTGAATAAATTCTTTGATTTACAGTTTTTACAAAATTTGATGATTAATAAAAACTCATACGACAACCAATAATATAATGTCTGTCTCTGTGTGCAAATTTAAAAATTTCCTTACTTTTCCCTTTCATACTTTTTTAGGTGTGTGAATTCTATTTATGCAATTTACGTGTTACGTCAACTTTAAGTAGACAGGCAGATGTAGCTGTTGTCAAAATTTGTTTACAAATATTTTAATATTGTTTTAATATATAGGTACCAATAAATTTATTTTTAAAACATAAAAATATGGGTGATCGTAGAAAATTGCTCTTTTTAACTTAACTATTTTTAAAATTATTTTATTCTTATTGAAAATTCAATTTTTACCGTTTTTAGTCTTCCATTTTCACTTTGTTTATATTTCTTGAAATTTTTCATAGACAATAATTTTTTCAATTTTTAGCGTTTCAATTTGAATAAAAATAAACTGAACAAAACCACAGACAAATAAATACCAGATACACATTTCAGTATAGTTGGATTTATATGGAAAACGTTAATGCGCAATTAGAGTTGGATGAAGTATTTTCGTCCAAGTAAAATACAATTGCATATCCGATGCACCAATCAACATTTTATTCACCTCTTTTTTTATAACAATCCGCTCAACTGTAATAAAAATGGTGAAATTGTCATCTTACATTATTACATATACCATATAAATCCTATATACTATATACATACATATATACACATTTTGTAGTTGATGGTAATACAATGCATTTAAAAACTAGTTTTTGTAATATAATGTGATTTTCATTTCATTCAAGAATTTAGAAAATTAGGGTGAGAAATTTTAAATTTCTACATATAAATATAATATTTATGTATGTATGGTGTGTGATGTAGCTGCATATACTCGTATATAGACAGGAGAAAAATGATGAGAAGTATTCCTTTCATTATAAAATGATATAGATTTTTCATATCTGAAAATGATTGTTTTGTTGCTATATCAATTAACTCCATTCCTTAATATTACAGGTCTTAATATTTAAGCACTTTTCAATGTGTTATATGTGTGGATGTATACTATTTGTTTATGTTTGTACGATTTGTATTTGTAATTAGTTTGCTCATTTTGAATTTTTTATTTATTATTTTTCAATGTATATTGATGTTGCTTAATAACCAATTAGTTATAAAAGTCTTTTATATCCATATCTTATTTTTATCATTAATTTTTAATATTTTTCAAAATTATCAAAACAGTAAATTAGGTTTGATTGAAGAATTTCCCAAACGGAAGTTTTTATCTGCATCAAAAAAAAATCCTAAATATGCAGATTGAATAAGTGTATAGTATATGTATATAAATAATCAAAGAACTTAATGTAATTAAAGAAAAAAACAAACGTGTAGTTTACATTTTGAAAATAATTATTTTTTTTGGCAAGAAATTTCCGAAGTTAAATTATATTCCCACTCGTTTTTTACTTCGTGAATATTACATGTTTAAGCACTATTTCTACTTCTACAGTACAAACTGTTTATTCAAAATAAATTTCTAAATGAAAATTGTTTTTTAGATGGTATATTATATTATCTTTTTTAAGGAGTCAATCGATTTGAAATGCACCCGCATATTTTTAAATATATTGAATAAATTTGAATTTTTATAGGATTAAGAATAAAAAAAATATTTTCAGTTATTCTAAAATTTATTCTACTTATCGACATATTATTTTGCAGATTATTGTGTGGTATGGTAGGATGTATTCATATTCATTTTTTGGCATTAGTTTTAACTTGAAAGACTCAAAATAGTACTGTAAAAAGGGTCATAAAACATGAAGAAATATAATGAAGAAATCATAAATATTTTACACAAATTTTATAAAATTCTACCCATGCTATAGTTCGTTTCATATGTAATGTTATGTTAAGCAGGTATAATTAGGAATAAAATTTATAACTTCGACATAACAATGGTGATAAACATTTACACCTTTAAAATCAATGAAGATCATATCAACCTTTTCTCTCACATTAGATGTAGGAATGCAAATAAAAACAACCCAAGTGTTTTAGAATTTCAAAGACTTATTGCAAAAATAATGTCTATTAAATTTCTTTTTAGTTGTAAGTCTAAGAACTGTGAGGATGACAGCGAGGAATTTTTAAATTTAGATTGGTCTGCTATTTTAATTTCTTCTGAATCCAATGCAGAAAGTTTTCCGAATAGTGATAATAATTTAACACCCGATATGAATGAGCTAAAAAATTTGGTGGTTTGCGAAGAATATGATATCAGAGTCTTATCTTCTTCATCCTTAAGTGCAAAATATTTCACAGGGTATTGCATTGCACATTTGTTTAAAATTATTAAAAACGAATGTAAAACATGTAGAACAGCTCTGACTAAAGGTGTAGTTGATCAAAGTGCTTCTACAGATATATTAGTTGATTTAAAAAATTTTAATTCAAAAATTCCAAATTCTCTAATAAGACCGTCTGAATCACATTTTGAAATAATTAAATACCAATTGGAAATATTCAAAAAAATTTGAAAAACATCCTCACAAACCAAATATAAAGAGACTTATTAAAAACATGTGTAATGTGGTTACAAATTTAAAGTTCAATAATTTGTATAATGTTATTCACCCATGTTTTGAGCACAGAATGGCTATACTTGATTTCATGATATTGGTATTATTACGAAAAAATTGTGCTTGGATGGTTGATAAGTTAAGACACTCCAAAAATGTAAAAAGTAAAAACAAAAAGTTGAATAATATAATACATAACTAGTTAATGTAATATTACATGATATTATTATTATTTATTAGTAACAATTTCAAATCTATAATCTTTATTTTCAATCAATAAAATGCACTTTTCACAACTATAGTATTAATTTGTTTCAAAAATTAATTTATTGTAAACCCTGTAAAACATACTTATTTCTAATGTAATAACAGACAGAAATTCGCGCGGAATGCAAAGAAAAATGTATGAAACATACGCCTAAAACTATTTCTATACTTTCAATTATTTCCGCATTAATATTTGAAAATTAAAAAGCGTCGGATTTTGTTGATTTGCATTTCTACATCTGATTTTAAGAAATAATTTTGCAAAAGGATCTTGACTAAATTTTGATATTTTGATTTACTCATGTTAATCATGTTTTTCAAACAAAATTTTTAAAACTGTTTGGAGTCTGTATAATTTTTACGAGCCACATTATGAAAAACATATTTAAAACTTTCTTCCCAGCTTGTGTCATGAATATACAAAGGATTTTCACAACCAAATTATTTCTTTTATTATCACTATCAACAATATGAATTAAGTAATCTATTATAAACTATATTTTTTTATATTGACATTTCGCCAAAAATTAAAAGACTTTTTTATTTTTTGGTTGTAGATTTTTAATATACGTTTTTAATATTCATTCTACAAATATATTATAAATACCAAGAGAAAAACGTTGAAAGGTAATACAAAAATATGTAATAAATTTGTATGAGGCGTGTGGAACTGCAACACATTCTTTGAAAATGTATTTCCGGCAGAAAATTCAAATAAAAATTACATTGACTAATGCACTTCGCTTTTCTAGTATAAACAATAGGATTCCAAAATTAATTTAGCGAAAGTTTTTGAATTTTCTGAAATGTCTAAAATATCACCAAACTTTTAAAATAGCTTATTAGTTTTTTTCTCAAATAATTATTACTTTTTTCAGTGTTCTGCATTTTTTTTTAATTTTTCTATTATCTATAATTTTTTTAAATGATATACTAAAACAGTAATTATGATAGCATAATATTTTCAATAATAAAATTAAAGCTTTAACTGCTGGAGCATAATCAAGATCTTCTAGTTTAATTTCAATATATGTACATGTTTGAACTTCCATCATACTATCAACATCACGCAGCATATTTTAAAAAACGAGTGGGAATATAATTTAACTTCGGAAATTTCTTGCCAAAAAAAATTATTATTTTCAAAATGTAAACTACACGTTTGTTTTTTTCTTTAATTACATTAAGTTCTTTGATTATTTATATACATATACTATACACTTATTCAATCTGCATATTTAGGATTTTTTTTTGATGCAGATAAAAACTTCCGTTTGGGAAATTCTTCAATCAAACCTAATTTACTGTTTTGATAATTTTGAAAAATATTAAAAATTAATGATAAAAATAAGATATGGATATAAAAGACTTTTATAACTAATTGGTTATTAAGCAACATCAATATACATTGAAAAATAATAAATAAAAAATTCAAAATGAGCAAACTAATTACAAATACAAATCGTACAAACATAAACAAATAGTATACATCCACACATATAACACATTGAAAAGTGCTTAAATATTAAGACCTGTAATATTAAGGAATGGAGTTAATTGATATAGCAACAAAACAATCATTTTCAGATATGAAAAATCTATATCATTTTATAATGAAAGGAATACTTCTCATCATTTTTCTCCTGTCTATATACGAGTATATGCAGCTACATCACACACCATACATACATAAATATTATATTTATATGTAGAAATTTAAAATTTCTCACCCTAATTTTCTAAATTCTTGAATGAAATGAAAATCACATTATATTACAAAAACTAGTTTTTAAATGCATTGTATTACCATCAACTACAAAATGTGTATATATGTATGTATATAGTATATAGGATTTATATGGTATATGTAATAATGTAAGATGACAATTTCACCATTTTTATTATTACAGTTGAGTGGATTTGGTGGAATCTTTTATAACAAAAAGAGTTGAATAAAATGTTGATTGGTGTATCGGATATGCAATTGTATAACATAAATTTTACTTGGACGAGACAACATCGTCCAACTAAATTTTCTCTATGAAAATGAACTATACCACAATGTGAGTCTGGTTATATTATATTGTTTGTGACAAAACTAAAACTAAGTACATGACTACTAAAATTCTTATTTTTAGGACTGCCATATAAAAAGTAAGAAAATTTTTAAATTCGCACACAGCCAATATTTCTATTTGAATGACAAACGCTCGTTGTTCGTTCGTTGCTGTTTATTGGAATAATTATTGGGTTTGGGTGTTCAGTTTAACAAAAATCTAGCATTTGACGGATACATAACAAATTTTGTTAAAATATACAAATTAAGCTACATAACTTTTTTTTAGAATTTCAGTAAAACATTAAAAACAATTTTTAAGTTCTATTTATATCTAATATTTTTAAAACGGATGATTAGACAAAATTTTAGAAAATATTTTGCGATAAAAAATTAATCAAATTATAAAATTATGGCACAAATTGCAAATAAAATTTCAAAAATTCGACCATCAACTATAATTATATATTCATCCAAAATTATTGTTAGAGATGATTTATTTAAACATAATTTTAGTTGTCATTATTTAAGTAATAATTTAAATCAGAGCACAGTGGTTAAACAGAAGCAAGACGAACAAAAATCGGATGAATTAGCTGCAGCTGCTACTACATCTGGAATTGGAACATTGAATTTGAGTGAATCTTGTTTAAAACGTTTAAAAGAAATTTGTACTGATGACATCACATTTTTACGTGTTGCTGTTGAAGGGGGTGGATGTTCTGGATTTACATATAAATTTGATCTAGATAACAAATTATATGATGATGATATTATAATTGGTAATGAAAATAATAATGACGGTAAGATTGTGATTGATAAAACATCGTTGGAATATTGTTCTGGTGCAACAGTAGATTATCATATTGAAATAATACGTGCTGGTTTTCGTATTATAAATAATCCAAAAGCAGAAGCGGGTTGTTCGTGTGGCTCATCATTTGCACTTAGACTCGATTAAAAATTACAACGAAAATAATATGAAATTTGAATTTAGATTATTGGGATTAATGCTGTATTTAAATATAGAGTTGTAATAAATTTAATTAGCTGTCAAACAATTTCTTTTGACTTTGTGCATTAATGTAAAAGATCAATTTATTCTTGAACGTCATTCAGTAGTTTAAGAATATTCAAAACGGCTGGTTTTAATTATCACATTGTTGAAATACTTGATAATTTCCACTATTAAATTGTAAGGTAACATCTAAAAAAATACAATCGCGTACACCATATAAAATTTAATAAAATGACAAAAGTAATCAACATTTTTTTTTACTCATTAGTTTACAATCTTATACATAACCAATAAATAAAATTCATTCTTTTTAACTTTATATTATAATTCCTAAAGCCCTAACTATAAACAGCAAAAGCTGATTCCTGAGCTTGGAACTTCTATTCTCTTTCGTGTTTTAATATATTTATATGCATGCTATGTACTATTTTTATTATAATTATCCTTGCAGTACATCGTGCTTCATAGTACAAACTACCGCCAAAAGGCCTTGGAGAGTCGTGGTGAGGGCGAAGGGTGGCAGTTTACTGTCCACCTTTTGTAATAAATAATAAATAATAATAGTACAAACAATAAATTAAACAATTTTTTTTGTAACATTTATCATACAAAATATTCATTTTTCGCTATTATCACTGAATATTTAATAATTCTTTGGTCATATTTTTGAATTATTTATAGTATAAAGTAAAGTGTAAATTGTGATTGTATAAGTTTGACAGTCATTTCGGAAATTGGATCTTAGAAACATGCTATTTGATTCTTTACTAAAAATTCTCTACCTAATGGTTCTGTACATCCTGTACCTGTACCTAATGGTTCTACATATCATAAACATCAAAACTAAAACAATAGCCGATTCTCTTTCCGCCTACAACTCCCATTCACACCTACCGATATTGTAGTAGGATGCGCCTGACCTTCCTCCGTTTTCAGTACTCTTATTACCACTTTCCGACCCATGATTGCACAATACAGATTTAATTAAAACACCTATATTGCGGTATTTAGATGATTCACTATTAATATATTTGTTTTGTTGTTGCTACAGTTAATATGATTATAAATGTCGCTTCCGATTTTATTTATTTATTTATAATTTAATTATTTACAAAATTTTATCTACATATTATAGTTATCAAAATACAAAATATTACAAAGATCTATTGATAACACTCAAAACAGCACTTAGCTGGTCTAGAGTGATCAAGCTATTTAAAGAATTTAAACTATATTAAATTATTCGCAAGTTTTTTTTTTTATTTTTTTTTTTTTTTAATTTCAAATGGAACATCAATAATAATATTTAGAAACTAATTGTATCTACCATACATTCATTCATCCTAACACTCATATTTTTAACAAATTTTACAATTTTACAAACAAACAATTTTATATCTTCGATTTTCTTAATATCCTCAGGTATTTTTGAATACAATTCAGAAATATTTGGAAATAAACTATTTTTATATTTAGATGTCCTACAACATTCTACGTAAAGTTCAGTCCTCGTCCTGGTTAGATAGCGATGCATATCATCCCTTCTTTTACGCTTTACGCTGCTCTTTACTTTATCTAATATGATCTTATGCATCAGTTTGACTTTCTCGACGTATATAATTTCGTAAAATTCAAGATTATTCGTTAATTTGTAGACTTCGTGACTCGGAGTATAAAATGGCAGTCTGTACAAGATTTTTATTATCTTATTCAGCAAACGACGAACTCTGTTAATATTTAACTTAGTTATGTTGAACCATGCAGTCAGGCCATATCTAATATATGGTAATATGTTCGCTTTATATATTAGACTCAAGGTCATTTTGTTGTAGAAACCACATCTGCAGAACACCAATAATTGGAGACACTTTATTGACAATTTTATCAACATGAGTATCCCAAGTTAATTTGTCATCCACAAAAAGTCCTAAATATTTGATGCAGCTTATTCTCTCAATCTTGTTATCTCCAATATATATCTCAGGATTAACGTCCTTCTTGTTTTTAACTTTAAAAATCATGAGTTTTGTTTTCTCTGCATTTAGTGTTATTTTTTTTCTAACAACCCACTTCCTGTATTTTTCCAGATCATCGTTTATTAACGTCTTTAAATCCAGCTCATTTTCACCCTCATACAAAAGAACCGTATCATCAGCGTAGATCTTATACGTAGCCTGCAACTCTACATATTGAATGTTGTTTATATATAGGTTGTATAATAACGGTCCCAAAATTGAGCCCTGAGGTACACCAACATCATAATTCCTTGCTGAGCTATAGGTAGTCCCTACACGTATGACAACAGTTCTGGAAGTAAGATAGCTTCTGAGTAATTTATTGACTAAACTCCAGACGCCTAGATCCTTCAAGAATTTCAATAAAAGATTGTGATTAACAGTATCAAAAGCTTTTTGTAGGTCGATAAACACTGCTGCTACATATTTTTTGTTATCAATTCCACCCAGGATTGTATTCATTACTTCAATTACAGCTGTCTCGGTGCTACTCCGTTTTAGAAAACCAAATTGGTTTTTATCAAAACCTTTAGTCGAAACTATGAATTCGTAAATTCTATCAGCTAAAACCTTTTCAAAGATTTTCCCAAGTATAATGAGAAGTGATATCGGTCTATAGTTTTCGGCACATCTTTTATCTCCAGTCTTGAAGATAGGTACCACTATTGCCCTCTTACAATGGTCAGGAAAACAGCCTAGTTAAAAATATTTGTTGATTAAGTCATCATTTTTTTTATTTTTTTATTTATTTTTTCATCAAAGTTTACATAAATAATTAATCCATAAACTAATTCATTTTGTTTAAATTCAAACTATTCTAACTACATCTATTTATTTAGTAGACTCAAACAGCTTGTGCTGATATAAGAGCTACTAATTCCTATATTATTCAATTAATATTAAAATTATTTAACAAAATGACATAGAGATTTGAAACTTAAGTGAAATTAAAAATTATTTAAATAAGAAATTTAAAGAATACATATATCTAAAAAATAAAAATAATAAATACATTAATAAGGAAAAATAAAATTATTTGAAATTACAAATTTATAATTTAAAAAAATTTAAAAAATTGATAAAAGAAGAAAAACTAAACCTATTCTAGACCCATGGTTCAACAACTATACTAAGGTTAGCTCATTAGAAAAAGCTTTTGAAAAAAGCCTTTTCGTGACGTCGAATGGTGCTTCAGAATCTTTTCAGAATTTTGTTTGGAATGGTATTTCAGTATTTTGTTTTTCAATAAAAAATAAATTAATTTTTATTTTATGTACATATTTTATGAATTTTTTTATTCAAACTTATTTTATTACATTTTAAATTTTGATTTAAATTTCTCATTCTGAAATACATTCTACTACGAAAAAATAAATGTTTTACTTTATCATGTAAATCGACATGTGTTGATAATGACATTAAATTATGTAAATAACCACATTTCTGTTTTAAACTATTTTGATTGAAATCTTCAAATATTTTTTCTAATAATTTAATTTTTGTTAGGAAGCAAATTGATGGTTTTATTAAGCCATCTTCTGTAATTTCATCAACCCACGTGAATGTTGATTGATTAGTGCAAATAACTTCATCTTGGTCTAAGTATTTTCTGCATTTTCTTATAATAAAGCCAGCTAAATATTCAATTGCATCACTATGAAGCTCTTCAAACTCGGTCTCGATATTATTATCGCAACTACTATATTCATTCTCGTCATCTGGTAAAATTTTCAAAATGGTTTCCGTTAATATTGGTTCGGCAGTGGTATTTTCCCAATCTAATTCTAATGGGGTATCATTATCCTTTTCTACGTTAGATGAATGAAGTATAGATTTTTCTTTTCCTATTTTTACAATAAAAAATTACATTCTTTTTAAATAAAAAATAATATACAACAATACACACCATAATAAGATAAATGGTATTGATAATTGATGAATGATAAATTAAAATAGCCTACCCAAAAGATACGACTTTAATCTGTATTTAAAATCTAATGTTGTTGGATGGTCATTTAAACCACCTCTGTACCTAATGTGACTAAAAAAGTTTTCTAATGCATCTTGATTGATGCGGTTGGTCAGGATATATGTAATATTGTAATTAAATTTTACATGTAGAAGAAGACTTCTTAGTGACTGATTATTATTGAGAATACCCTTCTGGAAAGGAGCTAAACTGTTTTTTCTATTTAAAAGTTTCATATTTTTTATTAAATTGTCTGCTTCATCTAAAATTTTGTTTTGTTCTTCAATTTCTAAGCCGTAAGCTTTAATTCTTTTTCTTGAATCTAGTTCAGGTACTTTTGAATTGAAAACATCAAACCAGTCATTAATTATCTTGACAAACTTTGCACAGTCAAGTGTGTTTTCATTATTTATTTTGCCAAGCTGAGCGCATCTTCTAAGGCAACAAAATACTGTATGTGACAATAATTCTGCTGCTAATTTCACATTTTGCCTTTCAGCATTTTTTACTGTGATGTGTTTGTCAGAAATTTTATACGATATTTTTAAATCAGATGTGTTGGTAACTGATAACATTTGCTTGATTGGTTCGATATTAATTAATTTATTGTTATATCGAAAACCCGTGTCTATAAAATGGTTTCTTACTAGTTTTAAAAGATGCGGAGCATCAGCAAATACAAAAAATTTTTTTTCTGCATCACAGGGACGATGAAAGGAAGTCTGTAAAAATCCAATTTTAAGATCTTTCCACAAACTTTGATTTCCAGGACCCATATCCGAGACAATTCCAACTACTGTATAACCTGTTTGCCACAATTTTGTAATTATTTCATATAAAATAGTTTTGGTAATTTTGCAGTCATAATCATAAAAAACTATTTGTTTCCAACTCGAAATCAATCCCCGCACCATTACAACTTGTACATAATTGGCTGGCTTTAACATAGTGTCGTTGGATTTGTCGTATTGATATGCATATTTTATCTTCATTTCATCAAATGATAATATGCATAATTTTTGCTTGTCATCTAGATTAGCTTTGTTCATTAATTTTAAAACATTGTCTAATATGCCTAGTTGAACGTTTATTTTCTTCGTCCATTTTTTTAAAGTCGAAAGACTTGGTAAGGGATAGCTCCTTGCTCGCATATACCTGTAACAACGGGGACCAGAGGAATACAAACATGCTGCAGACGAAATATCTTCAGTATTCCATCTAATTTTTTTATTTGGAGTTTTCAACTTCTTAATTTGGTTAGCACTAAAAATAAATTTAACAGAGTTTTCCAAATCAACCATTTGGGACCGTAACTCATTGTTTATTTTATTCATTTCTTCATTTTGTCGTTTCAATTCCTTAATTGTCTTTTGTGCGTCGAATAATTGCAATTGTATTGCACACTCAAGGTTTCCTCTGCAAAGTATAAGTTTTAAGAATAATATTTTTTAAATGGGTTTAATAGAACTCACTCAGTTTGAATTTCAGCGTCACATGTATGTTGCATTTCCTCATCTTTATCTATCAAGTCATTCGTTAAATTTGTTGATCTTGAAAACATTCATATGTAATATTATCTTACAATTCTGAAGTAAAATTAATTCGATATAATTACAAAAAATTAAACTTACTGCGATGTACTACATGTGTCATTTAAAAGTTGTTCGACAATCGATTTGTTTTCTCTGAGCGTAGCTCTTAATGTTCTTTTGGATATAGTTGGTTGAACTCCTGATGGCAATAATAATGTTGGAATTGCACATTTTTGTAATCTTGTTTTTTAGATGTTACATTTAAAAGTTTACTTTTCAATGTAAAATCTTTTTCAGAGAAATGCAAGGAACAAACCCGAGCATTTTGAACATTACTAATTTGTTTTCCACACGCACCAATCCACTTTTTACATATTCCCAATTCATTTGGAAATCGGTGAAATTGAATATGTTTTTCACTATTTTTTTTTCCACTGTTGCTATTGCAGCCTTTAATGCTACAGTAAACCATATTTATTGTTTATTTTATATATTGTTTATATATTTTTTTAAAATTAAAATTTTTAATAATATTATTTACACTCAAAATTACAAAATCACTTCAAACAATATAAACACCATAGAAAGAAAGCACCATTATAAAAGCACCAAATGACATTTCAAGTAATCAATATGGCGAAAAGCTTTTTCCAATGAGCTAACCTTAGTATAGTTGTTGAACCATGTTCTAGACCTAGTCTTTTGTACTTTAAAAATTTTTTTAGGAATCCTTTTGTCGTAGAGCAGTTCTTAACCCATTGCGGACGTTCATTATACAATTTACTTGCACAGTTGATGATACATTTGTTGTATTGTTCTGTCCTTCTTGTTTTTAAATGTATATTTTCACAATGTCTGAGTTCATATTTGTGCACATTCTTATTTGATTATCAATTATTATCATTTATTTGATTTTATCAAGATTTTTCGATTTTAAATATCAGTTTCACTTTCTCTATATATACAATTTCTTTAATTGCAAGATCATTAGTGAATATTCATACATCAATTACGAAGAAATTAAATTAAGATTAAATCTGGATACGACTTTGACATCCTCGGAATAAAAGCCTTGAAATTTTACATGTTGGGATTTATCTTATAAATAAATTTGGTGTGTCTGTATGTATGTCTGTCCGAGGTAATCTCGAAAACGGCTAAACCAATTTCGATGGAATTTTTTTCATCTTAAAGAGCTATTCATCCCGCTTAACATAGGCTACTTTTTTTTTCAAATTTAATTATTTAAAACAATAAAAATTTTTTTATTAAACAGATGTAAGTCTGAAAAAAATCTATGAAATCTATGAAAAGCTTTTCTTTTTCATTGTATGTAATGAAATTTCTTTTATTTTTTGCTTTTTGCATTTACCTACCTTCCTCGTTGCGTTCAAGTGATGATACAAAATGGTTTTCTGCTTCTACCTCTTCGGTTGGAAATTTGGAATTACAAAATAAACGCAATATTTTGTCGATATTATTACTTGAATCCTATTTATTGGTAAGTGAAGAAGATTGGCATTGGCACATTTTGGCATTGAAGATTCCCTGCAACGACCCATTCAAAAATCGTTCCTTGGAGAGCAGGAAACCCATGTTTGCTGGTAATTTTTCCTTGACATAAAACATCAACGAAACGCTCTGCACCTAAAATAATATCAATACATATCTGGAGCGATGTTGAAATGTGGGTCAGTTAATTCAACTGTGGGTATCGATTTATCAGAAATGTCAATTTTTGCTGATGTTAATGTGATGTTAATAACTCAGTCCACTGATAGCATTTGTGTACTGTACAACATGAAATTGTTTTTATCAGCAGAACAAGGGCTCAATCAAAGATAATACAGTCTACCTAGATGAACCATTTCATTTTTTTTATTTAAATGTTTGTATGTTTGCCAAAAATAAAAATCGATTCTAAGTAATATCGAAAAAGAGCGAAAGTTTATAATTATTCATGAGGGATGTAAATATGAGAAAAATGTGAGAGTATTTATATAGATGAATTAGTTTGTGAGTTGCATGACTGGTTTATTAAATTCTATATGGTTTTGAGTGGTACCATCACTTATTTGATATGATATTATACTTGAATAAGTAAAAATAAATGAATATTTTGAATGCAAATGCTTCATGAATAGAATTATTGACAACAGGACTGGTTTATAATTTCTTTTTTGTAGTATTAATTGATAATCGTATTTAATATATGAATGAGTTCAGTAAAGATGTATTTTTATATAAATGTATGTATGTTTTGTTAATATGCCTTGTCGTGTGCTAAGCTCGGATATACATACTACTACCATCTATTACTAATTGAAATACATATAATACAATCTTAGTTATATGTATTACTTGTATAGATCTACATTATTTTGTCCTGATGTAGGATTGTAGAATATTTGGCTACAGAGGTTTTTACATATATATATACATATACATACATTATAATTTTTGTAGCATTATACCAGAGATACTATATAAATACATATAAATATGTTTTTACATTGTATCACAGATCAGATACCCTTTTTGATTATACATAATATATGTATACATATGGATGTATTATGGTTTTTTTTTTGTTATCTTTTTGAGTTCATTGACTTATGAATGCAAGATACGATTATATATATCATATCCCCTCAATTGAGTTTCTTCTCGAAATTTTTTAATGGATGTCTTTTTTAATGTTTGGGCCTTAGGACTTCTGAATACATAAAGTATTATTCTGATTTATGATCATAATATAGAAATTTAAAAATCAGGTATTTTGTGCACTACCAAATTTGTTCATAGACTGAGTCAATTTTTTTTTCTAACTAGGTAAAAATTGATATTTTCAAATTAATATGGAACATAATTTACAAATATGTATATTTTTCTAAATCTTGAGGATAATGAATTTTAAATTATTTACAATATTTTGGTGCTGTACATACGCACATACAAAATATTGTAAAAAATCAAAAATTTCATTTCACTTACAATATATAAAATAAACTACTGACGTTGTCAGATTTCGAAATATAGGTATATTTCAAAAGACATTATTCCTACATACACTGCTTTACAACATAATTTACACAACATAAATATCTGCACGTATATTTAAATTATGTACATATACATTCATGTACAGTGATTATACATACAGGACCTTCCTTGTAAAATATATGATATGCATGAATATATGGATATATGCTCTAAATCTAAATGCACGTAATGTGATAATCACATTGAAAAAACAAATTCATTTTCATACATATATCGTACACAATACGAAATTTATACTATGACCCCTTGTAATATGAAAGATCATTCAAAATTCGAGAATTAATAAGTATGTTGTATATGTAAGATGAAACAATTCATACACAAAACAGGTTTAATATGAAAGCAAGTCCTTTCTTCCTATATTTTCCTATATACACATAGTATCTACAGGTTACAAGTAATAATATGGTATGTGATATAATCATACTACCATAGACTAATAACACTATCCAGATGTGAAATACAAATGTTAAAAATTGAAACATGCAAGTAATTTTTACTAGCAGACAATTTAGTCATAGTAGCAGACAAAAAGTTTTTCAACAAAAATAAAACTTTTTAGTAGCAGACAAAAAGATTTTCACCAAAATTAAAACTTAATATGTACATACTCACCAATTCATTGCGTCATTGCTTCTGCTGTGACTGTGATCATCGTTTGAATCCTTTTGCATATGTAACAGTCTATATAATATAAATATTATATAAATATAGTCATAGCACACTGAGTTAAAAGATAAACTACTCATGTGCAGCTTTATATTCTTGGGTATATAGTATATACTATACAGCACAAACAATAAACATATACGTGTATTTATTGCTTGTGCCTATAGCCATGTCATGTCTTTAAGTATTTTGCTAGTAAAATTTGTTTTAGATAGAAAAAATGTGTAAAGTGTGTATTTGGCATGGCATGGTACATATATGAAATTTTGTTTATTACATATTTACTGATACATATTTATATTACGGGACAAATATGTAGTTGTTTTTATTGTCCTGTCTAATAATATTAGACATTAAAAATATTTATTGATTTATTAAAAAATTAATAATTGCTAATGTTTATTAATTTTTGTAACTTATTTCTCACTTTTAATTTTTTTGCGGTATCCGTTGACCACTTAGAATGTTTTCTTAATAATACAAGAATAAAAAATTTTAAACAATTTATTCTATGACTATAACATTGGTTTTGCTCGTTGAACCAATCAGGATATTTACTTTTGATATTTTCTATGCAGCAATTTACTATATAGTGTTTTAAATTTGATTGTTGTGGATTATTGCCAAAAATAGACGAAAACACTTTTATGTGTCTTTTACATATATCAAAAAATATATCTGAAGGTCGAATCAATCCAGTTGAAATGTCCTCAATGTTCTCATACTGTTTTAATTTTATCAAAATTTCAGATATGTCACTTTTGTCATCTATTTGTTTGTTGATCATATCATTTTCGCACAATTCACATGGTTTTCGAAGTGATTTTATCGTTTTTAAGTAGCAATAACCACTGAAGTACCTTGTAGCTGCGTCACTAATATCAATTTGAGCAATTGCTACTTCCTCGTTTCCCGGAAATTCTTGAATTTCTAAATTTTCATCAGATTCATGCCACTCTATTCGTTCCATTGAATTCAACCGATTTATACTGGAAGAATTTGATAAATCTGTGTGTGCAATTGTCTCTTCTAAAACTGCATTCCAATCAATATCAAGAATGTTGTCATCGTCTTCATCACAATTCGAAAATCTTGAAGAAAACATTAATTTAATGGATAATATTTTAGCAAATATTTGTGCAAATTCGAATACAGATGGATTTTTTTTGTTACAATTCCTGCTTCTTATGCGTGAAAAAAAATTTTCTAGAGGATCTTGTGTGGCGGTAGCTTTACATAACATATAATTTTCATATAATATTTTAACTGTGCATCAACATTCACTATTTTGAAATATTATTTGATGCACCCTGTTTTTCTTAGTCAATACTACTACTCACATTATCTCTACGTATAATAGAGATAATGGAATAATAGAATTGAATTTTGTCTACCTACCTAAACATCATTTTCACATAAAATTGATAAATTATATTGAATGATATTGTAATATATTGTCAATTATGTAAACGACAATTATATTAATTGTAATCTATATATATATATATATAATATACTTAGTATTAATTTACCTAGTTTTAATAATTTAGGTACATCACATTATTGTAAAACATTTTACTTTCTTCTCATTTTGGATAGTCAAAGAGGCAACATCATTTTGTATAATTTTAAAGTATTTTTAATAAAATCATATTGTATCACAAAATAATATAAAAGTTCATTTTTCTTTTGTGTTACAACTGGTGACCCCGAGTTTTAACTAATCATAAATTTTATAATTTTTAAAATTTTCATAAAAATATAAATATAATATTTAAAAAATATAATAAATATTTTAAAACAAAATTGCAATATATCATTCTTCCTTTTTAAAATTAAATTAACACTCAACACTATATAATCTTAAAATCAAGATCAAGTGAAAGTGAAAATTCTTTTAAGAAATAATTTTTAAATCATAGATAAAAATTACAAGAATAAAATATATTGCATATACATAATTAAAAAATCATCTTTTAACGAATTTTGGGGAAGAGTTTTTAAAATTTCAACTGGAACCACATTTTCTTTTGTGCTACAACTGCAATTGGAATCACGTTTTTCATCCGTGCTACAAATAGAACAACACAAAGAAAATTTCTTTTGATGTCATAACGGGAGCCAAATTTTTCTTCTATATTACGACTTACAACTGGAGCAACGTACATATATTTTTCTTTTCTATTGTGATATTAAAAATAATTAAATTTTAAAATCAAATAATTTGAAATTAATTAAAAATTATTAAAAATATTTAAATTAAATATTTAAAATAAAATTAAAATTTCTTTAAACAGGGTGAAACATAAGTGGAAACATTTTTATATAAATATAAAAAATTTTGTAACCACATGGTGACTTCTTCTTTTTCACAGTAAGTAACAAAAATCATTTTTCTTTTGTGTTACAAAAATCATTTTTTTTTATCCAAGAATTTAATTTTGATATTTTGTCATATATTGAATATTACATTGTATATTCCTATATACATGCACATATTGAATGTCGTATTCAAATTTTCTTTATAATTCGTGGCATATAAATCATATTAAAAAACTTTCTTTTACGCAGAAGTTTTTCACTTC
This sequence comes from Villa cingulata, assembly GCA_951394055.1. Classification (NCBI taxonomy): domain Eukaryota; kingdom Metazoa; phylum Arthropoda; class Insecta; order Diptera; family Bombyliidae; genus Villa; species Villa cingulata. The sequence continues at coordinate 23,081,534 of OX596019.1, read as the reverse complement.
AAACATATGCATTCTATATAATAAATTATTTTTGGAAAATTATTTAATTTTTAAATTTGAATTTAGTTATCATTCATACTATTAGTGAATAATTTTTTTTTAACAATAGAACAGAATTTTAGTGTGCATATCATGACCATGAAATGAAAATACTTTTATTGTGGATTGATCAAACAATTTTCTTTAAAATTTAGATTATAAAATCAACTCTGTTGTATAAAATACAATCATCTTTACGATATAAAACATCTCACCCCCACATAAATTTCCATTTATTTCTAACTATTCAAAATGACAGATACAAAAAACCCTGATACGAAATCCTCGATCTCTGACGATCTAGCTGAATCTATAAATTCTAGTATTGTGTCTTTGAAAATACCACCTTTTTGGAACAACAGACCAGATTTGTGGTTTATCCAAGTCGAGTCCCAATTTCGTGTCAAAAGGATAACATCCTCAGATACTAAATATGAGCAAATGAACAAGCCTCACATGAACAAGCAAATAAATTCATGGGCCAAAACATGTCTTTCTTGCCAAAGAGCTAAAATTAGTCGTAACATTTCCTCACCACACGGAAAATTTAACATTCCACAAGGAAGATTTGAACATGTTCACATGGACATTGTCGGTCCTCTTCCTCCATCTAATGGTTACACTTATATTCTTACCATAAAAGACCGTTTTTCTCATTGGCCAGAAGCTATTCCCTTAAAAAACATAGAAGCCAAAACAATTTGTTTGTCTTTTATACAAAACTGGATTTCGCGTTTCGGCGTGTGTCGTTCTTTGACAATTGATCAAGGGCCTCAATTCGAATCAGCATTATTCAAAGAACTTTCGAACGTTTTGGGCAATCATCGCATAAGAACCACCACGTACCATCCTCAATCCAACGGTTCAATTGAAAGATTCCATCGTCAATTGAAAGTGGCCATTCGAGCTTCTCCAAACCCTAAAAATTGGTACCACAGTTTACCCTGGATACTTTTAGGACTTCGGTCAGCTCTTATAGACGATTTTAGTTGTTCTTCTGCTCAATTGTTATATGGCCAAGCCCTGCGCTTACCAGGAGAGTTCATCACATCTGAAACATCTCCTGATTACAAAGCAAACCATTCGTTAGCTAAAGAAATTCAACAAACATTATGTAATTTTCAACCCAAGCCTCTACGAACAAGGAAACAAAAAGGTATTTTCATTCCCCAAGATATTCACACTAGTTCTCACGTTTTTGTAAAAGAACCTTTTAGTAAAGGAAGTTTGAATACACCATATACGGGACCTCATGAAGTCATTTCGCGAAAAGAAAAAACTTTTAAAATTTCAATTAATGGAAAACCAGAAGTCATCAACGTGGACAGATTAAAACCTGCTTTTATTTTGCATCAAGATTTTTCCACGTGTAACCCTGACACAAGATCAAAGACTAGGAAAAAAGTAAGCTTTTTGTTATAAATGTATTTTTAAATAGTAAATCACATAAAAGTTATATACCACATAAATGTAAGTTAAAATCTTTAAATATTTTAAGTAAAAAATGTAATTCATTTTTTTTTATCTAAGGGGGAGTGATGTGGCGGTAGCTTTACATAACATATAATTTTCATATAATATTTTAACTGTGCATCAACATTCACTATTTTGAAATATTATTTGATGCACCCTGTTTTTCTTAGTCAATACTACTACTCACATTATCTCTACGTATAATAGAGATAATGGAATAATAGAATTGAATTTTGTCTACCTACCTAAACATCATTTTCACATAAAATTGATAAATTATATTGAATGATATTGTAATATATTGTCAATTATGTAAACGACAATTATATTAATTGTAATCTATATATGTATATATATATATAATATACTTAGTATTAATTTACCTAGTTTTAATAATTTAGGTACATCACATTATTGTAAAACATTTTACTTTCTTCTCATTTTGGATAGTCAAAGAGGCAACATCATTTTGTATAATTTTAAAGTATTTTTAATAAAATCATATTGTATCACAAAATAATATAAAAGTTCATTTTTCTTTTGTGTTACATCTTGATTTAATTTTCTATAACTGAAAAATTTTGCATCAACATGAATAGAAAATAAGTACTTTGATAAATGTATTGCACTCGTAATTGCTAAAGCTAATCCTTTAAAACAATGTGTTTTATCATCCTTATATTGAGGTTTAATTTTTAAAACATAATTTTTCATTTCTTCCAGAAAATTTAAATTATTCATATCACGAGTAACTGCGGAATTACCGTTCAATATATCAAATAATTTGTTCATTTTTTCAATAAATTTTGACGTAGACAATGCCATTACTTTTGATTCCTCAGAAAATTTTCCTGCTTCTAGAAGTACTTGTATTCCAATAGCAACACTACGACTCAAAATTTGTACTGCCAAACGTACACTAATTTTTTCAAAATCCGAAGGATGAATGTGTACTGATGTTAACTTAGGACAAATTCTGGTAGTTCCACATATATCTATTGAATACAATTGTTCAATTATCTTCCAACTTGCCACACCATCAGGTGTTAATAAATTACAATTTATCAAATTGTTTCTCACACTTTTAAAAAGATGTGGGACATCGCAAAATGAATAAATATTCACATTGTCGAAATGAAAAATTGGATTTTCGTGAGAAATTTTAAAATCGTTGAAAAATTTTCTATTGGTAGGTCCCTGATCACATGTGATAGCTCTAACATTTAGTCCCAATTTGGTGATTATATTTACGCATTTCTTTACTTCATGTCCTAGAATTTTTGCTGGTATAGATCCAGGGCAAGCAATATAATAAAGAACTTGCTTGAAACTTCCAAGCAGGCTCCTTATCATAAAAACGTTCACTGATTTTGCAAAAATGTTTTTTCTGTCTTCATCTCCATAATCAACAAAACCTTCAATTTTATCTTTAACTTCGTTATATGTCAGATTTTTTTGAATGCTCATTTCGTCAAACAATAAAACTACATCTTTTTCTCTTTCTGACAACTTATTAACTTGTTTGCTAATTTCCATTGCTCAGTCCATAGCAATAAATCATATCTGCATACTCCGCGTTCGTAAATTGAGACATTTTTTCCAAAAAATTTTACTAAAAATTTAAAAATACAGATAAATACTATTAAAACTAGCTGCGCTTAAAGAAAAACCGATCAATGTTGACAAGTAGGATTGTTAATTATGACTGATTAACAAAATAAAAATCCTCATGAAAGATCTTTTGACCTGCAGTAATAAAGATCCTTTCTGAATATTTTTTTTATGTATTTGCAAATCGAAATGTATGAAACAAGGTAAACCACTTTTATTTCTTTTCTCAACGAGAAATATCAACAACAACAACAACAGGTAACAACTTTTCGATGCAAAACCACTGTTGTATTTTATCGCAGAACTCAAGAACTACGAAAGACAATCAAATAAAATAAAAAGCAAATGAAAGGCGATGCATTGGACTATATTTTAAGCAAAAAAAATTAAAAAAAAATAGGGCAAAATTTTGAGATATTTGACCTTGAACTTAAAATTTTCCGTTTTTTTCCATGAATTTTTGACTTTGATGAGCCGTATCTTCAGCACTGCTAGTCCAATTTAAATTATTTAGACATCAAAGTAAAGAGCCATTGATTCTCTTTCTAATGAGTGCAGGATGACTCAAAAGTATTGAGTATTTCGTGAGTTATGGCCAAAAATACGGAACAAGTGACTTGACCTAAAAAAAAAACTTCGTAGCCCCGTAACTCCTTACCCCTTGAGAATAGACCCCCCCTGCCATACAATTTTTTTCGTTTCTCGGCACGAACAATCACCTGTCTCAAGGTTTTCATCCGATAGAGAATCACCCTGTATAGTAAATTGCTGCATAGAAAATATCAAAAGTAAATATCCTGATTGGTTCAACGAGCAAAACCAATGTTATAGTCATAGAATAAATTGTTTAAAATTTTTTATTCTTGTATTATTAAGAAAACATTCTAAGTGGTCAACGGATACCGCAAAAAAATTAAAAGTGAGAAATAAGTTACAAAAATTAATAAACATTAGCAATTATTAATTTTTTAATAAATCAATAAATATTTTTAATGTCTAATATTATTAGACAGGACAATAAAAACAACTACATATTTGTCCCGTAATATAAATATGTATCAGTAAATATGTAATAAACAAAATTTCATATATGTACCATGCCATGCCAAATACACACTTTACACATTTTTTCTATCTAAAACAAATTTTACTAGCAAAATACTTAAAGACATGACATGGCTATAGCACAAACAATATAATATAACCAGACTCACATTCTGGTATAGTTCATTTTCATAGAGAAAATTTAGTTGGACGATGTTGTCTCGTCCAAGTAAAATTTATGTTATACAATTGCATATCCGATACACCAATCAACATTTTATTCAACTCTTTTTGTTATAAAAGAATCCACCAAATCCACTCAACTGTAATACTAAAAATGGTGAAATTGTCATCTTACATTATTACATATACTATATAAATCATATATACTATATACATACATATATACACATTTTGTAGTTGATGGTAATACAATGCATTTAAAAACTAGTTTTTGTAATATAATGTGATTTTCATTTCATTCAAGAATTTAGAAAATTAGGGTGAGAAATTTTAAATTTCTACATATAAATATAATATTTATGTATGTATGGTGTGTGATGTAGCTGCATATACTCGTATATATATAGGAGAAAAATGATGAGAAGTTGAGAAGTATTCCTTTCATTATGAAATGATTTAGATTTTTCATATCTGTACATGATTGTTTTGTTGCTATATAAATTAACTCCACTTCCTTAATATTACAGGTCTTAATATTTAAGCACTTTTCAAAGTGTTATATGTGTGGATGTATACTATTTGTTTATGTTTGTACGATTTGTATTTGTAATTATTTTGCTCATTTTGAATTTTTTATTTATTATTTTTCAATGTATGTATATTGATATTGCTTAATAACCAATTAGTTATAAAAGTCTTTTATATCCATATCTTATTTTTATCATTAATTTTTACCGCCAAAAGGCCCTGGAGGGTCGTGGTGTGGGCGAAGGGTGGCAGTTAACTGTCCACCTTTTGTAATAAATAATAATAATAATAATCATTAATTTTTAATATTTTTCAAAATAATCAAAATAGTAAATTAGGTTTGATTGAAGAATTTCCCAAACGGAAGTTTTTATCTGCATCAAAAAAAAAATCCTAAATATGCAGATTGCATAAGTATATAGTATATGTATATAAAGAATCAAAGAACTTAATGTAATTAAAGAAAAAAACAAACGTGTAGTTTACATTTTGAAAATAATTATTTTTTTTGTCAAGAAATTTCCGAAGTTAAATTATATTCCCACTCGTTTTTTACTTCGTGAATATTACATGTTTAAGCACTATTTCTACTTCTATAGTACAAACTGTTTATTCAAAATAAATTTCTAAATGAAAATTGTTTTTTATATGGTATATTATATTATCTATCAATGTAATTTTTATTTGAATTTTCTGCCGGAAATACATGTTCAAAGAATGTGTTGCAGTTCCACACGCCTCATACAAATTTATTACATATTTTTGTATTACCTTTCAACGTTTTTCTCTTGGTATTTATAATATATTTGTAGAATGAATATTAAAAACGTATATTAAAAATCTACAACCAAAAAATAAAAAAGTCTTTCAATTTTTGGCGAAATGTCAATATAAAAAAATATAGTTTATAATAGATTACTTAATTCATATTGTTGATAGTGATAATAAAAGAAATAATTTGGTTGTGAAAATCCTTTGTATATTCATGACACAAGCTGGGAAGAAAGTTTTAAATATGTTTTTCATAATGTGGCTCGTAAAAATAATACAGACTCCAAACAGTTTTAAAAATTTTGTTTGGAAAACATGATTAACATGAGTAAATCAAAATATCAAAATTTAGTCAAGATCCTTTTGCAAAATTATTTCTTAAAATCAGATGTAGAAATGCAAATCAACAAAATCCGACGCTTTTTAATTTTTAAATATTAATGCGGAAATAATTGAAAGTATAGAAATTGTTTTAGGCGTATGTTTCATACATTTTTCTTTGCATTCCGAGCGAATTTCTGTCTGTTATTACATTAGAAATAAGTATGTTTTGCAGGGTTTACAATAAATTAATTTTTGAAACAAATTAATACTATAGTTGTGAAAAGTGCATTTTATTGATTGAAAATAAAGATTATAGATTTGAAATTGTTACTAATAAATAATAATAATATCATGTAATATTACATTAACTAGTTATGTATTATATTATTCAACTTTTTGTTTTTACTTTTTACTTTTTTGGAGTGTCTTAACTTATCAACCATCCAAGCACAATTATTTCGTAATAATACCAATATCATGAAATCAAGTATAGCCATTCTGTGCTCAAAACATGGGTGAATAACATTATACAAATTATTGAACTTTAAATTTGTAACCATTACACACATGTTTTTAATAAGTCTCTTTATATTTGGTTTGTGAGGATGTTTTTCAAATTTTTTTTGAATATTTCTAATTGGTATTTAATTATTTCAAAATGTGATTCAGACGGTCTTATTAGAGAATTTGAAATTTTTGAATTAAAATTTTTTAAATCAACTAATATATCTGTAGAAGCACTTTGATCAACTACACCTTTAGTCAGAGCTGTTCTACATGTTTTACATTCGTTTTTAATAATTTTAAACAAATGTGGAATGCAATACCCTGTGAAATATTTTGCACTTAAGGATGAAGAAGATAAGACTCTGATATCATATTCTTCGCAAACCACCACATTTTTTAGCTCATTCATATCAGGTGTTAAATTATTATCACTATTCGGAAAACTTTCTACATTGGATTCAGAAGAAATTAAAATAGCAGACCAATCTAAATTTAAAAATTCCTCGCTGTCATCCTCACAGTTCTTAGACTTACAACTAAAAAGAAATTTAATAGACATTATTTTTGCAATAAGTCTTTGAAATTCTAAAACACTTGGGTTGTTTTTATTTGCATTCATACATCTAATGTGAGAGAAAAGGTTTTCCAAACAATCTTGATTAAACTTAGAGAAATATGTATATGTAATATAAATCTTCATGAATTGCAAATAATTTTTCTCTCACTCCGAATATAGCACTTATCGTTAAAACAAAACCTTTGTATAATTTTGTATAATTTAAACTGATAAAATTTATTCATTACATCTACATACATGATACATGTTCAAAACAGGATTCATAATTTCTTTTTCATAAAATGTAATTTATTATAGATTAACACATTTTCTGTACAAAAAATATATTTTTGATGAAAAGGGAATATCATATATTATACCTGAATACGAAAAACAATCTTCATTTCATTTTTGAAAAACTCGAGCTAAAAAAAACAATTATATGATCTTCATTGATTTTAAAGGTGTAAATGTTTATCACCATTGTTATGTCGAAGTTATAAATTTTATTCTTAATTATACCTGCTTGACATAACATTACATATGAAACGAACTATAGCATGGGTAGAATTTTATAAAATTTGTGTAAAATATTTATGATTTCTTCATTATATTTCTTCATGTTTTATGACCCTTTTTACAGTACTATTTTGAGTCATTCAAGTTAAAACTAAGGCCAAAAAATGAATATGAATACATCCTACCATACCACACAATAATCTGCAAAATAATATGTCGATAAGTAGAATAAATTTTAGAATAACTGAAAATATTTTTTCTATTCTTAATTCTAAAAATTCAAATTTATTCAATATATTTCAAAATATGCGGGTGCATTTCAAATCGATTGACTCCTTAAAAAAAGATAATATAATATACCATATAAAAAACAATTTTCATTTAGAAATTTATTTTGAATAAACAGTTTGTACTATAGAAGTAGAAATAGTGCTTAAACATGTAATATTCACGAAGTAAAAAACGAGTGGGAATATAATTTAACTTCGGAAATTTCTTGACAAAAAAAATAATTATTTTCAAAATGTAAACTACACGTTTGTTTTTTTCTTTAATTACATTAAGTTCTTTGATTCTTTATATACATATACTATATACTTATGCAATCTGCATATTTAGGATTTTTTTTTTGATGCAGATAAAAACTTCCGTTTGGGAAATTCTTCAATCAAACCTAATTTACTATTTTGATTATTTTGAAAAATATTAAAAATTAATGATTATTATTATTATTATTTATTACAAAAGGTGGACAGTTAACTGCCACCCTTCGCCCACACCACGACCCTCCAGGGCCTTTTGGCGGTAAAAATTAATGATAAAAATAAGATATGGATATAAAAGACTTTTATAACTAATTGGTTATTAAGCAATATCAATATACATACATTGAAAAATAATAAATAAAAAATTCAAAATGAGCAAACTAATTACAAATACAAATCGTACAAACATAAACAAATAGTATACATCCACACATATAACACTTTGAAAAGTGCTTAAATATTAAGACCTGTAATATTAAGGAAGTGGAGTTAATTTATATAGCAACAAAACAATCATGTACAGATATGAAAAATCTGAATCATTTTATATTGAAAGGAATACTTCTCATCATTTTTCTCCTATCTATATACTATACGAGTATATGCAGCTACATCACACACCATACATACATAAATATTATATTTATATGTAGAAATTTAAAATTTCTCACCCTAATTTTCTAAATTCTTGAATGAAATGAAAATCACATTATATTACAAAAACTAGTTTTTAAATGCATTGTATTACCATCAACTACAAAATGTGTATATATGTATGTATATAGTATATAGGATTTATATAGTATATGTAATAATGTAAGATGACAATTTCACCATTTGTATTACAGTTGAGCGAATTGTTATAAAAAAAGAGGTGAATAAAATTTTGATTGGTGCATCGGATATGCAATTGTATTTTACTTGGACGAAAATACTTCATCCAACACTAATTGCGCATTAACGTTTTCCATATAAATCCAACTATACTGAAATGTGTATCTGGTATTTATTTGTCTGTGGCTATAGGCACAAGCAATAAATACACGTATATGTTTATTGTTTGTGCTGTATACTATATACTATATACCCAAGAATATAAAGCTGCACATGAGTAGTTTATCTTTTAACTCAGTGTGCTATGACTATATTTATATAATATTTATATTATATAGACTGTTACATATGCAAAAGGATTCAAACGATGATCACAGTCACAGCAGAAGCAATGACGCAATGAATTGGTGAGTATGTACATATTAAGTTTTAATTTTGGTGAAAATCTTTTTGTCTGCTACTAAAAAGTTTTATTTTTGTTGAAAAACTTTTTGTCTGCTACTATGACTAAATTGTCTGCTAGTAAAAATTACTTGCATGTTTCAATTTTTAACATTTGTATTTCACATCTGGATAGTGTTATTAGTCTATGATACTACCATACTTTACATGTAATACAACACAACAAAACACTATATATTCATATATTCATACTACACAGACTACCAATACTATATATTTCATATATTTTAATACTTAATTTAAAATGAAAGAAAGTTCTAATATATAGCTTTTCAATTGGAATTTAACAAAATTTCATAACATAACTGACAATTCAAATTAAAAATTTCTTCGGTTAGAACTTAAAATCCAACAAGAAAATTCAAGAAGAGTTGATTGCGATGCGATGGAAAAAAAATAAACCATTTTTAGAATTTTGTACTGCTTTTCACATCTTTGTAATTTTATAGTATCTTTGATTGTAGACACTATGTACCTATGTACATATGTACGTATACACTTGTAGGATTGAGTTTATGAAAATTAATGGGCCCTATTATTAGTGTCGATAATATCGAATATCGACAAAATTAAGACGAGACGAGAAGATGTAAATTTTGTATTATGTAAATCGGTCGCCTCGACAGTAAAATATTGCCATATCAAATTTTATTTTCATTCAGTTTCACCATGTAATTTCTATAAAAATTGTCAAATATATCGATACAAAAATTTATAATTAATTTTTTTTTGAATAAATATTTAATTAAATTTTGTAATTTAAATATTTGATTAATTTAAATAATTTTTTTTTTTTTTTTTTTTTAATATACATATATACATACAATGTATATAGTATATATTAAGTGCACGCGGATACTGAGTCCATTATGCCACCGCCGATCAGTAATTTTTATGTTAGATATATCATCAGTAATCAGTTACTGGTGTACATTGCTGATGGGAAAAATTAATGATCGACTTGGGCAAGAGTAGTGCGCTGGCTGGGGTTCGAACCGGTGATCTCAAGATCACAAGACGAAACCCAACCATCGAGCTATTCAAGTCCCTCACGTACCTGACTATATAAATAAGGCACATGTATGTTCAGCGTCAAACAGCACTGTCACTGAGGCAGCGTGATGATAGTGTACTGTACTGGTGAACGATGCTAGTTGACGGAGAGGAAGCTATCTGTTTGTTATTTAAGAGGTATTCGGAATTATATTATATATTTGCCATACAAATCATCTAGATTAATATCTGTTGCGGGGAAGGGAATCGATATAATATTATATTTTATATTATACATTATGTATGTGTGCAATGGAATAATGTGAATTGTATTGTATTTAAAGGCAAATACAAGTTTATTGTGTATTATGATAAACATCTGAAATCATCTTTCTTACGGTTTTAATTAAAATTACATATAAAATTTGGAAAAGGTTACTTTTTGAAACTGATACATGGAAAAGGCTACCTTTTGAAATTTAATATCTAAAATGAAACTTGTGAAAAAGAAGAAAACATATATAAAAGAATTCGAAACTTAATTTTTTTTATCAATATAATTCATAAAAACAAAAAAAAAAAATAAAAAATAATTCCTACAAATAAAAATAACATTTTTGATACCTAAAAAATATGAAAAAGGTAACCTTTTGAAAAAAACACAGATTTTCGATTCTATTTTTAAAGGAGAAATGGAAACTTTTTCAAATTATTTAAACTATTTCTATTTTGATAACTAAAAGCTTTGCAAAAAATTTTGAACAACTTTTTTGATTTTAATGAAGCTTTTTCGATCTTTATATTTATGTGAGTGTGTCGTTTCTGGAAAAATTTTTCATATACACAAAACGGAAAATCTATTGTTGAGAAGCACTACCTTATCTTTGTACACATCCACTGTTTTTTTATTTACATAATATATAACTTCTATGCTTTGTTTTAATTAAAAGCATTTAATTAAATGGATGAACAAACATGAACTACAATATTAATCATTTAATAAAATATTTATTTTCGTTTATGAATTATAGATTTAAATATTTTTTTTTATTATTACTATTTTGCAGCATGAAATAACTGGAAGAGCACTTTTAAGAATAACAGGAAACTCATTGCAAAGAATGGGAATAGCAGATAATCGCGACAGAGAAGCAATATGGAGAGAAATAGTTAAACAAAGATTAAAAACTGATATTATGGAAATAAGAGACCTAGAAAGAATGCAAATTTACTGACGTAAAATAAAAAAAGGAAAAAATAATTAGTAACTTAGCGGAAATAATTGCAGAAAAAAAACGCCGTTATATTAATTAAGAAAAAAATATATATATATATTTATTTTTGACAAAAATAAAATGGTAATAATTATTGCAATCTGATATGAATTCTTTCATCTACAAAAATGTACAATATTTTGTCAATATAAATTTACGTATTTAATGAAATTATATCACCATATTGAAATATAAATCCCTAATTATCCCCAATTATTATGTATTGTAAAATGAACTTAAATCATTTTCAAAAGAAAAGGAATCATATTATAGGGGTTTCAGCCAGAATGAAATAAAAAGTTGGAAACTTGTATAAATCAACAAAATTACTTTTTTTATGTTAAAAAAAAATAATTTTTATTTTCAACCTTTCTGTTTTACAAACTTAAACTAAATTTATTCTAATTAACAATTTTACTTTTAATTTTGAACTTATGAAAAATGTTTATCAAAAAAACTTGGTAGTGAGATATGGTTCATTATTGATGAATTTGTGGAAATGTATTCTTTGACCGTTAGTCCGAGTCTCGATTTGTCGTTTGATCGATGGTCGAAGAGCTACAAAAAGTATATAAAGGTAGGAGGGAAATTTTCTCATAGGAACATTTGGACCAACAAATTTTTCAAGAATTGTAGATGTCGGTAGTGAGGCCAGCGTAAAACTCAATATAAAAAAAGTAGCATTTCTTTGTGACAAGCACCCAACTCCATATAAAAAAAACGGAATTTCTTTTTGCCAAGTCAAAACTTTTTAAGTATAAAGCTTTTCTCTCTTTATATGGAGTTGTATAGGAAAAATGAGAAAATGAATAAATTTGTTTACAACAGCTGATATTTTATCAGTTGTCATTTTGCTTTATTTATATTATAGGTTTTGCATGCATAATAATGTATATACAGTATAAATATATAGAATATCAGAGTATATAAAAGAAGAGAGTTCCCAAGTGAAAACTCGTATAACAAAATATCAAAAATGGAACAGACTGGAAACGAAAAATTGACGTTTAAATTGTTTTGAATTTTTCTGTTTATAACTGAAAACACCTGAAATTTATGAAACAACATATAATGATTTAATTTTTTTATGAAATTAAGTAAAAATATATTTTTTAAAATTAAATACTCTATCAAACATATGTAATTAACATCATAATAACAATATAATAGCCATATAAATTAAAATTAATATTATATTGCTGTTGTCTGTTGTATTGCATATTATACACATCATCAACTCATACATACATGCAATGTACATGTTTGTATGTGTATATTTATTTTATACACACTTGTTTTGTAGTCATAAAGTCATAACAATGATGTATTTACGTTCAATGTTTATATATTTTGTATATTTGAGCTTTATGCATATACAAAGATATAAAACAATATATATTTAATTTGTTATTTTTTGTTATTATTTTCATTTTTTTTGCAGTATATAACTGCATATTATTTATAATGTATGAACATTATATGAGTATGAGTGGCATAGCATAACACCATATAATGTCATAATACAATACACCTTACACTATTCAATAAAAATACATAGATACTATATAGTATTATTATGTGTATATTATATACCATATATTCTGTATTGCTATGCTGTGTTATTACCTAACCGCTCCCCTTAACTACTAAGTTCGAACCTTTATATTTTCTATTAGTTTTGATCTGCAAATTTTTATTTTTAAATCAATGATTTCTGTTTGAATTTAATCTATATATATATATATAAATGAATGTATGTTTGTTTGTTTGTTTGTTTGTTTGTTCTCGATAGACTCAAAAACCATACATCCAATTGCCTTGAAAATTTGGGAAATTATTAGGTATATCCCCGGAAAGGTTTTTGAACATTTTTTTTTAAAATCAGAATTGGGGTTTTAGGTGCTACAGAACAAATATCCCAAAAATATCAAAATAACATTTAAGGCCCATGTTCACATGGTTAGTCTTAATTGTATGTTCACATGTGCATTAGTTGTGATTTTACTACCAGTCGTAATACAAGTTAGTAGTAGTATCAGCGTATTAACATAGATAAATAAAAACAAAAGATATGAGAAGTAGTGTAAGAGCGTAGTCACGATAAGCCCGTTCCGTTCCGTTCCGTAAAAAGAAAAAAATTGAATATTTGACATTTCCATGTTATTTATATAGATTGACCGAAAAGCTGTTATGATTGACGGAACGGAACGGTGCCGAAAGTCGGAGTTGAACAAATTTCACGGACAACATAACCTGTTTCCATATAAAATTTCAATATTAGCTTTCAACTTTACTATATACCGTTCCGTTTTATTATAACAGGTATGTACTTTAGCAGGTATAATGTACTTTACTTACCACGATTCTATCTACATACGCGCATGGTGTACATAATAAACATGGAGTACATACACATACACATACACCTGCATATACTATTATACACACTAATTTTCATTTATCACGCAGGATACCAACCATCGAGCGTGTGCAATGCATAGGCGCATGTAACTTCATCGTTTCGAACGTTTAGTGGTGCCATATCAAATTTTTACACAAACGAATTTTTCAAGTTGACTGGAATTATATTAAAATATTTTGTGCTACGTGGTTTTTTTAAAACATTTAATTTTGACATTATGTATTTAAAAATATTAAATCAATTTAGTTTAATAAAAAAAGAACTATCCAAACAATAACAAAACGTTCAAAATATATGTAAAAACGATGAACAAAATGCTATCGACTGAGTAGACGATGAAAATCGTTTGAATTTGGAACGTTTCGAATATAATGATCGCGTTTTTAACAAAAAGATACGAAACGTTTCGTTTTCGAATATCATGATAAGGCGGAAAATATAGTCGATTTTTTTATTTTTATTTTAGTTAGCTTTGCAAGTGTCAAAGTTTATATTACAGCGAATGAATGATGACGTTTCGAGTTGTGGGTGAAATAAGAATTTATGTAAATTATGAAATTCATGTCACGCTCACATTGAACAGACAATAAGGGGATTCATTTCACGTCGTAAACTTAGTAATCTACGTAAGGTCAAGATTAATGTAGAGAAAAATGAATTTTTTAGTTGGTGGTGTAGCAACGCGCGCAGGGTACAGCTAGTATTTTCATATTTTAGTTTTCAGTCTACAGTAAGGGACAAAATGGTTACTCCTGTTAAACATTTTTTAAAAATCGGTAATTTCCAAAAATATAAATGCAAAATATATAATAACATAAATTAACATATTTTATATCAAATTATTATCTATTATTAACAGTATCTTCATTTTAACATATTTTTAAGATAAAATTAAACTGAAAAGTATATTGCAAAAAAAAAAAAAATAATTAAAAACTATAAATTAAAAATTTTAAATAAAAAAAATTATTAAATATAATTTTTAAAAAATTATAAAGGATATTTTTATTTACACAATGTGCTATAAAGAAATTTAAAAAATGTATTATAATACATAATTCTGTCGCGGACTGTAGACTGTACACTAACAAAAAACAAAGCATTCATAATCAATTATCAAAGATTAAGCAGACAACATTGCACAATTTAGAATTATAGATAGTATGTATAAAATAAATGATAAAAAATATCTAATTATAGGTATACATACATACATATAGAGTTAATTATGATAATATCTCTTTCATGCAGACGTGAAAAGTTATGAGACAAGCATAATCTTTCATCAATAGAAAACATAATCATACTGATATATGGATATTCGATATTCAGTATAAAAAAACAAAATGTGAAAACATATTGCTTTCATAAAAATTTCATAGAACATCTTTGGCCAATTAAAAAAAATGGAAAAATATTTCAAAATAAATCAGTTGCTTTTTAAAAAAAATTATTACAAGAAGAGTAAGGGAACAGGAAAGAATCCACAAAAGTTCGTTAATAGCGACGATTAGAGGTGGTCTGTTATATTTAAAGGTTATCATTTATTCAAAGCAATTTTGTTATGTTTTCTTTTTGAATTGTTTTGGTATAACGAAATTAAAAATAGTTTTATTTTTTATTATATTTTAATATTATCTGAATTAATTAAAAATAAAAATAATAATTATTATAAAAATTAATTAATCATCTACATATATGTTTTAAAGTATTTGTTGAGTCCGATAAACATGATTTCATCTGAAAATAAAAAATAAAAAGAAAATAAATAATTATTTAATTGATAGTAGTAATAATAAACAACACAAACAATAGAACACTAAACATAAACATAGAACAACAAAACAACATAACCAAAACTACATATATCACAATCACAAAACTATTTACAACAACAAAATGAATAAAAGGACTATTTACACTATAAATAAAAACACAACAATATAATTAATTACAAACACTACACTAATCACAAATTATAACATTTAAATTATATTAATAACAAATAAAATTCACATAACACAAATTCACTTGAAAAAATTTAAAATACAAAACAAAATGGCACTCTGAAAACGTAAACAAAATACTTACCAAATTATTTGATTAAATTATATCAGCTGTTCCAATTACGAATGATCACTGTCAAATGTATCAGCCGAATTGAAAATTATCGGCTAATATCATTCACAATCAAAACATGTACCAGTTGTCGCATCAGTTGCCATTCCGAAAATGTTCCAATAAGAAAGACAGATGATGAAACAAATAGAAAATTTTATCACCAACGGAGAAAATAGAAAGTTCCAGAGTTAGCAAATTTATCTGTATAAAAAATTAAATTCGCAGAAGAATTTTTCTTTTGCGATTACCTGCCTATACGACATGATGAGTGAATTAGGGAAACCAAAAGATCAAAAAAACGAGGACATATTGAGTCCTATAAAAATCTAGCGTGGCCAAATTATGTATGTCGGGAAACGTGTTGAGTTTCCAAGTCCAAATTTAAAGGAGGACTTAGAAATTTTTTCATAAATTTCTAAACATCGAAAATTTGTAAAGTATAAAACGCAAAAGGGGACTTAGAAATTTTTTTTGAAAAATTTCTACTTCATTATACCGAGAGCTACGATATTCATTTTGATTCGATATTCATATTTCATCACAAGAATTTAATCATCATAAATAATTTTGGATAAATAATTGGTGACAATTCCGGTACGAGTTCTTCAATCAACATACTGCAATCAACAAAGCCAAAGATAATACAGTCTACTAGATGAAACATTTCATTTTTTTTATTTAAATGTTTGTATGTTTGCCAAAAGTAAAGATCGAAAAAGTTTTTCTAAGGGCCGGTTTTTCCATCCTCTGGTAAGTGTCTGGTAAATTTATCCTCCAGGTATCCGTTGTTCCATCCTCTGGTAAAATTTATCTTGCTGGTAAATAATACTTACCAGGAAGATATTTACCTGGTGCTTTGAGTATCTGGTAAACCTTACCTAGAGGATAAATGTAAAGAAACGTCAAATATAAACTGTCATACGCGTGTGGAGAAAAATATATTAATTATTAATTGTTACTATTACTTTTATTATTATTTATTACTGTTTCGGCAAAGGCTTTTAATTGCCGGTATAAGAAAGTCAATACAGAATCTGTATTACACTAATATACACAGGGCCACAAATACTGAATTTGTACCACCTGTTTTATCAGTGTTTTACCGCTATGTAATACAGATACACAATCTGTGTTACAACAATCTGAATCGACCTTGCACCACGTACAGCACAAATACAGTATCTGTACCGTAACTGTTGGTTTTTTTTTTTCTTTCCTCAAGTACAATACTTGGGTGAAGAATTCAAGTACAAAACCTGAATAATTGAATGATAATAAATAGTATTCAAATACAATAAACCTGAACACTCTTGGTTTGAAGATTTGGGGAATTTACAGTGCCCTTGGCAGCCTCACCAAAGGAAATAAAAGAAAGGCTTGATATCACTGTAAAACAGCTACTGAATTCTTTATTGAACATATTCTCCTTTTATACATAATTGATTGATTACTTAAGCAAATATTTACTAGTAATAAATTTAATATATAATATATTTGTTTTTACATATTATTTGCAATACACAAAAAAATTGATGAATATACAAAACATATTTAATTCATAAAATAATACAATTTTTACCGATACATAATTAGAATAATTACAATTAGCAAATTGCATTTCATTCTTAAGCAATATTTCATATATGAGGTAATTAATGTGTATTTTTAAATATTATGCTGACTTAGTAAATCTATAGTTATGGTATGAATAACACAATTTAAGTTTATTCCACCTTTATATATTTTTTTTAAAAACAAAATATATTAAGGTAAGTGACCGCTTAAATACTACTAAAATTATTGTTAACTATTAACATTCTCCCCCACCTTGAACGAATGTTCAACAATTACTTTTCTGTGTAGTAAATTCGAAGTTATGATGTTGTTGCTGCTTAGGAGCAGGTGTTGGATGGTGGTTTCGATTGCGGTAGATTCGCTGTTGAATGATGTAGATGATAATGACGAGTACAATGCCAAGTGTAATATATCC
This sequence comes from Villa cingulata, assembly GCA_951394055.1. Taxonomy (NCBI): domain Eukaryota; kingdom Metazoa; phylum Arthropoda; class Insecta; order Diptera; family Bombyliidae; genus Villa; species Villa cingulata. The sequence goes on along the minus strand of OX596019.1, from coordinate 23,063,338 downwards.
TAGTGAAAAGTGGTGTATGTCATATTGAGGTGCCCGGTTCGTTAAGTGCTGATGATTTTTTAGTTCGTCAATTCGTTTATGTAAATCTGTTATGTTATAAGACATTGTATGTGTTGAATCCCATTTTATTTCTGTTTGATTCAGCCCTGATGGCTGAACGTATTCGATGAAGTTTGTCAATTCAGGATACGATGAACTAACCGTACTGTAGTGAGCATTATGAGCCTGAATCATAATTGTTTTATCTCAGAGGATGCATCCTGAGGTAAGTTCCAGTATTCCCGAGCCATTTAAAACTTACTGTGTTATGGTTTGTCCACAAAGAACGGTGATTGCTGTTTGTGTGGTCATAACGTATATCCAGCGGTTAGGTTGATGTAACGGTATCCATGACTTTGGTTCTGCTTCTTCTACGACCTTGCATCCTTGTGGGTTCGCACTTTTTGCTAGAATGTTGATTTCACATGCTGCGGTGGATGAGCCTTTTCTATACAATGGATGTGTTTGTTTGCATAAAAATATATTGGATTTGAACTTGATGCAGCCCTGGAGGTCTTCCTTCGTAATTGCATAATAAAGATCGCGATGAAGATTAATCAATAGGTAATTTGTTGACGGCACAATATTAACGACGGTATTATTGCTGATAGTTGGAACTGGTGTGATTTGGTATAATTCGTAATTTTCCCATGACAGTAAAGGGAGCTTAATCCTGAATATCACTTGGTTTGGTGTGACGTATCCTTCCACTGACATTAATTTGTAAAATTGAAGCGGGTTGTTATCAACTTCTGGCAGTTGCGCTGTTGGAGGCAAGTTTTCTTTGATAACTGCGATCACACGCTGGAGTTGCTGGGGTGTTATTAAAAGTGGATTAAGCTTTCCATGATGGGTGTCGATGATGACATCAAGGAATGCGGTTTGCATTTTCTGATAGTGGTTAATTATTAATATAAGCTGAGTTGCTAATGCGTTGAAGCTGTCCTTTAGCTTTTGATCCTTGGCATCTGACTATAAAACGTTCACATGCTTACTCAAACGTTGAATTTGCTGTGTCATAGCTTCTTGAGATTGATTGAAGATATTGACTGTTGAATCAATAACAGATGTCTGATTCTTTAATAACTCAAGTAGTTCTTGTTGATTGTCTTGCACGTTTTCGATGATACGGGTCATGGTTTTTGCATACTCAGAGTCTAGTATGCCGAAAAGTGCATTGGCCATATTACCAACAAAATCCAGAGGAGATCGTTTGTGACGCTTATGGAGATATAACAATTCGTTACTGTTTTGAATATGGCCGATTGTTTCCTTGAACTGCAATATAGTAATATTGCAGGTTTGCATGTCATATAGGTTGGAGCACACATCTTGCAACTGTGTTATACCTTTATTTATGTGTTCGAGTTCGTTCCAGTACCTTGTCATATTGAAGTATACAACCAATTTCCATTCATCTATCATCAAATTAGTAAGACCAAGTTTCTCAAAGTATAATGCAGGCTGACTCTTGAATGGCTTGATTATAGCTTGTGTGGCTGTTAATGTAGGTAAAAGTGCACAAGTTGTTAGTAGTAGTCCAACAGCAGTGTTACCTCGTCGACGTTTATGCTTCCTGGTCTCATTGCTCTCTTGGTTGGGATTACCAGGGGAGTTATCTTGACTATCTTCAATCTCGGTAGCTAGCCGCTTAGTAGATGTTGATGTTCCTATAGGATCGTAGTTTTCTACAGCCGTTTGTTCGATAGGTAACGGAGCCAGCTTATGAACCGGCCGTTTCAGAACACCTGACGATGTTTTTACGTTCACTACTCGCACAAGGCCATCATTTCCTTTTAAAACTTCAATAATTCTTCCCAACGGCCAGGAGAGAACAGGAGTGTTGTCTTCTTTTACTATAACCATCATACCTGGGTAAATTTTGTCGACCTGTTGCTTCCATTTATGTCGATGTTGAAGCTCGGAGAGATATTCTCGAGTCCACCTTTCCCAAAATTCGGATTTTAAAGTGGCTACTAATTTCCATCTATATAGCATATTGCCTTTTACTGGTCGTGCATGAGCATCAACTACTGTTTTCAATGGCTCTCCAACCAAAAAATGGCCAGGCGTTAAGGCTGTAAGGTCATTGGGATCGGACGACATAGGCGTTAAGGGTCGTGAATTCAAAATGGCTTCTATTTCTACCATGATTGTTGTGAGCTCTTCATAAGTCAGAGAAGCGCCCATAATGCTACGAACAAAAAGATGTTTCGCCGATTTGACTGCAGCTTCCCATAAACCTCCAAAGTGGGGAGCTCGTGGTGGAATAAAGTGGAAATCGATATTATTCGTGCCACAAAATTTGGTGATTGATTCATGTGACTTCTCGTCGTAAATTGTTTCCTGCAGTTCCTTGAGCTGATTGTTAGCACCGATGAAATTTGTAGCATTATCGCAATACAAATTACGACAGTGACCTCGTCTTCCTATAAATCGCTTTAACGCTCCTATAAATGCTTCTGTGGTGAGGTCACTCACTACTTCTATATGTACTGCCTTGGTGGCGAAACAACAGAAAATGGCTACGTATGCTTTTATTGCCCTGCTACCTCTGCCTTTATTGTGAACCCAAAACGGCCCACAGAAGTCGACTCTAGAATTTAAAAACGGTCTGGCAGGTTGAACCCTATCTGCTGGCAGATTTCCCATCAGTTGAGATAGTAGTTTGGGCCTTGCTCTACAGCAGCGAATGCAGTTCTGGACTACTGAGCGAGCAATAGTTTTCCCTTTTATTGCCCAGAATTGTTGCCGAGATATAGCCAAGAGAGTTTGAGGTCCTACATGTGCGTTTCGTTCATGTAATTCATTGAATATCATCCTTGTGATTATATGCCCATACGGAAGGAGAGCTGGATGTTTCGTGTTATATGCTATGGTGGCATTTTCTAATCGTCCCCCTACTCTTATGATTCCATTTTTATCAAAAAATGGAGTTAAGCTTGCCAGTGGACTTTGAGAGTTAACTGAGCCTTTTCTTTCAAGGTGGATGTAATCGTCTTTAAATTCTGCCTTCTGCAACGTCTTGAGTATGAAGTTTAAGGACATTTCCAGGTCTTCTACTGTTAATCCTCCATGCTTTCTATGGTTTGACATTCCATTATGAATAAATCGATACATATATGCAATTATTCTTTGCAGTCGACTGAACGAATTTTTGTGGTTGATGTCTTCCAGCCGAAAGTTTGATGCTGTTCATATAATTAAAGAAGTTTTAGGTTGTTTTTTTTCCACTTCAGGTTCAGGTATCGCTTGCATAGAATTCCATCTGTTCTCTGGACCATATAGAAATAGAGGACCGTAAAACCATAAACTGTTGTTCTTTAATTTACTGGGTGATACTCCTCGAGAGAGACAGTCAGCTGGGTTTTCTTTGGACTGCACATGATGCCATTGCATAGGTAATGATAGTTCCTGAATAACAGCAATTCTGTTAGCTACAAACGTATGGTATTTTGCTGTAGTTGAATTGATCCATCCCAAGACTATCATCGAATCCGACCAATAGAAGCATGGTGTTGTCAGATGGAGATCTTGTCTTATTCGATGAACTAATTCAGCACAAATTTTTGCTGCACACAGTTCTAAGCGAGGTAACGTGGTCTTTTTTAATGGTGCAAGGCGAGATTTTGCACATAATAAACGCATGGTAATAGTTCCATCTTTAAGCACAGCGCGAAGATATACAGCCACTCCGTATGCTTGTTCTGAAGCGTCACAGAATGCATGCAATTGTACTGATTCTGGAACCCGACTGTTAAATACATGTCTCGGAACTCGAATTTCTGTGAGATGATGTAATTCGGAGCGAAATTTTACCCAGCGGGAATGTATGTCCATTGGGACAGCAGCATCCCAATCTAGCTTCAGCTCCCATAATCTTTGCAATATCAACTTTGCCGCCACTATTACTGGAGTCAGAAGCCCTAAAGGATCGAACAAATGTGCAATTTCAGCTAGAATTTTCCTCTTCGTGACCTTTGTATCAGATTCTTGTTTATTAACAGTAACCAGAAACTCGTCAGATTTGGGAAACCAACTTAGTCCTAGTGTTTTGATATGATATTGATCGTCTTCATGTACATCTAAATGAGAAGATCTGTCTTCTGGCGAAATGTTCTCAATCAATGATGGATGGTTTGCACACCATTTCCTGAGTTTGAGTCCTGCAGAGAGTAGTATCGTATTTAGTTGATCTCTTTTTGTTAGAGCTTCCTGTAAGTTGTCACTTCCTGCCATGGCATCATCTACATACAAGTTTTCTCTAATGCAAGATGCTCCCAGTGGATACTGTAATTGATATTGTTCTGCTAGTTTCTGAAGGCATTTTATAGCGAGATACGGAGCTGTAGTAACTCCATATGTAACGGTTTGTAGTTCAAAGTATCGTACGGGTTGTCTTTCATCATTCCTCCATACTATCATCTGGTACTTTCTGTCATCTGGATGCACCATGATCTGTCTGTACATTTTCTCTATATCCGCCGTAAACACATATTTCGGCAGCCGAAATCTCAGTAAAATTGAAAACAGATCACCTTGTAGCTTTGGCCCTTTGTAAAGTATATCGTTGAGGGATATATCAGTTGACGTCTTAGCTGATGCATCAAAAACTACACGTAGTTTTGTTGTGGTACTGTCCGGCTTCATTACACAATGGTGTGGCAAGAAGTAGCAGGAGTTAGGAACGCCCGTGTTTGAAGTTTCTTTCATATGACCAAGTCGTATATATTCATCCATAAACTCTGTATATTGTTGCTTGAGTTCGATATTTTGCTTAAATTTCCTTTCCATGGTTATTAACCGTGCAATGGCCATATCTTTTGAATTTCCTAGTTGATCGGGACTGCGAGCAAATGGGAGTCTTACCATGAAGCGTCCTGATGCATCTTTTTCAGTTGTTTGATTAAACAGGGTGTCACATTGCACATCATCTTTGCTCATGAGGTTAACATGTTTTCCAGGTTCTTCTAAAGCCCAAAATTTCTCTAGTTGTTCATTGAGCTTTGATTCTTCGTTTGTGCAAATACCACAAAATGTGTTTTCTTCGCTCTCTTGTGTAATTGTACCGGATACAATCCATCCAAATACAGTGTTCTGTAGGATTGGCAGTCCAATACCTAATCTCACTTGTCCTATATTTAACAGTTCGAAGAATTTCTCAGCACCAATTAGCAGATCTATTTGTGCAGGTCGATGGAACTCGGGATCAGCCAATTGTATGTTTGCTGGAATATTCCAGTTTTGAATCTTTAATGCCGTTGCAGGATGATGTCCTATAATTTGAGGTAAGACGTATGCATTTAGCGTTGTCTCAAAGCCAGAAGAATTTGATTTTATGCGAATCATCACTTTGCGGGTGGCTTGTTGTTTACTATCTCCAATACCATTAATGCTTAATGGATCTTCCACTTCAGGAAGATGTAATCTTTTTGCTAAACTAACAGTCATAAAATTGCTTTGGGAACCTGAATCGATTATAGCTCTACAGTTAACGTATTTACCGTTACGGGTTACAATCTTCACTTTTACCGTACCGAGGAGAACATATCCTTCTGATTTGCAGCTTACTGCCAGATTATCTTTCTTTTTTGACCCTTCTATCCAGTTTTCTTTATGTAGTGAAATTTTCTCTTCGGGATGTATGAGCGTATGATGCCTTTTACCACATTTTGCACACGTCCTAGCCTTGCAGTTCGCTACAGTATGACCCGCATTTAAACAGTTGTAACATAAATTGTATTTTTTAATCAGTTCAAGACGGTCGTTTACAGTTTTCGTCTTAAACGAATCACATTTGTACAACGCATGAGATATCTTGCAATTGCAATATTTTTTAGTCGAAGTACCTATTAAGGTTGCTGGTGAAGAAGTCACCTTTTGTTTGCCACTCATAGCTTCTAAGGATTGAAATCTAAATTCTAAAAATTCAAGTAAATCCTTTGCTGAATTTAGCGCTCGTGGAGATGCTATAGACTGTTCGTATAAATTCAAGGTGGTTCTATCCAGTTTCCTGGTTAAGGTATAAACAAGTATTGGATCCCAAGTTGCAGTTGAAACGCCAATGTGATTTAATCCCATGATACACTCAGTTGTTACGTCGTGAAGTGACTTGATGGCTTGACTCGATTCTTGTTGCAAAGATGGTTGGTTAAAGAATCGTTTAAGCAATTCATTGACTAGAAGTCGTTTATTGTCGTAACGATTGCACAAGATTTCCCAGGCTGCTGCATAGTTCTCCTTAGACGATGGTAAATGTTGAATTAATCGACGAGCTTCTCCAGTTAAGTTGCTCTTCAAATAAAACAATTTTTGTGCATCATCAATAGGTTGATCATGCACTAGCTGGCAAAACAAATCTCTAAATTGAAGCCATAGTAAATAGTTCCCATCAAATTTGGGTATATCAATTGTAGGTAACTTTACTGATGGTTTAGCTTGTGTTGTTGTCGGATGCGCTGAGGTGGCATTGCTATCAAGTCGCTCGTGCATCCCTATAACTGTATCTTGGATCCATGCGTGTAATTCAAGATAATATTTTGACTCGTAATCCCCTAATTCTTCAGCAGCCCATTCTGATATTGATTGATGATTTTTCCTCATTTCGTTTTGATATTGTTGAAGCGTATCAATTTGTACTTTATAATATGCATTGGATCTTACTACGTTGGCCCCAGCTTCTATATCTTGTATAAATTGTGCAATTGTTTGCATTAATGCCTTCTGACGTCGTATTAGTTTTACTTTTGGAGAATCCGTATCATCTGCTGGTTTATGTTGTTGTGCTGACTTACTTGATGTAGATTCTGCATTTTCAGGATTATCTACAAGCCTAGAAGTCGTACCTTGATGTGTCGCTGGAACTTCAGAGACTTTTTTATCGCCATGTACTTTTGCTAATAATGTATTTAATTGTTCCATAAATCTTTCATAAACAATTTTTGCATTTTCAAAATAACTCTTAGTAAAATAAGGATGATCGGGATAGGTGCTCTGTGCTTCTAATAACTTCTCATTATTGTCCACAAATTCTAACCATGTGGCTTCCACAGTGGTCAATCGATCCGTCAAATATTGTTTAGTTTTCCTGGAGGCAGAATCCTTTTTAAAATTTGTCCAAAGTCGTTCGAGCTCACCACCCAATTCCGATTGGCGTGTGAATAATTCGTTTGTCATCTTGTATCACGTCGGGGTCACCAATTATTATTATTATTATATTATTATTTATTGTAAATTATTCGCATATTAATTTGAGATGGATTTTTATGTGGATAATATAAACTATTCCGAAAGTGATAGTGAAGAAAGTGAAGAAGAAATAATTACAACAATTCGTCGTAAACCCTATACATTAAGGTCACGACCAAACTTTTTAGAATTCTTTGATAGTGAGGATTTTTTAAAACGATTTCGTTTAGAGAAACAAACAGTGAATATAATATTAAATTTCATTGAGGATAAAATAAAGAGCAAAACAAACAGGTAAGTAAATATAAAATTATAATTAGAAACAAAAATTTTAATACATTATAAATTTTACAGAAATCATGCTATAAGCCCATTGAATCAGTTGCTATTAACATTGAGATTTTATGCAACTGGTACATTCCAAATTGTAATTGGTGATTTTGGTGGACTTCACAAATCAACCATCTGCAAAATCATTAAAAAAGTAAGTATTGCTTTAGCTTCATTGCGGTCTAAATATGTTTGTTTTCCCAACATTGAAGAGAGAATTAAAGAAACAAACGAAAGTTTCTATCGTATAGCTCGTTTTCGACGTGTTATAGGTGCTATTGATTGTACACATGTAAAAATACAATCTCCAGGTATAAATATATTTGGGGCTAGTATACACGTTATTTTTCTGATTTTAGACTTTTTTAGGAGGAGATGAGGCTGAAGTTTTTCGCAACAGGAAAGGAATTTTCTCTTTAAACGTACAAGCTGTTTGTAATGCTGAACTAAAATTTCTAGATATTGTTGCTCGTTGGCCTGGATCAACTCATGATTCCACTATCTTCAATGCAAGTGTATTACATGCAAAATTTCACGCCGGAAATTTTAGAAACAACTTTTTACTTGGTGATAGTGGTTATGCGTGCTCAAAATATTTATTAACACCCCTACTAACGACCAATTCACGAGCGGAAGAGTTATATAATGAATCACATATTTGAACTCGTAATGTGATTGAACGCGCTTTCGGGGTATGGAAACGAAGATTTCCTATTCTAAGTTTAGGACTAAGACTTAATTTATCAACCACTCAAGCCGTAATAGTAGCTACAAATGTTTTGCATAATATTGCGCGACAAATGGGTGACCGTGATCCACCTCTTGATTTAGAAATAAGATTTTATGATGAAAATGAACACGACTGGAGTCTTAACCTGCCAACTGACATTGAAAATGAAAATTGTGAACGAGCTACATTAATTGATACATACTTTGCGAGGTATATTATTTTTGCAAACATAATTTTATTGAATTAATTTATTTATATTTATTCTTTTGCAGGCTTGCGGAATAAATTGATATATGACATCTTTTAAAATATCATACATTTTTTACCAAAATTTATATTGTAGGTGATTCATTCCTTTTTTTATTTTATTAATTTATAAAATGACTACAATATTATACATAAATAGTCAAATGAAAACAAACAAATGTATTACAAATAAAAAATTAATTATAATTAAGTTATCAAAAATATTTTACTTTTACACTAATTACATTAAAATTAATTACTATTTATACATAGATTACATTACACTAATAAAATTAAAAAGTTAAATATAGACTAATTTATAATTAAAAAATAAAAAAGTAAATTAATTAATGTCGTACATCTTTTGCTTTATTTTCAATTCTGTCTCTTTAATTTTTACATCTAAAATTGCACTTTGAAGCTTAACTTCATTAATTTCCTGTTCCGACTTTAACTGATTTTGTTTAATTTTTAATTCTGTTTTCAGAATTTGTATTTTTAAATCATTAATTTCGGATTTTGAAGGAGAGTCCATGACTGCCTTAGTAGACTTCTTTCTGGATCTTGTTTGCAGCTCTCGACTCACCCTGGTGTGCAAGATATCTTTGCGTTTTGTTTGATTTCTTGCTACTTTTTGTTTTTTCGTCTCCGGACTGCAATCTATTATCTCGGAAATTGATTCTCCAGATTTGTCAGGTTGATAAACTTCTACCTCATCTTGATCGGTGTCTTCGTCTTTATCGGACTGTAATTGAAATTAAATTAATTTTTGAATATATTATATTAAGTTTCAAAATTTATTAATACTTACAACAATTTCTACTTCTTCCAAGGCTTCCACATTCCAATTTGCAGAGGTTTCCATTTCTGTCGTTGAACATCCTGCTGTGAAAAAAATTAATAGTAAAACAATGTTCATGAATATATGATAAAGCTTTATTACCTTCTTCCAAATTATCGGAATCTAATATTGGTGTTAGTCCTTCTATAGTAGAAGGCATTAAACTTAACAAATTTGTCTCAATTTGCGTTAATTCATTTATTTTTGGCTCGCCACCGCCGGTTTTGAACCGCTCCAATTTATTAGAAGCCAATTTTTTTTTCAAATTTTTTTTCATATCCTCGTACTTTGATTTTAAAGCTTTTGCACTCCTAATCGTCCCAGCTTGTATATTAAATTCTGTGGCCATATTCTCCCACGCTTGGCTCTTCTCCCTCCATGAAAATGCATCTGTCTTTTTTGACTCCACTATATTTTTATATTTTTTAACTATTTCAATCAATATATACATCTCATTTGATGTAAAATTTGAGCTTCGTTCTTTTTGTTTTTTTTCTGACATTTTTTAAATTTCACACTATTACTACAAATTATGTATGTAAGTTAATTTTTAATTATTTTTAAATTTTAATTTTTAAGTATATGTATATATATGTAATTGTTTTTAATATTTTCAGTTTTTTTTCCTTTTTATTGAAAGGCCTACCACTCTAATAATAATAATAATAATAATAATAAAGAATTTTTATTTTTTATAGAACAAAAACGTATACATAGTTTTAAACATTTATCAGCTGCTTGCCTGTTAATGTAACAATTTTTATTGTCGAAAGTTCAAATTAATATTCTTAGTTCAACTGCTAATCTGTTAAATAATATCAAATTGTTTTCCACATTTATTTCAATAGTTTAAATTTTTGGGCACAACCAACAAAATTATTTGAAATAAAATGTAAAATAGTTGGATTACAATTTTTTTTCTTTTTCACTGGTTTTAAATTCTTCTTTAAAAAACACTATAATTTTTTTACTATTTATGAGAATCTTACTCCTGCAATGTTTAAGTTAAAACTGAGGAGTATTAAAAAATAGGAATAATATGCTTATCTAAATTTTTAATACATATTTAATCATCCTTTATGAAAATCATTATTGTAAAGTAAAAGGTAAAAAGTACCTGTACTACACACATAAACATAAAGCTACCTGAAACAACAAATTTTATTACATAATATCTAATACAAATCATAAAATAATAAATAATAATAAATGATAAATGAGTATTAGAGAAGTGCTATGAGGATATTAGGATAGTTTATGAACAAAAACGGTTTTTTCTAGGAATTTTTATGATGAAATATTTTTACTTCGGCGTCTATATGTTATTCGTTGCATTTTTACGATAACATTTTTTTGCTCAGGTATCTATGTTATTGGTTGTGTTTGTAGGAAATATGTTAATAATAAATAAAATACACTATATTCTTAAAAAACAACAAAAAATACCAATAGCAAAAACAACAAAATGAGTATCTATGTACTTCACCACTTCACATAGCATAAAGTTATTCACCACAATGATATTTTTCTCTTTACCTGGAAGATAGTTACCAGCTACTTACATTTCAATGGAAAAACGCAAAAAATTACCTAGAAGATAAAGTCTCTGGTAAAAGCTATCCGGCTGGTAGTTATCTTCTAGGTAACACGATATTTACCAGAAGATGGAAAAACCGGCCCTAAGTAATATCGAAAAAGAGCGAAAGTTTATAATTCAGGAGGCATAAATATGAGAGAAACATAAGAATATTTATATAGATGAATTAGTTTGTGAGTTGCATGACTGGTTTATTAAATTTTATATGGTTTTGAGTGGTACCATCACTTATTTGATATGATATTATAATTGACAATATGACTGGTTTCCAAATTTTTTTTCATTGTATTGATTTGATAGTCGTATTTAATATATGAATGAGTTTTGAAAGGATATATTTCATATTTCATGTATTTTTATATATGTATGTATGTGTTGTTTTGTTAATATGCCTTGTCGCGTCCTATATGCTCTAATATAAATTACTACTACTACTTCTAATTGAAATACATATATACAATTGAATTTATATCAAAGACCATATAAATATATACATTTATATGGTCTTTGGTTATATGTATTACTTGTATAGGTTTACATTATTTTCTGATTTAGGATTATAGAATATTTAGCAACAGAGGTGTTTACGTATGCACACATTATAATTACTGTAGCATTTGTACTGTACTGTATACATTTATATGGTCTTTGATTATATGTAGTACTTGTATATGTTTACATTATTTTCTGATGTAGCATTGTAGAATATTTGGGAACAGAGGTTTTTACGTATGCCTATGCATACATTATAATTACTGTAGCATTTGTACTGTACTGTATACATTTATATGGTCTTTGGTTATATGTATTACTTGTATAGATCTACCTTATTTTCTGATATAGGATTGTAGAATATTTGACAACGGAGGTTTTTACGTATGCATACATTATAATTACTGTAGCATTATACCAGAGATACTATATAAATACATATAAATATGTTTTTACATAGTATCACAGATCAGATACCCTTATCTGTGATAGTATATAGTATCTTTGTCTATACATAATATATGTATACATATGGATATATTATGGTTTTCTTTTGTTATCTTTTTGAGTTCATTGACTTATGAATGCAGGATACTATTATATATTATATCCTATCCCGTGAATTGAATTTCTTCTTGAAATTTTTAATGAATGTCTTTTTTAATGTTTGGGCCTTAGGACTTCTGAATACAGAAAGTATTATTTTTTTCAACTTTGATTTGATATCGGATTTATGAATAGAATATAATAGTGGCTGTTTGAAGCCGGGGAGTAGTGTGGGAGGTGGTGGGTTGTGATTACTCATGAGTAATTTTTCATTAGTAAGATTGAAAAATTTTATAGAATGAAAAATAAAATATAAATGAAAAAAAGAGAATATTGGCAGGTGTGTGCGAGGGTGCTAAAAGAGTATAAAAAGTGTTGTATAATTAGCGTCATTCGTTAACACTGATCAACATTTTTGAACTGAATTAAACTGATTTTTTCATATACTCTTTTGACTATCTACCACACTAGTCTACGCATCAATCTGTAACTATTATATTTTTTTAATTAATCCGAAGTTAAATGGAACATTTTGAGACTAGAATCGTGAAGATTCATATATTTTTCGATTTTTAATGTTTAAAAAAACTAGCTGACCGCGAAAGTTCATAATTACCGAATATTTATCAATAATATGCACTGCACTGCGATGGTTCCCCTCTAAAAAAAATTAAATAGCAATTTTGATAGGTAACAGGCCTCAAGCAAATATCTTTTTAAGATACCACAATATCTACATTTGAAGAATATATCATTCATTAACTACGTTACCACTATTATTCAGGTTGCGTAAATGCAAAATCCACTTTGATCGTGATCAAAGTTCCCTTCTTTTTTGCTATGTTTTTCTTTTTCCTTCTTTTATAAGTATAGGTAGAAAAATATTATAAATTTCACAATTTTATTTTTTATTGTCGGCAATTTGGTTTAACAATAATATTAAATAGTTTATGAGCTATCAATTTAATAGAAATGTTAAAATACAAAGGTAACTTCTGAATTCAAATAAGCAATTATAATTTACTATGCGTAAACCTATTCCACGTTATTTTCAAACATAATTTTTTGAATCACTACTGAAGGTATTTTGATAGTACGGATCTCCAAAATATTTCTAGGACTAGAATTATAGGCACATTCTACTTAATAATTTATTTTTAAGCAAACATGAATGAAAAAAATTTGATTGCATTCAATCATAAAAATATATAAATTTACAAATAATTTATTTTCGACTTCCAGACATCTTGTTTATTGTTATGATTTGTGAAAAAAAATATATTTTTCAAGATACAAATAATTATCAATTTTCATTGAATCTAATTAAATGTTCTTCAGCGCTAGTATTTAGAATATTTTGAGTTTATACTTTATACCACACAGAAAAAAAATCAACGAAATAAAATTTAAAAATTTTGAAATAAATATTTTTAAATTTTCTGTTTTTAAAAAATATTGTATAATTTAAAATTCATTATCCTCAAGATTTGGATAAATATACATATTTGTAAATTATGATTTCGCCGCCAAAATCAAGAAAAAAGGTTGATTTCGAAAATTATGGTAATTTCGAGCTGTATGTGTCTGGGATCTTAGACGTTAAATTTTGTAACAAAATTTTCAAAATATATTTTCAAATTAGTAAATTAATTAGTTAAATGAAAGTTATGTATATATATATTTAAATTATAACGAAATCAGTTGATTAAATTATTATTTTAAATTATTTGGATTAATTATATTTTTATTATCTTTTTTTTTAATTATTTAAAATTTAGTTATTTTACTATTTTTAATTAGGATTAAGGTTTAAATTGTTAGCTTTTAAGATTGATTTTCAATAAAATTTGTTTATAACGTTTTGTAAAAAAATTGTGTTCTTATTTATAAAATTGGCACCTGTTTTTATTTACTGTTAAATCAAATTATTTTGAGGATTTAACATTTGGTCCTTCCTGAGAATTTATTATGTAAACCGGTTACTCTAATTTTTAAAATTGTATTAGAATGAATTTCTATTATTTTTATCGCGTTATCACCAAAGCATATATACATATACACAGTTATCATGTATACAAACGTTATTTATTCATGTATATGAATAAACGTATATCATATTTATATACCAGTTCACTATGAATTCAATATTGATCCTTACATTATATACATAGTCATTTGAAGATATTGAAATGTACCTATATTTTGTTCATATAACAAAATATGTATATATAATGAATGAATGTTATATGTATGTATAACAAGTTGAGAAAACAGAGAGAATAAAGAAAAAGCCTTTCTCACGAAAGCTTCTGTCGGTTGCTTTTTGTGCTTTTTGTCGGTTGGTTTTGTCGGTTTCTACATGGTATAAGAAGCTATAGAGGTAAAATCAATTTTATCATATGGTCGCCATTAAAGCTGTTTATGACGTAGTCGTTTGACAGCTTTAAGTTTTTATTGTTTGTAAACAAATTTGTTAGTTTGTTGGGTTGCATAAATAAATATAAATAATTAAAGAGAATTAAATAATAATTATAATATTCAGAAAAAAATAATAATAGTGGCAATATAATATAATATAATAAATAGTGTTAATATAAAAAATAAATATTGTTAATATAATATAATATAATACAATATTAAAAGTAATAAGAATTTTGTTAAAATGGTTAAGTGTAGTGTAAAAAGTTGTAAGAATAGTTCAAATAAAAAAACTGGCGAAGATCATATAAAATATCATCAATTTCCGAGAGACTTTGATTTATGTAAAAAGTGGATAAAGGCTTGTGACAGAAAAAAATAAATATAAAACACACTAAAATTTGTTCAATACATTTTGATGATGATTGTTATAAATTACAAGATAGACTTTTAAATACACCTTTAAAGCAAAGAACATTAATTCCAAATGCTATACCAAGCCTTTATCTACCGGTACAAGAAAAAAGTAGTGAAAGGGATGTAAGGTCCAAAAAGAGAGAAAGGAGGAAGGAAGTTGAAAAAGTTATGGCAGAATCACAGTAAAAAACTTTATTTTATTATTTATGTGAATATAAATAATGTAATACAATTTAAGTTCATATTTACTATTTCATATCTTATTTTTGTAAAATCCATAGGAACCAGGAAGAAAAAGAGAATACTCAAAACTTCAACATAATAGATAAGCCTTGTACTGACATTGCTGTTCAAACTGAGTAATTTAATATTTTTATATACTCGTATACCTATTTTCATTTTAAAAAAATACATAGATATTAATAAAAAAATTTTATTCTAATTTAAGAGGAGATTTCATTTGCAGCTTAACGATAGAACTACACAATTTAAAACAAGAAATGAATAAAATTAAAAAAAAATATTCGGAAATAGAAGAGGAAAACGAAAAACTGAAAAAAGAGCGTGAACAGTTTGAATCTTCATTTAAAAATATTTTCACAGACGGTCAATTAAATAAACTGAGAAGTACTTCTAAACTTTTCCACTGGAATTTAAAGGACATTTCATCATCGGTTTGTTTATATTCCAGTGGACCTAGAGCTTATAAATATTTATATAAAAGAAAATATCCATTGCCTTCTGTAAGTACTTTGAGAAGGTGGGCATGTAAAATAAAAGTACAACCAGGCGTTCTAAAGACTGTTTTACAAATAATGAAAAATGCAGATTTGACCGGAAAACAAAAACTTTGTGTGCTTTCGTTCGATGAAATGAGTGTAAAGTCTGATTTCGAATATGACCAAATAAACGATATAATATTACCTCCATCGAGTCAGGTTCAAGTAGTAATGGTAAGAGGTCTTATAGCAAATTGGAAGCGACCAATTTTCTATGATTTTGATTGTAAAATGACAGTATCAGTATGAAATAGCATAATTATTGAACTCGATAAAATTGGGTATAAAGTTGTTGCTATTGTATCTGATATGGCTATCAGCAATCAAAATTTATGGAAGGACCTCTACATCAGTGTAATGAAAACGTGGTTTTCAAATCCCGCAAATAATGAAGGAAAAATATACGTTTTCGCTGATGTTCCGCACTTATTGAAACTGATTCGGAACCACTTTCTAGATGATGGATTTATCATAAATGAAAAAATCATTACTCACCATCCTATTAAAGAGTTTTCGATATGCTTCAAGGAGATGAATTAAAAATAATGAGTAAAATTTCAGACACTCATTTCAATGTAAAAGGTCCTGCTAGACAGAAGGTAAAAACAGCTGCTCAACTAATGTCGCACTCAGTTTCTAGTTGCCTCCGGAGGTGTTATCAACTTGGAAAATTAAAGTCGAATAATGTTATGGAATGAGCGGAATTCATCAAACTAGTCAATGACTGGTTTGATGTTTTAAACACGAAAGTAATGCAAGTTGATAGTAGAGAAAGAATGAAAGCATATGGAATAGCACTGGAACAACTAAATGAAATTTTAAGAAATATGGACGAAAAAATATTACATCTAAAAGCTAGAAATAGAAACACCATGCTTCCGTTCCAAAAAGGAGTACTTATTACGAACAATTCCATGAAAAATCTATTTAATTATTTGAAAGAAAAATACCAAATCAAATTCATTTTAATACGTCGATTGAATCAGGATGTGTTGGAAAATTTCTTTAGTATGATTCGTGCCAAAGGTGGTCTGAATGATCATCCTACAGCTTTAGATTTTAAATACCGATTGAGATCATTCTTATTAGGTATTTTAGATAAGTAATTTATTTTAGTGTTTGTAATATCTCAATTTTATTGTGTTTGTCTACTGTTTTATGTAAGTAAGGTGTAAAGTGTAGTAAACTAATAACTAACAATTAACTGACTGTCCGGTTTATACTAACATTGGTATTATTACATGTTACAATAATAAGTTATTTTTATGAGATAATTGCTTTATAATTAATTATTTTTTAGGAAGAAATAAAACAATTTTAAATTCATCGAACATTGAAAACAACGACAATGATGAAGTAGGATCAATTCCAATGCTGACAGAAAATATATTTCATAATTTAATAGAAGAAGTGAGCGAAAATGAAACACTAGAAACATCAACATCTGAAGAAGGAATTGAATTTAGCGAATTGCACCTTGATGCACTCGAAAATTTAGGGGGCTATCTTATAAAAAGATGCAAAAATTTAGATAAACGTTTTTGCATAGATAATAGTAATACCACTATGACATGGGTAGATGAACTGTCTCAGGAGGGTTTAATTAAGCCATCACAACAGTTCTTATCTAATCTTGAAAAGTTGTATGAAATATTTGTGATTTTAAAACCAAAAATAATAAAAAATAAAAATATATTAGCAAAATTTTTAAAATTAAGCGACAAAATAGAATTAGAAGCAAATGTTAAGAAATTATTTTTTAGATGTAGGATATTTTTTTATATTAGACATGAAAATAAAAATATATATAGAAAAAACTACAATAAGAAAATAAAAAAATTTCTGAAATGAAAAAATTGTTTTTGATTTTCAATTTAACATACTAACTTATATACAATTTATTAAAATTTATCAAACGATTACGTCACAGAAAGTTAGAGCTTTCAAATTGATTCTACCACAGAGTAAAATAACTATATACAGAGTGTGCAATACAATCCTTTCAATTGCCGAGCTAATTTTGGAAGTAGATTTAGCGAAAATCCACCTCTCTCAAAGCTTCTCTTATAAAATGAGTACATTTTGAAAATTGAGAGTAGAAAATATAAATAAAACAAAACAAAACAACACAGTTTCAAATATACATTCTTACATACACGTAAGGTAATCTACAAAAAGGAAATAATTTTATTTCTTGTTTGCGTACATATTTTGTATTGGGCAATAGAAATATGTATGTATGTACATAAGTATATAGAATATGTATGATACTGGAATATATACTGTTTTGTACCATAATGTTAGATATAATATATTTATGTATATCTACGAGTGTATATGTATATATATATATACGCACATTATAGTTTGTTTTGGTTTGTTTTTGTTTTCGACCCTTTGTTACTATTTCATTGTTATTTTCGACCCTAAATTCATGTTTGTTCGATTATGATTTCATTTTTTCAAGTTAATATGCATCTTACAAATTATGCTGCTTCTACATTATATGTGTATACACATTGTATACACATGTACAGTAATCACAAAAATTATTTCTGCATAATTAAAGTATCGTAATTTGGATTTAGACACTTGTAATACTTTTAAATTTTTATATTTATTTTTTCAAACTTTAATAAATACAATTTCTTAAAATAAACCATAATTATTCTTAGAACAAATATATTATTTGAATTATTCCAAAAATTATTCCTGCATTAAGTCTATCGCAAAAATTATTATGAATATTAAAATGAAAATAATTGATTTAATTTTGACTTTCAAGAAAAATGCCAAGGAAAATTGAATTATTTAGTAAAAATTCAAAATTTGTTGTGCACAAGTAACACCAATAATTTTTGTAATCACTGTACATACCTATCAATTTCTTCATATAAACAGAATCTAAGATCTAACATCTACCAACTATCAACTATAAAATCCGGTATTTGATGTAAGTCAAAATAAAGAAAAGACAACCAAGCCTCCTTGTATACGAAGTGACAATATAGTTGCGTTCCTTTTGACCAATTAAAGTACTAGCAAGTACTTGTAGTCGTGATCATCTACACCACCTCTTGTATTCGAGTAATTTACTTGACAGTTGCATGGTTAGTTACGCCAAAATTCGCCGTCAGAGGTGTTTGTGTTTTAATCGTTAGAGATTAAAGAAATAGGTTTAAGTCTATAATATTTTTAATACAAGTTTTATTCAATAGGTGGCTTTTTATTGTTTAATGTTATGAAGCATCTAAAATCAAAGCAAAACAAATTTGAAATACATGACAGCTGAAATTGGAGCATGGCCAACTGTCACTCCAATATTTACATTGCCTTAGAAATGTGTATGCTTTCAAATTTGAGGTTACTTTTTACTTCCAAGTAAGAAAATTGCGTTCCATTTACAATATACTCCCGAGTACTTGAAAGTTCTTTACTTGGTCAAAAGGAACGCAACTTATGTGTAATGATAAAACCTGTCTGTACATTTACATACATCTATATCTAGCTATTGTGGTATGAAAAAAAAGGGTAGCAGTATGTATGAATAAAAAAAAAGTAAAAAAACATTTCTTTTTTTGGGAGAGAATTATTCTCACAATTTACGAATTTTAAGTTTCAAATCAAAAGTTTTATAGATGAAAATGCAAACTTGAAATTTTTTAAAATGAGCTTTGCGATATTGGCATATCTGTGTATCGTTATTTAGGTCTGTGATTCTACCTTATTAAAAGCTTATTTTACCATGGGAAAAGATAATACAGTCCTACTAGATGAACCATTTCATTTTTTTTATTTAAATGTTTGTATGTTTGCCAAAAATAAAGATCGAAAAAGTTTTTCGAAATAATATCGAAAAAGAGCGAAAGTTTATAATTCAGGATCAAGAGAGATGTAAATATGAGAGAAACATAAGAATATTTATATGATTTATATAGATGAATTAGTTTGTGAGTTGCATGACTGGTTTATTAAATTTTATATGGTTTTGAGTGGTACCATCACTTATTTGATATGATATTATACTTGAATAAGTAAAAATAAATGGATCTTTTGTACGAAAATGCTTTTTGAATACAAAAATTGACAATAGGGCTGGTTTCCAATTTTTTTTTTATTGTGTTGAGTTGATCGTCGTATTTAATATACGAATGACTTGAGAAAGGAGGTATTTCATATTTCATGTATTTTTATATATGTATGTATGTGTTGTTATGCTAATATGCCTTGTCGCGTCCTATATGCTCTAATATAAATTACTACTACTACTTCTAATTGAAATACATATATACAATTGAATTTATATCAAAGACCATATAAATATATACATTTATATGGTCTTTGGTTATATGTATTACTTGTATAGGTTTACATTATTTTCTGATATATGATTATAGAATATTTAGCAACAGAGGTGTTTACGTATGCATACATTATAATTACTGTAGCATTTGTACTGTACTGTATACATTTATACAAAGAGTATATAAAAAGAGAGAGTTTCTATCTGAAAACAAAATATCAAAAATCGAATAGACAGGAAACGAAGAATTGTTGGAATTGACGGTTGAATTGTTTTGAATTTTTCCGTTTATAACTGACAACACCTGAAATTTATGAAAAAACATACAATGATTTAATTTTTTTTATGAAATTAAGTAAAAATGTATTTTTATAAAATATTTTTTAAAATTAAATACTCTGTCAAACATAATTAACTTCATAATAACAATATATATAGTCATATATATTAATATTAATATTATATTGCTGTTGCCTGTTGTATTGTATATTATACACATCATCAACTCATACATACATGAAATGTATATGTTTATATGTATATTTATTTTATATACACTTGTCTTGCAGTCATAAGTCATAACAATGATGTATTTATGTTCAATGTTTATATATTTTGTATATTTGAGCTTTATGGCTTTATGCATATACAAAGATATAAACCAATGTATATTTAATTTATTATTTTCATTCTTTTTACAGTATATACATAATTGCATATTATTTATAATGTATAAACATTATATGAGTATGAGTGGCATATAATATAATACCATAATGCCATATCATAATACAATACACCTTACACTATTCAATAACAATACAAAGAAACTGTATAGTATGTATTACTATGTGTGTATATTATATACCATATGTACTGTATTGCTATGCTGTGATATTATCTAACCGCTCCCCTTCACTTCGAACCTATATATTTTCTATTGGTTTTGAACAGCAAATTTTTATTTCTAAATCAATGATTTGTGTTTGAATTTAATATTTTCGTATTTTAGTTTTCAGTCTACAGTAAGGGACAAAATGGTTACTCCTTTTTAACACTTTTTAAGAATTGGTAAATTCCAAAAATATAAATGCAAAACATATAATAATATAAATTAACATATTTTATATCAATTTATTATTTATTATTCACTCACAATTTTATATCTTCATTTTAACATATTTTTAAGATAAAATTAGACTGAAAAATTTCCTTGAAAAAAAAAAATAATTAAAAACTACAAATTAAAAATTTTAAATAAAAAAAAAATTATTAAATATAATTTTTAAAAAATTATAAAGGATATTTTTGTTTACACAATGTGTTATAAAAAAAATTAGAAAATGTATTATAATACATAATTCTGTCGCGGACTGTAGACTGTACACTAACAAAAAACATAGCACTCATAACCAATTATCAAAGATTAAACAGCAAACAGACAACATTGCACAATTTAGCAATATAAGTAGTATGTATAAAATAAATGATAATAAATATCTAAGTATATGTATATATACATATAGAGATAATTATGATAATACTCTTTCACACAGACGTGAAAAAGTTATGGGACAAACATAATCTTTCATCAATAGAAAACATAATCATACTGATATATGGATATTCGATATTTAGCATAAAAAAACAAAATGTAAAAACATATTGTTTTTATAAAAATTTCATAGAGCATCTATTGCCAATTAAAAGAAATGGAAAAATATATCAAGATAAATCAGTTAATTTTAAAAAAAATTATTACAAGAAGAATAAGGGAACAGGAAAGAATCCACAAAAGTTCGTAAAATCCTTGTGGAGTTAATAGCGACGATTAGAGGTGGTTTGTTGGATTTAAAGGTTATCATTTACTCAAAGTAGTTTTGTTATGTTTATTTATTTATTTTTTTTTTTTTTTTGAATAACGAAATTAAAAATATTTCTATTTTTTATTATATTTTAATATTTCTGAAATTATTAAAAATAAAAATAATAATTATTATAAAAATAATTAATAATCTACATATACGTTTTAAAGTATTTTTACGTATGCATACATTATAATTACTGTAGCATTTGTACTGTACTGTATACATTTATATGGTCTTTGATTATATGTATTACTTGTATAGGTTTACATTATTTTCTGATGTAGGATTGTAGAATATTTGGCAACAGAGGTTTTTACGTATGCATACATTGTAATTACGGTAGCATTATACCAGAGATACTATATAAATACATATAAATATGTTATAGTATCTAGTATCTAAATATATATATATATACATATACATAGAAATATACATATAATATATATATACATATAAATATATATATATATAAATATATATAAATATAAATATATATAAATATATATACATATAAATATGTATAGTATATACAATCTTTGATTATACATAATATATGTATATATATGGATATATTATGGTTTTATTTTGTTATGTTTTTGAGTTCATTGACTTATGAATGCAAGATACGATTATATATTATCATATCCCGTGAATTGAATTTATTTTTGAAATTTTTAAAGAATGTCTTTTTTAATGTTTGGGCCTTAGGACTTCTGAATACATAAAGTATTATTCTGATTTACATATGATCATAATATAGAAATTTAAAAATCAGGTGTTTTGTGCATTACCAAATTTTTTTATAGACTGTCAATTTTTTTTCTAACTAGATAAAAATTGATATTTTAAAATTAATGTGGAACATAATTTACAAATATGTATATTTTTTTAAATCTTGAGGATAATGAATTTTAAATTATTTACAATATTTTTTAAAAACAGAAAGCTTAAAAATATTTATTTCAAAATTTTTAAATTTTATTTCGTTGATGTTTTTTGTGTGTGGTATAAAGTATATACTCAAAAAATTCTAAATACTAGCGCTGATGAACATTTAATTAGATTCAATGAAAATTGATAATTATTTGTAGCTTGAAAAATATTATATTTTTGTTCACAAATCATAACAATTAACAACACGTCATGAAGTCGAAAATAAATTATTTGTAAATTCATGTATTTGAATGATTGAATACAATCAAATTTTTTTCATTTACTTATGTTTGTTTAAAAATAAATTATTAAGTAGAATGGGCCTATAATTCTAGTCCTAGAAATATTTTGAAGATCCGTATTATCAAAAAATTATGTTTGAAAATAACGTGGAATAGGTTTACGTATAGTAAATTATAATTGCGTATTTGATTTTTGAATTCAAAATTTACCTTTGTAATTTAACATTTCTATTAAATTGATAGCTCAACTATTTAATATCATTCTTGAACCAAATTGCCGACAATAAAAAATAAAATTGTGAAATTTATAATATTTTTTTACTTATAACTTTGAATGGAAATTTTTAATTTGATTCATTCATTTAAAAAGCGCGAGAACTGGTCAATTCTGCATGGTGCGGTCGTGGAGTTAGCAAAAAGAGGAAGTTAATCTGACCTGCCTCTACTTTAGAATATATTATCAGAAATTTGAATAGCCTCTGACATTTAGTATTAGTCATAAATATTTTATACAGCATTTGTTTTGAACAAAAGTTTTAAAATTGCATGTATTTTTAATTCTGTTTTTTTCTATGAAATATATGTAACTTTGTTTTGAACTTAAATGAACCTAATGAATTCGGACAAAAAAGCGATGAATTATCAATCGTTTTTTAATACAGTTGAAATTATACAATATGTTAATATTTTAATAGTTGATATTATATTTAATTATTTATTATTATTATTATATATGTATACACTAAACAAATTTATGGATTTAAAATGTTTCGAGGATGCATTTCCATTATTAATTGATTAGAAATTAAATGCCGTGTAAAAGTAATTGTAAACAATACTGTACACCCAGTTTTAATTTAACTATAGTTGGAAGACAGTTTTCAAATTTAAAAATTTTAAAATCAAATATATTACTATATATGATTTATAAAGTATAATATTAATATGCAAATTATGATGTATAAAAATATCAAAGAAAGTCTTAGCAAAGCAGAAGAAAAATTTTGATCACGATCAAAGTGGATTTTGCATTTACGCAACCTGAATAATAGTGGTAACGTAGTAAATGAATGATATATTCTTCAAATATAGATATTGTGGTATCTTGAAAGGATATTTGCTTGAGGCCTGTTACCTATCAAAATTGTTATTTAATTCTTTTTAGAGGAAAATCGTCGCAGTGGAGAGTGATTGATCAATATTCGGTAATCATAAACTTTCGCGGTCAGCTAGTATTTTTTAAACATTAAAAATCGAAAAATATATGAATCTTCATGATTCTAGTCTCAAAATCTTCCATTTATCTTTGGATTCATGAAAAAAATATAATATTTACAGTTTGATGCGTAGGATATTGTGGTAGATGGTTAAAAGAGCATATGAAAAAATCAGTTTAATTCAGTTAAAAAATGTTGATCAATGTTAACGAATGACGCTAATTATACAACACTTTTTATACTCTTTTAGCACCTCCGCACCCACCAGCCAATATTCTCTTTTTTTCATTTATATTTTATTTTTCATTCTATAAAATTCTTCAATCTTACTAATGAAAAATTACTCATGAGTAATCACCACCCACCACACCACTCCCCCGCATCAAACAACCACTATTATATTCTGGTCATAAATCCGAAATCAAACCGAAGTTGAAAAAAAATTGCAAAAAGGTTGACTTTTCAATTTTTTATGAGTAAAAACCCAGCCGATAGCGGAAGTGTATATGTAATTACCAAATATGTATTCATATACCTATTTATGTATAATATAAAATGAATTGATACCACTTTTAAAGAAAATACTTTAAATTATCCCTTTAAAATGAATAACAAAAAAGTTCATATTTAACATTACACACAAATATTTTCATAAAGAAATATATTAAGAAAGGTCATTGATACTATATACATTATAGATCCTGATGTATATCATTGAATAATCTATTTTTATAATTACACAATGTATGTATACGTATGTGTACAAAAAGACCATATATACGATGTATACATACAATCATGTATATCACATAAATAGTACATTCATTCCATACAGTATTTACTATTATCTATTATGCATAAGCAAGCAGCCTGTTGTTATTCATGTCTACAATTTATTATGTAAACCGGCCAGTGACTTTAATTTTTAAAATTGTATTAGAATGAAATTTTACATCGCGTTTGATGTTATACAAAAGACCAATATAATATACCATGATATAATACATTACATATTCGGTCTTTGGTTATATCAAACCACTGATCAACCACTATAATAAGATGTGACACTGAGCACGTGTTAGCAAAAATTTCTCATGATGTCCCGTTATTCATTCGGCCGTAACGGTTTTGCTAAAAGTCGATAGTAATTAAGAGCCTTTGTACGAAAAAGAGACAAAAAAATGGAACTGCAACACCAACCGTTTTAAAAAATGTAACATTATTACAGGCTATACTCATTAAAAGAAGTAAAAATTTTGTTATATAAAATTTTTTATCTAAAATGAACAAAATTAATTATAAATGCATTACACTTAAAATTTTTTGTTTGCTATCAAATTTTTTTACATTTTTGTCAAATTTCTTAATTATAAAATAAATTCTTACTCTAATATATAGCTTAACAAAATAAACTATTTCTTGTCTTCAAAATTCTCAGAAATTATAGGAATCACCTTATATCTTGATATAATGACGCGTCAGGTAGTCAAAAAAAAAGTTCCAGGTCGCCTTTAAAAATGCATTGTGAAAAAATCGTGTACATGTACAATATGATTGTGTTGCTCACATATATATAATGTTTTGTATCTTTTCTTCATTACGACGGTTTATAAGGAAATATGGATTTGAAATAAGTACATTAATTCTGTACTGTTTTTGTAAATTGAATTTTGATTTTTTTTATTATTTTTAAATATTTATTTGTATTGGTAAATTAAAAAAAAAAAAGTGTCACATCTTTTTAGTGGTTGATCAGTGTATCAAACGTTGTTTATTCATGTTATATGCTTAATGTATGTATGTGAACGAGATCGTCTTCAATTCAATATGGATCCTTATATATCCTTAAGCACGAGCATAAACCATACATGGAAAATAAATATTTATGATCAAAATCTCTCAAAAATGCTCAAATTCACATTTATGCTCCAGCCAATGATATTGTTATAAAAATAAAATTTCTACTTCTAAATTTCTTTTCCTTAACCCTTTTTCGTAGAAAAGAAAAGGAGAAAGGATCAAAATTCAGCCCAAAAAAGGGTAAAGAAAAGAACAAAGGACGAAAATTAGGGGCCGAGCGGAGCCAAAAAAAAAAAGAAAATGGGAAAAAAAATAAATGATGAAATGATAAAATGATGAATGGGGAAAACCAAAGGAAGAGAAAAAATAAAAGGAAGAAAAAAAATAAGACAAAGGAAAATTTCACTTGCCAAAACAAATTTATTATAATTTTTTTTTCCACTTTTATTTAACAAAAAAAACAAAAATTTAACAAAACTTAGCAATTTTAATTAAAAAAAAAAAAACTTTGCTTTAACAAACTTTACTAGAAAACTACTTTACTTTTAAAACTACTTTACTTAAAAAAAACTACTTTAAAGAGAACAATGAACTCTACTTTAAACTTTACTTTAAAAAAAAAAACTCAATTAAAAAAAAAAACTCTTTAAAAAAAAACAACCAACTCTACCTCCACTTTTACTTTTAAAAACTTAATTAAAAAAACTCTACTGTGTTGTGACGAGCCCGTTTATATCCTCCTCGTCACACACAAAAAAAAAATAGTAAACAGTTCTGGAATTTTCTATCAATTCGCCGCCCGCTGTAACGTCAACGGATTGACAGAAAATTCCAGTGGTTACGTTCGTTGTTTTTCTGCTGAATCTGTTACAATTGTAATAGTTATCAAAAAAAAGAAGAAGATTATGACATTTTGCTTTAAAAATGACAATGTAAAAAATTACAAAATGTAAACAAACAAGTGACAAGTTACAAGTAAGTATGAAAATTATTTTAATTTTTTAATTATAATTATTTTAATTTGATTTGAAGATTAATTTATTCTTTTTTCCTTTCAGGTTTACAACACGACCCCCCGTTTAAGAGCTCAAAGTCCCAACTGAGCGTTTAGATGTGACTGACAGGCCGGGATTACTAGAGGAGGCCTGGTGAGATCCTGAAATCCTCCAGCTGCTGCGCTTACCTGCAAAGAAAGAAAAAAAAGAAAAAAACAAGCTTTGCGCAGTAAATAGGTTCGGCACAATAAAATTAAGTTAAATTAGTTAATTAAATTAAACATCTAGGCTCCTCAGAAGGGAGGAGGGAGTGAGGAGGGTGGACTAATAAGAAACCGTGACAAAATAAAAGGTTAGGAAGGAAACGGATATGAGAAGAGGTAAAATAACGTCAGATAGTTGCTGTGGCTAAACGATCGCGGTGGACGACACTTGTTCGGTTCGAAGTCTTATGCTTAATTTTATAGACGACATCTGTGACCAATTCGATTATTTCGTACGGACCATCCCAGTCTCGTTGTAGTTTAGGGCTATAGCCTCTCTTTCTCTTGGGGTTATAAAGCCAGACAAAGTCTCCAATTTTGAAAGGGTTTGCTTTCGCGGACAAATCATAACGATCCATCATTCTCCGACTAGCTTCGGTGAGCTGTGACCGGTTGAAAGAGTAGACCTTCGAAAGTCTTTCCTGAATATTTTCTACATAGGTGGGTACATCTTGCAGATGTTGATCTGGAGGCCCACCAGTTAGTAATTGGAAAGGAAGTCGAAGTTTACGTCCCAAATTTAGGAAGGCGGGAGTGTTTTGCGTGAACTTTTGAACTGAAGAGCGATAAGCGAGGAGAAGAAAAGGCAGGTAGGTGTCCCAATCTTTTTGGTGTTTGTCTACAAATTTGGAGAGGTAGTCTAAGATGGTTCTGTTGAAACGTTCGACAAGACCATCACTCTGAGGGTGTAGCGCAGTGGTTCGCGTCTTTTCGATCCGAAAACGACGGAGAATCTCTTTAAATACCGCAGACTCAAAATTACGTCCTTGGTCAGAGTGTAATTGTTTACATAACCCGAATCGCGAGAAGACTTGGCTACCAATACTTCTGCTACTGTTTCAGCAGTTTGGTCTGGGACCGCAAACGCTTTAGGCCACCTGGTGAAATAGTCCATGATGACTATAATATATTTGTTGCCATTACCAGTTACAGGTAGTGGTCCCAGTATGTCAACAGCAATACTCTCGAACGGGTAGCCAGAGACTCGCACCTGTAAGGGTGCCCTAGTTCGAGGAATTGGCCCTTTTCTTTGCTGACATACTGTGCAGCGAAGGCAGTAGCGTCGAACACTTGCAGATAGCCCTACCCAATAGTATCTCTCGCGTACCTTCGCGAGGGTTTTCTCAATGCCAAAATGGCCGCCGGCCGGACTATCGTGCATGTGCTTTTGCCTGTAAGCACTCAGGAACCAACACCTGCAGCTGATAGGGAGGATTGGGGGAATTTCGATAGATAACACCATCCTTAAGGACCAGGGAAGAGAACATGGACCAGTAAGATTTAAGAGCGGGGGCGGCCGAGCTCAACGATTCAGCCTCTGGTCTACCACTAGAACTTAGCCACTGTCGAACTGCTTGCAGGTCCGGATCGGTTGCCTGAATCTGTCCCATATCCATGGCTTGTATGGCTGCAGTCTTCACCAGCAACATCTGTTTTTCGTCAAGCCTGCTACAGTAGACACAGGACGAAGACTCGCAAGGACGACGAGTCCGCGTTGCCATGATTCTTCCCTGCACGGTGTTGAATCTCAAAATCAAACTCCTGAAGCCTCTCTATCCACCGTGCAACTTGTCCTTCAGGCTCTCTAAAGTTCATCAACCATCGCAGAGATGCGTGGTCGGTGCGCCATAGAAAGCGTCTTCCGAGGACATAGGGGCGAAAATGGGCTACAGCCTTCACAACCGCCAAGAGCTCCCTTCGCGTTACGCAATAATTCCTCTCGGGTCCGCTCAACGTCTTACTGTAGTATTCGACGACCTTTTCCTCGCCATGCTGGAGCTGTGACAGGACCGCCCCCCATGCAAATTGACTGGCATCAGTGTCGAGGATAAATGGGTCATGATCATTCGGTTGTGCTAATACAGGCGCCTGAGTCAACTTCTCCTTCAAGGTCTGAAAAGCACGGTCACACTCCGGTGTCCATTCAAACCTTGAGGCCTTCTCAGTAAGTCCAGTAAGTGGCTTACTGATTGAAGAGAAATCTCGCACAAAACGTCTATAATACGCACACAGACCGAGAAAAGACTGGACATCTTTCTTTCTACTGGGTCTATGCCAGTTACGCACAGACTCAATCTTTTCAGGGTCTGTAGAGAGTCCTCGCTCCGAAATCACATGCCCCAAAAATCTGACTTCTCGGCGACATAGATGGCATTTCTTGGGCGATAGTTTCAAGCCCGCTTGAGATAAGCGATGAAATACCACTCTTAAATTCTTTAAAAGGATATCGAAGGATTCGGCATGTACCAGTAGGTCGTCTAGGTATCCTAGGGACATAGTATAGGGAATATCATGCAGCACTATCTCCATCAAGCGCTGGAAAGTTGCAGGAGCATTGGTCAGACCAAAAGGCATTACATTGAATTCGTATAATCCCGAACCGATACTAAACGCGGTTTTTTCTTTATCATCGGGATGCATTTCCACCTGGAAATATCCCGAGAGAAGATCTAAAGACGCAAACCACTTTGACTTACCCAAAGCTTCAAGAGTAAGGTCAATACGCGGTAGAGGGTAGAAGTCTTTTTTGGTAACTTCGTTTAAACGCCGATAGTCGATGCAGAAACGGAGCGAAACATCTTTCTTTTTCACGAGGACTACCGGAGAACTCCAAGGGCTGTTAGAGGATGGAATGACACCTTGTTCTTTCATTTCCTTAACCATTTGTTCAGCCTCAACTCGTCTAGAGAAAGGGATACGACGAGGAGGTTGTTTAACGGGTTGTGCGAGGCCGGTATCTATTTTGTGTCGAGGGATACTGGTTCGTCCGATGTCTTCTTTAGATTTAGAAAAGACAGATTGGAATTCGATAAGAAGATCTCTTAAAGCAGATTGTTGGACAGGTTGAAGTCCTTCACTACTAGATAGGAAGAGGTCATTCAAATGAGAAGGCAGTGTAGTAGCAATAGGAATTTCTCGAACTTCATTACACAGGATAGTCAGGTCAGTATCCAAATGGGCCACAGGTAAGCGACTAGGTAGGGTAATAGTTTGGTAGGATAGATTAGAAATCCTAGTCCATACCTGGCCATTGGATACACGAGAAATAGAAGAAATCAGACACATCTGTTCCGGCAGCAGAGAGGAAGCTGAGAGGAGAACATCCGTGTCAGTAAGAAGGGTTGTGTAGGGGGGAAATAAAATATCTCCTGAGAGGGATGAAGTTCGAGGGTTTTTAAAGTTTTTGCTAAGAAGGAAGGCGAATGGTTTAAGGGCACTGCTTCTTCTTGTATATGAAGTAGATCTTTTTCCAAATCTAGGATACAGTGATGTTGCTTTAAGAAATCCATTCCCAGGATGCAATCGTCAAAGATTTCGGCAGAGTAGACAGAGTGTTTAGTAGAGAACTTACCTGCCATAAAATCAACGCAAACTGTACCTTCGACTGGGATGGTTTCACCAGTAACACTTTGTATTTGTGCAAATGAAGGCATGACTTCGACCGTACAAGAGCATCTCCGCAGTACTCTAGGATTTACTATAGTCCTAGTAGCACCAGTATCGACTATCATCATAACAGGGACTCCATTGACAGAGCCTAGGAGGTTAAGGTTAGGACCAGCTGTGACAACTGTGATAGGAATTGGGGATGGGGCCTTATCCTCCACTAACTTCGGCCCCCATAGGTCAGTGGAGATTAGTTTAAAGGGTTATTAAAGGTACCCGAAGGGTCATCAGAACGACATAAGGCTGGTATAATCCTAGAAGTTGGCTCTGATGAAGAGGGTTGTTCGAAAATCGGAAAAGAAGTGGAAGTTTTGGTAAAAACTGATGGATTAGACGCCGTAGATAAGTCTGTCGAGTATGTAGGTGGACTAGATTTATGTATAGGATCATTTGTATATCCAGAAATTGTACTGATAACCGATTGGTTACAGTGCACCGGAGGGGATGTTTTAGTCACGTCGACAGTAGTAGTTACAGGGGATTGACTGACCAAATGTAGGGGTGTAGCATTTAGATAATTGTTTGGAGAATCCGAAAGATTGTTGGTTGTTAAATTAGGGTGAACTTTCAACGAAGAATTATGGGTGATTACAGGGCTAGGTGGATCAGCTATGACACTATTTGAACAAGGGGTAGTAGGAATGGTGGCTGTGGGACTAACATTAGAAACGAGTGTGGAATTTGAATTAGAAGTATGTGTAGTGTTGGAACCAAAATTGTTACAAAGGCTAGGGTAATTAAAATCAGGAGGAATTATAGGCTTTTGGATAGGCGTGGCTGTACCTTCAGAGCTAGGGGCATTAGGACGAGAGATAGCCATTGCACTGCTAGGGTATGCATTACATTTAGGGTTAGAAATATCGATGTTGTTGGTACGAGGGATAGTATTAGGAGCAGTAGATGAAGTGACTGTAGGGTTTTGGGGTCTGGAATTGGTACCCAAGAGAACTATATTCGTGGCTTGAGGAGTACGGGCACTGGAGACTACATCAAATTGGACCCTGTCACCACGCTGCAATGCTATTTTCCCCAATGGTTTTGTTGCATCGCGATGTAAAAATATCTCCTCATTGGTGTCGTCTCTCACGATAAACCCAAAATGTTTGTCAGGGTGGAAAAATTTTATTCTACCAGTCACCCCAGTCGCTAGGGTAGGACAACCAGTTGGAGTGTCTTGTATCGGGAAGCTCAGCTTGCACTCCTCTAAGCTGAGCTGTTGGCTTTTCCCGACTTCTTAGTTTTACCGGTTTTTGAACTGTTCTGGACGACCGCTTGATTTACCCGGATCCCTCTCCGGCTTATCCGTGTTGCATCCCTACTAGCTTCCATTCTACTAGCGAGGGCTAGGGCTTCTTCCAAGCAATCAGGGGCTGCGTCACGGACACGCTGTTGGACCTCTAAATCAAGGAGACCGTCCACGAATTGTCCTAGAGCTATCCTGTCTCTTGCCGTCTCAGGACAGTCTGGAAAGGCTAGGTACACTAATTTCTGTACTTGCGTGGCAAATTCTGGGAGTGATTCCCTGTCCCTCTGAATTCGACCACGCAGTTGGATATGGGCCACCGATTGCCTATACTGAATGCAGAACCTATTATCTAAGGCTCGATCCAATAGGTGGTAATTGTCTTGAACGGCTCTGGGTAGAGTCTCGAAAAATTCTAGGGCCGTTCCCGTTAAATGGGGTGCCAAGCCAAGGGCCTTGAATTCGTCAGGCCAACCATTTGCCCTCGCTACCGCGTCGAAGTGTGACCTATAATTTTGCCATGGCTCTCTACCATCGTATTCCCTGGGGTTGATCTTCATGAAGGGCTGGCCACCAGACACAATACTCCTGCCACTATTAGTATGGGAACCGTTAAAATGCACATTGGGTCGATTCCGACTATGCATTGACTCGTACGAACTGTTATAGACCCTATGGCGGGAAGTAGGAGGGTCTACATTTGTCAGAAAGCAGGATTCTAGCTGTCGAGCGTACGTGTCTGTCTGATGACCTATGGTAGAAAGCCTAGGTTCCACATTGGTCTCATGGGCTAGGTAAGTCTGATCCATGTTCAAACGCGAGGAGGCAAAAGCAATTTCTGTCT
The DNA here is from genome assembly GCA_951394055.1 of Villa cingulata. NCBI lineage: Eukaryota > Metazoa > Arthropoda > Insecta > Diptera > Bombyliidae > Villa > Villa cingulata. Next base: position 23,030,557 of record OX596019.1, on the reverse strand, counting down.
CAACGGAAGGTCTGGTAAAAACTGTATGGCTTGTCATTTGGTTAGGGCCTTGGGTAGAGAACTCATTAATTGAGTTTCGTAGGGTAGAAGTAGGTAGGTTGGTAATAGAGGAGAGGACTGGAGAGGGTTCTGTAAGAATCTGTGTAGCTACAGAGGTAGGTTGAACACCAATAGAAGTACCCAGGGTCTCATATAGAGGCATTTGTCTCAAAAGGCAGTTTATTTGAGTGTGTCTACCCAAAATGGGAACTGTAGGTGCAGATCTGACGACCTCTGGAGTAGGTATATCTGTAGAATGGGCCACTGTATCTGTTCGGGCTGAGTTGAGTACCCTATGATTACTCTCTATCTGCTCAACTCTCTGTGATAGACCTCTGAGGGCATTAGTCACTTCAGAAACCATCTGGACCTGTAATGTCATCTGACGGGCGATATCTAATAAAGTGGACTCAGTCAAATTGTTTGGTGTGGAAACTCGACTCTCTCCACCCTCTGGTGTCGTTGATTTATCAGTATCAGACATGATAAGTCAGAAAACAAATGAAAAGAAAGATAGACAGAAATGGAATCTGGAAATGGAAAATGTACCCAAATAAAATAAAATAAAAAAAATGTACCCAAATTCGGGAAAGGAATGGACTGAATGCAAAAGAAAGGAATTACAAAGTTCAACTTAAAAGGAAAGTCAAAAATGCAACAAGAAAACAAAAAGTTCGAGACACCCTGTAAAATTGATAAAGTTATGTACTGCACTGATATCTTAACCTGTTGCCCACACAGCTGAAATAAAATAAAAATGTGAAAAAGAAATGAAAAATGAACTGTCTGTATATAGAACAACGTTGAACGAATAAATATATTCCACACTATATACCAGCAGTGTAGAATACCCAACAGAAATTTTTGTAATTAAAAACAAAATTGGTATATCTCCCCCACGCGCAAAAGGAAACGGAGAGAAAAGAAAAGAACCACCCTGTAAAAATAAATGTTTAACGAAAAGAAAAATCTTTGTTTGGTATGAAAAAAAAAAAAAATAAGAGAAAGAGGAGAACCACCCTGTAAAAAAATGATTTAAAAAAAATGTTTGTATTTTATAACCACAAGAAGAAAAATGACTACCCGATAAAAATAGATAATTCAAAAATATTTGTATTTTTAACCACAAAAGAGGAAAAAATGACTACCCTGTAAAAGAAAATACTTGTAAAACGCGAAAAAGAGGAAAAAAATGATCAACCTGTAACCCTATGGTAAAAACAAAATCAAGAAAATTTGTATATAAAAAAAAATTTGTATACAATTATGAAAACAACAAAAAAAAACAATCACCCTGTAGGAATAAGTCGAAAATTTTCTTTGTTTGTTTGCCTTATACTTCAAACAAAGAAAATGATTATAAAGACGACGTATTACGCATGTATAACGGCGGAAAAATATGCGCGTAAAGATTATGATTTAAAAGAAACACCGTTTTCCACTAAAAAAAAAATAAAAGAAAAGAAATCAAGGGCAAAATAAAACACTGTCTTTTTTTATGTTTTGGAAATTTATTTTTTCCAAAAAAAAAATGATTTTTGGTTTCTTTTTTTTTCACACAATCAAAAAATTCTTTTTTATTTTACAATTTTTCTTTTTTTTCTTTTTTGTTTTGCACTTAACTACAATGGAGCAGCAAAGCGTCGTCAAAAAAAATTATTTTTTCTTTTCCTTTTCTTTTGAAGAAAAAGAAAAACGATCCTGAAAAAAAAGGATAATAAAAATAAAAAAATAAAAAAAAGTAAAAAAGAAGATCAGGTGGTAAGATCTTATTTCTAAGATCGTTCGAAATTATAACACCCCACACCTGACACCAATGTTATAAAAATAAAATTTCTACTTCTAAATTTCTTTTCCTTAACCCTTCTTCGTAGAAAAGAAAAGGAGAAAGGGTCAAAATTCAGCCCAAAAAAGGGTAAAGAAAAGAACAAAGGACGAAAATTAGGGGCCGAGCGGAGCCAAAAAAAAAAAAGAAAATGGGGAAAAAAAATAAATGATGAAATGATAAAATGATGAATGGGGAAAACCAAAGGAAGAGAAAAAATAAAAGGAAGAAAAAAAATAAGACAAAGGAAAATTTCACTTGCCAAAACAAATTTATTATAATTTTTTTTTTCACTTTTATTTAACAAAAAAAACAAAAATTTAACAAAACTTAGCAATTTTAATTAAAAACAAAAACTTTGCTTTAACAAACTTTACTAGAAAACTACTTTACTTTTAAAACTACTTTACTTAAAAAAAACTACTTTAAAGAGAACAATGAACTCTACTTTAAACTTTACTTTAAAAAAAAAAACTCAATTAAAAAAAAAAACTCTTTAAAAAAAACAACCAACTCTACCTCCACTTTTACTTCTAAAAACTTAATTAAAAAAACTCTACTGTGTTGTGACGAGCCCGTTTATATCCTCCTCGTCACACACAAAAAAAAAATAGTAAACAGTTCTGGAATTTTCTATCAATTCGCCGCCCGCTGTAACGTCAACGGATTGACAGAAAATTCCAGTGGTTACGTTCGTTGTTTTTCTGCTGAATCTGTTACAATTGTAATAGTTATCAAAAAAAAAGAAGATGATGACATTTTGCTTTAAAAATGACAATGTAAAAAATTACAAGTGACAAGTTACAAGTAAGTATGAAAATTATTTTAATTTTTTAATTATAATTATTTTAATTTGATTTGAAGATTAATTTATTCTTTTTTCCTTTCAGGTTTACAACAATATTAATTTATTCTATTTTCAATACTCAAAATATACATTTACATATAAATAACACTTATATGTGTAGAATATCATATGAATTAAATGTACATTTTAAATAGCATTGTGTATTGTTTAGTACTGCAAAACATTGACAGATGTTTATTTCATTTAGTGAGAGCAAATATTTATAATAAATGAGAACAAATTCGAAACACTATGGTCCGTCTACACAATTAGTTTTGATAACTCGATTTACAAAAACAATTCCATCATATCACAGACTGTGAGACACATTTATTGAAATCATTATAATTGTGTACAGGGTACATAACTCAAAGCAATTCGAAAAAATTTGATAACCTTTTTTGGTTTCGATGAAGCTTTTTCGATCTTTATCATTTATGTGAGTGTGTCGTTTTTGGAGAAATTACCACTTACACTAAAAAGAAAATCTATTGATAAGAACTACTATTATCTTTGCCATGGGTTTCTAGAAAAATTTTGTTACACTTCTTATATGAACTTTGGACATATGAGTATTTATTTTATACGTGCTTTAACCCTTTTTATGAAAAGGATTGTCTGAACTTAGAAAAGAAAAATTCTTTTTAGGCAGAAAAAAAAGAAGAAAAGTTCACTTACCGTTCTTTTCTGAACAAAACACACAGTCAAGAAAAAAAAGAAAACCTTTTCTTTGTTTTTTTTTTATTTATTTTAATTAAAACTTTCTATTTATTTTAAATAAAACTTACCACTTTTTTTTACAAAAAAAAAGACTCGACGCCAGATTCAGCAAAATGGATTTAACAACCTTTATCTTTAAAAAAAAATTAACTTTAAAAAAATGAATTTAAAAAAATTGAACTTAAAAAAAAATCAGAAACTCCACATCCACTTTTAACAATAGGAAATTCACTCTACTAGTATTTTGACAAGTCCATTTATATATCTCTCGTCAATCTATAAAAAAACAAAAATAAAAAGTTGTTTTCTTGAATTTTCTACCGATTCGCCGACCGATGTAATGTCAATGAATTGATAGAAAATTCCAGTAGTTTGCTGAATCTGTTAACAAAGGCAGCAAATGTCATACAAAAAGAAAGAAGATAACATTTTATGTTACAAATGACAATTAAAAATGTAAACAAAGTGGTTAAAGTTACAGATAAGAATAAATTTTAGCTGTGTTTCTTTGTTTCACATGAGCAAAGTACTTAAAAATCAGTTTGGTTTAATACTTCAGTAAATTTGTATATGTGAACTGCTCAAATAATTTTTCAAAAGTAGTTCATTCACTTTGTAAGTAGTTACCATCGTACACTAACTTAATGTACGGACACAACTCGATTCAGCGTATATAAATTCAAAAAATAATGTAAAAAAACAGTACAAATATATAATGTTAAAAAAAATAAAATAAAAAAATCAATTCAGTAAAAAATTCAGCCCTTTATCTAAAAGGGACTATATTTTATGACCAATTTCTTTATAAAAAATATGCAGGTGTTAAAACAAGATAGAAAAAACACACACCAACAACTTCATATCACTGACATAATTTCTTCAATGTATTGCGTTTTTTTTTTCTACATAGATTTAGATAGTAAGACACTTTATTTTTTCTTTTTGTTTTTGCCATTACTTCTTTTATTCACATACAGAGGATATTTCGTTTTAACTTGTATATAATTTCTCTTACTAACGCATGTTAAAGATGGCTCGTCACTTTTATGTCTGTTACATTTTACACGTGTTTTTACACCATGTGCTCAGTTTTAACCAGATGTTATGACATCATTCCAGGTAGTTTATGGCAAAGTAGAGGTAAAGGAATATTAAATGTAAAATAATTTTAGACTGTGAAGTGAAATTAATTGAAAGTGAAGTGAAGTGCTTATAATTTGGAGTTTCAAAATTAAAATAATTTCATTATATATTAAAAATCTAATGATATCTAAAAACAACTAAAAAAAAATTATTAAAAAAATTTTTTTGTTGGTGAAAAATAAATTAATAATTTGAATAAATATTAAATATAAATACATAAATAATATAAGTTATTTATGTATATTTCATAAATAATAATTTAATTTCATAATTTTATTAATTTCTGTATATTTTTTTATGCATGAAATATTATATCTTGAGCTATTGAATCGCATTGATATATACTGTCAATTTTATTAGCCCCATTTACCCTATAGCAAGCTATATAAAAAATAAATTAAAATTGGAGGAGCTTACACATACTAATAAAATTTTATTTCTCTTTCTAACTAATTTTTAGGCCTAATTTTGATTTTCTGTCTACTTTTAGCAAAGTGTCATTGTATGTGTGAAAAAAAAAGTTTGAATATTGAAAAATAATTTATATGAACTGTCTTTTCTTTATGTCTATATTCTATGGTAGTTATGTTATTTCTTTCTACCAGATGTCTTTTTAGTTTAACATTATCCAACAAATTGAAATTGACTGTTTAGGTTAGATTTCTTGGTATAAACAAATATCATATGGGAGTGTTTTGTATAAATTTTTCAAATTTAAATTAAAATAATTTTAAGCTTATCTTTTGCTTCACTTGTCAAATTTATTTTTGTTTCTTTGAATAGTTTGAGGAGTTATTGCTAAAATAATTGGTCAGAAGTACTTTGCTCATGTGAAAGAAACACAGCTTTTAATTTTAATTTTTAGTTTTTAAATATTTTAATTAAATTTGTTGATTAATCTTTTTTTTTCTTTTTCCAGGTTTACATCAATAATATATATAAATATAATGATCAAGTATATTGTTGTAAACCTGAAAAAAAAGAGAATAAATTAATTTGTAAAATTTCTTAATTAAATAATTATAATTAAAAAATCAAAACAATTTTCATACTTACCTGTAACTTGTCACTTCGTTTGTTTACATTATAAAAATGACATTGTCACGTTTCTTCTTCTTTTTTACAACTATCACATAATTGTAACAGATTCAGCAAAAAAACAACGAAGGTTACCACTGGAGTTTTCTGTCAATCCGTTGACGGTACAGCGGGCGGCGAATTGATAGAAAATTCCAGAGTACAATTGTTTACAATTTTTTTTTTTTTTGTGACGAAGAGTATATAAACGGGCTCGTCACAACGCGAAAAAGTTTTTAGTTGTTAGTTGTTTTTAGTTTTCTTAGAGTTTTTGAGTTTTTTTTTTAGTTTTTTTTAAAAAAAAAAGTTTATTCGTTGTTTTTTTGTTAAGAAGTAGTTTTTTTTTCAAAGTAAAAACTTGTTTTTTTGTAGTAAAGTAGTTTTTTTTTATAGTAAAGTTTCTGTTCAAAAAAAAAAAAAAAGTAGAGTAGTTTTTTTTTTTAAGTAAAGTTTGTTAAATTTTTTTATTTTATAAAAATAAATGTGAAACAATCATAATTAAATTGTGTTTGGTAAGTGAAATTTTCCTTTGTCTTATTTTTTTTTCTTTTATTTTTAACATTGCTTTGTTCAAATAACCCCTTGACATAAAAAGGGTTAAAAGAACAAAGTTTCTCCCTCCTTTGGTTTTTTCCCATTCCACATTTTTTCTTTATTTTTCAAGGCTCCGCTCGGCCCCTAATTTTCATCTTTTATTCTTCCTGGTGCTCTTTCTTTTTTTAACCCTTTCTTTTTTCTTTTACCAAAAAAAGGTTAAGGAAAAGAAACTAGAAAAATTTTTTTTACAACATTGGTGTCAGGTGTCGGGTAAGATCTAATTGTTTCGAACGATCTTAGAAATAAGATCTTACCACCTGATCTTCTTTTTTTTATTTTTTTTTTTTTTATTATTATTATCCTTTTTCAGGATTGTTTATTCTTTAAAGGAAAAAGAAAAAGAAAAATCATTTTTTTTTGTCGACGCTTTGCTGCTGCATTGTGTTTGAAGCAGCATTTATTTTTCTATTTTCATCTACTTTGTACTGTGTGTACAGAGTATAACAAAAGTGTAGTAACGACACTACACACATCATTTTTTTTCTCTTTTTTTTTCCTATAGAAAACGAAAATTTTTAGAAAAATTGTCGTTTTTCTTATTTTTGGTGATTTTTTTTTACAGGGAAAATAAAGGTGACATAAAAAATAAAAAAAAAACAAAAAAAATTTGTAAAATAAAAAGAATTTTTTGTGGTGTAAAAAAAAAAAGAAAAAGAAAAAAAAAATCATTTTTTTTGGGAAAAAATAAAAATAGTTTTTCTATATAAAATATAAAAAACAGTGTTTTATTGTGCCCTTGATTTTTGTTTTTTTTTAGTGAAAAACGGTGTTTGAAATTAGAATGATAATCTTTACGCGAGTTACATATATTGATTTTCAGAATAGATTAAAAAATATAGAAAACTCTGATTTGCCCAGCTGTTATAAAATTCAATCGAAAATCAAACCAATGTCGTGGTAATTATTGTTAAGTAACTTTCTCAGACTTGAAATTAGCTTAATAATCTTTTTTACATTCCCATAATAGTTTTAACATTACTTTTTCCGTTCTCATGAATATATGCTGATATGACATTATAATACATATTATATTATTTATATTACATCAATTATATATGTTCTGATGATTAGAAAGTATATAAGATTATTAAAAAATTAATTAAGATTCATTCTTAGTCTAACGCTCAGACGGTTCGGTTCAAGATTAATAAGTGGTTCAAACAATAGATTAAGTGATTTTCTGTAAAGTTTAGTAATAAATAAATAAAGTTCACTTTTATTAAAAAAAAATAAATAAAAATATTTTTTTTATTATTAAACTTAAAGTAAATTTAACTCGCGCGTATTTTTCTGCCGTTATACACGCGTAATACATCCTCTTTGTCATAATCTTCTTTGTTTGAAATTAGACGCATAATCTTTACGCGCGTATTTTTCCGCTGTTATACACGCGTAATACATCGTCTTTGTGATAATTTTCTTTGTTTGAAATATAAGGCAAACAAACAAAGAAAAAAAGAGAAATCTTTAGAAAACTCCCCCATCTCTCTAATGATACCTCACATGTCACCATGTATACATACTAAATAAATACGTTTTAATTTTAACATTATGCAGTTGTATTTACATATAAATTGCTAATTCACAGGCGTAAAAAAATTATGGGACTAGCAAGACTTCTTAAAAAAAAAATACTGTTAAATCTCCAAAAAAAAATATAAAATATTTTTTTATTTAACATTAATTAGAAAGGTGCCGGTTCAAAATTTTCTCATAAAATAAAAACACAATTTTTTTCAATTTACGTTATAAAAAAATTTATTTAAAATATTTCTTAAATCTAACAATTCAAACCTTTAAACTAAATTACAAAAATTCTAAGTTAACTACACTAATGTCTTCGAAACACAAAGGTTGAAATTAAGTAGACTTCATTTTAATTTCGAGTAGAAATTACGAAGGTGAAACACAGCGATTTTGACAGTTTGTCGAATTTATTTAATTTATCTAATATTAATTTAATTTACCAGAACATAGCCTACTTCCTCTATTAAATTAACTGTCATTTATATTGAATTATTTCTTAATGAAAATTAAAAAAAAACATTTTTTTTGGTTAACAATTTGTTAGTAGATGTCTCTGTTCTACGTAAAGAACGAAACATGATTAGATTTCGAGCGAAATTACGTTTTTTTATGTAATTTCGTTGACTAGATTTCGGCCCAAATCCGTTGTTTTTTCCGGATTTCGAAGCTGAAATTAGCAAAATACTTAATTTCAACCTCTGTGTGTCTACAATATAATAGATGTATATTCAAATTCCAAATAATTAATTTATACAAAATGAAAAATTCAACGCTTTAAATTACTTAAATATATGTAGAGTTTTTCAAAATAATAAGTTTAATCAAAAAAAAAGGAAATAGTTATGCAATCGACTTAATTAAATATGTTACAAATTTAATATCAAAAATTCTGAATCTAATTCAAAATGAAAATCAAATCTAATTTACTTTTAATTACAAATTATTTTACATATGTATGTTGAACTAATTACTTATTAGCTGTTTTCCTTTGGTCACAATTATCTCTTTCGGCTCTAATTTTTAATAAATTTTCTAAGTCTTTTGGAGAAAAATCAACTTTAACAATTTTTTATCGACGAATTTCAGTAGAAAATTTCTTTTTAAGAAGTTTTCTAAGTATTTGCAATGAAGATCCAATTCTATGTTTCAATTCTATGATCCAATTCTGTAAAAAGTATTTTTACAGAAATTCCTAATTTTCCCTCCTTACTAGCTCAACACGCTAGATTTTGATAGGACTCAACACGTCCTGGCTGATGAGTTTGGTCTTTGTTTTTCTTGCTTCAGTCTCAACACGACAGTATACACAGGCACTCGCAAAGACAAATTTTTCTGCGAATCGCAGCTCTTTATATACCAAATTTTCGCGGTTCTAGAAATTTCTTTTTCTCCGTTGTTGAAGTGTTCCATTATTTATCTCATATTCTTATTCTTTTTATAAAACCGTTTTTTTCAAATTGTGTCTGGTAATTCAAATGACAATAATTGTGAATAACTTAATTGGTAATTATATTCAGCTAATAATTTTTGACAGTAATTGACAGTACTTGACATGGTCGTGTATACATATGTACAAAAAGTATATAGATGTAGGAGAGAAATTTTTTCGTAGGAACATTCGGACCAAACAATTTTTCAACAATTGTAGATGACATTATGAATTGAAATTTTTATGAAAGCAATATGTTTTCACATTTTGTTTTTTTATGCTAAATATCGAATATCCATATATCAGTATGATTTTGTTTTCTATTGATGAAAGATTATGCTTGTCCCATAACTTTTTCACGTCCGTGTGAAAGAGTATTATCATAAAATGAACTCTATATGTATGTATACCTATACTTAGATATTTATTATCATTTATTTTATACATTACTATAAATACTATATTGCTAAATTGTGCAATGTTGTCTGTTTAGTCTTTGATAATTGATTATGAGTGCTATGTTTTTTGCTAGTGTACAGTCTACAGTCCACGACAGAATTATGTATTATAATACATTTTCTAATTTTTTTTTATAACACATTGTGAGTGTAAACAAAAATATCCTTTATAATTTTTTAAAAATTATATTTAATAATTTTTTTTTATTTAAAATTTTTAATTTGTAGTTTTTAAAAAATTTTTTTTTTTGCAAGGAAACTTTTCAGTCTAATTTTATCTTAAAAATATTTTAAAATGAAGATACTATGAATAATAGATAATAAATTGATATAAAATGTGTTAATTTATATTATTATATATTTTGCATTTATATTTTTGGAAATTACCGATTTTTAAAAAATGTTTAAAAGGAGTAACCATTTTGTCCCTTACTGTAGACTGAAAAATAAAATACGAAAATTATTAAATTCAAACAGAAATCATTGATTTAAAAATAAAAATTTGCTGATCAAAACCAATAGAAAACATATTGGTTCGAAGTGAAGGGGAGCGGTTAGGTAATATCACAGCATAGCAAAGCAATACAGTATATATGGTATATAATATTGTTAGGAATAAATTTTTATTACAGTCAACTAGAAATTACGAACATATGTTTTTAGTATAATATGATAATTAGAACAAAAACTGTTATCGGGTCGGAATTTGTAATGTATTGTATAATTAAATAATTATAATTAGATAATAGTTATTCAGCAGGTCCAGGTAGCTTTGAAACAGTAAAGAGCATTAAATAAATAGTTTTTATCAATATTGTAATTGTAACAGGTTATGGGCCCAGAATCACGTTTTCTCTACGTGAAATTTTTCTTTTCTTTTAGTGAAAGAAAATTTAATTTAATTTAAATTCAAATTTAATTAATTCTAAAATAAATTGTAATAAATCTAATATAAAGAAAGTGGTTAAATAATCGTGGTACAAAATGTCATACCAAAACGTAGTACATTTGGAAAAACGCAATAATGAAAATTATGACACGTGGAAGTTGCAAGTGCAGTCTTTATTAATAAAAAGTGATCTATGGGATTACGTAGATGGATCTATAGGAAAACCTACAGATGCCTCAAAGTTAGTGGAGTGGATTAAAAATGATAGAAAAGCTAAAGCCGATCTTATTTTATCGGTTAGCGCACCTCTCTTAAACGATGTAAAAGATTGTGTAACCTCAAAAGACATATGGGAAAAATTGAGTGAAATGTATGACTCCAAGTTACCAACGAGAAAAGCCGCGTTAATAAAACAATTGATTTTGAATAAATCTTCAAGTGATAACGTAGTGAATCATGTTTCACAGTTTTTCAATATAGTAGAGAAACTGAAATCGATAGATGTTATATTAGATGAGGACTTATTGTCCATTTTATTACTTTATAGTTTGCCAGACGAATTTGAAAAATTTCGAGTTGCGATGGAATCACGCGATGAATTACCTAAATTGTCCATGCTAAAAATAAAAATACTTGAAGAATATAATGCACGATATGCACACCCGTCTACTTCACAAGTGTTGTTCACAGATCAAGGTGAAAAAAATATTAAGCAAAAATCAGCTGAAGCCGGCTATCATTACAATAAGGGCAAAAATAAAAGGTACATGAAAAATAAAATAAAGTGTTATAATTGTAGGAAGTTAGGACACAAGGCAGCAGACTGTATAAATAAAGGACGTCAAAGTGAGAAAACATCATTTGTGCAAGAGTCAGCTTTCTCTACTTCGTATAAAAGTGCATCAAAGTGGGTGCTAGATAGTGGAGCGACCTCGCATATGATCAACGATAGTGATAAACTCGAAAATTTTGTGAAAATGAATACAAAACTGAACCTGGCAAATGAAGATACAACAACAATTCTCGGAAAAGGAAACGTAAGCCTGTATGTAAATGCTACTAGAAAATTAAATTTATCTGACGTCTTATACGTACCGAATTTACGTGCAAATTTGTTATCTGTCAGTAAAATAACGCAGAATAACCATAGCATTAATTTGTTTAGAAGTAAAGCTATAATTAGAAATTGTAAAAATGAAGTCGTATTAACAGCGTGGAAAAAGCATGGTTTATACCAAGTAAATTTATATGACGGACTCGATCAAGCGAACACTGTGTGTGAAAAAGAAACTTTAAATTTGTGGCATAATCGGTTCGGTCACGTGAACATAAAAACATTAAAGGACATTATTAAAAACAAACAAGCGAAAGGTATCAATGTAAAAGATTTATCATATAATGAGTCTAAATGTGAAGTGTGCATACAAGGGAAACATATTCAACGTCCATTTCCTAAAAAGTCAGAAAATCGAAGTAAAAAGCCTTTAGATCTAATACATTGCGATATTTGTGGACCAATGCAGACAAGATCAGCTGGAGGAGCACGTTACTTCATAACCTTCATCGATGATGCTACTCGGTGGTGCGATGTCTATTTTCTGAAACACAAAATTGAGGCATTACAGATATTTAAAATATACAAGGCTAAGGTGGAAAATTACAAAAATGCTCATATAAAATCGTTACGGACAGACAATGGTAAGGAATTTATGAGCACAGATTTTAATCGTTTTTTACAAAATTCAGGTATTCATCATCAGACGTCTGTCGAGTATAAGCCACAGCAAAACGACGTTGCCGAGCGCAAAAATAGAACGTTAGTTGAAATGGCAAGGTGTATGATGATCCAATCGAAGCTACCAAACTATTTATGGGCTGAAGCCATCTCAACAGCAAACTACATAAGAAATCGTGTGCCTTCAAATAGTCTAAACGGTGAAATTCCATATAAATTATGGCGAAATAGGGATCCTAATGTGAAACATTTGCGAACGTTTGGTACGTTTGCATACGTCCTGCAAAAGAGTCCAATAAAAGGGAAATTTAATGCTAGATCAAAGCCATGCTATCTACTCGGTTACAGCGAAGAAGCGAAAGCATATCGTCTATGGGAAAAATCAACTGGAAAAATTATGAAGAGTAGAGATGTGATATTCGTAAATGAATGTACATATACTGATAACAATAATCTGAATGTAATAAGTCTAGACAATGAAAATATTAAAAACGAAGATTGGCCACTGGAAAACCGTAACCTGAAAGAAAATGAAAATAAAGTAATCAAAAATAGTTCAGAAAATGTCGAGACTGATGAAGAAATGAAAAAAGAAAACATTAATGATGTCATGATCGAAAACAGTATCAGAAAAAGAGGAAGACCAAAAATTATTCGAACGGGAACGCGAGGACGACCAAAGAAGCAATTTATAACTGAACTTATAAATACTGTCGAAGATAATAAAGTAGATGAACTAGAAAATTCACTCGAAGAATACCACTCTTCAAATGAAGTTAATAATGGAGATGAGTCTGAAGATGAATACAGTTTTCTAACTTTTGAAGGTGATCCAAAAAGTATCAAAGATGTCATAAATGATCCTTATCGCGAGGAATGGGAAAACGCTATTAAGGAGGAGTTGAAGGCTCACAACAAAAATCATACATGGGACATAGTAGAAAGACCTTCAGGTGTAAAAGTCGTTGATTGTAAATGGGTATTCAGTAGCAAATTAGATGAAAATGGTGTTCTAGTGAAACGAAAGGCAAGGCTCGTTGCAAAAGGCTGTTCACAAAGAGCAGGTCTCGACTATAACGATACTTAGTCGCCAGTCGCGAAGTTACGTTCCATAAGGTTAATTATAGCAATGGCTATACAATTCAATTTACAACTTCGACAATTCGATATCACTACAGCATATCTGAACGGGGAATTGGATGAATCAATCTATATGAAGATACCAAGTTACTTTGAAATTGGACCAGAAAAGGGTAATGTGTATGGAAATAATGTATTGAAATTAAATAAAGCATTGTACGGCCTTAAGCAAAGCGGCAGACTCTGGTATCAAAAGTTCGATAAATTTTTAAATGAAAATGCTTTTAAGAGAATGGAGTATGAGCCTTGTATGTATAAATATGAAAATGATGGAAAATATATTATTTTAGCAATATATGTAGACGACATAATACTAGCATCAAAATGTGAAAATGGAATTAAATTCTTCATACAAAATATATCAAAGGTGTTCGAAATTAAAGTTATTGGTCAACCAAGTAGATTTCTTGGCATTGAATTAAAACATTTAGGAGCCAATAGTGTTATCCTATACCAAAAGGAATTTATTAAAAATCTATTAAAGAAATATAAAATGGAAGATTGTAACCCGGTTCAGATACCTATGGATCCGAATGTGAAGTTGAGTAGAGATATGTGTCCAAAAAACGATAACGAACGAAAGGAACTTCAGCATGTACCATACCAAAGTCTGGTAGGCAGTCTACTATACCTATCCATTACGACCAGGCCTGATATTGCTTACGTAGTAAATGTTTTAAGCCAGTATAACAATAACTTGGGGGCTGGGCAAGGCCCTACAGGGTAGGTACTTCTTGTACTGCAACTGTAGGCACCTGTCAATGGGTACTTACTATACCTCCTCGTGGTGGCCCCTGGGTAGTTTTGGTCTGTGATGTTATGTACTGTAGATGGGTGGATGTGATATCACAGACCGAAACGAGCTAAATAGTAAGCGCCAAAATAAAAACCATGGGGGACAAGCCAGGGACTGACTCTCCAAGTGGTAAGAAGGAAACTTCGAATCCACCTGTCATTTCGATGGCAGCAGAGGCAAGGATTTTGGAGGCCTCAGAACTCATGACTCAATTTCCACTGGTTAATCCAGTGAGTACGTTTGATGAGGAGGTGGCAATCGACGACGATTCGCTCGTTGACGAAACTTCCTCCACTTGCACATTAGTGCCAAATATGAGCGACGTGGAAACCTGTACTGGTCCACCAGCTCAACCCTCCTCATCGGCCGTGACTAATGTCACAGTAGATGAGTTGAGTAAGTCTCAGAAGAAGAGGAGGAACAAAGCTGCGGCCAGAACCAGGAAAGCACTAGAGGAAATGAAAATCTCCGACAGTGCCCCTGGACCTGACCAAAAGCCTTCGAGTGTCAGTGGCAAAAGATCAAGATCTGTTGAAGACTTGTCCTTAGCGGATCAGTCTGCTGCTACTGACGCGCCTCCACTCTCTTCTGAGACATCAGGAAGAAGGAAAAAGAGAAGGAAAACGACTGTGCCTGGTAATGCGACGAATGCACAAACTGAAAAAGGGAGTGCAACCGTTGCAAAGCAAGGTGGCAGTTGTCTTCCAACTCCTTCCCTGAAGAGAGAGACCAAAGCGGTTGACCCCTCGGGGAATGCTGCCACGGTCTCTGATTCGGTTCGAGGACCTAGCCAAAAGAGCGGCAAGCGGAAAGGAGCAGCAGCGGACAGACAAGTACCTAGTACAAGTCAATCTGCTAATGCTACTTCTGCAGCTACTCCAAAAGCTGGAACCTCGAAATCTTCCGATCAGCCAAAAGCCGTTGTTAAAAGTGGCAAAAGCTACTCCAATGTGGCTGCTGCTGCCTTAACAGTGGCGATAACGGCTGATTCACAGGAAGGAAATCTTTCAAAAGACCAGATTTCCTTCCTGGTTGATCACTTATGTAAGCTACTGGGAGAGACGAAAGAATCTCCCAGATTCGAGGGGATGCTTGAAAGAAATGGCGGACTTTTAGTACGCTGTTCTAACGAGCAGAGCCTCGAGTGGCTCATCCAAAAGGTGATCAACATACCAGCTTGGAAGCGCACGAAATTTGTCGCGGCAAAAAGTAGTGACATTCCAAAGCTGATGCGAACAACTTGCTGGATCCCTGGTAAACCCAGAAAGATCGGCGAGTTGCTAGCAGCGATCAGTAAGCAGAACCCAGGGCTTAACACTAAAATCTGGAGAGTATATGCTTACGGTCCCAAGAAGAGTACCCAGTATGAATCTGAAGGTGCCCTGCTTGTGGCCGGCATAGATGAAGATAGTGTTAAGGTCCTGAGATCTACTTATGATCTTCGTCCTTACCTTTTCCTTGGCAGGGTGAAATTCAATATTCACCGCTGAGAGGGTAAGGTCCATACGGGTCTATACGCATATGAAGATGGTATTTACCCAGATTAACTTGCAAAAAACAAAGCTGCTACTGCTCTTCTAAGTAAGCGGCTGGCTTCATTGCACACAACACCACACATAACACTAATACAGGAACCATGGGTACGATCAGGACGTATCTGTGGCCTGAGAGGTGTACGTGGTGCAAAGATCTTTTATGACGAAAGATCAGATAGACCGCGTAGCTGTCTCGTGGCATCTAATTGTCTCGAGACGGCTGTGCTGAGACAATTCTGTTGCCAAGATTTGGTAGCAGTTAAAATCACATTCCGGACCCCGGAAGGCTGGCAAGACATCCTTATAGCCTCTGCCTACCTTCCGTATGACTCCATACTGCCTCCTCCCTCCAAGGAGATAGTGGAATTGGTCCGGTATGCTGAGTCTTCAAAGCTGGACCTCATCCTAGGTTGCGACGCTAACGCCCACCACATCGCGTGGGGCACACGGACTGCAACCGAAGAGGCGAAGATTTGTTAGACTTCATTCTGTCTAATGACCTGGTGATTCAAAATGTGGGCAATAAGCCAACATTTGTCACCAGCAGAAGACAAGAAGTAATTGATCTCACTTTGACAACAATCAATGTTGCAAGATCAATTACAGACTGGAGAGTATCGAGTGAAGATTCTCTCTCAGATCATAGATACCTGGATTTCTCCTGGATGGCTGACGCAGTCAAGCGACAAGCTTTCAGGAACCCCAGGAATACGGACTGGAACAAGTTTGGCCGGATGCTCCAACTTAATGTAAAAGTGTCTAACAAACTACGCACAGTTAAAAGTCTGGAGAAAGCAGTTCAAGTTATGAACTGTAATCTCTTAGACAGCTATGCGGCCTCCTGTCCGATTACCACGAGTCCGGGCAGCAAAAACGTTCCATGGTGGAACAAAGAACTGCAGAGACTCAGAAGAATCTCCAGGAGACTTCTTAATAAGGCTCTCAAAACCAAAAAGAAGTGGACTGGGAAATATATCGCTCCACACAGAGGGACTATAAGAGGCTGATAAGGAATTCCAAACTAGTCTCTTTTAGAACCTACTGTGAAAGAGTAGAAAATACTAGAGATACAGCGAGGCTCAAAAGTGTCCTGCAAAGAGATCCGAGAGCCAAGCTTGACTCTCTTAGATTGCCAGATGGAAGAAGTACCGACTCTACGTCAGAATCAATTAAGATTCTGCTGGAGACGCACTTCCCTGGCAATCTGGCTTCTTATGATGAACCAAGATGTCAACCCATTATCTCCAATGGGAAAGCATCTAGATATAGTTGGTTTATCGCATCCAGGGTGGTTGACGAACGAAAGATAAGGTGGGCTTTATCTTCGTTCAGTAACTTTAAATCACCTGGCGACGACGGGATCTACCCAATTATGCTTAGGGAAGGAGTGGATGCGCTAGTGAGGAACATAAAACACATTCTTATGGCAAGCCTCGCTTTGGCGCATATACCCACTTCCTGGCGACCAGTGAGAGTAAGCTTCATTCCCAAACCGTGCAAGGAAGACTACTCCACTCCGAAAAGCTTCAGACCTATCAGCCTAACATCGTTTATGCTGAAATGTCTGGAACGACTAGTTGACAGTCACATTAGATCTGAGGTGCTGAGAGAACGACCTTTAAGCGTCGATCAGCATGCTTATCAGCGAGGAAAATCTTGCGAAACGGCACTGCACGCTTTAGTTTCTAAGGTGGAAAGTGCACTTCATAGGAAAGAGTACGCGCTGGGCGTGTTCATTGACATTGAAGGCGCCTTCGACAGCCCAACTCATGTGTCGATATGTGACGCAATCAGGAACTTCGGTGTTAACGAAGTCATAGTTAAATGGATAGAGGCCATGTTAACTAATAGAATCCCCTTCGCTAGAACTGAGAGTGGAAGATGTGTCGTAACCAAGGCGACCAGAGGATGTCCACAAGGAGGCGTCCTCTCACCGCTATTATGGTGCATCTTTATCAACTCTCTATTGCTAGAGCTGGGGGAGTCTGATTCTCACCCGCAAGCTTATGCGGATGATTTGGCCATACTGGCCACTGGCAGCTCACTTAGGGATGTCTGTACTAAGATACAGACATCCCTGAATACTGTCAGTGACTGGTGTGATAGACACGGTCTCTCGGTTAACCCGAGCAAGATCACTCTCGTTCTATTTACTAGAAAGAGAAGGATCGAGGGTCTTGTGTTACCAGAGATGAAGAATGTCAAAATTCAACTCTCCACAGAGGTTAAATATCTGGGTGTAAACTTGGATAAAAAACTACTCTGGAGGACTCATGTCGAATACAAGGTGAACAAAGCATTGACTTTATATAATCAATGCCGAGTAATCTTTGGAAAGACGTGGGGTCTTGGCCCTAAGCAGACATTGTGGCTGTATACGGCAATTATAAGACCCATCTTAAGTTACGCATGTGTAGTTTGGTGGACAAAGACAAACTGTAAATGGGTTATGTCTAGTCTCGCCAGATTACAGCGAAAAATTTGCATCGGCGTCACAGGTGCCTTTAGTACCACTCCTGGTGCCGCGCTAGACGCTATTCTAAACTTGCCTCCTTTGCACTTATTTGTACAAAGTGAAGCAATGAAAGCTGCCTATAGACTTAAATGTTTAGGTTTATGGAAGTCTTCTGATATGGTTGGACATGGTTCTGTCTTGGCTGAAGGAGGAATCTCGACTCTCTCTCAGATGCCTACAGATAGCACCATCCCTCAGACTATATTCCGACAAAGATATCGTATAATGTGCCCACACAGGAGTTTGTGGAACAACACGCTCCAACTTGACGGTTGTACATATACTGATGTCTTTTACACAGACGGCTCAAAAACAGGCGATAACGCTGGAGCCGGCTGGTGTCTGGAATCTTCTGATTCTAGACATGCGTACCCACTTGGATCGCATACCTCTGTCTTTCAGGCGGAGATATATGCGATTCTTAAAGTAGCTCATTGGACAATTGAAAGAGGATGGAAGGGCAGGTCCATCTGTATTTACAGCGACAGTCAAGCTGCGCTGAAAGCATTGAGCAGCCCAATCGTCTCCTCAAAAATTGTTCTCGAATGTATATCTAAGTTGAATTATGTTGCAAGACATAATTCCGTGGATCTCATTTGGATACCAGGACATCAGGGCTTTGAAGGCAATGAGGCAGCCGATAGCATTGCTAAGGAAGGCGCCGGAACGCGTTTCATAGGCCCTGAACCAGTAATTGGTATGCCCTCGACGGTGGTGAAAAATGCTATAGATGCACTCACAGGTAATCTGCATGAGAGTCTATGGCAAAATCTCCCAATGAGCAGACAAACCAAGCGCTTTATTAAAAAGCCAAACCGGGCCCTAGCAGCTTTCCTACTCAAACAGGGAAGGAAGGATTGCAGAGCTATGGTCAACGCTCTTACAGGGCATAATTCCTGTGGAAAGCATCTCGCTACCATAGGAATCATCAGTGATGCACTGTGTGCTTCTTGTGGAGAGGAGGAGGACACCACGGAACACTTCTTGTGTGAGTGCTTGGCCTTCTCCGCTATTAGAATGCGCATTTTCGGCACTGATGTCATTAGACCCGAACAAATTGGGCCTGAAAGTCGAGTAGAACTTCTTCGCTATCTGAGAGCGACGAGGAAGTTTGACTAGACGGGGGCTTCGAGTACAATGGACAACGTTATGTCTGAGTGCTCTGGTTTCATACCTCCCCCCTAACAAACAACAACAACATAACAATAACTTTGGCAGAGGCCATTGGAATGCAGCTAAGAGGGTGTTAAAATATCTGAAATTTTCATTTAGGTCTTCATTTCAGAAAAACAGATGATGACCTTCAAGGTTTTGCTGATGCAGATTGGGCTGCAAATACCGACGACCGTCGATCGTATAGTGGCTATTTTTTCAAATTATGTAATTCCTGCGTTTCTTGGGAGACCAAAAGACAAAAGACGGTAGCTCTTTCAACCGCAGAGGCCGAATACATGTCGTTGACGGAAGCAACAAAAGAAGCCATTTACCTGCAAAATCTAATGTCTGAGATAGGAATCAGAGATTTGTTGCCAGTAACCATCTTCAATGACAACAAGAGTGCTCAATTGATAGCAAAAAACCCAATAGTAAGCGGCCGCAGCAAGCACATCGATATAAAGTTTCATTTTATAAGACACACGGTTGCTGAAAATAAAATAATTATTAAGTACGTTCCTACAGAGCAAATGCCGGCAGATGTATTAACTGAAGCTTTGTCGTTATCGAAATATAACAATTGTTTAGAATCATTATGTATGAAAAATGTTATTTAGAATAATTTCTTGTTGAGGAGGAGTGTTAGGAATAAATTTTTATTACAGTCAACTAGAAATTACGAACATATGTTTTTAGTATAATATGATAATTAGAACAAAAACTGTTATCGGGTCGGAATTTGTAATGTATTGTATAATTAAATAATTATAATTAGATAATAGTTATTCAGCAGGTCCAGGTAGCTTTGAAACAGTAAAGAGCATTAAATAAATAGTTTTTATCAATATTGTAATTGTAACAAATATAAACACATAATAATACTATACAGTATATATACATATATATTGTTATTGAATGAATAGTGTAAGATGATCTGTTACTTATTTAGTTACATTTTATATATAGTGATTGTGTACAATTTGTTTTTTTTTTTTGTATGTATAATTAATTACAAGTGTTGTTGGCTTAGTCTAAAATTTGTATTATATTATTGATTATTGATTGTCTAAATCTAAATTATAATTATAATGAATAGTGGAATGCATGTTGATGTTTGCGTCAATTGTTGAGATCAACATTGAATAGTCTTATTGGACTAATTGTTTATTGTTGAATATTTTGACAGTTTAGTGTTTATATTTTATATTTGTGTTTTTGGATATTTCGAGTGTCGTGAAATTAATCAAAAGTGTTGTGTGTATAATTATTGTTTATTAAATTTCAATTAAAATGAAGATTTGTTTGAATGTGTATTTGATTCATGTAAATGAAAATACTTCATTTTTATTGAAATTTGTTTATCAATGTAAATGCCGTCGGTAAAGTGAAAAAAAGAAAAAAAAAACAATGTGAAGTGTTTAAATATAAAAGTTAAAAATGTGTTTAATTTGTGTACAGAACAATTTCAAGTGTTTTTTGGTAGAATTATGGGGTTGATGGTATGAAAATTAATTTGTACCAATTAACCATCATAGTTTTGTCAACACCTGAAAATCAACTAAGGAAAAAAAAGGGTGAAGTTAAAAAAACTGAGTGATAACCAACATACTGCCCCCCATTGAAAAAATACATACTTTTATTTTTTCAAAAGAAAATCAAACATAAAATGAATTTTATTGTTTATTTGAATTTTATTGAACAATTTTAATTGGTTTTCAATATTTTTACATTGTTATCTAATGTTAATTTAAAAGCGATGCGTGTTCCGTCTGGTAATGTATGTCGTTGTTTTTTTTTAGAAGCCCTAAGCCTTTTTTTTGATATTAGAACGTAATAATACGTGTTTTCCATGTTGTTTGATTTTATGGTAAACAAAACGGGGAAACTTCCGAATCGCTAGCTCGTGATATCGAAACAGGACATTTTCAGGACGATACTTTGGAATGTCCTCTTTAATGTGTCATATGTCCTTGTTGGCGGAAATTTGATATTTGGGAGAAAAGTACCGTTAAAAATTTTTCAAAAAATTCACTGTGTTTCACAAAAACCGTTATATTTATTTTTTGGAATAATGCAGGATAACAAATGATATTGCATTTTAAAGAGAACTTTCTCCTCTTTCTAACGAAATATATTTCGTCCCGAAATAATAAGTGGTTCCTGAGCTTGTTGAGCAAAATTTCATGTTTTAAAAAAAACGATTTTCAAACTTCTTTTGATATTGATATATCTCCGAAAGTTGAAGAATAACATAGGTAAATTATGATGTCAAATGAAAGAATTTTGTTCTCTTTAAAATGATACCCCTCACATTCTCATATGTCACGCCACTAAGAAACTATGGACAAATGTATGCAACAAAGTGCATGTTTTTTATACATAACTAGTTATTTTTTGTTAAAATAATGAAAAAAAAAACAAACAATAACACCTCAAATAATGAAAATGATTAAAAAAACAGATATGTATGTATTTATTTTTATTAATTTTACTCTTTGTTATTTTTTTGTGGTCTTGAAAAGGACCGATTTTATTTTTCGATTATTTTCCGATGTTATTTTTGGTTTTATTTCACAAATTAATATATGTAATCACTAATCACTTAGGTTTGTGGTACTCTGTTACCAAATCTTCTTAAATCACCATTACAATATATTACTAATTTTTTATATATATTGTAACTGTAATATTTATATGCATTTTCTGGTTTTTTTATATAGGTGTATAAATCAAAAATTTTTCTTTTATCTGTTGATTTGAATGGATTCCACTTTATTAGCTCTAAAAGCTGATACGGACTTATACCATTAACAAGTTCAAAGGTCGTTACTAGTAACCGAGTTCTATAATTGCCATTACCAATGCAGTGAATTTTTTGAAAAATTTTTAACGGTAGTTTTCTCCGAAATATCAAATTTCCGCCAACAAGGACATATGACACATTAAAGAGGACATTCCAAAGTATCGTCCTGAAAATGTCCTGTTTCGATATCACGAGCTAGCGATTCGGAAGTTCAGCCAACAAAACTGGCTCTTGTTGTTGTTCATCAGCATTAATAAATGCCATTTCGATCGGTGGTACGACTTGTTTATTTTCGTGTATTTGAATTTTTTGTGGTGGCTCTGGTACGTCGTCTTTAGTTAGATCAATGTACGAAACAATTCTTTGTTGAGTTCTGTGAATAGTCTCGAAAGTTATTATTTTATAAATAAAAAACCGTGTTTTACTGACCGTTTACGATATTCTTCGAGCGAAATTTTCCTTTTTGTGGTTTGTCCATTTTTAAAGTTTTAAAGTTTGTGAGAACAATTGATAATTAATCGCTTTTTTGTCCGAATTCATTAGGATCATTTTAGTTCAAAACAAAATTACATATATTTTATAGAAAAGAACAGAATTAAAAATTAAAAAATTAGGAGCTTATTTTATTTATATAAAAAACATGCAATTTTAAAAACTTTTGTTTAAAAAAAATGCTGTATACAAATATTTATGACTAATACTAAATGTCGAAGGCTATTCAAATTTCTGATAATATATTCTAAAGTAGAGGCAGGTCAGATTAACTTCCTCTTTTTTGCCAACTCCATAACCGCACCATGCAGAACTGGCTAGTTCTCGCGCTTTTTAAATGAATGAATCAAATTAAAAATTTTCATTCAAAGTTATAGGTAGAAAAATATTATAAATTTTACAATTTTATTTTTTATTGTCGCAATTTGGTTTAAGAATGATATTAAAAAGTTTATGGGCTATCAATTTAATAAAAATGTTAAAATACAAAGGCAAATTTTGAAATCAAAATTCAAATAAGCAATTATAATTTACTATACGTAAACCTATTCCACGTTATTTTCAAACATAATTTTTTGAATCACTACTGAAGATATTTTGATAATACGGATCTCCAAAATATTTCTAGGAATAGAATTATAGTCACATACTTAATCATTTATTTTTAAACAAACATAAATGAAAAAAATTTGATTGTATTCAATCATAAAAATACATAAATTTACAAATAATTTATTTTCGATTTCATGACATCTTTGTTTATTGTTATAATTTGTGAACAAAAATATAATATTTTTCAAGCTACAAATAATTATCAATTCATTCATCAATCATTCATGGTATCTAATTAAATGTTCATCAGCGCTAGTATTTAGAATTTTTTGAGTTTATACTTTAAACCACACACAAAAAACATCAACGAAATAAAATTTAAAAATTGTATAATAAATATTTTTAAGCTTTCAGTTCTTAAAAAATATTTTAAATAATTTAAAATTCATTATGCTCAAGATTTAGAAAAATATACATATTAATAAATTATGTTCCATATTGATTGAAAATAAAATATCAATTTTTACCTAGTTGTAGAAAAAAAATTGACTCAGTCTATAAAAAAAATTGGTAAAGCTCGAAACACCTGATTTTTAAATTTCTATATTATGATCATAAATCAGAATAATACTTTATGTATTCAGAAGTCCTAAGGCCCAAACATTAAAAAATACATTCATTAAAAATTTCAAGAAGAAATTCAATTCACGGGATATGATATAATATATAATCGTATCTTGCATTCATAAGTCAATGAACTCAAAAAGATAACAGAAAAAAACCATAATATATACATATGTATATATATATTATGTATAATCAAAGATACTATATACTATCACAGATAAGGGTGTCTGATCTGTGATACTATGTAAAAACATATTTATATGTATTTATATAGTATCTCTGGTATAATGCTACAGTAATTGTAATGTATGCATATGTAAAAACCTCTGTTGCCAAATATTCTACAATCCTACATCAGAAAATAATGTAAATCTATACAAGTAATACATATAATCAAAGACCATATAAATGTATACAGTACAGTACAAATGCTACAGTAAGTACAATGTTTGTATATGTAAAATCCTCTGTAGCCAAATATTCTATAATCCTACATCAGAAAATAATATAGATCTATACAAGTAATACATATAACCAAAGACCATATGAATGTATACATTTATATCGTCTTTGATATAACTACAATTGTATATATGTATTTCAATTAGAATAGTAGTAGTAATTTATATCAGAGCATATAGCACGCGACAAGGCATATTAACAAAACAACACATACATACATATATAAAAAATACATGAAATATGAAATACATCCTTTCTCAACTCATTCATATATTAAATACGACTATCAAATCAATACAATAAAAAAAAATTTGGAAGCCATTCCTATTGTCAATTGTTGTATTCATAAAGCATTTGCGTACAAAATATCCATTTATTTTTACTTATTCGAGTATAATATCATATCAAATAAGTGATGGTACCACTCAAAAACATAAAATTTAATAAACCAGTCATGCAACTCACAAACTAATTCATCTATATAAATATTCTTATGTTTCTCTCATATTTACATCCCTCCTGAATTATAAACGTTCGCTCTTTTTTGATATTATTTCGAAAAACTTTTTCGATCTTTATCTTTGGCAAACATACAAACATTTAAATAAAGAAAATGAAATCGTTCATCTAGTAGACTGTATTATCTTTGTAGGTCTGTTAGTGTTTTGTAGTATTTGCATCTTTCTAGGATGATCGAGACAAAAATAAATAATGCAAGGATTAAATAAAAGTATTTGTTTGAATTGAATTTTGATATAATAATACTCATTAGAATTTATAGGTAAAATGCAAATTTTTGAAATTGGCCGTTTTAAAATGTTGTTTTTTGTTTGTATCGATACAATACGAATAAGATTATCAGTACCTGGATGAACTTCAACAATTCTTCCTAATAACCATTTACAGGGTGGTAAATTTTCTTCTTTAATTATTACTAAGTCCCCTTTGTTAGGGTTAATTGTTTGTTTTTTCCACTTTGGTCTATTTCGCAAACGATTTAAGTATTGGTTTGACCATTGTTTCCAGAAGGTTTGATATAATAATTGAAGATAATTCCATCTTGATCGTAATGATATAGCTTGATCAATGGTTGATTCTGGAGGTTGTAGTAAGGATGAGCCAATGAGGAAATGTGCTGGTGTTAAAGCTTGAATATCTTCTGGATCATCATTTAATGGATAAAGTGGTCTAGAGTTTAAACATGCTTCGATTTGATTTAGTAATGTGCAAAGTTCTTCAAAAGTTAATAATGAATCTTTGATAATTCCGTTTAAATGATATTTTACAGATTTGACGACAGCTTCCAATAAACCACCGAAATGAGGAGAAGCTGGTGGATTGAAATGCCATGTTGTACCTTCATTGGAAACTTCTGCTGCTATAAGTTCATTTGCTTCCTTTATAGCGTTATGCAGATCTTTTTGTAGATATTTATTTGCACCTACAAAATTAGTACCACAATCAGAATAACAATCAGTTACAAGACCTCTTCGGCTTGTAGAACGTTTGAAGGCTGCTAAAAAGGCTTGAGTTGTTAAATCTGATACCGGTTCAATATGTATTACTTTTGTCACCATGCAAATAAATATACAAATATACCGTTTGTAAGTTCTGGTGGCTTTGTGTATTGACATTTTTAATGTTATGGGGCCAGCATAATCTAAACCAACTTTCTGAAATGGTCGTGAAATATTACAGCGTGAAGCTGGAAGATTTGCCATGAATTAGTTATGAGGTTTTGGTTTAGATTTGAAGCATGTTATACATTTATGTAATATAAAACGTATGGAATTTCGTCCTCTGCATAACCAATATCCCTGTCTAAGTGTATTTAGTACAAGTTCTACACCTCCATGTAGGGTTTATTAATGAAAATATTCAATAATAAGTTTTGTGAAATGATTTGGTGTATTAGGAAGAATTATAGGGTGACGTTGGTTTAATGATATTGTAGCTTTTGCAAGTCTACCGGCTACTCTTAGTAGTCCATTGGAATCTAAAAATGGATTCAATTATAATAAGTGACTTTTATGTGACACTGGTTTGTTTTGAGATAATGATGCAATTTCCCTTTGAAAACTATGGTTTTGTACAACCTTTAATAATTTTACTTTAGTTTGTTGAAGTTCATCGTCTGTTAGATAGGAGGGAAATGTTTTCACTTGTCTTTTGCACTTTAGATAAAATCGAAAACAATATTGTTGGAAATCTGCACCACCTAAAATAGAAAAAAAATCAATTAATAAATTTAATCACTTAAATTAAAATAATTTTAATCAAAATAATTTTATACTTACCTGTAACATTGTCATACACTTTGTTTACATTTTTTTTATGTAGTCTTCTTCTTTCTACAACGTCAAATGTCAACGTTATAATCACTTTCTTTTATTTCGTTGACATTCGTTGTAGAAAGTTGTTCCACATTCCACTGGAAGTCTCTATCAATTCGTTGTCGTTGTTGCATTCATTTCTTTTTTTTTTTTGTTATTTTTTTTATATAATTTTGGTTGTTCTGTGGACCACGTTCTATAAAAACACGTGTATTTCATTTTTTACTTCTTTTCTTTTGTTTCGAAGAAGACAGTTATACACGTGTAGTACATAGTTCAACCAATGTTATATGAAATCAGTTATTTACAAAATCGAATTTTACAGGGGGTGTTAAATCCACCCAAGAAAATAATATGAAAAAATTTTCAATTTAACATTAATTTAGAAAAGGTGCCGGTTCAAAATGTTTAATAAAATAAAAACACAATGTTTTTCAATTTACGTTACAAATTTTATTTAAATGTATTCCTTAAGCCTAACAATTCAATATCTTAAAACTAAATTACAAACAATTATAAATTACTTAAATTAATATGTATGTATTTCCAAATAAATTTAATTCAATTTATATAAAATAAAAAAATTCAATATTTTCAATATTTCAATTAACCGGAAATAGTTATGCAATTAATTTTAATTAAATATACTATAAATCAAATAAATTTTGAATTTATGAAATATAAAATTTACTTTAATTTATAAATTTTGTATATGTACAATATTTCAATTAAACCGGAAATAATTATGCAAGTAAATTTAACAAATTATGTTACAATTGAAACAAAATCATGAATTTATACAAATGAAATATATCAAATTTACTTTAATTATAAATTTTGCATACGTTCTTAAAAACTAATTAACTAATTATTCGTTGGTATAGGTCGACCTACACGGATAGATGGCGCTGTATAAACTATGTTGATTGAAGAACGGATGCTGAAGATGAACCAATTTAACGAAGACTGTTTGAATTTTCAGAATTTTAAAAACCGATATGTGAACTGACTATTGCCGTCGGGAATTGATGATTGTCGAGATGAAAATATGTATTACTGCCTCTATGAATTTGATTTTTTTTCCAAAATAGTTTAAGTTTTTAATGATATTTTTTCCGCGATGTTTTCCTTAGAAAATTTCTAAATCCAAGAAAGTTTCTAAGTGTTTGGCGATGCAAAATTTCGGCTCTATTAGAAAATTTTTGTGGAAAATTTTCTAAGTCTTTTTAGAAAAAATCGGCTTTAACAATTTTTTTTGATGACGAATTTCCAATAGAAAATTTCTGTTTAAGAAATTTTCTAAGTGTTTTGACGAAGATTTAATTTCTACGATTCCCTAATTTCTGTAAAAATCCTAAGTGTTTTTACAGAAGTTCCTAACTTTTCCCTACTTACTAGCTCAACACGCTAGATTTTGAAAGGACTCAACACGTCCAGGTTGATGAGTTTGGTCTCTTGGTTTCCTTGCTTCAGTCTCAACACGACAGTATACACAAGTAATCGCAAAAGACAAATTTTTCTGCGAATCGCAACCCTTTATATACTAAATTTTCGCGGTTCTGGAATTTTCTTTTTCTCCGTTGTTGAAATGTTCTACTATTTATCTCATGTACTCGTCTTTTTTATAAAACCGTTTTTTTTTCAAATTGTGTCCGGTAATTCGAATGACAATTTGTGGTAATTGTGAATAACTCGATTAGTAATTATATTCAGCTGGTATTTGACAATTTTGACATGGTCATATGTAATGTATATATATATATACATATTATGTATTCCAATGTTTTTATTATACGTGATATTTTGTGTTGTGTTATTACAATACGTCAGATTGTTATAATATTGTGATAGTGTTAAGTTGTGTGATAGTTTTAACTTGTAATTATTATTTTTGTGATTAATGTTTTGTGATATGTTTTACTAATTAATTATATTTTATATGTGTTTATTCATGTATTTTGTGTACTGTGCATAGTTATATTTATTGTTTTTGTTGTGGATTGTAAATAGTTTTGTGATTATGTATATTTCTTTGTTTTGTTTTTGGTTATGTTGTTTGTTTACTTTTGTGTTGTTCTGTTTGTGTTATTTATATTAATTAATTTATTTGTTATTATTATTATTTATTTAATTTTTAATTTTTAATACCTTTTATTTTTTTCTTTCTTTTTTTTTCAGATTTATAAAAATGTTGAATGACGATTTAACAGGCGGTCACCAATCTTTCTGGTTACAAATAAATTTTAGTCTTTGTGAAGACTATTTTTTCTTTTTTTTTGTAACACGGTGGTTCGTTTTCTAATTTTTATTTTACAGGGTGTTCTAAATTCCTCTTGCAACAAGTGGAATTTCTAAAAACTGTCTGTTACTTTCTTGCAACAGGGTGTTTAACGCTTTGCAGGGTGTCCTACATTCTTTTTGTTACAAGTAAATTTAATCCCTTCGGTCTTAACGAAGATCATTTTTCCTGTTTGGTAACAGGGTGGTTCCTCTCTTTATCGTGCCATAAATAGAAATTTCGATTTTTTTTGCTGTATATAAAGCTTGCCACACCTTTTCTGTTTCAAAAGGCCCACTTTCTTTTGTAACAGGTGGTCCCTTTCTTTATACTGCTTTGTTTTATTAGAAATTTCTACCTATTCTGTGGACATAAAGTGTACCACTCTCTTTCTGTTATCAAACTTTCTTCCTTCTTAAGACTGTTATCCATCTTTTTTACTTGTAACAACTTTTGAATTTCACTTCCTTCATTGTACACCCTTTGTTATTCTTTTAATTTAGAGATTCCTGTTTGCACATTTTCCATTACAGTGTTGTACAGACTGTTCCATAACAGGATGATTATTTTTTTGTCTGCAAGCAAAACCAGTAATTGTACGCGTATAGTGTGTAATCGTTACAGGGTGTTTTCCACATTTTGATTTTTTTTGTGGAAATTTTATCTATACCCTTCCTTTATCTGATTTTGCCTGCAGATTGAAAATTTTCATCATTTTCCCCTCGTTTTCGACTTGGGTAGGAGAGTAGGAAAATTATAATAAAAAAAACACATTTTTTTCAACAATATGTTGTGACGCGAGTTATAAATATTTCTTTTATTTTAAAACACAATTGAAATTTTAATTTGACAATAATTTTATTTATTTTAATTTAGAAGAAATAACTTAAAAGAACTTCTTTAAATTTTGTCTTAATGCTAAGCCGGTGATTATCAGACTGATTTGAAAGATTTACAAACAAGTTTTTAATTTTAGCATACATACACTGCCGTTCACATGATTAGACACACCTTCATTTTCGCTTGCAGGTAAGAAATAAAAAAAGATATTGAAAACATCTGTTCTATGATTTCTTTATTTAGGAATTCCCAATCATAAAATGTAATTATTAGGAATCTGTATATCTGTTTAAAAAAAATACATGGTTTCGTCCCAAAAATCGAATAAAAAGGTCGTTCACTTGATTAGACACAGTAAAAAAAAGGGTAAAAAAACAATTATTCTGCTATTCTCTGTAAAAAAAATTTCGAAAAACAAATAAAAATCTTTATTTTTTTTAAAATATTTTTATTTAATATTTGGTATTTTTGCCATTTTTTTGAATTACATACTTCAAAAGTCCGATTCGGTATGGAATCATATAAATTGTGAATAATATCCAGTGGTATTTGTTCCCAAATCCTAGTTAACTCGGAGGAGGATAATAGCAATTTTCATTAGAATCGTTACGTGATATCAATTTCATATGACCTAATGTCATATATTCTTCTATACATGCTTTATATTGTGCATGAAGATTTGGATTTTTTTGGAATCATTTTTCAAGAGCGTAAAATTGTCGTAATGCCATATTTCTAGATTCACCAAGATTAGGTGGATTGTTTATGAATGGTAATCGCACTTCATACCGTCCATTGGCTTTTCGTTTATGTGTTTGTTTGTAGTGGTTTTCACACTGCTGATCTGTTATAGATAATTTTGGTTTAGTTTCAACTTCTTCCTCTTCCCAGAATCTTTTTATAAGAGTATCTAGCTTCTCTTGGTTATGAACGTTAATAAGTAATGATTTCGGTGTGTTTTTTGATTTTATATCGTACCACCAATGAGAATCCATCCAATCAAACTGTTTTGTGCAACAGGTGTACCTGGAGTACCTTTGTGCAAACCTTCTAGTAGGATAGAAGAATATGCATCAGCACCTAGAAGGATATCTATCTTTCCTGGTAAATGGAAAGTTGGATCTGCTAGATCGAGACCTTTAATATGATTGAAATTATGAGTATTAATTTGTGAGGGTGGTAGAAGATCAGTAATTCTAGTAACAATTAATGAATTTATGTTTATTGTTTTGTTTGTGCGAGTTTGTATGGGTAGAGTAGTTTGATATTTAATAGGTGCTGTTTTTGAATTACCGAATCCAGAGACTTGTATTGAAGTACGATATTTTTTAAAGATAATTTTTGTGCAGCACTTTCTGTAATGAAAGATGTCTGCGAACCTGAATCTATAAGTGCACGAAATGTAAAATCTAGACCATGTTTAGATTTAATTTTCACAAGAGCTGTGGATAGTAATGCAAGTGATGACCTTCGTGAATGTTTGCATGTACAAAATGATTGCAATGATTTTTCAACGCCTTGGTTGGTTTGTGATTTAGTTGAACAATCTTGAGTTGTTCCTAAATTTGAATTGTTTGTATTATGAATAGTTTTAGATTTTGTGTTAGTTTTGTTTTGTACATTGTTTGTGCTTTGGTTTGATGAGTTAAAATGTAGTAAAGTATGGTGTTTTTTACCACAATTGCGACAAATGAATTTACTTGTGCAATTATAAAGTTTATGTTTGTTAGATAGACAATTTGTACATAGCTGCTTCGAGCGTACGAGTTCATGTCTTTTGGGTATTTGAAGACTTAAAAATTTTGAACAACGATATGCTGTATGTGATTCTTTACAAAAGAAACATGGTTTTGCTGACGTAATGTGATGTGTTATAGATTTATTACTTTGATTTGCTGATGTTTTGTTATCAACTAATGCTTCAAGTGTTCTGAAGCGAGATTCTAGAAACTCCTTCAACATATCGAATGTAGGTAGCTCTTGTGAAGATCCTAACTTTTCTTCCCATAATCGTTGTGTATCAACGGGTAATTTTTGTGTCATAAGGATTGCATCCCAGTTTTTTATATGAATAAAATTTTGAGTTGAGTATTGACTAATACTCTTGTATTTCGATAACGATTTTTTAAGGCAGACCACGCCACGCGACTTCGTAATTTGATTCAGTGATTTGGTACTGACGGAGTAAATGTTCCGCTTCACTAACAACGCTAGTTTTTAAGTAATGGAATTTTTGAATAGCAGATAAATTAGAGTTTTTGTGAACAAGAGATGTGAATAAATCGTGAAAAGACCGCCAACTATCATATGAGCCAGAAAACTTGGGTAACGAAATTTCTGGTAATCGAATAGATGGGTTTGAACTACTAACTTGAATTGGTTTTTTTTACTGAAGGTTCTACTTTGTTAAGAGACTCTAAAGCATCATTTAGAATGCCAAGAAAATCATAAAATTTTTCCTCAAGGAGATTAAAATAATCTGAAGAATATTTAAGTTCTCTAATTTGTTCTGATGGTGTAGAGCTTACTAATCGTTCGAGAGTTAAATGATTAATAACGATATTTTTCCACAATGTTTTAATATAATCAAGACGACCTTGAATATATCCAAGCGTTCGTTTTGCTATGGCTGTATTTTTGTAATTCGTAATTGCTGTCTCAAGCAATTGACGCAAACTATCTTTTTTTAAAATTAAATCAGTAGTAGTAGTAGTAGTAGTCATGTTGTAATTTGAAGAAAAATGAAATACTCAAAAATATATATCCGGCTCGAAGAACAAAAAAAAAATGTTTGTATATATGACAAGCACCTACAATCGTTAGAACACGATTAAGAAGGTGCTGGTTCAAAAAAATAAAAAGATAGATATTTTTTGAGTTTATGTTTTATTTCTCTTCAAATTCAACTTATACAATAATTAAAATAATTAAAATTATCTGCTTAATCTATGGTAAAGTAATTTAAAACTTAAGTTGATAATCTTAAATTTTCAGTATTATAATAACTAATAAATAGAAAGTATTTATTTGTGCTAAGTAGTTCAATTTCTCTAGTAAAGAAAGAAAATAGTTTAATATTCCCGTCAGTACCAGGAATATTAATAGATACTCCAGTCAGCACCCGGAGTAGTTAGTATGTAAATATTCCCGTCAGCACCAGGAATATTTTTATATGAATACTCTAGTAAACACCCAGTGTAAGATAAATATTTAATATTTATATTCCCGTCAACACCAGGAATATATGTTGAATATAAACTTCAGTCAGCACCCGAAGTTTATTTTATTAGTGAATTTCTAGTCAGCACCCTGAAAATTCACTAAGTTTTAGTATGGGAATAATTTTTAAGTATTTATAAATTTCAGTCAGCACCCGAAATTTATATTATTAATGAATTTCTAGTTAGCACCCAGAAAAGTTTTAGTATGGGAATTATAAATTTCAGTCAGCACCCGAAATTTATATTTCTTAGTAAACTTCTAGTCAGCACCCAGAATATCTACTAAGTTTTTAGAATTGGGAAGAATGTGTAAATTGCTAGTCAGCACCCAGTAATTTACACTTGGTTAGTTAGGATAGGAATGAAGGTGACGATGCTTGATTTCTTGAACAAAAGTAAATTTCTAGAAAATTAACGGTGTCTATTATTTGTGAGCCCTATTGTAATTATTTGAATATTTAAAATTAATTATTTATTTTATTTGTCATTGTTTTTTTGAAATTTACTTTTGTAATGTGAGGGTATCATTATTTTTTTTGTGTGACTGTATTCAGTCACACCATATTTCTTCTTTATTCTAATTATGTGTACCTAACAGTATACATAATTGCATTTATAAAGGTCAAAATATTGTATTGCGCAACAATACAATTGTTTCTTTAACACGCGCATAATTTTCCTATTGTTTCTTATGCATAATATGCATAAGATAAGAACAGCTGCATGCCTTATGCACGAGATTCTATTAGATTTCCAGACCATGCCATTTTATATGTATATGCCCTATCAATGCAATACATATAAATGGTCATGATAGTAGATTAGCCCATTCTCCCTATAGAATATATGAATTATACGTACACATTTACATTTTGAATTTTAAATTTTAATGGCCGCCCCTATTCATGTATTCTATTACATACATCATACACATATACCTGCGCATTTTACTTAAAGTTTTAATGGCCGCGCACACATACATAAACATTCTCTCAATTTTTCCATTATTTTTAATTAGTTCCCCATGTTCTCATCAATTCCAATTTTCATATTTACTTCATATTTCAGTTTATACCTCAGACGTCAAAATTTGCATGGCCACCCTAATTGGTTTATTCCAAAGATTTTAAAATTCTATGTTTTATTTCAAAATTCAAAAATTTTTCAAAATTATATTATAATTCCTTGCTCTCGTCATGTGTGTGTGCTTGGAATTGTGGTTAATTTAATAATTAGATGATTCTGTACATCCTTTTCATTACATAAATACAATTTTTTTAATTTTTTGTCCATATCCGGTTGTTGACTACACTTATTCATTTTTTTTAATCACCTGATAATACAGTTCAAAGTCGGTTATATAGGCCCAATATGAAATCAAAGATAATACAGTCCTACTAGATGAACCATTTCATTTTTTTTATTTAAATGTTTGTATGTTTGCCAAAAATAAAGATCGAAAAAGTTTTTCGAAACAATATCGAAAAAGAGCGAAAGTTTATAATTCAGGAGGGATGTAAATATGAGAGAAAAATAAGAATATTTATATATAAGAATTAGTTTGTGAGTTGCATGACTGGTTTACTAAATTTTATATGGTTTTGAGTGGTACCATCACTTATTTGGGGTGCGTTCATGAACATTACTTTAACCATAGTCATGATGTAGTATAGTGCAAAGTTATGTTATACTACAGCCATAGTTATGTTAACTTCAAGTGGTTTTTGAAGTAGTAGCAATAAATTAACATTCAGCTGTCAAGTCAAGTTTAAAAAATTTTTACATATTATAATTATTATATTTTTTGTTTGTCAAAAATTAATTATTTTTTAAAAATGAAGTTTAAAACAAAATTAATAAATTTCAAATAAATTAAATTGAAATTTTCACAATTCACAACAAAAAATTAAATTACAAACGATTTTTTATTGTCAATGTCATTACCACTTAAGGGCTTACTATCGTTACTATCGTTAACCATGCTCTCGAGCAGGGTTAATTTTTGACATCAAATAGTTAAAAATTTACTTTACTTCAGATGTTTATTAACGCTAAAAAGTTATGTTGGTAGTTATGTTTTACTATACCACCACTATTCTGAACGACAAATGATAACTATAGTAACGTTTATGAACGCACCCTTGATATGATATTATACTTGAATAAGTAAAAATAAATGGATATTTTGTACGCAAATGCTTTAGAATACAACAATTGACAATAGGGCTGTTTCAAATTTTTTTTTTTATTGTATTGAGTTGATCGTCGTATTTAATATATGAATGACTTGAGAAAGGAGGTATTTCATATTTCATGTATTTTATATATGTATGTATGTGTTGTTATGTTAATATTCCTTGTCGCGTGTTATATGATCTGACATAAATTACTACTACTACTTCTAATTGAAATACATATATAGAATTGTATTTATATCAAAGACCATATAAATATATAAATTTATATGGTCTTTGGTTATATGTATTACCTGTATAGGTTTACATTATTTTCTGTTCTGATGTAGGATTGTAGAATATTTAGCAACAGAGGTTTTTACGTATGCATACATTATAATTACTGTAGCATTTGCACTGTACTCTGGTCTATACATTTATATGGTCTTTGATTATATGTATTACTTGTATATGTTTACATTATTTTCTGATGTAGGATTGTATAATATTTGGCAACAGATGTTTTTACGTATGCATACATTATAATTACTGTAGCATTTGTACTTTATTCTATACATTTATATGGTCTTTGATTGTATGTATTACTTGTATAGGTTTACATTATTTTCTGATGTAGGATTGTAGAATATTTGGCAACAGAGGTTTTTACGTATGCATTTATAATTGCTGTAGCATTATACCAGAGATACTATATAAATACATATAAATATGTTTTTACATAGTATCACAGATCAGATACACTTATCTGTGATAGTATATAGTATCTTTGATTATACATAATATATGTATACATATGGATATATTATGGTTTTATTTTGTTATGTTTTTGAGTTCATTGACTTATGAATGCAAGATACGATTATATATTATCATATCCCGTGAATTGAATTTCTTCTTGAAATTTTGGAAGAATATCTTTTTTAATGTTTGGGCCTTAGGACTTCTAAAAAAATAAAGTATTATTCTGATTTATGATCATAATATAGAAATTTAAAAATCAGGTGTTTGTGAATTAACAAATTTTTTTATAGACTGAGTCAATTTGTTTTCTAACTAGATAAAAATTGATATTTACAAATTAATATGGAACATAATTTACAAATATATATATTTTTCTAAATCTTGAGGATAATGAATTTTAAATTACATACAATATTTTTTAAAAACAGAAAGCTTAAAAATATTTATTTCAAAATTTTTAAATTTTATTTCGTTGATGTTTTTTGTGTGTGGTATAAAGTATATAATCAAAAAATTCTAAATACTAGCGCTGATGAACATTTAATTAGATTCAATGAAAATTGATAATTATTTGTAGCTTGAAAAATATTATATATATATAGATATATAATAAACAACATGTCATGAAGTCGAAAATAAATTATTTGTAAATTTATGGATTTTTATGATTGAATGCAATCAAATTTTTTTCATTTATGTTTGTTTGAAAATAAATTATTAAGTAGAATGGGCCTATAATTCTAGTCCTAGAAATATTTTGGAGATCCGTATTATCAAAATATCTTCAGTAGTGATTCAAAAAATTATGTTTGAAAATAACGTGGAATAGGTTTACGTATAGTAAATTATAATTGCTTATTTGATTTTTGAATTCAAAATTTACCTTTGTATTTTAACATTTCTATTAAATTGATAACTCATAAACTAAGGACCGTGCGCGAAAGTCCTTGCGCATTTTTGATTGCCTGTAGAACCCATATTTTTAAAAAGAAAAAAATCTAAGGTTATTTTTTAAAAATCTTATTTTATATACAATCTAAAACTAATTACATTACACATCAGATAGTCTTTTATTTTTAAAATTTCTTATCTTACTCTTAATACTACTCATTAATTTTTGAATATTTTCATCTGTTAATTTCTCACAACCAGTTTTCCACAATTTAGCAAAATTTGTTAATGATTTTGCACATTTGCCTTTCTTCCGTAAGATGTTTTTAATCTGCGCCCAATATCTCTCTATAGGTCTAAGTTCTGGTACATTAGGTGGGTTGATGTCTTTAGGCACGACATCTACTCTATTGTTCTCGTACCATGCCATAGTTTCTCTTGAATAATGGCAGGTAGCCAAGTCAGGCCAAAATATTACAGGTTGACTGTGCTTCCTTATGAGAGGTAAAAGTTTCTTCTGCAAGCATTCCTTAATGTAGGTTTGGCCATCCATGGTCCCTTCTTTGAAAACCGGTTCTGAACGAAGTCCACATTGGCAAATGGCTTGCCATACTAAAACTTTCCGACCGAATTTTTCAATGGAGATCGTTCTATCTTCTTCAGAAACATCAGTTCTTTCTTTAGCAGAATAATACTGTACACCTGGTAAAGTCGAAAAGTCATATTTAAAATACGATTCATCGTCCATGATCATGCATCGTTCGGGTCGTTCATTCCACCAATTGTACAGCAATCTTGCTCTTCTGATTGCCTTTTTTTCTTGTTCTTCACTTCTTTTTGGATGTTTCTGCTTCTTAAATGTCTTTATGCTGTTCTTATTCTTGATTTTCTGCACGGTAGAACTACTAACTCCATGTTTTTTTGCTAAGTCTCGTACTGAAAGACAAGGATTGTTTTCTAACGAACGCAGTACACCTTTTTCGGCTTTATTATCCATGAATCCCTTTGGGCGGCCTGAACGTGGTATGTCAGCTAACGAAATGTGTTTTTTTAAACGTTTGATGGTATTTCGAACGTTGGCTTCAGATGTTTCTACCTGCCTAGCAATCCACCGATAGGATTGTTCAGGATTTTCGAGATATTTTTCCACAATTTTTTTTCTATGTTCCAAATGTGACGATGACATTTTGACAACTAAAACAATTTTCACGAAAGTGACTTTTTATAACAAATTAAGATGCAACAGGTAATGTGTATTTGAAATTTGAGAAGGGATAGGGGCATAGTTTTTAAAATAGAGGACATCAAAAATGCGTAAGGACTTTCGCGCACAGTCCTTATTTAATATTACTCCTAAACAAAATTGCCGGCAATAAAAAATAAAATTGTAAAATTTATAATATATTTCTACTTATAAATTTGAATGAAAATTTTTAATTTGATGTATTCATTTAAAAGCGCGAGAACTGGTCAGTTCTGCATGGTGCGGTCATGGTGTTGGCAAAGAAGAGGAAATTAATCTGACCTGTCTCTACTTTAGAATATATTATCAGAAATTTGAATAGCCTTTGACATTTAGTATTATTCATAAATATTTGTAATGAATGAATTCGGACAAAAAAGCGATGAATTATCAATTGTTCTCACAATATTTTAATACAGTTGAAATTATATTTATGTATTTATAATGTTTCGAGGATGCATTTCCAATTATTAATTAATTAGAAATTAAATGCCGTGTAAAAGTAGTTGTGAACAATACTGTACATCCAGTTTTAGTTTAACTATAGTTGGAAGACAGTTTTCAAATTTAAAAATTTTAAAATTAATTATATTACTATATATGATTTATAAAGTATAATATTAATATGCAAATTATGTATAAAAATATCTAAGAAAGTCATAGCAAAGCAGAAGAAAAATTTTGATCACGATCGAAGTGGATTTTGCATTTACGCAACCTGAATACTAGTGGTAACGTATAGTAAATGAATGATATATTCTTCAAATATAGATATTGTGGTATCTTAAAAGGATATTTGCTTGAGGCCTGTTACCTATCAAAATTGTTATTTAATTCTTTTCAGAGGAAAACCATCAGAGTACAGTGTAATTGATAAATATTTGGTAATTATAAACTTTCGCTGTCAGCTAGTTTTTTTTAAACATTAAAAATCGAAAAATATATGAATCTTCATGATTCTAGTCTCAAAATGTTACATTTAACTTCGGATTTATGAAAAAAGTATAATAGTTACAGTTCGATGCGTAGGAGAGTGTGGGTAGATAGTTAAAAGAGCATATGAAAAAATCAGTTTAATTCAGTTCAAAAATGTTGATGTGTTAACGAATGACGCTAATTATACAGCACTTTTCATACTCTTTTAGCATCCCCGCACCCACCTGCCAAAATTCTCTTTTTTTCATTTATATTTTAGTTTTCATTCTATAAAATTTTTCAATCTTACTAATGAAAAATTACTCATGAGTAATCACCACCCATCACCCCCCACACCACTCCCCGCATCAAACAGCCGCTATTATATTCTATTCATAAATCCGAAATCAAACCAAAGTTGAAAAAAAGCAAAAAGGTTGACTTTTCAATTTTTTATGAGTAAAAAACCAGCTGATTGCGAAAAGCGAAAGTGTATATGTAATTACCAAATAATGTATTCATATATCTATGAATAACAAAAAGGTTCATATTTAACATTACACACAAATATTTTCATAAAGAAATATGTTAAGTAAGGTCATTGATACTATATACATTATACAGTAAAACCTGTATAAGCCGGACCCTTTATAAGACGGAATACTGTCTAAGCCGGAAAATTTTTACGGTCCCGAGATTTTGAAGTTCATTTTCATATAAATTAACCCTCTATAAGGCGGAACCTGTCTAACGCGAACCCGGAATAGTAAAACATGCTTTATTTGTGTTTGTAGAACCTTTTTAAGCCGGAAAAGAAATTTTAAAAAAGCGGCAAAGAGGAACAAAAAACGAACAAAAATGTCTTATTTGACATTACACATCAAAAGCTTGTCGTAATCGTCAATTCGCTTTTGTTTTATTCGTGAACATAAGAAACAAAGAAAGAAACAAGTGACTGTATAAATCAGCCTGTTAACATTTGCACATTATTCTTTTGTCATGAAAAAACTTCATATAAAAAAGGGACATAAAATGTATTACCGTTTTTTATATAAAGTTTTTTCGTGACATAAAACAAAAAGGTGCAAATGTAAACAGGCTGAATCAAAGACAGTAAACAGTTCATTTTGCCTTGTAAAGGAGTGTGCAGCATGGTGCAGCTGACTTTCTATACTTTTATTGTGATTGAAAATCATAGAGATATAGACGGTACATTTTCATTGGAAAATACATGACACCCTCCATAAGCCGGAAACCTGTACAATACGGAATTTTTTACCAGTCCCTAGAGGTTCCGGCTTATACAGGTTTTACTGTAGATCCTGATATACATCATTGAACAATCTATTTTTATAATTACACTTGTATGTATGTGTACAAAATACCATATATACGATACATACATACAATCATGTATATCGCACAAACAGCACATTCATTGCATATAGTATTTACAATTTACTATTATCTATTCTGCATAAGCAAGTAGCATGTTGTTATTAATGTCTACTATGTCATGTCTATTATGTATGTATTAGAATTTAGTTTTTACATCGCATTCAATGTTATACCAAAGACCAATATAATATACCATGATATAATATATTTTATATATCGGTCTTTGGTTATATCAAACTTGTTTATTCATGTTATATGCTTTATGTATGTATGTGTACGAGATCGTCTTCAATTCAATATGGATCCTTCTTACATATCCTTATGCACGAGCATAAACCATACATGGAAAATAAATATATATGATCAAAATCTCTCAAAAATGTTCAAATTTATATTTACAATGTTCCAGCCAATGATATTCATTTATTCTATTTTCAATACTCAAAATATACATTTACATATAAATAACACTTATATGTGTGGAATATCATATGAATTAAATGTACATTTTAAATAACATTGTGTATTGTTTAGTGCTGCTAAACATTGACAGGTGTTCATTTCATTTGTGAGAGCAAATATTTGTAATAAATGAGAACAAATTCGAAACACTATGGTCCGTCTACACAATTAGTTTTGATAACTCGATTTACAAAAACAATTCCTTTATATCACAGACTGTCAGACACATTTATTGAAATCATTATAATTGTGTACAGGGTACATAACTAAAAGCAATTCGAAAAATTTTGAAAAACTTTTTTGATTTTGATGAAGCTTTTTCGATCTTTATCATATATGTGAGTGTGTCGTTTTTGGAAAAATTACCACTTACACTAAAAAGAACATCTATTGAGACGAAGAACTATATTATCTTTGATGAAATGAAGTGGAAATGAGTATGAAATACAGCATTGCCAAACACATTTTTTTTTTAAAATTTTGAAAAATGTTAATTTTTATCAGAAAATTTGTTGGAAGATTATTCATGTAAAATTTATTCTTTCACAAATTCTGAAAATTGTAAATTAACTTTTCTTAATAATCTCCCTTCGCAATCTATCCTAAATTTCAAATATTTTAAATAAATAGGACAATTTTCCATTTTTACACACACATGCAAGGTTTCCATTTCAATTCTTATTTTTTTTTACATGAAACCCTCACTCATATTTTCCAATAAGAAAACGCATCTTTTGTTTTGGCGGACTATAAAAGTGCACCACGTGTTTTAACTTGTTCTTCTTGCAATTAAAAAGGTGTAAGGGCAACCTATGCCCAAGAATAAACTTAAATACCGGCATTTTTTTTGTAGGGTAGTACGGTTTCAATAAATCAAATAAATAAATTTTAATAACTGAATCATTAAAAAATTAAATTAATCTCACGTTGGAAGGCTTATCTTAATAAATTAAATAATTATACATTAAATAGTACGGAATATCGTTCATTTTTGTCGCAGAAAAAAAAATTTATAAAAAAAAAAGAAGAAAAAGAAGGAAAAAGTTATTTTTAATGAAAAGTTTTTTTAAGTAAAATCTATAACGGCATCTAAAATTAGGTAGTGAACACAATATAAAAATTGGTCACATACGATGGGTTAAATAAAAGTTAAGTTTTTTTATATATTGTTAAAATAATTAATTAAGAAACAACATTTATAAAAATATAAAAAAAAAGAACAAAAAAAAAAAAGAAAAAATACATATTACCATACACAAATTTAGTGTATTTTTTTTTATTTGTGCATGATGAAAAAAAAAAATTTAAACAAATTTAGATAATATAAAGGTGTGGTAAGTTAACTACAGGAATGAGCACCTTAATAGCTTGATATGTGTTGTTTTATTGCAACATTGCATTATAAAAGAAATAAAAAAAAAATAAATTAAATAAAAATAAAGAAAATAATATTATATAATATATGAATAAATGTAATTGAAAATTCATTTGAAATTAAAATTAAAGATTTCGGTTAAATTTTTTTGAAAACATTTTATTTTTTTTGGTTTATCATAAATATTTTATCTAAATTGGAAAATGATCATTCTATAAAGATTAAATTATTGTCAAAAAAAATGTTAATTTTG
This sequence comes from Villa cingulata, assembly GCA_951394055.1. Classification (NCBI taxonomy): domain Eukaryota; kingdom Metazoa; phylum Arthropoda; class Insecta; order Diptera; family Bombyliidae; genus Villa; species Villa cingulata. The sequence continues at coordinate 22,988,049 of OX596019.1, read as the reverse complement.
GGTTTTCCAAGAAGAAAACAAAATTTAAATAAAAGTGAAAAGTATGTAATAATTGATATAGTGAATGATTTCATAATGCATCTAAATTAATTAGAAATTGTGCAACTTATATATTAAATTTTAAGATTACTCATTTGAAATTGTAATGAACAAATGTATGAAACATGAAAAGGTTCTTTTATTTTTAATTTAAATTTCATGCAGACATGATAATATAATTTTTTTTATCAGTTGTACCTTTTTTTTCTTTCAATAAAAATTTTTTTGTAATACATTTATATGATAAATTTTTATATTCTACTCATGTTATACGACACAAGCTAAGAAACAAAATATTATTCTTTTACTATTTTAAATATACGAGTATAACAGTGGCGGAGCCAGTAGTTTTTCCTTGGGTGTTCAGATTTTTTAATAAATATACAGATTCATTACACAAACAATAATAATTAAAACAAACTACCCTTAAAAATTGTTGGTCCAAAATGGCGGGTTTTACGAAATCCGTTATTTATCCAGATCAGGATCTTTGACTAAGATCAGGATTAGTTGATATACCATTTCTTCTTCTAGAACTTCCTGTTCTACTTGTCACAGTTTATTTCACTTTGATTGGATTAGCGGTTTTTGAGATATAAGGACTTAAAGTCAAAATTTCGTGTTTTTTAAAAATCACTTTTTCAACTTCTTTTGATTACGGTATAACTTCTAAACTTGAAGGATGACATAAATATTGTATTCTTTCATTTGAAAGGTTTTTTTTGTCCTCTTTCCAATGATATTATATTTATGGATAGAAACTGCATAGATAAAATATAAATGCACAAATATACAAAAAATTGCGAAAAAATACACATAATTTCATGCATTTTCATACATATTTGAGTAATTATTTCAAAGCTTACTATTTTTCGTAGTATTATTTACCTTTTACTAAATATGTATGTACGTAAAAAATTCAGTGAAATTCAATTTTATTCACTATTTACAAAAATATACAAAAAATTCAGTTTAATATTAAATTCATCTTTTGTTTACCCTTCTACTAAAATTTATACAAGTTAAGTAGTAAAATTAAGTTTCATTTACCTTTTACAAAATTTTATATAAAAAATTCAGAAAAAAATTACTAACTTTTTTCTAAAAAATTATTTTGTATTCGCATTGTTTTTTGTATATTTGTGCATTTATTTTTGATTCCTATAGAATCGATCCCATATGTTTGGCTGGGTATACATGATTAACATAATGGAAATGTGAACCAACAACATAACATGCATGCATATTGTAAAATGTTCAAATTGTATTTGTATATTGTATTCTGTCTGTATTCTGAATAATTAATTGTAATTGTACTGCTGTACATTCTCTGCACATTTACATAATTTCTTATAAGTTTATAAGAAAAAGAAATTTAAAAGAGAAGAGTATAAAAGAGATCAATATATGATGGAGTTCCACCAACTTACATTACAAATTACAATACAATTACAACTCAAACAAGATGTTTCATTTCATAATAAATGATTATATTCTTCTCTCTTAAATTTCTTATCTTATATAAAGAGAAGATATCTTATAATTTAAAGAGAAGAGGAATTTCTTATAAGTTTATTAGAAAAAGAAATTTAAAAGAAAAGAATATAAATCAATGTATGGAGTATCGTATCAAGTCAAGATGTTTCATAAATGTTCATTTCAAAATGTGAACACTTAAACAACTTCAACTTGATAATATAAATTCAAAGTTTTCTGTCGCTTCATATATAAAAATATGAACCAGATTGATATATAGAAAAACGAACTTTAATATGTTTGTTTTAAAATGTGAACACTTAAACAACCTCAACTTGATAATATATGATAAATTGAAGTTTTTGGTCGGTTCATATCTAAATGTGAACGCGGCTTATATATAGAAAAACGAAATTTAAAAGAGAAGAAAATAAATCAATATATGGAGTATCAAAATTTTTCATATGTTCATTTCAAAATATGAACACTTAAACAACTTCAACTTGATAATATAAATTCAAAGTTTTCTGTCGCTTCATATATAAAAATGTGAACCAGATTGATATATAGAAAAACGAATTTTAATATTTTGTTCATTTCAAAATGTGAACACTTAAACAACCTCAACTTGATAATATAAATTGAAGTTTTCTGCCGATTTATATTTATATTTGAACTTTAGTGAAGTAGTGTATAGAAAAACGAATTTTTTATTGTTTTCTTTCTCTTTTACGATAAAAATTTGTTTTTGAATTAGTTACAAAATTTTATGATCATGTTCATATAATTTTAGGGTGTTCACTGAACACCCTGAACACTACCACCCTCCGCCGATGGAGTATAAGCGTATAGAGTCTTGTACATATATGAATTTTTGAACTTGTAAAAAACTTAATACATGAATATACTCATCTGTATTATGATTATAGAATTTAATCAGAATCATAAAAATTATTTTATATAAAAATAAATATACAGTATATGTTGAATCCAGTCAACATAATATAACCTAAAAATAGAAAAAAAGAAAATAAATAATTAATTAATTAATATTATAATAATAAGTAACAACACAATAGAACACTACACACAAAACATAGAACAACACAAAATGTAAACATAAAAACATAACCAAAACTACATATATCACAATCACAAAACTATTTACAGAGGGCCAGAGCGGGGCCATAATAGCAGATGCAACGGTGTGGGTGTTGTTTTCTTTTAATGTAATTTGATATAGTGTATTTTGAAGAGTTCTAGGCAGAAGGATTTCCCACCCTTCTACTGCTTCATGGCTACGGAAATCAAAAGAGAGATGGATAGTGGCAAACTCACGCCCCTTCCGGCCAGCCAGCACCGTGCTAGCCAACTAGCGTAGCCGCCACTACCACCATCCATCATCTCAAGAAGTAGGTATGACGTCATGTGTGTGGTACTTTATATTTACAGGTACAATTCGGCCCTCTGTATAATATCATTATACACATCATATATTACAATTGGTGTGGGATGTTGTATGCGGTGTGAGGTCAGGGTGGGCTTCCATCTCTCATTAGGATGGAAGATACTGTCATGACATCACACAGCATATATATATCCATATATAAACAAACATTTTTTTTTGATTTTTTGTAGATTTTCTTTATTATAGGTTTACAGTGGTCATAGTACTATAGTAGTACACAAATAATGTTTCATACATTACAAAATGGCGCCCAAACTTTTGGTATTTTCGTGAACACAGATCTACGGATCTGTGTCACTGTTTGTATATATGACAAACACCTACAATCGTTAGTACACGATTAAGAAGGTGCTGGTTCAAAAAATAAAAGAGATAGATATTTTTTGAGTTTATGTTTTATTTCTCTTCAAATTCAACTTATACAATAATTAAAATAATTACAATTATCTGCTTAATCTATGGTAAAGTAATTCCAAACTTAAATTGATAGTCTTAAATTTTCAGTATTATAATAACTAATAAATACAAAGTATTTATTTGTGCTAAGTAGTTCAATTTCTCTAGTAAAGAAAAAAAAAATAGTTTAATATTCCCGTCAGCACCAGGAATATTAATAGAAACTCCAGTCAGCACCCGGAGTAGTTAGTATGTAAATATTCCCGTCAGCACCAGGAATATTATGATATGAATACTCTAGTCAATACCCAGAGTAAGATAAATAGTTAGTATTTATATTCCCGTCAACACCAGGAATATATGTTGAATATAAACTTCAGTCAGCACCCGAAGTTTATTTTATTAGTGAATTTCCAGTCAGCACCCAGAAAATTCACTAAGTTTTAGTATGGGAATAATTAAGTATTTATAAATTTCAGTCAGCACCCGAAATTTATATTTCTTAGTAAACATCTAGTCAGCACCCAGAATATCTACTAAGTTTTTGGAATTGGGAAGAATGTGTAAATTGCTAGTCAGCACCCAGTAATTTACACTTGGTTAGTTAGGATAGGAATGAAGGTAAAGATGCTTGATTTCTTCGGTTTATATACTTTTGTGAACAAAAGTAAATTTCTAGAAAATTAACGGTGTCTATTATTTTTGAGCCCTATTGTAATTATTTGAATATTTAAAATTAATTATTTATTTTATTTGTCATTGTTTTTTTTTTTTTTGAAATTTACTTTTGTCACCCAATAGTATGCAACAAAAAATAATACAATTATTTAATTTTACTAATAATAGTAATAATAATAATAGTTAAAATAACCCAATAGTATGCAAAAAAAATAATACAATTATTTAATAATAATAATAATAATAGTTACAATAACAATTTTTTTTTTTATAATTATGATTATTCTAATTGGAATTTGTATGTTGAATTGTAAGTAATAATATTGATATTGTAAGTAATTGTTGCTAGGTACATTTATTACATTTTGATATTTGATCTGTTACTTTTTTTATTATGTATTATGTTTAGTTACATTTTATATATATTGATTGTGTACAATTTGTTTTTTTTTGTATGTATAATTAATAATTACAAATGTTGTTGTCTTAGTCTAAAATATGTATTATTTTATTGATTATTGATTGTCTAAATTATAATTATAATGAATAGTGGAATGTATGTTGATATTTGCGTCAATTGTTGAGATCAGCATTGAATAGTGTTATTGGAATAATTGTTTATTGTTGAATATTTGACAGTTTATTGTTTATATTTTATATTTGTGTTTTTGGATATTTCGAGTGTCGTGAAATTAATCAAAGTGTTGTTATTATTAAGAATATTATTATTTATTAAATTTCAATTAAAATGAAGATTTGATTGAATGTGTATTTGATTCATGTAAATCAAAATACTTCATTTTTATTGAAATTTGTTTGTTAATGCAAATGCCGTCGGCAAAGTGAAAAAATGTGAAGTGTTTAAATATAAAAGTTACAAATGTGTTTAATTTGTGTATGTGCAATGCAATTAAAAGTGTAATTTCAGGTGTTTTTTGGTAGAATTATGGGGTTGATGGTATGTAAATTAATTTGTACCAATTAACCATCATAGTTTTGTCAACACCTGAAAATCAACTAAGAAAAAGGGTGAAGTGAAAAAACTGAGTGATAACGAACATACTGCCCCCCGTTGAAAAAATACATTTTTATTTTTTCAAAAGAAAATCAAACAAAATGAATTTTATTGTTTATTTGAATTTTATTAAATAATTTTAATTGGTTTTTAATATTTTTACATTGTTATCCAATGTTAATTTAAAGGCGATGCGTGTTCCGTCGGGTAATGTATGCCGTTGTTTTTTCTTTTTAGAAGCCCTAAGCCTTTTTTTTGATATTAGAACGTAATAATACGTGTTTTCCATGTTGTTTGATTTTATGGTGAACAAAACTGGCTCTTCTTGTTGTTCATCAGCGTTAAGAAATGCCATATCGATCGGTGGTACGACTTGTTTATTTTCGAGAATTTGAATTTTTTGTGGTGGCTCTGGTATGTCGTCTTTAGTTAGATCAATGTACGAAACAATTCTTTGTTGAGTTCTGTGAATAGTCTCGAAAGTTATTAATTTTATAAATAAAAAACCGTGTTTTACTGACCGTTTACGATATTCTTCGAGCGAAATTTTTCTTTTTTGTGGTTTGTCCATTTTAAAAGTTTTATGACCAAAAAAAACAAAAAAAACCTTTACTAATTGGATAGATTACGACTAACGACTTTTAACGTTTGTTTTTTTGAAATTTGACTAATATGCTGGGGCTCTGTATGCAAAGTATTTATACCTAATTTTAGGTGTCTGGAAAGTTCGACAAAGGGCTAGATCTGTTAGTGTTTTGTAGTATTTGCATCTTTCTAGGATGATCGAGACAAAGATAAATAATGCAATGATTAAATAAAAGTATTTGTTTGAATTGAATTTTGAATATTAATACTAATTAGAATTTATAGGCAAAATGCAAATTTTTGAAATAGGCCGTTTTAAAATGTTGTTTTTTGTTTGTATCGATACAACACGAATAAGATCATCAGTACCTGGATGAACTTCAACAATTCTTCCTAATAACCATTTACCAGGTGGTAAATTTTCTTCTTTAATTATTACTAAGTCCCCTTTGTTAGGGTTAATTGTTTGTTTTTGCCATTTTGGTCTATTTTGCAAACGATTTAAATATTGGTTTGACCATTGTTTCCAGAAGGTTTGATATAATAATTGAAGGTGGTTCCATCTTGATCGTAATGACATGGCTTGATCAATAGTTGATTCTGGAGGTTGTAGTAAGGATGAGCCAATGAGGAAATGTGCTGGCGTTAAAGCTTGAATATCTTCTGGATCATCATTTAATGGATAAAGTGGTCTAGAGTTTAAACATGCTTCAATTTGATTTAATAATGTGCAAAGTTCTTCAAAAGTTAATAATGAATCTTTGATAATTCTGTTTAAATGATATTTTACAGATTTGACGCCAGCTTCCCATAAACCACCGAAATGAGGAGAAGCTGGTGGAATGAAATGCCATGTTGTACCTTCATTGGCAACTTCTGCTGCTATAAGTTCATTTGCTTCTTTTATAGCGTTATGCAGATCTTTTTGTAGATATTTATTTGCACCTACAAAATTAGTACCACAATCAGAATAACAATCACTTACAAGACCTCTTCGGCTTGTAGAACGTTTGAAGGCTGCTAAAAAGGCTTGAGTTGTTAAATCTGATACCGGTTCAATATGTATTACTTTTGTCACCATGCAAATAAATATGCAAATATACCCTTTGTAAGTTCTGGTGGCTTTATGTCTTGACATTTTTAATGTTATGGGGCCAGCATAATCTAAACCAACTTTCTGAAATGGTCGTGAAATATTGCAGCGTGAAGCTGGAAGATTTGCCATGAGTTGGTTATGAGGTTTTGGTTTAGATTTGAAGCATGTTATACATTTATGTAATATGAAACGTATGGAATTTCGTCCTCTACATAACCAATATTCCTGTCTAAGTGTATTTAGTACAAGTTCTACACCTCCGTGTAAGGTTTGTTTATGAAAATATTCAATAATAAGTTTTGTGAAATGATTTGGTGTATTAGGAAGAATTATAGGGTGACGTTGGTTATATGATATTGTAGCTTTTGCAAGTCTACCGCCTACTCTTAGTAGTCCATTGGAATCTAGAAATGGATTCAATGATAATAAGTGACTTTTATGTGACACTGGTTTGTTTTGAGATAATGATGCAATTTCCCTTTGAAAACTATGGTTTTGTACAACCTTTAATAATTTTACTTTAGTTTGTTGAAGTTCATCGTCTGTTAGATAAGAGGGAAATGTTTTCACTTGTCTTTTGCACTTTAGATAAAATCGAAAACAATATGTTGTGACGCGTAATAGTCTAGTAAATGATGAGAATTGTGAAATATGTGAATCCAGTGGTGATGAAATTACAGTATTCACACATTGTTTGATTTCTAAAATTTTATCAGAAGTTAGACTTAGTTTTGATGTTAACAGTGGCCAATGTTCTTCAGATTTTTGTAGCCATTGTGGACCTTGCCACCACAAAGTATGATTATAAATATTAGATGCTTGGACACCTCTAGAGTTACAATCTGCTGGATTATCATGTGTTGAAACGTGACGCCATGATTCTGGTTTAATTATATCTTGAATTTCAGATACACGATTAGCAACATAAGTTTTATATTTGTTCGGATTATTTTTCACCCAGGATAGTGTTATGGTGGAATCAGTCCATGCGAATACAGGGATATTTGAATATTCCATGTCAGATTTGACTCGTTTGATGAGTCGTGCTAGTAATAATGCTCCATTCAATTCAAGACGAGGAAGTGAAATAGGTTTTGTAGGAGCTACTTTAGATTTTGCAGTCAATAATGAAACATAAATTTTTTCTTTGGTTGTAACTCTAAGGTAGATTGCAGCTGAATATGCGAAATTCGAAGCGTCTGAAAAACCATGTAATTGACAATTTTGAATTGATTTTTGTGTCTGAATCCATCTGGGTATTTGTATTTTATTTAAATTGTGTAATTCGGATTTGAAATGTTGCCACTGTTCGTCTAAATTAGCAGGTACCAGATCATCCCAAGAACACCCAGAAAGCCATAATTTTTGCATCAGAATCTTTGCGGTTATGATAATTGGTGATATCCATCCTAACGGATCGAATAATTTTGCAATTTCGGATAAAATATTTCGTTTTGTAGATGGTCGATTTTGAATTTCACGGTATTGAATTGCAAAATAATCATCCATAGGATACCAATAGATACCCAGTGTTTTCACCGATTCATCACTTGCAAATTTAAGAGGAAAATTGATTTCTCTCATGTCCTCTGGTATATTCTGTAAGAGTTCTGGTTTATTGCTAACCCATTTTCGTAGGTTGAAACCACCAGATTTCATTAGAGAAATAATTTGATTTTGGATATTGATTGCTTCTGGTATTGAATAAGCACCTAAAAATGCGTCATCAACATAAAATTGTTTTTTGATAATTGGTAAAATGTTCGGGTAATTATGATATTCATCGTCTGCCAATTGGTGTAAAGTTCTTATAGCTAGATATGGTGCAGGTTTTGTACCGAATGTAACTGTTGTTAGTAAATATTCTTTTAGAGGTTCTGAAGTGGTATTACGCCAAAAAATTCGTTGAAAATTCTGATCTTCTTTATGCATGTCAATCATGCGATACATTTTCTCAATATCTGCATTCATGACAAATGGATATTTGCGCCAGTTAAGTATTACAGTAAATATGTCAGTTTGTAGTACTGGGCCAGTGAATAATTGATCGTTAAGACTGAGTCCATTAGTTGTGTTTGCTGATGCATTAAAAACGACACGAAGTTTAGTGGTGGTACTATCTTTGAAAACAGCGTGATGAGGAAGATAATAGCAATTTTGATTAGAATCGTTACATGATATCAATTTCATATGACCTAATGTCATATATTCTTCTATACATGCTTTATATTGTGCATGAAGATTTGGATTTTTTTGGAATCGTTTTTCAAGAGCGTAAAATTGTCGTAATGCCATATTTCTAGATTCACCAAGATTAGGTGGATTGTTTATGAATGGTAATCGTACTTCATACCGTCCATTGGCTTTTCGTTTATGTGTTTGTTTGTAGTGGTTTTCACACTGTTGATCTGTTATAGATAATTTTGGTTTAGTTTCAACTTCTTCCTCTTCCCAGAATCTTTTTATAAGAGTATTTAGATTCTCTTGGTTACGAACGTTAATAAGTAATGATTTCGGTGTGTTTTGTGATTTTATCGTACCACCAATGAGAATCCATCCAAGCAAACTGTTTTGTGCAACAGGTGTACCTGGAGGACCTTTGCGCAAACCTTCTAGTAGGATAGAAGAATATGCATCAGCACCTAGAAGGATATCTATCTTTCCTGGTAAATGGAAAGTTGGATCTGCTAGATCGAGATCTTTAATATGATTGAAATTATGAGTGTTAATTTGTGAGGGTGGTAGAAGATCAGTAATTCTAGTAACAATTAATGAATTTATGTTTATAGTTTTGTTTGTGCGAGTTTGTATGGGTATAGTTGTTTGATATTTAATAGGTACTGTTTTTGAATTACCGAATCCAGATACTTGTATTGAAGTACGATATTTTTTTAAAGATAATTTTTGTGCAGCATTTTCTGTGATGAAAGATGTCTGCGAACCTGAATCTATAAGTGCACGAAATGTAAAATCTAGACCATGTTTAGATTTAATTTTCACAAGAGCTGTGGATAGTAAAGCAAGTGATGACCTTCGTGAATGTTCGTATGTACAAAATGATTGTAATGATTTTTCAACGCTTTGGTTGGTTTGTGATTTAGTTGAACAATCTTGAGTTGTTCCTAAATTTGAATTGTTTGAATTATGAATAGTTTTAGATTTTGTGTTAGTTTTGTTTTGCACATTGTTTGTGCTTTGGTTCGATAAGTTAAAATGTAGTAAAGTATGGTGTTTTTTACCACAATTGCGACAAGTGAATTTACTTGTGCAATTATAAAGTTTATGTTTATTAGATAGACAATTTATACATAGCTGCTTCGAGCGTACGAGTTCAAGTCTTTTGGGTATTTGAAGACTTAAAAATTTTGAACAACGATATGCTGTATGTGATTCTTTACAAAAGAAACATGGTTTTGCTGACTTAATGTGATGCGTTATGGATTTATAACTTTGATTTGCTGATGTTTTGTTATCAACTAATGCCTCAAGTGTTCTGAAGCGAGATTCTAGAAATTCCTTCAACATATCGAATGTAGGTAGCTCTTGTGAAGATCCTAACTTTTCTTCCCATAATCGTCGTGTATCAACGGGTAATTTTTGTGTCACGTGGTATATAAGGATTACATCCCAGTTTTTTATATCGACTTTTAATGAAGTTAATTCGCACAAACATTCTGTTGTTCTATCAATAAGAGATTTTATGCCTTTGGCAGACTCTGAATTTAACGATTGCTGATTGAATAGAATTTTGAGTTGAGTATTGACTAATACTCTTGTATTTTGATAACGATTTTTCAAGGCAGACCACGCGACTTCGTAATTTGATTCAGTGATTTGGTACTGACGGAGTAAATGTTCTGCTTCACCAACAACGCTGGTTTTTAAGTAATGGAATTTTTGAATAGCAGATAAATTAGAGTTTTTGTGAACAAGAGATGTGAATAAATCGTGAAAAGACCGCCAACTATCATATGAGCCAGAAAACTTGGGTAACGAAATTTCTGGTAATCGAATAGATGGGTTTGAACTACTAACTTGAATTGGTTTTTGTACTAAAGGTTCTACTTTGTTAAGAGACTCTAAGGCATCATTTAGAATGCCAAGAAAATCATAAAATTTTTCCTCAAGGGGATTAAAATAGTCTGAAGAATATTTAAGTTCTTTAATTTGTTCTGATGGTGTAGAGCTTACTAATCGTTCGAGAGTTAAATGATTAATAACGATATCTTTCCACAATGCTTTAACATAATCAAGACGACCTCGAATATATCCAAGCGTTCGTTTTGCTATGGCTGTCTTTTTGTAATTCGTAATTGCTGTCTCAAGCAATTGACGCAAACTATCTTGTTTTAAAATAAAATCACATATGGTTTCCTGTGATGTAGTCATGTTGTAATTTGAAGAAAAATGAAGTACTCAAAAATATCTATCCGGCTCGAAGGACCAAAAAATGTTTGTATATATGACAAACACCTACAATCGTTAGTACACGATTAAGAAGGTGCTGGTTCAAAAAATAAAAGAGATAGATATTTTTTGAGTTTATGTTTTATTTCTCTTCAAATTCAACTTATACAATAATTAAAATAATTACAATTATCTGCTTAATCTATGGTAAAGTAATTCCAAACTTAAATTGATAGTCTTAAATTTTCAGTATTATAATAACTAATAAATACAAAGTATTTATTTGTGCTAAGTAGTTCAATTTCTCTAGTAAAGAAAAAAAAAATAGTTTAATATTCCCGTCAGCACCAGGAATATTAATAGAAACTCCAGTCAGCACCCGGAGTAGTTAGTATGTAAATATTCCCGTCAGCACCAGGAATATTATGATATGAATACTCTAGTCAATACCCAGAGTAAGATAAATAGTTAGTATTTATATTCCCGTCAACACCAGGAATATATGTTGAATATAAACTTCAGTCAGCACCCGAAGTTTATTTTATTAGTGAATTTCCAGTCAGCACCCAGAAAATTCACTAAGTTTTAGTATGGGAATAATTAAGTATTTATAAATTTCAGTCAGCACCCGAAATTTATATTTCTTAGTAAACATCTAGTCAGCACCCAGAATATCTACTAAGTTTTTGGAATTGGGAAGAATGTGTAAATTGCTAGTCAGCACCCAGTAATTTACACTTGGTTAGTTAGGATAGGAATGAAGGTAAAGATGCTTGATTTCTTCGGTTTATATACTTTTGTGAACAAAAGTAAATTTCTAGAAAATTAACGGTGTCTATTATTTTTGAGCCCTATTGTAATTATTTGAATATTTAAAATTAATTATTTATTTTATTTGTCATTGTTTTTTTTTTTTTTGAAATTTACTTTTGTCACCCAATAGTATGCAACAAAAAATAATACAATTATTTAATTTTACTAATAATAGTAATAATAATAATAGTTAAAATAACCCAATAGTATGCAAAAAAAATAATACAATTATTTAATAATAATAATAATAATAGTTACAATAACAATTTTTTTTTTTATAATTATGATTATTCTAATTGGAATTTGTATGTTGAATTGTAAGTAATAATATTGATATTGTAAGTAATTGTTGCTAGGTACATTTATTACATTTTGATATTTGATCTGTTACTTTTTTTATTATGTATTATGTTTAGTTACATTTTATATATATTGATTGTGTACAATTTGTTTTTTTTTGTATGTATAATTAATAATTACAAATGTTGTTGTCTTAGTCTAAAATATGTATTATTTTATTGATTATTGATTGTCTAAATTATAATTATAATGAATAGTGGAATGTATGTTGATATTTGCGTCAATTGTTGAGATCAGCATTGAATAGTGTTATTGGAATAATTGTTTATTGTTGAATATTTGACAGTTTATTGTTTATATTTTATATTTGTGTTTTTGGATATTTCGAGTGTCGTGAAATTAATCAAAGTGTTGTTATTATTAAGAATATTATTATTTATTAAATTTCAATTAAAATGAAGATTTGATTGAATGTGTATTTGATTCATGTAAATCAAAATACTTCATTTTTATTGAAATTTGTTTGTTAATGCAAATGCCGTCGGCAAAGTGAAAAAATGTGAAGTGTTTAAATATAAAAGTTACAAATGTGTTTAATTTGTGTATGTGCAATGCAATTAAAAGTGTAATTTCAGGTGTTTTTTGGTAGAATTATGGGGTTGATGGTATGTAAATTAATTTGTACCAATTAACCATCATAGTTTTGTCAACACCTGAAAATCAACTAAGAAAAAGGGTGAAGTGAAAAAACTGAGTGATAACGAACAGTCACATTTAGTCCTTCACGGACAAACTTTGGTGGTTCTTCGTACATTCGTATGAATGTACAAAATTTTCTTTTGTTGATTTTAGTTCAACACTTTGTTCCTTTACGGAAAAATTTTTTTTTGCACCCTTGTTAGCATAGGCTAACACTTAATGTCCTTTACGGACTACACACCGTCATCATTAGCACTTTACATTCTGTTTTGGAATTTTGGGTTGAGCAACTTCGAAGTTGTTTTGATTATTCATCTACCTGATTGGCTTACCACTTTGTAGTCTTCGAGCTGCAAAGTTGGGTACCAGGCTGATGTTTGATCAAAGCTTCTTTGAAGTCATGCAACCCAAAAGTTTCCAAGTTAATGGTTGAGTTGTCAACACATTCGCGTGGCGATGTGTGATCGACAGGATTACTGTTGACTACCATTTGAATAACTTAATAGTACATTCAATTGGGTTCCAGTAATCGTGTCAATCACATACCATCACGACGGTCACATGTCTGGATATTGAAGATATGAGTCAATTCTGATGGGCTTACCACTTCGTGGTTTCGAACTACGATGTTGGGTACCAGAATTGAACCTCATACTTTCTGATATCCCTAGTGAAGTTATAGACAGTGACGCATTTGTGTTACAATTCAAGCCATATATTTTGTCCGCTCTTCATTTAATGTACTATAACTTTTTGTATAGCCTCGTTCTCTTATAAATAAAAATTTTTTTTATTAATAGCCTGAAGTTCTGAAGGGGGAGGGTTTGAAGCAAAAGCCAATTTTATGAATTGTATCATTATTATTTTGATTTTTCTTTATATATTATTTTTGAAACACAATATAACTTATATTTTTTTTTTGATTTTTTTTTGAAAATTTTTTTTTGAAGTCGTCAACTTTTTATATATAACTTCGTCAAATTTTATTATATATGAAAATTTATATATTCGCGTATTGTTTCGCAATATATTTTGTCTTTTTCTTAGAATTTTATATGAATTAATTTGCCTTAAGTTCTGCGTATCTAATATAAATTTTGTCCCTGATTTGTCGATATACCTAGCCTTGTCTTTTCTCTAATGTACATCATTATATACAGTTGAAGTGCATACACATTTATAGAGCGTTGCTGCCGCGTTATAGTATGTCGTAATCGAATTTTTATTTGAAACTTATATTTTCTTATGGTCAGTGAACTAGTATATGCACTCATTTTGACATGTCTTATCTATTTTGACATATCTATTTTGACATGTCTTATGTTTTAGTTATATTGTAACGTGACGCGCGAGTTAAATCACTATTACTCTTTAGAGATAAAAAAAAAAATAAATTTTAAATAAAACAAGTTAAATTATTTTTAAATAATCAACTTTATTTTAAAAAGAATATGTCCGTTCGGTATAAAGTTTAAATTTATACTATCTGAAAAAATACTTAACTAAATTTTACAAAAATTAAAATACTTGATTTAGCATTTTAAAATTTTTGTATTTTCTCACGAAAAATAATTATTTAACAATTTTTATAATTTTTCTATTCTTTCTCACGAAGAATATTTTTTGGCTATCGTATTACATTACATTTACTTAATATATAATATATAATGAAAGTGATTACTGAATTATTTTTAAAGTATTATGTATTATAATGCTAATATGTATTTGTGCATATATTACTTTTACGTTATTTCTTTTTTTTTTTGGTTTTGAGAATTGTGGAAAAATACCGTTTCCTGTTTTTTTGCTACATAGACAGTTTGTATGGGAAATTATAATTATTCTGTTTGCCGGTATTTTTCCATTATTTTCCTAAAACTCATATTTTTTATATGTGGGGTGTTAGATCTATATCTAACTCCTCCCCCTTTTGTTTCAGGATTCTTCTGAATCCTGTTTGTTATTTGTATTTTTAATTTTGTGTTTTTACAATACTTATATAATATTATTGTACTTATGATTATAAAAATTATTCCTAATGTAGATCCCATTATAAAACTTGTTTCTTTATAATATCTTAATTCTTTGATTTCTTCTATATTTTTCTTTAAATTTATTGTAATTTCATCAAATGTTAATTTTGAGCTAAAATCTGATAAATTTTTATTTTCACTAATTACATATTTACTTATAAACGTTTTTACTTTGTTATTATAAAATTTGTCATTTATTTGTATACTACAATTTCCATAATTGATAAAATAATTGCCATTAAGTATAAATTTTCTTTCGTCACATGAACTATTTAATTTAGAATCTTTCATGTTTTTCAAAATTAAAATATCATATTCTACTTCAATAATTTCTTCTTCAGTATTCTTAACATACTTACAACTATTCTTTAATATACAATTTTTATAGTTTGTTCAAAATTCGTAGCGAATAGAATATATGCGCAGTGAGAGTATGACGTCATTCTTTGAGCGAGGTTATAATTGTAGTGGTTACACTGTTAAAAGTACATTAACTTTTTTCTAATTTTTCTAAAATAACGGAAAAAATTTAAATTTGAAAAAAATATAATTACAACGAAAATAAAATAAAAAATGAAGTAACAACAAAACTGTTTATATACTTTCTTATAAATTCTAACTAAGGTAACTTTCACTTAAGTACTATTAATCTTTTGTCTTATGTAAGTTGGATTTTTGCCATATCCCAAGACCATATTAATATAATATTATATATTATCTTAAGTACAAATAACAAACAGGATTTGTTAGGTAACAACGTTTGTTTCCGATTTTCAAATTATTTTTATTCCAAAAGAATTTCGTATTCAATATATACCTGCATTTACGTGTCCTTTTTTGAAGACTATAAAAACCTGAGGAAATTTAATAAATATATTAATAAATATATTATGTATACATATATGTGTATATATGGACGATTTTTTGCATTAATAAATCATTTGCTCAACATTATGAAGCTATGGACATTTATGGGTTTCACATTCAACATATTCCTATTAAGACTCATGATTTAATATCACATTTCTTAATTTCAGGGCTATATAATTTGCCAAAGTAATCTAATCTAAATAATTACCGAAAAATTAATTGTAATTGATTTTTTTCTTTTCTTAAATATACTTGTATATATGTAAATTATTTCATTTTTTTACATTAATATTATTTTAAAGAAATTTATTTGAAAAAGTTCTCATTCTTTACTACTTTTTAAACAATTATAAATTTTCTAACAGTGTAATTACGTAATACTTCACAGTGCTCGCCAAAAAAATTATGACTGTTATTATTTTCATGAATATTTAGTTGATCTTTTCTTCAACATCGAAATCGCGTTCTTAGGGGCTCGCGCTATCATTTTCTGTAAAGTTAACAGTCTTATTACACTTCGAAATTGTATTTTTTTTATTTTGGGACGATTCTCCATTCTAAAATTTCAAAAATTATCGAAAGCAATTTAAAAAAGGAATTAGATGTTAATTTTATAGAAAATATCATGATAACTTCATAAGAATACATTTTTAGTATAAGAAAAAGGTGAACTCAATTTTCATGAAAATAAAAACAGTCGAAATTTTTTTTGTCTCGCACTGTACGATTAGTTTTCGACTATTGTAATAAATTTGAATAGCTGAGTAGTAAATTACTCAGTTTTCAGTTATTCACCGATCACGGTGCACGACGGGTGAACTATGCATCTTTTTTAATTTCTTCTTCTTCTTTTTTTCATGTTTATATGAGAGAAAAACACAAATACATATAATCATTTTATGTACATATTTAATTTCATGAGAAACATGCGCAGATTATTCGCTACGAATTTTGAACAAACTATACTTATTACTAGTTTGTTTGCAGATTTTCCTTCTTCATAAGTATATGATTTGTTTTTTATTTCTATTATATATTCTAGATCTTGATCAATTTCTTTATTTTCAGAATTTGGAATTGGTATTAGTAATTTTTTGTTAAATCTTTTTGTTTCTGTCGGTATTTTAATAGCTAGTATAATGGAATTATTAATATATTTCGCTACTCCTAGTCTAATATTTAAAAGTTTTCTAAAGTCTATGTCATAATCTTCAATTTCTTTTTCGGTCAATAGATTGGGATGTAAAATTCCCGATTTTGCTGAGGCAATATTACCTTGGATAATCTCAATTTGTCTTTTAATTAAATTTATTTTTATCATTAGTTCTGAAAACATATTATCATCGATGTTTTGTTTACCTATTTTTACTATCTCATTGATCTTATTAGATATTTTAATTCGATCAGATTCTATTGCTTCTTTGATTAATGTAAATGTTCTATTAAAATCTTCATTAATTTTTACTTGCTGATTAATTGTTTGAACCGTGTTATGTACATTTTGGTCAGTAATGGTCAAATGGTTTTCTATGTCTTTTTGGTCGTCACTGTCCATTGTCCCGAATACCCACTTCAATAATTTTCCACCAATATTAATTAAACCTCTTTTTAATCTATGTGGAATCAACGTTTTTATTTGATTTTTGATACGTTCGATTTCGTGGTGTGCCAGATTTTTCTTAGAGTCTGATTTAAATGAATCTATGATTGGATTAAACTTATCGAGGATCTCTACAATGTCATGAGGATAAATAATGTGCAAAATTATATCAAACTTTGTAACAAAATTAACTTCATCCGTTTTTATCTTAGTATATCCAGTTTCCGAATTTATTTTTTCAACGATTAGTGTTTGTTGTGTCAACGGTATTATTGTTAGAAGAAGAGTTAGTAGCAACATCTTGGGTTTGATTGATCGGGTTACCTGAAAATTTAAGTGGACGTTTTATATTGGACTCATGTACATTTCTTAAATTATATTTCCTAAACTTAGGTTCTTCCTTGTGTCGAAGTGACTTATAATTCTTTATAAAGCCAACTTCTCTCTGTTCTGAATAGTCTTCTCTACTTTGATTTAATTTGTTAATAACCTTTTCTTTTTGTTTAATTAGTCTATTATATATAACATTAGAATCTACTTCCCTGTTTTGTACAGATAAGGGTGTTGTTTTAATAGCGGAATGGTATGATCTATTATATATTTCTACAGCTTTTAATATTTGTTCTCTAATTGGTAATTTCTCTTCTAAATTTAGTGCCCTAATTTTCTCTGTCAAGGTATTATTAAATCTTTCAATATCGGCATTGCCAGTATGGCTGTTAGGCTTCGTTATATGATATTGTATATTTTCTTTTTCGCAAAACTCTTTTATTTGTTTAGAACCAAACTCATTATCAAAAACAAGCTTTTCCATTTTACCTCTAATTGAAATTATTTGTCTTATTTTTTCTAATATGGTTATATGGAATCTATCTTCTAAATGTAAACTAACTGCATGCTTTGAAAATTTGTCTATAGCATTAATAAAACTGTGTTTGCTATATTAGTATAGATATCTAAGTGTACTATTTCATTTATGGTTTTAGGGGTATTTGTAAGTTGAAATTTTCTTTTTATTGGTTTTCTGTCATATTTAGCACCAGTACATATATCGCAGTTGTTTAAGATTTCATGAATAATGGTTTTTAATTTTGGGTGGTATATTTTCGATTTTAATCCTTCATATGTTGCAATTATTCCATAATGTCCAGACTCTTTCTTGTGGAAAATTGAAATTTGTTTCTTTAGTTCATCTTCGTTCACTATATCTCTTGCAAAGTAACTACACTTTACAAATTTTATACTGTTCCTGTTTGGATATAATTTTATCAATTTTTCCTGGAGTCTATTGTATTCATGATCATTTAGATAAGAGTATATTCCTATTTTACCCTTTTGTATATATCTTTTAAAGATATCAGTTTCCTGTTCTAAATCATTTTTATCTATAAATACTCTTCTGTTACCAAAAATTTGTTCATATTCCCTTTCCTTTTCTTCAACCAATATAACTTGTAATCTAAACCTATTTACAACAATTTCTAACAAAGGTATATGATCGTTTAGATCTTCTTCCTGTGAGTGTACAGTCTGCATTTCTATTGAATCTGGAGAGGTATTGCTTTGGTTATCATTTGCTAAATTTTCTAAATTTCCTTCTAAATGATTAATATTCAAATTTTCAATATTTTCTATTTCTTTAGAACTTACTTTAACATTTTCTGAAGTTTTAATTTCTCGATCTTTTATTTCACAATTATCCGTCTCAAATAGATTTATTTCTTTTGTTTCAGAATTTATCCGACTGAGAAAGTCGGCAACCTTATTTTCTTTCCCTTTGATATAGTCGATCTTCATGTCGTACTCACCTAATTGTACCAGCCATCGTTGTAACCGGGGGTTAATATCTTTACCTATATATTTGGTATGTAGCCATTTGATAGGCTGATGATCTGTTTGCAGATCAAATTCTTTGCCAAACAGATAAGGCCGAAAGTATTTAGTTCCCCATACTACTGCTAACAGCTCTTTTTCTATAGCAGAATAATTTTTTTCATGATCGTTAAGGGTTCTCG
The DNA here is from genome assembly GCA_951394055.1 of Villa cingulata. Taxonomy (NCBI): domain Eukaryota; kingdom Metazoa; phylum Arthropoda; class Insecta; order Diptera; family Bombyliidae; genus Villa; species Villa cingulata. Next base: position 22,968,559 of record OX596019.1, on the reverse strand, counting down.
ATGCATAGCAAATAGGATGACCTTCTTGAGTTAAAACGGCTCCTATCGCTAGATTGCTAGCATCGGTAATGAGTTTAAATCGTTTATTAAAATCGGGATAACGTAGAATAGGATGACTTGTAATTATTTCTTTGAGTTTTTCAAAAGCAGTAATGTAGCTCGGATCATTTATGTTAATTTTAGTCTGCTTTTTAAGATATTTAACAATAGGACCAGCTATTTTTGCATAGTCTTTCACAAACTTTCTATAGTATCCTGTAATGCCAAGGAAGGATTTTATCTGTTTTTGTGTAGTAGGTAACTTTAAATTTTGAATTACTTCGATCTTGTTTGGGTTTGGTTTGATTCCTTGCGATGTCAATATATGGCCTAAAAATTCGGTCTCTTTCTTAAGAAAATTACACTTGTCTATTTGGATTTTAAGGCCAGCTTGCCTTAATTTGCTAAAAATTTTCTTTATATTCATTAAATGTTCTTCCAAGGATGTGCTGAATATAAGAATGTCGTCTAGGTAGACAACACAAGACTTATTGATATATTCACGAAGCACTGCATTCATCAACCTTTGGAAAGTTGATGGTGCATTTTTCAGACCGAAGGGCATTCTAATATACTCGTAATGCCCAAACGGAGTCGAAAATGCAGTTTTTTCTCTATCGGATTCTTTCATTAGAATTTGATGGAACCCCTTGGCTAAGTCCAAGGTGGTAAAATACTGTGCCCTTCCAAGTTTATTCAATAAATTTTCTATGTTGGGGATGGGGAATTTGTCATCTACCGTGACTTCATTTAATTTTCTATAATCAATGATAATTCGCCACTTTTTCTGGCCTGAATTGTCAGCTTTTTTAGGAACAATCCACAAAGGACTGTTGTAGGGTGAATTACTTTCCCTAATTATCCCTTGTTCGAGCACCTCCCGAATTTGACGCTCTATTTCTTTTTCATGTACCTGTGGATACCTATATATTTTAGAATATATTGGTTTATCCACAGTAGTGTTGATTTCATGTTTAATTTCAGTTGTCGAAGTCAATTTATCTCCCTCTTTAAAAAATAGATCTTCATTACTTTTAAGTAATTCAGTAATTTTATTTTTCTCTTCTATATTTAAATGGTCTAATTTCAGTTTATCTAAGAAATCATCTGTTATTCCGTCTAGTGTATATATTTCACTAATAATAAATGGACAATTGTTTTCTTCAAATAAAATTTTATTATCATTTATTTCAATATACTTATATTCTAAATTTATTTTAGCTTTAAATGGTACCAAAAAATTTTGGCCCATTATTGCATCATAATTTTTTCCTTTTAAATTAATCACTTTCCAAGTTACGGTACCTAAATATTTAAATTCTTTTGGTATGGGAGTAATTATTTTGGTTGTAATTTTGTTAGTGCCATTAATAGTCGAATAGTATACTGGATGGATCAATTGTTCTTCTCGATATTCATTAAGGATATTTGATTTTATAACGCTGGTAGCGGACCCGGTATCAACAAGACACTTTATTTTTTGATTACCGATTGTAATAGTTATTACGGGGATTCTTGGTTCCGAGGCTCGTTTTGAAAATTTACATCAGGACTTTCATAGAGATTTCCTATCTCCATTGGTTCGGAAGTAGGATTGTTTCTAACTTGCACAGAATTTTGTCTTGGCGGATTTGAGTTAAAATTTCGGTATCTGTATTGTCCAGAATTATTGTATTGATTATTATTTCTATTATGACTGTTGTGGTTATTGTAATTATTTTCAAAATTGTTACGATTGTTATTAGATCGTCCGTAATTATTGTCATGTCTTTGTGTATTGTTTTGATTTTTATTTATAAAATTAGTCTGTTTTTTCCCTGAATTATTGTTAAAAGAATTTGGAATATTTTTATTTAAATTATTAGAACTATTTGTTACAACATTGTTATTTCTATTAGAAAAATTTCCACTTTTTACACTATTTAAATTTTTATGAAAACTTTTATTTTGTTTTTTACTTCGGGGATCTACAGCGTCTTCATTATCTAATAGTTTTAACTTTTCGAATTTATTATAGATTTCGATGAGAGTGGCATTCTCTGGTATATTGCCACGTAGGAAGTCGTGAATTTTATTACTTACTATGTCAACTAAATATTTATCGGTATTACTCGGATTATACGTAGAATGCCTATTCTCATCGAACTCGTATAATTCATTTAATTTATAATTAATTTCTCTGAAATTATCGAATAATTCCCTAAGTGTACTTACTTTTAGTCCTCTGCATTCATTCAGCAAATCTGCGTAATCTTGCCGTGGTCGATAATGCAGCTTTAATTCCATCTTTACTGAGTTCCAGTTCAGCTGTGCATCGATCCCTAGACGTTGAATGCAGCGTTTGGCATCACCTCGAATTTTATCATTGATGACGATTCCCAAGGCATACTCCTTCAGTCCCGGAGTATCTTGACATAGCTGGAAAGCTCTTTCTATAGAGTTGATGAATTCTTGGACAGTGAAATCGTCTTTCCCATTGAATACTTTTAATTTATTAACATAATTAAGAAACTGCTCTGTTGTCAATGCAAATAAATTTTGTTGCTGTTGTTCAATTTGTTGCTGTTGTTGTCCTGCAGCCATTAATTGTTCTAATCTGGCTTGTAGAGCAGAAATTTGGGCTTCTTGTTGTTCAACAATGTTTCGAAGTTGGTCTTCCATTTGGAGATTTTCTATATTTCTATGTATATCAAATAAATGTTGCCTTCTATTATTCATAAATTTGAACACTGTTTTATTTTTTTTTTTTTTTTTTTTTTTTTTTTTTTTTTTTTTTTTTTTTTGGTAATTCAACTATATTAATAGAATGAATAAATTTCGGATTTATACATCAATTTTGGATTTATTTCACTTTATAAATGTATTTCTATATAACCACAATTTTACAAGTTTTAATTTATTTATTTATATATATATAATATATATGAATAAAATAGAATATTCTCAAAAACTCATCACTTTGATTTGTAAAAAGAAAAATTGTTATATTTTACACAACGATAAAACAAAAATTTTAATATGTCTTATTTTCAAAATAAAACAAAAATAAATTTGAATTAAATAAATTAAATAATTTTAATGGTTTTTTTTTTTTATTATTATTTTATTATTTCAGCACTTTACTAAAATTTATAAAATTGTCACTAAGTTTGTTTCTTCGTAATCACATAAATGTTAATTAATTACTTCGTTTTCCACTTAGTCACAATAAAAGAAAAGAAAAAATATATTTATATATTTTTTGTTTATAAAATCGATAGTTTCGTATCACTGGACCTCAATACTTTTGATTGAGATCCTACCGACTGCGCCAGTTAAATCACTATTACTCTTTAGAGATAAAAAAAAAAATAAATTTTAAATAAAACAAGTTAAATTATTTTTAAATAATCAACTTTATTTTAAAAAGAATATGTCCGTTCGGTATAAAGTTTAAATTTATACTATCTGAAAAAATACTTAACTAAATTTTACAAAAATTAAAATACTTGATTTAGCATTTTATAATTTTTATATTTTCTCACGAAAAATAATTATTTAACAATTTTTATAATTTTTCTATTCTTTCTCACGAAGAATATTTTTTGGCTATCGTATTACATTACATTTACTTAATATATAATATATAATGAAAGTGATTACTGAATTATTTTTAAAGTATTATGTATTATATTATAAAGCTAATATGTATTTGTGCATATATTACTTTTACGTTATTTCTTTTTTTTTTGGTTTTGAGAATTGTGGAAAAATACCGTTTCCTGTTTTTTTGCTACATAGACAGTTTGTATGGGAAATTATAATTATTCTGTTTGCCGGTATTTTTCCATTATTTTCCTAAAACTCATATTTTTTATATGTGGGGTGTTAGATCTATATCTAACTCGCGCGAGTTACATACACCGATGTAATAACTTCTATATTAAATAAAACAAAAACATAAACTCTAACGGAAATATCAAAAATGCACATAAAAGCAAAACCTATGGTTTAGTTAAATTATAATTATGTATAATCATACTATATTTTTTTATTATTTTATTTTTTCACAGTTTTTTGAATTTAATATATTTTTATAAATATTAACGACAATTCACATGAAATGTTTATGCTTACTATGCATTTTTGATGGGAAATAAAATACTTATATTTTATATGTAATTTACTTAACATAATATACATATGATAGAGAAATATGATATATTTCATATAAAGAATATTTTGTTATATTAAAAATATAGAAAAAGAAGTCAGTCTGTAGTTAGATTTGAAAAAGTAAAAACATAATTTTCAGAAATACTAGAAGTCGGTTAATGTTAAATTATTATTGTAAAATAACTGATTGTATGAGTTATATAGATATATAAAAAGTTCTGTTTTAAATAAAGTTAATTGTAGAGTAAAGTATTTTGTGTTTTATTTTTTTTTCTCTCTGATGTTATTGAAAAACGTAAATGGCGCAGTCGGTAGGATCCTTTTCCGTTGAATAAGGATCCAGTGAAACGAACCAATTCAATAAATATTATAAATAAAATAACTAATAAAATATATATAATATACAATTTGGGTTAATAAAGTGTGAGACACAGCAGTTCAAAGTGAAATTTAGTGAATTGTGAAGAAACGACCACTAGCATCCAAATATATTGTATAAAATAAATAAATATATGTATATATTAAAAATTTTTATATAATACTGGAGAGAAGAAATATTAGAAACAGAATTATCGACGAAAATAGAAATATGGCAGAACCAAACTTGATGGAACAATGTTTGGCGGTCCTTACCGACATTCTGAACAGACAGGCTCAACAACCAACATTAAGGAGTAGAATTGAGAAAGAAATTCGATATCTACCAGCCTTTGAAGGTAAACCTGGCACTTTACCAGCCTTTATTACTTCTGTGGACAGAGTTCTACAAGACTACGATGATCAAGTTCAACAGCAAGTCTATGCTATCATCTACAACGAAAAAATTTTGGGCCCAGCAAAAAACTATTTAGATACAGCACCTCCTACAACGTGGGAAATATGTAAAACGAAACTCAAACTACAATACAAACCAGCTAAAGATCAAGGACAAATCATGAGGGACATCAACATGTTAAAAGTAAGTACTATTGTAGAATTAATGGAAAAAATAAGAATTATTGTAGAAGAAATTTCCGAGTGTGCAGTGTATAGCGAATATCAAAATCAAATAATAAATAATTTAAATAGTGTTTTAATTTTAAAAATTAAAGATATAGTAGCAGGAGCCTTAGCGGCTGAATTGTATAATAAATATACCTTAGAAGAAATCAGAGTTGTAGTTAATAAATATATTGGTCAGGATCAGTATAATTTAAAATTTTTTAAACCAAATACTTCTACAACAAAAGACAAATACATACAAAGACAAAACGGACAAAGACATAACCAAAATAACCGTAATAACTCAGAACAAAATCGGCAGAATAATTTTAATAATTATAAAAACCAATCTCGAAATAATAACTTTCAAAATAATTCAGGGAATTTCCGAAGTAATAATAATGTTAATAACAATTACCGTAGAAATTATAATAATAATAATAGCGCTCAATATAAGAATTTTCAACGAAATAATATAAACAACAATAATCAATCGGAACCAATGGATGTAGACGCAATAACTACCAGAAATGAAGTTAATCAATTAGGAGAAAGTGATTTTTTTATAAACTAGCCTCGGAGAATAAAAAAATTTTCATTACTATAACTTTAAACGATAAAAAATTCATTGCAATAATAGATACCGGTTCGACAATAAGTTTATTAAATTCAAAGCATGTTGAAAATAGATTTTATAAAAAAATGATGTCAGAAAAAATACAAATTAATACCATTGAAGGACAAGTTAAGAAAAATACCGAATATGTAAAAACAGTATGCCCTGTAGAATTTCAAGAACCCAACAATGCTAGAATGAGATGGGTTAAAATATACTTAGATAAAACATATGATTTCCTGATAGGAATGGATTGGGTTGAAAAAAATGTAAAATCAATTGATATGGAAAACAAGCAAATTGTATTAAAAAATGGTACAAAATTGCAATTTCTAAATAAAATTATACAAGAAGAAGTGAATATGTTAGAAGAGAGTGAGTTAGGAAATATAAAATTAGACCATTTAAATAACGAAGAAAAAACAGGAATAATAAATTTATTAGAAAAATATAAAAATTTATTTTACAAAGAAGGTGATAGATTAACAAATACAAAAAGCATAGTACACGAAATTAAAACCACAACGTCTGAACAAATAAACTCCAAACTTTATAGATATCCACCTAAGCATGAAGAAGAGGTAAGGAGACAGATAAAAGAAATGGAGGCACAGGGTATAATTAGAAAAAGTAAGAGTAAATATAGTTCCCCTATTATAGTAATTCCAAAAAAAAAGGATAACTCCGGAATCCAAAAATATAGAATCGTAGTAGATTATAGGAAGCTAAATCAAATTACAATCGACGACAAATACCCACTTCCAAACATAGATAGTATTTTAGATAAACTAGGTAGAGCCCAATATTTTAGCTCTCTCGACTTAGCAAAAGGATATCATCAAATACTAGTAGCGGAAAAAGACATAGAAAAAACCGCTTTCGTAACACCAGCCGGTCTTTATGAGTATGTCAGGATGCCATTCGGCTTAAAGAATGCACCTGCAACATTTCAGAGACTAATCAATGAAATACTGAGAGATTTTATAAATAAAATTTGTGTTGTCTATTTGGACGACATTTTAATTTTCTCAACTAAGTTGCAAGAACATTTAACCTCCTTAGATAAAATTTTCAGCAAATTAACACAACATAATCTTAAAATACAAGCGGATAAATGCAGCTTCATGAACAAAGAAACTCAGTTTTTAGGACACATCTTAACAAAGGATGGAATAAAACCTAACCCTAATAAAATAGAAGATATTCTTAGAGTACCACTCCCGAAAACAGAAAAACAATTGAAAAGCTTCCTAGGCATGACAGGTTTTTACAGAAAATTTATAAAAGACTATTCTAAGGTGGCACATCCGCTAATTAAATATTTAAAGAAAGATTCAAAAATTAATACTAGTGATCCCCAATATATAGAAGCGTTTGAAAAATTAAAATCTTTAGCCTCTTCACCTCCTATCTTAAGATTTCCAGATTATGAAAAACAATTTGTGATTACCACTGATGCAAGTGATTATGCAATTGGAGCAGTCCTTTCTCAGGAGGGTCATCCAATTTGTTTTGTCTCTAGGACACTAAATAAACACGAAAAAAATTACAGCGTGACCGACAAAGAGTTTTTAGCCATAGTGTACTCGGTCAATTATTTTAGACCATATCTGTATGGCCGTAAATTTAAAATAATCACTGATCATGCACCAATAAAATATTTAAATTCAAAGTATAAGGGAAAAGAGTTTTCGCAAAGGAATCAGAGATGGATTCTCAAACTACAAGAATATAATTTTGAAATCGAGTATCTCCAAGGAAAAGATAATAAAGTGGCAGATTTTCTAAGCCGAATAGAAAATAGTCCACAAATTTGTAATGATAACAGTAGTGAATCCAATATGGACCTATCTGACACCATACACTCAGTAGATGAACAAATGTTAGATCACATTAGCATTAAAGACGAGATAGTTAACAAGTACAAGACACAAATAATATTAACCTATAATGTAAGTAAAGAAATAGATATTTCACATGGTAGAAGAATTATAGAAATCAATCCACAACTAGAAGAGGATAAAATTGAAGACATATTAAAAAGATACATAAAACCAGGTTATATAGGGATATTCTCTGAAGTTAGTGATAGGGATTTTAATAAAGTGCAACAATGTATAATAAAACTTTTCTCAAATGATAAAAAAATAAAATTTTTAAAATCAACTAAAAGAGCCCAAGAGCTGAAAAATGAAGAAGAATGCCACAAACAGATATCACTCTATCATACAAAAGAATCGTTACATAGTGGTATTAACGAAACTTATAAAACACTAAAAGATAAAATCTATTACCCGAAATTGCAAGAACATATTCAACTTATTATTAGTAATTGCGAAAAGTGTCAAGAAATTAAGTACGATCGAAAACCTATCAAACCAGTTATGAACATAACAGAAACACCGAACAAAAAAAATGAAATTATTCACTTAGATATCTTCCACTATAAAAAACAAACCTTTGTTACCATTATTGACAAACTAACAAAATTTGCCATTGCCTATTTAATAAATGACAGAAATTGGATAAAAAAAATTGCAGTATTAGAAATGTATTTAGCTACTTTCGACAAACCGAATAAAATAATCATGGACAATGAATTCAAATCAGAGCAGGTTCAAAATTATTTAAAAGAAAAGGGAATAACAGTTCATTGGACAAAGCCCAATAGCCACACAGGCAACGCCGATGTTGAAAGGTTGCATTCTACACTAATAGAAAAAATTCAAGCAGTAGAAGAAGGTTCCTCTTTAGAGCAAAAAATTCAAATAGCGATAGGGAATTATAACAATAGATATCATACAATGATTGAAATGTCTCCAAGAGAAGCTAATAAGTTAGTAGATTTAAAACCATTAATAGAAAAATTAAAAAACAAAAAAGCAAATTACATACAGAAAAGAAATAAAAACAGAGAACATTATGTTGAAAATAGGGAAGAAGGTTACATAAAAAACTATAAGAGGCTTAGACATAAAGATCAGACATATTTTAGAAAATACCCATTAAAGAATGTACATTTATCAAATATTAAACGTCCGTATAAACTTGTAGGTAACAGTAATAATGATAATGATGATGATACATCCAATACAGGGGCTACTGCAGGTACATCCAATACCAGAGCAAAGCGGTTATGTAAAAATAAAAATTCATCAAGTGGAAATATGTAATGATACCGATACAATACTGCATGTAGTAAATCCAGCAGAGATGGTAGAAATTCTGAATAAATTAGAATCTAATATACAATATTTAAAATTAGAAGATAGACAAACAATAGATACAGAGATCAAATTAATCAGAACTAAACTACGAACGATTCAGAATCCTATTAGACAAAAACGAGCATTAATTAATATTGGAGGAACAGCAAGTAAATGGTTATTTGGTACTATGGACGAAAATGACAGACAGGAAATACTAGAACATCTACAGACTATTGACGAAAATTCTCATAGTGCTATACAAAATTTAAATCAACAAATAAAAATAAATAGTTATTTTAACAAAACACTAACAGAATTGAAATTAATGATAGAAAACGACAGAAGTAAAATTCTAACAACATTTAATTCAACAAACCAACAAATAACAGAATTAAATTACAAGGTATTATTTTTAGATCAAGAAACAAAGTTAAGATATTTTGAAAATAAGATAAATTCAATGCTTGATAACATAATTGCAACAAAAAATAACATAATCCATCCGAGTATGTTAACTTCGGAAGAACTAGATGCATACAATATAGATTTTCATAAGCTAAAACTTTTAAAAGCAGGAATTACAAAATATAAAGATCAATTTCTAATTTTTGCAATTAAAGTTCCAAAAAGTTATATTTTAACGGAATTACAAATGATAAAACCTGTACCAAATTCAGAAGGTTTAGAAATTAATGAAAAAGATGATTTTATAGTAGAAGTAAAAGGAAAACATTATCAATATAAAGAAAATGTATTATTAAAAGAACTAAAAGAAAGTGAAAATTGTATTCTTAAAGAAAAATGTAGTTTAATATATAATAATGTTACAAGTATTGAAGAAATTGATGATGAAACAATTTTATTAAAAAATATGAATAACGATATCATATGGCAAAATTGTGACAAAAGAAAAATAAATCTTACTGGAAACTATTTGATAAACTTTAATAATTGTACTTTAGGAATAAGACATAAGAAATTTCATAATAAAAAGATAACATTTCTAGATAAGTTTTTTTATCCAACAAATAGTGTTAAAAGTACATATGTAAAGCCAATAAAATTCGATAAGATAATATTACAAAATGAGAAAAACACTGAAGAAATCAAAGAACTTAAATTCCATAAAAAAATTATGTACGAAACTAGCATAAGTTTATCAATTGTATTTTTTATAAGTATAATAAGCATAATATCATATATAATTTTGAAAAATAAAAAAAGGAATATTGAAATTGTAAATAATATAACGAAACCGGAGGTTTCTGATTCAAAGAGGGGAGGAGTTACATACACCGATGTAATAACTTCTATATTAAATAAAACAAAAACATAAACTCTAACGGAAATATCAAAAATGCACATAAAAGCAAAACCTATGGTTTAGTTAAATTATAATTATGTATAATCATACTATATTTTTTTATTATTTTATTTTTTCACAGTTTTTTGAATTTAATATATTTTTATAAATATTAACGACAATTCACATGAAATGTTTATGCTTACTATGCATTTTTGATGGGAAATAAAATACTTATATTTTATATGTAATTTACTTAACATAATATACATATGATAGAGAAATATGATATATTTCATATAAAGAATATTTTGTTATATTAAAAATATAGAAAAAGAAGTCAGTCTGTAGTTAGATTTGAAAAAGTAAAAACATAATTTTCAGAAATACTAGAAGTCGGTTAATGTTAAATTATTATTGTAAAATAACTGATTGTATGAGTTATATAGATATATAAAAAGTTCTGTTTTAAATAAAGTTAATTGTAGAGTAAAGTATTTTGTGTTTTATTTTTTTTTCTCTCTGATGTTATTGAAAAACGTAAATCGCGTGAAGTTTTGCTGCTTTTACATTGTGTATACAGCAAAATCGTATTTCATATATTTTATATACAATTTGAATGTAGTATATGGTGATATAGTACCCTGTTGGGACATATCACACAGTCAACGACAAAAGTACAGGTCCGCCTATTTTTAATAAAGGACATTCACAAAAATTTTGTTGTTTTATTTGATTTGTTTTATAAAATTTATCGTATAATTTTTTTTACGCGTCAGTGTATTTATAATATAAATTATATATATAATTAAATTTTCCTTTTCAGCAGTGTGAATTAATAAAGTGTATACAGTGAAATATAAAATATAGTGAATTTTTTTTTCGGGACATGTACATTTTTTTTTTCTTAATTTCTTTTCGGGTTAATATTAATGTACGATTGTACATAATTAAAATTTGAACATAATGCTGAATATGTAAAGTACATAAGTTCATTCAAGTGCATTTACCTGTACATTTTTTTGCTTAAGCGACAATTGTGCAATTTCAATAATTATAAGAATTAAATGCTTAGATGTGCAAATATGTAATAAAGTTTATTGTTATAAATTATTATTAATATATGTTTGTACGTGTTTAATATAGTTCATAAGTAATTATTTTGTATATAAATAACCAAGTTGATTGATTGAATTTAGAATTAAATAAATTTCTGAAAGTATAATATCAAGTCTTTTCTTGTTATTTACATTTGGTCCTTCGAGCCGTAAAACCACTTCTTTTCTAAGAATTTTTGTCTACAAGAGAAGAAAATTAAATCATAGTATACAATTGGAATACTTGTAGAACAAGTGTCTTCAAGTAATCAGGAAAAAATTGTATAGAAATCTTGTAGAATCATTGTCTACAAGAATTAATATTATAATAGTCTGTGGATAACTTTCTTCAGACTTTCAATTCATATATTAGCCCAGTCAAATTAGCATTTAAGCCTACAATAATTCAGACCTAGCTGAAAATTGGTGGAAGTCTTAAGTTCGTTGTTAGAAACAAAATGCCAAAGTTCCTCATCGATGTGACCTCTGCAAAAAAAGTTATTCAAGGTCAAAGGTCACGAAAATCGGTTTTTTGCCTTTTTCTCGGAAACGGTAAGTGTTATCGCAAAAATAGGTTATATAAAAGTTGTAAGTCATCTAATTTCCTATAATAAATGTTCTTATACTTTTTTTCGTACGTATTACCATTTCCGAGATATCGCGATTTTAAACATCGACCGCTGCTGATAGGCGCGCTTATGCGGCTTATACGGGTCATCGACCATTTACTATAAGTAAAAATGCGACAGTATCTATGTTGTAAGCAAATTAAACAATAAAATTTCATTAAATATAATATTTATATAAATAATATCCACAAAAATAATATTTTTAATATAATTCAATATTATATTTATTAATATAATATAATACAATACTTATAAAATGTACAAAACAATATGCACACGTTTCCACGCCACCCGTGAGGTAGTGCACTTGGCGTTTTTTTTTTAACGTGGTTTCCCCTGTAGGTATACTCCACAATCTATTGGAATAAATGTTTTTAGATGTTATATTATTGATTTAAAAAATTTTAATATTATAATAATTGAATTGTCATTAAAGCAGAACTATTATGAAAGTGTTATCTTCATGTTATGATGTAATTTTTGATCAATCTATGACAGTTCCAACAAACTAACAACAATTCCTCGCAAATGCTCACAATAAATCTCGCTTCATTCATTTTTATGGCTAATTTGACTGGGCTATATATATATAAAAAAAAAAAAAAACAGATTAATCCTTTCATTAGTAGTATAAACCAATACGAACATGGAGGATTTAGTAAAGGCGCAGAAAACTATTTACACAAAAATCCAGAAACTTAAGACTAATTTATCGAAAGACTCTGCAGAAAGGAAAACCAAAGAATACGCAGAAGCAAGATTAAGTTTGCTGAATAACCTGTGGAATGAAGCAGTCAGGAATAATATAGAGATCGAAGAGCTAAAAGACATACATTCAACGCATTTATATTTTCAAAATAAGAATTTTGAGCTGTTAGAAAAAATGACGGAGGAAGTAAGAGAACAAATTAGAATTAATTCTGAAAGAAGCATTACAAAGGTCAAAAAATACTGAGAACATTCAGGAACAATATAAGTTGATCAATAAGCAGAATGAATTAATAAATGCATTGAATAGATGCATTTATAAATTAAATGAAAAAATAGAGAGTGAAACATCGATGGCGTTTTTTACACAGAATATGAAGAATTTAGAAGATTATTGGCAACGAATAGTTCAAAATCATGTTGACATTGTAGCATTAGGGAAAGTCAAAGATAATTACTTTGACTTGAATATGTTTACTGTGGCAGAAGAAAATTATCAGAAGACGACAGTTAAAATACAAGAGAAATGTTTAAAACTACAACCACCACAACTGCAAGTATCAACATCTACGACTTCTCAGATACAAGCACCTGCTATTAAAGAAACGAATATTAAACTACCGAATATTATTATACCGAAGTTCAACGGGGATTATTTACAATGGAAATCGTTTAGAGATTTGTTCATAGAATGAATCCACAACAACTTAGCCATCGGAAAGACTCAAAAACTCTTCTATTTAAAATCAAATTTGATTGGAGAGCCGCTTGAGTTAATAAAACATTTACAGATTACAGCAGACAATTATGACATTGCCTGGTCAACACTGGATAAAAGATATAACAATTTAAGAACATTGGTAGCTGTTGACTCCAGTCAACATAGGCTGAAAAAAGAATATATAATTAAAAAAAGGGGCAGTGTCGAAAAATATGTATATATAAATATAATAAAAAAAAAAAAGGTTACAAACAATTCAAGACAGACAATGCGACAATATAATATTACATACAAAAAAAGAACAACAAAAAAATGTAAACAAATCAACAAAATCAAACATATAACACAGAAATATATGCAATAATATAGAACCTATAACATGAATATGCACAAGCAGGTAACATAAAAAGGTCTATAGACATAGCATACAAAACAAAAAAAAACAAAACGATTCACATAGCACAAATATATAACATAAAACATTAAACACAAATATTTAATTACATTACATTAACAATGAACACTAACCTAAAATAAAAACATTTGAATATATATATGTTATATAAATATCAATGTTATATAAATATTATAAATATACATTATATAAATGCTAAAAATATTATACATACAATGATACAATATATATATAATATATATTACGTAACCATGTCAAATTGTCAAAAAGGTACCAGCTGAATATAGTTACCAATCAAAGTTATTCACAATTAACATAAATTTATAATTCGAATAACCAGACACAATTTGAAAAAAACGGTTTTATAAAAAAGACGAAACACGAGATAAATAGAAGAACATTTCAGCAACGGAGAAAAAGAAGTTTCTAGAACCGCGAAAATTTTGTATATAAAGGGTTGCGATTCGCAGAAAAATTTGTCTTTTGCGATTACCTGCCTAAATTGTCGTATTGAGACTGAATCAGGGAAAACAAAAGATCGCCTCATCAGCTTGGACGTATTGAGTCCTACTTAAAATCTAGCGTATTGAGCTAGTACAATAGGGTTGTTAGGAATTTTGTAAAAAAAACTTATAATTTTTTTACAAAATTTAGGAAAAAATTGGCAGAATTTTTTCATCGGCTAAGTACTAAATTAACAGGGTACTTAGAAAAATTTTGGATAAAATCATCGAGAGAATTTTATCGGCTAAATGTAAAAATTGGAAAACACTTAGCAAATTTTTTCATAAATTTTTAACAAATTTTAAAGTTGGCACTAACACTTAGAAAATTTCTGCTGCGGACAACGAAATTATTGAAAGAAAAATTGTATACTTAGTAAAATTTTGCGAAATTGAATTTTAAAAAAGACTTAGAAAAATTATAAAATTGCGGGCAATTTGAAGTCAACAAACACTTAGAAAATTTGATCAGAAAAAACTTCGATTCTGCTTGATAAATATAAATTTGAATCGCCGTCGGGAAAACTACATTTTGTATACTGCCTATACAGAACATCTATTGATCGCCATTCACATTAGAGGGCAACCATTTCAAACCGAAACTACTTCAACAACCGGAAACTGAATCTTCAATCAACATTTCAACGTATAGATCGATCTACACCGTCGATATTTAGATTTAAGTAATAAATTAAATTAAATTAAAATTTGAAAATTTAAAAAATTTATAATCATTTATAATTAAATTTTTATTTTGATAAATTTTCATTTTACCTATTTCCGTTGTAAATTATTTATTAAATTTATTGCATACCTTTGTAAATTAGAATTTTTTTTGAATTTTTATTTCCGTTGTAAATTTTTTATTAAATTTGTTGCATACTTTAAAAATTTGAATTTTTTTGAATTATTTTATTTAAAAACTTTAAAATTTTTTTTATTTCCGTTTTAAAGTATAATATTTTCATTTTATTTTATTGTTAAATTGATTAATAGATTTGTTATTAGATTTAAGATTAAATTGTTAGGTTAAGATATTGAATTAAATAAAATTTATAACGTTTATGAAAAAATTGTGTTTTTATTTTATATTCTTTTTTTGAATTTTGCACCTTTCTACAGTTTAATGTTAAATTAAATTTTACGGATTTAACAGTAGCAGCTCAGGTGAAAGCATTGTTAAACCAACCAAACATTAGCAAAGAGTCAGCGACAGCTGTTAAGAGATTACACGATGTGTCCAACGAATGTTTATTGGCGATAAAGGGTTTAGGTGTGAGTACAACTAATTGGGATCCATTGGTGATTTATTTATTAACTCAGAAATTGGATAGAGAGACACATAGGTTATATGAACAGTCCTTGCAATCCCAAAAGAATTGGAAACAATGGAACATTTTTTCGAGATTTTAGAAAATCGTTTTCATTCTCTAGAAGCGTTAGAAAATAAAAATACTGCAACTAGCGAAAAACAAGTCAAAACATTCCATGGTTCAATAAAGTTATCGTGTCCGGTGTGCCAACAACAGCATAAAATTTACATATGTAACAAATTGAAAGCCATGAGTTACCAACAAAAAATGGATATAGTTCGAAAACACAAACTTTGTGAGAACTGTTTAGTCAATGGGCACTTTGCTGCAAACTGTAGAAGCTGGTCGTCGTGCAAAGTATGTCACAAAAGGCATCATACGCTAATTCACAACTCCACAGGTGCACAACGAAGTAGTCAACAAAAGCTGTGTGAAATAAATAGAATCACTGTTGGTAAAACGAATACATCATCAACTGAGTTACTGCAAATGTAGCTGCTAGTATTGCAACTTACAAGCCTAAAATCTTATTAGCTACTGTAGTATTACGAGCTAAGAGCAGGAATGGTAATTTCATAGAACTCAGAGCACTTGTAGATCAAGGTTTACAAGCTACATTTATATCTGAAGACGCGGTTCAAATGCTACGACTTCGAAAATATAAAAGTCAGGCCCACGTAACTGGAATTGGCGGGGCTAATGCGGGGAGAATAAAGGCCAGCGTTGAATTATTTTTATATCCCAGATTTGTGTTTAATTACGTGTTGCACACGAAAGCACTGATTCTGCCTAAGTTGACTTGTGTCCTGCCAACGGAAGAAATTGCTGTGACGACAGGTGAACGGAAACATTTGATAGGACTGCAGCTAGCGGATCCTGAATACCATCTACATGGAAGGATAGATATAATCTTAGGTGCAGATAATTTTGCAGATATAATCCTAGAAGGAGTTATAAAAGGAGAAAATAAAACACCAGTAGCTCAGAATACTAAATTTGGATACATTTTATTAGGTGAAATTCAAAACAAAGAAAAGAATGGTGCCAACGAAGTAAGGTGTTTCGTCACAGAAACTGAAGTGGATATCTCTACAGAATTATGCAAATTCTGGGAGAGTGAAGAATTGATGGTTGAAAGAAAGTTTACGTCAGAAGAAGAAGAATGTGAAAGGTACTTTAAAGAAAATTATAAACGCGGAGCTGATGGAAGATATGCAGTAAGAATCCCGTTTCATACTACTCCGAATGCAGAAGAATTAGACGGCTCACGCGAATTAGCGTTAGCAAGACTTTTTCAACCTGAAAAAAGATTTAAGACGAACAAACAGTTAGAAGTTATGTATAAAGAATTTATTAATGAATATATTCGCCTCGGGCATATGGTACCTGTGGAAGAAGATGCTGAAGTTAAATATTATCTACCACATCATGCGGTATTCAAGCATGAAAGTACAACTACGAAACTCAGAGTTGTTTTTGATGCTTCAGTTAAAAGAAGCTCAAAAAAGAGTTTGAACGACATAATGATGATAGGGCCGAATCTGCAGCAGAATTTAACAATGATACTTCTGAAGTGGCAAAAATATAAAATTGTACTTACCGCTGATATAGAGAAAATGTATCGGCAGATCGGAATAGACAATCGAGATCAAGACTTACAAAGGATTTTGTGCAGAGATTCACCGAATGGAGAGATAAAAGAATATAAATTAACCACAGTTACATATGGCACTGCAGCAGCACCGTATTTAGCGATACGCACGTTGAGACAATTGGCGTATGACGATGGCAAGTTGTATCCGTTGGCAGCTGATACTTTGTTACATGACACATATATGGATGATGTTGTGACAGGAACAAATACCATTCAGGAAGCACAAAGTAAATATACACAGTTATTAGCATTATTAAAAGGTGGAGGTTTCAATTTAAGAAAATGGAGTAGTAATGATTTAAGAATTTTGAAACTACTGCCTCCTGAATTAAGAGAATCGGCAGATGATAGGAAATTTGACGAAGGAGAATCGGTTAAAGCTCTAGGAGTTAATTGGATTCCAAAAACAGACACCTTCAGATTCCGGATACAGCTGCAACCAGATCCTGTTATCATAACCAAGAGAACCATTTTATCAGAAGCAGCAAGAATTTTCGATCCGATTGGCTTACTCTCTCCTGTCATCATTAAAATAAAATTACTATTTCAACAAATCTGGTTAGAGAAACTAGAATGGGATTATGCAGTATCAGACGAAATTCTGGAAAATTGGAGTAAACAGAATTGCCAGCCTTAGAAAAGATAGAGATAGTAAGATGGTTTGGATATGAAGGTGAATTTAGTACATGTCAGCTGCATGGATTTTGCGATGCCTCTGAAAAGGCATACTGTGCAGCTGTGTACATAAGAACAATATCAAAAGATGGTCAACTGTTTACTAAATTATTGACAGCAAAAACGAAGGTAGCAACGTTGAGGTCAAAAGTATCACTACCAAAGATGGAACTCAATGGTGCACTATTATTAGCTCGTTTAATGAGTACGGTTGAAAAGGGTCTGGAAATAAAAAATATACAGCGCTTTGCGTGGACAGATTCGACCATCGTGCTGTCCTGGATAAATAAAGAACCGCATAAGAGTGAAACATTTATAGCCAATAGGGTGTCTGAGATACAAGCATTAATAAAACCGCTTCACTGGGCCCACGTAGATTCAGAAAGCAATCCTGCTGATATAGCTACTCGTGGTATCTATCCAAAGGCTCTGAATGCGAATAGTATGTGGTGGCCAGGATGGCTTCAGAAAAACGACTTACCTATGCCACAAACCATAGAAGTATCAGGTCACAGTAGCAAGATCACCGAACAAGAAGAAATATCATTGATGGGTCAATTACTACAAAAATATTCGTCATTGAGTCAATTACAAAGAGTTTTATGCTACTGTATTAGATATTTATATAACTTAAAAAATCCTGCAGCGCGTAAAACTGGTTACATCACGGCTGATGAGCTAGAATACTCTTTGATAAAATTAGTAAAGGTCACTCAGGAGCAGTATTTTGGCGAAGAGTTAAAATTATTAGAAAAAAATCAACCAGTAAATAAAACCAGCAGATTGTTTTCTCTAAATCCGCAGTTGGATAAAAACAAGGTGTTACGAGTCGGTGGAAGACTAGAAGAGGCTGCAATAACGTTCAACAGGAAACATCCAATAATACTGCCATATAAAAGCGAGTTAACAAATCTTGTAATTACTCATGCCCATCTTAGAACATTACATGGAGGAAATTTCAAGACATTGGAGTATTTAAGACAGAAATTCTGGATCTTGAATAGCCTTAAATCTGTGAAATTCCAGTTGCATCGTTGTGTAACATGTTATAAATTTAAAGCTGTGTCGGCAACACAACAAATGGGAAATTTGCCGCCACCACGATTAGCTGTAACTCGACCATTCACGAATACTGGGGTAGATTATGCTGGACCATTGACTCTGAAGTCATTTGCTGGCAGAGGGATAAAAACTTACAAAGGCTACATTGCGCTTTTTGTCTGCTTAAGTACTAAAGCAATACATCTGGAGGTGGTCAGTGATCTGACGTCGCAGGCATTTTTAGCAGCATTTAAAAGATTTGTAAGTAGGAGAGGTCCCGTGGCAAACGTGTACAGTGATAATGGAACAAACTTTGTTGGTGCGAGCAAAATATTGGCTGATCTCTTCAAACAACCACATTATGAGGCGGAGGTAGCCAGTGAACTAGCAAAAGAAAGTACACAGTGGCATTTTGTTCCTCCTGTCTCTCCACACTTTGGTGGGAAGCAGGAATTAAGGCAACAAAACATCATATGATCAAGATAATAAGAGAAAAGATATTAACGTTCGAAGAAATGACAACGTTGATGGCGATGATCGAGGCATGTTTAAATTCGCGGCCATTATGTCCACTGACGAACGATCCTGAAAGTTTAGAGGTTTTAACACCTGGACATTTTTTAATTGGTTCTCCTATCCTGACACTACCTCAAGAAGAATACAGTGATAACACTACACTACGAACTAAGTGGCATGAGCTAGACAGGATGCATCAAACATTTTGGAAAAGATGGTCTACCGAATACTTAGCCAGATTACAACAAAGACCAAAATGGGCGCAACGGCAGTCAAACATCGAAATTGGAAACATCGTGTTGATTAAAGAGAAGAATTTTCCACCTACCAGATGGGCCTTGAGACGAGTGGTGGACACGCATCCTGGAAAAGACGGGTTAGTCAGAGTGGTGTCATTAAAAACCAAATCAGGTATTATTGAAAGAAATATTACGAACATATCGCTATTGCCGACACTAGATAATGATCTGGAAAATAACACTGGTGAGCAACAACTATCTAATAGCAGTCCTGCACAACAGACAAGAGCTAGCAATAAAGACATAACGTGTACACATAATCGTAAAGATGAGGATATCCATGTAAACCAAAGATCGAAAAGGCGAAGGCTGTCCAATGATATAAAAACATCGGATGAAGCAACATGTCAGTCTGACAGAGTTAGAAAAAGCCCACGTTACAGCAACACCAACAATTCTCTACTAATCACTATACTCATAGGCTTGTTTGTGGTGCTAGCGAGTGCAGAAAATTCATTTCAGAGTTATTCTGTCTCTAAATTTAATAAAGAGCAAGGTCTCTACTTTGAGACAATTGCTGGTGCTAATGTTTATAGTAATGAATGGACGTTGGTCGTACACTTTGATCTTTCAGCATACTGGAAACAGTTAACGTCCATTAAAAATGCGATCGGGCAGGTAAAACCAATCTGTGACATTTTGCCAAAGGAACATGAATTCAAAGCATACTGTACATCTATGGTAAATCAGTTAAACCAGCAGATTACGGAAATAGAGGATTCAAATCAACTAATTTATCAGCAAAACGGGAAAACTGAGAACAACAACAGACGGAAACGAGCACCACTATTTGGATTTGTAGGTAACTTAGCTAGCTCACTATTTGGCGTGTTAGACCAGGAGTTTGCCGAGAAATACGAAGCACAAATAGCAGCCGTAAAGAAAAATGCTGACAACGTTAAACAGTTATTAAGCCAGCAGACATCTATAGCCGATTCCACATTGAATATCATAAAACGAGAGCAATTAGACGTTCATCAGCAATTTGTAGCGATCAAGAAACAAGTAATAGCTTTACAAGACGATATAAATAACTCTCAGGCAGATCGCAAGGTCGTCGAAAGGTTCAACTCAGCTACAGTACTATTGTCACTAGAAGTAAACAACATTCGCCATATACAGCAGGCCTTATTATCCGTCTTGACAGATTCTCGCCAGGGAAAGATTAATACGTTGTTATTGACACCTGAACAGCTAAAAATACAACTACAAATTATCAGACAACATTTACCTGTTGATATTAGAGTTCCAGAAGATCCAAACGGCAATTCAGTGTTGACATTATATACTCTTATGCGAGCGAAGGCCAGAATTTCATTGAACAACGTTTTGTTTGAGATCAGAATACCTCTCCTGGACGCCCAGGACTTTATAATATATCATCTTATACCTATTCCGTTGAACTATGCTCAGAAGCTAGTATACATTCAACCGTCTAGTGAATATTTATTAGTAAATACACATCGAGACAGGTACACGCCGTTAGAAACAGCAGATCTGATAGCATGTCAACATTGGCAGAATGATCGACTGCTCTGTAAACTAGGTTCACCTATGTATAATCTCAGATCGAATATTAGTCGATGCGAGATGGAATTACTCACGTTACATGACCAGTTTTCATCATTTTGTAAAATAAAAACAACACCATTAAAATCTAAGTGGATAAAAATGCATACCTCCAACAGTTGGATATACATTATGGACAAAGAAACCAAATTTGAAGTCCTATGTGGGTCACATCTAGAACAAATAACTCTTACTAAAAGCGGTACACTCCAATTGAAACCAGGCTGTCTGATAAAACATTATAGTATGCTCTTATCGGCCAGTAATAAATTCACGGGAAATTTAAACTCATCATTCATTCTGGAAACTAACATAACTTCAAATATTCTAAACTACTTGTCATCGAGAATTGTGAATGAATCAACTATGTATGCACCATCAATAGTCAAGGACATAAGCTCAAGTGACATTGATGATCTACATTCCAAAATAGAAAATCAGAAAACGAAAATTAATTCTCTTCAAGGGCTAAGCATTCATGACCTGCACCACTATTCAATTGTATATATGAGGGGTATAGAAGCAAAACGTGCCATGTCCACTTTACGAAAAAATTTATATAATGATGCCATCTCAAAGAGCAGATGTTTTAGAATAATTTGCTTAAAGTAGTATTAAAAGATATTACTTTGTCTTTTAATAATATTCATTCAAAAATCTGTTTAATTTTCAAAGCCGGTTATGTCCATACATATGTGAGACACATAACTAGCTATGTCCAGTTATTCACAAAATATTCCATGTCCTTAGCAATACTACTGAAGACAATTGACTAGATTTTTAAAATCGGCTATGTCCTTATGTGTATATGTAATTGCAAAAAACTTTAAAATATGTAATACAGCTTTATAAATAGATTAGATTAGATAGATAGATACAGATATAGACAAGATATAAGTATATGGAGAATATAAGTATAGATGGAATATAAGAATGCTATTGTCAGGATACTATATATTTATTATTAATACATATTACGTTCATTTACATATACATTTGGATTATCATCATTATTTAATTTCTTGTACATTCATTAATAATCTCACATTTATGTGAAATGTAAACAAAGGGTTAGAACATGCATGACAAGTTTTTGTATAAAAATTCCTTTGTTTTACTGTTACTAAATACGTGGGCAGGTCAACAATTTTTGAGTAGTGGTATATTTTTGTAGGAATAAATGAAACTTGTTAGATTTATTTTTCAATATAATCTCTTTTATTACTAATGCATTTTTTACAACGCTCTGGAAGTAATTGTAATCCTCTAGAAAAGAAAATTTGATATTGACAGCCAAAGTACTCATTTATGGCTTCCTTCAGATCTTCATTGTCTGCAAAATGTTCTTTTTTCAATTTTGGAAATAAATTTTGAAAATAATAGTCGCTAGGAGTGAGGACTGGGCTATAGGGCGGATGACTAATTTCTGAGAAGCCGCACTTCTGTATGGCACTCATCGCAGTTGACGATCTATGTGGTGGTGCATTGTCGTGCAGTAAGAGTACATTATGATTCAGCATGAAGAGATCACTTTCCTTAAACAATTGTCACAAAATTACTAGATAACATATTAATCTCAAACCTCGTTTATATACCTTCAAGGGTCCGATCTATCGGCAATATAAAACAAATTCGGGAAATTCCCAAAAAAATATACCATTCCACAAAAATTGTTGACGTGCCCTCGTATCTATGTCTAACTACTAAACATTTCTTTGTTACCAAATTACTGCATATGTTCAAATTTCAAACTACAAATTTTTATGCATTCTTATAAATATGAATTTTATTGTCAATAACGGTGATCGCGATAGATTGCTGCTCTGTATAATTAATTATCATCAGTTGTTTTATGTCTTCGCAAAGAACTAGTTGTTTCAAATATTTTAATAGTGTAAGTGAATTAAAATAAAAGTGAATTATGAATGTTTCGAAAGTGCAATATAACCCGGGAAGAGGTAGGAAGTCAGACAGGAATCCTGAAAATTGGCAAAAAAATGTGAAAAAAAAGGAAAGGTAAGATATTTATATAATTTTTATAATTTTGCATAATTTAAGTCAGCTGTATATATTTTAAGACATTCAGCTCATGGAAAGCCTACAACTCCGAATTGCAATCATTCATCCAAAGCTTACCAATGTAAAACGCTGTCATCATATGATATTAATCACTTTTTTTCTTCTTTTTACAATGTGCCAAACAAAATTGTGCAAGACGCGTTTATTTTAAAGTATACACAAGCGAGTTTGCCGAAAAGAGCACGATCAAGAAAAGAACCCACATCACAATCAACTAAAAGACAATGCAGCATTAAATATTTCATTAAAAAGAGTTTGAATATACCTGGTAAAAGGAAGAGTTCGATCATACCCATCTGTAGACAAGCTTTTATAGGAATTTTAAAAGTGTCCAAAAGCAGAATTCAGCGTGTTTGTAAAGAGCATTTAAAAACAGGATCGACTCCTGTTGAAAGAAGAGGTGGTGACCGTTATGCTGAAAAATTTTCATCAAGGAAAAACGCCATGAAAAATTTCATAGAAAGTTTGAAACCTCTTGAAAACCACTACTGCAGAGGACAAAACGTTTGTCGAAAATACCTACCCAGCGATTTGAACATCAACAAACTTTGGAAATTTTACAACGATGGTGTTGTTGATAATTTAAAAGTAAAAAACTCTTACTTCCGAAATTTTTTAAATCGTAATTTTAACATCGGTTTTGGTGAACCAGAAAAAGATGTGTGCTCACAATGTATCTCGTTAACAGAAAAAATCAAACGATCCAAGAAAGAATTGGAAAAAAACAAACTAATGGTAGAAAAAAGGATACACAAGCTCAGAGCTCAGGCATTTTATAATATTTTAAGAAAAAAAAGTGAGGATTATGTAATGTTCTCCTATGACTGTCAAAAGAATTTAATCCTTCCAAAAGTGCCAGACCAGACTGCGTTTTATTCACGACAATTATATTTATACAATTTCACAATATGTGTGGGAACTTCTAAAGACGTCCAAACAAAGGAGAACGTTTTTATATATGCCTGGAAGGAAACAGATGCACCTAAGGGTAGTAATGAAATAGCGTCAGCGGTATTTCATCGTCTATGTAATACAGAGTTCTCTTCGAATATTCGGGAATTGAGGCTAGTTTCAGATGGTTGTGGGGGACAAAATAAAAATAGTTCAATGGTGGCTATGATATCCTACTGGCTTTATCACAATGCTCCAGATCATATTTGCCAAGTAATTTTAATCTTTCCAGTTGTCGGACATTCCTTCATCCCTCCTGATCGGGTTTTTGGTCGTATTGAACAAGAACTCAAAAGAAAAGATACCATTATTCTTCCAAATGAGTATTTAGAAATATTTCAAAATCACGGATCAGTTATTCAACATGGAACAGATAGCAAGATCTATAACTGGAAAAATTTGAGCATCTCAACAATTAAACCTACTTCAGCTTGGCATTTCAAATTCAATTCGACCAAAAGATTATTTGTAAAAAGATCAAAGAATAAACAGACAATTTTAGTGCGCGGAGAGCCCAACTACAGGACCGAATTTGGTCAGTTTAAAGGCATATTTAAAAGAGGAAAAAAATGTTCTACAATGAACGTAGAAGAAATAAATGAGAATAATATGTACATAAAAAAAGAAAAGTTGAAGGATGTTGACAATCTTTTAAAAAAGCATTATGGAATGGATTGGAGAAAAATAGATTTCTTAAAGTACTATAAAAGTGTTATTGATACATCAGATGCAAATGATGCAGACTTTAGTACAGAAAACGAAGAAATTCTATGCGAGCAACGAGAAGATTCAGAGTTTACAGTTTAAAATTTTTTATTTTTTTCTTATCTTATGACTTTATTATAAACTTTAATTTGAATAAAAGTTTTGTTCATTTTTCTTGAAATTAAATATTTTATTTTCTTATAACATATACGTATGTTTTGTTTCTTCTTTCAAAACAGTCTTTGTCCACCTTTATGAGTACCATAAACGGCCATGTCTCTTACTTAGAAACAAAACAGGCCATGTCAAAAATTCTTCATTTAATAAATCTTATTAGGATTATTATTATGTTTTATCAACTACTCGCAAATTAAATCTTAATTAACATATTATTATATCTACTGGCATTTTTTAAAAACACACGAACACTTTTTCTCTTCAAGTTTTTTACAAATATCTCAAAACGACTTAATGTGGACATGGCACGTTTTGCTTCTATACCCCTCATATATAAAATGTAACTAAACATAATACATAATAAAATAAGTAACAGATCAAATATCAAAACGTAATAAATGTACCTAGCAACAATTACTTACAATATCAATATTATTACTTACAATTTAACATACAAATTCCAATTAGAATAATCATAATTATGCAAAAAAAATTATTATTGTGACTATTATTACTATTATTAGTAAAATTAAATAATTGTATTATTTTTTTGTTGCATACTATTTAGTGACAAAAGTAAATTTCAAAAAAAAAAAACAATGACAAATAAAATACATAATTAATTTTAAATATTCAAATAATTACAATAGGGCTCACAAATAATAGACACCGTTAATTTTCTAGAAATTTACTTTTGTTCACAAAAGTATATAAACCGAAGAAATCAAGCATCTTCACCTTCATTCCTATCCTAACTAACCAAGTGTAAATTACTGGGTGCTGACTAGCAATTTACACATTCTTCCCAATTACAAAAACTTAGTAGATATTCTGGGTGCTGACTAGAAGTTTACTAAGAAATATAAATTTCGGGTGCTGACTGAAATTTATACATACTTAATTATTCCCATACTAAAACTTAGTGAATTTTCTGGGTGCTGACTGGAAATTCACTAATAAAATAAACTTCGGGTGCTGACTGAAGTTTATATTCAACATATATTCCTGGTGTTGACGGGAATATAAATACTAACTATTTATCTTACTCTGGGTATTGACTAGAGTATTCATATCATAATATTCCTGGTGCTGACGGGAATATTTACATACTAACTACTCCGGGAGCTGACTGGAGTTTCTATTAATATTCCTGGTGCTGACGGGAATATTAAACTATTTTTTTTTTATTTATTTACTTGAGAATTGAACTAATTATCACAAATAGATACTTTGTATTTATTAGTTATTATAATACTGAAAATTTAAGATTATCAATTTAAGTTTGGAATTACTTTACCATAGATTAAGCAGATAATTTTAATTATTTGAATTATTGTATAAGTTGAATTTGAAGAGAAATAAAACATAAACTCAAAAAATATCTATCTCTTTTATTTTTTGAACCAGCACCTTCTTAATCGAGTACTAACGATTGTAGGTGTTTGTCATATATACAAACAGCAGCACTAAACAATACACAATGCTATTTAAAATGTACATTTAAATTCATATGATATTCCACACATATAAGTATTATTTATATGTATTTGTATATTTTGAGTATTGAAAATAGAATAAATGAATGTCATTGGCTGGAACTTGCTGGGATATATAAATATAAATTTGAACATTTTTGAGAGATTTTTATCATATATATTTATTTTCCATGTATGGTTTATGCTCGTGCATAAGGATATGTAAAGATCCATATTGAATTGAAGACGATCTCGTATACATTCATACATAAATCATATAACATGAATAAACAACGTTTGATATAACCATAGACCGATATATATAATGTACTATATTGGTCTTTCGTATTACATTAAATGCGATGTAAAAAGTAATTCTAATACCAAAGATACTATAAAATTTCAAAGATGTGAAAAGCAGTACAAAATTCTAAACATGGTTTATTTTTTTCCATCGCATCGCAATCAACTCTTCTTGAATTTTCTTGTTGGATTTTAAGTTCTAACCGAAGAAATTTTTAATTTGAATTGTCAGTTATGTTATGAAATTTTGTTAAATTCCAATTGAAAAGCTATATATTAGAACTTTCTTTCATTTTAAACAAAGATAATACAGTCCTACTAGATGAACCATTTCATTTTTTTTATTAAAATGTTTGTATGTTTGCCAAAAATAAAGATCGAAAAAGTTTTTCGAAACAATATCGAAAAAGAGCGAAAGTTTATAATTCAGGAGGGATGTAAATATGAGAGAAAAATAAGAATATTTATATAGAAGAATTAGTTTGTGAGTTGCATGATGACTGGTTTACTAAATTTTATATGGTTTTGAGTGGTACCATCACTTATTTGGGGGTGCGTTCATGAACATTACTTTAACCATAGTCATGGTGTAGTATAGTTTAAGCAAAGTTATGTTATACTACAGCCATAGTTATGTTAACTTCAAGTGGTTTTTGAACGCGATTTTTACCATAGTAGTAGCAATAAATTATCATTCAGCTGTCAAGTCAAGTTTAAAAAATGTTTACATATTATAATTATTATATTTTTTGTTTGTCAAAAATTAATTATTTTTTAAAAATGAAGTTTAAAACAAAATTAATTAATTTCAAATAAATTAAATTGAAATTTTCACAATTCACAACAAAAAATGAAATGGCAAACGATTTTTTATTGTCAATGTCATTACCACTTAAGGGCTTACTATCGTTACTATCGTTAACCATGCTCTCGAGCAGGGTTAATTTTTAACATCAAATAAAAATTCTAAGTTATGTTTTACTATGCCACCACCATTTTGAACGACAAATGATAACTATAGTTAACTATAGTAACGTTTATGAACGCACCCTTGATATGATATTATACTTGAATAAGTAAAAATAAATGGATATTTTGTACGCAAATGCTTTAGAATACAACAATTGACAATAGGGCTGTTTCAAATTTTTTTTTATTGTATTGAGTTGATCGTCGTATTTAATATATGAATGACTTGAGAAAGGAGGTATTTCATATTTCATGTATTTTTATGTATGTATGTATGTGTTGTTATGTTGATATGCCTTGTCGCGTGCTATATGATCTGACATAAATTACTACTACTACTTCTAATTGAAATACATATATAGAATTGTATTTATATCAAAGACCATATAAATATATACATTTATATGGTGTCTGGTTATATGTATTACTTGTATAGATCTACATTATATTCTGATGTAGGATTGTAGAATATTTAGCAACAGAGGTTTTTACGTATGCATACATTATAATTACTGTAGCATTTGTACTGTACTCTATACATTTATATGGTCTTTGATTATATGTATTACTTGTATAGGTTTACATTATTTTCTGATGTAGCTTTGTAGAATATTTGGCAACAGAGGTTTTTACGTATGCATACATTATAATTACTGTAGCATTTGTACTGCACTCTATACATTTATATGGTCTTTGATTATATGTATTACTTGTATAGGTTTACATTATTTTCTGATGTAGCATTGTAGAATATTTGGCAACAGAGGTTTTTACGTATGCATACATTATAATTGCTGTAGCATTATACCAGAGATACTATATAAATACATATAAATATGTTTTTACATAGTATCACAGATCAGATACACTTATCTGCGATAGTATATAGTATCTTTGATTATACATAATATATATGTATACATATGGATATATTATGGTTTTATTTTGTTATGTTTTTGAGTTCATTGACTTATGAATGCAAGATACGATTATATATTATCATATCCCGTGAATTGAATTTCTTCTTGAAATTTTTAAAGAATGTCTTTTTTAATGTTTGGGCCTTAGGACTTCTGAAAAAATAAAGTATTATTCTGATTTATGATCATAATATAGAAATTTAAAAATCAGGTGTTTTGTGAATTACCAAATTTTTTTATAGACTGAGTCAATTTTTTTTCTAACTAGATAAAAATTGATATTTTCAAATTAATATGGAACATAATTTACAAATATGTATATTTTTCTAAATCTTGAGGATAATGAATTTTAAATTATTTACAATATTTTTTAAAAACAGAAAGCTTAAAAATATTTATTTCAAAATTTTTAAATTTTATTTCGTTGATGTTTTTTGTGTGTGGTATAAAGTATATACTCAAAAAATTCTAAATACTAGCGCTGATGAACATTTAATTAGATTCAATGAAAATTGATAATTATTTGTAGCTTGAAAAATATTATATATATATAGGTATATATAATAAACAACATGTCATGAAGTCGAAAATAAATTATTTGTAAATTTATGGATTTTTATGATTGAATGCAATCAAATTTTTTTCATTTATGTTTGTTTGAAAATAAATTATTAAGTAGAATGGGCCTATAATTGTAGTCCTAGAAATATTTTGGAGATCCGTATTATCAAAATATCTTCAGTAGTGATTCAAAAAATTATGTTTGAAAATAACGTGGAATAGGTTTACGTATAGTAAATTATAATTGCTTATTTGATTTTTGAATTCAAAATTTACCTTTGTATTTTAACATTTCTATTAAATTGATAGCTCAACTATTTAATATCATTCTTAAACCAAATTTTAAAACTTAAACCATTCATTTAAAAAGTGCAAGAACTGGTCAGTTCTGCATGGTGCGGTCATTAAGTTGGCAAAGAAGAGGAAGTTAATCTGACCTGCCTATACTTTAGAATATATTATCAGAAATTTGAATAGCCTCTGACATTTAGTATTAGCACTATTAGTCATAAATATTTTTATACAGCATTTTTTTTGAACAAAAGTTTTAAAATTGCATGTATTTTTAATTCTGTTTTTTTCTATAAAATATATGTAACTTTGTTTTGAACTTAAATGAACCTAATGAATTCGGACAAAAAAGCGATGAATTATCAATCGTCTTTTAATACAGTTGAAATTATACAATATTTTAATATTTTAATAGTTGATATTATATTTAATTATTTATTATTATAATTATATATGTATACACTAAACAAATTTATGGATTTATAATGTTTCGAGGATGCATTTCAAATTATTAATTGATTAGAAATTAAATGCCGTGTAAAAGTAGTTGTGAACAATACTGTACATCCAGTTTTAGTTTAACTATAGTTGGAAGACGGTTTTCAAATTTAAAAATTTTAAAATTAAATATATTACTATATATGATTTATAAAGTAGAATATTAATATGCAAATTATGTATAAAAATATCTAAGAAAGTCATAGCAAAGCAGAAGAAAAATTTTGATCACGATCAAAGTGGATTTTGCACTTATAATAGTGGTAACGTAGTAAATGAATGATATATTCTTCAAATATAGATATTGTGGTATCTTAAAAGGATATTTGCTTGAGGCCTGTTACCTATCAAAATTGTTATTTAATTCTTTTCAGAGGAAAACCATCAGATTGCAGTGTAATTGATAAATATTCGGTAATTATAAACTTTCGCTGTCAGCTAGTTTTCTTTAAACATTAAAAATCGAAAAATATATGAATCTTCATGATTCTAGTCTCAAAATGTTACATTTAACTTCGGATTTATGAAAAAAGTATAATAGTAAAAGTTTGATGCGTAGGAGAGTGTGGGTAGATAGTTAAAAGAGCATATGAAAAAATCAGTTTAATTCAGTTCAAAAATGTTGATGTGTTAACGAATGACGCTAATTATACAGCACTTTTCATACTCTTTTAGCATCCCCGCACCCACCTGCCAAAATTCTCTTTTTTTCATTTATATTTTAGTTTTCATTCTATAAAATTTTTCAATCTTACTAATGAAAAATTACTCATGAGTAATCACCACCCACACCACTCCCTAGCATCAAACAGCCACTATTATATTCTATTCATAAATCCGAAATCAAACCAAAGTTGAAAAAAAAGCAAAAAGGTTGACTTTTCAATTTTTTATGAGTAAAAAACCAGCTGATAGCGAAAGTGTATATGTACATAATTACCAAATATGTATTCATATATCTATGAATAACAAAAAGGTTCATATTTAACATTACACACAAATATTTTCATAAAGAAATATATTAAGGTAGGTTATGTATACTATGGGTGGTATTCATAAAGCAGTAGTAAGTCGGTATTATCTTTACTACCACTTTAATCATTGTTCGTATTTCTGAATTCATGAAGTGGTAGTAAATTCTGTACACAAACCATAATATCGAAAATTTTCGATGTGCAAAGATAATACAGTCCTACTTGAGAAGAACTACTATTATCTTTGCGATGTGTTAAACGAATGTGCCATCTGTCAATTGTATCTATAAATTAAAATAAACATGTGTAAACCAAAAATAATTAACCTATTTCTGCTGTGTGTATTCAGATTCGATATAATTTTATTGACGTTTCGGCGATTAACTTTGCTACTACTATTCACTGGTAGCAACTTCACTAATCCAAGATTAAACTACTACTATGAATACATTTACTACAGTAATAATCTACTACCGTTCTATGAATACCACCCTATATGCATTATAGATCCCGATATATATCATTGAACAATCTATTTTTATAATTACACTTGTATGTATGTGTACAAAATACCATATATACGATGTAGATGTATACATACAATCATGTATATCGCATAAACAGCACATTCATTGCATATAGTATTTACTATTATCTATTCTGCATAAGCAAGCAGCATGTTGTTATTAATGTCTACTATGTCATGTCTATTATGTATGTATTAGAATTAGTTTTTACATCGCATTCAATGTTATACCAAAGACCAATATAATATACCATGATATAATATATTTTATATATCGGTCTTTGGTTATATCAAACTTGTTTATTCATGTTATATGCTTTATGTATGTATGTGTACGAGATCGTCTTCAATTCAATATGGATCCTTCTTACATATCCTTATGCACGAGCATAAACCATACATGGAAAATAAATATATATGATCAAAATCTCTCAAAAATGTTCAAATTTATATTTACAATGTTCCAGCCAATGATATTCATTTATTCTATTTTCAATACTCAAAATATACATTTACATATAAATAACACTTATATGTGTGGAATATCATATGAATTAAATGTACATTTTAAATAACATTGTGTATTGTTTAGTGCTGCTAAACATTGACAGGTGTTCATTTCATTTGTGAGAGCAAATATTTATAATAAATGAGAACAAATTCGAAACACTATGGTCCGTCTACACAATTAGTTTTGATAACTCGATTTACAAAAACAATTCCTTTATATCACAGACTGTCAGACACATTTATTGAAATCATTATAATTGTGTACAGGGTACATAACTAAAAGCAATTCGAAAAATTTTGAAAAACTTTTTTGATTTTGATGAAGCTTTTTCGATCTTTATCATATATGTGAGTGTGTCGTTTTTGGAAAAATTACCACTTACACTAAAAAGAACATCTATTGAGACGAAGAACTATATTATCTTTGATGAAATGAAGTGGAAATGAGTAAGAAATACAGCATTGCCAAACACATTTTTTTTTTTAAATTTTGAAAAATTTTAATTTTTATCAGAAAATTTGTTGGAAGATTATTCATGTAAAATTTATTCTTTCACAAATTCTGAAAATTGTAAATTAACTTTTCTTAATAATCTCCCTTCGCAATCTATCCTAAATTTCAAATATTTTAAATAAATAGGACAATTTTCCATTTTTACACACACATGCAAGGTTTCCATTTCAATTCTCATTTTTTTTTTACATGAAACCCTCACTCATATTTTCCAATAAGAAAACGCATCTTTTGTTTTGGCGGACTATAAAAGTGCACCACGTGTTTTAACTTGTTCTTCTTGCAATTAAAAAGGTGTAAGGGCAATCTATGCCCAAGAATAAACTTAAATACCGGCATTTTTTTTGTAGGGTAGTACGGTTTCAATAAATCAAATAAATAAATTTTAATAACTGAATCATTAAAAAATTAAATTAATCTCACGTTGGAAGGCTTATCTTAATGAATTAAATAATTATACATTATATAGTACGGAATATTGTTCATTTTTGTCGCAGAAAAAAAAAATTTATAAAAAAAAAAGAAGAAAAAGAAGGAAAAAGTTATTTTTAATGAAAAGTTTTTTTAAGTAA
Source organism: Villa cingulata (assembly GCA_951394055.1). Lineage (NCBI taxonomy): Eukaryota > Metazoa > Arthropoda > Insecta > Diptera > Bombyliidae > Villa > Villa cingulata. Next base: position 22,935,091 of record OX596019.1, on the reverse strand, counting down.
AATCTATAACGGCATCTAAAATTAGGTAGTGAACACAATATAAAAATTGGTCACATACGATTGGTTAAATAAAAGTTAAGTTTTTTTATATATTGTTAAAATAATTAATTAAGAAACAACATTTATAAAAATATAAAAAAAAAGAACAAAAAAAAAAAAAGAAAAAATACATATTACCATACACAAATTTAGTGAATTTTTTTTTATTTATGCATGATGAAAAAAAAAAAAATTTAAACAAATTTAGATAATATAAAGGTGTTCTAAGTTAACTACAGGAATGAGCACCTTAATAGCTTGATATGTGTTGTTTTATTGCAACATTGCATTATAAAAGAAATAAAAAAAAAATAAATTAAATAAAAATAAAGAAAATAATATTATATAATATATGAATAAATGTAATTGAAAATTCATTTGAAATTAAAATTAAAGATTTCGGTTAAATTTTTTTGAAAACATTTTATTTTTTTTGGTTTATCATAAATATTTTATCTAAATTGGAAAATGATCATTCTATAAAGATTAAATTATTGTCAAAAAAAATGTTAATTTTGGGTTTTCCAAGAAGAAAATAAAATTTAAATAAAAGTGAAAAGTATGTAATAATTGATATAGTGAATGATTTCATAATGTATCTAAATTAATTAGAAATTGTGCAACTTATATATTAAATTTTAAGATTACTCATTTGAAATTGTAATGAACAAATGTATGAAACATGAAAAGGTTCTTTTATTTTTAATTTAAATTTCATGCAGACATGATAATATAATTTTTTTTATCAGTTGTACCTTTTTTTTCTTTCAATAAAAATTTTTTTGTAATACATTTATATGATAAATTTTTATATTCTACTCATGTTATACGACACAAGCTAAGAAACAAAATATTATTCTTTTACTATTTTAAATATACGAGTATAAGCGTGTAGAGTCTTGTACATATATGAATTTTTGAACTTGTAAAAAACTTAATACATGAATATACTCATCTGTATTATGATTATAGAGTTTAATCAGAATCATAAAAATTATTTTATATAAAAATAAATATACAGTATATAACAATTATGTTTAGTTCGAAAGTGATTGAATTTCAGAATATCAAACTTCAAAACGATAATAAATTATACGTAATTCAATGTAATAAGCAAGATATTTTATAAAACAAATGTTACACAAAGCTGAATTATTGTTATTTTGTTATTTGATAAACATCAATGGTATTCATGATATGTCGTAAAATTCTTGTAAACGTTGTAACTATCGTAAATGTTTAAAATCAACCTACAATAATATAAAATATCATCATCACTGAAAATTAGAAAAAAAATCAAACATATTCAGGGGACAATTGTTTCATCTACATCAAATTTGATCAGTATCAGCATCTTCAGTATCTTCGGCACCATTACCAACAATAACAACATCATCTCCAGCATCACCAACATCATCAGTAACAACGCCAACAATATCATCAGCGTCAACGACAACATCAGCAGCAGTATCATCAACCTCATTATCATCAGTACGGTAAGCGCGCCAACAATTTTTTTTTTAAATTTTTATAATAATAAATACAGGGGCCCCATAAGAAAAGAAAGCAACAGAAGAAAAAAGAGAAATTGTAAATAGAAATAATTTGTATTTAGGTTAGATTCATAAGAAAAAAAAATAAAGAACCACCACTGTTATTATTATTATAAAGAAACATACATAATAGTCAACAAATATGTATGTATGATTTTGTTAATGTTTAGGTTTATTTTTCTTTACTACCTTTATTATCATTACCTTTATTACAATTTTTTTTAAAGTTTTTTTTTTACTTTGTAAAATAGTTGAACAAATAAAAAAAGAAAAAAAAAAAGAAAATAAGAAAACAGAAAAAAATAAAACGGAAAAAAAAATTCTTCCTTGTAATGCACAAATATTTTTGTATCTAAATATGTAAATTGAGTTAGGTATATAAACTACATTATAGCATGTATTTCGTTAAAATTGGAAAGTTTATAATAATAAAATGAATTTGTGAAAGGATTACTTGATGGCTTTGCTTTAACTTCAAACCCTATCAGAACCCCAAAATACCATGGAAATAGCATGGTTATTTATCAATTTTTGAATTGACTTTTTTTTATCTTTTCTCTTTCTACAAAGGATGGGAACATAGTTTTTTTTTCAGCGAACTATGTTTAATTGAGGAGGGCTAGTCCCTATCATCGTTGGGCGAGGCGATTCTTTTCTTTAATCTACAGGACCAACGGTGGTAGTAGCTGTATTCTGGGGCCAGAGCGGGGCCATAATAGCAGATTCAACGGTGTGGGTGTTGTTTTCTTTTAATGTAATTTGGTATAGTGTATTTTGAAGCGTTCTAGGCAGAAGGATTTCCCACCCTTCTACTGCTTCATGGCTACGGAAATCAAAAGAGAGATGGATAGTGGCAAACTCACGCCCCTTCCGGCCAGCTAGCACCGTGCTAGCCAACTAGCGTAGCCGCCACTACCACCATCCATCATCTCAAGAAGAAGTATGACGTCATGTGTGTGGTACTTTATTTTTACAGGTACAATTCGGCTCTGTGTATAATATCATTATACACATCATATATTACAATTGGTGTGGGATGTTGTATGCGGTGTGAGGTCAGGGTGGGCTTCCATCTCTCATTAGGATGGAAGATACTGTCATGACGTCACACAGCATATATATATCCATATATAAACAAACATTTTTTTTTGATTTTTTGTAGATTTTCTTTATTATATAGGTTTACAGTGGTCATAGTACTATAGTAGTACACACATAATGTTTCATACATTACACTTTTGTCACTAAATAGTATGCAACAAAAAAATAATACAATTATTTTATTTTACTAATAATAGTAATAATAGTTACAATAATAATTTTTTTTGCATAATCATGACTATTCTAATTGGAATTTGTATATTGAATTGTAAGTAATTGTATTGATATAGTGATATATAATTAATAATAATAAATGATATATATTGATATAGTGGGAATATAATTTAACTTCGGAAATTTCTTGACAAAAAAAATAATTATTTTCAAAATGTAAACTACACGTTTGTTTTTTTCTTTAATTACATTAAGTTCTTTGATTCTTTATATATACACTTATTCAATCTGCATATTTAGGATTTTTTTTTGATGCAGATAAAAACTTCCGTTTGGGAAATTCTTCAAACAAACCTAATTTACTATTTTGATTATTTTGAAAAATATTAAAAATTAATGATAAAAATAAGATATGGATATAAAAGACTTTTATAACTAATTGGTTGTTAAGCAACATCAATATACATTGAAAAATAATATATAAAAAATTCAAAATGAGCAAAACTAATTACAAATACAAATCGTACAAACATAAACAAATAGTATACATCCACACATATACCACATTGAAAAGTGCTTAAATATTAAGACCTGTAATATTAAGGAAGTGGAGTTAATTGATATAGCAACAAAACAATCATGTACAGATATGAAAAATCTAAATCATTTTATAATGAAAGGAATACTTCTCATAATTTTTCTCCTATCTATATACGAGTATATGCAGCTACATCACACACCATACATACATAAATATTATATTTATATGTAGAAATTTAAAATTTCTCACCCTAATTTTCTAAATTCTTGAATGAAATGAAAATCACATTATATTACAAAAACTAGTTGTTAAATGCCTTGTATTACTATCAACTACACAATGTGTATATATGTATGTATATAGTATATAGGATTTATATGGTATATGTAATAATGTAAGATGACAATTTCACCAATTGTATTACAGTTGAGCGGATTGTTATAAAAAAAGAGGTGAATAAATTGTATTGTATTTTACTTGGACGGAAATACTTCATCGAACACTAATTGCGCATTAACGTTTTCCATATTAATCCAACTATACCAGAATGTGTATCTGGTATTTATTTGTCTGTGTCCGAAGTTAAATGGAACATTTTGAGACTAGAATCGTGAAGATTCATATATTTTTCGATTTTTAATGTTTAAAAAACTAGCTGACCGCGAAAGTTTATAATTACCGAATATTTATCAATTACACTGCACTGCGATGGTTTTCCTCTAAAACAAATTAAATTGCGATTTTGATTGGTAACAGGCCTCAAGCAAATATCCTTTTAAGACACCACAATATCTATATTTGAAGAATATATATCATTCATTTACTACGTTACCACTATTATTCAGGTTGCGTAAATGCACAACCCACTTTGATCGTGATCAACATTTTTCTTTTGCTTTGCTATGACTTTCATACTTTACAGACTTTATACATAATTTGCATATAAATATAATACTTCATAAATCATATATAGTAATATATTTGATTTTAAAATTTTTAAATTTAAAAACTGTCTTCCAACTATGGTTAAACTAAAACTGGATGTACAGTATTGGCCAAAACTCTTTTACACGGCATTTAATTTCTAATTAATAAGAAATGAGAAATGCATCCACAAAACATTATAAATCCATAAATTTGTTTAGTGTACATATATAATTATAATAATAGATAATTAAATATAATTTCAACTGTATTAAAATATTGTGGGAACAATTGATAATTAATCGCTTTTTTGTCCGAATTCATTAGGATCATTTTAGTTCAAAACAAAGTTACATATATTTTATAGAAAATAACAGAATTAAAAATTAAAAAATTAGGAGTTTATTTTATTTATATAAAAAACATGCAATTTTAAAAACTTTTGTTTAAAAAAAATGCTGTATACAAATATTTATGAATCATACTAAATGTCAAAGGCTATTCAAATTTCTGATAATATGTTCTAAAGTAGAGGCATGTCAGATTAACTTCCTCTTTTTGCCAACTCCATGAACGCACCATGCAGAACTGACTAGTTCTCGCGCTTTTTAAATGAATGAATCAAGTTAAAAATGTTCATTCAAAGTTATAGGTAAAAAAAGTTATTATAAATTTTATAATTTTATTTTTTATTGTCGGCAATTTGGTTTAAGAATGATATTAAATAGTTGAGCTATCAATTTAATAGAAATGTTAAAATACAAAGGTAAATTTTGAATTCAAAAATCAAATAAGCAATTATAATTTATTATACGTAAACCTATTCCACGTTATTTTCAAAAATAATTTTTTGAATCACTACTGAAGATATTTTGATAATACGGATCTCCAAAATATTTCTAGTGTGATGATCATTAATAAAATCACTATGATATCATAGATTTAAACGTTGGTTTTTATTTTTTATTCGAAAACAAAATAGATACAAAATTGATTACAAATTTAAATTCAACAATATTTCCAGATTTAATATCAGAGAAAGAATTTTAATAATAAAAAATATGACTCTATAAACCAATATAAAAAATTACTTCTACTGCCTATCAAGTACACTTTTAGAGTGCTTTATATTTATCAGCTACTAGCTTCTAAAAAATGCTATATTTTTATTTTGCTTATACAAATGTAAAATATAAGCTAACAGCTAACCTACTTAGCATTGCCAAGTTAATAGAAAAAATATGACAGTTTAGCTCATGACATACTCCCACCTTAGTTAATGAAAAAAAACTAATTTTTTGAATGAACTAACCAATAATTTTTACAAAACTAAATCTACTGTTCACAAACTCATCTTAGCTGGAACTTTGACTGGTCTGCCACGACGCGTATGTTTAACTCTTTGTCTGTACTCGTCATCTAGTTCAATGTCTTCTCGATTGTTCACTTCGGATATCTCTTCTATTTCCGTTGACACGTCTCATCTATATTCTCTGAAGACTGCTGGGTATATAATTCTAGAGGAAATACTCTCTGTATTGGTCGCAACAAGAATCCCGCACTGGTTCTGAGTTTAACAAGTCTCACCGTTCCATCACGCCCAGAAATCACCTCTTCTACTTTAGCCAGTGGCCAGTCAAGTCGTTTACTATTTTCGTTTTCGATCAACACTAACTCTCCAATCTTAATTTCTTTGGTCGAAATTTTTCTCATGTGTAGCTTCAACTGTCCTAGATATTTATCACGAAACCTTCTTTTTAACGTCTGACGTAATTGTTTACGATAGCGCAGTCTTCGACCAATACCACTAATCTCGACAGCATCTAGATCTGGTACTCCAATTTCTTCGATTTCTTTTAAAAACATATCTGGTGTCAATGGCGTCAAATCTGATGGATCATCAGAAGCATACGTTAGTGGTCGTGCGTTGATAATAGCTTCACATTCACACAGGATGGTCTGCATCTTTTCAAAATCTAGTAAAGTTTTACCAAGTACTCTTCGTAACAATTGTTTCAACAAACCTATGAGTCGCTCCCACCAACCTCCCCAACACGCTGCTGTTGGAGGATTAAATTTCCATCTGATTCTCTTTACTACACCATACAACTCTATCTTCTCCCAATCGATTTGATTCAGCATATTTGATGCACCAACAAAATTTTTCCCGTTGTCAGTATATATTACACTAGGCCGTCCCCTTCTACTTATAAATTTTCGTAGACATTGTAAAAATCGATCAGTTGATAACGAAGAAATCAATTATAAATGTACGGCTCGATAAACAGCACAAGTAAACAGACAAATCCAAATTTTCTCATATGTATGCTCCTCTTTTCCTCTTATATATATAGGTCCAGCAAGATCTATACCAATAATTTCAAATACTTTTGACTCGCGAATTCTATCTACTGGTCGCGGTGGAGATTGGACATTTATTCGTGTTGCCGTATGACGTTTACATATTACACAGTTTTTTATAACATTTCTTATACTTCTCCTTCCACCCAAAATCCAGAATTGTTTTCTCATTGTTGTTTGAACCCCTGCATGCAAAGAATCTAAGTGTGTTCGGAAAATTAATCGTTTCACAACTGGATGATTATAATCAGGTAAAACTACTGGATAACAAAAATCTTTGTCATAATTTCCATGAGAAATTTTAGTTTTTAGACGAATAAGTCCATCTTCTCCTACAAACGGATGTAAAGTTGATAACTTGCTATCTTTAACGCCGATGAACGAATTTTTCTGAATTAAGTATAATACTTTCGTTTCAGCTTCTTTAATCTCTTCAATTGTTAACTCTCCTTTTAGTCGCATCTCCAATTGTATCTGCGAATTTCGTAGGAATCTTTTTATCCACGCAATAATACGAACAATCTGTCTATATTTGGAAAAATAACTATAAAACCACTTAGTTTCGTCATCGGTACATATCAAAGCTGAAGAAGAAATTATTGTTTTTCTCTTCTCCTCATTTATTTTTCCTTCATCATATATGACTTCTTGAGTGGTCCAATGACTTGATGATTCTTTCAGCCAGCAAGGACCTTCCCACCATTCAGACTCTAACAATTTCTTTGCCTTACACCCACGTGATGGTAAATCTGCAGGGTTATAAATACCAGGTATATATCGCCATTCTTCATTCGATGTTACCTCCTTTATCTCTTTCACTCGATTTCCCACAAATACGTCCCATTGTTCAGCAGGATTGATCCAGGCTAATACCGTTGTGGAATCACTCCAAAATATAACTTTACTGATATGCATATTTAAATCTTTAATTGTACTTTTGTACAATCTTACACCAATACTTGCTGCTAACAATTCTAATCTCGGTGTTGTCATCTTCTTATTTTGTTTGCCGCCTTGAGATATTCTTGATTTGGCTTGTAATAGCTTTACATTTATCTGGTTAGCTGTCTCAGTTCTTATAAATATTACTGCAGCATACGCCGATTGACTCGCATCACAAAACACATGCACTGTATATTCAGCCACCTCTCTGGTACCCAATAACCACCTTGAAATTTTTAGTTCTTTCAGGTGCACTAAATCATTCAGCCAGTTTAAGAACTGTTTTTCAATATCTTTATCAACAGCTTGATCCCAACCAATTCTAAGAGCCCAAACGTGTTGAAGTAAAAGTTTTGGTAGCAACAACACTGGACAAGCTACTCCGATTGGATCGAAAATACGATGTGTTGCTGACAATATGGTTCTCTTCGTGATATGTGAAGTATCGAATAAATCAAAGTTATCTAAATTCAGCTGCAATGTATCAAACTGTTTATTCCAGATCAATCCCAGCACATTTGTAGCACTATCTTCCTGTACACAATGTTGTTTAGTGTACTCCCACCCTCTTAATTCGAATTTAGCCTCTGCCATAATATCTACAGCTTCATTAATAAATTTCTCCACGCTTCGTTCATCACTTACACTGGTTATACAGTTATCAACATAAAAACTGTACATTAACTTCTCGATGATTGCTGGTGAGTATTTAGTGTTAGATTCTCTACTGTTTTCCATAACATTTTTTATGTGATACTTAATGACTGAACCAAGCAGGAAAGGACTACACGAAACACCAAAAACAACACGTTTGTGTCTAAATGTTTTCAACTCACCTTTCTGATCATACCATAAAACCGGAGAAAATGTCTGTCTTGTTGAAACAAACTGATCTGTAGGAAAGCTTTAAGAATATCTGCAATAACTCCTATCTTATCTAAACGAAAACGTGTTAACATGGATGGTATTAATTCTATCAAATTGGTTCCTTTTTCCAGACAATCATTTAAACTTGGACAGTTCTTCTCTTTTGCAGAAGCATCGAAGACAGGACGTATTCTTGTAGTACTATTTTCTTTTATTACATGACGATGGGGTAGGTAATGCACTGTTTTATTTTTATCGTCAACTGAAACTTCTTCAATAATACCGTCGCTAATCCATTCCTCTAACACTGCTTTATATTCTTCGTAAAACCCTTCTGCCTTCAATTTCTTCACACAATTATTTAATCTTTTGAGAGTTATATTATAGTTAGTAGGAAGAGGAAGATGCTTTTCTAACCATGGTAGATGAACCAAAAATCTTTTATCCTCGTCAATCGTCACTGTCTTTAGGAAAAATTCTTCAGCTTCAGCTTGTAACTCTTGTTTCTTTTTCTTCTCTGATGGATCTGTAATACCTAATACGTCTAATGCCCATAAATCAACAATATCAGCTTCTTTTACTAACATACTAGTAGTCATCATAGCAATGTTCTCACTTTTATTTACTTCTGGGATACAACCTAATACTGTCCATCCCAATTTCGTTTCAATAGCTACTAGACCCGATGAGAACTCTTGTCGTCTTCCTGTTAGTAATCTTCCAGCTACATCTGCACCAATTAGAATCTCTATAGGTTTATCTTCAAAATCTGTTAACTGTATATTGCATTCGTTTACTTCTTTCAACCAGGGCCCTGCTGTAAATGGTTCAATCCTGCCACATATCATCGTTTGATCTAAAACTTCAAAACAACAATTAAAAGTTTTATTCATGTCTAACAAACAAATACTAAACACATCGTGATCAATTATATTTGTATTCGAACCACCAAATAATGCATGACGTATTTTTCCTTTTCTTACTGATACATAACCCATTTCAACAGCTACACTGCGTAGGATATATGACCGTTGTGATGCCGTATCTACTATAGCTCTGGTTGTTCGTTCAATATTTTCTTTCTTCAATTTCACCAACAAAGTCTGCAACATTACTTTACGCGGACTTTCTGTATTAGCCAACACCTTATCCCATTGCACACTGTCAATCATTTTGTCTCTTTTTCCATTTTCTTCTTCTTTCTCAGTAAAATTACTTTCTGATATAACCACATTGTCACAAATGAGAGCATGATGTTTTTTACCACATATCACACATCTGAACCTTGTCCAACACGATTTCAATTGATGACCTACTTTCAAACAGTTATAACAACACCGTTTTTTATCTAAAATCATTTTCTTTTCTTTAACCGCCATTTTGGTTGCTTTAACACAGTCAGCACTATTATGATTATTTTCACAGAAGACACAACTAATACTTTTTGTAGTAGTAGTTAACAATCCCGCCGCTGTACTCATGTTTCTATTAAAAAGGGTGAATTTCTGATTTCTTTCTCTCTTTCTCTCCTCATTTCTGATAACTGAACTATTATCAACACGAAAACCGGACAAAGCTAATTTAATTTTCTGTTCATTTTCTAATTCTTTCTTTAGAAAATCCATTAATCGATCTAGTTGAGACTTTGATATATCTTCATTTTGCGATATAATACTCTGTTGTTCTTCCAAATTACAGGATGCACTAGAACCCCCACATGAATTAAAAACACTTCTTTGCCATGTTCGCAAAGTATCTTCTGGTAAACACGATTCTACCAAAGGCATAAGCATAGATGCACATCGATCAGTTGTAACCTGTAACGTTTCGAGAGCTCTCAGCTGACATTCCAATTTATCGTACAAAGATGATAGCGAGATTTTCTTTTTAGACACCATGTTCTGCAAGACCATTCCTAATAACTCACGTACATACACTTCCACTAGCAAATCGTCCCGCCCATACCTTGTTTTAAGGCATATTACTGCTTTCGAATAATTTTCACTAGTTGCCGGAAAACTTTCCACTAATTCCCTAGCTTTTGAACCTGGTACAGTGGCTTGCACCAAATATTGAAATTTGTCACTACTTTCAATAAGAGAATCTTCATCGATTTTCTTAAACTGTGACCAGAATGGAAACCATTCTTTTAATTCACCACTAAATTTCTTCAGTTCTAGCTGCGGAAGTTTAAAAGGACGTCTATTCTCTAAATCAGCCCCATTACGAATCGTCGACAATTTACTAGCAGCAATTTACAATCGACAATGTGTTCGATTTCTGTTAATGCTTCGACTCTTGCTTTAATTTTATTCAACTTCATCTCATATTCATCATTTTGATTTCTCTCTTCTTCTAGAGCTATTGGCTCTACATCACTATCGATCAACGTTTCGTAGATTTTTTCATTGATAGTTATCAATTCGTTTCTTTTCTTTTCAAGCAGTTCTATCAATGCTTTAATTTCAGAGAAGTCTTTTTCATCCTTCTCTAATTCTTCCTCTAATTGTTGAATTTTCTTTGTAAATGACGTCCGTAGCGCTCCACGTGTTTTTACATGTTTTTTATTATCAGCCATCGTTTATAACCTACGTCCTGTCACGGTCGCCACAATGTGATGATCATTAATAAAATCACTATGATATCATAGATTTAAACGTTGGTTTTTATTTTTTATTCGAAAACAAAATAGATACAAAATTGATTACAAATTTAAATTCAACAATATTTCCAGATTTAATATCAGAGAAAGAATTTTAATAATAAAAAATATGACTCTATAAACCAATATAAAAAATTACTTCTACTGCCTATCAAGTACACTTTTAGAGTGCTTTATATTTATCAGCTACTAGCTTCTAAAAAATGCTATATTTTTATTTTACTAATACAAATGTAAAATATAAGCTAACAGCTAACCTACTTAGCATTGCCAAGTTAATAGAAAAAATATGACAGTTTAGCTCATGACATCTAGGACTAGAATTATAGGCCCATTCTACTTAATAATTTATTGTTAAACAAACATAAATGAAAAAAATTTGATTGTATTGTCATAAAAATACATAAATTTACAAATAATTTATTTTCGACTTCATGACATCTTGTTTATTGTTATGATTTGTGGACAAAAATATAATATTTTTCAAGCTACAAATAATTATCAATTTTCATTGAATCTAATTAAATGTTCATCAGCGCTAGTATTTAGAATTTTTTGAGTATATACTTTATACCACAAAAAAAAAAAACATCAACGAAATAAAATTTAAAAATTTTGAAATAAATATTTTTAAGCTTTCTGTTTTTAAAAAAACATTGTAAATAATTTAAAATTCATTATCCTCAAGATTTAGAAAAATATACATATTTGTAAATTATGTTCCATATTAATTTGAAAATATCAATTTTTATCTAGTTAGAAAAATAGTCAATTTAATAAAAATGTTAAAATACAAAGGTAAATTTTGAAATCAAAATTCAAATAAGCAATTATAATTTACTATACGTAAACCTATTCCACGTTATTTTCAAACATAATTTTTTGAATCACTACTGAAGTCCTAAAGCCCAAACATTAAAAAAGACATTCATTACAAAATTTCAAGAAGAAATTCAATTCACGGGATATGATATAATATATAATCGTATCTTGCATTCATAAGTCAATGAACTCAAAAAGATAACAAAAAAAAACCGTATTATATCCATATCATCGACGGAGGGTGGTAGTGTTCAGGGTGTTCAGTGAACACCCTAAAATTATATGAACATGATCATAACATTTTGTAACTAATTCAAAAACAAATTTTTATCGTAAAAGAGAAAGAAAACAATAAAAAATTCGTTTTTCTATACATTACTTCACTTAAGTTCACATATTAAGATTGGAATTTACTGGGAGTAGTGAAAATCGCTAACTTTGGTACCAAATATCTCAGTTGTTTTTGGACCAATTTTCTTGAAATTTGAAACAAAGAAGCATCAATCAGTTTTGTTGGGAATAATGGAAGTAGATTTTTTGAAAAAAGTTTTTGTTTTTGAGATATATGGCATCAAATTTTGAAAATTTTCAAAATTTCACCCACTTTGGTACCAAAAAAGTCATATTAAATATTATCCGATTTTCTTCAAATTTCGAACATATATAGTTTGAAGGAATTTAATGGAAATAATGGAGCCACTTTTTTGATTTTTGTCCTTATTAGTCCTGTATAACGCTTTGAAAAAAGAAGAATTTTTTCAAAAAATGTATAGATTTTAAATGTAATTTTTTATTGGTAGATGATTGCGTATTGTACTGAAATTTTCATATAAGGTAATTTGAATGTTCTTTTTTCGATTTCGAAGTAGAAAAATAAAAGTTTTTACATTATTTCAGAATTATTAGTAATATAAAATTCCTATTTTTCACAAAAATTTTGTCACAGATAATAAAAATGTTTTGCCTAACTCTTAGGCTCTAAATATATCAATTTTTCACCGATACGTTTATTCATTTAATATGAATAAAAATATTATTTATGTGTGAGTGGTACAAACAAAAAAACTAAAAAAAGGACATTGCATAGCAAACCAATAGCAAACCATAGCAAAGCATACACTTGCTATTATGATGTACATGTACAATGTATATTGTGTATAATGTGTATAATGTGTATAATAAGCACTAAGAATAAAATACCTGGAGTAAGGCGTATGCGTAACCTAATGATATTGTATATTGTATGAAGATATATATAAGCATAAGATGTATAGATATATATATGTATGTATAATATATATATATCTATAGTATAAGATATATAAGATATATATATATATATATTTGGTAATTTGGTGATATACATAATTTTGTTTGCAGGATACTAGATAGTAAGATAAGTATGTATAATTATTGTGTTATGTATATCTACTACCCCATGTAGTACAATATATATTATAAAAAATATGTAGCATGAATATTTTTTGTACTGTATGACTGATTGTCTGGATATTTGTACTGTAGTTTTTCAACCTGTGCATGTGTAATATAATTTTGTTTATAGGATTGTAGATGGTCTTGTTTTTGATATCTTACAAGATATTTTATCAATTCACTAACGACACTAAAGGCGCTGTTACATAGCTCGCTGCGCTGCGCCTCGCGTCAATTAGATGTACTGCGCTTCGCTATGACTGCGGTTGGCCAGTTATATAGCTCGCTGCGCTGCTCTTTGTCTATTCAATTTGACAGTTTCTTAATTATAAATTTTTAAAAATTGAATTTATATTATGTAACAGCTTCCATATAACAACACATTTTTTATTATTAGCGTTGTCAAAGCGAGGCGCAGCGCAGCGAGCTATGTAACAGAGCCTTAACTCTAACCCTATAACGCAATGCTTATATTGTAGCAATAAATAAACCAGAAAACTAGTTTAGTTATGATTATGCATTTTATATATTATATATTATACACAATACAATATACATCACGATAGCAGATAAGTATACTATATATATGTATGTATATGTTTTTCAATGATTATACACTGTGTTTTCTTTGCATTGTTTTGCTATGAATAGATAATATAAGTATATAATATAAGTATATAATATAATATATTTATAATATATAAACATATATATTTTGCAGTTTACTTTCCAAATACAAAAAAAAATCATATCCTATTCAATAAATAAGAAGTAAAATTGAGTGGAAAGAAGAGAAGTAGGATGGAATTGTTTGCATTGTTGCTGTTGGTATAATTTCTGTATACCACCACGAGTACGGTCTTCAGCTCAGCTTGAAGAATAGATCACAAACACATGCAAACTCATAATTTTGTTTGTAGTGAATAGAAATTTCAATGTAGTTGTTTTGATTTCGATTTTTTCTTTGAGTAAATGCCAATCTTAATATAAACCGGCAGAAAACTTCAATTTATATTATCAAGTTGAGGTTGTTTAAGTGTTCACATTTTAAAATGAACAACATATTAAAATTCGTTTTTCTATATATCAATCTGGTTTACATTTATATATGAAACGGCAGAAAACTTTGAATTTATATTATCAAGTTGAGGTTGTTTAAGTGTTCACATTTTCAAATGAACGTTTATGAAACATCTTGACTTTATACTCCATACCAAACTCCATACATTGATTTATATTCTTTTCTTTTAAATTTCTTTTTCTAATAAACTTATAAGAAATTCCTCTTCTCTTTATATTATAAGATATCTTCTCTTTATATAAGATAAGAAGAATATAATCATATTATTGATATTGGGTGGTATTCTGTACACGCATAACAGATTCTGTTATTCTTCATATAAAAGTTCGAAATTTCATAACAGACTCTGTTACGTTCGAAATTGGTATTCTGCGTGCACAAAACTCTGTTATAATTCTGTTATGAATCTGTTACGATAACAGGCTCATTTTTAACTCTGTTACGATAAAGTTAATGTGAAATTTCATGTATTTGATGTATTGAGTGAAAAAAAATTGTGAAAAATGAATTTTAATAAAAAAATTATAAAAAATAAAAAAAATTAATAAAGGAAATAAGAACTATTTTAAGAACTAACAAAAAAAATGATTACATATATGTTTTGATAATTGAAAATTTTAATACAAATTTTTCACTGTGTATAGTATAGTGTATATATATACTTACATTTTTCTGACATTTTTCTCAATGCTAGTTTATAAATTTAAAAAAAAATGTTGTATACTATAATATGCTTAATTTATAAAATTTTAATTTAAATTCCTATCACTGTCACCCACTTTTATTTTTTTACTTTCTACTAATTGTAAACAAAACAAGAAACAACTGTTTTCGAAAATGATTTGACAACTTCATAACAGATTCGAAAATAAAATGCACACAGAATACCAAATATAACAGATCTGTTATAAGTCGAATTCTGTTATGAACGATAACAGGAATTCTTTTAAATAACAGAATTTTACAGAATACGACCCATTATATATTATGAAACATCTTGTTTGAGTTGTAATTGTATTGTAAGTTGGTGCAACTGCAACTCCATATATTGATCTCTTTTATACTCTTCTCTTTTAAATTTCTTTTTCTTATAAACTTATAAGAAATTATGTAAATGTACAAAGAATGTACAGCAGTAGAATTAATTATACAGAATACAGAATACAATATACAAATACAATTTGTACATTTTACAATATGCATGCATGTTATGTTGTTCGTTCACATTTCCGTTATGTTGATCATGTACACCCAGCCAGACGTATGGGATTGGTTCTATAGGAATTAAAAATAAATGAACAAATATACAAAAAAAATGCGAAAAAATACACATTTTTCATACAAAATAATTTTTTAGAAAAATGTTAGTAATTTTTTTCTGAATTTTTTATATAAAATTTTGTAAAAGGTAAATGAAACTTAATTTTACTACTTAACTTATATAAATTATAGTAGAAGGGTAAGAAAAAAAAAAGTTTAAAAAAAAAAATTTAATACAAAAGTTGAATTTAATATTAAACTGAATTTTTTGTATATTTTTGTAAATGGTGAATAAAATTGAATTTCACTGAACTTTTTACGTACATACATATTTAGTAAAAGGTAAATAATACTACGAAAAGCTTTGATATAATTAAAAAAGTAAGCTTTGATATAATTATTCAAATATGTATGAAAATGCATGAAATTATGTGTATTTTTTCGCAATTCTTTTTATATTTATGCATTTATTTTTTATCTATGCATAAATGTAATGTCATTGGAAAGAGGACAAAAAAACCTTTCAAATGAAAGAAAATAATTATGTCATCCTTCAAGTTTAGAAGTTATACCGTAATCAAAAGAAGTTGAAAAAGTGATTTTTAAAAAACACGAAATTTTGACTTTAAGTACTTATATCTCGAGAGGCGCTAATCCAATCAAAGTGAAATAAACTGTAACAAATAGAATAGGAAGTTCTCTTTCCAATGATTTATTAACTAATCCAGTCAAAGATCCTGATCTGGATAAATATCGAATTTCGTAAAACCCGCCATTTTGGAAGCAATTTTTAAGGGTAGTTTGCGTCCTCTAGATGAATATGCGCTAATAGAAACATAGACCACGTTCAAGAGGATATTCCAAAGTATCATTATCGGAAGGTCTCGATTTCAAAATCGGGCGGCACAAATTCGGAAGTTTAACCAAAGAACTATTATTGTTTGTGTAATGAATCTGTATATTTATTAAAAAATCTGAACACCCAAGGAAAAACTACTGGCTCCGCCACTGATCCATATGTATACATATATTATGTATAATCAAAGATACTATATACTATCTCAGATAAAGGTGCTCTGATCTGTGATACAATGTAAAAACATTTTTATATGTATTTATATAGTATCTCTGGTATATTGCTATAGTAATTATAATGTATGCATATGTAAAAACCTCTGTTGCCAAATATTCTACAATCCTACATCAGGACAAAATAATGTAGATCTATACAAGTAATACATATAACTACAAGTGTATATATGGATTTCAATTAGAAGTAGTAGTAGTAATTTATATCAGAGCATATAGCACGCGACAAGGCATATTAGCAAAGCAACACATACATACATATTTAAAAATACATAAAATATGAAATACACCCTTTCTCAACTCATTCATATATTAAATACGACTATCAAATCAATACAATAAAAAAAAATTTGGAAACCAGCCCTATTGTCAATTGTTGTATTCTAAAGCATTTGCGTACAAAATATCCATTTATTTTTACTTATTCAAGTATAATATCATTTCAAGGGTGCGTTCATAAACGTTACTATAGTTATCATTTGTCGTTCAGAATGGTAGTGGTATGGTAAAACATAACTACCAACATGAATTTTTAGCGTTCATAAACATCTGTAGTAAAGTAAATTTTTTACTATTTGATGTCAAAAATTAACCCTGATCGAGAGCATGATTAACGATAGTAACGATAGTAAACCTTTAAGTGGTAATGACATTGACAATAAAAAAATCGTTTGTCATTTAATTTTGTGTTGTGAATTGTGAAAATTTCAATTTAATTTATTTGAAATTAATTAATTTTGTTTTAAGCTTAATTTTTAAAACATAATTAATTTTTGACAAACAAACAATATAATAATTATATGTAAAAATTTTTTAAACTTGACTTGACAGTTGAATGATAATTTATTGCTACTACTATGGTAAAAATGGCGTTCAAAAACCACTTGAAGTTAACATAAATATGGCTATAGTATAACATAACTTTGCTTAAACTATACTACACCATGACTTTTGGTTAAAGTAATGTTCATGAACGCACCCCAAATAAGTGATGGTACCACTCAAAACCATATAAAATTTAGTAAACCAGTCATGCAACTCAAAAACTAATTCTTCTATATAAATATTCTTATTTTTCTCTCATATTTACATCCCTCCTGAATTATAAACTTTCGCTCTTTTTCGATATTGTTTCGAAAAACTTTTTCGATCTTTATTTTTGGCAAACATACAAACATTTAAATAAAAAAAAAATGGTTCATCTAGTAGACTGTATTATCTTTGAATGTGATCAGCTGATCTCTTAACTTCAGTGGTGAATTTTGTAATGAATTTTGACATTCTACTTTTGAACGTTTCTAACCGAAAAAGTCTTTTTTAACGGACAAAAATCTCTAAACTTTAGAGTTCATCGATGAGGACTTCTTATATCTCTTATTTATTTTATTTATACTGTTGATATTCAAATATTGTATTCGTGTAGTGCATATTGTAAGTAATTTGATGATAATAATAATAGAATTGTATTAATAATAATATTTATTATAATTATAAATAATAATAATAATAATATAGTAATAATAATAAAATAATCATAATAATTAAATAACAATAGTAATAAAATAATAATAATAATAATAATAATAATAATAATAATAATAATAATAATAATAATAATAATAATAATAAAATAATAATAAAAATTGTAATATAAAAATAAAAATTGTAATAATTACTAATAACAAGGATGATAATACCATTGTATAATGGTACACATAGTAACCGAGCTCGTAATGGAGATCAAAAGAAAAGAGCTGCAGATAGAAAAATAAAACAAATAAAATAAAAAAAAATTTTTCTCTAAAGAGGAAACAGGCAAAAGAATTTCTCATAGAAAATTAAAACATGATAGAGCAGTATCGCACTATATCATTTAAAAAAGAAAACAAATACCAATTTTATATGGCTGAAGTCAACTTTTGAATATGTATTTGTATCACCTATCTGTACAATGCATTTTTACTCAATTTTACTAATTTTCACTAACACACTAACACTTCATTGAAATGAGAATGTATTGTAATGGTTGCATGAAAATTATATTTTTTAAAAATTGTTAAAAAATATTTAGAAATATTGTCATGTCTCGAAAATTAATGCATGAGCAAAAAAAAAAACATTGAAAAACGCTATTATTATTTAATTATATGTTCTTTTTAAAAACTAAATATAATAAAAACATCATATTATTTCACCCACAAAAATGTATGCTAAAACAACAAAATAACACTATTTGTACTATTCAATCATTAAAATGTTTTAATTAATACACTAAAAAAAGGAAATAATTATAAAAAAAGTTGAAAAATTATATTATTATTATTTAATTGTATGATTGAAAAATTAAATATGATAAAAACATTAAATAATTTCGCTCACAAAAATGTACAAAAATATAAATCCAGCGAAACGAACATGAACAAAAAAATGTTAATGGTTTGATATTTATTGTTGTATGGTATTACCGTAGCACAAAAAATATATTATACGCTAATGTATAAAATTGTATACAACTTTTGAATAGAAAATTTTTTTATTACAATTAAAGTATTTTTAAAATTTTTTTAAATTGAAATATTTAATAATATTGAAATTTTTTAAAGATGAAGTGTTGTGCAAGAAGTTGTGAAATTGAAGTGAGTCTAGATGTTAATAATGATCATAGGAAAAGGTTTTTTAGATTTCCTAAAGATTTGTATGTGTAAGTAATATGAAAAATAATTAGAATACTTATATTAAAAATATAAGTATGTATATATAAATGAATAATTTATATACCTATATAAATAAACTTTACAAATTTAAATAACATAAATAAATAAATTTAAATTATATATTTTTATAAAACAAATTCAACAAAAGTGAAATATGTATATAAGTAGCATTTAGCATATAGTACTTACAGTTACCGTTACTGTTAATGTTACATGTTATTTAAATTTATGATACTGATAATGTTACAAAAATTATTTGTGCATAGCAAAGATGTATAATACAATTGCTTTTTTTTTTTATTTAGGACTTGATATCAAATGGTATTTCTGTGAACATTACACTTTTTAGCTAAGTTTTTACACAAGAATACAATTGTTATATATGCAGGAGTACAAATAATTAATGTAATAAAAATTCATGTACAAATAGTTAAATAAATAAATAAATAATAATTAAATAAATAAATAAGAATTAATAACACAAAGAAACAACTTTTTTATTGAAAATTCAAAAGAATGTCATCTTTAATAATTTTAAAACAACACTGGTAACACTGCATAACGAAACAATAAAAACAAAATTAAAAATAAACATGGCTGTAAACATGGCCGATGACAACTAAAAAAATGATTTCATTTTTTTCCTTTCTCCATCCTTCATTACTCTTATGTCTATCTATTTTTTTAAAAAAGTGTGTGGAATAGTGAAAAAAGTTTGAATGTATGTATTGTAATTTAAACAATAGAAATAAGTCGAGGTCAACGAGTAAAATAAAATCAGCAGTTTTCTTCAAACCTGCCCTTCTTGTTATATATATTATTCTATATTATTCTATGATAATACAGTGTAAATACATTATCTTTGTATATAACAAGTAGTAAATTGAACAAGGTTGGTTTAAAACCTATGGTAAATCTTATGTCATTTTATGAGGTGAATCTCTTATCCAGAAAACCGATTCCTCTCAAAAAATATATTTCACCAAAACTTTAGAGAAATAAGAGGAATAAGATATCTCTTATCCAGAATCGAACCGTTAGTTTAGTTTTGAATCCATAAAAATAATATTCAAATTCAAACCTTGAATATGAAACAAACTTTAAATGAATTTTAATATGTAGTACAATATATATTAATTTTTACACATTTAATACATATGTTCATATGTTTGTACAATTAGTATAGCGTATAGCACATAGCATCCATTCACCAGGAAACAATATAAATTTGGTATTGTATTCATTCTTAAACCAAATTGCCGACAATAAAATATAAAATTGTAAAAATTATAATATTTTTCTAACTATAACTTTGAATGAAAATTTTTAATTTGATTCATTCATTTAAAAATCGCGAGAACTGGTCAGTTATGCATGGTGCGGTCGTGGAGTTGGCAAAAAAGAGGATAGTTAATCTGACCTGCCTCTACTTTAGAACATTCTATCAGAAATTTGAATAGCCTATGACATTTAGATAAATATTTTTATACAGCATTTTTTTTAAACAAACACTTTTAAAATTGCATATTTTTTATATAAATAAAATAAGCTCCTATTTTTTTAATTTTTAAATGTGTTCTTTTCTATAAAATATATGTGACTTTTTTTAACTAAAATGATCCTAGTAAATTCGGACAAAAAACATTAAATTATCAATCGTTCTAACTATATTTTAATACAGGTAGAAATATATTTAGTTTTTTTATTCTTATAAGTATATATGTACACAAAACAAATTTATGGATTTATAATGTTTTGAGGATTCATCACCCACTACTTATTGATTAGAAATTAAATGCCGTATAAAATTAATTGTGTCTAATACTAAATATAACAGTTTTAGTTTGACCATAGTTGGAAGACAGTTTTTAAATTTAAAAATTTTAAAATCAAATATATTACTATATATGATTTATGAAGTATTATATTTATATGCAAATTATGTATAAAAATATCTATAAAATTCATAGAAAAGCAAAAGAAAAATTTTGATCACGATCAAAATGGATTTTGCATTTATTCAACCTGAATAATAGTAAATAATAGTAAAATAATAGTAAATGAATGATATATTTTTCAAATATAGATATTCTGGTATTTTAAAAGGATATTTGCTTGAGGGTTACCTATCAAAATTGCTATTTAATTTTATTTAGAGGAAAACCATCGCAGTGCAGTGTAATTGATAAATATTCGGTAATTATAAACTTTCGTGTTCACCTAGTTTTTTTAAATATTAAAAATCGAAAAATATATGAATATTCATGATTCTAGTCTCAAAATGTTTCATTTAACTTTGGATTTATGAAAAAAATATAATATTTACAGTTTGATACGTAGGATAGTATGGTAAATGGTTAAAAGAGCATATGAAAAAATCAGTTTAATTCAGTTCAAAAATGTTGATCATTGTTAACGAATGACGCTATTTATACAACACTTTTTATACTCTTTTAGCACCCCCGCACTCACCTGCCAATATTCTCTTTTTTCATTTATATTTTATTTTTCTTTCTATAAATTCGGGTGAGTTTCAAAACGTTTAAATACCACCTGGATGCATAATCAACAGTTTCAAAACGATAACACTTAAATCGATAACAATGTCTACAGTTTCAAAACTCATTGTGAATGCATCTAATACGCATCTGTCAAGCAATCTACCCATCCAGAATTTTTATGATGCAAAATAGATTTGATTAGATTTTGTTCTCAGTAACATTTGAATTATTTAGTTTTATACAAATTTTGTTGTATGTTACCAAAGGTCAATCTGTTTTAAACAAACATTTTGTACTTTTATGATGATAAATTGAATTTTTAATGTGTATTGTTCTAATATTAATGACAAATTGCAAAAAGTGTTTTTGCTCATTCGAAAATGGCTTCAAAATATGTCATCCTGATATTGTTTAATTTTATTAAAAAATTGTTACCTTTTTTGATTTAGTATAGAGAATGAATTAATTTTATTTTAGAATTATGTACTGCAGGAGGTGAACCATTTTTCTTGCTGTCAAAACAAAGCAACAAATTCGTTTCAAAGCGTCAAAGTTGTAGAACTGCAATATCGATGCGAAGCATTAATGCTGTTTTAAAACTTTGCATCACGACTCTTTTGATGCCGTATCATAACACATTTTTGAGGCGTTTTGAAAATCACCCAACCCTTCAATCTTACTAATGAAAAATTACTCATGAGTACTCACCACCCCCCCACACCACTCCACAACATCAAACAGTCACTATTATATAAAATAAATGAAACTAAATTTTACTAAAAGTTGCATAAATTCTAGTAAAAGATAAACAAATACTGAATTTAAGGTGAATTAATAAAAGGTGAATAAAGTTGAATTTCACTAAATTTTTACGTATTTAGTAAAAGATAAATAAAACCTGTGATAAAACTAAATGTCACTGATATTGCTTTATTAATTTAACACTAAAAAAATACATAAATACAATGAATAAATTTACTAAATAAACAAACATGAATACATTTTTCAAATTATCTAATTTTATTATTGACATGTTTTTGGGAGAGAGTGATTACAAATCTCGATTATTGGTGACAAACGTTTGCGTGCTTTAATGGAATAAGTCCATACCAGATTTTTGAACTTTTTAAAATGGCTTCCATTTAAAGAAACTGGAAGAAGAAAAATTCTAGATTTATTGCAATGGTTTATATATCCAAAAAATGCGTATTAATACTATAGTTACAACGTAAATAAAAAATTAGTTATGCACTGCAATGGTAACTTAAAAAGATTTGGACAAAGAGTACTTCTTCAGTACCACCAAAAATACAAAGAGTAAATATTATAAAAACATCAATTGGGCAATATAAATTTTATTATTTCTTTAATATTCAATTCCTATGAAAAATAGTAAATTTTGAAATTATTACTCAGAAATGTATGAAAAATGTGTATTTTTCCTGATTTTTTTGCATATTTGTGCATTTATTATTTTATTTATAGTTTCTATACAGAAATATACAAAATGCATACAAATACAATACATAAATACAATATTACATACAAAAAAAACCTTTCATATGATATACTAAAACGTATATGTCATCCTTCAAGTTTTGAAGTTATACCGTTATGAAAAGAGGTTGAAAAAGTGATTTATAAAAAACGCGAATTTTTGACTTTAAACACATACAATATAAACTAGTTTAAATTTTAACTAATTGAAAATTTAACTAATTTAAACTAGTTTATATTGTATGTGCTTTAAGTCCTTATATCTCGAGAACCGCTAATTCAATCAGAGTGAAATAAACTGCGACAAATAGGGTAGAAAGTCCTTTTCAAAATGGTATATTAGCTAATCCAATCCATGATCCTGATACGGAGAAATAAATTTTTTTCCCAACAATTATTACGTCTTAAAAATGAATTTGCGCCAATGTGTCATGGTAAAAATTACCAATGTACCATTTTTTTTATTTTATCACATAATTTTTTATTCCCAAAAATATCATTGCATCTTTTCAAATTGCGCGCACTATTATGATTTGCAAAAGTGCAAAATTAAATGGTTGAAGTGACACCTAAGTGAATTACCTTTACCTACCTACATTTGCAGACAACAAAGCAACAAAAATGCATTTAAATAGGCATGCGATTATTTTATCATCACTACATTTTAAGCAGGGACGGTCCTAGAAATTTTGGCGCCCGGCGCACTTTTGAAATTTTGCGCCCTTCTTGTTTATGTATACAGGGTGTCCTAAGTTCGGATGCAGGCATTTTTCCAATCGATAGGTCTTGCTGAGAAACGAAAAAAGTCGTAAGGCGCGGGGCGGGAATTTTGGTTCTAATATCAACGAGTGAGTAGAAAGAGGGCTCAGAAGTTTTTTTTTAGATCAAGTGACTTGTTTCCTATTTGTGGTCATAATTCACGAAATTCTTAGTTGTTTCGAATTATTTTGGAAAGATAATCAATCAGTCTTTACTTTGATACTTAAATTGTACAGATCGGTTCAGTGATGCCAAAGATATGGTACATCAAATTCAAATTTTCATGGAAAAAAAGCAAAATTTTGAGTTCAAGGTTAAATATCTCAAAACTTTACCCAATTTTTTTTAATTTTCTTTATTTAAAATATTGCCCAATGAATTGCCTTTCATTAGTATTTTATTTTATTCAATTATCTATCGTGGATTTTGAGTTATGGAAAAAAATGTAACTGTGGGTTCTACCAATTTAATATATAATATATATAATATATTTTATAATTGAATAAAATATATGCTGGCAAAATGCCTGCACCCGAACTCAGGACACCCTGTATGTTCTTTTCAACGCCACCCAAGAGGTAGAATTTGATAGACGCGTTTATTTTTAATGAGGGTTCCCTGTAGGGGATCACTTTTTTTTTCAATATTGCACTCATTTCGAATATTCAAAAAGAAAAATCTTATTAATTTTTGTTATGCAATAAAAATACGCGTAAAAAAAACCAAATATAATTTTTGAAAAACAATAACTTAATTTAAAATAATTTTATATTATATATAATTTTTTGAACTTGCATGCAAATATTTACTGATAAACCCTCTACCATGTATAAAAAAAATTATTCAAACATGCAAAATAAAAATGCAAATATGTAATAGGGTATTTCATCTGGTTTTTAAAGAATTTTAAATATGACTTGAACGTTGAACGGTTAAAAACGTAAAACAATAAAAAAAAAAGTTTAGATAATTTCACATCGTTTAATGGCTAAAATTTAAGATAATTAATTACCCTCCTAACAAAAAAAAATTCAAAATTTAAATTTTTAAAAAGTTTTTAATATCATTAAAATTTTGAATATCATACTTAGAACACACAGTGTACAAAATAGTATAAATAATATGAAACATAAGTTATAGTCGGCGTCACAAAATTATATTCTGCATCTTATTTCGTTGAAAGAATGTAATTTATAGAAAAAGATGTAGAATATAATTTATACATTGGGTTGAAAATAATATTAATTACTAAAAATGTTTTAAAATATCTATTTTTTTTTCAAACAAATTCTCTTGAGTAGTATATCAAATATCATCTAGATTATATAGAAGCAAACGACTAAAATGCTGTAAAATTTCTCACACAAAAATTATTATCAAATATCATATCAGTTAGTCTTACCATGCGTTCGGTAATGTCAACTGCATAGCAGATGACAAATGTCGAAAGTTCGGTAATGCAGATTGCAAAGATCATACGTTCGGTAAAATCGATAGAATCAAATTTTTGATAAAAGCCATTCAGATAACGCAGGTGATAAGTATATGCTGCAATCTGCAAACATCAACGTGTCTAGGCTATGTAGAAAGTAAAAAAAACTAATTGAAAACAAAGATTTTGTTTTGTTTTGTTCTGTTAAATAGTTTTGCTCGTTATTATCTCACATTTTGTTTTCATTAATCATAATTTATATAAATTTATATAAATTCACTTTCTCCATTATTTCACTTTAATTTAAAATCACTCCAATTTATATTTATTTTTTCAATCCGTTTTTTAATGTCAACTGCGCAGACTGCATGTTTGATCACACAAAAATCAAGTGTCTTTTGACATTAGTCAAATCAATCATTCAATCCATCAATTGACAATATTTTCGACATTACCGAACGCATGGTTATTTAACGTTGGGTACTGTGCAAGTGCAATTGTATATATAACATTAAAGTAACAACATTACGATGTATTTTTTGATAAAGTACATAGTATATGATATAAAAACAAAAACAATAAGTTCCTATTCGCTTTTCCTTGATACTACACATAATACCACATGACAAATAAATTGCAACAACAAAATATTTTGAGCAAAACAATATACTTATATACACTCGATTATGTACACTTCTCAATATCAATGCACATAGAAAAAAGAAAAGAAAGAGAATGAAAGAAATAACGATTATAGTAAAGTCTGTACGTGTACAGCATGATACCAATGATACCACAAACAATAAACATACGTATAATGATACACATTAATTTGTACATAGTACATTTGTGTATACCTAACCATTGAAAGTACTAAATTATAAATATAAATAATTATAAAAATTGATGCGTTGGAGCAAATTTTCTAAGTGCTCCATTCTAACGCATACCTCATAGAAAAAACTAAATAATATTTGTATGCGATGCTTTCTGTTTTAATATGTAGATATTAAAATTTTTTCATGCGTTGGAGCAAATTTTCTAAGTGCTCCGTTCTAACGCATGCCTCATAGAAAAAACTAAATAATATTTGTATGCGATGCTTTCTGTTTTAATATGTAGATGTTAAAATTTTTTCATGCGTTGGAGCAGATAATTTTAGTGCTCCATTACAATGTATTTATGAATTTAGATTTAGACTGTTTGCTTTGCAGTCTAATAAATAGAAATAATAATCAATCGAATTATCGAATTATGTTGCTTTTGAATATGGATAGACAAGACAGACAATATACATAAATGATAATAGATGTTTGAATATTTATATATAGATATACGAGTACATGGGGATGGGATTGGGATATAGGAATATAAGACATTATATCTACATATTATCACAGACAATATATTGTATACATTATGTATATATTATGTATACAGTATACGTATATTCAAATGTAGCACATATAATTTTAATATGTATATCATACTTATTTAAGAATGATTTTATATTTTACTTTTAATTTTTTTTAATATCATTTTGGATTTGGCTCTCCATTCCCATATTGTACATACACATAAAAATTACATATAAAAAAAAAATTTTGAATTTTTTTCTAAATTTGATATAAATTCATATATCATTAATGGTCTAGAACACATAGATAGTAACACATAGAAATAAGAAATGTATTTTTGTATTATTTGCATAAATCAAATATTTTTTTTTTGAATACATATTTATATAAAAAGTTTTATAAAAAAATGTAGATTATTTTTGGCGCCCCAAGATTGCAGCATACTAGGATTGCATAGGTGCGGGCCTGATTTTAAGCAATCCAACAACAATAAGCCAATTATAAAATATAGTATAGAATAGAAGCCAGATATTAGCAGCTTTAATATTTTACACAAACTATATTATATAATCATCCACCATAATTCATTTATTTATTGATTATACGCCACATGTTATATTTTCTCAATGCATATCCTCAGCCTCACTCGCATAGTTGCATATTATTTAATTTCTATAGTTCTATCAGCATGAGTGCAGTTGCGCCCATATGTATAAATATTAATGTTATATTATATTACTATATTCATGTACTATCTTATAATTTAAAAAAATGCGCAATATTTTTTTTTATATTCACACCTACATATTTACATATTATCTGCAACCGTACTGTATAATCTCCGACGATAGACAAGTAATATATATTTGCAATTTCCCCACACTAGATTCCATTCGATTAAAATTAATCTAATAATATACATTATATATACCTTACAACTACAATATTAATGTTTTAGTTGGATATATTTGTAATACATATATAAATTTTAAGTCTTCATAGTCATACACATACATCGTATGTAATAATCCCACAAGCCACACAATATCTATAAAATATTCGTGTATACAAACACAATTTATATTATATACACTTTTTAATATATGAAGTAAAAGAGCATGTTCTGCATTTTATTTAATGAATAAAAAAAATTATTGATCGGTTTAATCAAGCAGCAGCACCAGTAATAGACAAACACACAAAGCCTTCGAAATATAAGTAAGTCTTATGCGACCTAACTTAGGTAATATGTTGGAGTTGTTGAACGCATGTGCAATCGGTAAGCATGCGCAATTAACCCTCAACCCTTAAATATATTAAAAAAATAAAAGTTGCTTTTTTTCTTTCACTATATTTATGAATGCCATTGTTGCTCTCACCAATTCTTTCCTTACCTTATATGATATCATACATTAATACTTATGTATATTTTTATCCTTTTTTTATTTGCTTTGCTGGAACACTCAAAAAAAAGCTTCGACTTAAACCAATTTTTTTCTATTCGTTATCATACAGTTTTTGTATAATATAATATAATCAAAATAGCCTATTGCTGTCACTTTTCAATTCATCCAGTCTCATTATTGTGAGCAGTTGGAGAAATTTAAAAGAAATTTTTAATCAAGTGATGGAAGTGAAAGACTCATTTTGTTAAAAGAAAATTTTATATTTATATGTACACATTTTGTTAAAAAGTGAAAAATTATAAATAACAATTAAATTTTTTAATTAGGTTAACAGAAATAAGAACGGTAAAATAATTTTGATTTGAAATTTGAATTTTTAAATTCTCAACACGCACAGAATCAAAAGTATTGTTTTCACATTTTTACAACGTTAAAGTGATACATATAATGTATGTAATTATGCATGTAGCATGTACATTCGTACTTCACACATGTAAATACATACATTATATACAAACAAAACATCCAAAAGCAAAAAATAATTGATTTTTTTCTTACTGTTAAAATTTATGTATAGGTAATACATACATCTCCA
This sequence comes from Villa cingulata, assembly GCA_951394055.1. Classification (NCBI taxonomy): domain Eukaryota; kingdom Metazoa; phylum Arthropoda; class Insecta; order Diptera; family Bombyliidae; genus Villa; species Villa cingulata. Next base: position 22,905,979 of record OX596019.1, on the reverse strand, counting down.
TATATGTAATTGAAATTGGTGTACAATTGATAATTTAACTTTACATATTTGCAATTTACATTTGAATTATAAAAAAATGAAGATATAAATTTAAGACAAGAAATATAAATTTTTAAATTATAGAAATTTTCCTTCCCGGAAATAAAAACATTAAGTAAAGAAAAAAAATCAAAAGTTAAGAATTAGTTACTTTGACCACCTTTGAATAGGAAAGGAATAGAATCACAAAATGGGTACAAAACGTCGTAATGAAATGTGGATATCAAATAATCGTGTTTTAGTTGGTGGTAATAAAAAAATTACGGGACGTAATCCAAATTTTGATACAGAGGAAACAAAAGTTTTAATATCATTATGGGGTGATCCAAAAGTCCAAAAGACTTTAATAACAACACATAAAAAGCATGCTGTTATTGCAAAAATAGCTGAAAAAATGCATGAATATGGATATTATCGGTCATCTGAAGAGATAAATACAAGAATAAAAAATTTAAAATGTTTTTATAATCGTATAAAAAAAGATATTGAGTTTGGTTTATTAACGGAACCGACATGGAAACACTATGCAGCTATGGATGAAATAATGACAAGGCCAATATTCAGTGTTAGACCGAATGAAATACCAAAACCATCATTACGTTATCGTCTAGAGGAAGAGAAAAAGGAACGTGAAGAAAAAGAAAAAGAGAAAGAAAAAGAGAAAGAGAAGGAGAAAGAAAAAAAACATGGAAAATTGAAAAGAATCAAAGACATTAGCGATGACGATGATGACGACGATGATGATGATGATGACGATGACGACGATGACGTTGACGATGATGATGTTTTAGATGAGTTAGATGATTTAGACGAATTAACTTTTACACAAGAAATGCTTGAAAATGAAATGACCATTCATCGTGAAGAGCAAGCGAAAAAATTGAAAAAGGAACAACATGAATCAAGCAGTAGTGACATTGAAGAGACTCCTTTACTTATACCAAAGGAAGAACCTATAGATCTAGATGATGAGCTCGACGATATCAATGGAAACAGGTATACTATACACGCACTTAATTTTAATAAAGTAATTAAAAGTTTTATCATGTTCTGCAATTCATATCATATTTTCTGTTAATTGATTTAATGTTTAATTTCAAACACGTACATAATGATTATGAATGAAAAAATACGATACTTATAAACAATACGTGTGAAAATCCTAAGTTTAATTATGAATTAATATCGCAACTGCAAGGTTATATTTCAGCAGTCACGCTGTTTAAAATATTTATACATAATGTAAATTTTTCTCCATATCATTGGTTAAGTAGTGAAACCTCGTAAGTACAATTTGTCGAAAAACAATTTTTGGTTTTTTATTCAATTCAAAATCGGAAAATACATAATTTAAAATTATTAAAATAAATATATGTATTTCCACTAATTGCTTCTTTAACTTTTAAACAGCTTTTAAATTTTTTGTAAAAGGCATTTAAATTGTACCTAAAATTAAGTTTTTTTCTTCTCCTGAAAAAAAATTTTTTTTGTTAGTTACGAGGTTTCACTACTTAACCGACGATATGTTAGAATGCGCGAGTTTAATTTTTTTTTTTACAAATAAAAAACTAATTATACAGAGTGTCCCATTTCAACATGTACAAATTGGTACCACGGAATTCCTTGAAATGTTTCATGAAAAAAATTGTACTACAACAAATTTCTATCGACCCTATTTTCGTCGCTGGAGGACTTTGAAAATTTTGAGTTTTTTGCAGGACCTTTAAATACATAATCTTGTGTAACTTTTTGTGCACCCTATTTTGGAAAATTTAGTGTTCTAAAAAATAATAGGAAACTAAATCATCTTTCTTTTGATATAATACAACAAGTAATTTGCAATTCGGATGTAGATAAAAAGAAATCCTGAAGTCAAAGTTTATGACGAATTTTTTAAAAAATTTTCAGTATAAATTGTGTTCCTGAAAAACATTTGCACTACAAAAAATATTTTTATTTTTGGAGTCGAAGCACAAAAATGTTCTCTTTCAAACAGAAAAAAATCAGAGCATGATATCTTTATCAGTTATCGAGTTATTAAGGATCAAAGGAGTGCAGAAATGGCAAATTACTTGTTGTATTATATCAAAAGAAAGGTAATTTAGTTTCCTATTTTTTTCTAGAACACTAAATTTTCCAAAGTAAGGTGTACAAAAAGTTACATATGATTTTGTATTTAAAATTTTTTTGTATTTTAAAGGTCCTGCAAAAAAACACAAAATTTTCAACGCCCTCTAGCGTCGAAAATAGGGTCGATAGAAATTTTTTGCAGTACAATTTTTTTCATGAAACATTTCAAGGAATTCCGTGGTACCAATTTGTACATGTTGAAACGGAACACTCTGTATACATAATTTCATTTTTAGCTTTCAAATACAAGTTTGTATACATAGCTAAACCAGCTATGAATACTTATAATTTTTTAACGTTTCCTAAATAAGTTTCTCTTTTTAAATTAACGTGTTCAAATGATTGCCCTATTATTGTGTTGTGCCATTACATATTGGGTGAAGTGAATAAAAATAAGTAAAACTTTTTACTTTTGAAACTTTAAGTACTCACTTATTATTTTACTAAAGAAAATGTAAGTAAATACTTAAAGTTTCATTAGTAAAAGGTTTTACTTATTTTTATTTACTTCACCAATGTTATTACATTATAAACAACAACATGTACATATTATTAAAAATTTATTTAATATTAACATAAAATATTTTCAAAAAATCAGACCAGACAAAATTACCTTTCCCTCTTACATTTTGCAGAGACAATCCTGATGATAATTTTCCAAAAATATCAGGATATTTACAACTATCCAGTAACTCAGCTGTGACAAATAATAAAATTATAACAACAGTAGCTGGTAGCAGTCATAATAATAAAGATATAAATTTAACTTCATTATCAGCGCCCACAAGCACTATAAAATTATCACAGCAGTCATTGATGCATGCATCACAAAATATATCCACCGTATTTACCAATCAGCAAAATCCTGTTTCTACACAACCTGGAAAAATTTCCTTAGTTCCGACAAATTTCCTCTTAAAGCCGCAACCTCATCAGCAATCAATTCAATTACGACCGCAACCACAGCACCGTATAATTTACACGAAGCCAACAGCTGTTCAATCAACACCAAATGTTGCCACAAATGCTGTCCCTGGTCAACAAGTACCAATGAAAGTTCTTCTCGTGAATACATTACAAAAATCCACACCTCCAAATGGAAATGTTTCAGCTGCATCAATTGATTCTCAAATTAAAAGTGTTTCAACTGTGCCTTCATTGCAACAAACCAAAACTATTACATCATCATCATGTACCTCAACTTGTACCAATAGTAATATTAATAGCATTATGTCAGAAAAGAGACAAAAGCTATCGTCATCAACTTCAGCACCATCGTCATCATCGGTACCAACGAAAACTATAAGAGAGAACCCAGGTGCAAGTTAATTCTTTATTTAATTATTAAAAATCTCTAATCATTCATATTTTAAAAAACTTTACTGAATGTTCTATTGTCTGAGTTCTAGAATGCATTGATCTGGTACCTATAAATAATTCAGCTTCAAGATCAGACACGTTGAATTACGAATTGTTGCCACTTCTATGCATTTTAGATTTCGCCCATTTATTATTTTTTTTTTAATTTGATTGTAAAATCTTTTGAGAATGTGATTGATCTCAAAAGTGACGTATATTTCTAACATAATATTCTGCAATTATTATTCAAATAATTGATGTCAAATGTTAAATTATTCAGTACAATTTTTTTTAACACTTTGATATTTGCTTGGGATTTGAATAGCTCGATGGTTGTGGTGTTAGGCTGGCTCGCTGGACTTTCTGAGTTCGAATATCAGCCAGCGTGCTACTCTCGCCCAAGCCGATCATTAATTCCAATCAGCAATGTCCGCACCAGTATCTGATTACTGATGATAAACTGGATAATATACCTGAAAGAATTACTGAACGACGGGGCCTAAATGGGCATAATATCGGTGTGCACTTAATATTATATACATTGTATATAAATATGTATTAAAAAATTATTTAATTTCTTGTAATACGTGCATTATTCAATATTAAAAAATGCCTGTCAAATTCAAATGAAACATTTATTGAATATTATTTATCATATCATACTTTCTATCGTGTTTTACTCGCGATAAAACAGTTCCGAATTATTTTTACTTACCTACAGCATTAAGAGTAGGATTCGACTTTGAAAAATTTCGAAATCAACAACAACGATTTTACATACAAAAATTTTACATAATGCCTTTGTAAAAAGAATATAATTTTATTTTGTTAATAAAAATGGAAATATAACAAAGAATTTTATACTTTTTTTTGTAAAAACATCAGAAAAGTCCAAACTTTATTTAGATATATGAAGATTTAATGTATGAAAATAGAAGTCAAAGTTGAACGATTTTTCAAAAAAAAACCTCTTTTTTTAAGAACTATAACTAAATTTCAGGACCTAAAATCAAAAATAAACTATATTCAAGCACCATAATATCCTTCAGGCTATCTATATTCAAAATTTTAAAGAAATCGGTCAATCAGTGTTTGCTGTACGAGGTGCATTTGGAAGCCAAAGAATCGCAATTTTGACAACTTTGACACCCTGTAAAAGGGAAACAAGACCATTTTTTGTATCTATGTTTCAAATTTCATTAAAATCGGTTAAGTAACTTCGGAGATAATTGGTGCACAAAATAGCAGATATCTCGAATCCTATAATCTTAAATAAATTTGCATTATTTGATTGTATATTATATTCAGCTTTATTGATTATACATATTGCAAGTAAATTTTAAAATTCATCGTATAACATAATATAAAACTGTATTATATATATGTACACATATCGGGGAAACTTCCGAATTGGTGCCGCCAGATTTTGAAACGAGACCTTCCGATTATGATACTTCGGAATGTCCTCTTTAACGTGGTATATGTCTCTATTGGCGCAAATTCATCTTAAGGACGCAACCTACCCTTAAAAATGTTTGGTTCAAAATGACGTGTTTGTTCAAATGACGGATTATTTAATATACCATTTGAAAGAGAACTTTCTGCTCTATTTGTCACAGTTTATTTCATTTTGATTGGATTAGCGGTTCTCGAGGTATAAGGACTTCAATTCAAAAATTTGTGTTTTTTAAAAATCACTTTTCCAACTTCTTTTGATGACGCTATAACATCAAAACTTGAAGGATTACATATATGTTTTGTTATATCATTTGAAACGTTTTTTTGTCCTCATTCCAATGTTATCACATTTATGTGTAGAAACTACATAAATAAGAAAAATAAATGCACAATGTTAATTATGCACTCTGTTTAATTGTATACATATATACATATCTGTTTATATGAAAATATCTTTTTAAGATGCCAGAATAACTACATTTGAAGAATATATTATTCATTTACTACGTTACACCTATTATTCAGGTTTTGTAAATTATGCAAAATCCATTCTGATGTATCATCAAAGTATAATTTTCGGAAGGTCTCGTTTCAAAATCTGGCGGCACCAATTCAGAAGATTAGTCCATATTTTTTAACATTTTAATTGTCATTTGGAATATTGAATATGAAAATTGTGAATGTTCGTTTTTTATAGGTCTGCGAACAATATTAACGCAACTGATAAATTTACAAGCTGATAATTTAGATGTCAATAAACAACGTTTAGAAATTGAAAAACAACGTTTTGAATTCGAGAAAACGATTGCTGAAAAATTATTGACATTTTTTTTATCACAACAACAAAAACAGCAGCAGCAAAATTCACAACATGAGCAGCACCAGCAACAAAACACAACAGTATCTCAACCATCATCATTATCATTAACTACCATTACGACATCGAATAATTCTACTTCTTTAAATAATCAACCATTATCACCATTTACGAGTGGCACAAAGGCATTGCTGGTACCAAAAGTTGAGAAAATCGATGATGGTTACGAGGATTAATGACAAAACCAAAAACAAAAATGATAAAAGCCTTTTGGTCAATTCTTGTAGAATTTATAATTACATCCAAAAATATAAATAAAATATGTACATACAAATTTAAATATATTTTCTCTTGTATTCTTTTTTTGTGCGTGAAAAATAAATATTAAATTTAAAAATTTGATTTCGAATAAATTTATTAAATAATTAAACAAATAAATTCTGCCAGACAACAACATATTATTATCGAATAATAAAGTTTCACATAACTTTACTTCATTATTCTATAATGTAATACCATAGACTAACTATAGATTGGAAATGACTGTATAAATTTTTAATACACTTTTGAAATCGATCATAGCTGGCAGAAACTTGAAGAATGGCTGGCAGGAGCTTTTACTGAGAGGAGAGATAATTTTTCGCTCACGAATTTCCATATATATTACATATTTTGTAGATTTCAATAGCTGGCAATGAAAATACATGCATATTTATTTAAAAAACAATACACAATACATGTTCATTGCAATAGCTGGCAGTAGTACTGGAATCAATATAGAATATTTATCACTGATCAACAAAGCAATAAGATGTGACACTCTTTTTTTTTTAAATTTACTAACACACATAATTACTTATTTTAAAATAATAAAAAAAATCAAAATTCAATTTACAAAAACAGTACAGAATTAATGTACTTATGTCAAATCCATATTTCCTTATAAACCGCCGTAATGAAGAAAAGATACAAAACAATATATACATGTGAGCAATACAATCATTTTTTCTCAATGCATTTTTAAAGGCGATCTGGAACTTTTTTTTTGACTACCTGACGCGTCATTATATCAAGATATAAGGTGATTCATATAATTTCTGAGAATTTTGAAGACAAGAAAAAGTTTATTTTGTTAAGCTATATATTAGAGTAAGAATTTAATTTATAATTAAGAAATTTAACAAAAATGTAAAAACATTTGATATCAAACACAAAATTTTAAGTGTAATGCATTTACAATTAATTTTGTTTATTTTAGATAAAAAATTTTAAATAACAAAATTTGTACTTTTTTTAATGAGTAGGTATACACTGTAATAATGTTATATTTTTTAAAACAGTTGGTGTTGCAGTTCCATTTTTTTTGTCTCTTTTTCGTATACAAAGGCTCTTAATTGCTATCGACTTTTAGCAAAACCGTTAAGGCCGAATGAATAACGGGACAAAGGTCATGAGAAATTTTTGCTAACGCGTGCTCAGTGTCATTACTGTATGAATATAGATATACTGTGATTTCAATAGCTGGCAATGAAAATACATGCATATTTATTTAAAAAACAATACACAATACATACTCATTGCAATGGCTGGCAGTAGTACTGTGTTATACGGTTATGTTATACTTATGTTATACCGTCATACATGGTCTTACTTGAATCATGAATATAGAATTTATATTCATGTAGCCAACAATACAGATTGCATAGTATCAAAGAATATATAACTAACGTAACTAGTAGATATATATTCTTTGATAGTATGCATGCACATATGTGTTAGATACTTTCAAAACCAGTTTTAATTGTATATATAATATCACAGATAAGGATATTTGTATGTGATAATATATATTATTATATTCATTGCCAGTCATAACATAAATTTGTTGAAAATTTAAATTTCCTTTAAAATATACGATTTTGTACATTTGCCTGTTATTTGATATTTTTTATCATTTCCGATAAGGATACAGCTACATAGATTTTTGATATTTAAATTTGTTTTTTCTTCAAGAAATACAATATTTCAAAAGATTACAAAAGTTCTCTCATTTATTTTCCTTATTCTGATTTTATAGCTTTTTCAAAATCTCTCAAAAGCTATTTTGATGTTTACTTAATAGTTATGAACACGATTTCTGCCATAAGCATTTCCAATCTATATATTTAGTCTATGGTAATACATAATATTATACCACATATAAAGTAAATACTCATTTGTCCAACGTTCATATAAAGAAGTGTAACCATATTTTTCTAGAAACCGACAAAACCAACCGACAAAAAGCAACCGACAGAAGCTTTCGAGAGAAAGGCTTTTTCTTCATTCTCTCTGTTTTCTCAACTTGTTATAGATACACATAACATTCATGCATTATATACATATTTTGTTATATGAACAAAGCATAGGTACATTTCAATATCTTCAAATGATCATGTTATATAATGTAAGGATCAATATCGAATTCATAATGATCTGGTATATAAATATGATAGGGGAAACTTCCGAATCGCTAGCTCGTGATATCGAAACAGGACATTTTCAGGACGATACTTTGGAATGTCCTCTTTAATGTGTCATACGTCCTTGTTGGCGGAAATTTGATATTTGGGAGAAAAGTACCGTTAAAAATTTTTCAAAAAATTCACTGTGTTTCACAAAAACTGTTATATTTATTTTTTGGAATAATGCAGGATAACAAAAGATATTGCATTTTAAAGAGAACTTTCTCCTCTTTCTAACGAAATATATTTCGTCCCGAAATAATAAGTGGTTCCTGAGCTTGTTGCGCAAAATTTCATGTTTTAAAAAAAACGATTTTCAAACTTCTTTTGATATTGATATATCTCCGAAAGTTGAAGAATAACATAGGTAAATTATGGTGTCAAATGAAAGATAATTTTGTTCTCTTTAAAATGATACCCCTCACATTCTCATATGTTACGCCACTAAGAAACTATGGACAAATGTATGCAACAAAGTGCATGTTTTTTATACATAACTAGTTATTTTTTGTTAAAATAATGAAAAAAAAAACAAACAATAACACATCAAATAATGAAAATGATTAAAAAAACAGATATTTATGTATTTTTTTTTATTAATTTTACTTTGTTATTTTTTTGTGGTCCTGAAAAGGACCGATTTTATTTTTCGTTTTTCGCTTATTTGCCGCAATAAACAACTTTGATGTCTTCTATTAGTTGTTGGAAAGGATGTTTTCCCTCCTTGGCAAGTCTTCTCCTCCACAGAAATTCACATAAATGGAGGTCTAAATGTTCTTTGCGTACTCCACCTCGTGTAAATCTGTATTCTTTCTACTTCGCCAGCTACTCTCGATGTTTTGAGTATGAGCTCCAGATTCTGGGTCAACAAAGTGCTCGGTATGATTAACTTTTTTATGAATATATCCGTGAGAATTCAACTCTCTGTAACCCGCCCAACAATCCGTTTGTATTTCAGTGCCGGGTTTAATATGTTTTTTAATTATTTCGGTTAGAGTATCACTATTACGTGAATTCTCCGGACATATTTCTAACCTATAATTATTCGAATTCCGTTGTATCATACCGACAATCCAACTACCATCAACAAGTCTACCCCGTTCGTACTTTTTTTTCCAATTTTTGTCTCGTCTATTTCTACAATACAACCTGGACCACCAATTTGCCCGCTATCATCATACTCCTTATCAAGAGCATTCATACATACTTCACGTGCAAATGTAAAACTGTCGGCTACAGTTTCAGGTGAAATTGTACTATCACTCTTGATACTACTCTCTTTTATAGTACTTTCAAATGAAAATTTATTTGCAAAGCAATACGTGATTACCATACATTCCTCAGGTGAAATGTGACAGTTTTCAAACCACGTATTGCTTGCTCTGGCGATTGAATGCCGTTTTTCTTTATAATTACACACAAATAAACCGAAATTGTGTCCAGATTGTATATTCATTTTTTTTCTATGCTTTTTGCATATTTTTTCTGAAGACAATAAACCGACTTTAGATAACCACGCCTCTGTTGACTCAGCATCCTTCAACTCCTGTCAAAGTTTAAACAAATTCCACTTTGTACTGTAATAATAAAACAAAAAAAATAATTTAGCTTTTACATTTATTTCCTAACAAAATTTTTTCATTCTATTATTATATAACAAATGAATTTATTACATTTAGCAAAAACTAAATTTAATTCCACTGTTAGTGCATTTCTTTTTAAATTTTTAGTAAAAGGTAAATTTAAATTCATTATTATTGCATTTATATTAAATTTTTAGTAAAAGGTAAATTTAAATTTATTACATTTATATTAAATTTTTAGTAAAAGGTAAATTTAAATTCATTATTATTGCATTTCTTTTTAAATTTATAGTAAAAGGTTAATTTAAATTCACTATTATTCCATTTCTTTTTAAATTTTTTGTAAAAGGTAAATTGGAAACACCTTTTTCTGAATTATTTTAAATGTTAAAATTCACTTTTTTTAAACATTTTTAATATTTATAAAAAAATATTGATATTGTAATTATTCTCTACGGACTATTAATAATTTTCAAAACTAATAAAATTCTTAATTTTTATAATTTCATACAATTATAATTTTAAATAAATATAAAAAAATAAATAATGAAAACATTTTACTCACCTTGAATTCATATTTTTAAAACTTTCATGAAACACTTTTATTCACAATTAAAATTATACAGATCTTGTTTCCAACAGCTAACAGAAGAGAATAAAATTAACATATTTACATAAAACATCAAGTTGATTGTAATTTCATTTTCATTGTTTACATCAGTTCATTACATCTCTTCATAAAAACGAAATAAAGACAATGATAACAAACAATTCAATAATAGAACAATACCGCATCAACGCAAGAAAGCGATTACTCAATAGAAGTGATATAGTTGATTTTTCAAATGTACCAAATTTTATTATAAATGCATTTTTTGGTGATGGCAATTATAGAACTCGGTTACTAGTAACGACCTTTGGACTTGTTAATGGTATAAGTCCGTATCAGCTTTTAGAGCTAATAAAGTGGAATCCATTCAAATCAACAGATAAAAGAAAAATTTTTGATTTATACACCTATATAAAAAAACCAGAAAATGCATATAAATATTACAGTTACAATATATATAAAAAATTAGTAATATATTGTAATGGTGATTTAAGAAGATTTGGTAACAGAGTACCACAAACATAAGTGATTAGTGATTACATATATTAATTTGTGAAATAAAACCAAAAATAACATCGGAAAATAATCGAAAAATAAAATCGGTCCTTTTCAGGAGCACAAAAAAATAACAAAGAGTAAAATTAATAAAAATAAATACATACATATCTGTTTTTTAATCATTTTCATTATTTGATGTGTTATTGTTTGTTTTTTTTCATTATTTTAACAAAAAATAACTAGTTATGTATAAAAAACATGCACTTTGTTGCATACATTTGTCCATAGTTTCTTAGTGGCGTGACGTATGAGAATGTGAGGGGTATCATTTTAAAGAGAACAAAATTATCTTTCATTTGACATCATAATTTACCTATGTTATTCTTCAACTTTCGGAGATATATCAATATCAAAAGAAGTTTGAAAATCGTTTTTTTTAAAACATGAAATTTTGCTCAACAAGCTCAGGAACCACTTATTATTTCGGGACGAAATATATTTCGTTAGAAAGAGGAGAAAGTTCTCTTTAAAATGCAATATCTTTTGTTATCCTGCATTATTCCAAAAAATAAATATAACGGTTTTTGTGAAACACAGTGAATTTTTTGAAAAATTTTTAACGGTACTTTTCTCCCAAATATCAAATTTCCGCCAACAAGGACGTATGACACTTTAAAGAGGACATTCCAAAGTATCATACTGAAAATGTCCTGTTTCGATATCACGAGCTAGCGATTCGGAAGTTCAGCCATTTGGAACTCAGTTAGAAGATTCTTAATTTTTTTGTTTTAATTACGAATTATGATCATAATAGTGATTAGAATGAATAATTATTAATTATAAATGGTGTGTATAAGAAAATTATCATGCAAAAAAAAAATTGAAAAATTCAATTCTAAATAAAATAATTAATTGCTAATAAGAGTAATTGTTAATGAAATTAAAATTAAAATTCAAAAAAAAAATATTATTATATAAAATCAAATAAAATTAATAAAATTAAATAAAGTTAAAAGTTAAAATTGTTATTAAAATTAATTTTGGAATTGAGTTTGATCAAAATGGAAATTCGAATTTTTTTTTCTTTCAAATGATTTACTTAATTATTAGTATAAGTTAATAGAATTGTATACTGAGCATATAACATAACAAAAGAAACCAAATTTAACAGATTAGAGGTTTATATCGTTAAACAAATTAATAAAGATGAAAGTAATAATGGTGATGATGATAAAGTTAGCATTAACAATAATCTAATATAAAATTTAGTCTAAAGAAAATTTTAACTTAAATAAAATTCGAGTCATCAAATCATTAAAATATGGTTGTGAAACTGAACATGTTGGAGTGCTGATTGATTAGAATAATGAAATGATTTACGAGCAAATTGCACTTAGTGCGTTCAGCTATTGCATCATAATTTCTATTTCCTGGTATCTAAGAACCAGAAACATGTGGATTATACTACACCAACAATAATAACAACTACAGCTAATGATTCTGCTGCTGAAACTACCACTACATCAACTACAATATAATCATTATCAACATTAATGCGCGCCAACAAATGGGCCCAGGCACGCCCAGGTAATTTAGTTTAGTAAATAAGTATCAAACTATTTTGTCAAAATAAGTAATAAGTATCAAATTATTAGAAAGTTGGTTATAAGTAAACAATTTAAAGTATGAATCAAAATAATATGTATGTACAATAAATAATCATTACTTAAATAAGATTCAACAGATAAATATGTATCGACCGATTAAGAAAATTGTTTAGACTTCATATTAAAATGTAGATTATTCAATTTCAATTAAATAATGTAAACAGATTTATAATTTTCTTCAAATCAATTTGTTATATGTAGGTATTTTAAACTTGATTTTTTTTGAATGAATTATGCACATTGTTAGCAATGATGAGGATTTAAATCATAGTTTACTCTAAATATTGTATTTTTTTTTACTATTAAATAAAAAAGAAATATATAATCATACGAAAGAAATGAAATAAATAAATGAGTTGTGAAATGTATGCAGGACGCGTATATTTTTTTTATTGACAAATTTAACGTATATCAAATTGGCTTCGAGGCTGACGTAACAATTTTTTTTACTAAGTATAAATAGCTTTCACTCCACATACTCTTCCAGAACTTTTCAGAATGAAATAATTTTGAATACTTACATTCGAGTCACTTTAATTAGGTTGGGATTACAAGACAACAGCACTTGTAATTATACAGAGGTGGGTAAGCAGTGGCGTCGGTTGCCCGGGGCAACTTTTTAATTATTTTTACAGTGGCAACCGATGACCATAGCTGCATATGGGGGCCAGAGCGGGGGCAATTCCTTTTTCTTACAGGTCTACGGTGAAGGTGCTTTTTATTGTTGTATTGATAGAAGCATATCGGGGAAGGATTTCACAACCTTCCGCCGCTTCTGGCTGCTGAAAGTAAAAGAGTTATGGATAGTGCAAACCCTCACCCTATCCGGCGAGCTAGTACGTGCTAGCCAAGAGCAGCCGCCACTACCACCATCCATACACTCAAGATGTAAATATGTGGGATTTGTGTGTGTATAAATTATTTTACAGGGATCCAGACAACAATATTTTCTTTATATTATTTATAAGCCTGATATATACACGCAAACTTAAGACTGGAATGTAGTGGGAGTAGTGAAAATCGCTAACTTTGGTACCAAATATCTCGGTTGTTTTTGGGCCAATTTTCTTGAAATTTGAAACAAAGAAGCATCAATCAGTTTTGTTGGGAATAATAGAAGTGGATTTTTGAAAAAAGTTTTTGTTTTTGAGATATATGGCATCAAAGTTTGAAAATTTTCAAAATTTCACCCACTTTGGTACCAAAAAAGTCATATTAAATATTATCCTATTTTCTTCAAATTTCGAACGTATATAATTTGAAGGAATTTAATGGAAATAATGGAGCCACTTTTTTGATTTTTGTCCTTATTAGTCCTGTATAACGCTTTGAAAAAAGAAGAATTTTTTCAAAAAATGTATAGATTTTAAATGTAATTTTTTATTGGTAGATGATTGCGTATTGTACTGAAATTTTCATATAAGGTAATTTGAATGTTCTTTTTTCGATTTCGAAGTAGAAAAATAAAAGTTTTTACATTATTTCAGAATTATTAGTAATATAAAATTCCTATTTTTCACAAAAATTTTGTCACAGATAATAAAAATGTTTTGCCTAACTCTTAGGCTCTAAATATATCAATTTTTCACCGATACGTTTATTCATTTAATATGAATAAAAATATTATGTATGTGTGAGTGGTACAAACAGAAAAACAAAAAAAGAACATGGCATAGCAAAGCAATGTAAAGCATACACTTGCTATTATGATGTACATGTATGTACAATGTATATTGTGTATAATGTGTATAATGTGTATAATAAGCACTAAGAATAAAGTACCTGGAGTAAGGCGTAATCTAATGATATTGTATATTGTATGAAGATATATATATGCATAAGATGTATAGATATAGATATAGATGTATAAGATATATTGTGGCGGTACATCAGGTATGGTCACCCTGTTTTTCTAATATGTAAAGAATAACATTACGATAACATTGCACTATGTAATTACATTGCATTATGAATAACCTTGCAATTACATTTCTCTTTACAATGCATACAAAAAATACGAACAAATAATAGAGATTGGAATTATACCTGATGTACCAAAATATGATTTTTTGACTCTCCTTCTCTTCTTATCTAGTTTTTCATGGAGTACGGAAGTATTTTTCTTTTTTAAATAAAGTATTTTTTTAAAGTTAAAAAGTTTCTTTTTTTATTTAAGAAAATGTGCATATATACGCACATAATGGTGACCCCGAAATTAAAATTTTAAATTTAAATATAATTTTTCAAGAAATAAAAATAAATCTAAATACCAAAGTGTATTAATTTTCTTGAAATTAATAATTACAAACTTAAATAAAAACAAAAAATAAAACTAAAGAATAGCTAGACTATTAAAAACTTGAGGGCACGTGTTTATGGTGTGAAAAACGTAATATGAAAAATAAATTTTAACACAAAACCAGAAAGAATAAAATAGTGGAATAAAACATTATGTTTTAAAAAAAAATTAAGGCTGTACTCTACAAAAGCAGTAACATCATCTTATTTTATAAAATATTTTTCCACGATCTAAATTTTCGTAATGAGATATAATTGGATTTGATCATCGAAGGATCACGTGGATTTCATACATCAGCAGACCACCACCGAAGGAAGAAAATTTTCTTAGTTATCATAATCGTTTTTATTATTATTATTAAATTATTTATCATAATTAAATCATACTTCTGTTGTAAATAAAAAACAGTGAATTATACATATACATGCTCATATATACGTGATTTACAATCTATCACTACATACATAACACACACAAGTAAATTACTTAATTTCTCATTATCAGAAAACATTTTTTTTTATATAACACAAAAACAAAAAGTAAAAAACCGTAAGTATTTTTTAAAGTAAATTTCATTAAAATCAAATTTTTTTTAATTATGTATATAATATAATATATAATATACATATATATGTTCATATACATACATATATATGTGTATATATATATATATACCATATATATCACACAGGTATAGCACCAATTGAAAGAATTATACAGGGTGTTATATTATTAATTTCACTTATTTGCATATAATTTAAAATATTTTACCTATTTTGTGGATTTTGGTTAAAATTATGTTTTATATTGGTTAATTCAAAATTTTTCGAATGTATATATAAAATACAATTTACCATAACATTCCATACGAGTTACGTTTCGGCCTTAAACGTCAATACACACTATTCTCTCGTGGTTTAACGTTTTCTATTGTACAAAGTGCTTTAAATAATTATATTATAGATTATAGTGACAATAAAAAGTGATAATTGAAAATTATACTTTACTATAAAATAAATTATTGATCGATAAGTAAACTTTTTCTGTACTTACTGGCTATTCACAAAAAGTAGCAATATATAATCCGGTAATAATTTTGTGACCTTTTTGTTTTCTTTCCCATTTCTCTTATTTGCACTAAAACAATATTGACCACTATGTCAAACGATGATAGTAAAACTTGCGCAACCTCACCAATTAACGAGAGTAACATCGACGAGGAAAATGAATGTAGGCAAGTCTCTTTTTTAAAGATTCCTCCCTTCTGGAACAACCGACCCGACTTATGGTTCCTCCAAGTGGAATCCCAATTCAGAGTCAAAAATATTACGGCATCAAGTACAAAATATGATTATCTTCTAGCTTCGTTATCACCCGAAGCCATGGAAACGGTTGCAGACATTCTTTTGAATCCCCCTACTTCAAATAAATACGAAGTACTCAAAGAATCACTGCTTTCAAGAAGTAGAGATTCTGAAGGTCGTAGACTTGATGCCATCCTTCACAAGGTTGAACTAGGAGATTCTAAACCATCAGATCTCTACAGACAGATGGAATCACTCGCGTCAGGAAATACCCTTGTAAACGATCCTCTACTTAAAAAAATTTGGATAAATAAATTGCCAGCTAATATTCAGGTCTGTCTAATAGCAATCGAAAATTCCCATTCTAAGGAAGAACTTTTTAAAATCGCAGATAAAATCCATGACTCAACTTCTACTCCTTCTTGGCAAGCTTGTGCTATAAAACATACACCTTCAGAAACTTTAAATGTCGCAAATGCTATTCAAAAATTAGAAGAACGTCTTAAGAAGTTGGAGATTGGTGGATCTAGATCTAGAAGTAGAAGCCGATCTACTCCAAGAAACTTTAGAAGAAGACCTACTCCCGGAAAATTTTGTTGGTATCATAGAAAATTTAAAAAGGATGCCAAAAGGTGTATTAAGCCCTGCAACTGGGTTAGTAAAACAGATAACACAGATCAACAGGAAAGTACAAAAAACTAATAACTTCAACTTCGTACGCGGCTACGGAGTTGTGTAGAAAGTATTGCCGCTTATTCATAGTTGATCCGTTGACGAAAATAAAATTTTTAATCGATACTGGGGCTGAAGTATCAATTTTACCTAAAAAATTTTATCCTTTTTTCAATCAAACTACTGATATGCATCTCATTGCGGCTAACGGTGCTACCATTACTACTTTCGGATACAAGGCAATAACACTTTCTTTAGGACTTCGACGTAATTTTGACCATTTATTTATAATAGCTTCAGTGGACAACGCCATACTCGGTGCGGATTTTTTATATAAACAACATCTGTTAGTAGATATCTATAATAAAAAACTCGTAGATCAAACTACACAAGTCATGGCCATTTGCTCTAAAGCACCTGCTATTTTACTTTCACCTCGATTATATTCAATCACGGATGAATACGGTTTAATCTTAAAGGAATTCCCAAATCTCATCAAACCTCCTGATTTCAACACTAAAGTAAATCACAATGTCGTTCACCGCATTATCACTCAGGGCAGTCTGCCTTCAGCTAGAGTTCGACGTTTAGATCCAAAAAAATATAAGATTGCAAAGACTGAAAATTGTATACATATATACATATCTGTTTATATGAAAATATCTTTTTAAGATGCCAGAATAACTACATTTGAAGAATATATTATTCATTTACTACGTTACACCTATTATTCAGGTTTTGTAAATTATGCAAAATCCATTCTGATGTATCATCAAAGTATAATTTTCGGAAGGTCTCGTTTCAAAATCTGGCGGCACCAATTCAGAAGATTAGTCCATATTTTTTAACATTTTAATTGTCATTTGGAATATTGAATATGAAAATTGTGAATGTTCGTTTTTTATAGGTCTGCGAACAATATTAACGCAACTGATAAATTTACAAGCTGATAATTTAGATGTCAATAAACAACGTTTAGAAATTGAAAAACAACGTTTTGAATTCGAGAAAACGATTGCTGAAAAATTATTGACATTTTTTTTATCACAACAACAAAAACAGCAGCAGCAAAATTCACAACATGAGCAGCACCAGCAACAAAACACAACAGTATCTCAACCATCATCATTATCATTAACTACCATTACGACATCGAATAATTCTACTTCTTTAAATAATCAACCACTATCACCATTTACGAGTGGCACAAAGGCATTGCTGGTACCAAAAGTTGAGAAAATCGATGATGGTTACGAGGATTAATGACAAAACCAAAAACAAAAATGATAAAAGCCTTTTGGTCAATTCTTGTAGAATTTATAATTACATCCAAAAATATAAATAAAATATGTACATACAAATTTAAATATATTTTCTCTTGTATTCTTTTTTTGTGCGTGAAAAATAAATATTAAATTTAAAAATTTGATTTCGAATAAATTTATTAAATAATTAAACAAATAAATTCTGCCAGACAACAACATATTATTATCGAATAATAAAGTTTCACATAACTTTACTTCATTATTCTATAATGTAATACCATAGACTAATATATAGATAGGAAATGACCGTATAAATTTTTAATACACTTTTGAAATCGATCATAGCTGGCAGAAACTTGAAGAATGGCTGGCAGGAGCTTTTACTGAGAGGAGAGATAATTTTTCGCTCACGAATTTCCATATATATTACATATATTGTAGATTTCATTAGCTGGCAATGAAAATACATGCATATTTATTTAAAAAACAATACACAATACATGTTCATTGCAATAGCTGGCAGTAGTACTGGAATCAATATAGAATATTTATCACTGATCAACAAAGCAATAAGATGTGACACTCTTTTTTTTTTTAAATTTACTAACACACATAATTACTTATTTTAAAATAATAAAAAAAATCAAAATTCAATTTACAAAAACAGTACAGAATTAATGTACTTATGTCAAATCCATATTTCCTTATAAACCGCCGTAATGAAGAAAAGATACAAAACAATATATACATGTGAGCAATACAATCATATTGTACATGTATACGATTTTTTCACAATGCATTTTTAAAGGCGATCTGGAACTTTTTTTTTGACTACCTGACGCGTCATTATATCAAGATATAAGGTGATTCATATAATTTCTGAGAATTTTGAAGACAAGAAAAGTTTATTTTGTTAAGCTATATATTAGAGTAAGAATTTAATTTATAATTAAGAAATTTAACAAAAATGTAAAAACATTTGATATCAAACACAAAATTTTAAGTGTAATGCATTTACAATTAATTTTGTTTATTTTAGATAAAAAATTTTAAATAACAAAATTTGTACTTTTTTTAATGAGTAGGTATACACTGTAATAATGTTATATTTTTTAAAACAGTTGGTGTTGCAGTTTCATTTTTTTTGTCTCTTTTTCGTATACAAAGGCTCTTAATTGCTATCGACTTTTAGCAAAACCGTTAAGGCCGAATGAATAACGGGACAAAGGTCATGAGAAATTTTTGCTAACGCGTGCTCAGTGTCATTACTGTATGAATATAGATATACTGTGATTTCAATAGCTGGCAATGAAAATACATGCATATTTATTTAAAAAACAATACACAATACATACTCATTGCAATGGCTGGCAGTAGTACTGTGTTATACGGTTATGTTATACTTATGTTATACCGTCATACATGGTCTTACTTGAATCATGAATATAGAATATTTATATTCATGTAGCCAACAATACAGATTGCATAGTATCAAAGAATATATAACTAACGTAACTAGTAGATATATATTCTTTGATAGTATGCATGCACATATGTGTTAGATACTTTCAAAACCAGTTTTAATTGTATATATAATATCACAGATAAGGATATTTGTATGTGATAATATATATTATTATATTCATTGCCAGTCATAACATAAATTTGTTGAAAATTTAAATTTCCTTTAAAATATACGATTTTGTACATTTGCCTGTTATTTGATATTTTTTATCATTTCCGATAAGAATATAGCTACATAGATTTTTGATTTTTAAATTTGTTTTTTCTTCAAGATATACAAGATTTCAAAAGATTACAAAAGTTCTCTCATTTATTTTCCTTATTCTGATTTTATAGCTTTTTCAAAATCTCTCAAAAGCTATTTTGATGTTTACTTAATAGTTATGAACACGATTTCTGCCATAAGCATTTCCAATCTATATTTTAGTCTATGGTAATACATAATATTATACCACATATAAAGTAAATACTCATTTGTCCAACGTCAAAGATAATACAGTCCTACTAGATGAACCATTTCATTTTTTTTATTTAAATGTTTGTATGTTTGCCAAAAATAAAGATCGAAAAAGTTTTTCGAAACAATATCGAAAAAGAGCGAAAGTTTATAATTCAGGAGGGATGTAAATATGAGAGAAAAATAAGAATATTTATATAGAAGAATTAGTTTGTGAGTTGCATGACTGGTTTACTAAATTTTATATGGTTTTGAGTGGTACCATCACTTATTTGGGGTGCGTTCATGAACATTACTTTAACCATAGTCATGGTGTAGTATAGTTTAAGCAAAGTTATGTTATACTACAGCCATAGTTATGTTAACTTCAAGTGGTTTTTGAACGCCATTTTTACCATAGTAGTAGCAATAAATTATCATTCAACTGTCAAGTCAAGTTTAAAAAATTTTTACATATTATAATTTTTATATTTTTTGTTTGTCAAAAATTAATTATTTTTTACAAATGAAGTTTAAAACGAAATTAATTAATTTCAAATAAATTAAATTGAAATTTTCACAATTCACAACAAAAAATTAAATGACAAACGATTTTTTTATTGTCAATGTCATTACCACTTAAAGGTTTACTATCGTTACTATCGTTAACCATGCTCTCGAGCAGGGTTAGTTTTTGACATCAAATAGTTAAAAATTTACTTTACTACAGATGTTTATGAACGCTAAAAATTCATGTTGGTAGTTATGTTTTACTATGCCACCACCATTTTGAACGACAAATGATAACTATAGTTAACTATAGTAACGTTTATGAAAGCACCCTTGATATGATATTATACTTGAATAAGTAAAAATAAATGGATATTTTGTACGCAAATGCTTTAGAATACAACAATTGACAATAGGGCTGTTTCATATTTTTTTTTTATTGTATTGAGTTGATCGTCGTATTTAATATATGAATGACTTGAGAAAGGAGGTATTTCATATTTCATGTATGTATGTATGTATGTATTTCATATATGTATGTATGTGTTGTTATGTTAATTTCCTTGTCGCGTGCTATATGATCTGACATAAATTACTACTACTACTTCTAATTGAAATACATAAATATAGAATTGTATTTATATCAAAGACCATATAAATATATACATTTATATGGTCTTTGGTTATATGTATTACCTGTATAGGTTTACATTATTTTCTGTTCTGATGTAGGATTGTAGAATATTTAGCAACAGAGGTTTTTACGTATGCCTATGCATACATTATAATTACTGTAGCATTTGTACTGTACTCTATACATTTATATGGCCTTTGATTATATGTATTACTTGTATAGGTTTACATTATTTTCTGATGTAGGATTGTAGAATATTTGGCAACAGATGTTTTTACGTATGCATACATTATAATTACTGTAGCATTTGTACTGTACCTGTACTCTATACATTTATATGGTCTTCAAAGATAATATAGTTCTTCGTCTCAATAGATGTTCTTTTTAGTGTAAGTGGTAATTTTTCCAAAAACGACACACTTACATTTTACATATATGATAAAGATCGAAAAAGCTTCATCAAAATCAAAAAAGTTTTTCAAAATTTTTCGAATTGCTTTTAGTTATGTACCCTGTACACAATTATAATCATTTCAATAAATTTGTATGACAGTCTGTGATATAATGGAATTGTTTTTGTAAATCGAGTTATCAAAACTAATTGTGTTGACGGACCATAGTGTTTCGAATTTGTTCTCATTTATTATAAATGTTTGCTCTCACAAATGAAATGAACACCTGTCAATGTTTTGCAGCACTAAACAATACACAATGTTATTTAAAATGTACATTTAATTCATATGATATTCCACACATATAAGTGTTATTTATATGTATTTGTATATTTTGAGTATTAAAAATAGAATAAATGAATATCATTGGCTGGAACATATAAATATAAATTTGAACATTTTTGAGAGATTTTGATCATATATATTTATTCTCCATGTATGGTTTATGCTCGTGCATAATGATATATAAGGATCCATATTGAATTGAAGACGATCTCGTACACATACATACATAAAGCATATAACATGAATAAACAAGTTTGATATAACCAAAAACCGATATATAAAATATATTATATCATGGTATATTATATTGGTCTTTGGTATAACATTGAATGCGATGTAAAAACTAATTCTAATACATACATAATAGACATGACATAGTAGACATTAATAACAACATGCTTCTTGCTTATGCAGAATAGATAATAGTAAATACTATATGCAATGAATGTGCTGTTTATGCGATATACATGATTGTATGTATACATCGTATATATGGTATTTTGTGCACATACATACAAGTGTAATTATAAAAATAGAGTGTTCAATGATGTATATCAGGATCTATAATGTATATAGTATCAATGACCTTTCTTAACATATTTCGTTATGAAAATATTTGTGTGTAATGTTAAATATGAACCTTTTTGTTATTCATAGATATATGAATACAGTATTTGGTAATTACATATACACTTTCGCTATCAGCTGGTTTTTTACTCATAAAAAATTGAAAAGTCAACCTTTTTGCTTTTTTTTCAACTTTGGTTTGATTTCGGATTTATGAATAGAATATAATAGTGGCTGTTTGATGCGGGGGAGTGGTGTGGGGGGTGGTGGGTGGTGATTACTCATGAGTAATTTTTCATTAGTAAGATTGAAAAATTTTATAGAATGAAAAATAAAATATAAATGAAAAAAAGAGAATTTTGGCAGGTGGGTGCGGGAATGCTAAAAGAGTATGAAAAGTGCTGTATAATTAGCGTCATTCGTTAACACTGATCAACATTTTAGAACTGAATTAAACTGATTTTTTCATATGCTCTTTTAACTATCTACCCACACTCTCCTATACGCATCAAACTGTAACTATTATACTTTTTTCATAAATCCGAAGTTAAATGAACATTTTGAGACTAGAATCATGAAGATTCATATATTTTTCGATTTTTAATGTTTAAAGAAAACTAGCTGACAGCGAAAGTTTATAATTACCGAATATTTATCAATTACACTGCAATCTGATTGTTTTCCTCTGAAGAATTAAATATCAATTTTGATAGGTAACAGGCCTCAAGCAAATATCCTTTTAAGATACCACAATATCTATATTTGAACAATATATATTTCATTTACTACGTTACCACTATTATAAGTGCAAAATCCACTTTGATCGTGATCAAAATTTTTCTTCTGCTTTGCTATTTCTTTCTTAGATATTTTTATACATAATTTGCATATTAATATTATACTTTATAAATCATATATA
Organism: Villa cingulata; assembly: GCA_951394055.1. Lineage (NCBI taxonomy): Eukaryota > Metazoa > Arthropoda > Insecta > Diptera > Bombyliidae > Villa > Villa cingulata. Next base: position 22,882,447 of record OX596019.1, on the reverse strand, counting down.
GTAATATATTTAATTTTAAAATTTTTAAATTTGAAAACCGTCTTCCAACTACAGTTAAACTAAAACTGGATGTACAGTATTGTTCACAACTACTTTTACACGGCATTTAATTTCTAATCAATTAATAATTGGAAATGCATCCTCGAAACATTATAAATCCATAAATTTGTTTAGTGTATACATATATAATTATAATAATAAATAATTAAATATAATATCAACTATTAAAATATTAAAATATTGTATAATTTCAACTGTATTAAAAGACGATTGATAATTCATCGCTTTTTTGTCCGAATTCATTAGGTTCATTTAAGTTCAAAACAAAGTTACATATATTTTATAGAAAAAAACAGAATTAAAAATACATGCAATTTTAAAACTTTTGTTAAAAAAAAATGCTATATAAAAATATTTATGACTAATAGTGCTAATACTAAATGTCAGAGGCTATTCAAATTTCTGATAATATATTCTAAAGTATAGACAGGTCAGATTAACTTCCTATTTTTTGCCAACTTAATGACCGCACCATGCAGAACTGGACCAGTTCTTGCACTTTTTAAATGAATGGTTTAAGTTTTAAAATTTGGTTTAAGAATCATATTAAATAAATGAGCTATCAATTTAATAGAAATGTTAAAATATAAAGGCAAATTTTGAATTCAAAAATCAAATAAGCAATTATAATTTACTATACGTAAACCTATTCCACGTTATTTTCAAACATAATTTTTTGAATCACTACTGAAGATATTTTGATAATACGGATCTCCAAAATATTTCTAGGACTAGAATTATAGGCCCATTCTACTTAATAATTTATTTTCAAACAAACATACATGAAAAAAATTTGATTGCATTCAATCATAAAAATCCATGCTCGAGAGCATGGTTAACGATAGTAACGATAGTAAACCTTTAAGTGGTAATGACATTGACAATAAAAAAATCGTTTGTAATTTAATTTTTTGTTGTGAATTGTGAAAATTTCAATTTAATTAATTTGAAATTAATTAATTTTGTTTTAAACTTCATTTGTAAAAAATAATTAATTTTTGACAAACAAAAAATATAAAAATTATAATATGTAAAAATTTTTTTAACTTGACTTGACAGCTGAATGATAATTTTTTGCTACTACTATGGTAAAAATCGCGTTCAAAAACCACTTCAAGTTAACATAACTATGGCTGTAGTATAACATAACTTTGCTTAAACTATACTACACCATGACTATGGTTAAAGTAATGTTCATGAACGCACCCCAAATAAGTGATGGTACCACACAAAACCATATAAAATTTAGTAAACCAGTCATGCAACTCACAAACTAATTCTTCTATATAAATATTTTTATTTTTCTCTCATATTTACATCCCTCCTGAATTATAAACTTTCGCGCTTTTTCGATATTGTTTCGAAAAACTTTTTCGATCTTTATTTTTGGCAAACATACAAACATTTAAATAAAAAAAATGAAATGGTTCATCTAGTAGGACTGTATTATCTTTGATGGTCTTTGATTATATGTATTACTTGTATAGGTTTACATTATTTTCTGATGTAGCATTGTAGAATATTTGGCAACAGAGGTTTTTACGTATGCATTATGCAAACATTATAATTGCTGTAGCATTATACCAGAGATACTATATAAATACATATAAATATGTTTTTACATAGTATCACAGATCAGATACACTTATCTGGGATAGTATATAGTATCTTTGCTTATACATAATATGTATACATATGGATATATTATGGTTTTATTTTGTTATGTTTTTGAGTTCATTGACTTATGAATGCAAGATACGATTATATATTATCATATCCCGTGAATTGAATTTCTTCTTGAAATTTCTAAAGAATGTCTTTTTTAATGTTTGGGCCTTAGGACTTCTGAAAAAATAAATTATTATTCTGATTTATGATCATAATATAGAAATTTAAAAATCAGGTGTTTTGTGCATTACCAAATTTTTTTATAGACAGAGTCAATTTTTTTTCTAACTAGATAAAAATTGATATTTTCAAATTAATATGGAACATAATTTACAAATATGTATATTTTTCTAAATCTTGAGGATAATGAATTTTAAATTATTTACAATATTTTTTAAAAACAGAAAGCTTAAAAATATTTATTTCAAAATTTTTAAATTTTATTTCGTTGATGTTTTTTGTGTGTGGTATAAAGTATATACTCAAAAAATTCTATATACTAGCGCTGATGAACATTTAATTAGATTCAATGAAAATTGATAATTATTTGTAGCTTGAAAAATATTATATATATATATAGGTATATATAATAAACAACACGTCATGAAGTCGAAAATAAATTATTTGTAAATTCATGGATTTTTATGATTGAATGCAATCAAATTTTTTTCATGTATGTTTGTTTGAAAATAAATTATTAAGTAGAATGGGCCTATAATTCTAGTCCTAGAAATATTTTGGAGATCCGTATTATCAAAATATCTTCAGTAGTGATTCAAAAAATTATGTTTGAAAATAACGTGGAATAGGTTTACGTATAGTAAATTATAATTGCTTATTTGATTTTTGAATTCAAAATTTGCCTTTATATTTTAACATTTCTATTAAATTGATAGCTCAACTATTTAATATCATTCTTAAACCAAATTTTAAAACTTAAACCATTCATTTAAAAAGTGCAAGAACTGGTCAGTTCTGCATGGTGCGGTCATTAAGTTGGCAAAAAATAGGAAGTTAATCTGACCTGCCTATACTTTAGAATATATTATCAGAAATTTGAATAGCCTCTGACATTTAGTATTAGCACTATTAGTCATAAATATTTTTATACAGCATTTTTTTTGAACAAAAGTTTTAAAATTGCATGTATTTTTAATTCTGTTTTTTTCTATAAAATATATGTAACTTTGTTTTGAACTTAAATGAACCTAATGAATTCGGACAAAAAAGCGATGAATTATCAATCGTCTTTTAATACAGTTGAAATTATACAATATTTTAATATTTTAATAGTTGATATTATATTTAATTATTTATTATTATAATTATATATGTATACACTAAACAAATTTATGGATTTATAATGTTTCGAGGATGCATTTCCAATTATTAATTGATTAGAAATTAAATGCCGTGTAAAAGTAGTTGTGAACAATACTGTACATCCAGTTTTAGTTTAACTATAGTTGGAAGACGGTTTTCAAATTTAAAAATTTTAAAATTAAATATATTACTATATATGATTTATAAAGTATAATATTAATATGCAAATTATGTATAAAAATATCTAAGAAAGTCATAGCAAAGAAGAAGAAAAATTTTGATCACGATCAAAGTGGATTTTGCACTTATAATAGTGGTAACGTAGTAAATGAATGATATATTCTTCAAATATAGATATTGTGGTATCTTAAAAGGATATTTGCTTGAGGCATGTTACCTATCAAAATTGTTATTTAATTCTTTTCAGAGGAAAACCATCAGATTGCAGTGTAATTGATAAATATTAGGTAATTATAAACTTTCGCTGTCAGCTAGTTTTCTTTAAACATTAAAAATCGAAAAATATATGAATCTTCATGATTCTAGTCTCAAAATGTTCCATTTAACTTCGGATTTATGAAAAAAGTATAATAGTTAAAGTTTGATGCGTAGGAGAGTGTGGGTAGATAGTTAAAAGAGCATATGAAAAAATCAGTTTAATTCAGTTCAAAAATGTTGATCAGTGTTAACGAATGACGCTAATTATACAGCACTTTTCATACTCTTTCAGCATCCCCGCACCCACCTGCCAAAATTCTCTTTTTTTCATTTATATTTTATTTTTCATTCTATAAAATTTTTCAATCTTACTAATGAAAAATTACTCATGAGTAATCACCACCCACCACCCCCCACACCACTCCCCGCATCAACAGCCACTATTATATTCTATTCATAAATCCGAAATCAAACCAAAGTTGAAAAAAAAGCAAAAAGGTTGACTTTTCAATTTTTTATGAGTAAAAAACCAGCTGATAGCGAAAGTGTATATGTATAATTACCAAATACTGTATTCATATATCTATGAATAACAAAAAGGTTCATATTTAACATTACACACAAATATTTTCATAAAGAAATATGTTAAGAAAGGTCATTGATACTATATACATTATAGATCCTAATATACATCATTGAACAATCTATTTTTATAATTACACTTGTATGTATGTGTACAAAATACCATATAAACGATGTATACATATTACATACAATCTGAATCATGTATATCGCATAAACAGCACATTCATTGCATATAGTATTTACTATTATCTATTCTGCATAAGCAAGCAGCATGTTGTTATTAATGTCTACTATGTCATGTCTATTATGTATGTATTAGAATTAGTTTTTACATCGCATTCAATGTTATACCAAAGACCAATATAATATACCATGATATAATATATTTTATATATCGGTCTTTGGTTATATCAAACTTGTTTATTCATGTTATATGCTTTATGTATGTATACGTACGAGATCGTCTTCAATTCAATATGGATCTTTATATATCCTTATGCACGAGCATAAACCATACATGGAGAATAAATATATATGATCAAAATCTCTCAAAAATGTTCAAATTTATATTTATATGTTCCAGCCAATGATATTCATTTATTCTATTTTTAATACTCAAAATATACAAATACATATAAATAACACTTATATGTGTGGAATATCATATGAATTAAATGTACATTTTAAATAGCATTGTGTATTGTTTAGTGCTGCAAAATATTGACAGGTGTTCATTTCATTTGTGAGAGCAAACATTTATAATAAATGAGAACAAATTCGAAACACTATGGTCCGTCTACACAATTAGTTTTGATAACTCGATTTACAAAAACAATTCCATTATATCACAGACTGTCATACAAATTTATTGAAATGATTATAATTGTGTACAGGGTACATAACTAAAAGCAATTCGAAAAATTTTGAAAAACTTTTTTGATTTTGATGAAGCTTTTTCGATCTTTATCATATATGTAAGTGTGTCGTTTTTGGAAAAAATACCACTTACACTAAAAAGAACATCTATTGAGACGAAGAACTATATTATCTTTGTCCAACGTTCATATAAAGAAGTGTAACCATATTTTTCTAGAAACCGACAAAACCAACCGACAAAAAGCAACCGACAGAAGCTTTCGAGAGAAAGGCTTTTTCTTCATTCTCTCTGTTTTCTCAACTTGTTATAGATACACATAACATTCATGCATTATATACATATTTTGTTATATGAACAAAACATAGGTACATTTCAATATCTTCAAATGATCATGTTATATAATGTAAGGATCAATATCGAATTCATAATGATCTGGTATATAAATATGATAGGGGAAACTTCCGAATCGCTAGCTCGTGATATCGAAACAGGACATTTTCAGGACGATACTTTGGAATGTCCTCTTTAATGTGTCATACGTCCTTGTTGGCGGAAATTTGATATTTGGGAGAAAAGTACCGTTAAAAATTTTTCAAAAAATTCACTGTGTTTCACAAAAACTGTTATATTTATTTTTTGGAATAATGCAGGATAACAAAAGATATTGCATTTTAAAGAGAACTTTCTCCTCTTTCTAACGAAATATATTTCGTCCCGAAATAATAAGTGGTTCCTGAGCTTGTTGCGCAAAATTTCATGTTTTAAAAAAAACGATTTTCAAACTTCTTTTGATATTGATATATCTCCGAAAGTTGAAGAATAACATAGGTAAATTATGGTGTCAAATGAAAGATAATTTTGTTCTCTTTAAAATGATACCCCTCACATTCTCATATGTTACGCCACTAAGAAACTATGGACAAATGTATGCAACAAAGTGCATGTTTTTTATACATAACTAGTTATTTTTTGTTAAAATAATGAAAAAAAAAACAAACAATAACACATCAAATAATGAAAATGATTAAAAAAACAGATATTTATGTATTTTTTTTTATTAATTTTACTTTGTTATTTTTTTGTGGTCCTGAAAAGGACCGATTTTATTTTTCGTTTTTCGCTTATTTGCCGCAATAAACAACTTTGATGTCTTCTATTAGTTGTTGGAAAGGATGTTTTCCCTCCTTGGCAAGTCTTCTCCTCCACAGAAATTCACATAAATGGAGGTCTAAATGTTCTTTGCGTACTCCACCTCGTGTAAATCTGTATTCTTTCTACTTCGCCAGCTACTCTCGATGTTTTGAGTATGAGCTCCAGATTCTGGGTCAACAAAGTGCTCGGTATGATTAACTTTTTTATGAATATATCCGTGAGAATTCAACTCTCTGTAACCCGCCCAACAATCCGTTTGTATTTCAGTGCCGGGTTTAATATGTTTTTTAATTATTTCGGTTAGAGTATCACTATTACGTGAATTCTCCGGACATATTTCTAACCTATAATTATTCGAATTCCGTTGTATCATACCGACAATCCAACTACCATCAACAAGTCTACCCCGTTCGTACTTTTTTTTTTCCAATTTTTGTCTCGTCTATTTCTACAATACAACCTGGACCACCAATTTGCCCGCTATCATCATACTCCTTATCAAGAGCATTCATACATACTTCACGTGCAAATGTAAAACTGTCGGCTACAGTTTCAGGTGAAATTGTACTATCACTCTTGATACTACTCTCTTTTATAGTACTTTCAAATGAAAATTTATTTGCAAAGCAATACGTGATTACCATACATTCCTCAGGTGAAATGTGACAGTTTTCAAACCACGTATTGCTTGCTCTGGCGATTGAATGCCGTTTTTCTTTATAATTACACACAAATAAACCGAAATTGTGTCCAGATTGTATATTCATTTTTTTTCTATGCTTTTTGCATATTTTTTCTGAAGACAATAAACCGACTTTAGATAACCACGCCTCTGTTGACTCAGCATCCTTCAACTCCTGTCAAAGTTTAAACAAATTCCACTTTGTACTGTAATAATAAAACAAAAAAAATAATTTAGCTTTTACATTTATTTCCTAACAAAATTTTTTCATTCTATTATTATATAACAAATGAATTTATTACATTTAGCAAAAACTAAATTTAATTCCACTGTTAGTGCATTTCTTTTTAAATTTTTAGTAAAAGGTAAATTTAAATTCATTATTATTGCATTTATATTAAATTTTTAGTAAAAGGTAAATTTAAATTTATTACATTTATATTAAATTTTTAGTAAAAGGTAAATTTAAATTCATTATTATTGCATTTCTTTTTAAATTTATAGTAAAAGGTTAATTTAAATTCACTATTATTCCATTTCTTTTTAAATTTTTTGTAAAAGGTAAATTGGAAACACCTTTTTCTGAATTATTTTAAATGTTAAAATTCACTTTTTTTAAACATTTTTAATATTTATAAAAAAATATTGATATTGTAATTATTCTCTACGGACTATTAATAATTTTCAAAACTAATAAAATTCTTAATTTTTATAATTTCATACAATTATAATTTTAAATAAATATAAAAAAATAAATAATGAAAACATTTTACTCACCTTGAATTCATATTTTTAAAACTTTCATGAAACACTTTTATTCACAATTAAAATTATACAGATCTTGTTTCCAACAGCTAACAGAAGAGAATAAAATTAACATATTTACATAAAACATCAAGTTGATTGTAATTTCATTTTCATTGTTTACATCAGTTCATTACATCTCTTCATAAAAACGAAATAAAGACAATGATAACAAACAATTCAATAATAGAACAATACCGCATCAACGCAAGAAAGCGATTACTCAATAGAAGTGATATAGTTGATTTTTCAAATGTACCAAATTTTATTATAAATGCATTTTTTGGTGATGGCAATTATAGAACTCGGTTACTAGTAACGACCTTTGGACTTGTTAATGGTATAAGTCCGTATCAGCTTTTAGAGCTAATAAAGTGGAATCCATTCAAATCAACAGATAAAAGAAAAATTTTTGATTTATACACCTATATAAAAAAACCAGAAAATGCATATAAATATTACAGTTACAATATATATAAAAAATTAGTAATACCTATATTGTAATGGTGATTTAAGAAGATTTGGTAACAGAGTACCACAAACATAAGTGATTAGTGATTACATATATTAATTTGTGAAATAAAACCAAAAATAACATCGGAAAATAATCGAAAAATAAAATCGGTCCTTTTCAGGAGCACAAAAAAATAACAAAGAGTAAAATTAATAAAAATAAATACATACATATCTGTTTTTTAATCATTTTCATTATTTGATGTGTTATTGTTTGTTTTTTTTCATTATTTTAACAAAAAATAACTAGTTATGTATAAAAAACATGCACTTTGTTGCATACATTTGTCCATAGTTTCTTAGTGGCGTGACGTATGAGAATGTGAGGGGTATCATTTTAAAGAGAACAAAATTATCTTTCATTTGACATCATAATTTACCTATGTTATTCTTCAACTTTCGGAGATATATCAATATCAAAAGAAGTTTGAAAATCGTTTTTTTTAAAACATGAAATTTTGCTCAACAAGCTCAGGAACCACTTATTATTTCGGGACGAAATATATTTCGTTAGAAAGAGGAGAAAGTTCTCTTTAAAATGCAATATCTTTTGTTATCCTGCATTATTCCAAAAAATAAATATAACGGTTTTTGTGAAACACAGTGAATTTTTTGAAAAATTTTTAACGGTACTTTTCTCCCAAATATCAAATTTCCGCCAACAAGGACGTATGACACTTTAAAGAGGACATTCCAAAGTATCATACTGAAAATGTCCTGTTTCGATATCACGAGCTAGCGATTCGGAAGTTCAGCCATTTGGAACTCAGTTAAAAGATTCTTAATTTTTTTGTTTTAATTACGAATTATGATCATAATAGTGATTAGAATGAATAATTATTAATTATAAATGGTGTGTATAAGAAAATTATCATGCAAAAAAAAAATTGAAAAATTCAATTCTAAATAAAATAATTAATTGCTAATAAGAGTAATTGTTAATGAAATTAAAATTAAAATTCAAAAAAAAAATATTATTATATAAAATCAAATAAAATTAATAAAATTAAATAAAGTTAAAAGTTAAAATTGTTATTAAAATTAATTTTGGAATTGAGTTTGATCAAAATGGAAATTCGAATTTTTTTTTCTTTCAAATGATTTACTTAATTATTAGTATAAGTTAATAGAATTGTATACTGAGCATATAACATAACAAAAGAAACCAAATTTAACAGATTAGAGGTTTATATCGTTAAAAAAATTAATAAAGATGAAAGTAATAATGGTGATGATGATAAAGTTAGCATTAACAATAATCTAATATAAAATTTAGTCTAAAGAAAATTTTAACTTAAATAAAATTCGAGTCATCAAATCATTAAAATATGGTTGTGAAACTGAACATGTTGGAGTGCTGATTGATTAGAATAATGAAATGATTTACGAGCAAATTGCACTTAGTGCGTTCAGCTATTGCATCATAATTTCTATTTCCTGGTATCTAAGAACCAGAAACATGTGGATTATACTACACCAACAATAATAACAACTACAGCTAATGATTCTGCTGCTGAAACTACCACTACATCAACTACAATATAATCATTATCAACATTAATGCGCGCCAACAAATGGGCCCAGGCACGCCCAGGTAATTTAGTTTAGTAAATAAGTATCAAACTATTATTGTCAAAATAAGTAATAAGTATCAAATTATTAGAAAGTTGGTTATAAGTAAAAAATTTAAAGTATGAATCAAAATAATATGTATGTACAATAAATAATCATTACTTAAATAAGATTCAACAGATAAATATGTATCGACCGATTAAGAAAATTGTTTAGACTTCATATTAAAATGTAGATTATTCAATTTCAATTAAATAATGTAAACAGATTTATAATTTTCTTCAAATCAATTTGTTATATGTAGGTATTTTAAACTTGATTTTTTTTGAATGAATTATGCACATTGTTAGCAATGATGAGGATTTAAATCATAGTTTACTCTAAATATTGTATTTTTTTTTACTATTAAATAAAAAAGAAATATATAATCATACGAAAGAAATGAAATAAATAAATGAGTTGTGAAATGTATGCAGGACGCGTATATTTTTTTTATTGACAAATTTAACGTATATCAAATTGGCTTCGAGGCTGACGTAACAATTTTTTTTACTAAGTATATAGCTTTCACTCCACATACTCTTCCAGAACTTTTCAGAATGAAATAATTTTGAATACTTACATTCGAGTCACTTTAATTAGGTTGGGATTACAAGACAACTGCACTTGTAATTATACAGAGGTGGGTAAGCAGTGGCGTCGGTTGCCCGGGGCAACTTTTTAATTATTTTTACAGTGGCAACCGATGACCATAGCTGCATATGGGGGCCAGAGCGGGGGCAATTCCTTTTTCTTACAGGTCTACGGTGAAGGTGCTTTTTATTGTTGTATTGATAGAAGCATATCGGGGAAGGATTTTACAACCTTCCGCCGCTTCTGGCTGCTGAAAGTAAAAGAGTTATGGATAGTGCAAACCCTCACCCTATCCGGCGAGCTAGTACGTGCTAGCCAAGAGCAGCCGCCACTACCACCATCCATACACTCAAGATGTAAATATGTGGGATTTGTGTGTGTATAAATTATTTTACAGGGATCCAGACAACAATATTTTCTTTATATTATTTATAAGCCTGATATATACACGCAAACTTAAGACTGGAATGTAGTGGGAGTAGTGAAAATCGCTAACTTTGGTACCAAATATCTCGGTTGTTTTTGGGCCAATTTTCTTGAAATTTGAAACAAAGAAGCATCAATCAGTTTTGTTGGGAATAATAGAAGTGGATTTTTGAAAAAAGTTTTTGTTTTTGAGATATATGGCATCAAAGTTTGAAAATTTTCAAAATTTCACCCACTTTGGTACCAAAAAAGTCATATTAAATATTATCCTATTTTCTTCAAATTTCGAACGTATATAATTTGAAGGAATTTCTTGGGAATAATGGAGCCACTTTTTTGATTTTTGTCCTTATTAGTCCTGTATAACGCTTTGAAGAAAGAAGGATTTTTTCAAAAAAAATATAGATTTTAAATGTATTTTTTTATTGGTAGATGATTGCGTATTGTACTGAAATTTTCATATAAGGTAATTTGAATGTTCTTTTTTCGATTTCGAAGTAGAAAAATAAAAGTTTTTACATTATTTCAGAATTATTAGTAATATAAAATTCCTATTTTTCACAAAAATTTTGTCACAGATAATAAAAATGTTTTGCCTAACTCTTAGGCTCTAAAACTAAATATATCAATTTTTCACCGATACGTTTATTCATTTAATATGAATAAAAATATTATGTATGTGTGAGTGGTATAAACAGAAAAACAAAAAAAGAACATGGCATAGCAAAGCAATGTAAAGCATACACTTGCTATTATGATGTACATGTATGTACAATGTATATTGTGTATAATGTGTATAATGTGTATAATAAGCACTAAGAATAAAGTACCTGGAGTAAGGCGTAATCTAATGATATTGTATATTGTATGAAGATATATATATGCATAAGATGTATAGATATAGATATAGATGTATAAGATATATTGTGGCGGTACATCAGGTATGGTCACCCTGTTTTTCTAATATGTAAAGAATAACATTACGATAACATTGCACTATGTAATTACATTGCATTATGAATAACCTTGCAATTACATTTCTCTATACTCATTATCTCTTTACAATGCATACAAAAAATACGAACAAATAATAGAGATTGGAATTATACCTGATGTACCAAAATATGATTTTTTGACTCTCCTTCTCTTCTTATCTAGTTTTTCATGGAGTACGGAAGTATTTTTCTTTTTTAAATAAAGTATTTTTTTAAAGTTAAAAAGTTTCTTTTTTTATTTAAGAAAATGTGCATATATACGCACATAATGGTGACCCCGAAATTAAAATTTTAAATTTAAATATAATTTTTCAAGAAATAAAAATAAATCTAAATACCAAAGTGTATTAATTTTCTTGAAATTAATAATTACAAACTTAAATAAAAACAAAAAATAAAACTAAAGAATAGCTAGACTATTAAAAACTTGAGGGCACGTGTTTATGGTGTGAAAAACGTAATATGAAAAATAAATTTTAACACAAAACCAGAAAGAATAAAATAGTGGAATAAAACATTATGTTTTAAAAAAAAATTAAGGCTGTACTCTACAAAAGCAGTAACATCATCTTATTTTATAAAATATTTTTCCACGATCTAAATTTTCGTAATGAGATATAATTGGATTTGATCATCGAAGGATCACGTGGATTTCATACATCAGCAGACCACCACCGAAGGAAGAAAATTTTCTTAGTTATCATAATCGTTTTTATTATTATTATTAAATTATTTATCATAATTAAATCATACTTCTGTTGTAAATAAAAAACAGTGAATTATACATATACATGCTCATATATACGTGATTTACAATCTATCACTACATACATAACACACACAAGTAAATTACTTAATTTCTCATTATCAGAAAACATTTTTTTTTATATAACACAAAAACAAAAAGTAAAAAACCGTAAGTATTTTTTAAAGTAAATTTCATTAAAATCAAATTTTTTTTAATTATGTATATAATATAATATATAATATACATATATATGTTCATATACATACATATATATGTGTATATATATATATATACCATATATATCACACAGGTATAGCACCAATTGAAAGAATTATACAGGGTGTTATATTATTAATTTCACTTATTTGCATACAATTTAAAATATTTTACCTATTTTGTGGATTTTGGTTAAAATTATGTTTTATATTGGTTAATTCAAAATTTTTCGAATGTATATATAAAATACAATTTACCATAACATTCCATACGAGTTACGTTTCGGCCTTAAACGTCAATACACACTATTCTCTCGTGGTTTAACGTTTTCTATTGTACAAAGTGCTTTAAATAATTATATTATAGATTATAGTGACAATAAAAAGTGATAATTGAAAATTATACTTTACTATAAAATAATTACTGGCTATTCACAAAAAGTAGCAATATATAATCCGGTAATAATTTTGTGACCTTTTTGTTTTCTTTCCCATTTCTCTTATTTGCACTAAAACAATATTGACCACTATGTCAAACGATGATAGTAAAACTTGCGCAACCTCACCAATTAACGAGAGTAACATCGACGAGGAAAATGAATGTAGGCAAGTCTCTTTTTTAAAGATTCCTCCCTTCTGGAACAACCGACCCGACTTATGGTTCCTCCAAGTGGAATCCCAATTCAGAGTCAAAAATATTACGGCATCAAGTACAAAATATGATTATCTTCTAGCTTCGTTATCACCCGAAGCCATGGAAACGGTTGCAGACATTCTTTTGAATCCCCCTACTTCAAATAAATACGAAGTACTCAAAGAATCACTGCTTTCAAGAAGTAGAGATTCTGAAGGTCGTAGACTTGATGCCATCCTTCACAAGGTTGAACTAGGAGATTCTAAACCATCAGATCTCTACAGACAGATGGAATCACTCGCGTCAGGAAATACCCTTGTAAACGATCCTCTACTTAAAAAAATTTGGATAAATAAATTGCCAGCTAATATTCAGGCCTGTCTAATAGCAATCGAAAATTCCCATTCTAAGGAAGAACTTTTTAAAATCGCAGATAAAATCCATGACTCAACTTCTACTCCTTCTTGGCAAGCTTGTGCTATAAAACATACACCTTCAGAAACTTTAAATGTCGCAAATGCTATTTAAAAATTAGAAGAACGTCTTAAGAAGTTGGAGATTGGTGGATCTAGATCTAGAAGTAGAAGCCGATCTACTCCAAGAAACTTTAGAAGAAGACCTACTCCCGGAAAATTTTGTTGGTATCATAGAAAATTTAAAAAGGATGCCAAAAGGTGTATTAAGCCCTGCAACTGGGTTAGTAAAACAGATAACACAGATCAACAGGAAAGTACAAAAAACTAATAACTTCAACTTCGTACGCGGCTACGGAGTTGTGTAGAAAGTATTGCCGCTTATTCATAGTTGATCCGTTGACGAAAATAAAATTTTTAATCGATACTGGGGCTGAAGTATCAATTTTACCTAAAAAATTTTATCCTTTTTTCAATCAAACTACTGATATGCATCTCATTGCGGCTAACGGTGCTACCATTACTACTTTCGGATACAAGGCAATAACACTTTCTTTAGGACTTCGACGTAATTTTGACCATTTATTTATAATAGCTTCAGTGGACAACGCCATACTCGGTGCGGATTTTTTATAAAAACACCATCTGTTAGTAGATATCTATAATAAAAAACTCGTAGATCAAACTACGCAAGTCATGGCCATTTGCTCTAAAGCACCTGCTATTTTACTTTCACCTCGATTATATTCAATCACGGATGAATACGGTTTAATCTTAAAGGAATTCCCAAATCTCATCAAACCTCCTGATTTCAACACTAAAGTAAATCACAATGTCGTTCACCGCATTATCACTCAGGGCAGTCTGCCTTCAGCTAGAGTTCGACGTTTAGATCCAAAAAAATATAAGATTGCAAAGACTGAATTTGATACGATGGTAAGACTTGGAATTTGCAGACCGTCGTCATCATCCGTAGCGTCACCTCTTCACATGGTGCCAAAGAAAACTTCAAACGAGTGGAGACCTTGTGGCGATTATAGACAGTTAAATGCCTCGACAGTGTTTGATAAATATCCACTCCCTAACATTCAAGACTGCAATCTTCATTTACACAATTGCAAAATTTTTTCTAAAATTGATCTAGTTCGGGCTTATCATCAAATTCCTATGGCCGAAGAAGACATTTATAAGACGGCTGTAGTTACTCCCTTTGGACTGTATGAATTTCTCAGGATGCCATTTGGGGTCAAAAATGGGGCCCAAACTTTTCAACGTTTTATAAATGAAGTTCTTTCTGGTCTTAGTTTCACTTTCGCTTATCTTGATGATATTCTTATAGCTAGTGATTCCGTCGAGCTACATAAAAAACATCTACGTATCCTTTTTGATAGACTTCAAAAATATGGAATCAATATAAACCCTAATAAATGCATTTTTGGAGTACAACAGGTTGAATTTTTAGGACATGTAATTTCAGCACGTGGCATTGAACCGTCCGAAGAAAGAATTCAAGCGTTGAAAGATTTTCCTCCACCGTCTACTATTAAAAAACTCCAACGTTTTTTAGGCATGGTGAACTTTTATAACCGTTTTATACCAAACCTTGCCGAATTTGCAGCACCATTGTATAATCTTTTAAAAGGCTGCAATAATAGAAAATACCATAAGAAAGAGTTTGTATGGGGGGAAGAACATGAAGCTGCTTTCAAAAGTGTTAAAAATGCACTTAAAAACTATACCCTTTTAGTACATCCTAACCCTAACGCCAAAATCAGCCTGTGTGTAGATGCTTCTAGTATAGCTGTAGGAGGAGTTTTACAGCAACAAAATAAGAGTAAATGGGAACCTATTAGTTTCTTTTCAAAAAAACTAAAACCGTCCGAACTAAAGTATTCAACTTTCGACCGAGAGTTATTGGCTATGTATCTCGCCATTAAACATTTTCGACACCTAATTGAAGCCAGGGATCTTACTATATTTACAGATCACAAGCCCCTTGTGAAAGCATTATTTTCGAAAACTGAGAAATCACCTCGCCAATCGCGACATTTAGATTATATTTCTCAGTTTACAAATGATATTAGATATATTCAAGGAGTTAAAAACATAGTAGCAGATACTTTTTCAAGAGCTTCATTGGACATGATAACCGATGAAACTGAACTCAATTTTCAAAGTTTAATCCTAGAACAAGAGCGAGATTCTGAACTTAAACAGTTAGTTGAAAATAAAGACAAAAGTAAAAACAGTAAATCCTTTACTCTATCTAAAATCTTTATACCTATAGAGGACAAGGAATTATGGTGTGAAACCTCTACTGGGTATAATAGACCTTTTGTTCCTGAGAAATTACGAAGACCAATATTTAATAAAATACATAATTTGTCACACCCCGGTATTCGTACCTCAAGAAAATTAATCTCGTGAAAATATTTCTGGCCTGAAATGAATAAGCAAATCAACCTTTGGTCAAAAACTTGTATTCAGTGCCAAAAGGCTAAAATTTCACGGCATACAAATAGTCCACATGGCATATTTAAAACCCCTACTGGAAGGTTTGAACACATTCATATAGATATAGTTGGTCCTTTACCACCATCCAATGGATATACATATATACTAACAATTAAAGACCGTTTTTCACATTGGCCTGAAGCTATTCCTTTGAAAAATATATCTGCTGAAAACATCGCATCATCTTTTTTACAATCTTGGATCTCTCGTTACGGTGTACCTCGTTTTATAACTACCGATCAAGGTACGCAATTCGAGTCTTCAGTTTTTCGCGAATTATCCTTTATTCTTGGCAATCATCGTATTCGTACAACAACATATCACCCGCAAGCCAATGGGTTTGTCGAAAGATTTCACCGCCATCTGAAAACAGCTATTCGTGCATCTAGCGACCCAAAAAAATGGTATTTCTCCCTACCTTGGATTCTTTTGGGTATCAGATCTGCACTCCTAGAAGATTTTGACGTATCTCCTGCGCAACTCTTGTACGGTCAATCATTAAGACTACCAGGTGAATTCATAGCCAGTCAGACAGTTGATGTGAAAAATATAAATTCAAAAATGGCTAAAGATTTATATGAAACCATAAATGACATAAAACCAAATCCACAAAGACAACGTAAACAACATAATATTTTTGTACCCAAAAATTTAAAAGATTGTTCACATGTGTTCATAAAGCAATCTGTGTACAAAGGTACCTTAAATACACCGTATGCAGGACCTTATAAAGTGATATCCAAACATGAAACATTTTTTAAAGTACTTACGGAAAATAAAAAAGAAGAAATAATATCAATTGATAGAATTAAACCGGCATATGTCTTAAATCCAAACATTCTTCCAGATTCGAATACTATGTCGACAAGAAATAATTATAAAAAAAGAGTTATGTTTCATTTATAAATATCACATTTTTTTTTGATATCTTTACTTGTGTAAAAATAGAATACTTAAATATAACTCATAAATTACAAAAATTTAAAGTATAAAACTGAGTATTTATATGTATAATTATGCCCAACTGAAATTAAATGAATATTATAAATATTATAAATAGGTGTAAATATACTTAACATAAAAAACTTTATTTTTTTTTTTTTTTTATTTGGACTATTGATGTATTTTAGTAATTGATTAATTAATTTAAATAAATGACACAAGAAACGAATTGATAATAATGGATAATATTGTGTTTTAGATTTTTTTTAATTTCTTAATTTCTTTTAAAATTATCAGATATATAATTTAAAATTTTTCCTCATTTTATATAAATACAATTATTAAGGAATTATTGTAAATATAAATATGTACACATAAGTATATTAATTTAATTGAATTTTAGAAAGAAATTTATTGTATACACTATTAAAATTTTTTTTACTTAGTTATAACTTTCAATAAGGGTGGAGTGATGTGGCGGTACATCAGGTATGGTCACCCTGTTTTTCTAATATGTAAAGAATAACATTACGATAACATTGCACTATGTAATTACATTGCATTATGAATAACCTTGCAATTACATTTCTCTATACTCATTATCTCTTTACAATGCATACAAAAAATACGAACAAATAATAGAGATTGGAATTATACCTGATGTACCAAAATATGATTTTTTGACTCTCCTTCTCTTCTTATCTAGTTTTTCATGGAATACGGAAGTATTTTTCTTTTTTAAATAAAGTATTTTTTTAAAGTTAAAAAGTTTCTTTTTTTATTTAAGAAAATGTGCATATATACGCACATATATATATCTGTAATATAAGATAAGATACATAAGATATATATAATATATTATATATATATATTCGGTAATTTGGTGATATAATTTTGTTTGCAGGATACTAGATAGTAAGATAAGTATGTATAATTATTGTGTTATATATATCTACTACCCCATGTAGTATAATATATATTATAAAAAATATGTAGCATGAATATTTTTTGTACTGTATGACTGATTGACTGGATATTTGTAGTTTTTCAACCTGTGCATGTGTAATAAAATTTTGTTTATAGGATTGTAGATGGTCGGATTTTTGATATTTTATCAATTCACTAACGACACTAAAGGTGCTCTTACATAGCTCGCTGCACTGCGCCTCGCTTCAATTAGATGTACTGCGCTTCGCTAGGACTACGGTTAGCCTGTTATATAGCTCGCTGCACTGCTCTTTGTCTATTCAATTTGACAGTTTCTTAATGATAAATTTTTAGAAATTGAATTTATATTATGTAACAGATTCCATATAACAACACATTTTTTATTATTAGTGTTGTCAAAATGAGGCACAGCGCAGCGAGCTATGTAACAGAGCCTTAACTCTAACCCTATAACGCAATTCTTATATTGTAACAATAAATAAACCAGAAAACTAGTTTAGTTATGATTATGCATATTATATACTATATTATACACAATACAATATACATCACGATAGCAGATAAGTACTATATATATGTATGTATATGTTTTTCAATGATTATACACTGTGTTTTCTTTGCATTGTTTTGCTATGAATAGATAATATAAGTATATAATATAAGTATATAATATAATATATTTATAATATATAAACATATATATTTTGCAGTTTACTTTCCAAATACAAAAAAAAATCATATCCTATTCAATAAATAAGAAGTAAAATTGAGTGGAAAGAAGAGAAGTAGGATGGAATTGTTTGCATTGTTGCTGTTGGTATAATTTCTGTATACCACCACGAGTACGGTCTTCAGCTCAGCTTGAAGAATAGATCACAAACACATGCAAACTCATAATTTTGTTTGTAGTGAATAGAAATTTCAATGTAGTTGTTTTGATTTCGATTTTTTCTTTGAGTAAATACCCGACTTAACCACCCATATCTTACAACGTATGTATACGAGATCGTCTTCAATTCAATATGGATCCTTACATATCCTTATGCACGAGCATGGAAAATATATATACGAGTATATGATCAAAATCTCTTCAAAAATGTTCATATTTATGTATGTTCCAGCCAATGATATTAATTTATTCTATTTTCAATACTCAAAATAACACTTATATGTGTGGAATATCATATGAATTAAATGTTCATTTTAAATAGCATTGTGTATTGTTTAGTACTGCAAAACATTGACATGTGTTCATTTCATTTAGTGAGAGCAAATATTTATAATAAACTAGATGTTCCCTGCGTGCGTTGCTACGCTACCAACTGAAATAAATTTGAAAGAAAGACATTATGCAAATATTCAATTCATTTTAAGTCATTTCATTGATTTTGTTCATTTCGAAAAAATTGTGACATGTACTTTTTTTTACTCATGATTTTTTCTAATTAATCTAAATCTTACGAAGATTACTAAGTTTACGACGAGAAATGAATAAACAGACAATAAGGGGGTCTGTTCAATGTGAGACTGACATGAATATCACAATTTACATAAATTCTCATGCTACCCACAACTCGAAACGTCATCATTCGTTCGCTGTAATATAAACTTTGACACTTGCAAGGCTAACTAAAATAAAAATAAAAAAATTTGACACTTTGATATATTTACAAGATTATATTATATATGTATTTGATTTTTTTCACACAGTTGTCAAACTCAAGCTAATACTAATAGGTTAACACCACTAACTAACTTGTATTACGACTGGTAATAAAATCAAAACTAATAGGCATAAGAATATAGAATTAGAACTAAGTTCAGCTAATACCCATGTGAACATACGGCCTTAAATGTTATTTTGATATTTTTGGATATTTGTTCGGTAGCACCTATAACCCCAACTCTGATTTTAAAAAAAATTTTTCAAAAACATTCCCGGGGATATACCTAATAATTTCCCAAATTTTCAAGGAAATTGGATGTATGGTTTTTGAATCTATCGAGTACGGACAGATATACATTCATTTTTATATATAGAATTTTTTTCTTCATACATTTCACTTTTCGAGAATTTAAGAAAACTATTGCATGGAATGCGTACAGATGAAATAGGAACTAATTCTCGAATCGATTCCATAAAGAAGTGCTTCTCATTTACGCTGCTGGGATAATATTAATATTGAGCAACCGACAGAAGCTTTCGTGAGAAAGGCTTTTTCTTTATTCTCGCAATTTACGCAACCTGAATAAATTCAAATCACGATACTGTAGAATATTTGGCTACAGAGGATTTTACATATACATACATTATAATTACTGTAGCATTTGTACTGCACTGTATATATTTATATGGTCTTTGGCTATATGTATTGTATCTACATTATTTTCTGATGTAGGATTGTAGAATATTTGGCAACAGAGGTTTTTACGTATGCATACATTATAATTACTGTAGCATTGTAGAGATACTATATAACTACATATAAATATGTTTTACATAGTATCACAGATCAGATGATCTGTGATAGTATATAGTATCTTTGATTATAAAAAATATATGTATACATATGGATATATTATGGTTTTTTTTTTGTTATCTTTTCGAGTTCATTGACTTATGAAAGCAAGATACGATTATATATATTATATCATATCCCATGAATTGAAATTTTTAATGAATGCCTTTTTTAATGTTTGGGCATTAGGACTTCTGAATACATAAAGTATTATTCTGATTTATGATCATAATATAGAAATTTAAAAATCAGGTGTTTTGTGCATTACCAAATTTTTTTATAGACTAAATTAATTTTTTTTCTATAACTAGGTAAAAATTGATATTATTTTCAATTAATATGGAACATAATTTACATTTGTCTAAATCTTGAGGATAATGAATTTTAAATTATTTACAATATTTTTTAAAAACAGAAAGCTTAAAAATATTTATTTCAAAATTTTTAAATTTTATTTCGTTGTTTTTTTTTTCTGTGTGGTATAAAGTATAAACTCAAAAAATTCTAAATTCCAGCGCACAGCGCTGATGAACATTTAGTTAGATTCAATGAAATTTGATAATTATTTGTAGCTTGAAAAATATTATATTTTTGTTCACAAATCATAACAATAAACGAGGTGTCATGAAGTCGAAAATAAATTATTTGTAAATTTATGTATTTTTATGATTGAATGCAATCAAATTTTTTTCATTTATGTTTGCTTAAAAATAAATGATTAAGTAGAATATGCCTATAATTCTAGTCCTAGAAATATTTTGGAGATCCGTATTATCAAAAATCTTCAGTAGTGATTCAAAAAATTATGTTTCAAAATAACATGGAATAAGTTTACGTATTTGCTTATTTGAATTTTGAATTCAGAAGTAACCTTTGTATTTTAATATTTCTATTAAATTGATAGCTCAACTATTTAATATCATTCTTAAACCAAATTGCCGACAATAAAAAATAAAATTATAAAATTTATAATAACTTTTTTTACCTATATCTTTGAATGAACATTTTTAACTTGATTCATTCATTTAAAAAGCGCGAGAACTAGTCAGTTCTGCATGGTGCGTTCATGGAGTTGGCAAAAAGAGGAAGTTAATCTGACATGCCTCTACTTTAGAATATATTATCAGAAATTTGAATAGCCTCCGACATTTAGTATTAGTCATAAATATTTTTATACAGCATTTTTTTAAACAAAAATTTTTAAAATTGCATATTTTTTATATAAATAAAATAAGCTCCTACTTTTTTAATTTTTAATTCTGTACTTTTTTATAAAATATATGTAACTTGTTTTGAACTTAAATGATCCCAATGAATTCAGACAAAAAAGCGATGAATTATCAATTGTTCTCACAATGTTTTAATACAGTTGAAATTATATTTAATTATTTATTATTATAATTATATATGTACACAAAACAAATTTATGGATTTGTAATGTTTTGTGGATGCATTTCTCATTACTTATTAATTAGAACTTAAATGCGTGTAAAAGAAGTTGTGACCAATACTGTACATCCAGTTTTAGTTTAACCATAGTTAGAAGACAGTTTTCAAATTTAAAAATTTTAAAATCAAATATATTACTATATATGATTTATGAAGTATTATATTTATATGCAAATTATGTATAAAAATATCTAAGAAAGTCATAGCAAAGCAGAAGAAAAATTTTTGATCACGATCAAAGTGGATTTTGCATTTACGCAAACTGAATAATAGTGGTAACGTAGTAAATGAATGATATTATATATATTCTTCAAATATAGATATTGTGGTATCTTAAAAGGATATTTGCTTGAGGCCTGTTACCTATCAAAATTTGCAATTTTATTTTTTTTAGAGGAAAACCATCGCAGTGCAGTGCAATTGATAAATATTCGATAATTATAAACTTTCGCGGTCAGCTAGTTTTTTTAAATATTTAAAGCTGAAAAATATATGATTCTTCATGATTCTAGTCTCAAAATGTTTCATTTAACTTTGGATTTATGAAAAAAATATAATAGTTACAGTTTGATGCGTAGGATAGTGTGGTAGATGGTTAAAAGAGCATATGAAAAAATCAGTTTAATTCAGTTAACAAATGTTGATCAGTGTTAACGAATGACGCTAATTATACAGCACTTTTCATACTCTTTTAGCATCCCCGCACCCACCTGCCAATATTTCCTTTTATTCATTTATATTTTATTTTTCAGTCACCACCATTTTCAATCACCACCCACCACCTCCCACACTACTCCCCGGCATCAAACAGCCTCTATTATATTCTATTCATAAATCCGAAATCAAAACAAAGTTGAAAAAAAATTGCAAAAAGGTTGACTTTTCAATTTTTTATAAGTAAAAAACCAGGATAGCGGAAGTGTATATGTAATTACTAAATATGTATTCATATATCTATGAATAACAAAAAGGTTCATATTTAACATTATACACAAATATTTTCATAAAGAAATATATTAAGGTAGGTCATGTATACTATATACATTATAGATCCTGATATATATCATTGAACAATCTATTTTTATAATTACACTTGTATGTATACGTATGTGAACAAAATACCACATATACGATGTATACATACAATCATGTATATCACATAAATAGCACATTCATTCCATATAGTATTTACTATTTATCTATTATCACAGACAATATACAGATATGCCAATGGAACCAAAAATCCGTCACCATATAAAATGAAAAAATTGTGTGTCCCCATCTACTTTACATAAATCATAATGCTTCAATTTAGTTTAGTTTTGAATCCATAAAAATAATATTCAAATTATACCAAACTTTGAACTTGAAACAAACTTTAAATGAATGTTAATATGTAGTAGTACAATACATATTAATTTTTACACATTTAATACATATGTTCATATGTTTGTACAATTAGTATAGCGTATAGCACATAACACCCATTCACCAGGAAACAATATAAATTTGGTATTGTATTGAATTTATCAGTGTATTTACATACGCATTTACGCACATATTTTAACATTAGACAGTATATGTAGTAGTGTCGAATGTCTGCTTTGCCTGTGCTTTAATAATTATACGCAAACGTATTTGCAATAAACAGAGTAAATTTGTTTTTGTACATTTCAATCTATGTGCTATCGCAGACAATATAACACATACATACAAATAAATACAGGGTGATTCTCTATCGGATGAAAACCTTGAGACAGGTGATTGTTTGTGCCGAGAAACGAAAAAAATTGTAAGGCAGGGGGGGTCTATTCTCAAGGGGTAAGGAGTTACGGGGCTACGAAGTTTTTTTTTAGGTCAAGTCACTTGTTCCGTATTTTTGGCCATAACTCACGAAATATTCAATACTTTTGAGTCATCCTGCACTCATTAGAAAGAGAATCAATGGCTCTTTACTTTGATGTCTAAATAATTTAAATTGGACTAGTAGTGCTGAAGATACGGCTCATAAAATACAACAGTGGTTTTGCATCGAAAAGTTGTTACCTGTTGTTGTTGTTGATATTTCTCGTTGAGAAAAGAAATAAAATGTAAAGTTTCACTCTTTAAGATAATTATTTGGTAGTCCTGAAAAGGACTGATTTTTTTTAGTGCAAAATTTAATTTGTAAGAACATTTTCAAAATGTCCTCCGGCACGTTGGATGCAGAGCAGAGCTCTTTTTCTTATATTCTTTTTTAAAGGAACTGTCGAAATATTCTCTTTAATTGCGTTTGCACAATTAAAAACCCTTGTGATTAACTCGTTTCGTGTCCGTACTTCAGTTGCGTAAACCATGTCTTTCATGGTACCCCATAAATAAAAATCAAGAGGGGTTAAGTCGGGAGACCTGGGGGGCCACGGATTTGGACCGTTTCGTCCTATCCATCTCTCCCCGAAGTTTTCGTTCAGCCAATTTCGCACACATCTTTCGGAATGAGATGGTGCTCCGTCATGTTGATAATAAATGCGTCCTAATTGTGCCAGTGGCATTTCGTCTAAAAAGTTTTGAATGTCAGTCTGTAAAAAATTCAAATAATTTTGACTATTCAGTCTGTCTGGTAGGATAACTGGGCCCATAACGCGGTTACCTATTATCCCTGCCCACACATTAACGGAAAATCTGTTTTGTGTTCTTACCTGCCGAGCAGCGTTAGGATTTTCTGCAGACCAAACATGTAGATTGTGTAGATTTATTGCACCACTTTTTGTAAATTGAGCCTCATGTGTCCAAATAATGTTATCAATAAATGTATCGTCATCAAAATCCTTTTCAAGCAGCCAAGAACAGAAGTTCTTGCGATTTGTCCTGTCTTGCGGCAAAATTTCATGTACCGGTGTCATGTGGTAAGGGTAGAGGTCTTCCCTATTTAGCACTCTCCAAACTGTTGATTGTGATAATCCGGTAACACGCGCTATGCGCCTTGTGCTGGTCGTAGGATCATTTCTGACCATTTCCAGTATTCTTTCTTCTAACTCTACTGAAATTGACACATCATTTCTATTAGAGGAAGTAATATTTTGTACAGAGCCAGTTTCTCTGAGTCTCTGAAACGTCCTCTGGAAAACCGTATGATGAGGAAGTCTTCTATGTGGAAATCGCTGATGATATTCTCTCCGTGCTTGCATTGAATTTCCATTGCTCAGTCCATAGCAATAAATCATATCTGCATACTTCGCGTTCGTAAATTGAGACATTTTTTCCAAAAAATTTTACTAAAAATTTAAAAATACAGATAAATACTATTAAAACTAGCTGCGCTTAAAGAAAAACCGATCAATGTTGACAAGTAGGATTTTTAATTATGACTGATTAACAAAATAAATATCCTCATTAAAGATCTTTTGACCTGCAGTAATAAAGATCCTTTTTGAATATTTTTTTATGTATTTGCAAATCGAAATGTATGAAACAAGGTAAACCACTTTTATTTCTTTTCTCAACGAGAAATATCAACAACAACAACAGGTAACAACTTTTCGATGCAAAACCACTGTTGTATTTTATCGCAGAACTCAAGAACTACGAAAGACAATCAAATAAAATAAAAAGTATATATATTTTAAGTAAAAAAAATTAAAAAAAAATAGAGCAAAATTTTGAGATATTTGACCTTGAACTTAAAATTTTCCGTTTTTTTCCATGAATTTTTGACTTTGGTGAGCCGTATCTTCAGCACCGATAGTCCAATTTAAATTATTTAGACATCAAAGTAAAGAGCCGTTGATTCTCTTTCTAATGAGTGGCAGGATAACTCAAAAGTATTGAGTATTTCGTGAGTTATGGCCAAAAATACGGAACAAGTGACTTGACCTAAAAAAAAAACTTCGTAGCCCCGTAACTCCTTACCCCTTGAGAATAGACCCCCCCTGCCATACAATTTTTTTCGTTTCTCGGCACAAACAATCACCTGTCTCAAGGTTTTCATCCGATAGAGAATCACCCTGTATATATTATTTGTGGTGCTAAGTGCTTTACGCTATACGAATACTTCAGGTTTATTTCTTTCATCCTTTTTCTTCTTTTTGATGTTGCTTTTGCTATGCCACTATCTTAACACACAATTACATATATATGTATGTGCAGTATGTATGTAGTATGTATACTACTGCAGAGAGGTAGAAAAATTATCTCGGGTTTATTTAGAATTTTTGAACAATTTTTGACTTGAACCACATATAAAATAAATACTATTTTTTATTTATAAAATAAATAGTATTTATTTTATATGTGCTTGAACATTTAAAATATTATTTTTTAAAAACAGACAAATAATAAGGGTATTCACGGTTTGGTTATGTATCATTGTAAACGGTGTAATCTCGTACAATCCTACACCTATTGTAAACATCTTCAATGTAATTTTTACTTATACTGCTTGTAAAAATTTACAATGCTGAAGCCCATTGTATGCGGTGTATATTACTATTGTTTGCTATTGTATATGCCATTCTGATATTAAATGCTAAAATAATTTGATTAAATTTATTTTTATAATATTATAGCTGGCATATGTTATTAATTTGCTTGATTTCAATACAAAGTTTGCGTTCACGATATAGCTAGTATAATGTGTAAGATTTGGGTATATGTTCACACTTTTTACGCTCTTACAATATTTCGTGAATACCTCTAACATTATAAGCATTTAGACTGGCATTTAGATTTTTATATTTTCTTCTGTATGGTACCAATAGTACACTATATCACAAACAATAAACATGTTTATCAAAGGGTATTTTATGTATACAACTTGTTATACACATACACATCATTATAAATCATTATGGTGTACTATCCTTACTGTGGTCTATACTATATATGACGTATACAAAATATACCATGTATACAAAAACCAGTGTATATGTATACAAAAACCAGTGCAGGTATATATTTTTTTTCACACAAAAAAAGGAAAAAATGAAAGAATAACTAGCGATACATATTCTTTCAAAATTTAATGCAAACATTTAATAGGGTTCAATGTCCAATATTATTGTTATATATACCACATATAATCCTTATCTGTGTGTCTGTGTTTATACATAGGACTAAATGATACCTGCAAGACAACATGTACTATGGAAGCGTACCATCTGCAATAATATTATTATATTCATATAAAAATGTTTATGATATTATATATACTACCAAATTGCTACAAATAAATCGTATATTTTCTATTATTGCATGTAAATATACGAATAAACCTAAACGTGCCTAAACACTCAAATCAGATTGTTTATATGTATGCGTATATAATTTTATGAACCATATTTTAAAACTTTTATCGAATGCAAGAACAATCGAATATTAACGTATATTTTGAATTTAAATATATCCAAGACTCGTATCTGGACCTAACAATAGGTCCATATGAATTTGATTTTGTTACATATTTTAATATATGCGGTGAAATATCTGTATATTTTCTGTGCTATTATGCATAAGCAAGCAGCATGTTGTTATTCACGTCTACAATTTATTATGTAAACCGGCCGGTTACTCTTATTTTTAAAATTGTATTAGAATAAATTTTTACATCGCATTTAATGTTATACCAAAGACCAATATAATATACGATATAATATATTATATTATATCGGTCTTTGGTTATATCAACGTTGTTTATTCATGTTATATGATTCATGTATGTATGTGGGAATGATGCTTTTTGGTTTAAAAAAATATCATTTACTATACTAATATTACTAATTGTTATATACTATAATTTATATATATCATATACTTGTCCATAGGTTTTGCTAGTTTGAGGTAATTAATTTTGAATACCATACTATTTTCAGAAATCGAAGTTAGTACAGGTAAGATAGGCATTCTTTTCTATATTCTTTCACATTACGTTTGTATAAATCTGTCTCGTGTGTGGGGTGATCAGGTCTCAATTTAAATCCGAGGGAAATTTTTTAAATTTTATATTATGAAGGGCTGCCAGTTTGCAAAAAACTTTTTTTTTAGATTTTACAAAAAAACAGGTAATTTTGTGACATTTTGGGAAATTTTATGAAATATGTTCATTTCTTTACAAAATAACATATAATAACAAGCTGATTTGAATAATATGATAGCAATTTGCATTGTAAATAATTTTCTTTCTTATTCTAAGAAAAGACAAAACAAAAAATAAAATTCAGAATGTAACGGTAATGTAACGAAATCATTAACACGTACATAAAGGAAACAAAATAGAAGAAAATGGACAAATAAACAAATATGAAAATGAATGTATGTACGTATGTATACAAAATTTAATATCAAATTGATACTGAACACATAATTTTATAAATAAAATTAAAAATACTGAATATGGTTTAATCAAAAGTTCATATTTTTTTTATAAATTTAAGCAATACTCCCAGTAGCTACGGCAACCCTGAATTATCATCATTTTCTTTTATGCCCATCTTCCCGCTGACACGAATCAATCAACATTTTATACTTTGAGTGGACATCGGCTGCGCAACGACTTCGTATTTTATAGTTCGGTTTTTTATTTTTCATATAAGCAAAATGGCGTTAACTGAATAAATCAGTTGCCTTCACGCTGCGTGATAGGCAACATCAAACGGAAGGGTGTATTTCTTTTTTCAAAAAAAAACAGGATGATTCATTATTAGAAATGAAAAAATCAGCAAACAAAAATTAAAATTTCTCTTAAAAACCGAACATTTTTATGATATTTTCAAATAATGCTACTTTTTTATCAAATATAAATTTACGGAAATGTCAAATTTGTACAGAATCTCCCTTTTAAGAATTATTTGTGAACAAAATTATAAAATTATTTCTGCACAATTTGGAACATCCTGTTAACATATGTTAAAAAGTACCTTTTTCAGGGTTGACAGAGATATATTATTCAGAATTTCCTACAAAATATTATATGTGAAGTTATCAGAAACTCATCGGGTAACTATTCCCATAAGCACAATACTGACTTCGATTTCTGAAAATAGTATAACTCTCTCTCTTGCTCTTAAACCGTTGAAGTGGTAAGACGAAGGCGTAGTAAACGTAGTTAAAAAGTTGATTTTACATTAGTAATTTTTATAGTAGTAAATTACTTATTAAGGATTTTTTTTTTTACTTATTAATTAATTTAAAATTATAATATTGTATTGTAAAATTAAATAAAATAAACTAATTCTATTTTTTGTGAAATAAAATAATTAAAGTGATATAAAAAACTTCTTTATATTTTGCATGAAATCCCACATGTATGTATACGAGATCGTCTTCAATGTTCAATTCAATATGGATCCTTACATATCCTTATGCACGAGCATAAACCATACATGGAAAATAAATATATATGATCAAAATCTCTCAAAAATGTCTATATTTATATATGTTCCAGCCAATGATATTAATTTATTCTATTTCCAATACTCAAAATATACAAACACACATAAATAATACTTATATGTGTGGAATATCATATGAATTAAACGTACATTTTAAATAGCATTGTGTATTGTTTAGTGCTGCAAAACATTGACAGGTGTTCATTTCATTTAGTGAGAGCAAATATTTAAAATAAATGAGAACAAATTCGAAACACTATGGTCCGTCTACACAATTAGTTTTGATAACTCGATTTACAAAAACAATTCCATTATATCACAGACTGTCAGACACATTTATTGAAATCATTATAATTGTGTACAGGGTACATAACTCAAAGCAATTCGAAAAATTTTGAAAAACTTTTTTGATTTCGATAAAGCTTTTTCGATCATTATCATTTATGTGAGTGTGTCGTTTTTGGAAAAATTACCACTTACACTAAAGGGAAAATCTATTGAGAAGAAACTACTATTATCGTTGGACGTTCCAAGTTGATTATAATCGAAAAAATAGCTTTAAGATCATATCCCAAAATTGGTGGCTATAGCTTTTTTGCTGATGTTAATGTGATATTAATAACTCAATCCACTGTAATATAGGATATGATTTGTGTTGTACAACATGAAATTGTTTTTATCAGCAGAACAAGGCAATGCGTGGCAATACAACACGATAGAGTGGCGAGCTTTATATTGATACATTGTTGTGTAGTTGTATGTATATCTTCCTTTAACATTACTAACTCTATGTACCCGACAAGACTGGCTATAGTATTTTGTCTTATATATTCTATAGTTTTTGGTTATATGTACACATTCAATAATTCAAAATGAAAATATAAGCGGTACTTCACATAGAAAAGAGAAAAAAATATCATTTATTGCACATAAAATTTAAAAACATTTTTAGTTTTCAACTAAGAAAACAAATAGTATTAAGTAAACATGTAAAAGCAAATTGATGAAATATTTAAGACGAATCATTTATGCGGCAGCATTTTCAAAATGCACTGCCACCGCTGACCAATGTAAATGGACAGTGTTTTGACAGATGTTCTGTATAGCAAATACTACATATCCCAATTCGGATATAGCATTTGATTAAAATGTTTTATGCATACCAATTTATAGCGAAAACCCAATGTACGCCTCGCTTGCTTTACTTGCTTTGGTTGTCAAAGCAAGCACAGTCATTGCTTGTTCCAATATACGCTTTGCTTTGTGAATGCCACAAACTTATTTCGGGTTGGGTACGAAATCCTGAAATCCATAATCCAGAAAGAAAAAATCCAGAAAGACAGAATCCAGACGGGACGAAATCCAGACAGAACAAAATCCAGACAAAAATCCAGAACGTAAATCCAGATAAAATAAGTTTGCCGCTGTTTAAGAATGTAGGTTGATTCAGAATTAGGTTCCTCTAATTCTGTACACTTGTATTAAAATAGAATCAGGTATCTCTAATTCTATTTACAATGATTAATGTCTTAGAAAAAGGTAACTCAGATTCTAAGACTTCAAGACTGATAATGGGTTTTGAATGATACGCACAGGTTCTGATTGATAACTGAACTCACTTTATTTAAATTTTACTGCTTATATACAAATTTTCCAATATTATCGATACATATTTCTTATGCTTATTTTCTAAGTTCATTTACATTTGTTCAAGGTTAGTGCATTGACCATAATTTAATATGGTTCAACATAATTAATTCACCTGTAATGTAAAAAAATGCATAATTTCAAAATTCGCTTATAATGCAAATAAATATTCTTTTTTTGTATGGTCAATGCACTATGTACTACAATAATAATATTTTTTTATTATTGTTTTTAAAAAATGTGTAAATTATTATATCAGCAAAAAAATAATTTTAAACGGAAATATGAGTACAATACATAAGCTATGTTAAATAATGTATAATATGATAATAAGTAACTTTACAAAAAAAATTAATTATTAGAGTTAACATTCTGGGCCCTCTTGAAGTTTCTAACTTCAAAACTATGATCTTCGACGTGGGCTGTGGCTCGTGGCGCAGGTGTCGGTTTAACATTGAGTGTATTGTTGCTGTTACGTAATTTCCTGATTATGAAATATACAATGATGATTATGCTGATTGTTGTAGCCGTATAACCTAATGTAAATTGGTGAATATCGTGAGGCTGTAGTTCCTTCAGTTTTGTCTGGTGCAATTTGATATTGTTTATGTCTGCTTTAATATTCTCTATTTGTTGTTTATGTGAAGTAAACTGCGAATGTGTGTATATCATTGGATGTTTGTCAACAGATGTATTGTTTTCTGGTTCAAGTGTAATATTAAATGTTGGTTGTTGTGAATTTATTACAATCTGAGTCTGGATATTTTTTGTTGATTTAATTATTCTTCCGTCATCTTTCAAGGTGCAATCTTCTTGTATAGTTAGTATTCCATTTTCTTGCAATGTTCTGTGCATGACGTTGTCATTGCAAATAACAGTAATATCATGCGGTTTATCCATAGCGAATAGCCAATGATTTGATGCATGTAATTGAATCCATATTTTTTGTGGAGGTATTACCTTTATAGGGCAGCTTAATGGTAATGTTTTTTGTGCAAATATTTCCAATTCACAAATGGTAGTCTTTGCTGACTTGTAATATAGAGGTCGATGTTGTTCACATAGATACTGACCGTTCTTGATATTTAAACATTGTGTGAATTCCAACCTGCTCATAATGTAGAAATGTTCCTTGTATGGATCCATCATAATAAGTTCTGCAGATGGTGCTACCGCCAACATAGTGTTATTTATTAATGTTGGAAATGGTATGAGTCTGTGTAATTCAAACCTTATGGAGCTTATTAGAGGTATTTTTATGTGAAATATGACGTAGTGATTTTTTAACTGAAACTGAGCCTTCATAATTTTAAACATTAGTCCTATGTCGATTTCATTGTTAATATGTGGAAGTTGCGTACCGCTTGGTAAATTATTTCTAATTGTCGTGAGTTGTGTATGTAATTGATCTGGAGATATGATGAGTGGATTTATTTTGCCATGATGTGCGTCAGTAATAACATTAAGTACAGTAGTTTGCATGAATCTACATTCGTTGATTATCGTTGACAACAAAATCGCTACCGTGTTAAATATTTCAACTAATTTTTGTTGTTTCATGCCTTCGCTCATATTTTGTAATTTTTCATATACGGTTGAAAGACCGTTATCAATTTCTTGTTTCTGCTTGATTCTTTCTTCCTCAGTTTTCTTTATGATGTTCATCGTGGTTTCTAACACCAGTGTTTGATTTTTTATCAGTTCGTTTAGATGGTCTTCATTGGTTTGTACCTTTTTAATGGTCTCAGTCATTTTTTCTGCATACTCGCTATCCAATATTCCGAATAATCTGTTTCCGATAGTTCCGACAATGTCTAGTGGAGATCTTATTACTCTAAGTTTCTTGTCATTTGGTTCTAATAATACGTTGTTTCTTTTTAATTCATCCAGTTGGTGTTGATATTGACTTTCCAATTCTACATAATACTCATTGTGAGATATCATGCGTCTAAGTTTTGACAAATGTCTTAATATACGCTCACTAGTTGTAAGTGATGCTGAATATCCTCTTAGATCGTAGTATACTACTAAGTTCCAATGATTACAAATCAAGTTTGTGTTACCTAATTTTTCGATGAATATACCAGATTTATGTTTAAATTCATCAATTTGGAACCCATTGGTAGTTGTTGGTAACGTATGTACTATTGCGGGTAAGACTAACAGTGTCAAGAGACATACTTTAAAAGGATTTAATCCATTGGAAGTATTTTTTCGTTTCCTTCGTTCCTTATCTTGATTTTCTGATATAGCTTGATCATTTTCGTTGTCAACATCCATTGATTTTTCTTCTAAATCAACTGGTAGAGGAGCTAACTGATGAATAGCTCTTCGACAGATACCTCGTGCAGTTTTTATGTCAACAACACGTACCTTCCCGTCTCTGCCAGGTATGGTTTCTACAATTCTCCCTAATATCCATTTCGCTGGTGGCATGTTCTCTTCCCTTATGGTTACTAGCATTCCTTTCTGCAAATTAGGGTATTCTGATGCCCACTTGGTTCTTTTTTGAAGTTCAGTGAGGTATTCATGATACCATCTTTGCCAGAATTCATTCCGTATCTGGTTCACTAAGGTCCATCTTGATTGTAATGACATTTTTCCTTGGTCTGAATGTGTTTCAGTTGTGGCTGTCGTTGCTTCCCCAATCAGAAAATGCGATGGAGTTATTGCAGCAAGGTCATTTGGGTCCGACGATACTGGTGTAAGAGGTCTGGAGTTAAGAATTGCTTCTATTTCAGCTGTAGTGGTGCACAGCTCTTCATATGTTAATGACGCTGATGTCATAGTTCGCTTTAAATAATATTTAGTCGACTTTACTGCTGCCTCCCATATGCCTCCAAAATGTGGAGCTCGAGGTGGTATAAAGTGGAACTGTATATTGTTACTAGTGCATGCATTTGCAATTTTTTCCTTAGAGCTGTCTATTGTCATCATATCGTGCAATTCTTGTAATTGATTTCGTGCACCAACAAAATTTTTCGCATTGTCACAATAAATATTTTCGCATTTTCCTCGTCTTGAAGTAAAACGTTTTAATGCTCCTAGAAACCCGTCTGTTGACAAATCAGACACGACTTCCAGGTGTAGAGCCTTTGTTGCAAGACAACAAAATACTGCTATGTACGTTTTCTGAGGTTTTTTTCCTCGTATTCTAAAATGCGTATAGATGGGCCCGCAGAAGTCTATACCAACATTTATAAATGGCCGAGCTCTTTGAACTCTATGTACCGGTAAGTTTCCCATTTGTTGTAAACACAATGTAGGACGTAATTTAGTGCAATGAACGCAATTAGCAACAACTGATCTTGCTAAATTTCTACCTTGCAATATCCAGTACTTCTGTCTTGCAATGAAATGTAGAGCTTGAGGACCGGCATGCAGATGAAATATGTGTAAGTGATTCATAATCAGTCTCGTTACAAAATGATCGCTAGGCAATAAAATAGGATGTTTGGTGTTGTAATCGATATTTGCTTCTTCCAATCTTCCACCAACTCTAAGTATGCCTCGATGGTCTATGAAAGGGGTTAAACTAATAAGCTTACTACTTCCAAATACTTGTCCCCTTTTTTGTAAATTTTGAATATCATCAAAGAAACTGGTTTTTTGGACCTCCTTTACAATGGCATATAATGCATCTTCTAGTTCATTCACGGTTAAAAATGTTTGATTTGAATCATGTTTAATGGTTTTTGTCCACCGGCTAATGTATGCCATGACACGTTGTAATTTTCGAAATGAATTTCCATGATTAATCAAATATAATGGATGTTGTTGATGATCCTTTGAAGCTGTCAGTGTTACTCTAACTTGTTTTTCTTCCTCTGGAATACGTACTTCATGATTGGGTTCTTGGGGCCATTTCGACTTTGATTGCTTCAAAAATTCAGGTCCCTCAAACCACAACTTGGAATTTTTCAGATGTTTAGGAAATAGCCCTCTTGAGACGAGATCAGCAGGATTATAATTTGTACCTACATGTCGCCAGCTCTTATGTAGTGTTAATTCTTGTATAGCTGAAACTCGATTTGCCACAAATGTTTTTAATAGTGATGGATCTCCTTGCAGCCAGGATATTACTATCTGGGAATCGGTCCAATAATATATATCGTCAAATTTTATATCGATTGTTTGTGTCACGTACTTAACTAATTGAGCGGTTAGTTTAGCGGCACATAGTTCCAGCCTTGGAATTGTTGTCGGTTTTATGGGTG
Organism: Villa cingulata; assembly: GCA_951394055.1. Lineage (NCBI taxonomy): Eukaryota > Metazoa > Arthropoda > Insecta > Diptera > Bombyliidae > Villa > Villa cingulata. The sequence continues at coordinate 22,847,109 of OX596019.1, read as the reverse complement.
CTATCCTAGATTTCGCACATAACAATCTACTAGTTACATTTCCTAACTTGTCTTTAGATCTTATGTATAATACAGATCCATACGCTTTCTCACTGGCGTCAGCGAACGCGTGTAGTTCTCTGACTACTGTTGACTCATTGCTGAACATGTGTCGTGGAAATCTTATTTCCTTGAGTCCAAGTAATTCTTGACGAAATTGCAGCCACATTGAACTTAGTTCTTCGGGAATAGCGTCGTCCCAATCTAGTTTTAATTTCCACAACTTCTGTATGAATAATTTGCTCATTACCACTACAGGATTTACAAGACCTAGTGGGTCAAATATTTGAGTCATATCAGCTAAGATTGTTCTTTTAGTGATATGTTTTTGGACCTTCAATGATGTTGTGATAGTGAACATGTCTGCAATTGGTTGCCAAACTAATCCTAATGTTTTGATGTGCTCATTGTTGATGTCAGAAAAATCAAGCTGAATTTCTAAGTCCTCATTTGGAATGTTTTGTACAAGCCTGGGATGGTTTGCACACCATTTTCTCAGATGAAATCCTCCTGCTTTTAACAGTGATCTTAATTGTGCTTGAATGTTTACGGCTTCATCTAAATCATCACTACCAGTCATGACATCATCGACGTAGAAATTTCTAATTATACTTGCTGCTAATGGATAGTTATGACCTTCTTCTTCTGCTAATTTATGTAAGCATTTTACGGCTAGATACGGAGCTGATTTTGTTCCATATGTTACTGTACACAATTGATAATATTTTATGGGATCCGTTGGTTCCTTTCTCCACATTATTATTTGCAGATTTCTATCTTCTTCAGCCACCATAATTTGTCTGTACATCTTTGCGATGTCAGCTGTGAACACATATCGCTTCATTCGAAACCGTAATAAAATAGACATCAGATCATCTTGAATTTTAGGTCCGTTTAAAAGTAAATCATTCAAGGCTAAATTGTTCGATGTTTTAGCAGAAGCGTCGAACACAACTCGCAATTTCGTCGTACTGCTCGATGGTTTTAACACACAATGGTGTGGAAGGAAGTAATACGGCTTTTTCAACTTTTTAGAATCAATTTCTTGCATGTGGCCTAATTGCAAGTACTCATCCAGAAAGGCTATATACTGTTCTTTCAATGTCGGATCCTTCGCCAGTTTTTTTTCAATACTCATGAGTCGATGAAATGCGACGTCCTTCGATTCACCAAGTAATTGAGGGTCGCATAGCATCGATAAGTTTACAATGAACCGTCCTTCTTCGTTACGAATAGTTGTTGTTTCGAAATAAGTTTCACATTTCTTATCGGTATCTGATAACATCGGGGTATTCGGACATTCTTCTAATTCCCAAAACTTATTCAATTGCTGATTCAATTCAACATTCGTCAATCCGCAGAACGAATTATTATATTCTAAAGTCGACATTTTGCCTAATACTGTCCAACCTAATGTTGTTTTAAATAATGCTGGAAGATTCTCATTTAATTTGATTTGTCCATTCCTCATTATCTCGCCGTATACTTCCGCCCCCAAAAGAATATCTATTCTTTGAGGTTTATTAAACTCAGGATCTGCAAGAACTATTCCTTCAGGAATATCCCAGTTGTCAATGTTTATGTACCGTTGTGGTTGTCGTGCCGATATCTCTTTTATGACATACACTTCGAGTTGTATTGAGAAGTTACTAAATCTTGACTTTATTGACACACTAATTTTATCACTGATTTTAACTTTCGAATTTCCAATTCCTGTTATGTCTACGTTGACCTGATTACTCATTAATTTCAACCTTTTCATTGTTTTCTCTGTTATGAAATTAAGTTGAGATCCAGAATCCAGCAATATTCTACACTGGATTAGATTTCCATGACTGTCAACTGCATCTACCACGGCTGTTCCCAGAAAAACATAATCTTCGAAATATTCATCAATTTGTGCATTTAGCGTAGTTGCTATTGTAGACTCATTACTCGCTTTTACTTTCGATTTATCATTTCCCTTAATTGTATTGTTTGGGAAATGTAATAGCGTATTGTGTTTTCTATTACACTTCTGACATCCTCTAGACGTACATTTATTATACATATGTCCCTTTTTAAGGCAATTCAAACATAAGTTAAGTTCTCTTGCTTTATTTTGTCGTTCGTTGCTTGTCATTTTCAAAAATATGTCACAATGATAAATTGCGTGGTCTTTATTACAAACAGCACACTGTGATTTATAATTCTTGTTGGTAATTAATACCGATTGTTTGTTTGATTTTTGTTGTATTTGTTTTGGATATAATGCTTCTAGAGCTTGAAAACGCATTTCTAAAAATTTAAGTACCTTGTCAATTGATTGTAAATCTCTTGGTGAAGTCAATGATTGTTCAAAGAGTGCATGCGTATGTTTATCCAATTTTTTCATTATTATGTGCACTAAAATTGGATCCCAGTGTTGCCTTACATCTATTCCCAAGTTTTGAAGACTTAATAGGCATTCTTTCGTATTATCATGAAGCGCTTTTAGAGCCGTAGAAGATTCATTTGTAATGTTTGGATGTGTCATCAATTTTTCTAGCAATGTTGATACAATTACTCTTTTGTTTTCATATCTGTCTTTCAAAATATTCCAAGCAGTTATATAATTATCATCTGTTAGAGGCAAATGTCTTATTAGCTTTTCTGCCTCGCCCACCAAATTCATTTTTAAATACCAAAATTTCTGAGAATTACCCATCTGTTGATTATGCACCATCTGGGAAAATAAATCGAAAAATTGAGGCCATTTTAGGTAATCACCATCAAAGTTTGGAATAGTTATTTTGGGTAATTTTATAAATGCTTGATTCGACATCGTAAAATTTTTCTCAGTAGATTTATGTTCTAATTTGTAATAAATCTCTATTAATATTGTCTGAACCTTGTTTTCTAACTCACTGTATCTGGATATATCATAATTTATTGCGTCACATTCCAAAATTGATTCATTGTTTAATTTTATTTGATTCCAGTAATCCTTGATAGTTTCACCTTTTATTTCATAGTATTGCTTGGATTGTTCATCACTGATATTAACACTTGATATAAATGTATCTAGGTGGAACATTAATGCATTTTGCTTCCTTATAAGACGATTTAATGCATCCGTTTCTTGTGTTGTATCTGATGCATTGTCCTTTCTTACTGACGCTTGATTTTTGTCTTGCACTCTTTTCTCAATACATTTTGCACTTGCATGTTTAATTAGAGTTGATATCTCTGTTTTCACTTCATCATATATCGCTTTCACTTGATTATAATAATCCTTGTTGAAGTATGGATGATCTAATGATACACTCTCATAATTTCTGATTTCATCATCGTTTGCTTCAAATTTTTCCCACAAATCTTGCAGTGCTGACAATCTTTCTTGTAAATATGGTATCGTCTTTTTCTCAGGTGATATCGTGCGATACAATTCAGCCAATTTCTCTATATCCTTACCAATTGTTTTTTGCGAGTTGAATAAAGCCTCCATGTTGTTAATTGCTTGTTTTTAACTTTTGCACTTTATCAAATATGTTGTGAGTTATTATTTTTGCACTATTAACTTGTGCGATCACTTGCACTATTAGTGTTATTGTTTTTATTTGCAGTATTCAAATTTACGGGGTCACCAAACAAATGTTTAAGAATGTAGGTTGATTCAGAATTAGGTTCCTCTAATTCTGTACACTTGTATTAAAATAGAATCAGGTATCTCTAATTCTATTTACAATGATTAATGTCTTAGAAAAAGGTAACTCAGATTCTAAGACTTCAAGACTGATAATGGGTTTTGAATGATACGCACAGGTTCTGATTGATAACTGAACTCACTTTATTTAAATTTTACTGCTTATATACAAATTTTCCAATATTATCGATACATATTTCTTATGCTTATTTTCTAAGTTCATTTACATTTGTTCAAGGTTAGTGCATTGACCATAATTTAATATGGTTCAACATAATTAATTCACCTGTAATGTAAAAAAATGCATAATTTCAAAATTCGCTTATAATGCAAATAAATATTCTTTTTTTGTATGGTCAATGCACTATGTACTACAATAATAATATTTTTTTATTATTGTTTTTAAAAAATGTGTAAATTATTATATCAGCAAAAAAATAATTTTAAACGGAAATATGAGTACAATACATAAGCTATGTTAAATAATGTATAATATGATAATAAGTAACTTTACAAAAAAAATTAATTATTAGAGTTAACAGCCGCAAACTTATTTCATCTGGATCTACAGTCCGGATTTTGTATATACTATTGTCAAATAATTAATATAACATTGAAACCGCAGATTATTTTCCGCAGGTAGATCAGATTTCGAATCTACCAATATAAATACATTTAAGAGATATTTCTCAAGCGCTATGTATAAAGGCTGTTTATTTCATTTTGTAATTGTGTGTCAAGATAGTGGCATAGCAAAAGCAACATCAAAAAGAAAAAAAAAGAATGAAAGAAATAAACCTGAAGTATTCGTATAGCATATAGCACTTATCACCACAAATAATATATATATATAAGTAAACACGAATCAAAGTTAACACAAGTATATAACTTGCAGATTATTAATTAATTGCATTAGGTGAGCTTTTTGCTCATATTAAAATTATATAAAAAATTAAAAAAATAGGAGCTTATTTTATTTATATAAAAAATATGCAATTTTAAAAATTTTTGTTTAAAAAAATGCTGTATAAAAATATTTATGAACAATACTAAATGTCATAGGCTATTCAAATTTCTGATAATACTACTGTGTCCAAAAAATAAGGTGACATTGTATTTAAACTGCGTTCGTCGAATGATTTCAAGAATTATTTTTTTTTTGTAGATTGGTAATACTGTCAGTGACATTTATGTCAAATTTACATGTCAAAATATTCATTAGTGTTTGAGATACGCATTGTTTTGTGAGCTGATAAAAGTTAGTTTTTCGTTTTTTGCGATGTCGAAATTTGTTGAGCAAAGAATTTGCATTAAATTTTGTTTGCGGAATCAATTTTCTGCTGCGGATACGTTGAGGATGGTGCAGAAAGCTTTTGGTGATGAAGCTATGTCTAAAAAAAATGTTTACAAGTGGTATAGTGAGTTCCAAGCCGGCCGTGAACGTGTCGAAGACGAAGAGCGTCCTGGGCGACCATCAACCTCAACCGACGAAACTCACGTCCAACAAATCAAAGATTTGGTGCTGGGAAACCGCCGTACAACGATTAGAGACCTTGCTGATGAGGTTGGCATATCGAAAGGCTCGGTCAATACCATTTTAAAGGATGTTTTGGGCCTCAAGCGCGTACAATCTCGACTGGTACCGAAAACATTGAATTTTTTGGAAAAGAGGCGTCGTGTTGAAGTGTGTGAAACGATGCTTTCTGACTATCAGAATAAGATGGAACGCATAATCACTGGAGACGAGACTTGGATCTATGCTTACGACCCCGAAACAAGCGATCAATCGAGCGAATATCGTGCCAAAGGGGAGCCGAAACCAAAAAAATCGCGCCAAAGTCGCTCAAAAATCAAGGTCATGTTGACTGTTTTCTTCGATTATCGTGGTGTTGTGCATTATGAATTCCTTCCGCCGGGCCAAACAGTCAATAAGGAATATTATTTGAATGTTATGCGTCGTTTGCGTAACGCTATTCGCCTAAAAAGGCCGGAATTGTGGAAAGACAATTCTTGGTTTTTACACCACGATAATGCACCATCCCATACTGCATTCGTAATTCGTGATCATTTCGCCAAAAACTCGACCCATATCGTTCCACAACCACCGTATTCACCTGATCTGGCGCCGTGTGACTTTTGGCTGTTCAGCAAGCTCAAAAGACCGCTCCGGGGACACCGTTTTGATACGATAGAGGAGATTCAAGCCGCAGCGAAGACGGAACTGAAGGCCATCCCGGAAAGTGACTACAATCAGTGTTTCGAAAATTGGAAAATCCGTTGGCATAAGTGCATTGCATCGGGAGGGGATTACTTTGAAGGGGATGAAATTGACTTGGAATAATAAATAAAGAATTTTCAAAATAAATACAATGTCACCTTATTTTTTGGACACAGTAGTATATTCTATTCTAATTAGAGGCAGGTCAGACTAACTTTCTCTTTTTAGCTAACTTCCCGACCGCACCATGCAGAACTGACCAGTTCTCGCGCTTTTTAAATGAATGAATCTAATTAAAAATTTCCATTCAAAGTTATTGTAGAAAAATATTATAAATTTTACAATTTTATTTTTTATTGTCGGCAATATACGTAAACTTATTCCACGATTATTTTGAAACATAATTTTTAAACAAAACGAAACAAATCACTGATGAAGATATTTTGATAATATGATTCTAATAATTGACTAGAATTATAGGCATATTCTACCTAATCATTTATTTTTAAGCAAACATAAATGAAAAAAATTGATTGTATTCAATCATAAAAATACATAAATTTACAAATTTACCACAAATAATATATGTATGTATGTATGTATTATATTGTCTGTAATATCACATAGATTGAAATGTACAAAAATAAATTTACTCTGTCTATTGCAAATACGTTTGCGTATAATTATTAAAGCACAGACAAAGCAAAGGCATTCGACACTACTGCAAATACTGTCTAATGTTAAAATATATATGCGTAAAAATGTGTATGTACGAACCCAGGTCTCATCAACAGTTATAAATCGACGTAAAAATTCTTTCTGGTCTCTCTTAAAAAGTTCTAAATTCTGCGTAGAAAGATCTTTGTGTATTTGTTTTTGCTTAATTGTCAGCAAACGCGACACCCATCTCGAACATAATTTTTTCATCTCTAAATGTTGATGTAATATATTGTACTCGCGTTCAGGTGAGATGTTCACAATCTCCACAATATCCCTAATTTTCAGTCTGCGATCACCAAGAACAATTTTGTGGATTTTCTCAATGTTTTCATCGGTAGTGACCACTACGAGGTTCATCTTGACAACTTGTACGACCACATTTAAAATTATTTACCCAAGTGCTTACTGTTTTTAAAGAAGGAGATGAAGCACCAAGCACGCCATCTAATTTTGTTTTAATCTGCGTAGCATTTTTACCTTTCAAAACATAAAACTTTTTAACTGCACGAATTTCCTCTTTTTCCATTTTTTGTTTTTCACTAGAACTATCTTCATCAATCACTTGCCAATCATAAACTAAATGTCGTAGTTTATTGAAATTTTAGCTGCGCGCCTAAAATCGATTCTATTAAACGTCAAAATAGTTTACTTCGCGCCTGTGTTGCCATTTCTATATGACTTACTTTACTTATCAAACGACCCTCGTAAATACACTGATAAATTCAGTACAATACCAAATTTATATTGTTTCCTGGTGAATGGATGCTATGTGTTATACGCAGTACTAATTTTACAAACATATGAACATATGTATTAAATGTGTAAAAATTAATATGTATTGTACTACATATTAACATTTTTAAAGTTTGGTATAATTTGAATATTATTTTTATGGATTCAAAACTAAACTAAATTGAAGCATTTTGATTTATGTAAAGTAGAAGGGGACACACGATTTTTTCATTTTATATTATGACTGATTTTTCGTTCCATTTGTCTGTATATTGTCTGTGGTAGTAGGTAGTAGTATTGTAATCATAGTAGCAATCTAACATTCATAATAAATTGTGTTTTTTCTGATTGATGGTATACAAATACACAATTTTTAAAAAATATATCTCATTATTATAATATTGAAATGTTGTTGTTGTTTACAAATTTATCTGCAGTTAAAATATTGAAGGCAGAAATTATCATAAATAAATATACTGTACGTGCAATGATTTTTATATATTTAGTACATATCACACCAAAAACAATATAAATAATGTATGTATGCATATACATTACGAATAATTTTGCAGCAAAATATCAACAAAAAAGAGAAAAAAAGAATAAAGAAATGCCAACTAACAAAATAATCCATACAAGATCGTACACATTTATATTTATATCAACATCTAATATTGTCCAGCGATCAGCATATAGCATATAACAAGATATAAGGTCCGTTCCAAATCGTATAGCCAGGTGTAACTTTCTGTAAGTTGATTATTAGAGTGTTTGTAAAATATAAAATAAACTGTTTTGTACGTAATAAAATTATTAAGAAATTGATTATTTATATATTATTAATTATTATCTATATATATAAAAATGAATCTGCAAAATGTATGTACGCGCATAACTTCCGAACGCCGGCACCAAATTGGATAATTCTTTTTTTATTGTGTTCGTTATCGCCACGGCAAGGTTTATATACAAAAAAAAAAAAAATCGACCAATTAAATAATGAAAATTAAATAAAATATTATATTATATTAAATAATAAAAGAAATTATAAATTGACATTTCACGGCGTTTGGCGTCAAAATTAAAAATTTTTTTAATCATAGCCTCCTTCGTAAAAATCGACAACGATTTAATGTAATGTTTAAATTAAATTTTGCCAATCGTTAGAAGTGTGTGGAATAAACCTTGAATTTCAATGTTTTTCGCAATGGCAGTTGTACGTTGCATGCTCAAGAGCCGGCAAACCATCGGCGCTATATGTTTTTTCTCCGAAAGGAAAAACAAAGAATATTGTGCATTATAAGGCATTAAAATAAAATATAAGTATGAGATAGAATAATTTTAGGAATAGTATTTATTTACCATGAGAATTGTACAAAAAGAAGAACAAATAATAAATTAATTAATAATAAAAAATTAATATGATGAATATATGCTGTCGTATTATTTTATTGTAACTTTATTTCAATATGGTCCTATTGTAACCAGAAGCTATTGTTTACTTTTTTTTAATTTTGTCATAAAACAAAGTCTTTTAGGAATTTCTTTTTTTCGGCGGAAAGAAGTTCGCCGGGTCAGCTAGTTTATTTATATAATTGATTATTTATGGTCATATATATAATAATATAATTCACGTATATGTATGTAGTACAGACTGATTTAGAGCTTAACCAGTTTTATTATTACATGCTTTATTCATACAAAGATAATATAGTTCTTCGTCTCAATAGATGTTCTTTTTAGTGTAAGTGGTAATTTTTCCAAAAACGACACACTTACATATATGATAAAGATCGAAAAAGCTTCATCAAAATCAAAAAAGTTTTTCAAAATTTTTCGAATTGCTTTTAGTTATGTACCCTGTACACAATTATAATCATTTCAATAAATTTGTATGACAGTCTGTGATATAATGGAATTGTTTTTGTAAATCGAGTTATCAAAACTAATTGTGTTGACGGACCATAGTGTTTCGAATTTGTTCTCATTTATTATAAATATTTGCTCTCACAAATGAAATGAACACCTGTCAATGTTTTGCAGCACTAAACAATACACAATTCTATTTAAAATGTACATTTAATTCATATGATATTCCACACATATAAGTGTTATTTATATGTATTTGTATATTTTGAGTATTGAAAATAGAATAAATGAATATCATTGGCTGGAACATATAAATATAAATTTGAACATTTTTGAGAGATTTTGATCATATATATTTATTCTCCATGTATGGTTTATGCTCGTGCATAAGGATATATAAGGATCCATATTGAATTGAAGACGATCTCGTACACATACATACATAAAGCATATAACATGAATAAACAAGTTTGATATAACCAAAGACCGATATATAAAATATATTATATCATGGTATATTATATTGGTCTTTGGTATAACATTGAATGCGATGTAAAAACTAATTCTAATACATACATAATACACATGACATAGTAGACATTAATAACAACATGCTGCTTGCTTATGCAGAATAGATAATAGTAAATACTATATGCAATGAATGTGCTGTTTATGCGATATACATGATTCAGATTGTATGTAATATGTATACATCGTTTATATGGTATTTTGTACACATACATACAAGTGTAATTATTAAAATAGATTGTTCAATGATGTATATCAGGATCTATAATGTATATAGTATCAATGACCTACCTTAATATATTTCTTTATGAAAATATTTGTGTATAATGTTAAATATGAACCTTTTTGTTATTCATAGATATATGAATACATATTTAGTAATTACATATACACTTCCGCTATCCTGGTTTTTTACTTATAAAAAATTGAAAAGTCAACCTTTTTGCTTTTTTTTCAACTTTGGTTTGATTTCGGATTTATGAATAGAATATAATAGTGGCTGTTTGATGCGTGGAGTGGTGTGGGGGGTGGTGGGTGGTGATTACTCATGAGTAATTTTTCATTAGTAAGATTGAAAAATTTTATAGAATGAAAAATAAAATATAAATGAAAAAAAGAGAATTTTGGCAGGTGGGTGCGGGGATGCTAAAAGAGTATGAAAAGTGCTGTATAATTAGCGTCATTCGTTAACACTGATCAACATTTTTGAACTGAATTAAACTGATTTTTTCATATGCTCTTTTAACTATCTACCCACACTCTCCTACGCATCAAACTTTAACTATTATACTTTTTTCATAAATCCGAAGTTAAATGGAACATTTTGAGACTAGAATCATGAAGATTCATATATTTTTCGATTTTTAATGTTTAAAGAAAACTAGCTGACAGCGAAAGTTTATAATTACCGAATATTTATCAATTACACTGCAATCTGATGGTTTTCCTCTGAAAAGAATTAAATAACAATTTTGATAGGTAACAGGCTTCAAGCAAATATCCTTTTAAGATACTACAATATCTATATTTGAAGAATATATCATTCATTTACTACGTTACCACTATTATAAGTGCAAAATCCACTTTGATCGTGATCAAAATTTTTCTTCTGCTTTGCTATGAGTTTCTTAGATATTTTTATACATAATTTGCATATTAATATTATACTTTATAAATCATATATAGTAATATATTTAATTTTAAAATTTTTAAATTTGAAAACCGTCTTCCAACTATAGTTAAACTAAAACTGGATGTACAGTATTGTTCACAACTACTTTTACACGGCATTTAATTTCTAATCAGTTAATAATTGGAAATGCATCCTCGAAACATTATAAATCCATAAATTTGTTTAGTGTATACATATATAATTATAATAATAAATAATTAAATATAATATCAACTATTAAAATATTAAAATATTGTATAATTTCAACTGTATTAAAAGACGATTGATAATTCATCGCTTTTTTGTCCGAATTCATTAGGTTCATTTAAGTTCAAAACAAAGTTACATATATTTTATAGAAAAAAACAGAATTAAAAATACATGCAATTTTAAAACTTTTGTTCAAAAAAAATGCTGTATAAAAATATTTATGACTAATAGTGCTAATACTAAATGTCAGAGGCTATTCAAATTTCTGATAATATATTCTAAAGTATAGGCAGGTCAGATTAACTTCCTATTTTTTGCCAAATTAATGACCGCACCATGCAGAACTGACCAGTTCTTGCACTTTTTAAATGAATGGTTTAAGTTTTAAAATTTGGTTTAAGAATGATAGATATTAAATAGTTGAGCTATCAATTTAATAGAAATGTTAAAATATAAAGGCAAATTTTGAATTCAAAAATCAAATAAGCAATTATAATTTACTATACGTAAACCTATTCCACGTTATTTTCAAACATAATTTTTTGAATCACTACTGAAGATATTTTGATAATACGGATCTCCAAAATATTTCTAGGACTAGAATTATAGGCCCATTCTACTTAATAATTTATTTTCAAACAAACATACATGAAAAAAATTTGATTGCATTCAATCATAAAAATCCATAAATTTACAAATAATTTATTTTCGACTTCATGACATATTGTTTATTATATATACCTATATATATATATAATATTTTTCAACCTACAAATGATTATCAATTTTCATTGAATCTAATTAAATGTTCATCAGCGCTAGTATTTAGAATGTTTTGAATATATACTTTATACCACACACAAAAAACATCAACGAAATAAAATTTAAAAATTTTGAAATAAATATTTTTAAGCTTTCTGTTTTTAAAAAATATTGTAAATAATTTAAAATTCATTATCCTCAAGATTTAGGAACTAGATCTAGTTAGAAAAAAAATTGACTCAGTCTATAAAAAAATTTGGTAATTCACAAAACACCTGATTTTTAAATTTCTATATTATGATCATAAATCAGAATAATACTTTATTTTTTTAGAATTCCTAAGGCCCAAACATTAAAAAAGATATTCTTTCAAAATTTCAAGAAGAAATTCAATTCACGGGATATGATAATATATAATCGTATCTTGCATTCATAAGTCAATGAACTCAAAAACATAACAAAATAAAACCATAATATATCCATATGTATACATATATTATGTATAATCAAAGATACTATATACTATCACAGATAAGTGTATCTTATCTGTGATACTATGTAAAAACATATTTATATGTATTTATATAGTATCTCTGGTATAATGCTACAGCAATTATAATGTATGCATACGTAAAAACCTCTGTTGCCAAATATTCTACAATGCTACATCAGAAAATAATGTAAACCTATACAAGTAATACATATAATCAAAGACCATATAAATGTATAGACCAGAGTACAGTACAAATGCTACAGTAATTATAATGTATGCATACGTAAAAACATCAGGTTGCCAAATATTCTACAATCCTACATCAGAAAATAATGTAAACCTATACAAGTAATACATATAATCAAAGACCATATAAATGTATAGACCAGAGTACAGTACAAATGCTACAGTAATTATAATGTATGCATAGGCATACGTAAAAACCTCTGTTGCTAAATATTCTACAATCCTACATCAGAAAATAATGTAAACCTATACAGGTAATACATATAACCAAAGACCATATAAATGTATATATTTATATGGTCTTTGATATAAATACAATTCTATATATGTATTTCAATTAGAAGTAGTAGTAGTAATTTATGTCAGATCATATAGCACGCGACAAGGAATATTAACATAACAACACATACATACATATATAAAAATACATGAAATATGAAATACCTCCTTTCTCAAGTCATTCATATATTAAATACGACGATCAACTCAATACAATAAAAAAAAAATTGAAACAGCCCTATTGTCAATTGTTGTATTCTAAAGCATTTGCGTACAAAATATCCATTTATTTTTACTTATTCAAGTATAATATCATATCAAGGGTGCGTTCATAAACGTTACTATAGTTATCATTTGTCGTTCAAAATGGTGGTGGCATAGTAAAACATAACTACCAACATGAATTTTTAGCGTTCATAAACATCTGTAGTAAAGTAAATTTTTAACTATTTGATGTCAAAAACTAACCCTGCTCGAGAGCATGGTTAACGATAGTAAGCCTTTAAGTGGTAATGACATTGACAATAAAAAATCGTTTGTCATTTCATTTTGTGTTGTGAATTATGAAAATTTCAATTTTATTTATTTGAAAAAAGTAGTAGTATTAATTAATTTTGTTTAAAAATTAATTTTTAAAAATTATTTAATTATTGACAAACAAAAAATATAATAATTATATATATCTTTTGAAAATTTTTTAAACTTGACTTGACAGCTGAATGACAGTTTATTGCTACTACTATGGTAAAAATCGCGTTCAAAAACTACTTGAAGTTAACATTACCATGGCTGTAGTACAACATAACTTTGCTTAAATCATACAATTCATAATCAAATTTACGGGGTCACCAAACAAATGTTTAAGAATGTAGGTTGATTCAGAATTAGGTTCCTCTAATTCTGTACACTTGTATTAAAATAGAATCAGGTATCTCTAATTCTATTTACAATGATTAATGTCTTAGAAAAAGGTAACTCAGATTCTAAGACTTCAAGACTGATAATGGGTTTTGAATGATACGCACAGGTTCTGATTGATAACTGAACTCACTTTATTTAAATTTTACTGCTTATATACAAATTTTCCAATATTATCGATACATATTTCTTATGCTTATTTTCTAAGTTCATTTACATTTGTTCAAGGTTAGTGCATTGACCATAATTTAATATGGTTCAACATAATTAATTCACCTGTAATGTAAAAAAATGCATAATTTCAAAATTCGCTTATAATGCAAATAAATATTCTTTTTTTGTATGGTCAATGCACTATGTACTACAATAATAATATTTTTTTATTATTGTTTTTAAAAAATGTGTAAATTATTATATCAGCAAAAAAATAATTTTAAACGGAAATATGAGTACAATACATAAGCTATGTTAAATAATGTATAATATGATAATAAGTAACTTTACAAAAAAAATTAATTATTAGAGTTAACAGCCGCAAACTTATTTCATCTGGATCTACAGTCCGGATTTTGTATATACTATTGTCAAATAATTAATATAACATTGAAACCGCAGATTATTTTCCGCAGGTAGATCAGATTTCGAATCTACCAATATAAATACATTTAAGAGATATTTCTCAAGCGCTATGTATAAAGGCTGTTTATTTCATTTTGTAATTGTGTGTCAAGATAGTGGCATAGCAAAAGCAACATCAAAAAGAAAAAAAAAGAATGAAAGAAATAAACCTGAAGTATTCGTATAGCATATAGCACTTATCACCACAAATAATATATATATATAAGTAAACACGAATCAAAGTTAACACAAGTATATAACTTGCAGATTATTAATTAATTGCATTAGGTGAGCTTTTTGCTCATATTAAAATTATATAAAAAATTAAAAAAATAGGAGCTTATTTTATTTATATAAAAAATATGCAATTTTAAAAATTTTTGTTTAAAAAAATGCTGTATAAAAATATTTATGAACAATACTAAATGTCATAGGCTATTCAAATTTCTGATAATATATTCTATTCTAATTAGAGGCAGGTCAGACTAACTTTCTCTTTTTAGCTAACTTCCCGACCGCACCATGCAGAACTGACCAGTTCTCGCGCTTTTTAAATGAATGAATCTAATTAAAAATTTCCATTCAAAGTTATTGTAGAAAAATATTATAAATTTTACAATTTTATTTTTTATTGTCGGCAATATACGTAAACTTATTCCACGATTATTTTGAAACATAATTTTTAAACAAAACGAAACAAATCACTGATGAAGATATTTTGATAATATGATTCTAATAATTGACTAGAATTATAGGCATATTCTACCTAATCATTTATTTTTAAGCAAACATAAATGAAAAAAATTGATTGTATTCAATCATAAAAATACATAAATTTACAAATTTACCACAAATAATATATGTATGTATGTATGTATTATATTGTCTGTAATATCACATAGATTGAAATGTACAAAAATAAATTTACTCTGTCTATTGCAAATACGTTTGCGTATAATTATTAAAGCACAGACAAAGCAAAGGCATTCGACACTACTGCAAATACTGTCTAATGTTAAAATATATATGCGTAAAAATGTGTATGTACGAACCCAGGTCTCATCAACAGTTATAAATCGACGTAAAAATTCTTTCTGGTCTCTCTTAAAAAGTTCTAAATTCTGCGTAGAAAGATCTTTGTGTATTTGTTTTTGCTTAATTGTCAGCAAACGCGACACCCATCTCGAACATAATTTTTTCATCTCTAAATGTTGATGTAATATATTGTACTCGCGTTCAGGTGAGATGTTCACAATCTCCACAATATCCCTAATTTTCAGTCTGCGATCACCAAGAACAATTTTGTGGATTTTCTCAATGTTTTCATCGGTAGTGACCACTACGAGGTTCATCTTGACAACTTGTACGACCACATTTAAAATTATTTACCCAAGTGCTTACTGTTTTTAAAGAAGGAGATGAAGCACCAAGCACGCCATCTAATTTTGTTTTAATCTGCGTAGCATTTTTACCTTTCAAAACATAAAACTTTTTAACTGCACGAATTTCCTCTTTTTCCATTTTTTGTTTTTCACTAGAACTATCTTCATCAATCACTTGCCAATCATAAACTAAATGTCGTAGTGGATTGAAATTTTAGCTGCGCGCCTAAAATCGATTCTATTAAACGTCAAAATAGTTTACTTCGCGCCTGTGTTGCCATTTCTATATGACTTACTTTACTTATCAAACGACCCTCGTAAATACACTGATAAATTCAGTACAATACCAAATTTATATTGTTTCCTGGTGAATGGATGCTATGTGTTATACGCAGTACTAATTTTACAAACATATGAACATATGTATTAAATGTGTAAAAATTAATATGTATTGTACTACATATTAACATTTTTAAAGTTTGGTATAATTTGAATATTATTTTTATGGATTCAAAACTAAACTAAATTGAAGCATTTTGATTTATGTAAAGTAGAAGGGGACACACGATTTTTTCATTTTATATTATGACTGATTTTTCGTTCCATTTGTCTGTATATTGTCTGTGGTAGTAGGTAGTAGTATTGTAATCATAGTAGCAATCTAACATTCATAATAAATTGTGTTTTTTCTGATTGATGGTATACAAATACACAATTTTTAAAAAATATATCTCATTATTATAATATTGAAATGTTGTTGTTGTTTACAAATTTATCTGCAGTTAAAATATTGAAGGCAGAAATTATCATAAATAAATATACTGTACGTGCAATGATTTTTATATATTTAGTACATATCACACCAAAAACAATATAAATAATGTATGTATGCATATACATTACGAATAATTTTGCAGCAAAATATCAACAAAAAAGAGAAAAAAAGAATAAAGAAATGCCAACTAACAAAATAATCCATACAAGATCGTACACATTTATATTTATATCAACATCTAATATTGTCCAGCGATCAGCATATAGCATATAACAAGATATAAGGTCCGTTCCAAATCGTATAGCCAGGTGTAACTTTCTGTAAGTTGATTATTAGAGTGTTTGTAAAATATAAAATAAACTGTTTTGTACGTAATAAAATTATTAAGAAATTGATTATTTATATATTATTAATTATTATCTATATATATAAAAATGAATCTGCAAAATGTATGTACGCGCATAACTTCCGAACGCCGGCACCAAATTGGATAATTCTTTTTTTATTGTGTTCGTTATCGCCACGGCAAGGTTTATATACAAAAAAAAAAAAAATCGACCAATTAAATAATGAAAATTAAATAAAATATTATATTATATTAAATAATAAAAGAAATTATAAATTGACATTTCACGGCGTTTGGCGTCAAAATTAAAAATTTTTTTAATCATAGCCTCCTTCGTAAAAATCGACAACGATTTAATGTAATGTTTAAATTAAATTTTGCCAATCGTTAGAAGTGTGTGGAATAAACCTTGAATTTCAATGTTTTTCGCAATGGCAGTTGTACGTTGCATGCTCAAGAGCCGGCAAACCATCGGCGCTATATGTTTTTTCTCCGAAAGGAAAAACAAAGAATATTGTGCATTATAAGGCATTAAAATAAAATATAAGTATGAGATAGAATAATTTTAGGAATAGTATTTATTTACCATGAGAATTGTACAAAAAGAAGAACAAATAATAAATTAATTAATAATAAAAAATTAATATGATGAATATATGCTGTCGTATTATTTTATTGTAACTTTATTTCAATATGGTCCTATTGTAACCAGAAGCTATTGTTTACTTTTTTTTAATTTTGTCATAAAACAAAGTCTTTTAGGAATTTCTTTTTTTCGGCGGAAAGAAGTTCGCCGGGTCAGCTAGTTTATTTATATAATTGATTATTTATGGTCATATATATAATAATATAATTCACGTATATGTATGTAGTACAGACTGATTTAGAGCTTAACCAGTTTTATTATTACATGCTTTATTCATACAAAGATAATATAGTTCTTCGTCTCAATAGATGTTCTTTTTAGTGTAAGTGGTAATTTTTCCAAAAACGACACACTTACATATATGATAAAGATCGAAAAAGCTTCATCAAAATCAAAAAAGTTTTTCAAAATTTTTCGAATTGCTTTTAGTTATGTACCCTGTACACAATTATAATCATTTCAATAAATTTGTATGACAGTCTGTGATATAATGGAATTGTTTTTGTAAATCGAGTTATCAAAACTAATTGTGTTGACGGACCATAGTGTTTCGAATTTGTTCTCATTTATTATAAATATTTGCTCTCACAAATGAAATGAACACCTGTCAATGTTTTGCAGCACTAAACAATACACAATTCTATTTAAAATGTACATTTAATTCATATGATATTCCACACATATAAGTGTTATTTATATGTATTTGTATATTTTGAGTATTGAAAATAGAATAAATGAATATCATTGGCTGGAACATATAAATATAAATTTGAACATTTTTGAGAGATTTTGATCATATATATTTATTCTCCATGTATGGTTTATGCTCGTGCATAAGGATATATAAGGATCCATATTGAATTGAAGACGATCTCGTACACATACATACATAAAGCATATAACATGAATAAACAAGTTTGATATAACCAAAGACCGATATATAAAATATATTATATCATGGTATATTATATTGGTCTTTGGTATAACATTGAATGCGATGTAAAAACTAATTCTAATACATACATAATACACATGACATAGTAGACATTAATAACAACATGCTGCTTGCTTATGCAGAATAGATAATAGTAAATACTATATGCAATGAATGTGCTGTTTATGCGATATACATGATTCAGATTGTATGTAATATGTATACATCGTTTATATGGTATTTTGTACACATACATACAAGTGTAATTATTAAAATAGATTGTTCAATGATGTATATCAGGATCTATAATGTATATAGTATCAATGACCTACCTTAATATATTTCTTTATGAAAATATTTGTGTATAATGTTAAATATGAACCTTTTTGTTATTCATAGATATATGAATACATATTTAGTAATTACATATACACTTCCGCTATCCTGGTTTTTTACTTATAAAAAATTGAAAAGTCAACCTTTTTGCTTTTTTTTCAACTTTGGTTTGATTTCGGATTTATGAATAGAATATAATAGTGGCTGTTTGATGCGTGGAGTGGTGTGGGGGGTGGTGGGTGGTGATTACTCATGAGTAATTTTTCATTAGTAAGATTGAAAAATTTTATAGAATGAAAAATAAAATATAAATGAAAAAAAGAGAATTTTGGCAGGTGGGTGCGGGGATGCTAAAAGAGTATGAAAAGTGCTGTATAATTAGCGTCATTCGTTAACACTGATCAACATTTTTGAACTGAATTAAACTGATTTTTTCATATGCTCTTTTAACTATCTACCCACACTCTCCTACGCATCAAACTTTAACTATTATACTTTTTTCATAAATCCGAAGTTAAATGGAACATTTTGAGACTAGAATCATGAAGATTCATATATTTTTCGATTTTTAATGTTTAAAGAAAACTAGCTGACAGCGAAAGTTTATAATTACCGAATATTTATCAATTACACTGCAATCTGATGGTTTTCCTCTGAAAAGAATTAAATAACAATTTTGATAGGTAACAGGCTTCAAGCAAATATCCTTTTAAGATACTACAATATCTATATTTGAAGAATATATCATTCATTTACTACGTTACCACTATTATAAGTGCAAAATCCACTTTGATCGTGATCAAAATTTTTCTTCTGCTTTGCTATGAGTTTCTTAGATATTTTTATACATAATTTGCATATTAATATTATACTTTATAAATCATATATAGTAATATATTTAATTTTAAAATTTTTAAATTTGAAAACCGTCTTCCAACTATAGTTAAACTAAAACTGGATGTACAGTATTGTTCACAACTACTTTTACACGGCATTTAATTTCTAATCAGTTAATAATTGGAAATGCATCCTCGAAACATTATAAATCCATAAATTTGTTTAGTGTATACATATATAATTATAATAATAAATAATTAAATATAATATCAACTATTAAAATATTAAAATATTGTATAATTTCAACTGTATTAAAAGACGATTGATAATTCATCGCTTTTTTGTCCGAATTCATTAGGTTCATTTAAGTTCAAAACAAAGTTACATATATTTTATAGAAAAAAACAGAATTAAAAATACATGCAATTTTAAAACTTTTGTTCAAAAAAAATGCTGTATAAAAATATTTATGACTAATAGTGCTAATACTAAATGTCAGAGGCTATTCAAATTTCTGATAATATATTCTAAAGTATAGGCAGGTCAGATTAACTTCCTATTTTTTGCCAAATTAATGACCGCACCATGCAGAACTGACCAGTTCTTGCACTTTTTAAATGAATGGTTTAAGTTTTAAAATTTGGTTTAAGAATGATAGATATTAAATAGTTGAGCTATCAATTTAATAGAAATGTTAAAATATAAAGGCAAATTTTGAATTCAAAAATCAAATAAGCAATTATAATTTACTATACGTAAACCTATTCCACGTTATTTTCAAACATAATTTTTTGAATCACTACTGAAGATATTTTGATAATACGGATCTCCAAAATATTTCTAGGACTAGAATTATAGGCCCATTCTACTTAATAATTTATTTTCAAACAAACATACATGAAAAAAATTTGATTGCATTCAATCATAAAAATCCATAAATTTACAAATAATTTATTTTCGACTTCATGACATATTGTTTATTATATATACCTATATATATATATAATATTTTTCAACCTACAAATGATTATCAATTTTCATTGAATCTAATTAAATGTTCATCAGCGCTAGTATTTAGAATGTTTTGAATATATACTTTATACCACACACAAAAAACATCAACGAAATAAAATTTAAAAATTTTGAAATAAATATTTTTAAGCTTTCTGTTTTTAAAAAATATTGTAAATAATTTAAAATTCATTATCCTCAAGATTTAGGAACTAGATCTAGTTAGAAAAAAAATTGACTCAGTCTATAAAAAAATTTGGTAATTCACAAAACACCTGATTTTTAAATTTCTATATTATGATCATAAATCAGAATAATACTTTATTTTTTTAGAATTCCTAAGGCCCAAACATTAAAAAAGATATTCTTTCAAAATTTCAAGAAGAAATTCAATTCACGGGATATGATAATATATAATCGTATCTTGCATTCATAAGTCAATGAACTCAAAAACATAACAAAATAAAACCATAATATATCCATATGTATACATATATTATGTATAATCAAAGATACTATATACTATCACAGATAAGTGTATCTTATCTGTGATACTATGTAAAAACATATTTATATGTATTTATATAGTATCTCTGGTATAATGCTACAGCAATTATAATGTATGCATACGTAAAAACCTCTGTTGCCAAATATTCTACAATGCTACATCAGAAAATAATGTAAACCTATACAAGTAATACATATAATCAAAGACCATATAAATGTATAGACCAGAGTACAGTACAAATGCTACAGTAATTATAATGTATGCATACGTAAAAACATCAGGTTGCCAAATATTCTACAATCCTACATCAGAAAATAATGTAAACCTATACAAGTAATACATATAATCAAAGACCATATAAATGTATAGACCAGAGTACAGTACAAATGCTACAGTAATTATAATGTATGCATAGGCATACGTAAAAACCTCTGTTGCTAAATATTCTACAATCCTACATCAGAAAATAATGTAAACCTATACAGGTAATACATATAACCAAAGACCATATAAATGTATATATTTATATGGTCTTTGATATAAATACAATTCTATATATGTATTTCAATTAGAAGTAGTAGTAGTAATTTATGTCAGATCATATAGCACGCGACAAGGAATATTAACATAACAACACATACATACATATATAAAAATACATGAAATATGAAATACCTCCTTTCTCAAGTCATTCATATATTAAATACGACGATCAACTCAATACAATAAAAAAAAAAATTGAAACAGCCCTATTGTCAATTGTTGTATTCTAAAGCATTTGCGTACAAAATATCCATTTATTTTTACTTATTCAAGTATAATATCATATCAAGGGTGCGTTCATAAACGTTACTATAGTTATCATTTGTCGTTCAAAATGGTGGTGGCATAGTAAAACATAACTACCAACATGAATTTTTAGCGTTCATAAACATCTGTAGTAAAGTAAATTTTTAACTATTTGATGTCAAAAACTAACCCTGCTCGAGAGCATGGTTAACGATAGTAACGATAGTAAACCTTTAAGTGGTAATGACATTGACAATAAAAAAATCGTTTGTAATTTAATTTTTTGTTGTGAATTGTGAAAATTTCAATTTAATTAATTTGAAATTAATTAATTTTGTTTTAAACTTCATTTGTAAAAAATAATTAATTTTTGACAAACAAAAAATATAAAAATTATTATATGTAAAAATTTTTTAAACTTGACTTGACAGCTGAATGATAATTTATTGCTACTACTATGGTAAAAATGGCGTTCAAAAACCACTTGAAGTTAACATAACTATGGCTGTAGTATAACATAACTTTGCTTAAACTATACTACACCATGACTATGGTTAAAGTAATGTTCATGAACGCACCCCAAATAAGTGATGGTACCACTCAAAACCATATAAAATTTAGTAAACCAGTCATGCAACTCACAAACTAATTCTTCTATATAAATATTCTTATTTCCTCTCATATTTATATCCCTCCTGAATTATAAACTTTCGCTCTTTTTCGATATTGTTTCGAAAAACTTTTTCGATCTTTATTTTTGGCAAACATACAAACATTTAAATAAAAAAAATGAAATGGTTCATCTAGTAGGACTGTATTATCTTTGATTCATATTAGCATAGACTAATAACACTATCCAGATGTGAAATAAAAATGTTAAAAGTTGATACATGCAAGTAATTTTTACTAGCAGACAATTTAGTCATAGTAGCAGACAAACAGTTTTTCAACAAAAATAAAACTTTTTAGTAGCAGACAAAAAGATTTTCACCAAAATTAAAACTTAAATGTTGAAAGTTCATGAAATCTTTTAAATATGTTCTGAATTCTGATCTACGGTTTTATATTTTCAATAGCACATAGCACATTATCACCACGATAATAAGGATATCCTTATCTGTGATAATATATACATATATATTTTATATTATATGAACAGATGAGTATGTACGTTTGTAATTTTATATACACAAACACTATATAAATGTACGAAATAGGCCTGAATATGGTTAGCCGTCACCGTCATAAAAAACGACGTGTCATATTCTAATATTAATTTTGTATATTTAGAAAATAACAATCACCATCATTGTCATTTTTTAAATATACAAAATTAATGTTAAAGAATATATTACACGGAGTGCGTTCATAAACATTACTTTAACCATAATCATGGTATTGTATGATTTAAGCAAAGTTATGTTGTACTACAGCCATGGTAATGTTAACTTCAAGTAGTTTTTGAACGCGATTTTTACCATAGTAGTAGCAATAAACTGTCATTCAGCTGTCAAGTCAAGTTTAAAAAATTTTCAAAAGATATATATAATTATTATATTTTTTGTTTGTCAATAATTAAATAATTTTTAAAAATTAATTTTTAAACAAAATTAATTAATACTACTACTTTTTTCAAATAAATAAAATTGAAATTTTCATAATTCACAACACAAAATGAAATGACAAACGATTTTTTATTGTCAATGTCATTACCACTTAAAGGCTTACTATCGTTAACCATGCTCTCGAGCAGGGTTAATTTTTGACATCAAATAGTTAAAAATTTACTTTACTACAGATGTTTATGAACGCTAAAAAGTTATGTTGATAGTTATGTTTTACTATACCACCACCATTCTGAACGTCAAATGATAAATATAGTTAACTATAGTAACGTTTATGAACGCACTCACGGTCAGAACAAAATGTCTTGGAAAAGAACTAAGTGTGTTGTTGATACATGCCAGGCAACAGGCACGAAATATCCAGGTAGGAAATTCTTTCGTTTTCCAAAGGACGAAAGTGAGAGGTAAAAACAACTACATATTTGTCCCGTAATGCAAATATATGTATCAGTATATATGTAACAAACAAATTACATATGTATATGTACCATGTACCATGCCATGCCATACACACTTTGCACATTTTTTCTATCTAAAACAAGTTTTAAGACATGACATGGCTATAGACACAAGCAATAAATACACGTATATGTTTATTGTTTGTGCTGTATACTATATACTATCTGTGATACTATATACCCAAGAATATAAAGATGTATGAATTGGTGACTATTGAGTATGTATTAAGTTTTAATTTTGGTGAAAATCTTTTTGTCTGCTACTAAAAAGTTTTATTTTTGTTGAAAAACTTTTTGTCTGCTACTATGACTAAATTGTCTGCTAGTAAAAATTACTTGCATATATCAATTTTTAACATTTGTATTTCACATCTGGATAGATGTTATTAGTCTATGATATGAGAAATGCAAAATTAAAATATTAAAAATATAGAAAAGAATCAAATACAATCAAATAGAAATACAAAACAAACTGTTTACAAGGAGCATTAAATTTCTCATTGAAAACTCAATTTATATATGTACATATGTATTCATATACAAAATTTAAATAAAGATATACAGATACTACAGTATACATGTGGGATTGAAAAAGTATTTATTTATAACATATTATAAAAATAACAATATTATTTTCGAAAATCAAAAATTTTACCTCATTCTTCAAAAATCATTTTTCTTTCTACCTACTTTCAAAAACCTTATCAGTTAGTTTTTATTTTTTACATTATTCATATAATTTATAAAAGTAGCCCTAGCTGTAATTATGAAATAAAAAAAATACATAATGGTACTATAATAAGTAATGAGTATTCTCTTCCCACATTCGGCTATCCTGACTTTTCTTCGGACCCCGAAGAACCTCTAATTTCGTTGTCTTCCAATAAATCTACTTCTTCTATATCAGCTTCGGATTATTCATCCTCTTCAATACCGTAGTTATCTTCACTCCATGGCTTCATCTTGTCTGCACTGGTACTTGTCAAATTTGGTCCCTCATACATGTGGTAAAAAATAGGAAATTTGTTTTACAATAAAAAAAAAATGCAAATATTAAAATATTCAAATTATAAAGAAAATTCAACTAAAATTTAAAGCTATCAAATATTATCAGAAAAACTACTTCAGCTATATAACGATTTTCAACTAATTTATAACGAGCATTATTTAAGCGAAATGAAAACAATTATTTTATTTAATTCAAAACTGTTATCATTTTTGTGGCAATGCTATGGACATTTAACAATTCAGCACCGCAAATTAAATATACCTATTTACTCATTTTTATATTTTCTTTCTAATTTTGTATAATCTCTTATTAAATAATACTAGAAAGAAATAACCATATATGTACAAATCAATTTTGATATTTCTATCAACTAACAATTTTATTTTTACTAGTTTTACGACTTCTTGTTGTACCAACTATCAGAAAGATAAGACGTATTTTTTAAATAAAATAAGTATTTTGTAAAATTAAAGATAAACTATTGTTTTTTCTATTTTTTTATTATTAAATAAATAAGATTATCATAATTTTATTCATTTTATTTTATTTATTCTTCAGTAAAAAACATTTCGAGTAAATCTTCTTTTTCACATTGTTCACCTTCTAATCTTTGCACTATGTATTCCATCTTAATAATGTTGGAATCACTTGTAAATGTACATTTTTATTTAAACGGAATGGGCAATTTAAATCTTTAAATCTGCAAAAAAATATATATACATAAATATAAATTATCAATATAAAATTAAATACAAAAAGCAAGAAATTATTTCTTACGTTGCTCCATCACCTACATCCACATATACAAATTTCGATTTATTTTTCGTCTTATCCAAAATTTTTCGAACAACTGGTTCAGCTGAAAAAAGGAATTAGATAACAAATTTTTATCTTGAAATGCAAATAATTTTTTTTTGTATTATTCTGCACACAATGTACAGATCTATCATAGATAAAATGGAATTATTATTTTTTTAAAACAAAACTTAAAAACTCATTAAAAAAATTACTGATATATACATAATTATACATCTAATATGTATAAGATAGATACCTTGTTGGCAATCTGGACACCAGCTAACACCATCCAGATTTTGATCCAGAAAAATAAAATATCACATGATCAGTTAAGTCTTTCGTATATTTTTCAAAGTCTTCATATCCAACGATATGATCTTCTTGATGTTCATTTTCCTTTACGAAATTTCATATAAATTTCATAATTTTCATAAATTTCATAATTTTGTTAAATTCATAAATTTCATAAATTTCATATAGTAGGTAAAATAATTTTAATACTTACCGTTAGATTTATTTTACAATTTCTATGTACTTATTTTCTATTTTAAATTTTTTATCATATAATGTATTTTGAATAGTAGATAAAATTTTGATACTTACCGTTAGGTCTATTTTACAATTTCTATGTACTTATTTTCTATTTTAAATTTTGTATCATATTATGTATTTTGAATATAAGGTGAAATTTTTTAATACTTACCGCTAGGTCTACTTTTATTGTAAAATAATAATTATGTAAGAAATAAAATTTTCACTTTTGATTATTGTTAATCTATATTTCCTTTAGCTAATAAAACATCCATGGTAGTTGTCTTAGTGGTTTCTCTACTTTGCGACAATCACTTTCTTCCAAAATCTTTATTTTCAGATTTTCTGGACTGGGTAATTGATCTCTGGACTTGATGGCAACCCTGAAATTTTCGAAATTATTAGGAAGACTATACAATAATAAAATAGATAATAAATCATCATTGATTGCAACGTCCATATCGTTGAGTTTTTCAACTGCATCGAAAAATTTATCTATGTGATCACGAATATCATCATCACTGTTTGATTTTGTAAGTATTATCTGCTTCAATAGTGTCGCCTTCCTTGCTGGACCTTTTGATTGATAGACCTCTTGTAATTTCTGCCATATATCATTTGATGTTTTACATCCTTTTCAATACTTAATTCAGATGGAATGATTGCAAGTACTAGGTCTGCCTTTGCTTTTGCATCTGCTTGATCCCATGCCGTAGCCTCTTTTCTAGAATTTTCATCACTATATTTTACTTTTCGTCGTTTGTTATTGCCGTTCACAAAATCCCATGTATCGTTCCTTACTAAAAAGGCCTCTATTTGTAGTTTCCACGTGTTGTAGTTTCCATAGTTATTTTTATTTAATGTCTCAAAATTATATATTCTTGATGCGGACATTTTTGCACTTTACACTTTCTTTTTAAGTTACGATTTTTATTTACAAATAACTATTAGACACTCCGATTTTCACGATTTCTTTAGATTAAAAAATAGCCAAAAAGAAATCACACATGCGGCGTTTTTCTGTGCCCATAACCTTTGTTAATCTTTTTCTGCGCATTTCATTGAATAAAGATTAACAATTATTAATTACGTAGACGTAGAGATCACTAATAATTATTTTGAATTATTAAAAGTAAAATAAAAAATTGTGTAAAATAGTTTAGTATCAAATTAATTTGTTTAAATAAATTGTATAATTTTGGAAAACTCTTTTCTCTTTTATTAATAATAAAAAATAATATAAAACAAAACCACAAATATACATACTGCTTTGCTTATCTTCAATTCCTTCATTACCTTCTTTTCTTTGATCTATTCTATATAAAGATTGACATGTGTTATATTTATATATATTATTTACATACAAGTTTATATTGGATAGGATTATTCGTCAACAGTCTTATGTATTTTTTATTGTTGCGTTAATACAAGCATGAAAAATAGTTTATATGAGATGGGGCAAATTGGTTTACTGTCCCATCAGTCCATTATGTTGAATAATGTTGAATATGGTTGAAATTGTTCAAAAGCATAGTATGAAGTATGATTGATTTACATATATTGCATATAGGTTACGTCTTTAACTACAATAATCTACCGTTCGCATAAAAAATTCTTTCCCACAAAATTCTGTAATAAAACACCGCCACAGGAAATTCCAAAAATGCAACTCACAAAATACATATTTACTCGCGTTTTAGAACATTTAGCGAATTCCCATAGAATTTTCGTAGTCAGCATTATTAAAATATAAGTAAATTAAGAATATAATGTAAAACTTTTAAGTTAGTCTATTTCTAAAAACCATCGTGTGCAGAAGTAATTAACTGAACAAGTTGTGTAAGCTTAGTATAATAAATAAAGTTGAATATAAGAAATAAAAAGGTGTTTTTAATATTTTATATTTTTTTTTTTTGTATTTGAAAAGTCAAATACAAAAGTTATATGTAATGTAATTATGTCTTCGTATTAACAAATGCATCCACCAGAGGATGTTTGTTTTAATTTTCGTGCGTTTTATATTTAAAAAATTCGAATAAAACATCCGTTAAAAATTAAAAACCGTCATATTTTAAGCGTTTTTAATAAAAAGAATTGTAATTTCCAAGTTTACAATTTTTACAATTCAAAAATTTTTGCTTTTGAGTTTTAAGAATTTTTTTGCATACTGGATAAGACACGAATTTTCTATAGACTGAAAAATAATTACACTTCTCTTGAATTTTGAACTATGGAAGGGTGTAGTTCCGTTTAGCGGAACCAAAATATCGGAACCAAACCGACTTTAAACCATAGATAATGACGTCCTGAGCAAGGTTAATACTGACCATTTTTGGCGCAAACGCCATCTAGTGGTCGAAAAATGCAATTGAAAATTTGGTATAAGATACAAAGAAATTAGTATAATTCAATAGTCAGAGATCTTACATACAATAATAATGGCTCAAATGAAAGGATATATACTGTGAAAAAAATTTTTACAAAAGGTTCTTCCACAAGGATAATAAAGATTATTTTATGATTTGTGACTTCTCTTTATATTTTTGGCAATTTTTAGAAGCAAGTAAAGATGTCGAAATTTTCGCAATTAAGAAAGGACATTAGGAACAAATTTTTCTAAACAAACCCTAGATCGTGGTCCTTGAAAGAAATGTCCTATTATTAAGTGATTTTAAGGCTTTGGATTTTGGTCACTAAAAAAGTACATGTAACATTATATTAATATAATGTAAATTTAAATTGTTTGTAAAAGAACCTACCAGAAGAATAATAAAGGACATATACATGTGCAAGAATAAAGACATTATTGTAAAATATTCTTTGCATTGAGCCCACTTATTTCGTCATTAGACGATTTGTTCTCGAAATATAAATTATAATTCAAACAAATGTTACAGTCGTAACTTTACAAGTTGTTTTTTTCATTCTTCTTTTAAATTGCCAAAAAATTTATATAAATAATACACTTAATTTTATATTACTAAAATTTTTATGATTTAAAAATAATGTTGTATCAATTGTATTAATTGAATTACATATATTTTCTACCTACCTACCTACTTGCATTGTTGATCTTTTGTTTTTAATTGTACATTTCTACCTGATAGTATTATATACTTTATATAATGTTTTATTACATGACCAGTTAGGTTCAATTATACGATTATGTTTTATTAATTTTTGATAATAACTGTGCATATTCTATTGAATATAAGTTTTTTCTGAAAATTATTTTAAAAAAAGTTGGATTTTTTGCGTTGGCAAGTAAACGTTATTGGTGTAAGTTTGCAAATTTAGTGATAATAATTATTAATATAAATTGAATGTTTACATTTTATTAAATTACATCATTATAAGTATACAATTTTCATTTAAGACAAAGAAATTGAAATTTTTTAAATAATAATTTTAATTGTGAATTTTTTAAATATATTTTTTTTTGAATTTTAATTGAATTTGGAATTAAATAAAATGTCATCACGGTATGTATAATTCTCAAAAATTTAAATTTTATCCTCATTATAGATATATTTATTAAGAAAAAAAAATTTCAGAGAAAATATCTGGAATTTACAACGGTTGTTGGAGAAATTAAGAACTAAAGAAGAAACCATAAAATGGCTGGAGGAAATAGAAATTATCCCGAAAACAAAATATTGCAAAAAACATAAGAAAAATATGCTTATTGAAAAAGATAATTTCGTGGGATATTTCTTGTGTATTAGAAACAAAGGACGTCATAAGAATTCTAGAGCAGAAAATACTTGGCTCGAGAGGTGTCGTGTTGCTCCTAGTGTATGTATGTTGATAACATATTGTTTCGCATACAACTACAGTTATGATGACACTATTAGAGAGTGTTCAATAACTGGAGTTGTAGTTTCTAGAGAAACTATATCTGATCGATTCTCTTTCTCAAGAGAAGTTTGTATGATATCGCTAGATGAATCATTTGAAGAAGAAGGATTGATTGGCGGTATCAACAAAATTGTAGAAGTAGACGAAACGAAAATTGGACGTAGGAAGTATGAGCGGGGTAGAATAGTAGAAGGAAATTGGATTGTTGGGATAATTGAAAGAGGATCGAACAGATATAGATTAGAAATTTGTGAAAATAACTCGAGGGACAAACAAACTTTAACAAATATTGTAAGGAAGCATGTTCTTCCTGGAACCACTGTGGTTACAGATTGTTGGAAAGGTTATATAGATTTAAATAAACATGGATATATACACCAAACTGTAAACCACAGTGAGAATTTTGTTGATCCCGAGAGTGGAGCATATACACAAAACATCGAATCAAGCTGGAGATTTTTGAAAAATAGTTTTAGGAAAGGAGGGTTTAGGAGTGAACATTTTGATTTGAGATTGTGTGAGTTTTTATGGCGTCGTAAAATAAAAAAAAATAAAGTTGATCCTTTTCAACAACTTATAGAGGATATTAAAAAAGTTTATTCAGGTAGAAAATAAGTTATGTATATAATATTTTGTAATTTAGTTTCTTATTTTATAGTTTTTTATGTTTAATTATGAGTATAAGTATTAAATTTTGAGTTGTATTGTTGTATTATTTTATGTTTTTGATATATTGTTTTTTATTTTATGTAATAGAATAATAATTAAATTTTATAACGTTTTAAAAGAAACATTTATCTTTTTATTTCTTATTCGTCATTCTTGCGCAGGGAACCATGTTAACATCTTCTGTATTTTTCAAATTTAGGTATATAATGCATTTTTTGTGTAATTCTTTCGCAGGGGCCTATGTTAACATCTTCTGTATTTTTCAAATTTAGGAATATAATGCATTTTTTGTGTAATTCTTGCGCAGGGGCCCATGTTAACATCTTCTGTATTTTTCAAAATTAAGAATGTGTTGCAATTTTGTGTGTCATTCAATAATGTTTTGTTAGTTTATACTCATTCAATCCATTTTGTATACAGTAGTACTATATACTGACCAATTTGCCTTTTACAAATGCACATACACACACAAGCACACTGTCACACTTGCTTTCTACAAACACACGCACACACACACACATGCTCATATACATTTGAGATGTACTCTACACGATCTCTGGTTATTGAATTATACTCATTTCTTTGATGTACCAGATTTTCAATTGCATTTTTTGACCACTAGATGGCGTTTTCATCAGAAATGACTGAAATCAAAATTGTGCGGGAGTTATTATCTATCTTTTGTAATACATAAAGTGTCCGTACGAACTCTAGTTTTTTAATTATACTCATTTCCTTCTAATTTGAACCAACTTTTTAATTGCGTTTTTCGACCACTAGATAGCGTTAGCGCCAAAAATGGTCAGTATTAACCTTGCTCAGGACGTCATTATCTATCGATTGGGATAGATAAAATTTGATAATTTGAGTTCCGCTAAACGCAAGTACATCCCTATGGAATTTTTTTCTCTCATAGAAAAATGAAAATAATGTTTTTTCGTTTGTAACGAGGAAAAGCCAGTTGAACGATTTTTGTAGTTCTACAATTTTCATAATTGGTCACCAACGTAAATGGTATAGAACACATTTTACGCTTGTTCTATCCAAATGAATAAATGATATCGAATTTAATTTATGATATTATCACAACACAAATAAAGATACGTTCTATGAGTTTCGTTCATAATTTATCTTTTTATGTTGCAGACCCAAACAAATTTCTTGAATTTTAGGTTTTTCGCCACAAATTTTAAAAAATTTTGTGATTCTTACCCGTTCGATTCGAAGAAATATTTCAAAACAGGATTAACCGCCGTTTAAAGCAATGATATGTTTTAAAATGTTTTTCCATTTCCGAAATTTTCAAATTTTCTAACAATGAAAATGAAAATAAAAATTTTCGAGATGATTTAAATGAATCCTATCAACATTTTGAAAAAAGAATATATAATTAAAAAAAGGGGCAGTGTCGAAAAATATGTATATATAAATATAATAAAAAAAAAGGTTACAAACAATTCAAGACAGACAATGCAACAATATAATATTACATACAAAAAAAGAACAACAAAAAAATGTAAACAAATCAACAAAGTCAAACATATAACACAGAAATATATGCAATAATATAGAACCTATAACAAGAATATGTACAAGCAGGTAACATAAAAAGGTCTATAGACATAGCATACAAAACAAAAAAAAAACAAAACGATTCACATAGCACAAATATATAACATAAAACATTAAACACAAATATTTAATTACATTACATAAACAATGAACACTAACATAAAATAAAAACATTTGAATATATATATGTTATATAAATATCAATGTTATATAAATATTATAAATATACATTATATAAATGCTAAATATTATGCATACAATGATACAATATATATTGTTGTAAAAAGAGAAGATTTTCTGTATTCTTTTCCTTAGCCCTTAAGAAAGGGTCAAATTCAACCCAAAATAAATAAGGAAAAGAATAAGGGACTAGAATGAGGGGCCGAGCGGAGCCAAAAAAAATAAAGAAAATGAAGAAAGAAAAAATGATGAAATGAGGAATAGGGAAAAAACAAAGGAAGAGAGGAAAAAAAACAAAAGGCTTTATTCTTTTAACCCTTCTTATACAAAGGGGTTATTAGAACAAAGCAAGTTTTTTAAAAAAGGAATAAGAAAACCAAAAAAAAAAAAGTTCAATTACCCAAAAAAAAGAAAACTTGATTATTATTTTTTTTTTTTTTACTTTTATTTTCAAAAAAAACTTCAACAAAAATTTGAACTAAAAAAAAATTCTGAACGGACAAAATTAAAAATTTTAATTTAAAAAAAATAACTTAAAAAGAACAAAAAAAAAAATTTAGAAAACTAAAAAAAAAAAAACTTCGAATTTAGACTAAAAAAAACTAAAACTAAGATTTAGCAAGAACAAAAAAAATAAAAAAACGAACTGAAAACTTTATAAAAATTTAGAACAACTAACAAACTTAAAAAACTTTAAAAACTCGAAAAGAAGTAAAAACGAACTAAAAAAAACTAAAAACAACTGAAACTTTCTGTGTTGTGACGAGCCCGTTTATATATCCCTCGTCACACAAAGAAAACAAAGTAAATAGTTGTGTTCTGGAATTTTCTATCAATTCGCCGCCCGCTGTAGCGTCAACGGATTGACAGAAAATTCCAGTGATAATGTTCGTTGTTTTTTCTCTTTTCTTGCTGAATCTGTTACAAAACAAAAAGAAAGAAGAAGATGATGACATTATATGTTAAAGTGACAATGTCTATGATTATTACAAAATGTAAACAAAGTGAGTGACAGGTTACAGGTAAGTATGAAAATTTTTTTTTAATTTATTAATTATAATCATTTTAATTTTGATTCTAAGATTAATTTATTTTTTTTTCTTTTCCAGGTTTACAACACGACCCCCCGTTTAAGAGCTCAAAGTCCCAACTGAGCGTCTAGATGTGGCTGGCAGGCCGGGATTATTTGGGATAGAGGAGACTTGGTAGGATCCTGAAATCCTCCAGCTGCTGCGCTTACCTGCAAAGAAAGGGGAAAAAAACAAGCTTTGCGCAGTAAATAGGTTCGGCACAAATAAAATTAAAATAGTTAATTAAATTAAACATCTAGGCTCGTCGGAAGGGAGGAGGGAGTGAGGAGGGTGGACCAGTAAGAAAACGTGACAAAATAAAAGGTTAGGAAGGAAACGGACATGAGAAGGGGTAAAATAACGTCAGATAGTTGCTGTGGCTAAACGATCGCGGTGGACGACACTTGTTCGGTTCGAAGTCTTATGCTTAATTTTATAGACGACATCTGTGACCAATTCGATTATTTAGTACGGACCATCCCAGTCTCGTTGAAGTTTAGGGCTATAGCCTCTCTTTCTCTGGGGGTTATAAAGCCAGACAAAGTCTCCAATTTTAAAAGGGTTTGCTTTCGCGGACAAATCGTAACGGTCTTTCATTCTCCGACTAGCTTCTGTGAGCTGTGACCGGTTGAAAGAGTAGACCTTCGAAAGTCTTTCCTGAAGATTTTCTACATAGGTGGGTACATCCTGCAGATGTTGATCTGGAGGCCCACCAGTTAGTAATTGGAAAGGAAGTCGAAGTTCACGTCCCAAATTTAGGAAAGCGGGAGTATTTTGAGTGGACTTTTGAACCGAAAAGCGATAAGTGAGGAGAAGAAAAGGCAGGTAGGTGTCCCAATCTTTTTGGTGTTTGTCTACAAATTTGGAGAGGTAGTCTAAGATGGTTCTGTTGAAACGTTCGACAAGACCATCACTCTGAGGGTGTAGCGCAGTGGTTCGCGTCTTCTCGATCCGAAAACGACGAAGAATCTCCTTAAATACCGCAGACTCAAAATTACGTCCTTGGTCGGAGTGTAATTGTTTACATAACCCGAATCGCGAAAATACTTGGCTGACCAATACTTCTGCTACTGTTTCAGCAGTTTGGTCTGGGACCGCAAACGCTTCAGGCCACCTGGTGAAGTAGTCCATCATGACTGGGATGTATTTGTTGCCATTACCAGTTACAGGTAGTGGTCCCAGTATGTCAACAGCAACTCTCTCGAACGGGTAGCCAGAGACTCGCACCTGTAAGGGTGCCCTAGTTCGAGGAATTGGCCCTTTTCTTTGCTGACATACTGTGCAGCGAAGGCAGTAGCGCTTAACACTTGCAGATAGTCCTATCCAGTAGTATCTCTCGCGTACTTTCGCGAGGGTTTTCTCGATGCCAAAATGGCCACCAGCCGGACTATCGTGCATGTGCTTCAGTACTTCTGCCTTTAAGCACTCAGGAACCAACACCTGCAGCTGATAGGGAGGATTGGGGGAATGACGGTAGATAACGCCATCCTTAAGGACCAGGGAAGAGAACATGGACCAGTAAGATTTAAGAGCGGGGGCGGCCGAGCTCAACGATTCAGCCTCTGGTCTACCGCTAGAACTTAGCCACTGTCGAACTGCTTGCAAGTCCGGATCGGTTGCCTGAATCTGTCCCATATCCATGGGTTGTATGGCTGCAGTCTTTACCAACAGCATCTGTTTTTCGTCAAGCCTGCTACAGTAGACACAGGACGAAGACTCGCAAGGACGACGAGAGAGAGCATCCGCGTTGCCATGACTCTTCCCTGCACGGTGTTGAATCTCAAAATCAAACTCCTGTAGCCTCTCTATCCACCGTGCAACTTGTCCTTCAGGCTCTCTAAAGTTCATCAACCATCGCAGAGATGCGTGGTCGGTGCGCAATAGAAAGCGTCTTCCGAGGACATAGGGGCGAAAATGGGCTACAGCCTTCACAACCGCCAAGAGCTCCCTTTGCGTTACGCAGTAATTCCTCTTGGGTCCGCTCAACGTCTTACTGTAGTATTCGACGACCTTTTCCTCGCCATGCTGGAGCTGTGACAGGACCGCCCCCCATGCAAATTGACTGGCATCAGTGTCGAGGATAAATGGGTCATGATCGTTCGGTTGTGCTAGTACAGGCGCCTGAGTCAACTTCTCCTTCAAGGTCTGAAAAGCACGGTCACACTCCGGTGTCCATTCAAACCTTGAGGCCTTCTCAGTAAGTCCAGTAAGTGGCTTACTGATTGAAGAGAAGTCTCGCACAAAACGTCTATAATACGCACACAGACCGAGAAAAGACTGGACATCTTTCTTTCTACTGGGTCTAGGCCAGTTACGCACAGACTCAATCTTTTCAGGGTCTGTAGAGAGTCCTCGCTCCGAAATCACATGCCCCAAAAATCTGACTTCTCGGCGACATAGATAGCATTTCTTGGGCGATAGTTTCAAGCCCGCTTGAGATAAGCGATGAAATACCACTCTTAAATTCTTCAGTAGGATATCGAAGGATTCGGCATGTACCAGTAGGTCGTCTAGGTGTCCTAGGGACATAGTATAGGGAATATCATGCAGCACTATCTCCATCAAGCGCTGGAAAGTTGCAGGAGCATTGGTTAGGCCAAAAGGCATTACATTGAATTCGTATAATCCCGAACCGATACTAAACGCGGTTTTTTCTTTATCATCGGGATGCATTTCCACTTGGAAATATCCCGAGAGAAGATCTAGGGACGCAAACCACTTTGACTTACCCAAAGCTGCCAGAGTAAGGTCAATACGCGGTAGAGGATAGGAGTCCTTTTTGGTAACTTCATTTAAACGCCGATAATCGATGCAGAAACGGAGCGAACCATCTTTCTTTTTTACAAGGACTACCGGAGAACTCCAAGGGCTAGTAGAGGATTGAATGACACCTTGTTCTTTCATATCCTTAACCATTTGTTCAGCCTCAACTCGTCTAGAGAAAGGAATACGACGAGGAGGTTGTTTAACGGGTTGTGCGAGGCCGGTGTCTATTTTGTGTCGAAGGATACTAGTTCGTCCGATGTCTTCTTTAGATTTAGAAAAGACAGATTGGAATTCGATAAGAAGATCTCTTAAAGCAGATTGTTGGACAGGTTGAAGTCCTTCACTACTAGATAGGAAGAGGTCATTCAAATGAGAAGGCAGTGTAGTAGCAGTAGGAATTTCTCGAACTTCATTACACAGGATAGTCAGGTCAGTATCCAAATGGGCCACAGGTAAGCGACTAGGTAGGGTAATAGTTTGGTAGGATAGATTAGAAATCCTAGTCCATACCTGGCCATTGGATACACGAGAAATAGAAGAAATCAGACACATCTGTTCCGGCAGCAAAGAGGAAGCTGAGAGGAGAACATCCGTGTCTGTAGGAAGGGTTGTGTAGAGGGGAATTAAAATCTCCTGAGAGGGATGAAGTTCGAGGGTTTTTAAAGTTTTTGCTAAGAAGGAAGGTGAATGGTTTAAGGGCACTGCTTCTTCTTGTATATGAAGTAGATCTTTTTCCAAATCTAGGATACAGTGATATTGCTTTAAGAAATCCATTCCCAGGATGCAATCGTCAAAGATTTCGGCAGAGTAGACAGTGTGTTCAGTAGAGAACTTACCTACCATAAAATCAACGCAAACTGTGCCTTCGACTGGGATGGTTTCACCAGTAACACTTTGTATTTGTGCAAATGAAGGCATGACTTCGACCGGGGAAGAGCATCTCCGCACTACTCTAGGATTTACTATAGTCCTAGTAGCACCAGTATCGACTATCATCCAGTTGGAGTGTCTTGTATCGGGAAGCTCAGCTTCACTCCTCTAAGCTGAGCTGTTGGCTTTTCCCGACTTCTTAGCTTTACTGGTTTTTCCACTGTTCTGGACGACCGCTTGATTTACCCGGATCTCCGTCTTATCCGTGTTGCATCCCTACTAGCTTCCATTCTAATAGCTAGAGCTAGGGCTTCCTCCAAGCACTCAGGGGCTGCGTCACGGACACGCTGTTGGACCTCTAAATCAAGGAGACCGTCCACAAATTGTCCTAGAGCTATCCTGTCTCTTGCCGTCTCAGGACAGTCTGGAAAGGCTAGGTACACTAATTTTTGTACTTGCGTGGCAAATTCTGGGAGTGATTCTCTGTCCCTCTGAATTCGACCACGCAGTTGGATATGGGCCACCGATTGCCTATACTGGATGCTGAACCTATTATCTAAGGCTCGATCCAGTAGGTGGTAATTGTCTTGAACGGCTCTGGGTAGTGTTTCGAAGAATGCTAAGGCGTTCCCGTTAAATGAGGTGCCAAGCCAAGGGCCTTGAATTCGTCAGGCCAACCATTTGCCCTCGCTACCGCGTCGAAGTGTGACCTATAATTTTGCCATAGCTCTTTACCATCGTATTCCCTGGGGTTGATCTTCATATAAGGATGGCCACCAGACACAGTACTGCTGCCACTATTAGTACGGGGCCCTTCAAAATGCACATTTGGTCGATTTCGACTATGCATTGGCTCGTACAAACTGTTATAGACCCGATGGCTGGAAGTAGGAGGGTCTACATTTGTCGGAAAGCAGGATTCTAGCTGTCGAGCGTACGCGTCTGTCTGATGACCTATGGTAGAAAGCCTAGGTTCCACATTGGTCTCATGGGCTAGGTAAGTCTGATCCATGTTCAGACGCGAGGAGGCAAAAGCAATTTCTGTCTCAACGGAAGGTCTGGTAAAAACTGTATGGCTTGTCATTTGGTAAGGCCTTGGGTAGAGAACTCATTAATTGAGTTTCGTAGGGTAGAAGTAGGTAGGTTGGTAATAGAGGAGAGGACTGGAGAGGATTCTGTAAGAATCTGTGTAGCTACAGAGGTAGGTTGGACACCAATAGAAGTACCCAGGGTCTCAGATAAAGGCATTTGTCTCAAAAGGCAGCTTATTTGAGTGTCTCTATCCAAAACGGGAACTGTAGGTGCAGATCTGACGACCTCTGGAGTAGGTATCTCTGTAGAATGGGCTAATGTATCTGTTCGGGCTGAGTTGAGTACCCTATGATTACTCTCTATCTGCTCAACTCTCTGTGATAGACCTCTGAGGGCATTAGTCACTTCATAAACCATCTGGACCTGTAATGTCATCTGTCGGGCGATATCTAATAAAGTGGATTCAGTCAAATTGTTTGGTGTGGAAACTCGACTCTCTCCAGCCTCTGGTGTCGTTGATTTATCAGTATCAGACATGATAACTCAGAAAACAAATGAAAAGAAAGATAGGCAGAAATGGAATATGGAAATGGAAAATGTACCCAAATAAAATAAAAAAAAAATGTGCCCAAATTCGGGAAAGGAATGGACTGAATGCAAAAGAAAGGAATTACAAAGTTCAACTTAAAAGGAAAGTCAAAAATGCAACAAGCAAACAAAAAGTTCGAGACACCCTGTAAAATTGATAAAGTTATGTACTGCACTGATATTGTAACCTGTTGCCCACACAGCTGAAATAAAATAAAAATATGTAAAAGAAATGAAAAATGAACTGTCTGTATATAGAACAACACTGAACGAATAAATGTATTCCACACTATATACCAGCAGTGTAGAATACCCAACAGAAATTTATGTAATAAAAAAAACAAAATTGGTATACCTCCCCCACAAGCAAAAGGAAACGGAGAGAAAAGAAAAGAACCACCCTGTAAAAATAAATGTTTAACGAAAAGAAAAATCTTTGTTTGGTACGAAAAAAAAAAAATAAATAAATAAATAAGAGAGAGAGGAGAACCACCCTGTAAAAAAATTTTGTACTTTATAACCACAAGAAGAAAAATGACTACCCTGTAAAAGAAAATACTTGTAAAACGCGAAAAAGAGGAAAAAATGATCAACCTGTAACCCTATGGTAAAAACAAAATCAAGAAAATTTGTATATAAAAAAAAATTTGTATACAATTATGAAAACAAGAACAAAAAAAAAACAATCACCCTGTAGGAATAAATCGAAAATTTTCTTTGTTTGTTTGCCTTATACTTCAAACAAAGAAAATGATTATAAAGACGATGTATTACGGCGGAAAAAAAAATACGCGCGTAAAGAGATTTATTCTAATTTCAAACAAAGAGGAATATCACAAAGACGACGTATTACGCGTGTATAACGGCGGAAAAATACGCGCGTAAAGATTATGATTTAAAAAAAAAACACCGTTTTCCACTAAAAAAAATAAAACTAAAGAAATCAAGGGCACAAATAAAACACTGTTTTTTTTTATGTTTTGAAAATTTATTTTTTCCAAAAAAAAATGATTTTTGGTTTTTTTTTTTTATTCACACAAAAAAAAAATTCTTTTTTATTTTACAATTTTTCTTTTTTTTTTCTTTTTTGTTTTTGCACTTTTTTTTTTTTTTAATTTTCCCTGTAAAAATCACATAAAAAATAAGAAAACGACAATTTTTCTAAAAATTTTGGTTTTCTATAGAAAAAAAAGAGAAAAAAAAATGATGTGTGTAGTGTCGTTACTACACTTTTTGTTATACTTTGTACACACAGTACAAAGTAGACGAAAATAGAAAAATAAATGCTGCTTTAAATACAATGCAGCAGCAAAGCGTCGTCAAAAAAAAAAAATTATTTTTCTTTTCCTTTTCTTTTGAAGAAAAAGAAAAACGATCCTGAAAAAAGGATAATAAAAATAAAAAAAAAGTATAAAAAAGAAGATCAGGTGGTAAGATCTTATTTCTAAGATCGTTCGAAATTATACCACCCCACACCTGACACCAATGTTGTAAAAAGAGAAGATTTTCTGTATTCTTTTCCTTAGCCCTTAAGAAAGGGTCAAATTCAACCCAAAATAAATAAGGAAAAGAATAAGGGACTAGAATGAGGGGCCGAGCGGAGCCAAAAAAAATAAAGAAAATGAAGAAAAAAAAAATGATGAAATGAGGAATAGGGAAAAAACAATGGAAGAGAGGAAAAAAAACAAAAGGCTTTATTCTTTTAACCCTTCTTATACAAAGGGGTTATTAGAACAAAGCAAGTTTTTTATAAAAGGAATAAGAAAACCAAAAAAAAAAAAAGTTCACTTACCCAAAAAAAAGAAAACTTGATGATTATTTTTTTTTTTTTACTTTTATTTTCAAAACAAACTTCAACAAAAATTTGAACTAAAAAAAAATTCTGAACGGACAAAATTAAAAATTTTAATTTAAAAAAAATAACTTAAAAAGAACAAAAAAAAAATTTAGAAAACTAAAAAAAAAAAAACTTCGAATTTAGACTAAAAAAAACTAAAACTAAGATTTAGCAAGAACAAAAAAAAAACGAACTGAAAACTTTATAAAAATTTAGAACAACTAACAAACTTAAAAAAAACTTTAAAAACTCGAAAAGAAGTAAAAACGAACTAAAAAAAACTAAAAACAACTGAAACTTTCTGTGTTGTGACGAGCCCGTTTATATATCCCTCGTCACACAAAGAAAACAAAGTAAATAGTTGTGTTCTGGAATTTTCTATCAATTCGCCGCCCGCTGTAGCGTCAACGGATTGACAGAAAATTCCAGTGATAATGTTCGTTGTTTTTTCTCTTTTCTTGCTGAATCTGTTACAAAACAAAAAGAAAGAAGAAGATGATGACATTTTATGTTAAAGTGACAATGTCTATGATTATTACAAAATGTAAACAAAGTGAGTGACAGGTTACAGGTAAGTATGAAATTTTTTTTTAATTTATTAATTATAATCATTTTAATTTTGATTCTAAGATTAATTTATTTTTTTTTTCTTTTCCAGGTTTACAACAATATATAATATATATTACGTAACCATGTCAAATTGTCAAAAAGGTACCAGCTGAATATAGTTACCAATCAAAGTTATTCACAATTAACATAAATTTATAATTCGAATAACCAGACACAATTTGAAAAAAACGTTTTTAAAAAAAAGACGAAACACGAGATAAATAGAAGAACATTTCAGCAACGGAGAAAAAGAAGTTTCTGGAACCGCGAAAATTTTGTATATAAAGGGTTGCGATTCGCAGAAAAATTTGTCTTTTGCGATTACCTGCCTAAATTGTCGTATTGAGACTGAATCAGGGAAAACAAAAGATCGCCTCATCAGCCTGGACGTATTGAGTCCTACTTAAAATCTAGCGTATTGAGCTAGTACAATAGGGTTGTTAGGAATTTTGTAAAAAAAACTTATAATTTTTTTACAAAATTTAGGAAAAAATTGGCAGAATTTTTTCATCGGCTAAGTACTAAATTAACAGAGTACTTAGAAAAATTTTGGATAAAATCGTCGAGAGAATTTTATCGGCTAAGTGTAAAAATTGGAAAACACAAAAGTGAGCTTAGACTGCTTGATATGTCAAACATGATTTGTGATTCGACATGAAAATGACGTAGCTTATGATTTGCTACGACAAGAGTCATTTCCATTTGTTTATATGTTTTCACACCATTTGATTTGTCAAACATAACATTGAACTGTCATTTGCAAACAAAAAAAAATTAATTATTCACAAAGAGTTTAAATTTTAATTTTACCTGTATCCTTTGATTGAAAATCTGGAAATAACAAAATAAAAAGTCAAACCCAAGTCAAATTGAATTAGAGC
Source organism: Villa cingulata (assembly GCA_951394055.1). Classification (NCBI taxonomy): domain Eukaryota; kingdom Metazoa; phylum Arthropoda; class Insecta; order Diptera; family Bombyliidae; genus Villa; species Villa cingulata. Next base: position 22,804,725 of record OX596019.1, on the reverse strand, counting down.
ATGTTCTAAATCCAAAATGTCGAACTCGACATGATTTGATATGTCAAATATGATATGTTCACATGGCTTCACACCATCTGACAACATTTTTGACACAAATCAAATCAAATCATATATGACATATCAAGCAGTCTAAACTCACTTTAGCAAATTTTTTCATAAATTTTTTAACAAATTTTAAAGTTGAGAAATTTTCTAACACTTAGAAAATTTCTGCTGCGGACAACGAAATTATTGAAAAAAAAATTGTATACTTAGTAAAATTTTGCGAAATTGAATTTTAAAAAAGACTTAGAAAAATTATAAAATTGCGGGCAATTTGAAGTCAACAAACACTTAGAAAATTTGATCAGAAAAAACTTCGATTCTGCTTGATAAATATAAATTTGAATCGCCGTCGGGAAAATTACATTTTGTATACTGCCTATACAGAACATCTATTGATCGCCATTCACATTAGAGGGCAACCATTTCAAACCGAAACTACTTCAACAACCGGAAACTGAATCTTCAATCAACATTTCAACGTATAGATCGATCTATACCGTCGACATTTAGATTTAAGTGATAAAATAAATTAAATTAAAAAATTGAAAGTTTTTAAAAAAAATTTATAATCATTTATAATTAAATTTTTATTTTGATAAATTTTCATTTTACCTATTTCCGTTGTAAATTATTTATTAAATTTATTGCATACCTTTGTAAATTTGAATTTTTTTGAATTTTTTATTTCCGTTGTAAATTTTTTATTAAATTTGTTGCATACTTTAAAAATTTGAATTTTTTTTGAATTATTTTTTTTTATAGTTAAAAACTTTAAATTTTTTTCTATTTCCGTTTTAAAGTATAATATTTTCATTTTACTTTATTATTAAATTGATTAATAGATTTGTTATTAGATTTAGGATTAAATTGTTAGGTTAAGATATTGAGTTAAATAAATATTATAACGTTTGTGGAAAAATTGTGTTTTTATTTTATATTTTTTTTTTTTGAATTTGCACCTTTCTACAGTTTAATGTTAAATTAAATTTTACGGATTTAACATTTGGTCCTTCGAGCCGGATATAAATAAAAACACAATTTTTATTTTTTATTTTTTTTGTATAAAATTTGATAGAATATACTAATTGATGGTTAAAACTAAAAGTTCGAGTAGCAAAACAAAAAGTACGAGCAATAAAAAGAAAAAGGAAACCATGGAAAAGGTTCAAGGTTTAATTAAATCACAAGACTTATTAATTGAAGAATTAGACAACGTTACTGTCAGTATAAAACAAAATCTTAATGAAAATAAACCTATAGTAGTATATCAACGCAGAATCGAAAAGTTAAAGGAATTATCCCAAGAGTTTCGGAAAAATCATTATGAGATTTGTCATGCTGAAGACGCGAATAGCACCACCCAATACCTAGAACAAAATTCATTTAAAAACTTTGAAGATCAATGTTTCGAATTAATTGTTGAATTAGACGAAAAAATTGAGTTATTAACTACAGCAAAGGTATCAAATGAAACTACGAACAATAATAGAACTTTACCACCGTCAGCAAAACCACAAATTAAACTACCACCTATACAGTTACCAAAATTTGATGGCACATATAGATCATGGAGATCATTCAGAGATCTATATGTGAATTTAATCCATAATAATAGTGAAATTTCGGACATTGAAAAACTTCATTATTTAAAATCATGTACTTCTGGTGAAGCAGCTCGAATCATTAAACCGTTTGATATCATAGCAGCAAATTACCAAAAGGCTTGGTTCGCTTTAATTAGCCGATTCAACAACAATAGAGTGCTAATCAATACTCAGCTAGAGAAATTATGTAAATTCACGCCAATAAAATCAGAAAGTGCACAAGCAATGAAAGAAGTCTTGAGCAACGTTGAAGAAACTCTGCATGAGCTAGAAACATTACGTGTAAATACTGAAAACTGGGATCCAATTATTACTTATTTAACGTTACAACGCTTACCACCCGAGACCAGAGAACTTTGGGAAGTAAAACAGAGTTCGAAAACCGAAATGTGTAGTTTTCAAGAATTGGTGGAATTCCTAGAAGCCAGATTTAGAGTTTTGGAAGCAATACAAAGTAAAACACAACCAAAAAAAAAATAAAGTATTTCTCACACAAAACAATAAAATTCAAAATTTGAAATGTTGCAAATGTAACTCAGACCATAGATTATTTAATTGTACACAATTTAAATTGTTGTCCGCACATGAAAAATTAAAATTCGTAAAATCAAAGGACTTATGTTTGAATTGTTTGGCAGGAGGCCATCAATTTAAAGATTGCAAAAGCAAATTTACATGTAATATATGTAAAAGAAAACACAACACAATATTACTCCAGCTTCAGCATTGTATCAAATTCGAAATCTAAGACAACTCCTCAAACAAATGAAAATAAAAATGGGGATTCAAATCCGCCAATTAACAAAACTGAGGTAGAAAAAGATGTAAAGAACTTCTTTTCTACAAACACTAAGCAGGCATTGCTATCAACGGCATTGGTCAAGATACGTAATGCACAGGGTCACGAAGAAATCTTGAGAGCTTTGATTGATTCAGGGTCTCAAGTAACGTTTATTACTGCAGCAGCAACAAAACGGTTGCAACTTAGAAACATACACACGAATCAGCGCATCAGTGGGCTTAATCAAAGCAGTGCCACGGTGGCTAATTCTGAAACTGAATTCCTAATGGAAGCGGTACATGGTACCTATAAACAAAAAGTAAATGCTCTAGTGATAAAGAGTATCACCAATCATTTACCTACATGCAGGATTGAAACTGAAGGTTTCGATCATTTAAAAAATCTGACATTAGCTGACCCTAATTATGAAAGTCCTGGAAAAATAGATATATTACTAGGAGCAGAAGTCTATGCTAATATAATTCAAGAAGGAATTATAAAATCTAAAAAACCAAATCAACCTGTGGCAATAAATACCGCATTAGGCTGGATTGTGTTGGGCAATGTAGGACATGCCAAACAATCCAGTAAAAATTTCCTGATACATGTTCATGAAGCTGATAACTTGGATGAACAATTAAGAAGATTTTGGGAACAAGAGGGAATCTCAAACATTGCTCATCAAAATCCAGAAGATAAACAATGCGAAGAGATATATAGAAAAACTACAAAGAGACTTACAGATGGAAGTTACCAAGTTGAATTACCTTGTAAATCAAAAGACGGTCCAAAACTTGGAGAAAGTCATAAAAAAGCAGCAAGTATTAGCAAAATGCTTCAAAAATTCCCTATTTCATGGGAAAGGGTTAAATCAATGAAAAAATCATACCGACATAGGGTGGATGATAAGACAGTCATTCGATTCACATATTGGAACACAAATGAAATTGTTGTGAAAATACCGCCAAGAATTCGACAAACGAACAATTATAAACACCATAAATCAAAAACAAACCACAGCAATTGCATGTTAATAACAGTATATTAAACTCAAACCCATTCTAAGATGATCAAAATTTATTACGTGTAGGCGGTAGATTAGAAAATTCCGTGTTATCTTATGATGAAAAACATCCAATCATTTTACCCTCAAATCACATATTTGCAAAGCGATTAATTACGCACATACACGAAAAAACATGTCATGGAGGTGTTCAGCTTGTATTGAATACGCTCAAAAATAAATATTGGTTAATAAGGGCAAAAGGTACTGTGCGACATCAATTACATAAATGTTTGAAATGTTTCAAAGTGAAACCCAGTGGAAATGTACAATTAATGCGAGATCTACCTTCAGCAAGAGTAACTCAATCCTTTCCATTCCAGCATGTAGGTATTGACTTTGCTGGACCAATAGATATGAAAGCATCATCTCTTCGCAATGCAAAAATAATTCCTGTATACATATGTTTATTCATTTGCTTATGTACTAAAGCAGTACATTTAGAATTGGTTTCAGACCTCAGCGCTGAAGCATCTATTGCAAGTTTTCATAGATTTACAGACAGAAGAGGTCTATGTTCAGATATTTATTCTGATTGTGGAACAAATTTCGTCAGAGCCAATAAAATTTTATTTTCTGATGAGGTCAATGAAAAAATAGCTGAAAAATTATCAAATGAACGAATAAAGTGGCATTTTAATCCTCCTTCAGCTCCACATTTTGGTGGTTTATGGGAATCACATATTAAATTACATATTAAATTTAAAGAAAACATTACAAAATACCAAACTTACATATGAATGTTTACATACTGTTTTATGTAAAATAGAAGCCTGCATTAATTCGAGACCGCTAGTCCCGATCAATGTCGACCCTGATAGCAATGCAATTATTACACCAGGACATTTTCTAGTACATCGAAATTTACAAACCATTCCAGAGAGATATGAAATTAAAGACAAATCGCCGACAGCGGCAGTTTTTAAAACAATTACAATTAAATTTTTGGCATCAGTGGTCACAAAATTATTTACAGCAACTACAAACACGAAATAAATGGAAATATGTTCAAGATAATCTGAAAGTAGACGACAAGTTACCAAAAAGGACTCCTATCCTCTACCGCGTATTGACCTTACTCTGGAAGCTTTGGGTAAGTCAAAGTAGTTCGCGTCCCTAGATCTACTCTCGGGATATTTCCAAGTGGAAATGTATCCCGATGATAAAGAAAAAACTGCGTTCAGTATCGGTTCGGGATTATATGAATTTAACGTAATGCCTTTTGGTCTGACCAATGCTCCTGCAACTTTCCAGCGCTTGATGGAGCTAGTGCTTCATGACATTCCCTATACGATGTCCCTAGGATACCTAGACGACCTACTGGTACATGCCGAATCCTTCGATATCTTTAAAAGAATTTAAGAGTGGTATTTCATCGCTTATCTCAAGCGGGCTTGAAACTATCGCCCAAGAAATGCCATCTATGTCGCCGAGAAGTCAGATTTTTGGGGCATGTGATTTCGGAGCGAGGACTCTCTACAGACCCTGAAAAGATTGAGTCTGTGCGTAACTGGCCTAGACCCAGTAGAAAGAAAGATATCCAGTCTTTTCTCGGTCTGTGTGCGTATTATAGACGTTTTGTGCGAGACTTCTCTTCAATCAGTAAGCCACTTACTGGACTTACTGAAAAGGCCTCAAGGTTTGAATGGACACCGTAGTGAGACCGTGCTTTTCAGACCTTGAAGGAGAAGTTGACTCAGGCGCCTGTATTAGCACAACCGAATGATCATGACCCATTTATCCTCGACACTGATGCCAGTCAATTTGCATGGGGGGCGGTCCTGTCACAGCTCCAGCATGGCGAGGAAAAGGTCGTCGAATACTACAGTAAGACGTTGAGCGGCAGTTGTGAAGGCTGTAGCCCATTTTCGTCCTTATGTCCTCGGAAGACGCTTTCTATTGCGCACGGACCACGCATCCCTGCGATGGCTGATGAACTTTAGAGAGCCTGAAGGACAAGTTGCACGGTGGATAGAGAGGCTGCAGGAGTTTGATTTCGAGATTCAACACCGTGCAGGGAAGAATCATGGCAACGCGGAAGCTCTCTCTCGTCGTTCTTGCGAGTCTTCGTCCTGTGTCTACTGTAGCAGGCTTGACGAAAAACAGATGCTGTTGGTAAAGACTGCAGCCATACAAGCCATGGACATGGGACAGATTCAGGCAACCGATCCGTACCTGCAAGCAGTTCGACAGTGGCTAAGTTCTAGCGGTAGACCTGAGGCTGAATCGTTGAGCTCGGCCGCCCCCGCTCTTAAATCCTACTGGTCCATGTTCTCTTCCCTAGTCCTTAAGGATGGCGTTATCTACCGTCATTCTCCCAATCCTCCCTATCAGCTACAGGTGTTGGTTCCTGAGTGTTTACAGGCGGAAGTACTGAAACACATGCATGATAGTCCGGCCGGCGGCCATTTTGGCATCGAGAAAACCCTCGCGAAGGTACGCGAGAGATACTATTGGGTAGGGCTATCTGCAAGTGTTCGACGCTACTGCCTTCGCTGCACAGTATGTCAGCAAAGAAAAGGGCCAATTCCTCGAACTAGGGCACCCTTACAGGTGCGAGTCTCTGGCTACCCGTTCGAGAGAGTTGCTGTTGATATACTAGGACCACTACCTGTGACTAGTAAGGGCAACAAATACATCATAATCATGATGGACTATTTCATCAGGTGGCCTGAAGCGTTTGCGGTCCCAGACCAAACTGCTGAAACAGTAGCATAAGTATTGGTCAGCCAAGTCTTTTCGCGATTCGGATTATGTAAACAATTACACTCTGATCAAGGACGTAATTTTGAGTCTGCTGTATTTAAAGAGATTCTTCGTCGTTTTCGGATCGAAAAGACGCGAATCACTGCGCTACACCCTCAGAGTGATGGTCTTGTCGAACGCTTCAACAGAACCATCTTAGACTACCTCTCCAAATTTGTAGACAAACACCAAAAAGATTGGGACACCTACCTGCCTTTTCTTCTCCTCGCTTATCGCTCTTCGGTTCAAAAATCCACACAAAACATTCCCGCTTTCTTAAATTTGGGACGTGAACTTCGACTTCCTATCCAATTACTAACTGGTGGGCCTCCAGATTATCATCTGCAAGAAGACCCACCTATGTAGATAATCTACAGGACAGACTTTCCAAGGTCTATTCTTTCAATCGTTCACAGCTCACAGAGGCTAGTCGGAGGATGAAGGATCGTTATGATTTGTCCGCGAAAGCAAACCCTTTCAGAATTGGAGACTTTGTCTGACTTTATAACCCCAAGAGAAAGCGAGGCTATAGCCCTAAACTTCAACGGGACTGGGATGGTCCGTATGTAATACTGGAATCAGTCACAGACGTCGTCTATAAAATTAAGCATAAGACTTCGAACCGAATAAGTGTCGTCCACCGCGATCGTTTAGCCCCAGCAATTATCTGACGTTATTTTACTCTTTCTCATATCCCTTTCTTTCCTAATTTTTATTTCCTCATGATTCAGTTACTTCTTATCAGTCTAAACTCCTCACTCCCTCCTCCCTTATGACGAGCCTAGATGTTTAATTTAATTAACTAATTTAATTTAATTTTATTTGTGCCGAACCTACTTACTGCGCAAAGCTTGTTTTTTCTTTCCTTTCTTTGCAGGTAAGCGCAGCAGCTGGAGGATTTCAGGATCCCACCAGGTCTCCTCTAGTAACCCTGGCCTGTCAGCCACATCTAGACGCTCAGTTGGGACTTTGAGCTCTTAAACGGGGGGTCGTGTTGTAAACCTAAAAGAAAAAAAAATAGAATAAATTAATTTCTAAAATTTCTTAATTAAAGAACTACGTGGGGTGTACAATAAGTTTCCGTTTTTTGCATTTTACAATATTTTTATTCAAAAAATTATTAAATATAAAAAATTCTAAATGCATTTATAGTTTTTCAAAGTAACAACCTTTCTTTGCAATACATTTTTTCATACGTTCAAACCATTGACTAAAACATGCCCTCATATCATCAGGCGTAAACCTTTTTAGTTCCACATCTAAAGCATTTAGAAGCTCTTCGCGACTTCCAAAATGTCGTCCCTTTAAATTTTTTTTCATTTTTGGAAAAAGAAAGAAATCACAAGGCGCTAAATCCGGTGAATAAGGAGCATGTGGCAGGATTTGTAAATTTATTGATTGAAGAAAGTTTGGGTAAGTTGTGCTCGATGAGCTGGAGCGTTGTCGTGGTGGAGGAAGATGTTGCGATCACGCGCTCGTGGTCTTTCTTTTGATAAATTTTCTAACACCTTGGGTAAGCAAATATTAGAATACCAATTAGCTGTGACTGTAGACCCTTTTTCAAGTTCCACAGGTGGCAAAATTCCATTCCGCCGAAAAAATATCGCGACCATCACTTTTCCAATACTTTTTTCTTTTGAAATTTTAACTGGTAAATCTTCGAATTCAGCCACCCATTGACGGCTTTGTTCTTTCATTTCTGGATGGTAGAAGTATATCCACGTTTCATCACCAGTTAAAATATTCCCCACCAATTCTGAGCGTCCCTCGTCGAATTTCTGCAACATATACCGGCAAAACTCAATCCTGGCTGCTTTTTCGTTTTCTTTCAATAGGTGCGGTATCCATCTGGCACAAACTTTTTTTAAATGAAGTTCTTGCTTCAAAATGGTTTCAACTGTCCCATGCGAGATGCCAGTTAATCGCACTAATTCACGAACAGTGACTCCCCTATCTTCGTCCAGATGGCGCTTCACCAAATCAACATTTTTTTCAATATTTGAACTGAGGCCTGCCCTCACGCGGATCGTCCTCAAAGCTAGTGTGTCCTGTTTGAAAACGAACGTACCACTCCCTAATTGTTGTTAAAGATGGTGCTTGCCCACCAAGTGCACGTTGTAATTTTTCCGAACACTCCTGTGCTGAATCACCAAGTCGAAATTGAACAAAAATTGCTATTCTTTTATCTCGTCGTGTAAACTCAGGAACTACGTCAGGACTATCTGTCTCTCTTTGCCGTTTGCGGGTCTCCATTATAACTTTTTGAAAAAACTAAAACACAAATTTCTTACTTGGATATTAACTCTCCGATAGCTGGAATGCAACTGAATATGAATAAGAAATAATGTTGAAAAATGGAAACTTATTGTACAGCCTACGTATAATTAAAAAATCAAAACAATTTTCATACTTACCTGTAACTTGTCACTTTGTTTGTTTACATTATAAAATGACATTGGCATCTAATCTATCACATAATTGTAACAGATTCCGCAAAAAAAACACGAAGGTTACCACTGGAGTTTTCTGTCAATCCGTTGACGGTACAGCGGGCGGCGAATTGATAGAAAATTCCAGAGTACAATTGTTTACTATTTTTTTTTTTTGGTGACGAAGAGTATATAAACCGGCTCGTCACAACGCGAAAAAGTTTTTAGTTTTTAGTTGTTTTTAGTTTTCTTAGAGTTTTTTTTAAAAAAGAGTTGATGGGATAGATTAGAAATCCTAGTCCATACCTGGCCATTGGATACACGAGAAATAGAAGAAATCAGACACACCTGTTCCGGCAGTAGAGAGGAAGCTGCGAGGAGAACATCTGTGTCTGTAGGAAGGGTTGTATAGAGGGGAATTAAAATCTCCTGAGAGGGATGAAGTTCGACGGATTTTAAAGTTTTTGCTAGGAAAGAAGGTGAATGGTTTAAAGGCACTGCTTCTTCTTGTATATGAAGTAGATCTTTTTCCAAATCTAGGATACAGTGATGTTGCTTTAAGAAATCCATTCCCAGGATGCAATCGTCAAAGATTTCGGCAGAGTAGACAGAGTGTTTAGTTGAAAACTTACCTAACATAAAATCAACGCAAACTGTACCTTCGACTGGGATGGTTCCACCAGTAACACTTTGTATTTGTGCAAATGAAGGCATGACTTCGACCGTACAAGAGCATCTCCGCAGTACTCTAGGATTTATTATAGTCCTAGTAGCACCCGTATCGACTATCATCATGACTGGGACTCCATTGACAGAGCCTAGGAGGTTAAGGTTAGGACCAGCTGTGACAACTGTGATAGGAATTAGGGATGGGGCCTCATCCTCCACTAAATTCGGCCCCCATAGGTCAGTGGAGATTAGTTTAAAGGGTTATTAAAGGTATCCGAGGGGTCATCAGAACGACATAAGGCTGGTATAATCCTAGAAGTTGACTCTGATGAAGAGGGTTGTTTCAAAATCGAAGAAGAAGTGGAAGGTTTGGTAGAAACTGATGGATTAGACGCCGTAGATAAGTCTGTCGAGTATGTAGGTGGACTAGATTTAGGTATAGGACCATTTGTATGTCCATAAATTGGACTGATAACCGATTGGTTACAGTGCACCGGAGGGGATGTTTTAGTCACGTCAATGGTAGTATTTACAGGGGATTGACTGACCAAAAGTAGGGGTGTAGCATTTAGATAATTATTTGGAGAATCCGAAAAATTGCCAATTGTTAAATTAGGGTGAACTTTCAACGAAGAATTATGGGTGATTACAGGGCTAGGTGGATCAGCTATGACTCTATTTGGACAAGGGGTGGTAGGAATGGTGGCTGTTGGACTAACATTAGAAACGAGTGTGAAATTGGAATTAGAAGTGTGTGCAGTGTTGGAATCGAAATTGTTTCGAAGGCTAGGATAATTAAGATCAGAAGTGATCATAGGTTTTTGGATTGGCGTGGCTGTAACTTCAGAACTAGAGACATAAGGACGAGAGATAGGCATTATACTGCTAGGGTATGCGTTACATTTAGAATTAGAAATATCGATGTTGTTGGTACGAGGGGTAGTATTAGAAGCAGTAGATGAAGTGGCTGTAGGGTTTTGGGGTCTTGCATTGGTACCCAAGAGAACTATATTAGTGGCTCGAAGGGTACGGGTACTGGAGACTACATCAAATTGGACCCTGTCACCACGCTGCAATGCTATTTTCCCCAATGGTTTCACTGCATCGCGATGTAAAAATATTTCCTCATTGGTGTCGTCTCGCACAATAAACCCAAAATGTTGTTCAGGGTTGAAAAATTTGATTCTACCAGTCACCCCAGTCGCTAGGGTAGGACAACCAGTTGGAGTGTCTTGTATAGGGAAGCTCAACTTGCACTCCTCTAAGCTGAGCTGTTGGCTTTTCCCGACTTCTTAGCTTTACCGGTTTTTTCCTCGTTCTGGATGACCGCTTGATTTACCCGGATCTCTCTTCAGCTTATCCGTGTTGCATCCCTACTAGCTTCCATTCTGCTCGCTAAAGCTAGGGCTTCCTCCAAGCACTTAGGGGCTGCGTCACGGACACGCTGTTGAACCTACAAATCGAGAAGACCGTCCACAAATTGTCCTAGGGCTATCCTGTCTCTCGCCGTCTCAGGACAGTCTGGGAAAGCTAGGTACACTAATTTTTGCACTTGGGTGGCAAATTCTGGGAGTGATTCTCTGTCCCTCTGAATTCGACCACGCAGTTGGATATGGGCCACCGATTGCCTATACTGGATGCTGAACCTATTATCTAAGGCTTGATCCAGTAGGTGGTAATCATCCTGAACGGCTCTGGGTAGCGTCTCGTAAAATGCTAATGCCGTTCCTGTTAAATGAGGTGCCAAACCAAGAGCCTTGAATTCGTCAGGCCAACCATTTGCCCTTGCTACCGCGTCGAAGTGTGACCTATAACTTTGCCATGGCTCCCTACCATCGTATTCCCTAAGGTTGATTTTCATGTAGGGATGGCCACCAGACACAATACTCCTGCCACTATTAGTATGGGAACCGTTAAAATGCACATTGGGTCGATTCCGACTATGCATTGGCTCGTACGAACTGTTATAGACCCGATGGCTGGAAGTAGGAGGGTCTACATTTGTCAGAAAGCAGGATTCTAGCTGTCGAGCGTACGTGTCTGTCTGATGACCTATGGTAGAAAGCCTAGGTTCCATATTGGTCTCATGGGCTAGGTAAGTCTGATCCATGTCCAAACGCGAGGAGGCAAATGCAGTTTCTGTCTCAACGGAAGGTCTGGTAAAAACTGTATGGCTTGTCATTTGGTTAGGGCTTTGGGTAGAGACTAACTCATTAATTGAGTTTCGTTGGGTAGAAGTAGGTAAGTTTGTAATAGAGGGGAGGACTGGAGAGGGTTCTGTGAGAACTTGGGTAGCCACAGAGGTAGGTTGGACACCAATAGAAGTACCCAGGGTCTCAGATAAAGGCATTTGTCTCAAAAGGCAGTTTATTTGAGTGTCTCTATCCAAAACGGGAACTGTAGGTGCAGATCTGACTACCTTTGGAGTAGGTATACCTGTTGAATGGACCGCTGTATCTGTTCTGACTGAGTTGAGTACCCTATGATTACTCTCTATCTGCTCAACTCTCTGTGATAGACCTCTGAGGGCATTAGTCACTTCATAAACCATCTGGACCTGTAATGCCATCTGTCGGGCGATATCCAATAAAGAAGTGGATTCAGTCAAATGGTTTGGTGTGGAAACTCGACTCTCTCCAGCCTCTGGTGTCGTTGATTTATCAGTATCAGACATGATAACTCAGAAAACAAATGAAAAGAAAGATAGAAAGAAATGGAATATGGAAATGGACTAAATTAAAAAAAATATACCCAAATTCGGAAAAGAAATGGATTGAATGCAAAAGAAAGGAATTACAAAGTTCAACTTAGAAGGAAAGTTAAAAATGCAACAAGAAAATAAAAAGTTCGAGACACCCTGTAAAATTGATAAAGTTATGTACTGCACTAGTATCTTAACCTGTTGCCCACACAGCTGAAATAAAATAAAAATGTGTAAAAAAATGAACACCCTATATACAGAATAACGCTGCACTAAGAAATGTATTTCTATATACCAGCAATGTGAAATACATAAAAGAAATTTATGTAATTCAAAACAAAATTGGTATATCTCCCCCACGCACAAAGGGAAATGGATAGGAAAGAAAGAACCACCCTGTAAAAATGAATGTTTACCAATGAAAAGAAAAATCTTTGTTCCTTACAAAAAAAAAAAAAAAAAAATAAGAGGAAGAGGAGTACCACCCTGTAAAAATAAAAAAATATTTGTATTTTTAACCACAAAAAGAAGAAAAATGACCACTCTGTAAGGTAAAATGATAATAAAACCCAAAAAAGGAGGAAGAAACGAGCAACCTGTAAAACCTGTGGTAAAGACAAAATCAACAAAAAAAATTGTATATAAAAAATTTGTATACCACTATGAAAACAAGGACAAAAAAAAAACAATCACCCTGTAGGAATAAATCGAAAATTTTCTTTGTTTGTTTGCCTTATATTTCAAACAAAGAAAATTATCACAAAGACGATGTATTACGCGTGTATAACGGCGGAAAAATACGCGCGTAAAGATTATGCGTCTAATTTCAAACAAAGAAGATTATGACAAAGAGGATGTATTACGCGGTATAACGGCGGAAAAATACGCGCGTAAAGATTATGATTCTAATTTCAAACACCGTTTTTCACTAAAAAAAACAAAAATCAAGGGCACAATAAAACACTGTTTTTTATATTTTTTTATAGAAAAACTATTTTTATTTTTTCCCAAAAAAAAATGATTTTTTTTTTCTTTTTTTTTTACAACAAAAAAATTCTATTTATTTTACAAATTTTTTGTTTTTTTTTATTTTTTTTTTATTTTTTATGTCACCTTTATTTTCCCTGTAAAAAAAATCACAAAAAATAAGAAAAACGACAATTTTTCTAAAAATTTTCGTTTTCTATAGGAAAAAAAAGAGAGAAAAAAAATGATGTGTGCAGTGTCGTTACTACTCTTTTGTTATAATCTGTACACACAGTACAAAGTAGATGAAAATAGAAAAATAAATGCTGCTTCAAACACAATGCAGCAGCAAAGCGTCGACAAAAAAAATTATTTTTTCTTTTTCTTTTCTTTTGAAGAAAAAGAATAAACAATCCTGAAAAAGGATAATAGAATTAAAAAAAGTAAAAAAAAGAAATCAGGTGGTAAGATCTTATTTCTAAGATCGTTCGAAATTATACCACCCCACACCTGACACCAATGTTGTAAAAAATTTTTTCTAGTTTCTTTTCCTTAACCCTTTTTTGGTAAAAAAAAAAGGAAGGGTTAAAAAAAATAAAGAGCACTGGGAAGAATAAAAGATGATAATTAGGGGCCGAGCGGAGCCTTGAAAAATAAAGAAAAATGTGGAATGGGAAAAAACCAAAGGAGGGAGAAACTTTGTTCTTTTAACCCTTTTTATGTCAAGGGGTTATTTGAACAAAGCAATGTTAAAAATTGATTCAAAATGTAGATTTTAATTATTTAGAATTTGAATTTTATTACTTTACAATAAGTTGAGTCAATTTCAAGTGATTTATTAATATCAAGAGATTTATGTTGTTTCCTGTTTGGCGATCAAATCAAAAAGAAGACCGATTCTACTCAAATAATTCGTATTATCGTATCAAACATTACATTACATTGTATAGAATGTATTGCTGAATAGTATTACAATTAACGAGTTAGCTTACTATTAGCAATATATCTTATTCATTTATGCAATACAATCAATCAATACTGCATGAATATATTCGATTCATTCAATCAATGAGAATAGAAAGTCAATAAGTATACAGTATAGTAATCAATCAATAAACAAGTGTGAACAATACAAGTAGTGCAATATTAATTGATTGTATGCATATTACATAAGAATTGGTGAAGTAAATGCACAAAGCAACAACATAATAACAATAATAATTATTATATATATATGTATAATATTCAACAATTAATATTTAAACATAATTTCATTTCGCAACATTCTCCCCCCGGGGTAAAGTTCAATCTTCTTGAAGCGGTAACTTAGCAAGTTTAACGATAGGTCGTACAAATGTGCCTGAATTTGTATAAACTGTAGCAACACGTACATGGCCACTCTTGTCTGGATGAACAGCTTCTATCTTCCCTAATATCCATTTAGATGGTGGTAAATTTGGCTCCTTTACTAACACAACATCTCCACAATTGATATTTTTTTGAATCTGTTGCCATTTTGGACGTTATTGTAACGATGTTAACTATTCAGAGTGCCACCGTTTCCAAAATCCTTGAATCATATGTTGTAATAATCGCCAATTCGAAAGATGATTAACTCTTGTGGAAAGCAAGTCTGGTTCTGGAATTGATGTATAAGATGTCCCGGTTAATAGATGAAATGGAGTCAAAGCCTCAAATTCAGAATCCGGAATATAGCATAAGGGTCTGGAGTTAATAACAGCCTCTATTTGTGTTAATATGGTATACATTTCTTCGAAGGTGAGGACATGGTCACCAATGACTCGTTTCAAATGTGTTTTGATTGATTTAATCATGGACTCCCAAAGCCCACCAAAGTGAGGTGCACTTGGAGGATTAAAAACCCATTGAATACCGTCCTGAGAAAGGTAGTCTTGTACAAGTGTATTATGAGTTTCATCCATGAGCAACTGATGTAATTCTGATAGTACTCGCTGTGCCCCCTTGAAGTTCATGCCGTTATCAGAGAAGATTTTACTACATTTCCCCCGTCGAGCGACAAATCGACGTAGTGCAGCAATGAATTCATCTGTGGTTAGTTCAGTAACCAACTCAATATGTACAGCCTTACTTGTAAGACAAATGAACAAGCAAATATATCCCTTTGTAAATTTGGGATGTCTCCCACGTGATTGTCGAAGTGTGAGAGGACCTGCATAATCACAACCTACGTATGAGAATGGCCTTGTATATACAACTCGAGATGGTGGAAGTTGTGCCATAAGCTGTGATGATAGCTGCTGTCGTTGACGGAAGCATGAAGTACAATTATGCACAACCTTTCGGATGATGTTGCGACTACCCAATATCCAATACTCTTGTTTAAGTAAAACGAACAATTCTGTGATGCCTGCATGGGCAAACCTAAAATGACAATGACGTACAATAAGTGTGGTAATAAAGTTATGTTTAGGTAATATGATTGGATGCTTTGTTTGAAATGGAAGTTCTGAATTCTTCAACCTTCCCCCTACTCGCATTAATCCGTTATCATCAAGAAATGGTGTTAATTTAGATAATTGATGACGTATCTTGATGAATTGATTGTTTTGCAAACACTTGATTTCGGTTGAAAAACTCGTAGCTTGAACATATAATAAGCATTTTAGTCTCGCTTTGTCTAATTCTGCAACATGAAGTGCACCGGTGAATTTTTCTCCATTAAATTTCGAACTATTTTGGATAAATCGTAAACAGTAGGCTATTACACGAAGTAATCGAATCCAAGTAGAGTATTTATGACATAGATGATTTAAAATATCGTTGTCAAACTTGATAAGTAGTGCTTGAATGAAATTGCTTCGCTCTTCAGTATTGCAGTCTGGTGTTTGAGATGAAATATCACGATCGAATTGCCAAGAGGTTATATCTTCTTGAAGCCAATGAGGACCACGCCACCAAATTTTTGAATCTATCAGCTCAGCTGGTGAAATGCCCCGTGATGCACAATCGGCAGGATTATCTGTTGATGGAACATACGACCAAGTTGCATTTGGAATAGTATCTAGAATTTCGGCTGTACGGTTCGCAACGAACGTATTCCAGCGTCGCGGCGGAGACGAGAGCCAATAAAGAACAATTTTCGAGTCAGCCCACGCGTAAATTTTTAAATTACGAACGTTTATGATCTTTAATACCTTTCTAAAGAGTCTTGCTAATAACACTGCACCACAGAGTTCTAAACGAGCCACCGAGACTTGTTTAAGTGGAGCAACCTTGCTTTTAGATGCGACTAATTGGCATTGAAAACTCGTATTAATTTTTATTCGACAGTACACAGCGGCAGCAAAAGCCTTCTCGGACGCGTTTGAAAACCCGTGAAGCTCGATAGAATTGGATTTGTCACATATAAATCTCGGAATATTCAATGAGTTTAAAAGTGGTAAATTATCATAGAGTTTGATCCATTGAGAATGAACTGAATGTGGTACTATATCATCCCAATCGAGTTTTAATAACCAAAGTGACTGAAACAGAATCTTTATGCCGACTGTTACTGG
This sequence comes from Villa cingulata, assembly GCA_951394055.1. NCBI lineage: Eukaryota > Metazoa > Arthropoda > Insecta > Diptera > Bombyliidae > Villa > Villa cingulata. The sequence goes on along the minus strand of OX596019.1, from coordinate 22,788,180 downwards.
AGTAAGGAAACCAAGAGGATCAAATATTCGAGAAGCTGTAGATAGTAATGATCGTTTTGTAACTTCATCTGTTGCCGTTAATGAGATGTTAAATGAAAAAACATCTGATGATGGAATCCATTTGAGTCCTAGTGTTTTTACAGATTTCGAATCGTCCAGAAAATCCTTTGCACTGTATTCACATTGATTTTCCTCCAATGATGCTAGAAATGACCTACAATTGCTACTCCATTTTCGAAGATGAAATCCAGCACCAGTCAATAAATGAATTAATTCTGACCTTGCCTTAAGGAGATCTTCTACTGAACTAGAACCTGTTAAAATATCATCGACATAACAATTTTCAAGAATTATTTTTGCTGCTATTGGATGTGAAATTAAATGATCAGAGGCAAGTTGACGTAATACTCGAATAGCTAGAAATGGTGCAGGAGAAGTACCGTAGGTGACTGTTCGCAACCGGTACATCTTCTCCAAGTCAGCTGTAAATACATAACGGTGAGTTCTAAATTGAATACATATCGAAAACAAATCCCTTTGAATAGATGGCCCAGTCAGTAATGAATCATTCAATGAGAATCCAGACGATGATTTTGCAGACCCGTCAAAAACGACTCTCAACTTAGTTGTACTACTATCGTTTTTAAACACTGCATGATGCGGTAGATAGTAACATGTATCACATTTGATTTCCTCGAGTGGTACTTTCTCCATGTGGTTTAAATTCAAATATTCATTTAGAAAATTTACATATGAAGTTTTCAATTTTTCCGAAGTTTCAAATCGTTTTTCCATAGATTGAAGTCGTTTTAATGCCGTGTAATAGCTCTTTCCTAAAGGAAGACGGGGAGTTTTAAATGGAAGATCAACAACGTACCTGCCGTCTTCTGCTCGTACAGTAGTTGAAGAAAATATGGTTTCTGCCTCCTCTTCTTCCTTTGAGAACTGAGAACATACTTCAGATACTTCTTCAATCTCCCAAAACTTATGCAATAATTTATCGATATCATTTTCAGGATTTAGCAATGCAGTATTTATTTCAAGAGGTAAATTATCAATCAATTTTTGTTTTGGATGTTGACCAGCAACAATCCATCCAAATTTCGTCGATTGAATAACCAAGCGATCATTGTCAATAAAAAATCGATCATTCTCCAAAATGTGAAATAATTTATCAGATCCAAGGATAATATCGATGGGACTCGGAATGTTATAGTCGGGATCAGCCAACTGAATTGTATTAAGTTGAGGTATGTGCTGGAAATGGCAATTTGGAACATCAGAAGTAAGCTTATTAAGAATGAATGCGTCAATAGTTATGATTGAATCGTTTACTCTTGATCGAAGTTGCAATTGGACAACACCTCGTGTAATTCCAGCCACACACGATGATACACCAGTTACCGGAATCTTGGAATGTTTCCGTCGCAAACCCAAACGTCGTACACAATGTTCACTGACGAATGACACCTGTGAACCAGAGTCAAGAAGTATTCGAAGTGGATGCATATTTCCGTAAATATCTTGTACGTGTACAAGTGCAGTAGGAAGCAAAATTGATGAGTTAACAGCAGCATTATTTGAACTGAAATGCGAACTAGTTGACACAACTGGAGATATTGATTCGTGAACGGCATTTTTAGAGCTATTTGTAGAATTTGCTTCGTGTATTGGTTTACTGTTAACAACTTGATTAACACCTTGATGACTGGCTTGACGTGATAAATGCACTAGACTATGATGCTTACTTTTGCAATGACGACATGTATATTTTGATGGACAACTACTAGCAGTATGACCGGGACGTAAACATTTAAAACATAGCCTTTTATCATTAACAAATTTTCTTTTATCATCAATACTCATTGAATGAAAATCTGGACATTTAATTAATTGATGAGAGTTATTACACCTTGGACATTGTTCAAGAGCAATAGAATGCGCCTTCAAACTAGTCTTAGCACTTGATGGTCGAATGGCACCAACAGAGTCTTCAATGGCCTGTCCACGTTTATCTAAAAATGATATTAACATGTCAATAGTAGGAAACTCGCAATCTGTAGTTTTCTCTGCCCAAGCTTGTCGTGTATCAATATCTGTTTTCTGTAACAGCAGGTAGATTAGCCAAGGATCTCTCGAGGTAGCGTTATGATCGATAGCCTCCAAACCTCTTATAACCTCACTTGCACCATCAGCTAATTTTCGCAAACCTGTCACTGATGCACTTGAGATTGGAGGTAACGATAAGAATGTGCGAATGAATGATTTTACGATTTGTCCCTTCCGGTCGTATCGGTCCTTTAGTCGCTGCCACGTGGAGGTGTAGTTGGCATCTGAAAGTGTCACGTGTCGCAACAATGCGGCAGCCTCTCCCGTTACGTACAATTTTAAGTAGTTCAATTTTTGGCTATCACTTAAATTTTGATTTTTATCAACTGCTGCACTAAATAAATCTTTAAATGAAATCCACTCATTATAATTTCCGGAAAAGCGCGGTAATTCGAGTTTTGGCAATTTGGTGAGAGAATGAAAAGACCCATTAGAATTCTGAGAAACAGCCGATGTTTGCAATGTACTTGAAAATTGTTCAAGAAATGAGGTTTGCTGCATAGCGAGTCGATCAATCAAGTTAGGTTCAGGCGAGTTAGAAGCTGATTTATCGTTAATAGCACGTAATAAACATTGTTTTGTAGTAAGATAATTTTGTTCAAATTCCTCATTTTCATCCGATTGATCTTGAAATTTAGGATCATTACAAAATTTGGCAAAGTCGTCTTGTATTTGTAGAAACTCTTTCCAAATTGTCTCTAATCGTTCTAATCGCGTTTTCAGAGCTTCAATAGTAGTTTCATCATTAATTTTATCACAAAATGCCAATAAACGCGTCATTGAGCTTTTAACGTAACCACGTTTTATTTTAAGAGTATCCATTTTATTTATTTAATGCGGTACCGAATGTAAGAAAAAAGGGAATAGTATAAACACAATAGAGCAATACACCCTGTGTATGATTTAGATTATTATAATTCAAATACCGATATAACTATGAATATTGTACGATATCAATGTTAAAAAATGTGGTATGTAACCGAACAAAGGTATAACTACACAGTCTAGCAGTATTGTATGAAACAATAGATTAACTGTTCACTTAACAAACTGATATTCAGTATATAATTATAATGTAGGTTTCATATAAGTATATGTACCTGTATATGTGTATCATATATTTCAATCAATATATTAAATTTTCAGTAGATGATCAAACACTTAAATCCAAATCCTCAAATTTTTTTGTTTTTTTTTTAATCACTAATGCAATTTATATTATGCAATTTTATTAATAGCTATTTCACAAATTCATCTGCTGCTTTTTTTGCAAAGATTTCACTCCATGTGGCGCCATTTTTATATCCATATATGAGTATTTAATTTTATTAATAATTGAAAAAAATTACCTCCCTTTATATTATAAAATCGATATCCAAAATCAACAATCCGAAATCCGCAATCTGGAATCCGGAATCCGGCTCGAAGGACCAATTTTGATTCAAAATGTAGATTTTAATTATTTAGAATTTGAATTTTATTACTTTACAATAAGTTGAGTCAATTTCAAGTGATTTATTAATATCAAGAGATTTATGTTGTTTCCTGTTTGGCGATCAAATCAAAAAGAAGACCGAATCTACTCAAATAATTCATATTATCGTATCAAACATTACATTACATTGTATAGAATGTATTGCTGAATAGTATTACAATTAACGAGTTAGCTTACTATTAGCAATATATCTTATTCATTTATGCAATACAATCAATCAATACTGCATGAATATATTCGATTCATTCAATCAATGAGAATAGAAAGTCAATAAGTATACAGTATAGTAATCAATCAATAAACAAGTGTGAACAATACAAGTAGTGCAACATTAATTGATTGTATGCATATTACATAAGAATTGGTGAAGTAAATGCACAAAGCAACAACATAATAACAATAATAATTATTATATATATATGTATAATATTCAACAATTATTATTTAAACATAATTTCATTTCGCAACAAAAATAAAAGAGAAAAAAAAATAAGACAAAGGAAAATTTCACTTACCAAGCACAATTTAATTATGATTGTTTCACTTTTATTTTTATAAAATAAAAAAATTTAACAAACTTTACTTAAAAAAAAAACAAAACTACTTTACTTTTTTTTTCGAAAAGAAACTTTACTATAAAAAAAACTACTTTACTAAAAAAAAAACAAGTCTTTACTTTGAAAAACTACTTTCTAACAAAAAAAACAACGAACAAACTCTTTTTTAAAAAAAACTAAAAAAACTCAAAAACTCTAAGAAAACTAAAAACAACTAACAACTAAAAACTTTTTCGCGTTGTGACGAGCCCGTTTATATACTCTTCGTCACCAAAAAAAAAAAAATAGTAAACAATTGTACTCTGGAATTTTCTATCAATTCGCCGCCCGCTGTACCGTCAACGGATTGACAGAAAACTCCAGTGGTAACCTTCGTTGTTTTTTTGCTGAATCTGTTACAATTATGTAATAGTTGTAAAAAAGAAGAAGAAACGTGACAATGTCATTTTATAAAGTAATAATAATGTAATGTAATAATGTAATAATGTCATTTTATAATAGTTATTTAATTAAGAAATTTTAGAAATTAATTTATTCTATTTTTTTTTTCTTTCAGGTTTACAACACGACCCCCCGTTTAAGAGCTCAAAGTCCCAACTGAGCGTCTAGATGTGGCTGACAGGCCGGGGTTACTAGAGGAGACCTGGTGGGATCCTGAAATCCTCCAGCTGCTGCGCTTACCTGCAAAGAAAGGAAAGAAAAAACAAGCTTTGCGCAGTAAGTAGGTTCGGCACAAATAAAATTAAATTAAATTAGTTAATTAAATTAAACATCTAGGCTCGTCATAAGGGAGGAGGGAGTGAGGAGTTTAGACTGATAAGAAGTAACTGAATCATGAGGAAATAAAAATTAGGAAAGAAAGGGATATGAGAAAGGGTAAAATAACGTCAGATAATTGCAGGGGCTAAACGATCGCGGTAGACGACACTTATTCGGTTCGAAGTCTTATGCTTAATTTTATAGACGACGTCTGTGACTGATTCCAGTATTACATACGGACAATCCCAGTCCCGTTGAAGTTTAGGGCTATAGCCTCGCTTTCTCTTGGGGTTATAAAGCCAGACAAAGTCTCCAATTCTGAAAGGGTTTGCTTTCGCGGACAAATCATAACGATCCTTCATCCTCCGACTAGCCTCTGTGAGCTGTGAACGATTGAAAGAATAGACCTTGGAAAGTCTGTCCTGTAGATTATCTACATAGGTGGGTACATCTTGCAGATGATAATCTGGAGGCCCACCAGTTAGTAATTGGATAGGAAGTCGAAGTTCACGTCCCAAATTTAAGAAAGCGGGAGTGTTTTGTGTGGATTTTTGAACCGAAGAGCGATAAGCGAGGAGAAGAAAAGGAAGGTAGGTGTCCCAATCTTTTTGGTGTTTGTCTACAAATTTGGAGAGGTAGTCTAAGATGGTTCTGTTGAAGCGTTCGACAAGACCATCACTCTGAGGGTGTAGCGCAGTGGTTCGCGTCTTTTCGATCCGAAAACGACGAAGAATCTCTTTAAATACAGCAGACTCAAAATTACGTCCTTGATCAGAGTGTAATTGTTTACATAATCCGAATCGCGAAAAGACTTGGCTGACCAATACTTATGCTACCGTTTCAGCAGTTTGGTCTGGGACCGCAAACGCTTCAGGCCACCTGATGAAATAGTCCATCATGACTATGATGTATTTGTTGCCCTTACTAGTCACAGGTAGTGGTCCTAGTATATCAACAGCAAATCTCTCGAACGGGTAGCCAGAGACTCGCACCTGTAAGGGTGCCCTAGTTCGAGGAATTGGCCCTTTTCTTTGCTGACATACTGTGCAGCGAAGGCAGTAGCGTCGAACACTTGCAGATGGCCCTACCCAATAGTATCTCTCGCGTACCTTCGCGAGGGTTTTCTCGATGCCAAAATGGCCGCCGGCCGGACTATCATGCATGTGTTTCAGTACTTCCGCCTGTAAACCCTCAGGAACCAACACCTGTAGCTGATAGGGAGGATTGGGAGAATGACGGTAGATAACGCCATCCTTAAGGACTAGGGAAGAGAACATGGACCAGTAGGATTTAAGAGCGGGGGCGGCCGAGCTCAACGATTCAGCCTCAGGTCTACCGCTAGAACTTAGCCACTGTCGAACTGCTTGCAGGTCCGGATCGGTTGCCTGAATCTGTTTTTCGTCAAGCAGAAACAGCATCTGTTTTTCGTCAAGCCTGCTACAGTAGACACAGGACGAAGACTCGCAAGGACGACGAGAGAGAGTATCCGCGTTGCCATGATTCTTCCCTGCACGGTGTTGAATCTCGAAATCAAACTCCTGCAGCCTCTCTATCCACCGTGCAACTTGTCCTTCAGGCTCTCTAAAGTTCATCAGCCATCGCAGGGATGCGTGGTCGGTGCGCAATAGAAAGCGTCTTCCGAGGACATAAGGACGAAAATGGGCTACAGCCTTCACAACTGCCAAGAGCTCCCCTCGCGTTACGCAATAATTCCTCTCGGGTCCGCTCAACGTCTTACTGTAGTATTCGACGACCTTTTCCTCGCCATGCTGGAGCTGTGACAGGACCGCCCCCCATGCAAATTGACTGGCATCAGTGTCGAGGATAAATGGGTCATGATCATTCGGTCGTGCTAATACAGGCGCCTGAGTCAACTTCTCCTTCAAGGTCTGAAAAGCACGGTCTCACTCCGGTGTCCATTCAAACCTTGAGGCCTTTTCAGTAAGTCCAGTAAGTGGCTTACTGATTGAAGAGAAGTCTCGCACAAAACGTCTATAATAAGCACACAGACCGAGAAAAGACTGGATATCTTTCTTTCTACTGGGTCTATGCCAGTTACGCACAGACTCAATCTTTTCAGGGTCTGTAGAGAGTCCTCGCTCCGAAATCACATGCCCCAAAAATCTGACTTCTCGGCGACATAGATGGCATTTCTTGGGCGATAGTTTCAAGCCCGCTTGAGATAAGCGATGAAATACCACTCTTAAATTCTTTAAAAGGATATCGAAGGATTCGGCATGTACCAGTAGGTCGTCTAGGTATCCTAGGGACATCGTATAGGGAATATCATGAAGCACTAGCTCCATCAAGCGCTGGAAAGTTGCAGGAGCATTGGTCAGACCAAAAGGCATTACGTTAAATTCATATAATCCCGAACCGATACTGAACGCAGTTTTTTCTTTATCATCGGGATACATTTCCACTTGGAAATATCCCGAGAGTAGATCTAGGGACGCGAACCACTTTGACTTACCCAAAGCTTCCAGAGTAAGGTCAATACGCGGTAGAGGATAGGAGTCCTTTTTGGTAACTTCGTTTAAACGCCGATAATCGATGCAGAAACGGAGTGAACCATCTTTCTTTTTCACCAAGACTACCGGAGAACTCCAAGGGCTGGTAAAGGATTGAATGACACCTTGTTCTTTCATTTCCTTAACCATTTGTTCAGCCTCAACTCGTCTAGAGAAAGGGTTGTGCGAGGCCGGTGTCTATTTTGTGTCGATGGATACTGGTTCGTCCGATGTCTTCTTTAGATTTAGAAAAGACAGATTGGAATTCGATAAGAAGATTTCTTAAAGCAGATTGTTGGACAGGTTGAAGTCCTTCACTACTAGATAGGAAGAGGTCATTCAAATGAGAAGGCAGTGTAGTAGCAGTAGGAATTTTTCGAACTTCATTACACATGATAGTCAGGTCAGTATCCAAATGGGCCACAGGTAAGCGACTAGGTAGGGTAATAGTTTGGTAGGATAGATTAGAAATCCTAGTCCATACCTGGCCATTGGATACACGAGAAATAGAAGAAATCAGACACACCTGTTCCGGCAGTAGAGAGGAAGCTGCGAGGAGAACATCTGTGTCTGTAGGAAGGGTTGTATAGAGGGGAATTAAAATCTCCTGAGAGGGATGAAGTTCGACGGATTTTAAAGTTTTTGCTAGGAAAGAAGGTGAATGGTTTAAAGGCACTGCTTCTTCTTGTATATGAAGTAGATCTTTTTCCAAATCTAGGATACAGTGATGTTGCTTTAAGAAATCCATTCCCAGGATGCAATCGTCAAAGATTTCGGCAGAGTAGACAGAGTGTTTAGTAGAAAACTTACCTACCATAAAATCAACGCAAACTGTACCTTCGACTGGGATGGTTTCACCAGTAACACTTTGTATTTGTGCAAATGAAGGCATGACTTCGACCGTACAAGAGCATCTCCGCAGTACTCTAGGATTTACTATAGTCCTAGTAGCACCCGTATCGACTATCATCATGACTGGGACTCCATTGACAGAGCCTAGGAGGTTAAGGTTAGGACCAGCTGTGACAACTGTGATAGGAATTAGGGATGGGGCCTCATCCTCCACTAACTTCGGCCCCCATAGGTCAGTGGAGATTAGTTTAAAGGGTTATTAAAGGTACCCGAGGGGTCATCAGAACGACATAAGGCTGGTATAATCCTAGAAGTTGACTCTGATGAAGAGGGTTGTTTCAAAATCGAAGAAGAAGTGGAAGGTTTGGTAGAAACTGATGGATTAGACGCCGTAGATAAGTCTGTCGAGTATGTAGGTGGACTAGATTTAGGTATAGGACCATTTGTATGTCCAGAAATTGGACTGATAACCGATTGGTTACAGTGCACCGGAGGGGATGTTTTAGTCACGTCAATGGTAGTATTTACAGGGGATTGACTGACCAAAAGTAGGGGTGTAGCATTTAGATAATTATTTGGAGAATCCGAAAAATTGCCAATTGTTAAATTAGGGTGAACTTTCAACGAAGAATTATGGGTGATTACAGGGCTAGGTGGATCAGCTATGACTCTATTTGGACAAGGGGTGGTAGGAATGGTGGCTGTTGGACTAACATTAGAAACGAGTGTGAAATTGGAATTAGAAGTATGTGCAGTGTTGGAATCGAAATTGTTTCGAAGGCTAGGATAATTAAGATCAGAAGTGATCATAGGTTTTTGGATTGGCGTGGCTGTAACTTCAGAACTAGAGACATAAGGACGAGAGATAGGCATTATACTGCTAGGGTATGCGTTACATTTAGAATTAGAAATATCGATGTTGTTGGTACGAGGGGTAGTATTAGAAGCAGTAGATGAAGTGGCTGTAGGGTTTTGGGGTCTTGCATTGGTACCCAAGAGAACTATATTAGTGGCTCGAGGGGTACGGCTACTGGAGACTACATCAAATTGGACCCTGTCACCACGCTGCAATGCTATTTTCCCCAATGGTTTCACTGCATCGCGATGTAAAAATATTTCCTCATTGGTGTCGTCTCGCACAATAAACCCAAAATGTTTTTCAGGGTTGAAAAATTTGATTCTACCAGTCACCCCAGTCGCTAGGGTAGGACAACCAGTTGGAGTGTCTTGTATAGGGAAGCTCAACTTGCACTCCTCTAAGCTGAGCTGTTGGCTTTTCCCGACTTCTTAGCTTTACCGAATTTTTCCTCGTTCTGGACGACCGCTAGATTTACCCGGATCCCTCTTCAGCTTATCCGTGTTGCATCCCTACTAGCTTCCATTCTGCTCGCTTCCTCCAAGCACTCAGGGGCTGCGTCACGGACACGCTGTTGAACCTCCAAATCGAGAAGACCGTCCACAAATTGTCCTAGGGCTATCCTGTCTCTCGCCGTCTCAGGACAGTCTGGGAAAGCTAGGTACACTAATTTTTGTACTTGCGTGGCAAATTCTGGGAGTGATTCTCTGTCCCTCTGAATTCGACCACGCAGTTGGATATGGGCCACCGATTGCCTATACTGGATGCTGAACCTATTATCTAAGGCTTGATCCAGTAGGTGGTAATCATCCTGAACGGCTCTGGGTAGCGTCTCGTAAAATGCTAATGCCGTTCCTGTTAAATGAGGTGCCAAACCAAGAGCCTTGAATTCGTCAGGCCAACCATTTGCTCTTGCTAACGCGTCGAAGTGTGACCTATAACTTTGCCATGGCTCCCTACCATCGTATTCCCTAAGGTTGATTTTCATGTAGAGATGGCCACCAGACACAATACTCCTGCCACTATTAGTATGGGAACCGTTAAAATGCACATTGGGTCGATTCCGACTATGCATTGGCTCGTACGAACTGTTATAGACCCGATGGCTGGAAGTAGGAGGGTCTAAATTTGTCAGAAAGCAGGATTCTAGCTGTCGAGCGTACGTGTCTGTCTGATGACCTATGGTAGAAAGCCTAGGTTCCATATTGGTCTCATGGGCTAGGTAAGTCTGATCCATGTCCAAACGCGAGGAGGCAAAAGCAGTTTCTGTCTCAACGGAAGGTCTGGTAAAAACTGTATGGCTTGTCATTTGGTTAGGGCTTTGGGTAGAGACTAACTCATTAATTGAGTTTCGTTGGGTAGAAGTAGGTAAGTTTGTAATAGAGGGGAGGACTGGAGAGGGTTCTGTGAGAACTTGGGTAGCCACAGAGGTAGGTTGGACACCAATAGAAGTACCCAGGGTCTCAGATAAAGGCATTTGTCTCAAAAGGCAGTTTATTTGAGTGTCTCTATCCAAAACGGGAACTGTAGGTGCAGATCTGACGACCTTTGGAGTAGGTATACCTGTTGAATGGGCCGCTGTATCTGTTCTGACTGAGTTGAGTACCGTATGATTACTTTCTATCTGCTCAACTCTCTGTGATAGACCTCTGAGGGCATTAGTCTCTTCATAAACCATCTGGACCTGTAATGCCATCTGTCGGGCGATATCTAATAAAGTAGTGGATCCAGTCAAATGGTTTGGTGTGGAAACTCGACTCTCTCCAGCCTCTGGTGTTGTTGATTTATCAGTATCAGACATGATAACTCAGAAAACAAATGAAAAGAAAGATAGAAAGAAATGGAATATGGAAATGGACTAAATTAAAAAAATATATACCCAAATTCGGAAAAGAAATGGATTGAATGCAAAAGAAAGGAATTACAAAGTTCAACTTAGAAGGAAAGTTAAAAATGCAACAAGAAAACAAAAAGTTCGAGACACCCTGTAAAATTGATAAAGTTATGTACTGCACTAGTATCTTAACCTGTTGCCCACACAGCTGAAATAAAATAAAAATGTGTAAAAAAATGAACACCCTATATACAGAATAACGCTGCACTAAGAAATGTATTTCTATATACCAGCAATGTGAAATACATAAAAGAAATTTATGTAATTCAAAACAAAATTGGTATATCTCCCCCACTCTGTAAGGTAAAATGATAATAAAACCCAAAAAAGGAGGAAGAAACGAGCAACCTGTAAAACCTGTGGTAAAGACAAAATCAACAAAAAAAATTGTATATAAAAAATGTGTATACCACTATGAAAACAAGGACAAAAAAAAAACAATCACCCTGTAGGAATAAATCGAAAATTTTCTTTGTTTGTTTGCCTTATATTTCAAACAAAGAAAATTATCACAAAGACGATGTATTACGCGTGTATAACGGCGGAAAAATACGCGCGTAAAGATTATGCGTCTAATTTCAAACAAAGAAGATTATGACAAAGAGTATGTATTACGCGTGTATAACGGCGGAAAAATACGCGCGTAAAGATTATGATTCTAATTTCAAACACCGTTTTTCACTAAAAAAAACAAAAATCAAGGGCACAATAAAACACTGTTTTTTATATTTTTTTATAGAAAAACTATTTTTATTTTTTCCCAAAAAAAAAATGATTTTTTTTTCTTTTTTTTTTACAACAAAAAAATTCTATTTATTTTACAAATTTTTTGTTTTTTTTTATTTTTTATGTCACCTTTATTTTCCCTGTAAAAATAATCACAAAAAATAAGAAAAACGACAATTTTTCTAAAAATTTTCGTTTTCTATAGGAAAAAAAAGAGAGAAAAAAAAATGATGTGTGCAGTGTCGTTACTACTCTTTTGTTATAATCTGTACACACAGTACAAAGTAGATGAAAATAGAAAAATAAATGCTGCTTCATACACAATGCAGCAGCAAAGCGTCGACAAAAAAAATTATTTTTTCTTTTTCTTTTCTTTTGAAGAAAAAGAATAAACAATCCTGAAAAAGGATAATAGAATTAAAAAAAGTAAAAAAAAGAAATCAGGTGGTAAGATCTTATTTCTTATTTCTACCTGACACCAATGTTGTAAAAAATTTTTTCTAGTTTCTTTTCCTTAACCCTTTTTTGGTAAAAAAAAAGGAAGGGTTAAAAAAAATAAAAAGCACTGGGAGGAATAAAAGATGATAATTAGGGGCCGAGCGGAGCCTTGAAAAATAAAGAAAAATGTGGAATGGGAAAAAACCAAAGGAGGGAGAAACTTTGTTCTTTTAACCCTTTTTATGTCAAGGGGTTATTTGAACAAAGCAATGTTAAAAATAAAAGAGAAAAAAAATAAGACAAAGGAAAATTTCACTTACCAAACACAATTTAATTATGATTGTTTCACTTTTATTTTTATAAAATAAAAAAATTTAACAAACTTTACTTAAAAAAAACAAAACTACTTTACTTTTTTTTTCGAAAAGAAACTTTACTATAAAAAAAACTACTTTACTAAAAAAAAAACAAGTCTTTACTTTGAAAAACTACTTTCTAACAAAAAAAACAACGAACAAACTCTTTTTTAAAAAAAACTAAAAAAACTCAAAAACTCTAAGAAAACTAAAAACAACTAACAACTAAAAACTTTTTCGCGTTGTGACGAGCCGGTTTATATACTCTTCGTCACCAAAAAAAAAAAATAGTAAACAATTGTACTCTGGAATTTTCTATCAATTCGCCGCCCGCTGTACCGTCAACGGATTGACAGAAAACTCCAGTGGTAACCTTCGTTGTTTTTTTGCTGAATCTGTTACAATTATGTGATAGTTGTAAAAAAGAAGAAGAAACGTGACAATGTCATTTTATAATGTAAACAAACAAAGTGACAAGTTACAGGTAAGTATGAAAATTGTTTTGATTTTTTAATTATAGTTATTTAATTAAGAAATTTTAGAAATTAATTTATTCTATTTTTTTTCTTTTAGGTTTACAACACGACCCCCCGTTTAAGAGCTCAAAGTCCCAACTGAGCGTCTAGATGTGGCTGACAGGCCGGGGTTACTAGAGGAGACCTGGTGGGATCCTGAAATCCTCCAGCTGCTGCGCTTACCTGCAAAGAAAGGAAAGAAAAAACAAGCTTTGCGCAGTAAGTAGGTTCGGCACAAATAAAATTAAATTAAATTAGTTAATTAAATTAAACATCTAGGCTCGTCATAAGGGAGGAGGGAGTGAGGAGTTTAGACTGATAAGAAGTAACTGAATCATGAGGAAATAAAAATTAGGAAAGAAAGGGATATGAGAAAGGGTAAAATAACGTCAGATAATTGCAGGGGCTAAACGATCGCGGTAGACGACACTTATTCGGTTCGAAGTCTTATGCTTAATTTTATAGACGACGTCTGTGACTGATTCCAGTATTACATACGGACAATCCCAGTCCCGTTGAAGTTTAGGGCTATAGCCTCGCTTTCTCTTGGGGTTATAAAGCCAGACAAAGTCTCCAATTCTGAAAGGGTTTGCTTTCGCGGACAAATCATAACGATGCTTCATCCTCCGACTAGCCTCTGTGAGCTGTGAACGATTGAAAGAATAGACCTTGGAAAGTCTGTCCTGTAGATTATCTACATAGGTGGGTACATCTTGCAGATGATAATCTGGAGGCCCACCAGTTAGTAATTGGATAGGAAGTCGAAGTTCACGTCCCAAATTTAAGAAAGCGGGAGTGTTTTGTGTGGATTTTTGAACCGAAGAGCGATAAGCGAGGAGAAGAAAAGGAAGGTAGGTGTCCCAATCTTTTTGGTGTTTGTCTACAAATTTGGAGAGGTAGTCTAAGATGGTTCTGTTGAAGCGTTCGACAAGACCATCACTCTGAGGGTGTAGCGCAGTGGTTCGCGTCTTTTCGATCCGAAAACGACGAAGAATCTCTTTAAATACAGCAGACTCAAAATTGCGTCCTTGATCAGAGTGTAATTGTTTACATAATCCGAATCGCGAAAAGACTTGGCTGACCAATACTTATGCTACCGTTTCAGCAGTTTGGTCTGGGACCGCAAACGCTTCAGGCCACCTGATGAAATTGTCCATCATGATTATGATGTATTTGTTGCCCTTACTAGTCACAGGTAGTGGTCCTAGTATATCAACAGCAACTCTCTCGAACGGGTAGCCAGAGACTCGCACCTGTAAGGGTGCCCTAGTTCGAGGAATTGGCCCTTTTCTTTGCTGACATACTGTGCAGCGAAGGCAGTAGCGTCGAACACTTGCAGATAGCCCTACCCAATAGTATCTCTCGCGTACCTTCGCGAGGGTTTTCTCGATGCTAAAATGGCCGCCGGCCGGACTATCATGCATGTGTTTCAGTACTTCCGCCTGTAAACCCTCAGGAACCAACACCTGTAGCTGATAGGGAGGATTGGGAGAATGACGGTAGATAACGCCATCCTTAAGGACTAGGGAAGAGAACATGGACCAGTAGGATTTAAGAGCGGGGGCGGCCGAGCTCAACGATTCAGCCTCAGGTCTACCGCTAGAACTTAGCCACTGTCGAACTGCTTGCAGGTCCGGATCGGTTGCCTGAATCTGTTTTTCGTCAAGCAGAAACAGCATCTGTTTTTCGTCAAGCCTGCTACAGTAGACACAGGACGAAGACTCGCAAGGACGACGAGAGAGAGTATCCGCGTTGCCATGATTCTTCCCTGCACGGTGTTGAATCTCGAAATCAAACTCCTGCAGCCTCTCTATCCACCGTGCAACTTGTCCTTCAGGCTCTCTAAAGTTCATCAGCCATCGCAGGGATGCGTGGTCGGTGCGCAATAGAAAGCGTCTTCCGAGGACATAAGGACGAAAATGGGCTACAGCCTTCACAACTGCCAAGAGCTCCCCTCGCGTTACGCAATAATTCCTCTCGGGTCCGCTCAACGTCTTACTGTAGTATTCGACGACCTTTTCCTCGCCATGCTGGAGCTGTGACAGGACCGCCCCCCATGCAAATTGACTGGCATCAGTGTCGAGGATAAATGGGTCATGATCATTCGGTCGTGCTAATACAGGCGCCTGAGTCAACTTCTCCTTCAAGGTCTGAAAAGCACGGTCTCACTCCGGTGTCCATTCAAACCTTGAGGCCTTTTCAGTAAGTCCAGTAAGTGGCTTACTGATTGAAGAGAAGTCTCGCACAAAACGTCTATAATAAGCACACAGACCGAGAAAAGACTGGATATCTTTCTTTCTACTGGGTCTAGGCCAGTTACGCACAGACTCAATCTTTTCAGAGTCTGTAGAGAGTCCTCGCTCCGAATTAACATGCCCCAAAAATCTGACTTCTCGGCGACATAGATGGCATTTCTTGGGCGATAGTTTCAAGCCCGCTTGAGATAAGCGATGAAATACCACTCATAAATTCTTTAAAAGGATATCGAAGGATTCGGCATGTACCAGTAGGTCGTCTAGGTATCCTAGGGACATCGTATAGGGAATGTCATGAAGCACTAGCTCCATCAAGCGCTAGAAAGTTGCAGGAGCATTGGTCAGACCAAAAGGCATTACGTTAAATTCATATAATCCCGAACCGATACTGAACGCAGTTTTTTCTTTATCATCGGGATACATTTCCACTTGGAAATATCCCGAGAGTAGATCTAGGGACGCGAACCACTTTGACTTACCCAAAGCTTCCAGAGTAAGGTCAATACGCGGTAGAGGATAGGAGTCCTTTTTGGTAACTTCGTTTAAACGCCGATAATCGATGCAGAAACGGAGTGAACCATCTTTCTTTTTCACCAAGACTACCGGAGAACTCCAAGGGCTGGTAAAGGATTGAATGACACCTTGTTCTTTCATTTCCTTAACCATTTGTTCAGCCTCAACTCGTCTAGAGAAAGGGTTGTGCGAGGCCGGTGTCTATTTTGTGTCGAAGGATACTGGTTCGTCCGATGTCTTCTTTAGATTTAGAAAAGACAGATTGGAATTCGATAAGAAGATCTCTTAAAGCAGATTGTTGGACAGGTTGAAGTCCTTCACTACTAGATAGGAAGAGGTCATTCAAATGAGAAGGCAGTGTAGTAGCAGTAGGAATTTCTCGAACTTCATTACACAGGATAGTCAGGTCAGTATCCAAATGGGCCACAGGTAAGCGACTAGGTAGGGTAATAGTTTGGTAGGATAGATTAGAAATCCTAGTCCATACCTGGCCATTGGATACACGAGAAATAGAAGAAATCAGACACACCTGTTCCGGCAGTAGAGAGGAAGCTGCGAGGAGAACATCTGTGTCTGTAGGAAGGTTTGTATAGAGGGGAATTAAAATCTCCTGAGAGGGATGAAGTTCGACGGATTTTAAAGTTTTTGCTAGGAAAGAAGGTGAATGGTTTAAAGGCACTGCTTCTTCTTGTATATGAAGTAGATCTTTTTCCAAATCTAGAATACAGTGATGTTGCTGTAAGAAATCCATTCCCAGGATGCAATCGTCAAAGATTTCGGCAGAGTAGACATAGTGTTTAGTAGAAAACTTACCTACCATAAAATCAACGCAAACTGTACCTTCGACTGGGATGGTTTCACCAGTAACACTTTGTATTTGTGCAAATGAAGGCATGACTTCGACCGTACAAGAGCATCTCCGCAGTACTCTAGGATTTACTATAGTCCTAGTAGCACCCGTATCGACTATCATCATGACTGGGACTCCATTGACAGAGCCTAGGAGGTTAAGGTTAGGACCAGCTGTGACAACTGTGATAGGAATTAGGGATGGGGCCTCATCCTCCACTAACTTCGGCCCCCATAGGTCAGTGGAGATTAGTTTAAAGGGTTATTAAAGGTACCCGAGGGGTCATCAGAACGACATAAGGCTGGTATAATCCTAGAAGTTGACTCTGATGAAGAGGGTTGTTTCAAAATCGAAGAAGAAGTGGAAGGTTTGGCAGAAACTGATGGATTAGACGCCGTAGATAAGTCTGTCGAGTATGTAGGTGGACTAGATTTAGGTATAGGACCATTTGTATGTCCAGAAATTGGACTGATAACCGATTGGTTACAGTGCACCGGAGGGGATGTTTTAGTCACGTCAATGGTAGTATTTACAGGGGATTGACTGACCAAAAGTAGGGGTGTAGCATTTAGATAATTATTTGGAGAATCCGAAAAATTGCCAATTGTTAAATTAGGGTGAACTTTCAACGAAGAATTATGAGTGATTACAGGGCTAGGTGGATCAGCTATGACTCTATTTGGACAAGGGGTGGTAGGAATGGTGGCTGTTGGACTAACATTAGAAACGAGTGTGAAATTGGAATTAGGAGTACGTGCAGTGTTGGAATCGAAATTGTTTCGAAGGCTAGGGTAATTAAGATCAGAAGTGATCATAGGTTTTTGGATTGGCGTGGCTGTAACTTCAGAACTAGAGACATTAGGACGAGAGATAGACATTGTATTGCTAGGGTATGCGTTACATTTAGAATTATAAATATCGATGTTGTTGGTACGAGGGGTAGTATTAGAAGCAGTAGATGAAGTGACTGTAGGGTTTTGGGGTCTTGCATTTGTACCCAAGAGAACTATATTAGTGGCTCGAGGGGTACGGGTACTGGAGACAACATCAAATTGGACCCTGTCACCACGCTGCAATGCTATTTTCCCCAATGGTTTCACTGCATCGCGATGTAAAAATATTTCCTCATTGGTGTCGTCTCGCACAATAAACCCAAAATGTTTTTCAGGGTTGAAAAATTTGATTCTACCAGTCACCCCAGTCGCTAGGGTAGGACAACCAGTTGGAGTGCCTTATATAGGGAAGCTCAACTTGCACTCCTCTAAGCTGAGCTGTTGACTTTTCCCGACTTCTTATCTTTACCGGTTTTTCCCTCGTTCTGGACGACCGCTTGATTTACCCGGATCCCTCTTTGGCTTATCCGTGTTGCATCCCTACTAGCTTCCATTCTGCTCGCTAAAGATAGGGCTTCCTCCAAGCACTTAGGGGCTGCGTCACGGACACGCTGTTGAACCTCCAAATCGAGAAGACCGTCCACAAATTGTCCTAGGGCTATCCTGTCTCTCGCCGTCTCAGGACAGTCTGGGAAAGCTAGGTACACTAATTTTTGTACTTGCGTGGCAAATTCTGGGAGTGATTCTCTGTCCCTCTGAATTCGACCACGCAATTGGATATGGGCCACCGATTGCCTATACTGGATGCTGAACCTATTATCTAAGGCTTGATCCAGTAGGTGGTAATCATCCTGAACGGCTCTGGGTAGCGTCTCGTAAAATGCTAATGCCGTTCCTGTTAAATGAGGTGCCAAACCAAGAGCCTTGAATTCGTCAGGCCAACCATTTGCTCTTGCTAACGCGTCGAAGTGTGACCTATAACTTTGCCATGGCTCCCTACCATCGTATTCCCTAAGGTTGATTTTCATGTAGAGATGGCCACCAGACACAATACTCCTGCCACTATTAGTATGGGAACCGTTAAAATGCACATTGGGTCGATTCCGACTATGAACTCGTACGAACTGTTATAGACCCGA
The DNA here is from genome assembly GCA_951394055.1 of Villa cingulata. Lineage (NCBI taxonomy): Eukaryota > Metazoa > Arthropoda > Insecta > Diptera > Bombyliidae > Villa > Villa cingulata. Next base: position 22,769,523 of record OX596019.1, on the reverse strand, counting down.
TGGCTGGAAGTAGGAGGGTCTACATTTGTCAGAAAGCAGGATTCTAGCTGTCGAGCGTACGTGTCTGTCTGATGACCTATGGTAGAAAGCCTAGGTTCCATATTGGTCTCATGGGCTAGGTAAGTCTGATCCATGTTCAAACGCGAGGAGGCAAAAGCAATTTCTGTCTCAACGGAAGGTCTGGTAAAAACTGTATGGCTAGTCATTTGGTTAGGGCTTTGGGTAGAGACTAACTCATTAATTGAGTTTCGTTGGGTAGAAGTAGATAAGTTTGTAATAGAGGGGAGGACTGGAGAGGGTTCTGTGAGAACTTGGGTAGCCACCAAGTATATCACCCCACACCTGACACCAATGTTGTAAAAAAATTTTTCTAGTTTCTTTTCCTTAACCCTTTTTTGGTAAAAAGAAAAAAGAAAGGGTTAAAAAAAAGAAAGAGCACTAGGAAGAATAAAAGATGAAAATTAGGGGCCGAGCGGAGCCTTGAAAAATAAAGAAAAATGTGGAATGGGAAAAAACCAAAGGAGGGAGAAACTTTGTTCTTTTAACCCTTTTTATGTCAAGGGGTTATTTGAACAAAGCAATGTTAAAAATAAAAGAGAAAAAAAATAAGACAAAGGAAAATTTCACTTACCAAACACAATTTAATTATGATTGTTTCACTTTTATTTTTATAAAATAAAAAAATTTAACAAACTTTACTTAAAAAAAACAAAACTACTTTACTTTTTTTTTCGAAAAGAAACTTTACTATAAAAAAAACTACTTTACTAAAAAAAAAACAAGTCTTTACTTTGAAAAACTACTTTCTAACAAAAAAAACAACGAACAAACTCTTTTTTAAAAAAAACTAAAAAAACTCAAAAACTCTAAGAAAACTAAAAACAACTAACAACTAAAAACTTTTTCGCGTTGTGACGAGCCCGTTTATATACTCTTCGTCACCAAAAAAAAAAAATAGTAAACAATTGTACTCTGGAATTTTCTATCAATTCGCCGCCCGCTGTACCGTCAACGGATTGACAGAAAACTCCAGTGGTAACCTTCGTTGTTTTTTTGCTGAATCTGTTACAATTATGTAATAGTTGTAAAAAAGAAGAAGAAACGTGACAATGTCATTTTATAATGTAAACAAACAAAGTGACACGTTACAGGTAAGTATGAAAATTGTTTTGATTTTTTAATTATAGTTATTTAATTAAGAAATTTTAGAAATTAATTTATTCTCTTTTTTTTTTCTTTTAGGTTTACAACAATATATATACATTATAAATATATAGAATGTAGTATAAGGAGAATAGAGAAAATTATATTCTTCTTCTTACTCTATATCTAATACAATATACCAAGCACAAAACTTTTTCATATTATATTTGCTATTTGTTTATAATGTATGTATGTAAGGCAAACTCAGCAACCAGACAAGCAACATTCAAAGTATATAATATGTATTTGTATGTATACATACTAAATAAATACGTTTTAATTTTAACATTATGCAGTTGTATTTACAAATAAATTGCTAATTCACAGGCGTGAAAAAATTATGGGACTAGCAAGACTTTTTAAAAAAAATACTTTAAAACGTATATGTAGATTATTAATTAATTTTTATAATAATTATTATTTTTATTTTTAATTAATTCAGAAATATTACAATATAATAAAAAATAGAAATATTTTTAATTTCGTTATTCCAAAAAAAAAAAAAACAAAAAAATAAACATTATAACAAAACTACTTTGAGTAAATGATAAACTTTAAATCCAACAGACCACCTCTAATCGTGGCTATTAACTCCACAAGGATTTTACGAACTTTTGTGGATTCTTTCCTGTTCCCTTATTCTTCTTGTAATAATTTTTTTTTAAAATTAACTGATTTATCTTGATATATTTTTTCATTTATTTAATTGGCAATAGATGTTCTATGAAATTTTTATGAAAGCAATATGTTTTTACATTTTGTTTTTTTATGCTAAATATCGAATATCCATATATCAGTATGATTATGTTTTCTAATGATGAAAGATTATGTTTGTCCCATAACTTTTTCACGTCTGTGTGAAAGAGTATTATCATAATTAACTCTATATGTATATATATACATATACTTAGATATTTATTATCATTTATTTTATACATACTATATTGCTAAATTGTGCAATGTTGTCTGTTTGCTGTTTAGTCTTTGATAATTGGTTATGATGAGTGCTATGTTTTTTGTTAGTGTACAGTCTACAGCCCGCGACAGAATTCTGTATTACAATACATTGTCTAATTTTTTTTATAACACATTGTGTAAACAAAAATATCGTTTATAATTTTTTAAAAATTATATTTAATAATTTTTTTTTTATTTAAAATTTTTAATTTGTAGTTTTTAATTATTTTTTTTTTTGCAAGGAAATTTTTCAGTCTAATTTTATCTTAAAAATATGTTAAAATGAAGATATAAAATTGTGAGTGAATAATAGATAATAAATTGATATAAAATATGTTAATTTATATTATTATATGTATTGCATTTATATTTTTGGAATTTACCGATTCTTAAAAAGTGTTAAAAAGGAGTAACCATTTTGTCCCTTACTGTAGACTGAAAACTAAAATACGAAAATATTAAATTCAGACAGAAATCATTGATTTAAAAATAAAAATTTGCTGTTCAAAACCAATAGAAAATATATAGGTTCGAAATGAAGGGGAGCGGTTAGATAATATCACAGCATAGCAATACAGTGTATATGGTATATAATATACACACATAATAATACTATACAGTTTCTATGTATTGTTATTGAATAGTGTAAGGTGTATTGTATTATTATATGGTATTATGGTATTATATTATGAAATGCCACTCATACTCGTATAATGTTTATACATTATATATACTGCAAAACGAATGAAAATAATAACAAAACATAACAAATTAAATATATATTGGTTTATATCTTTGTATATGCATAAAGCTCAAATATACAAAATATATAAATATAAACATTGAACAAAAATACATCATTGTTATGACTTATTTATGACTGCAAGGCAAGTGGATATAAAATAAATATACATATACACATATACATTTCATGTATGTATGAGTTGATGATGTGTATAATATACAATACAACAGGCAACAGCAATATAATATTAATATTAATATATATGACTATATATATAGTTATTATGAAGTTAATTATGTTTGATAGAGTCTTTAATTTTAAAAAATATTTTATAAAAATACATTTTTAATTAATTTCATAAAAAAAATTAAATCATTGTGTTTTTTCCTAAATTTCAGTTGTTGTCAGTTATAAACGGAAAAATTCAAAACAATTCAACCGTCAATTCCAACAATTCTTCGTTTCCTGTCTATTCGATTTTTGATGTTTTGTTTTCAGATAGGAACTCTCTCTTTTACATACTCTTTGCATGCATGTGTAGAGTAGTAGAATTTTTATGTTAAAATTTACAAAATTTAGATATTTAGGCATTAATTCAGGGTTTTTATTTATATAAGAAAATTAATTTATATTTTTTCACGACATGTGGGATACATAATTATCTTGTACAGTATGTAATTAATTTTTGTATATTAATTAAAATTTAAAAATTTTCAAAAAAAAGTTGGCATATGGTAAGTCTGGGCAGTTTTAACATAATTTGTCATTTCCATTCCACATTGAACCACGTTAGCCTAATTACGCTGCAACATAATATTTCCGACAGGTGCGTTTTGAATTTAACATTGTGAATAATATATGTTTCATGAATTGAAATCATACATTGAATTGGTAAAATATCTATAATTAATTTAATATATATATAGGTGCAGTATACGGGCAAGAAAATATTTGAATTTTGAAAAGTTTATTCGTCCCCGGAAATAGAATTCAAAAATTCAAATCAAATAAGTCAAGTCAACCAATCTCGAAAATAATAATATAGTAGATAAAAGTGGAATGTGACATGAGGAATGCATAAGAATATGAAATGAAAGCGAACAGGGGAATTTAGTGATGAATGAAACTTGGAAATATGTTCATGTATATGTGGGGCGGAATTTTCCAATTGGAAATGCATGTATATGGAACTTTCCAACATGCGTAATTTAAGAAACAAAGGGAACAAAATGCATTATTCAAACTGAAATGACCTAACGGTGTATAGAAAAATACTATACAAATTACATGCGCGTGTTAATGAAACATAAAGAGTGTATTGTAATGCTTTGATTATAGCATTGCAATACAAAATAATAATAGGTGATGGGTGATATTGAACGTGTGCCGTTAGGGAAGTTGATTTTAGAAAAATCATGAATATATGGAGACTTATAACAATCACTCAAAAAAAAATTTAGACCCCTCACATTACAACTATATGAATATGATGAGAATAAACCTTCAAATTACAATCCAGAAAATAATGATAAAAACTTAGTTGATATTGTAGAAGACATGCTGATAGGTAGTTATAGATCGTTTATAAGATATGGTATGACTTTAAATGAAATATTTAACGTTTTTGATGACTTAGATTTATTAGATGAACAAGATGTAATACATTTTAGTTTTAGAAAAAAGAATTATAATCATAATCATAACGATTTTAAAAGAAATAATGATAATAAACCTAACAATAACAGAAACAGTAACCTCTATCAAAATCAATATAATTTTGAAAATAACTCAGGAAACTTCAGATTTAAAAATAATAGATTTCATAACAATGCAATTAACAATAACTCAGGAAAATTTAGAAAAGACTATGATCACAGACAAAATACTAACAACAACTCGGGACGTTTTAGACAAGAACAATACTCTCAAAATCGTAGTTACAACAATAACAATTTTAATAACAATAAAAACAATATAGAAACGACTCAGTTGAACCAATGGAAATTGACAATATTGAAGGTCAACATGTAAATATTTTTCTCACCCATCTCGAATAAAACACTCCCGATAATTAATATTACAATAAACAATAAAAAATTTTCCTGTTTGATGGATACAGGATCTGAAACTAGTATTATAAGACCTAATATTTTTAATCAATATTTAGAAGAACGAATTGAAAAACCTTTATATTTCTCAACTCTTAATGGCATCTGTAAAGTAACTAGCAAATTAGTCACCCCGTTTCCAAAAGAATTTAAAATTTCAGGTACTCTTTCTTGGAAAATTATGAATCTAACAGGTCGAAAATACGACGCAATTATTGGACAAAACTTTTTAATCCCCTTACGAGCAAAACTAGACTTAGGAAGAAAATTCATTGAAATAAACGATAACAGAATCTACTTTGAAAATACCGACCATTTCTTTATCATTAATGAAATTTGTAACTTAGAACCTAGTAATCTAAACAAAATCAATTTAGAACACCTAAATGTAGAAGAAAAATCTCTCACCATGAAATTGTTAAAAGAATTTGAAGATTTATTTTATGAAGAGGGAGACAAACTAAGTTGTACGAGTGAAATTCAACACGAAATAATAACAACAACCAACAGCCCTATATATTCAAAAATTTATCGCTACCCAAAAGTTCACGAACAGGAAATCGAGCGACAAATAAGAGAAATGCTACATCAAAATATAATAGTCCCTAGCAGCTCACCTTATAATAGTCCTTTATGGATAGTGCGGAAAAAATTGGACAACTCAGGAAAACAAAAATGGAGGATCTTAATCGACTACAGGAAATTAAATGAGGTTACCATAAGCGATAAATTTCCTATACCAAACATTGAAGGTATCCTCGATAAACTCGGAAGAGCCTAATACTTCACTACATTTGACCTAGCTAAAGGATTTCATCAGATTCTTATGAAACCCGAAGATCGAAAAAAAAACGGCTTTCTCTACCCCCTTTGGTCATTACGAATACCTTAGAATGCCTTTCGGACTAAAAAAACTCGCCGTCTACTTTCCAAAAATTAATGAACTCAGTTTTAAGAGATCTTATCAACAAGATTTGCGTAGTATATCTAGATGATATTCTAGTTTTTAGCACTTCTTTAAAAGAATGTTGAATCGTCATTCAACATTTTAATAATCAAAAAAAAAAAAAAGGGGCAGTGTTTAAAAACATGTAATAATAAAAACAAAAAAAAAAGGTTACAAACACTTCAAGACAAACAATGCGATTATATAATATTTTGTACAAAAAAAAAATGTAAACCAATCAGCGTAATCAAACATATAACACAGAAATATAGGTAATAATATAGAACATATAACATGAATATGCACAAGCAGGTAACATAAAAAATGTTTATAAACATAGCATACAAACAAAAACAAAAACAATCCACATAGCACAATATATAACATAAAACATTAAACACAAAATATTTAATTGCAGTGCATAAACAATGAACATTAACAAAAAATAAAAACATTTAAACATATATGCATAATATATAATATACACATACATATATATATATGACCATGCCAGTACTGTCAAATTGTCAAAAAGGTACCAGCTGAATATAGCTGAATGACCAGTCAGAGTTATTCACAATTACCATAAATTGTCATTTGAATTACTGGACACAATTTGAACAAAACGGTTTCATAAAAAAAAAGACGAAAAGATGAGACAAATAGAAATTTCATCACCAACGGAGAAAATAGAAAATTCCAGAGTTTGCAAATTTTGATATATAAAGGGTTGCGATTCGCAGAAAAATTTGTCTTTTGCAATTACTTGTGTATACTGTCGTATTGAGACTGAAGCAAGGAAACCAAGAGACCAAACTCATCAGCCGGGACGTATTGAGTCCCATCAAAATCTAGCGTATTGAGCTAGTAAGTAGGGAAAAGTTAGGAATTTCTGTAAAAAATACTTAGAATTTTTACAGAAATTAGGGAATCAGCGAATCACATCGTCGTTAAACACTTAGAAAATTTATTATAAATTTTCTAAGATTTAAAGCCGGATCATCGAAAATTGTTAAAGTTGATTTTTTAAAAAAAGACTTAGAAAATTTTTTACAAAATTTTCTAATACTTGGAACAAATTCATCATCGTTAAATTCGAGCAGAAATTCAACATCGCTAAACACTTAGAAAATTTCTAGGACTTAGAAATTTTCTAAAGTTTCATCGCTGAAAGTATCATCAGAAAATTGAATTATTTTGGAAAATTAAAAAATTACATCGAGACAGTGAGAAATATTTTCATCTCGACAATCATCAATTCCCGACGGTAAATCTTCAGTTTTACATAACGATTTTTTTGAAAGTTTGAAAATTCGAACAGTCATCGTTAAATTGGTCTCATCAACGTTCTTCAATCAACATAGTGTCTACAACGCCATCTATTCGTGTAGGTCGACCTATGCCAACGAATAATTAGTTAATTAGCTCTTAGTAGTTAAGAACATATGCAAATTCATAATTAAAGTAAATTTGATAAATTTCATTTGTATAAATTCATGATTTTATTTCAATTCTGTTAAATTCATTTGCATAGTTGTTTCCGGTTTAACTGAAATATTGTACATATACAAATATTTAAATTAAAGTAAATTTTATATATTTCATAGATTCAAATTTGTTTTGTATTAATTGCATACTTATTTCCGATTTGATTGAAACATTATTATATAATTGAAAATATTGAATTTTTATATATATTGAATTAGATTCATTTGAAATTTAAATATACACGAATTTAAGTAGATTAGAAATTGTTTGTAATTTAGTTTTAAGATATTGAATTGTTAGGTTTAAGAGAGTATATTTTAAATAAAATTTTATAACGAATTGTAAAAAAAATTGTGTTTTTATTTTATTAAAATTTTTTGAACCGGCACTTCTTCATTTTTTAATGTTAGTCTTATTAGTGGATTTAACAAAGAACATATAATTAATCTAAAAAGGGTATTCGAAAAACTACGGGATGCCAAATTAAAAAAATTCAGGTAGACAAATGTAATTTCTTAAAAAAAGAGACCGAATTTTTAGGCCATGTATTGACGCCAGAAGGCGTAAAACCTAATTCAAACAAAATAAAAGTTATTCAAAATTTAAAACTTCCTTCAACAGTCAAACAAATAAAGAGTTTCCTGGGTATGACTGGATATTATAGAAAATTTATAAAAGATTACGCAAAAATTGCTTACCCTATAACTCGATTTTTAAAGAAAGGGATAAAAATTAATAAAGAAGACCCAAACTATATAAGTGCATTTGAAAAACTTAAAGACATAATAACTCATCATCCAATATTGAAGTACCCTGACTTCAATAAAAAGTTCAAATTAATCACAGATGCAACATGCAAGTAACTTTGCAATTGGTGCAGTTTTAACACAAGATGGACACGCTGTTTGCTTTGTCTCTAGAACATTGAATGACCACGAGAAAAATTATTCTGTAATAGAAAAAGAACTTTTAGCAATTGTATGGGGAACCAAATATTTTAGACCTTATTTGTTTGGTAAAGAATTCGACTTACAGACAGATCATCAACCGATTAAATGGTTGCAAGCAAAATACTCAGGCAAAGATATAAATCCACGTTTACAAAGATGGCTAATTTCTTTGGGTGAATATAATATGAAAATTGAGTATATAAAAGGAAAATATAACAAGATAGCAGACTTTCTTAGTAGAATTAACGCAGAAACAAATGAGATTAATTTAATAAAAAAGAGAAATATTATAGAAACTGAAGATCTAAATCTCAGTGAGATGTTTGACAATAATCTAGACAATAAGACACAAGTTAACAATAAAACTGAAAATTTGAGTTTTGTTTTAGGAAATTCTTCTGAAGAAGAATCAAAAGAAAATGAAATAAACGCATTAAATGACGGAAGTATTGAAGTCGAAACAGTACACTCACAAGAAGAAAATTTCGAAGACCATATCCCAATTTTAGATACCATTATTAATAGATTTAAAACACAAATTATTCTGAAAGAAACAAAGGAGAAAGAATTTGAAATCGTATTTAATGATAGAAGAATTTTTATAGAACTTAAAGATATCGAAAACGGTAACGCTAATGAAATATTAAGAAGATATATTAATCGAGGAAAAGTAGGTATATATTCCGAATTAGACGACCACAAATACAATAAGTTGCAACAAATCATACTAAATCTATATTCTAAGAACGAAAATGTAAAGTTTGTAAAATGTAGCCACTTTGCTACAGATATAGAAGACGAAGAACAACTCAATAAACAAATAGCTCTCTACCATAAAAACGAAATGGGACACTGGAATCATAGCCACCTATGAAGGGATAAAATATAGAATATACAACCCTCAATTAAAAATGTCAGTCCACAAGATAATAAATAATTGCGACATATGTGCTGCAGGAAAATACGATCGAGATCCAATAAAAAAGAAGTTTTTTATTACAGAAACACCAAAAACGACAAATGAAATTGTTCATATTGATACCTATGTAAATAATAAACACCATTTCATTAACTTTATCGACAAATTCTCTAAATTTGCAATAAGTTTCCACCTAGAAGATCGCAATAATCAAACACTCATTGAAAAAATTAAACAATTTCTTTCTATAAGGGGTAAGGTGAAAAAGTTTATTTTCGACAATTAATTCAATACTAAAAGAATTAAACAATTTTGCGAGGAACAGAATATTGAATACCATACGACGAAGCCAAATAGTCACACTGGCAATTCAGATGTAGAACGTCTTAACAATACCTTCACTGAAAAAATTAGAACTTTAAATATCGAAGAAAAGTTACCCATACAATTGCAAATGTTAAAAGCCATCAAACTCTATAATAATACTTTCCATTCCACAATAAAAGCGACACCTCTAGAAGTCCAAGAACATAAAATAGATCACAAAGTAATTTATGGAAGACCGATCAATTCTAAACACAAGATAATAAATAAGATGAATGAAAATAGAGAAGATTATGTTCAAATTCATCATAATAATTATTTTTATAATCATTATATTAGAATTTAAGTCATTTAATTTAAAACCAAAATTAATGTAAACATTTCTTTCAATTATGCTTACATTGCACTTTCTTTAATTTTTTATTAACACAGGTATATTAAACAATATAGTATATTACTATAATGTATTGTATGTAGAACTTACTTACGCATTAATTATATCCTAAACAAAAGTATCAAATTTTACTTTTTATTTGCTTATAATAATTTTTAGATTTTTTGTATTTTTTATAATATAATTTGATTTATGTCTATTAAGTCGGGAATTTACTCAAGAAAAAATCGAAATCAAAACAACTACATTGAAATTTCTATTCACTACAAACAAAATTATGACTCTGCATGTGTTTGTGATCTATTCTTCAAGCTGAGCTGAAGACCGTACTCGTGGTAGTATACAGAAATTATACCAACAGCAACAAAACAAACAATTCCATCCTATTTCCCTTCTTTCTACTCAATTTTACTTCTTCTAATTTATTGAATGAATAGGATATGATTTGTTTTTGTATATGGAAAATAAACTGCAAAATATATGTATGTTTATATAAACTCGATAGAAATGACGTAATAACATAAAGCTTTACAAAAAGCTTCTTCGCTCGGGCTTTCATTATTCTCTTATTCTGTACATCGTGGTTTGTTTTATTGCTCTATGACAATGCGGACGAAGTCGCAGGCACACACTAGTATATAATATCCATAATCATAACTAAACTAGTTTTCTGGTTTATTTATTGCTACAATATAAGCATTGCGTTATATGTAGGGCTAGAGTTAAGGCTCTGTTACATAGCTCGCTGCGCTGCGCCTCACTTTGACAACACTAATAATAAAAAATGTTTTGTTTATGGAAGCTGTTACATAATATAAATTCAATTTTTAAAAATTTATAATTAAGAAACTGTCAAATTAAATAGACAAAGAGCAGCACAGCGAGCTATGTAAAAAGCCTTTAGTGTCGTTAGTGAATTGATAAAATATCAAAAACCCGACCATCTACAATCCTATAAACAAAATTATATTACACATGCACAGGTTGAAAAACTACAAATATCCAGACAATTAGTCATACAGTACAAAAAATATTCATGCTACATATTTTTTATAATATATATTGTACTACATGGGGTAGTAGATATATAACACAATAATTATACTTATCTTACTATCTAGCATTCTGCAAACAAAATTATGTATATCACCAAATTACCAAATATATATATATGTATCTTATATATCTTATATTATAGATATATATATCTTATACATATATATATCTATACAACTTATGCTTATATATATCTTCATACAATATACAATATCATTAGGTTACGTCTTACTCCAGGTACTTTATTCTTAGTGCTTATTATACACATTACACACAATATACATTGTACATACATGTACATCATAATAGCAAGTGAATGCTTTGCTATGGTTTGCTATTGGTTTGCTATGCCATGTTCTTTTTTTTGTTTTTTTGTTTGTACCACTCACACATATATAATATTTTTATTCATATAAAATGAATAAACGTATCGGTGAAAAATTGATATATTTAGACCCGAAAGTTATGCAAAATATTTTTATTATCTGTGACAAAATTTTTGTGAAAAATAGGAATTTTATATTACTAATAATTCTGAAATAATGTAAAAACATTTATTTTTCTACTTCGAAATCGAAAAAAGAAAATTCAAATTACCTTATATGAAAATTTCAGTAAAATACGCAATCATATACCAATAAAAAATTACATTTAAAATCTATACATTTTTTGAAAAAATCCTTCTTTTTTCAAAGCGTTATACAGGACTAATAAGGACAAAAATCAAAAAAGTGGCTCCATTATTCCCAATAAATTCCTTCAAACTATATATGTTCGAAATTTGAAGAAAATCGGATAATATTTAATATGACTTTTTTGGTACCAAAGTGGGTGAAATTTTGAAAATTTTCAAACTTTGATGCAAACAACAACCTCTTATCATTGTTATTAGAAGGTATAAGCGCCTTATAATACTTTGATATTCCAGCGGTATAGTAAAGGAACTATATCGCTTTCTAAACATTTTGGTGACCCCGACGTGATTGTTCCAAACCATCAGTAATGGAACAATTACTTACACAACAATTTCAATTGGGTAAAAAAATCGAACAACTTGTTACCAACTACAACTCGGTTTCAGTTGAGAGAAGAAATTTAAAATATCTGAAACAAAGATTGGAAAAATTACAATCATTATGGCAAGAATTCTTGGCTAATCATCTTGAACTAGAGAGTTATGAAGACAAAACTGGAAGCAACTATTGGGAAAACGACTATTACGCAGCGATTCAGAAAATTTATGACAAGTTCGGAACAACTCTTACTGATGCTCTAGAAACTTTGAACAATCCATCCGACTCTGAGGAACATCATAATCATATGTTTAATTCAACAACAAAAACAGGTGATACATCAACTGGATTCAATAATGAAAGCCCAAAGGAAGAGGTTTTGGTTAGAAATCAACAAATTAACATGAAAACGGTCATTCAATATTTAGAGGATATTGAAGACAAGGCTAGTGAAAAGCATTCGTTAGCATACTACAACCTGAAAACTCAAATTTTACAAGAAAGTCGATCAGAATTAATGAATAATCATAAAAAAAATATGTACACTGTTAACTGAAGATGAGTTAAAGGCACACAATTATGAAGAAAAAAAGATTAATAAGGTCGATGAATGGATACAGGACACTATAATTGCTCTGCAAGATAAAATTATTGTAAAATCAGACAAGGATGAGACACAAAATTTCATGAGACCCTCAATCAAATTACCAGAGATAAAACTGCCAGTTTTTAATGGTAATTACCTGAAATGGGTTGAGTTCAAGGAATTATACACTCAATTAATTCATGAACAACCAATTGCGAAGGCGCAGAAATTATGTTACTTGAGTAGTAATTTAGAGGGTGAAGCAAAGGCTCTCATTCAACATTTACCTTCCACCGACAACAATTATGATACAGCATGGAGTATTTTAACTAAAAGATACGTCAACAAGAGGCTTTTAGTGAATTCATGATAAATAGATTGATGTCACAACCTGCTATTCAACATGAAGGTGCATCATCTATTAAATCCCTTCACGATACTACCAGCGAATGTCTGATGGGGCTGAAAAATCTAGGTATTAGATACATCTAATTGGTCTCCAATATTGATGTATTTATTAAGTAAAAAATTAGATAGAACTACACATGTTCTATTCGAGCAATCTTTAAAAACTCCAAGAGAATTTCCCACCGTTGAAGATCTACTCAGTTTCCTGGAATTACGTTTCCAGTCATTAGATGTGTTAGGGAAGGAAAAGAAAATATTAACTGGAGACGCTGGACATAATAAACACCGTGCTAATTCCGCGAAAATGGCACTAATATCAACTGCGTCTGACTCACAGTGCAGACTTTGTAATGGTGACCATAAAATATTTACGTGTAAGGAGTTTTTAAAACAATCAGTAACAGATCGTCTTGCTTCAGTGAAGAAATGTAAGCTGTGTTTCAATTGTCTGAAAAATGATCATCTGTTAAATAAATGTACATCAAGAGGTTGCCTTAAATGCGGAAGGAGGCACAATACCTTACTGCATACGGAGGTCAATATACCAACCAAGACAATAACTCAAACACGACAAAATGAAGTACAATCCAGTGACAACAACTAAAATCCAGCATCACTTACTGCAGGGTTCAAGTATTCACAACCAGAACAAACACTATTAAGTACATTAATTTTACAAGTGGCAGATTGTAATGGTCAGTTCATAAATTGTCGAGGTATACTGGATTGTGGTTCAGAAATAAACATCATTACAGAGTGCATGGTAAAGAAGCTAGGGCTAAAGGAGACAGATTCATGTATTATCATTCAGGGAATTGGAAGAGCCTGTCAAAAGGCATCATCAAAGGTTAATCTGTTACTCAAATCAAGGATTAATGAATTTAGTGTAAGGCTTGAGGCCTTAGTGCTACCACAAATTACTACCATGCAGCCGGCCTCAACAGTGGAGATAAGGGACTGGTCTTTACCAGAAAATGTACAGCTAGCTGATCCGATGTTCAATGAATCAAGGACTATAGACATATTGATTGGAGCAGAATTTTATTACAAATTACTTTGTATAGGGCAAATTCAATTATGTCAAAACTTGCCTACGTTGCAGAATACTATTTTTGGATGGGTAGTTTCTGGAAGGTTAGGTAGGTTACCATCAAAAGTAAGAGGATGTGGTATGTGTAATACCGAAGAAGAAAAGTTAAAAGATCAGCTGAAGAAATTTTGGAAATTAGAGGATGACGAAATGCCACAAAAAAGGTTAACTGCTCAAGAACAGAGATGTGAAACATATTTTCAACAAACTACCCAACGGAATCCTGACGGAAGATTTGTCGTAAGATTACCATTCAGCAGCAACAATACAGAATTAGGTGACTCGCGTGCCATTGCGATGAATCGTTTTTTTGTCAGTAGAGCGAAAATTAATGAAAAATGCAGATTTGAGAATTCAGTATATTGAATTCATGAAGGAATATATACAACTTGGTCATATGGTAGAGACCGACAGTGCTCATATACAAGGAGAACACTATTTTATGCCGCATCATGCTGTAATAAAACCAGACAGTACAACAGCAAAATTAAGAGTAGTTTTTGATGCCTCTTGTAAAACATCGACCGGTCTCGCATTAAATGATATAATTTGTAGAGGTCCTACTGTCCAAGATGAACTCTTTTCTATACTCGTAAGGTTCAGATTACCAAAATACGTTTTTACTGCTGATATAGAAAAAATGTACCGGCAAATATTAGTTAATGAAGCAGACCGTAATTATCAACTCATAATGTGGAGAGATGATCCCAGCCAAACCATTAAATATTATCAACTAAAAACGGTAACGTATGGCACTACATCGGCACCATACTTGGCTACAAAATGTTTACAACAGTTAGCAAGACAAAATGAAGATCGACACCCACTAGGTGCTAATAATTTAAAAACGAATTTTTATATGGATGACGCAATGTGTGGTTCAAATAGCTTGGTTGAAGCTATTGACATTTAAAAACAATTACGCGAAATTCTGAAATCAGCGGGGTTTCATTTAAGGAAATGGTGCTCGAACAGCCCTAAGGTCTTACAAGATATACGAGAAAGTGATTTGGCACTCCAACTAGAGCTTAATGGTAATCCTGAGGGGCATGTCAAAACACTTGCAATGACTTGGCATCCAAAATCAGATGAATTTACTATTAATTCTTCAATTATCAACCATAACAGAATAACTAAACGAACTGCCTTATCCGACATTGCTCATCTATTCGATCCGCTTGGATTAATGAGTCCCGTTACTATTGTGGCTAAAATATTCATACAAAAGCTGTGGAAGTTGAAACTAGACTGGGATGCTGCTTTACCGATGGATATGAACAGTACTTGGCAAAAATTCAGAGTAGGTCTTCTAAGGTTGGATACAGTAAGAATAGCCCGTCATGTGTGTGCCGGTAGAGTACCAAAATCGATGCAATTGCACGTATTTGCCGACGCATCAGAGAAAGCTTATGGAGCAGCAGTATACCTACGTTCTATACATATCGATAATGTTATAACGGTACATCTATTATGTGCAAAATCTAGAGTGGCACCACTAAAAAATATCACCTTGCCACGACTAGAACTGTGTGCGGCGAAATTAGCTGTCGAGCTTATACAAAGAGTTAAAAAAGATCTAAAATTGAAAGATGAGCCATGTTATTATTGGACAGATTCAGAAATAGTGCTATGTTGGATCAATTCCGAACCTGCATTATACCAAACCTTTGTAGCTAATAGAATAGCGGCTATCCAAGAAACATCAGTTCCAGAGCAATGGCGACATATTAGATCCTGCGATAATCTAGCTGATGTAGTATCGCGAGGCATTGATTCGGAGAAACCTCCGCAGTGTAATTTATGATGGTATGGTCCCATGTTTTTACATGGAAGAGAAGAAGTTTGGCCACCTAAATTCAGCAAAAAACAAATTGAGTTAGAGAAAAAACAAGCAAAAAAAACATTGTTGGTTACATATGAACTTCAAAGTGTAATTAACAAAATAGATCATCATAACTCATTTTTAAGATTGCAAAGGGTAACGGCCTACATGATAAGATTTATTAATAACAGTCGAACAAATAATGAAAATAAGAGAATGAAGAACTCATTAACAGTCAAGGAATTGGATGATGCCTTGTTATTATTAGTAAAAGCAGCACAAACTGAGGAGTTTGAGAAGGATCTAAAGGCCTTGCTTCAGGTTCATCAAGTCGAAAATAACAGCGCATTGAGCACCCTGTCGCCTTTCTTAGACGAAAATCAGCGTTGAACTATGATGCTAAACATCGGATGTTGCTACCGCATGCTCATTATCTTATCAAACTGATTATGACTCATTTACATAACAACAATCTACATCCTGGACCCCAAACTCTTCTGGCCATCACCAGGGAACGATTTTGGCCTATAAAAGGAAAATCTATTGCTAGATCTGTTGTCCAACACTGCGTCAAATATGCAAGATTGAAACCGAAATTACTGACACAGCAAATGGGCAATCTTCCCGAACAGAGAGTCCAGCAAGCCAGACCTTTTGTAAATGCGGGTGTTGACTTTTGCGGTCCATTTTGGGTACACTATAAAATCAAAGGCAAACGTCCACAGAAGGCTTAGGTGGCAGTGTTTTGCTGCTTTGCTACGAAAGCGGTTCATTTAGAGGTCGTCAGTGATCTAACAACGGATGCTTTCGTAGGAGCCTTAAAAAGATTTATCGGTAGACGAGGTAATTGTCGTACATTATGGTGTGATAATGCCACTAATTTCGTCGGAGCCAAAATTCAACTAACAGAGTTGAAAGAAATAATATATTCGAATGTCGCACAACAAAAAATTACAAAGGTATGTACAAAAAAAGGAATGGACTTTCGATTCATACCACCTAGAGCACCCCATTTTGGAGGTTTATGGGAAGCTGCCATTAAATCCGCAAAATATTTTCTACAACGTTACACTTCAAATGCTTCTCTCACTTACGAGGAACTGGAGACTGCAATAATTGAAGTGGAAACTGTATTAAATTCTAGACCATTAACACCCATGTCTGCAGACCCGAATGACTTCACGGCCTTAACTCCAGGTCACTTCTTGATAGGTGAACCACTCACGAGTTCCATTGATCCACACTCGACAACTAATCATGGCAATTTAGGACAGCGGTGGAAAATTATAAGGGAAATTAAACAACATTTCTGGGATATGTGGTCGTCAGAATACCTGAATGAATTACAACAAAGACATAAATGGAAACAACCAGTATCCAATATCAAACCTGGTATGATGGTTGTAACAAAAGATTTACCAGTGATGAAATGATCACTGGGTAGAATTAAACAAGGTGTAATAGACAATGATGGTTTGGTTCGAGTAGCAGATGTGCAAACAGCTTTACGCAGAGCCATACATCGACTAGCCCCCCTTCCGATACAAATAGAAGAAGTTGACATCGATAACCTCAACAACGCCGAAACTTCATCAACCCAAGATAGTAGTAGCAACCACAAACCAAGGGAAAGTAGAAGGTCAACAGAGCCCATGCCTCATCCGAAAAGAAACCGACTTGCAAGCAGTTTGTTAACTACATTGTTAATAATAGGGTTAATATTACCAGCATTAGGAAAGGTCAGGGTTATTCCCTTTTCTACATCACCCGTACTTTATTTTGAAAGAATGGGCGATGTTAATTTAATCATTGACGAATGGAAGATGTTAGTGTTCTACGATATGGAAGCGTACCGGCAAGAGTATTACACCATGAAGCATGGAGTTAATCAATTAAAACTTATATGCACCAAACAAAGCAGGAACTCATCATGCGAAGCTACTGTAGAGCAATTTTAACAACGATTGAAAGAAATCCACAATATCAATGAATTTCTTTTACTGCCAAGCAAAATACCAGCTATACGAAAAAAGAGAGGTGCTTTGAATATAGTAGGAAGCATGGCTAATGCACTTTTCGGGGTATTGGATTCAGAATATGCAGAGAGAATGTCTAAGGTTATAGATGATCTCAATCAACACGACAACAAGCTCTTACAATTAATAAAGGACCAGACTTCTGTGGTAAATGCTACGGCAAATATGCAATCATCACGAGTAGCAATGGAAAAACAAATCCAAAAAGTTCAAGAGATCATGAATAATCACACTGACGAAATTCAAGGAATATTAAAGATCATTTCAGAACAACAATTAAATCAGGTATTCAACTTCGTGGCTTTTCGATTACTTTTAATATTAAATAACTATCATCAGATTCAATCTGCCTTGCTAAACATATTGATTGATAGTCACCAAGGTGAAATCAATCCACAGTTAATACCTCCAGAGCGACTGAAGGCAGAATTAGCTAAAATAAAGGAACATCTACCAACCACACGACGATTACCCAGTTCAGGTTATAACATCATCGAATTATATAGTTCAATGAGTATCGAGGCAGGAATTGTAGCACAACGGGTATTGTTTAAAGTCAAAATACCTCTAATTTCTTATGAAAGATTTGAGCTCTTACACATCATTGCTATTCCATTTTATTTGAACAATGTTGCAAAAATTATTAAGACATCATCTAATTTTCTAATTATCGACTTAAACAGAGATCAATATTATCCTCTGTCGGACCAGGAGTTATTATTATGCCAGATTTCAGATAATCTACAATATACCTGCCGCCAACATCATCCACTATATCGCCGTGAGTCGAATATAAGCAAGTGTGAGATGATGTTCATTAGCCATACTGCTGCTGGGCATAAATGTTATTTAGAAAAAGCACCACATACACAAGTATGGACTCCACTTCTTAATCTGAATCGATGGGTTTACTATCTTCCACATCCGAGCATAATTAACATAATCTGCGACAACGATATTTCCCAAGCAACCATTCAAGAGTCAGGTATTATAGATCTAGATCCAGAATGTATTATAAAAAACGAAGGTGTCACCATACAGGCTCATAACTTATATCAAGATAAATTCAAAACTGGATTTATTACTAGCCGAAACATTACAACAGTTGCAGCAGTTTTAGAAGATTTTCCTGCTTCCTTACCGTTAAATATTTCTAGACTGGATGACATTAAACAATTTAATGAACTGCATCAACGCATCGATGAACTAAAAACACAACAAGAACAAGCATTACAGCCTCAGTCTCACGATATACATCAGTTCATACTTGGCTACGTTAGCCTAATAGGAATAATCATTTTCATGATATGCATCATCATATATAAGTTTGTTTATAAAAGAACTAAGAAACCAAAACCGAAACCTCGTTTGACAACATTACCACAATCATGTTCCAGAAAAAGGCAGTATCAGCTCCAGATTTTACTATAAGTATATGAACTTGGACGAATTATAAATTGTTGATCTATCGATCAAGGCGGGGAGGATGTTCAAATTCATCATAATAATTATTTTTATAATCATTATATTAGAATTTAAGTCATTTAATTTAAAACCAAAATTAATGTAAACATTTCTTTCAATTATGCTTACATTGCACTTTCTTTAATTTTTTATTAACACAGGTATATTAAACAATATAGTATATTACTATAATGTATTGTATGTAGAACTTACTTACGCATTAATTATATCGTAAACAAAAGTATCAAATTTTACTTTTTATTTGCTTATAATAATTTTTAGATTTTTTGTATTTTTTATAATATAATTTGATTTATTAAGCATTATATTTATGATAATATAATTATATATTTGTCTATTAAGCAATATTTTTAGCAATATTTATGTATAAATAGCCTAGAACTTTGTAAATAAATTTAGTAGTTTACAAACAGCACTACTGTCTTTTCCTTAAGCCATAATCTTATCTTGGTGAGGCTGCCAAGATCCCAAAAGAATTAAAGGTACAAGAGCCTTAAATTCAAAACATTTTAGTAAAGGTAAAAGAACCTTTGCTATAAACAACAACCACTTATCATTGTTATTAGAAGGTATAAGCGCCTTATAATACTTTGATATTCCAGCGGTATAGTAAAGGAAAAGGAACTATATCGCTTTCTAAACAGATTATATTGAAAATAGGGAAGAGGATTTATTAAAAACTATAAAAGTGTCAGGCATAAAGAACGACCAAAGTTTAGAAAATATAAACTTGATAGAGTTCATGTGTAGTGAATACATATCATATACATAACATATAACATAACACGCGACAACATAACATGAGTAGAGGAAATGTGATCTACTCAATAGTAAACAAATATTTAAATATGTGTCAAATTAATGCAATTACTTATGTCGTAATTGCATATATAATATTAATTGCTTAACATAAGCATGATACAGCATTTTAAGCTTTTAAGAATTATGTTATAAATGTTAACATAGGTCGTACACATATGAATATGATATGTAAGCATTATATTGATAATGAATAAGATATATGAATTTAAGTTTGAAATTAGGTTGATTACAAATATTCTATAAATTATGAAATCGTTATAAGTAATAAAAAGAAAGAATATTATTAAGAACATATGTATATAGAATAAAAGTAAACCAATATTTGTACTTTGAAATTATGTCAATAAATTCTTGATATAAGCAATTTATATTTAGTTAATATTAATTACTATTAATTATATGATAAGAATTTTGTATATAAAGAGAAGAAATTTTTGAATAAAGATACAGTGGACAGTTAAGTCTAAGTAAGAAGAATTGGCTGTGATTTTTATTTCAGTAAGTCGGCATTTAATTGCCAGATTAATTAAAAATAAAATTTCGGCATTTTTGCCAAATATCGGTGCAAATATCGGCACTAACATGCCGCACCAAAACTAATAATTATTACTTTTACAGCTAGGTAGAAATTCCTCATCACCTCGGCACTTCAAGCATTACATGGCGATCCTGCGAAACCACATGGGAAAATATTTATTTCACTGCGACAGATGTAATTTTAATGCAAGTTCACAAGAAGCGCTACAGCAACATATAAGAATAAATCCATCGCTGCATGAAGATTTAAGAGACAATATTAAAGCTGGACCACGACCAATATCCATAGAAGAATACAGAAAAAGAAATAGAACAGTTAAAACACCACAGCTTGAAGAAATAAAAATAAAGATAAAAAAAAGAGGAGAAAAAAAAAAGTCAGGGAAAGAAAAGCTATAGCGGAACTATACCGTTTGGTAAATTTGGCCGTTACCAAAGAAGAGAAGAACTTTTTCCTAAATAAAATAAAAGAAATTCGGAAGGAACAATGGGCAGCGGCAAATCAAAAGAGGAAATAATAATGAATGCAGCCTCGACCAACAACGACAGCAGTATCAATAACAATCAGCGATATGATAATCTAAGAATAATAATTATAAGTTTAATTGTATGTGTAATTTTAATGATTATAATAAGCTATATTAGAAATAAATTAAGAAAAAGTATAAAAAAAGAAATAAATAGAAATAATGTAAATATATAAAATATATAATAAATAATGATAATAATATAAATAATTTTTACTTTTTCTTTCCTTTTGAATATAAAAATAATTTTCTTTTTATGAATAAATTAGAAGAATTGATAAAAGAATTACAAAACATATTGGCTATATTCAAAAAGAATCCAAATAGGAATTTTTCAGACAAATATTTATTACAAAAAAAATTATATTTAGATTATTCAAAAGAAGATTTTAATAAAAAATTAAAAACACTAGCAAAAACATATGATTGCACAGATTATAAGAACAAATATTTAGAAATTTATAATCAGATACAAAATATAATAAATTCCAAAGTTAAAATAGAAGATATTGATAGCGATCAAGATAGTAGTAATAATAGTATTGACGGATATTCAGATAGTCTTAGCACACAAAATTCACCAGAAAAAGAAAGAAAGGAAACAACAACAATGGCAGCATTTGATATTAGCACAACACTTAAAATAATACCAGAATTCAATGGTGAACCGAAATCATTAACAAACTTTGTAAACTTGGTTGAATGTCTATCAGAAACATTAAAAGATAATACAGAAGTGGAAAAATTGATAAAATTTATACTTAAAACTCGTATAAAAGATAAAGTGCGTAATAAAATTAGTAATGAACATACACCAACAACATTAAAGCAATTTAAAGAACTATTTGAAAAATTATATAAACCAAAAAAGAACCCATTAAAAATTCAAAATGACTTATATCGCATTCAACAAGGAAATAAAACAGTACTCAAATTTGCTGAAGAAATAGAAACATTAGTTGCTGAATTAAATGAAATTCATATATCAGAACAAGGTGAAGCTAATAAAACAGTCATCGCTAACATAAATGATACACTAGCTCTAAATGCATTCAAATCTGGACTGAAAGAACCATTGAAAATGACAATATTTGCAGCCCAATCAAAAACACTTAATGAAGCAGTTAAGCTAGCATCTGAAATTGATTCCAGTAAAGATGGCAATGAAAACATATTTTGTATGAAAAATAATAATAACAGCAGAAACCGATATAATACAAATAAACAAAATAGAAACCATAATGGCAGAAATAATAGAAAACCACAAGGATATAACAACACAAGGAATAGAAATTACAACAACTATAATAATCATAACAACTACAACAATTATAATAACAGTCGTAACAATAATAATAATAATAATAATAATAATAATAATAATAGAAATAATAATAATAATAATAATAACAATCGCAATCGTGGTGCAAATAGCAGAAATCAAAGAAGAATCAATGTGATCAACTCGGGAAACGCGCAAGTAGTCCCCGAAGAACATCAGATTGGGGACGAGAAAACAATATATATCAATTAAAAATTGAAAAATTAACAAATTACGTCTTAGCAAAAATAGATATTTCAGATACTATAAGAACATTTTTAATTGATACTGGTGCAGACATTTCAATAATAAAAGTAAATACTTTAAAAACAAATTCACATATTAATAATGAACAATGTAAAATAACAGGTGTGACAGAAAATGAAATTCAAACCCTTGGAACAATAAATGCATGCTTTTTAATAGAAGATGAATATCTTCCTCAGAAACTCCATGTTGTAGAAGAAAACTTTCCAATAATAACAGATGGCATCATTGGCAGAGTCTTTCTAGCAAATTACAAGTGTAAAATAGATTATGAAGATTTCACAATCACAATTTGTACTGATGAAACAGATTTCATCGTACCCCTTATTACCAAAATACAGGAAGAAAAATACATAAGGATAGCAGCGCGAACAGAATCGATTCAAGCAATTAATTGTCAAGTCAATGAAGATAGCATTATTTTGAACAAAGAAATTCAAGACGGTGTTTTTATCGCTAATTCTATTATACCATCAAAAGGAGTTGTACATATAAAAATTTTAAATACAACTGACAATGAAGTTAAAATTAAAATACCCCCGATGGAAATACTTCCATTAAAAGACTTCCACATAATAAGTAAAATAGATACAAAAGGAGTATGTGAAGACAGATATGAAAAACTAAAAAGCATATTAAAAATAAATAATCTAGATCAGAAAGCAAAGGATTCATTACTAGAAATATTTAAAGAATTTTCAGATATATTTTATTTGGATGGAGATCGTTTAGGTATAAATAATTTTTATACACAAAAAATTAATATACACGATAAAAACCCAGTGTATATAAAAAACTATCGTCTGCCACAATCTCAAATAGAGGAAATAAACTCGCAAATAGAAAAGCTCTTAAAAGATGATATCATAGAACCATCGATTAGCCCATATAACTCCCCATTATTAATAGTACCTAAGAAAAGTAATAATAAAGAGAAAAAATGGAGAATGGTAGTTGATTTTAGACAATTAAATAAAAAGATTTTGGATGATAAATTTCCATTAACAAGACTAGAAGATATTTTAGATAATTTAGGCAAAGCAAAATATTTTTCAACGTTGGATTTAACAAGCTCTTTTCATCAAATTGAACTGGAGAAAGAATCTAGACATTTAACAGCATTTTCAACCAGTAAAGGCCATTTTCAATTTAAAAGATTACCATTTGGTCTAAAAATTTCAACAAATAGCTTTCAACGTATGTTATCCATAGCTTTATCAGCTCTTGATGCTCAAGCATTCTTATATGTAGATGATATTATTATCTTCGGATGCAGTCTCAGACATCACACCAACAATTTAATTAAAACTTTTCAAAGATTGAGAAAATATAACATTAAATTGAAACCAGAAAAATGCAATTTCTTACAATCAGAAGTAGTTTATCTGGGACATCTAATAACTAGCGAAGGAGTAAAAACAGATCCTAAAAAATACGACACAGTAGTTAATTATCCAACTCCGACGAATGCAAATGAAACTAAAAGATTTGTAGCATTCTGTAACTATTACAGAAAATTTATTCAGAATTTTGCAGCTATTGCAAAACCACTTAATATGTTATGTCGTAAAAACACTTCATTTATTTGGTCTAAGGAATGCGACACATCATTTCAAAATTTAAAACAAAAATTACTAAACCCACCTATACTGCAATATCCAGATTTTTCAAAACCTTTCATCTTAACAACAGACGCATCAAATTTCGCACTAGGAGCAGTATTATCTCAAGGAGAAATTGGCAAAGATTTACCAATATCATATGCGAGTAGAACATTAAATAAACATGAAATGAATAAATCAATAATTGAAAAAGAGTTATTAGGAATTTACTGGGCAATCAATCATTTCAGACCTTATCTTTACGGCAGAAAATTTACAGTAGTCACAGATCACCGCCCACTTATAAGCTTATTCACACATAAGAATCCTTCATCTAAAATGACGCGTATTAGACTAGATCTAATGGATTACGATTTCGAAATAAAATATAAAAAGGGTTTATTGAACACAAATGCAGATGCCTTATCACGAATACAATTAGATTCAAATGTAATTAAAAATATGATACCAACTACAAATGAAATTAAAGTGGTGACACGCAACATGCTCAAAGAAAAAGAAAAACAGAAAAATACTGCATTAAATGAGATTGATCAAACACAACCGGTAGAGACTGGCCATCTCAGCATCTGGGAATGTTCATCAATTTCTCAAGTAAGAAATATTAGAAGATTGAAATTTATAAAGAAAGTAAATATACAAAGTGCGCACAGAAATAATAAATATAATAATGAAGATATAATTAATATATATATTAATAAAAGAGAGATAAAAATAGAGTATAGTGATGAAACACAATTGAATCTGAGGATTATTGTGGAAAAGCTATCACTCGAATTAAATAAAAATAAAATATATGAACTAGCCATGGCAAAAGATGATGAATTATTTAATATTATAAATATCGATAAATTTAAAAAAGAATATAATGAGTTGCAACAAGAATTAATGAGAAAAGGAAATGCAGAAATAAAGATAATTATATATACACCACCTATAAGAGTGATTGATAAACAAAAGCAAAATAAAATAATAAGTGAATATCACAATACAGCATATGCAGGAGCACATTCTGGAGTTAAAAGAACCATAAACAAAATAAAACAAAGATATATATGGAAAAATCTGAACAAAATGGTAAAACACTACGTAAATAATTGTGAAATATGTGCAAAAAATAAACAAATAAGGCATACAAAAGAAAAAACAATTTTAACGCACACACCTTCAACAAGTTTTGAAATAATACAAATTGACACTGTCGGACCTTTAAGACAATCAAAGGAATATAGATATATACTTACCATCCAATGTGAATTGACAAAATATATAGAAGCGTTCCCTATGGAAAACAAAGAAGCTAAGACGATAGCCAAAACTTTGGTAAACAATTTTATATTAAGATACGGTTACTTTAAAATATTAAAAACTGATATGGGAACAGAATTTGTTAATGACATCATGCAAAATATATGTAAATATTTTAATATAAATCATGTCACATCGACACCTTTTCACCATGAAACATTAGGCATGATAGAAAGAAGTCATAGAGTACTAAATGAATACTTCCTAGCATTTACTCAAAATGATAACTGGGATGAATGGATACCATATTTTACGTTCTCGTACAATATTACACCACATTCAGACATAGGTATATCACCTTTTGAACTTATATTTGGAAAAATTGCAAAAATACCATCAGAACTTGAATCTGAAAATGTGCAACCGATATAAAATTTAGATAACTACGCACAAGAATTAAAATTCCGTTTACAACGTGCACAAGAAACTGCTAAGCAATTATTAGATACACCAAAACGCAAAAGAAAAGACTATCTGGACGATAAAATAAATCCTTTAAATATAATAGTAGGAGATAAGATATGGTTAAGAGTAGGTAATAGAAGAAAATCTGAAAGTCCATATAAGGGACCATACGAAGTTATAGAAACCAATAATGTAAATTCTAAAATTAAGATAGATAATACAATTAAAGAAGTACATAATAATAGATTAAAGAAAGCATAAAATGTAAACAAAAATGTAAACAAATAATAAAAAATGTAAAACTAAAATGTAAACAAATAATAAGAAATGTAAGACAAAAATATTAGCAAACAACAAAATTATAAACAAATAATAAGATTGTAAACAAAAATGTAAGACAAAAAAAAAAAAAAAAAAAAAATTTTTTTTTCACAGCTAAAAAAATTTTTTTTTCCCGACCCTGAGGGATGTAGTGAATACATATCATATACATAACATATAACATAACACGCGACAACATAACATGAGTAGAGGAAATGTGATCTACTCAATAGTAAACAAATATTTAAATATGTGTCAAATTAATGCAATTACTTATGTCGTAATTGCATATATAATATTAATTGCTTAACATAAGCATGATACAGCATTTTAAGCTTTTAAGAATTATGTTATAAATGTTAACATAGGTCGTACACATATGAATATGATATGTAAGCATTATATTGATAATGAATAAGATATATGAATTTAAGTTTGAAATTAGGTTGATTACAAATATTCTATAAATTATGAAATCGTTATAAGTAATAAAAAGAAAGAATATTATTAAGAACATATGTATATAGAATAAAAGTAAACCAATATTTGTACTTTGAAATTATGTCAATAAATTCTTGATATAAGCAATTTATATTTAGTTAATATTAATTACTATTAATTATATGATAAGAATTTTGTATATAAAGAGAAGAAATTTTTGAATAAAGATACAGTGGACAGTTAAGTCTAAGTAAGAAGAATTGGCTGTGATTTTTATTTCAGTAAGTCGGCATTTAATTGCCAGATTAATTAAAAATAAAATTTCGGCATTTTTGCCAAATATCGGTGCAAATATCGGCACTAACATGCCGCACCAAAACTAATAATTATTACTTTTACAGCTAGGTAGAAATTCCTCATCACCTCGGCACTTCAAGCATTACACATGAAAGTAACATTAAAAGACCCTTTAAATTTTCAGATACTAATGACACTCGGAATACTGATCCTAATAGTTTCTCTGAGTCAACAAACACTAACAGTAAACAAAATTAACACGGAAAACGGTTATGCAACAATAAAAACTGACGAAATAGAACTTGCATACAAATTTGACATCATACTACATATAATTCACCCCAGAGAAATACTGGATGTAGTAAATAAGATAGAAGCTGTAGTTAATGCTTATGATTTAGGAGTTTATAAAAATATAATAATTCATGAATTAGAAGATATTAGAAATAAAGTAAGTACACTAGTAATAAAAAGATATAAAAGAGGTTTGATCAACTTTGGTGGAAAAATTTTAAATTGGGTGTTCGGAACAGTGGATGCCGACGATAAAGAAAATATAGAAGCACATTTTAAAACTTTAGAAATAAATGAAGTAGATGTTACAAAAACAATAAGTCAACAAATAAAAATTAATCAAAATTTTAACAAATCTTTTACATTAATAAAAAACGCTATTGAAACAGACAGGTTTAAAATATCAAAAAATATTAATGGAATACAAAGATATCTAAATACAAAAAGTTTAGTCCTTGAAAAATAATAAAAAGATTTCTTAAAAAAACAGGTAGAAAATTTACAGGATAATATTGCATCGGCTAGAGTAGGTATTCTACACTCAAATATCTTAACAGATGAAGAAATAAAACAATATGATATTGATTTAGAAAATTAGAATAAATAAGATTAGGAGTAGCTAAACATTTTAATAATACAATAATGTTTGCTATTAAAATACCAAAAGAATTCAAAACATTTATTAAAAAATTGCTTGTACCTATCACTAACTCTAATAATAAAAAAATTAATCAAGAAATAGAACAATTCATAGAATTAGATAACAAAATTTACAAGTATGAAGAAGGAAAAATATTAAAAGAGATGCAATTAAGCAAAAATTGTGTTGTTATAAAAAATTGTATATTAATTAATAGTTTCGAAGAAGAATATATAGAAATAAGTGATGATGTTTTAATTTTAAATAATATAAAAGACAACTTAATAGTTCATGTGACGAAAGAATAATAAACTTAGACGGAAGTTATTTTATTCGTTTTCAAAATTGTTCAATTCAAATAGATAATAAGAAATTTAGTAACAATGTGAATACAATAATAAGTAAATTTGTAATCCCCTTAAATGGTTCAAACCCGTTGATAAAACTGAGATAGACTTTAAAGAAATTGTAATCAAACAAGAAGAAAACATACGAGAAATACATAGATTAAAATATCAAAAATACACAAACATAGGAATAACTTCTTTAACAATATTCTTGTTTTTGGGAACTATAATATTAATTATTTTACACATTAAACGAGTAAAAATTAATATAGCCAACAAAATTCAGGAGAATCCTTGTCTTAATGGGGGAAGAGTTACGTTATCGAACCTTCACCTCATAGAAAAAATAGAAGATCAATCAAATTTAAATACAACAACAAAACAATGTGAAAACTTTGATACAAATTCACAAATACATAATAAATAACATTACTTTAAAAAAAGTTCAATCACTTTAATGCTTAACGTTGCACTTTTTACATTTCAAAAAAAAAGTTCAATCACTTTAATTTACGAATATGCAAACAATGTACTTTTTTGCAATATTAGTTAAAGTTAGTCTTAAGACCAAATTTATAACGTTAATAGTGGCTCTGAAGAGACCGTCTAAAATATATTGTAAAATTAAAATCTTGTAAAAGTGGTGTAAAATAAATAATAATATTAAATAAATAAAAATTGTATTTTTTTTACTTAAGCAAAGAATAGAGTTATTTTACTCGCGCATCCGGTATATTTTTGATTTTTAAGTAAAAGTTAAACAAAAAAATATTATTCGATAATTAAGCTTCTTTTATTTCTCTTTACTTATAATTTCTTGATGACAAATCAATTTAAGTTTGTACCGTAGTTGTACAAACATAAGAACAAATGTTGTAGACATACAAAGATAATATAGTTCTTCGTCTCAATAGATGTTCTTTTTAGTGTAAGTGGTAATTTTTCCAAAAACGACACACTCACATATATGATAAAGATCGAAAAAGCTTCATCAAAATCAAAAAAGTTTTTCAAAATTTTTCGAATTGCTTTTAGTTATGTACCCTGTACACAATTATAATGATTTCAATAAATGTGTCTGACAGTCTGTGATATAAAGGAATTGTTTTTGTAAATCGAGTTATCAAAACTAATTGTGTAGACGGACCATAGTGTTTCGAATTTGTTCTCATTTATTATAAATATTTGCTCTCACAAATGAAATGAACACCTGTCAATGTTTAGCAGCACTAAACAATACACAATGCTATTTAAAATGTACATTTAATTCATATGATATTCTACACATATAAGTGTTATTTATATGTAAATGTATATTTTGAGTATTGAAAATAGAATAAATGAATATCATTGGCTGGAACATATAAATATAAATTTGAACATTTTTGAGAGATTTTGATCATACATATTTATTTTCCATGTATGGTTTATGCTCGTGTATAAGGATATGTAAGAAGGATCCATATTGAATTGAAGACGATCTCGTACACATACATACATAAAGCATATAACATGAATAAACAAGTTTGATATAACAACCAAAGACCGATATATAAAATATATTATATCATGGTATATTATATTGGTCTTTGGTATAACATTGAATGCGATGTAAAAACTAATTCTAATACATACATAATAGACATGACATAGTAGACATTAATAACAACATGCTGCTTGCTTATGCAGAATAGATAATAGTAAATACTATATGCAATGAATGTGCTGTTTATGCGATATACATGATTGTATGTATACATCTACATCGTATATATGGTATTTTGTACACATACATACAAGTGTAATTATAAAAATAGATTGTTCAATGATGTATATCGGGATCTATAATGTATATAGTATCAATGACCTTTCTTAACATATTTCTTTATGAAAATATTTGTGTGTAATGTTAAATATGAACCTTTTTGTTATTCATAGATATATGAATACATTATTTGGTAATTACATATACACTTTCGCAATCAGCTGGTTTTTTACTCATAAAAAATTGAAAAGTCAACCTTTTTGCTTTTTTTTCAACTTTGGTTTGATTTCGGATTTATGAATAGAATATAATAGTGGCTGTTTGATGCGGGGGAGTGGTGTGGGTGGTGGTGGGTGGTGATTACTCATGAGTAATTTTTCATTAGTAAGATTGAAGTAAGATTAAAGTGCTGTATAATTAGCGTCATTCGTTAACACTGATCAACATTTTTGAACTGAATTAAACTGATTTTTTCATATGCTCTTTTAACTATCTACCCACACTCTCCTACGCATCAAACTTTTACTATTATACTTTTTTCATAAATCCGAAGTTAAATGTAACATTTTGAGACTAGAATCATGAAGATTCATATATTTTTCGATTTTTAATGTTTAAAGAAAACTAGCTGACAGCGAAAGTTTATAATTACCGAATATTTATCAATTACACTGCAATCTGATGGTTTTCCTCTGAAAAGAATTAAATAACAATTTTGATAGGTAACAGGCCTCAAGCAAATATCCTTTTAAGATACCACAATATCTATATTTGAACAATATATATTTCATTTACTACGTTACCACTATTATAAGTGCAAAATCCACTTTGATCGTGATCAAAATTTTTCTTCTGCTTTGCTATGACTTTCTTAGATATTTTTATACATAATTTGCATATTAATATTATACTTTATAAATCATATATAGTAATATATTTAATTTTAAAATTTTTAAATTTGAAAACTGTCTTCCAACTATAGTTAAACTAAAACTGGATGTACAGTATTGTTCACAACTGCTTTTACACGGCATTTAATTTCTTTTTAATTAATAATTGGAAATGCATCCTCGAAACATTATAAATACATAAATATAATTTCAACTGTATTAAAATATTGTGAGAACAATTGATAATTCATCGCTTTTTTGTCCGAATTCATTAGGATCATTTTAGTTCAAAACAAAGTTACATATATTTTATAGAAAAGAACAGAATTAAAAATTAAAAAATTAGGAGTTTATTTTATTTATATAAAAAACATGCAATTTTAAAAACTTTTGTTTAAAAAAAATGCTGTATACAAATATTTATGAATAATACTAAATGTCAAAGGCTATTCAAATTTCTGATAATATATTCTAAAGTAGAGACAGGTCAGATTAATTTCCTCTTCTTTGCCAACACCATGATCGCACCATGCAGAACTGAACAGTTCTCGCGCTTTTAAATGAATGCATCAAATTAAAAATTTTCATTCAAATTTATAAGTAGAAATATATTATAAATTTTAAAATTTTATTTTTTATTGCCGGCAATTTTGTTTAGGAATAATATTAAATAGTTTATGAGTTATCAATTTAATAGAAATGTTAAAATACAAAGGTAAATTTTGAATTCAAAATTCAAATAAGCAATTATAATTTACTATACGTAAACCTATTCTACGTTATTTTCAAACATAATTTTTTGAATCACTACTGAAGATATTTTGATAATACGGATCTCCAAAATATTTCTAGGACTACAATTATAGGCCCATTCTACTTAATAATTTATTTTCAAACAAACATAAATGAAAAAAATTTGATTGCATTCAATCATAAAAATCCATAAATTTACAAATAATTTATTTTCGACTTCATGACATGTTGTTTATTATATATACCTATATATATATAATATTTTTCAAGCTACAAATAATTATCAATTTTCATTGAATCTAATTAAATGTTCATCAGCGCTAGTATTTAGAATTTTTTGAGTATATACTTTATACCACACAGAAAAAACATCAACGAAATAAAATTTAAAAATTTTGAAATAAATATTTTTAAGCTTTCTGTTTTTAAAAAATATTGTATATAATTTAAAATTCATTATCCTCAAGATTTAGAAAAATATATATCGTCGCCTGGGAACTATTTTGTTCCATACGCCATTTTTGAATTTTTTAAACTAATAATGGAGATAAAGGTTTTGAACCATGCTCTTTCAGAATATGTTATCTGTTTTTCTCTAAGTCTTCTCGTTTTTAAGATATCGAATGTCAGTTTTGTTCTATATCCACTAACTGAAAAAGTTTTTAGTATAAATTGTGCCATATCCGAATTTTTGGCACGTGGCACAAAAATTGCATGTACTTTTGTTAAAAAATAAATTTTGTGCTATCTTGTTCCACGTATCACTTTTTAATCAGTTTTATGTGCTATTTTGTTCCATGCACATTTTATTGATAAAAATACAGTGGATATGGACTACAAAGTTTTATTTTTTGAAAAATGCAATCATGTTCCATATCCATTGTGTTGATAGTATATTGGA
Source organism: Villa cingulata (assembly GCA_951394055.1). NCBI lineage: Eukaryota > Metazoa > Arthropoda > Insecta > Diptera > Bombyliidae > Villa > Villa cingulata. The sequence goes on along the minus strand of OX596019.1, from coordinate 22,736,535 downwards.
AGAAAACTATATAAGGCGTTTACGCATATGAATGACAGTCAGTCGTGTTTTAACTTTGAGGAAGAAACGTTGTCAAAGAAGTATGTTCTAAGTTCTATGAATAATGGAATCTTCACCGCCGCCAGCTTTATCACCAACACTTCTGAGGTAATTTATTTAATTGTGATCTTTTTTTTACATTTACATGTAACTGGGCATTTCATGTTGTACGTAAGTCGTATAAATTGAAAAATAAAAATAAAAAAATGATGTAAATAATTAAAATAAATGTATGATAGTTTTCTCAATTTGTAATTCATTTGCAGAATGTCTCGCGATATAATGCCATCGGATGCAATAAGCTCTGATTTTTCAAGTAAACCTCAACTTTTTTTATATTTTATATTTCGCATTTTATATACTTTAAATAATTTTATAGGTGATGATGATTTAGAAGATCCTACATATACTTTACCGAAACGAAGAAGAAGACAAAAAACACTTCTCATTGGTAACTATTAAACTAGAAGATTGAAATTCTTGGGGAAATATGAACACTTTTCTTTCATTTTAGATACAGAAACTGAAACAAATAAGAAAAATAATAATGTTTCAAGTTATCGTGATTTGCCATCAAATTCCAGCTTTTATGGTATGTAAATAATATACTTGCGTCATGTTCAACTAAAAATATTGTAACATTTTAATCAATTTAGATTCGGAGAGTTCGACTCCAAGAGTTTCAAGAAAAAGGACAAGCAATCCTAATTTATGGAAGAAAAATATTAAAAAACAACTAAGACAATCTGGACAAGCATACCTGAACTCAAAAAATAAAGAAGCTCTTGCTCGACAAATTAAACCACCGTGCCCTCACACCTGTTTTTTCCTTTGCACCAAACATTTTTGTGAAGAAGACAGAAAAAACATATTTGAATCCTTTTGGAGTTTATCAGATTGTGATAAAGGTAAATTTTATTCAAAGTTCGTGAAACGAGAAAAAGTTAAAAGGAGAAGAGTAGACAAATCAAAAAACAAGGGTTTTTCTTTCAAATACTTTTTTCAAAAAAATGATGAGATTTTTAGAGTCTGTAGATCATTTTTTTTAAATACTTTGGACATAACTAAACAACGAATATACTACAACTTTCGAATATTGACTGATACTGAAACTGGTTGTCCAAAACCATCAAAATGGGGCAAGCATATTAAAAATTCCACTCCAGAAGATGTTCTTTCTGAAATACGAGAGCATATAAACAGTTTTCAGACAGTAGACTCCCATTATTGCAGATCAAATTCTAAAAGAATGTATCTAGAAGCAAATTTGAATTTGGCAAAAATGTATGAAATGTACGTCGATAAGTACAAAAATCCGGCGAGTAACTACATTTATCGCAAAGTGTTTAACACTGAATTTAATATCAGCTTTTACAAGCCCAAAAAAGACCTTTGTGATAAGTGTTACTTGTTTGAAAATAATAAAAATCCATTAAGTGAAGAAAAAATTGCACATGAAGCTCACCAAAATGAGAAAAAGGCTTGTAAAGCTGATAGAGATATCGATAGGAGCAATATAGACCCAAACCATTGTGTATTATGTTACGACTTAATGCGAGTTATTGGTCTCCCAAAAGGAAACTCTTCTTTATTTTATTATAAAAGAAAACTAAATGTTTTCAATTTAACTGGAACAGCTATAATTCCGGACGAAAAAAAAGTTACCTATTGCGCTATTTGGACAGAAGCTCATAGCGGACGCTCCGGAAACGATATTAGTAGTGCATTAATTAGAATTTTGGAACAGTTAATTCTTGATTTTCCGAATATAAAAAGGATTACGTTGTGGAGCGATTCCTGCATTCCACAAAACAAAAATAAAGTCAATTTGACAGCTTTAAAAATTTTTTTACATTCCCATCCACATTTAGAACGTATAGTTCAAAAGTTTTCAGAAGCTGGACATTCTAACATCCAAGAAGTGGACTGTGTTCACTCTGTTATTGATCGTTATTTTAAAGACATCGAAATTTACAGTCCTCTTCACTTTTTAAAATTCCTTTTAAAAATTAAAGCACCAAAAGTAGTTTTAAAAATTCTACAAATGAAATCAAATGATTTCAAAACATATTCTGTAGCCGCAGGAAAATTAGAATTTCAAAAAGTGCCATTCACAAAAATTAAAGCAATTTTGTATGAAAAAGATAAAGAAAACGAATTTTCAGTTAAATTTAAGTCATCATTCTTGGAAATAAATTATCATGAAGTGTCAATCAAAAAATGTTTTTCTAAGACAAAAATAGGAACTCCAAAGAACTTGTATAATGAAAAGTTGTCTATTATGCCAGGAACTAAAATTTCTAATGATAAAGTTAATGACATCAAAGATTTATTGCCTTTTATTCCTGAAGAAGATAAAAAATACTACCAATCAATACTAAAATTGTAAAACTGAACTTTTTCAATATATTTGAATTTCAATATTTTTTAAGTTCCTAGTTATTTTGTATCAATTCAAATTTTTGTACGTTATTTTTATTTTAATTATATTTTATTTTTGTGTAATACGATTTTGAAATAAAGTTTACTGAATTACAATATAATACAATGCGAAAATGCATTTTTATGTGTTCTATTTTATTACATTTCCCAGTTACATTTGTTCCATATCATACAAATTTAAAACGAAAAGTCGAATGGTTGGATATGTCCCAAACTGGTTTTGCTAACTTTGTCAACAATAAATAAAACTGCTAATTTAACCACTTTAGGAAAATAGAACAAAACTATACCATTGCGATCAAGAGATAATCTGAAGCGTTTTTAACAATTATCGCAAATTTCTATCGGACAGATTTCATTCAGCAAATGTCTAAACTTTGACTTTGATTTTCTCGAAATGTTAAAAGTGGCGTATGGAACAAAATAGTTCTCAGGCGACGATATATTTGTAAATTATGTTCCATATTAATTTGAAAATATCAATTTTTATCTAGTTAGAAAAAAAATTGACTCAGTCTATAAAAAAATTTGGTAATTCACAAAACACCTGATTTTTAAATTTCTATATTATGATCATAAATCAGAATAATACTTTATTTTTTCAGAAGTCCTGCTTTGAATATAGTAGGAAGCATGGCTAATGCACTTTTCGGGGTATTGGATTCAGAATATGCAGAGAGAATGTCTAAGGTTATAGATGATCTCAATCAACACGACAACAAGCTCTTACAATTAATAAAGGACCAGACTTCTGTGGTAAATGCTACGGCAAATATGCAATCATCACGAGTAGCAATGGAAAAACAAATCCAAAAAGTTCAAGAGATCATGAATAATCACACTGACGAAATTCAAGGAATATTAAAGATCATTTCAGAACAACAATTAAATCAGGTATTCAACTTCGTGGCTTTTCGATTACTTTTAATATTAAATAACTATCATCAGATTCAATCTGCCTTGCTAAACATATTGATTGATAGTCACCAAGGTGAAATCAATCCACAGTTAATACCTCCAGAGCGACTGAAGGCAGAATTAGCTAAAATAAAGGAACATCTACCAACCACACGACGATTACCCAGTTCAGGTTATAACATCATCGAATTATATAGTTCAATGAGTATCGAGGCAGGAATTGTAGCACAACGGGTATTGTTTAAAGTCAAAATACCTCTAATTTCTTATGAAAGATTTGAGCTCTTACACATCATTGCTATTCCATTTTATTTGAACAATGTTGCAAAAATTATTAAGACATCATCTAATTTTCTAATTATCGACTTAAACAGAGATCAATATTATCCTCTGTCGGACCAGGAGTTATTATTATGCCAGATTTCAGATAATCTACAATATACCTGCCGCCAACATCATCCACTATATCGCCGTGAGTCGAATATAAGCAAGTGTGAGATGATGTTCATTAGCCATACTGCTGCTGGGCATAAATGTTATTTAGAAAAAGCACCACATACACAAGTATGGACTCCACTTCTTAATCTGAATCGATGGGTTTACTATCTTCCACATCCGAGCATAATTAACATAATCTGCGACAACGATATTTCCCAAGCAACCATTCAAGAGTCAGGTATTATAGATCTAGATCCAGAATGTATTATAAAAAACGAAGGTGTCACCATACAGGCTCATAACTTATATCAAGATAAATTCAAAACTGGATTTATTACTAGCCGAAACATTACAACAGTTGCAGCAGTTTTAGAAGATTTTCCTGCTTCCTTACCGTTAAATATTTCTAGACTGGATGACATTAAACAATTTAATGAACTGCATCAACGCATCGATGAACTAAAAACACAACAAGAACAAGCATTACAGCCTCAGTCTCACGATATACATCAGTTCATACTTGGCTACGTTAGCCTAATAGGAATAATCATTTTCATGATATGCATCATCATATATAAGTTTGTTTATAAAAGAACTAAGAAACCAAAACCGAAACCTCGTTTGACAACATTACCACAATCATGTTCCAGAAAAAGGCAGTATCAGCTCCAGATTTTACTATAAGTATATGAACTTGGACGAATTATAAATTGTTGATCTATCGATCAAGGCGGGGAGGATGTTCAAATTCATCATAATAATTATTTTTATAATCATTATATTAGAATTTAAGTCATTTAATTTAAAACCAAAATTAATGTAAACATTTCTTTCAATTATGCTTACATTGCACTTTCTTTAATTTTTTATTAACACAGGTATATTAAACAATATAGTATATTACTATAATGTATTGTATGTAGAACTTACTTACGCATTAATTATATCGTAAACAAAAGTATCAAATTTTACTTTTTATTTGCTTATAATAATTTTTAGATTTTTTGTATTTTTTATAATATAATTTGATTTATTAAGCATTATATTTATGATAATATAATTATATATTTGTCTATTAAGCAATATTTTTAGCAATATTTATGTATAAATAGCCTAGAACTTTGTAAATAAATTTAGTAGTTTACAAACAGCACTACTGTCTTTTCCTTAAGCCATAATCTTATCTTGGTGAGGCTGCCAAGATCCCAAAAGAATTAAAGGTACAAGAGCCTTAAATTCAAAACATTTTAGCACATATAAAATAAATACTCATATGTCCAACGTCCATATAAAGAAGTGTAACCAATTTTTTCCAGCAACCGACACGACCAACCGACAAAAAGCACAAAAAGCAACCGACAGAAGCTTTCGTGAGAAAGGCTTTTTCTTTATTCTCTCTGTTTTCTCAACTTGCTATACATACACATAACATTCATTCAATACATACATATTTTGTTATATGAACAAAACATAGGTACATTTGTACATTTCAATATCTTCAAATGATCATGTATATAATGTAAGGATCAATATTGAGTTCATAATGATCTGGTATATAAATATAATATACGTTTATTCATACACATGAATAAACAATGTTTGTATACATGATAACTGTGTATATGTATGTATGCTTTGGTGATAACGCGATAAAAATAATAGAAATCCATTCTAATACAATTTTAAAAATAAAGTAACCGGTTTACATAATAAATTGTAGACATGCAGTACAACATGCTGCTGCTTATGCATAATAGCAAATACTATATAAAATGAATAATATGTGTCTATTAGAATCAAAAGGGGATCATAGGAGTGTTAAGTGAAATTGAGATAATCATGAAAATGTTGTCATATCCATATTACTGCTATTGTCACACATTTTTAAAACCTATCCTTTTCTTTAGCATAAATAAACACGATTCAACAAAATAAAAAAAAAAATATTTCTTACGGTTTTAGTTAAAACTACATATAAAATTTGGAAAGGTTACTTTTTGAAACTGATACATGGAAAATGCTACCTCTTGAAATTAAATATCTAAAATGAAACTCGTGAAAAAGAAGAAAACATATATAAAAAAGTTCGAAACTTAATTATTTTTTATCAATAATTCATAAAAACAAAAAAAAATAACAAAAAATAATGCCTACAAATAAAAATAATCTTTTTGATATTTAAAAATAAGGAAATGGTTACCTTTTGAAAAAAAACACTGATTTTCGATTCGATTTTTAAAGGAGAAATGGAAACTTCTTCAAATTATTTAAACTATTTCTAATAGAAAAAAAACTAACTAACAAACTGGCATATCTAACTCTTTTTTGAAAAACTCCTATGATACCCTTTTGATTCTAATAAACACATACAATACAATTTATGTGATATACATGAATGAATGTATACATCTATATAAATATGATCTTTTGTACACATACAAGTGTAATGATTATAAAAATAGATTATTCAATGATATATACCAGGATCTGTAATGTATACAGTATTCATGACCTATCTTAATATATAAATATTTATTCATGCCAAAATACTAGATCCACTAGGAGTGCGTTCATAAACGTTACTATAGTTAACTATAGTTAACCATAGTTATCATTCGTCGTTCAGAATGGTGGTGGTGTAGTAAAACATAACTACCAACATGAATTTTTAGCGTTCATAAACATCTGTAGTAAAGTAAATTTTTAACTATTTGATGTCAAAAATTAACCATGCTCGAGAGTAAGCATGTACGTAGTAAGCCTTTAAGTGGTAATGACATTGACAATAAAAAAATCGTTTGTCATTTAATTTTGTGTTGTGAATTTGTGAAATTTCAATTTAATTTATTTGAAATTAATTAATTTTGTTTTAAACTTAATTTTTAAAAATTAATTAATTTTTGACAAACAAAAAATATAATTATTTATAAAAATTTTTTTGAAAATAACTATGGCTATAGTACAACATAACATTGCTTAAACTATACCATATCATGATTATGGTTAATGTAATATTTATGAACGCACTCTAGATCATGTTAAAAAAGGTTAAAAATATGAAAATCCTTTTCTCAGCGATTGAATTTTTTAAATATTTTGTTCGTAGGTTGAGGACTAATACCTGCCCAAATGGCTATTCAATTTTAGATGTATACATTCATTCATGTACATAAATCACATAAACAGTGTATATATACATATATTCATTCTATATAGTATTTGCTATTATGCATAAGCAGCAGCATGTTGTACTGCATGTCTACAATTTATTATGTAAACCGGTTACTTTATTTTTAAAATTGTATTAGAATGGATTTCTATTATTTTTATCGCGTTATCACCAAAGCATACATACATATACACAGTTATCATGTATACAAACATTGTTTTTTCATGTGTATGAATAAACGTATATTATATTTATATACCAGATCATTATGAACTCAATATTGATCCTTACATTATATACATGATCATTTGAAGATATTGAAATGTACAAATGTACCTATGTTTTGTTCATATAACAAAATATGTATGTATTGAATGAATGTTATGTGTATGTATAGCAAGTTGAGAAAACAGAGAGAATAAAGAAAAAGCCTTTCTCACGAAAGCTTCTGTCGGTTGCTTTTTGTGCTTTTTGTCGGTTGGTCGTGTCGGTTGCTGGAAAAAATTGGTTACACTTCTTTATATGGACGTTGGACATATGAGTATTTATTTTATATGTGATTTTAGTAAAGGTAAAAGAACCTTTGCTATAAACAACAACCACTTATCATTGTTATTAGAAGGTATAAGCGCCTTATAATACTTTGATATTCCAGCGGTATAGTAAAGGAAAAGGAACTATATCGCTTTCTAAACAGATTATATTGAAAATAGGGAAGAGGATTTATTAAAAACTATAAAAGTGTCAGGCATAAAGAACGACCAAAGTTTAGAAAATATAAACTTGATAGAGTTCATGTGTAGTGAATACATATCATATACATAACATATAACATAACACGCGACAACATAACATGAGTAGAGGAAATGTGATCTACTCAATAGTAAACAAATATTTAAATATGTGTCAAATTAATGCAATTACTTATGTCGTAATTGCATATATAATATTAATTGCTTAACATAAGCATGATACAGCATTTTAAGCTTTTAAGAATTATGTTATAAATGTTAACATAGGTCGTACACATATGAATATGATATGTAAGCATTATATTGATAATGAATAAGATATATGAATTTAAGTTTGAAATTAGGTTGATTACAAATATTCTATAAATTATGAAATCGTTATAAGTAATAAAAAGAAAGAATATTATTAAGAACATATGTATATAGAATAAAAGTAAACCAATATTTGTACTTTGAAATTATGTCAATAAATTCTTGATATAAGCAATTTATATTTAGTTAATATTAATTACTATTAATTATATGATAAGAATTTTGTATATAAAGAGAAGAAATTTTTGAATAAAGATACAGTGGACAGTTAAGTCTAAGTAAGAAGAATTGGCTGTGATTTTTATTTCAGTAAGTCGGCATTTAATTGCCAGATTAATTAAAAATAAAATTTCGGCATTTTTGCCAAATATCGGTGCAAATATCGGCACTAACATGCCGCACCAAAACTAATAATTATTACTTTTACAGCTAGGTAGAAATTCCTCATCACCTCGGCACTTCAAGCATTACATGGCGATCCTGCGAAACCACATGGGAAAATATTTATTTCACTGCGACAGATGTAATTTTAATGCAAGTTCACAAGAAGCGCTACAGCAACATATAAGAATAAATCCATCGCTGCATGAAGATTTAAGAGACAATATTAAAGCTGGACCACGACCAATATCCATAGAAGAATACAGAAAAAGAAATAGAACAGTTAAAACACCACAGCTTGAAGAAATAAAAATAAAGATAAAAAAAAGAGGAGAAAAAAAAAGTCAGGGAAAGAAAAGCTATAGCGGAACTATACCGTTTGGTAAATTTGGCCGTTACCAAAGAAGAGAAGAACTTTTTCCTAAATAAAATAAAAGAAATTCGGAAGGAACAATGGGCAGCGGCAAATCAAAAGAGGAAATAATAATGAATGCAGCCTCGACCAACAACGACAGCAGTATCAATAACAATCAGCGATATGATAATCTAAGAATAATAATTATAAGTTTAATTGTATGTGTAATTTTAATGATTATAATAAGCTATATTAGAAATAAATTAAGAAAAAGTATAAAAAAAGAAATAAATAGAAATAATGTAAATATATAAAATATATAATAAATAATGATAATAATATAAATAATTTTTACTTTTTCTTTCCTTTTGAATATAAAAATAATTTTCTTTTTATGAATAAATTAGAAGAATTGATAAAAGAATTACAAAACATATTGGCTATATTCAAAAAGAATCCAAATAGGAATTTTTCAGACAAATATTTATTACAAAAAAAATTATATTTAGATTATTCAAAAGAAGATTTTAATAAAAAATTAAAAACACTAGCAAAAACATATGATTGCACAGATTATAAGAACAAATATTTAGAAATTTATAATCAGATACAAAATATAATAAATTCCAAAGTTAAAATAGAAGATATTGATAGCGATCAAGATAGTAGTAATAATAGTATTGACGGATATTCAGATAGTCTTAGCACACAAAATTCACCAGAAAAAGAAAGAAAGGAAACAACAACAATGGCAGCATTTGATATTAGCACAACACTTAAAATAATACCAGAATTCAATGGTGAACCGAAATCATTAACAAACTTTGTAAACTTGGTTGAATGTCTATCAGAAACATTAAAAGATAATACAGAAGTGGAAAAATTGATAAAATTTATACTTAAAACTCGTATAAAAGATAAAGTGCGTAATAAAATTAGTAATGAACATACACCAACAACATTAAAGCAATTTAAAGAACTATTTGAAAAATTATATAAACCAAAAAAGAACCCATTAAAAATTCAAAATGACTTATATCGCATTCAACAAGGAAATAAAACAGTACTCAAATTTGCTGAAGAAATAGAAACATTAGTTGCTGAATTAAATGAAATTCATATATCAGAACAAGGTGAAGCTAATAAAACAGTCATCGCTAACATAAATGATACACTAGCTCTAAATGCATTCAAATCTGGACTGAAAGAACCATTGAAAATGACAATATTTGCAGCCCAATCAAAAACACTTAATGAAGCAGTTAAGCTAGCATCTGAAATTGATTCCAGTAAAGATGGCAATGAAAACATATTTTATATGAAAAATAATAATAACAGCAGAAACCGATATAATACAAATAAACAAAATAGAAACCATAATGGCAGAAATAATAGAAAACCACAAGGATATAACAACACAAGGAATAGAAATTACAACAACTATAATAATCATAACAACTACAACAATTATAATAACAGTCGTAACAATAATAATAATAATAATAATAATAATAATAATAATAGAAATAATAATAATAATAATAATAACAATCGCAATCGTGGTGCAAATAGCAGAAATCAAAGAAGAATCAATGTGATCAACTCGGGAAACGCGCAAGTAATCCCCGAAGAACATCAGATTGGGGACGAGAAAACAATATATATCAATTAAAAATTGAAAAATTAACAAATTACGTCTTAGCAAAAATAGATATTTCAGATACTATAAGAACATTTTTAATTGATACTGGTGCCGACATTTCAATAATAAAAGTAAATACTTTAAAAACAAATTCACATATTAATAATGAACAATGTAAAATAACAGGTGTGACAGAAAATGAAATTCAAACCCTTGGAACAATAAATGCATGCTTTTTAATAGAAGATGAATATCTTCCTCAGAAACTCCATGTTGTAGAAGAAAACTTTCCAATAATAACAGATGGCATCATTGGCAGAGTCTTTCTAGCAAATTACAAGTGTAAAATAGATTATGAAGATTTCACAATCACAATTTGTACTGATGAAACAGATTTCATCGTACCTCTTATTACCAAAATACAGGAAGAAAAATACATAAGGATAGCAGCGCGAACAGAATCGATTCAAGCAATTAATTGTCAAGTCAATGAAGATAGCATTATTTTGAACAAAGAAATTCAAGACGGTGTTTTTATCGCTAATTCTATTATACCATCAAAAGGAGTTGTACATATAAAAATTTTAAATACAACTGACAATGAAGTTAAAATTAAAATACCCCCGATGGAAATACTTCCATTAAAAGACTTCCACATAATAAGTAAAATAGATACAAAAGGAGTATGTGAAGACAGATATGAAAAACTAAAAAGCATATTAAAAATAAATAATCTAGATCAGAAAGCAAAGGATTCATTACTAGAAATATTTAAAGAATTTTCAGATATATTTTATTTGGATGGAGATCGTTTAGGTATAAATAATTTTTATACACAAAAAATTAATATACACGATAAAAACCCAGTGTATATAAAAAACTATCGTCTGCCACAATCTCAAATAGAGGAAATAAACTCGCAAATAGAAAAGCTCTTAAAAGATGATATCATAGAACCATCGATTAGCCCATATAACTCCCCATTATTAATAGTACCTAAGAAAAGTAATAATAAAGAGAAAAAATGGAGAATGGTAGTTGATTTTAGACAATTAAATAAAAAGATTTTGGATGATAAATTTCCATTAACAAGACTAGAAGATATTTTAGATAATTTAGGCAAAGCAAAATATTTTTCAACGTTGGATTTAACAAGCTCTTTTCATCAAATTGAACTGGAGAAAGAATCTAGACATTTAACAGCATTTTCAACCAGTAAAGGCCATTTTCAATTTAAAAGATTACCATTTGGTCTAAAAATTTCAACAAATAGCTTTCAACGTATGTTATCCATAGCTTTATCAGCTCTTGATGCTCAAGCATTCTTATATGTAGATGATATTATTATCTTCGGATGCAGTCTCAGACATCACACCAACAATTTAATTAAAACTTTTCAAAGATTGAGAAAATATAAAAAAATGCAATTTCTTACAATCAGAAGTAGTTTATCTGGGACATCTAATAACTAGCGAAGGAGTAAAAACAGATCCTAAAAAATACGACACAGTAGTTAATTATCCAACTCCGACGAATGCAAATGAAACTAAAAGATTTGTAGCATTCTGTAACTATTACAGAAAATTTATTCAGAATTTTGCAGCTATTGCAAAACCACTTAATATGTTATGTCGTAAAAACACTTCATTTATTTGGTCTAAGGAATGCGACACATCATTTCAAAATTTAAAACAAAAATTACTAAACCCACCTATACTGCAATATCCAGATTTTTCAAAACCTTTCATCTTAACAACAGACGCATCAAATTTCGCACTAGGAGCAGTATTATCTCAAGGAGAAATTGGCAAAGATTTACCAATATCATATGCGAGTAGAACATTAAATAAACATGAAATGAATAAATCAATAATTGAAAAAGAGTTATTAGGAATTTACTGGGCAATCAATCATTTCAGACCTTATCTTTACGGCAGAAAATTTACAGTAGTCACAGATCACCGCCCACTTATAAGCTTATTCACACATAAGAATCCTTCATCTAAAATGACGCGTATTAGACTAGATCTAATGGATTACGATTTCGAAATAAAATATAAAAAGGGTTTATTGAACACAAATGCAGATGCCTTATCACGAATACAATTAGATTCAAATGTAATTAAAAATATGATACCAACTACAAATGAAATTAAAGTGGTGACACGCAACATGCTCAAAGAAAAAGAAAAACAGAAAAATACTGCATTAAATGAGATTGATCAAACACAACCGGTAGAGACTGGCCATCTCAGCATCTGGGAATGTTCATCAATTTCTCAAGTAAGAAATATTAGAAGATTGAAATTTATAAAGAAAGTAAATATACAAAGTGCGCACAGAAATAATAAATATAATAATGAAGATATAATTAATATATATATTAATAAAAGAGAGATAAAAATAGAGTATAGTGATGAAACACAATTGAATCTGAGGATTATTGTGGAAAAGCTATCACTCGAATTAAATAAAAATAAAATATATGAACTAGCCATGGCAAAAGATGATGAATTATTTAATATTATAAATATCGATAAATTTAAAAAAGAATATAATGAGTTGCAACAAGAATTAATGAGAAAAGGAAATGCAGAAATAAAGATAATTATATATACACCACCTATAAGAGTGATTGATAAACAAAAGCAAAATAAAATAATAAGTGAATATCACAATACAGCATATGCAGGAGCACATTCTGGAGTTAAAAGAACCATAAACAAAATAAAACAAAGATATATATGGAAAAATCTGAACAAAATGGTAAAACACTACGTAAATAATTGTGAAATATGTGCAAAAAATAAACAAATAAGGCATACAAAAGAAAAAACAATTTTAACGCACACACCTTCAACAAGTTTTGAAATAATACAAATTGACACTGTCGGACCTTTAAGACAATCAAAGGAATATAGATATATACTTACCATCCAATGTGAATTGACAAAATATATAGAAGCGTTCCCTATGGAAAACAAAGAAGCTAAGACGATAGCCAAAACTTTGGTAAACAATTTTATATTAAGATACGGTTACTTTAAAATATTAAAAACTGATATGGGAACAGAATTTGTTAATGACATCATGCAAAATATATGTAAATATTTTAATATAAATCATGTCACATCGACACCTTTTCACCATGAAACATTAGGCATGATAGAAAGAAGTCATAGAGTACTAAATGAATACTTCCTAGCATTTACTCAAAATGATAACTGGGATGAATGGATACCATATTTTACGTTCTCGTACAATATTACACCACATTCAGACATAGGTATATCACCTTTTGAACTTATATTTGGAAAAATTGCAAAAATACCATCAGAACTTGAATCTGAAAATGTGCAACCGATATAAAATTTAGATAACTACGCACAAGAATTAAAATTCCGTTTACAACGTGCACAAGAAACTGCTAAGCAATTATTAGATACACCAAAACGCAAAAGAAAAGACTATCTGGACGATAAAATAAATCCTTTAAATATAATAGTAGGAGATAAGATATGGTTAAGAGTAGGTAATAGAAGAAAATCTGAAAGTCCATATAAGGGACCATACGAAGTTATAGAAACCAATAATGTAAATTCTAAAATTAAGATAGATAATACAATTAAAGAAGTACATAATAATAGATTAAAGAAAGCATAAAATGTAAACAAAAATGTAAAGAAATAATAAAAAATGTAAAACTAAAATGTAAACAAATAATAAGAAATGTAAGACAAAAATATTAGCAAACAACAAAATTATAAACAAATAATAAGATTGTAAACAAAAATGTAAGACAAAAAAAAAAAAAAAAAAAAAAATTTTTTTTTCACAGCAAAAAAAATTTTTTTTTCCCGACCCTGAGGGATGTAGTGAATACATATCATATACATAACATATAACATAACACGCGACAACATAACATGAGTAGAGGAAATGTGATCTACTCAATAGTAAACAAATATTTAAATATGTGTCAAATTAATGCAATTACTTATGTCGTAATTGCATATATAATATTAATTGCTTAACATAAGCATGATACAGCATTTTAAGCTTTTAAGAATTATGTTATAAATGTTAACATAGGTCGTACACATATGAATATGATATGTAAGCATTATATTGATAATGAATAAGATATATGAATTTAAGTTTGAAATTAGGTTGATTACAAATATTCTATAAATTATGAAATCGTTATAAGTAATAAAAAGAAAGAATATTATTAAGAACATATGTATATAGAATAAAAGTAAACCAATATTTGTACTTTGAAATTATGTCAATAAATTCTTGATATAAGCAATTTATATTTAGTTAATATTAATTACTATTAATTATATGATAAGAATTTTGTATATAAAGAGAAGAAATTTTTGAATAAAGATACAGTGGACAGTTAAGTCTAAGTAAGAAGAATTGGCTGTGATTTTTATTTCAGTAAGTCGGCATTTAATTGCCAGATTAATTAAAAATAAAATTTCGGCATTTTTGCCAAATATCGGTGCAAATATCGGCACTAACATGCCGCACCAAAACTAATAATTATTACTTTTACAGCTAGGTAGAAATTCCTCATCACCTCGGCACTTCAAGCATTACACATGAAAGTAACATTAAAAGACCCTTTAAATTTTCAGATACTAATGACACTCGGAATACTGATCCTAATAGTTTCTCTGAGTCAACAAACACTAACAGTAAACAAAATTAACACGGAAAACGGTTATGCAACAATAAAAACTGACGAAATAGAACTTGCATACAAATTTGACATCATACTACATATAATTCACCCCAGAGAAATACTGGATGTAGTAAATAAGATAGAAGCTGTAGTTAATGCTTATGATTTAGGAGTTTATAAAAATATAATAATTCATGAATTAGAAGATATTAGAAATAAAGTAAGTACACTAGTAATAAAAAGATATAAAAGAGGTTTGATCAACTTTGGTGGAAAAATTTTAAATTGGGTGTTCGGAACAGTGGATGCCGACGATAAAGAAAATATAGAAGCACATTTTAAAACTTTAGAAATAAATGAAGTAGATGTTACAAAAACAATAAGTCAACAAATAAAAATTAATCAAAATTTTAACAAATCTTTTACATTAATAAAAAACGCTATTGAAACAGACAGGTTTAAAATATCAAAAAATATTAATGGAATACAAAGATATCTAAATACAAAAAGTTTAGTCCTTGAAAAATAATAAAAAGATTTCTTAAAAAAACAGGTAGAAAATTTACAGGATAATATTGCATCGGCTAGAGTAGGTATTCTACACTCAAATATCTTAACAGATGAAGAAATAAAACAATATGATATTGATTTAGAAAATTAGAATAAATAAGATTAGGAGTAGCTAAACATTTTAATAATACAATAATGTTTGCTATTAAAATACCAAAAGAATTCAAAACATTTATTAAAAAATTGCTTGTACCTATCACTAACTCTAATAATAAAAAAATTAATCAAGAAATAGAACAATTCATAGAATTAGATAACAAAATTTACAAGTATGAAGAAGGAAAAATATTAAAAGAGATGCAATTAAGCAAAAATTGTGTTGTTATAAAAAATTGTATATTAATTAATAGTTTCGAAGAAGAATATATAGAAATAAGTGATGATGTTTTAATTTTAAATAATATAAAAGACAACTTAATAGTTCATGTGACGAAAGAATAATAAACTTAGACAGAAGTTATTTTATTCGTTTTCAAAATTGTTCAATTCAAATAGATAATAAGAAATTTAGTAACAATGTGAATACAATAATAAGTAAATTTGTAATCCCCTTAAATGGTTCAAACCCGTTGATAAAACTGAGATAGACTTTAAAGAAATTGTAATCAAACAAGAAGAAAACATACGAGAAATACATAGATTAAAATATCAAAAATACACAAACATAGGAATAACTTCTTTAACAATATTCTTGTTTTTGGGAACTATAATATTAATTATTTTACACATTAAACGAGTAAAAATTAATATAGCCAACAAAATTCAGGAGAATCCTTGTCTTAATGGGGGAAGAGTTACGTTATCGAACCTTCACCTCATAGAAAAAATAGAAGATCAATCAAATTTAAATACAACAACAAAACAATGTGAAAACTTTGATACAAATTCACAAATACATAATAAATAACATTACTTTAAAAAAAGTTCAATCACTTTAATGCTTAACGTTGCACTTTTTACATTTCAAAAAAAAGTTCAATCACTTTAATTTACGAATATGCAAACAATGTACTTTTTTGCAATATTAAGAATATTTTTTTTTATTGAACGGAAACCATTGGCGGAAATGATTTTAATTAGCAAATTAAACTCTCAAAAGAAAATTGTAAAGTATAAATATTGATAAATTTTAGAACAAAAGTTAGTCTTAAGACCAAATTTATAACGTTAATAGTGGCTCTGAAGAGACCGTCTAAAATATATTGTAAAATTAAAATCTTGTAAAAGTGGTGTAAAATAAATAATAATATTAAATAAATAAAAATTGTATTTTTTTTACTTAAGCAAAGAATAGAGTTATTTTACTCGCGCATCCGGTATATTTTTGATTTTTAAGTAAAAGTTAAACAAAAAAATATTATTCGATAATTAAGCTTCTTTTATTTCTCTTTACTTATAATTTCTTGATGACAAATCAATTTAAGTTTGTACCGTAGTTGTACAAACATAAGAACAAATGTTGTAGACATACAAAGATAATATAGTTCTTCGTCTCAATAGATGTTCTTTTTAGTGTAAGTGGTAATTTTTCCAAAAACGACACACTCACATATATGATAAAGATCGAAAAAGCTTCATCAAAATCAAAAAAGTTTTTCAAAATTTTTCGAATTGCTTTTAGTTATGTACCCTGTACACAATTATAATGATTTCAATAAATGTGTCTGACAGTCTGTGATATAAAGGAATTGTTTTTGTAAATCGAGTTATCAAAACTAATTGTGTAGACGGACCATAGTGTTTCGAATTTGTTCTCATTTATTATAAATATTTGCTCTCACAAATGAAATGAACACCTGTCAATGTTTAGCAGCACTAAACAATACACAATGCTATTTAAAATGTACATTTAATTCATATGATATTCTACACATATAAGTGTTATTTATATGTAAATGTATATTTTGAGTATTGAAAATAGAATAAATGAATATCATTGGCTGGAACATATAAATATAAATTTGAACATTTTTGAGAGATTTTGATCATACATATTTATTTTCCATGTATGGTTTATGCTCGTGTATAAGGATATGTAAGAAGGATCCATATTGAATTGAAGACGATCTCGTACACATACATACATAAAGCATATAACATGAATAAACAAGTTTGATATAACAACCAAAGACCGATATATAAAATATATTATATCATGGTATATTATATTGGTCTTTGGTATAACATTGAATGCGATGTAAAAACTAATTCTAATACATACATAATAGACATGACATAGTAGACATTAATAACAACATGCTGCTTGCTTATGCAGAATAGATAATAGTAAATACTATATGCAATGAATGTGCTGTTTATGCGATATACATGATTGTATGTATACATCTACATCGTATATATGGTATTTTGTACACATACATACAAGTGTAATTATAAAAATAGATTGTTCAATGATGTATATCGGGATCTATAATGTATATAGTATCAATGACCTTTCTTAACATATTTCTTTATGAAAATATTTGTGTGTAATGTTAAATATGAACCTTTTTGTTATTCATAGATATATGAATACATTATTTGGTAATTACATATACACTTTCGCAATCAGCTGGTTTTTTACTCATAAAAAATTGAAAAGTCAACCTTTTTGCTTTTTTTTCAACTTTGGTTTGATTTCGGATTTATGAATAGAATATAATAGTGGCTGTTTGATGCGGGGGAGTGGTGTGGGTGGTGGTGGGTGGTGATTACTCATGAGTAATTTTTCATTAGTAAGATTGAAAAATTTTATAGAATGAAAACTAAAATATAATTGAAAAAAAGAGAATTTTGCCAGGTGGGTGCGGGGATGCTAAAAGAGTATGAAAAGTGCTGTATAATTAGCGTCATTCGTTAACACTGATCAACATTTTTGAACTGAATTAAACTGATTTTTTCATATGCTCTTTTAACTATCTACCCACACTCTCCTACGCATCAAACTTTTACTATTATACTTTTTTCATAAATCCGAAGTTAAATGTAACATTTTGAGACTAGAATCATGAAGATTCATATATTTTTCGATTTTTAATGTTTAAAGAAAACTAGCTGACAGCGAAAGTTTATAATTACCGAATATTTATCAATTACACTGCAATCTGATGGTTTTCCTCTGAAAAGAATTAAATAACAATTTTGATAGGTAACAGGCCTCAAGCAAATATCCTTTTAAGATACCACAATATCTATATTTGAACAATATATATTTCATTTACTACGTTACCACTATTATAAGTGCAAAATCCACTTTGATCGTGATCAAAATTTTTCTTCTGCTTTGCTATGACTTTCTTAGATATTTTTATACATAATTTGCATATTAATATTATACTTTATAAATCATATATAGTAATATATTTAATTTTAAAATTTTTAAATTTGAAAACTGTCTTCCAACTATAGTTAAACTAAAACTGGATGTACAGTATTGTTCACAACTGCTTTTACACGGCATTTAATTTCTTTTTAATTAATAATTGGAAATGCATCCTCGAAACATTATAAATACATAAATATAATTTCAACTGTATTAAAATATTGTGAGAACAATTGATAATTCATCGCTTTTTTGTCCGAATTCATTAGGATCATTTTAGTTCAAAACAAAGTTACATATATTTTATAGAAAAGAACAGAATTAAAAATTAAAAAATTAGGAGTTTATTTTATTTATATAAAAAACATGCAATTTTAAAAACTTTTGTTTAAAAAAAATGCTGTATACAAATATTTATGAATAATACTAAATGTCAAAGGCTATTCAAATTTCTGATAATATATTCTAAAGTAGAGACAGGTCAGATTAATTTCCTCTTCTTTGCCAACACCATGATCGCACCATGCAGAACTGAACAGTTCTCGCGCTTTTAAATGAATGCATCAAATTAAAAATTTTCATTCAAATTTATAAGTAGAAATATATTATAAATTTTAAAATTTTATTTTTTATTGCCGGCAATTTTGTTTAGGAATAATATTAAATAGTTTATGAGTTATCAATTTAATAGAAATGTTAAAATACAAAGGTAAATTTTGAATTCAAAATTCAAATAAGCAATTATAATTTACTATACGTAAACCTATTCTACGTTATTTTCAAACATAATTCTTTGAATCACTACTGAAGATATTTTGATAATACGGATCTCCAAAATATTTCTAGGACTACAATTATAGGCCCATTCTACTTAATAATTTATTTTCAAACAAACATAAATGAAAAAAATTTGATTGCATTCAATCATAAAAATCCATAAATTTACAAATAATTTATTTTCGACTTCATGACATGTTGTTTATTATATATACCTATATATATATAATATTTTTCAAGCTACAAATAATTATCAATTTTCATTGAATCTAATTAAATGTTCATCAGCGCTAGTATTTAGAATTTTTTGAGTATATACTTTATACCACACACAAAAAACATCAACGAAATAAAATTTAAAAATTTTGAAATAAATATTTTTAAGCTTTCTGTTTTTAAAAAATATTGTATATAATTTAAAATTCATTATCCTCAAGATTTAGAAAAATATATATATTTGTAAATTATGTTCCATATTAATTTGAAAATATCAATTTTTATCTAGTTAGAAAAAAAATTGACTCAGTCTATAAAAAAATTTGGTAATTCACAAAACACCTGATTTTTAAATTTCTATATTATGATCATAAATCAGAATAATACTTTATTTTTTCAGAAGTCCTGCTTTGAATATAGTAGGAAGCATGGCTAATGCACTTTTCGGGGTATTGGATTCAGAATATGCAGAGAGAATGTCTAAGGTTATAGATGATCTCAATCAACACGACAACAAGCTCTTACAATTAATAAAGGACCAGACTTCTGTGGTAAATGCTACGGCAAATATGCAATCATCACGAGTAGCAATGGAAAAACAAATCCAAAAAGTTCAAGAGATCATGAATAATCACACTGACGAAATTCAAGGAATATTAAAGATCATTTCAGAACAACAATTAAATCAGGTATTCAACTTCGTGGCTTTTCGATTACTTTTAATATTAAATAACTATCATCAGATTCAATCTGCCTTGCTAAACATATTGATTGATAGTCACCAAGGTGAAATCAATCCACAGTTAATACCTCCAGAGCGACTGAAGGCAGAATTAGCTAAAATAAAGGAACATCTACCAACCACACGACGATTACCCAGTTCAGGTTATAACATCATCGAATTATATAGTTCAATGAGTATCGAGGCAGGAATTGTAGCACAACGGGTATTGTTTAAAGTCAAAATACCTCTAATTTCTTATGAAAGATTTGAGCTCTTACACATCATTGCTATTCCATTTTATTTGAACAATGTTGCAAAAATTATTAAGACATCATCTAATTTTCTAATTATCGACTTAAACAGAGATCAATATTATCCTCTGTCGGACCAGGAGTTATTATTATGCCAGATTTCAGATAATCTACAATATACCTGCCGCCAACATCATCCACTATATCGCCGTGAGTCGAATATAAGCAAGTGTGAGATGATGTTCATTAGCCATACTGCTGCTGGGCATAAATGTTATTTAGAAAAAGCACCACATACACAAGTATGGACTCCACTTCTTAATCTGAATCGATGGGTTTACTATCTTCCACATCCGAGCATAATTAACATAATCTGCGACAACGATATTTCCCAAGCAACCATTCAAGAGTCAGGTATTATAGATCTAGATCCAGAATGTATTATAAAAAACGAAGGTGTCACCATACAGGCTCATAACTTATATCAAGATAAATTCAAAACTGGATTTATTACTAGCCGAAACATTACAACAGTTGCAGCAGTTTTAGAAGATTTTCCTGCTTCCTTACCGTTAAATATTTCTAGACTGGATGACATTAAACAATTTAATGAACTGCATCAACGCATCGATGAACTAAAAACACAACAAGAACAAGCATTACAGCCTCAGTCTCACGATATACATCAGTTCATACTTGGCTACGTTAGCCTAATAGGAATAATCATTTTCATGATATGCATCATCATATATAAGTTTGTTTATAAAAGAACTAAGAAACCAAAACCGAAACCTCGTTTGACAACATTACCACAATCATGTTCCAGAAAAAGGCAGTATCAGCTCCAGATTTTACTATAAGTATATGAACTTGGACGAATTATAAATTGTTGATCTATCGATCAAGGCGGGGAGGATGTTCAAATTCATCATAATAATTATTTTTATAATCATTATATTAGAATTTAAGTCATTTAATTTAAAACCAAAATTAATGTAAACATTTCTTTCAATTATGCTTACATTGCACTTTCTTTAATTTTTTATTAACACAGGTATATTAAACAATATAGTATATTACTATAATGTATTGTATGTAGAACTTACTTACGCATTAATTATATCGTAAACAAAAGTATCAAATTTTACTTTTTATTTGCTTATAATAATTTTTAGATTTTTTGTATTTTTTATAATATAATTTGATTTATTAAGCATTATATTTATGATAATATAATTATATATTTGTCTATTAAGCAATATTTTTAGCAATATTTATGTATAAATAGCCTAGAACTTTGTAAATAAATTTAGTAGTTTACAAACAGCACTACTGTCTTTTCCTTAAGCCATAATCTTATCTTGGTGAGGCTGCCAAGATCCCAAAAGAATTAAAGGTACAAGAGCCTTAAATTCAAAACATTTTAGCACATATAAAATAAATACTCATATGTCCAACGTCCATATAAAGAAGTGTAACCAATTTTTTCCAGCAACCGACACGACCAACCGACAAAAAGCACAAAAAGCAACCGACAGAAGCTTTCGTGAGAAAGGCTTTTTCTTTATTCTCTCTGTTTTCTCAACTTGCTATACATACACATAACATTCATTCAATACATACATATTTTGTTATATGAACAAAACATAGGTACATTTCAATATCTTCAAATGATCATGTATATAATGTAAGGATCAATATTGAGTTCATAATGATCTGGTATATAAATATAATATACGTTTATTCATACACATGAATAAACAATGTTTGTATACATGATAACTGTGTATATGTATGTATGCTTTGGTGATAACGCGATAAAAATAATAGAAATCCATTCTAATACAATTTTAAAAATAAAGTAACCGGTTTACATAATAAATTGTAGACATGCAGTACAACATGCTGCTGCTTATGCATAATAGCAAATACTATATAGAATGAATATATGTATATATACACTGTTTATGTGATTTATGTACATGAATGAATGTATACATCTAAAATTGAATAGCCATTTGGGCAGGTATTAGTCCTCAACCTACGAACAAAATATTTAAAAAATTCAATCGCTGAGAAAAGGATTTTCATATTTTTAACCTTTTTTAACATGATCTAGAGTGCGTTCATAAATATTACATTAACCATAATCATGATATGGTATAGTTTAAGCAATGTTATGTTGTACTATAGCCATAGTTATTTTCAAAAAAATTTTTATAAATAATTATATTTTTTGTTTGTCAAAAATTAATTAATTAATCAAAACATTTTAGTAAAGGTAAAAGAACCTTTGCTATAAACAACAACCACTTATCATTGTTATTAGAAGGTATAAGCGCCTTATAATACTTTGATATTCCAGCGGTATAGTAAAGGAAAAGGAACTATATCGCTTTCTAAACAGATTATATTGAAAATAGGGAAGAGGATTTATTAAAAACTATAAAAGTGTCAGGCATAAAGAACGACCAAAGTTTAGAAAATATAAACTTGATAGAGTTCATGTGTAGTGAATACATATCATATACATAACATATAACATAACACGCGACAACATAACATGAGTAGAGGAAATGTGATCTACTCAATAGTAAACAAATATTTAAATATGTGTCAAATTAATGCAATTACTTATGTCGTAATTGCATATATAATATTAATTGCTTAACATAAGCATGATACAGCATTTTAAGCTTTTAAGAATTATGTTATAAATGTTAACATAGGTCGTACACATATGAATATGATATGTAAGCATTATATTGATAATGAATAAGATATATGAATTTAAGTTTGAAATTAGGTTGATTACAAATATTCTATAAATTATGAAATCGTTATAAGTAATAAAAAGAAAGAATATTATTAAAACATATGTATATAGAATAAAAGTAAACCAATATTTGTACTTTGAAATTATGTCAATAAATTCTTGATATAAGCAATTTATATTTAGTTAATATTAATTACTATTAATTATATGATAAGAATTTTGTATATAAAGAGAAGAAATTTTTGAATAAAGATACAGTGGACAGTTAAGTCTAAGTAAGAAGAATTGGCTGTGATTTTTATTTCAGTAAGTCGGCATTTAATTGCCAGATTAATTAAAAATAAAATTTCGGCATTTTTGCCAAATATCGGTGCAAATATCGGCACTAACATGCCGCACCAAAACTAATAATTATTACTTTTACAGCTAGGTAGAAATTCCTCATCACCTCGGCACTTCAAGCATTACATGGCGATCCTGCGAAACCACATGGGAAAATATTTATTTCACTGCGACAGATGTAATTTTAATGCAAGTTCACAAGAAGCGCTACAGCAACATATAAGAATAAATCCATCGCTGCATGAAGATTTAAGAGACAATATTAAAGCTGGACCACGACCAATATCCATAGAAGAATACAGAAAAAGAAATAGAACAGTTAAAACACCACAGCTTGAAGAAATAAAAATAAAGATAAAAAAAAGAGGAGAAAAAAAAAAGTCAGGGAAAGAAAAGCTATAGCGGAACTATACCGTTTGGTAAATTTGGCCGTTACCAAAGAAGAGAAGAACTTTTTCCTAAATAAAATAAAAGAAATTCGGAAGGAACAATGGGCAGCGGCAAATCAAAAGAGGAAATAATAATGAATGCAGCCTCGACCAACAACGACAGCAGTATCAATAACAATCAGCGATATGATAATCTAAGAATAATAATTATAAGTTTAATTGTATGTGTAATTTTAATGATTATAATAAGCTATATTAGAAATAAATTAAGAAAAAGTATAAAAAAAGAAATAAATAGAAATAATGTAAATATATAAAATATATAATAAATAATGATAATAATATAAATAATTTTTACTTTTTCTTTCCTTTTGAATATAAAAATAATTTTCTTTTTATGAATAAATTAGAAGAATTGATAAAAGAATTACAAAACATATTGGCTATATTCAAAAAGAATCCAAATAGGAATTTTTCAGACAAATATTTATTACAAAAAAAATTATATTTAGATTATTCAAAAGAAGATTTTAATAAAAAATTAAAAACACTAGCAAAAACATATGATTGCACAGATTATAAGAACAAATATTTAGAAATTTATAATCAGATACAAAATATAATAAATTCCAAAGTTAAAATAGAAGATATTGATAGCGATCAAGATAGTAGTAATAATAGTATTGACGGATATTCAGATAGTCTTAGCACACAAAATTCACCAGAAAAAGAAAGAAAGGAAACAACAACAATGGCAGCATTTGATATTAGCACAACACTTAAAATAATACCAGAATTCAATGGTGAACCGAAATCATTAACAAACTTTGTAAACTTGGTTGAATGTCTATCAGAAACATTAAAAGATAATACAGAAGTGGAAAAATTGATAAAATTTATACTTAAAACTCGTATAAAAGATAAAGTGCGTAATAAAATTAGTAATGAACATACACCAACAACATTAAAGCAATTTAAAGAACTATTTGAAAAATTATATAAACCAAAAAAGAACCCATTAAAAATTCAAAATGACTTATATCGCATTCAACAAGGAAATAAAACAGTACTCAAATTTGCTGAAGAAATAGAAACATTAGTTGCTGAATTAAATGAAATTCATATATCAGAACAAGGTGAAGCTAATAAAACAGTCATCGCTAACATAAATGATACACTAACTCTAAATGCATTCAAATCTGGACTGAAAGAACCATTGAAAATGACAATATTTGCAGCCCAATCAAAAACACTTAATGAAGCAGTTAAGCTAGCATCTGAAATTGATTCCAGTAAAGATGGCAATGAAAACATATTTTATATGAAAAATAATAATAACAGCAGAAACCGATATAATACAAATAAACAAAATAGAAACCATAATGGCAGAAATAATAGAAAACCACAAGGATATAACAACACAAGGAATAGAAATTACAACAACTATAATAATCATAACAACTACAACAATTATAATAACAGTCGTAATAATAATAATAATAATAATAATAATAATAATAATAGAAATAATAATAATAATAATAATAACAATCGCAATCGTGGTGCAAATAGCAGAAATCAAAGAAGAATCAATGTGATCAACTCGGGAAACGCGCAAGTAGTCCCCGAAGAACATCAGATTGGGGACGAGAAAACAATATATATCAATTAAAAATTGAAAAATTAACAAATTACGTCTTAGCAAAAATAGATATTTCAGATACTATAAGAACATTTTTAATTGATACTGGTGCCGACATTTCAATAATAAAAGTAAATACTTTAAAAACAAATTCACATATTAATAATGAACAATGTAAAATAACAGGTGTGACAGAAAATGAAATTCAAACCCTTGGAACAATAAATGCATGCTTTTTAATAGAAGATGAATATCTTCCTCAGAAACTCCATGTTGTAGAAGAAAACTTTCCAATAATAACAGATGGCATCATTGGCAGAGTCTTTCTAGCAAATTACAAGTGTAAAATAGATTATGAAGATTTCACAATCACAATTTGTACTGATGAAACAGATTTCATCGTACCCCTTATTACCAAAATACAGGAAGAAAAATACATAAGGATAGCAGCGCGAACAGAATCGATTCAAGCAATTAATTGTCAAGTCAATGAAGATAGCATTATTTTGAACAAAGAAATTCAAGACGGTGTTTTTATCGCTAATTCTATTATACCATCAAAAGGAGTTGTACATATAAAAATTTTAAATACAACTGACAATGAAGTTAAAATTAAAATACCCCCGATGGAAATACTTCCATTAAAAGACTTCCACATAATAAGTAAAATAGATACAAAAGGAGTATGTGAAGACAGATATGAAAAACTAAAAAGCATATTAAAAATAAATAATCTAGATCAGAAAGCAAAGGATTCATTACTAGAAATATTTAAAGAATTTTCAGATATATTTTATTTGGATGGAGATCGTTTAGGTATAAATAATTTTTATACACAAAAAATTAATATACACGATAAAAACCCAGTGTATATAAAAAACTATCGTCTGCCACAATCTCAAATAGAGGAAATAAACTCGCAAATAGAAAAGCTCTTAAAAGATGATATCATAGAACCATCGATTAGCCCATATAACTCCCCATTATTAATAGTACCTAAGAAAAGTAATAATAAAGAGAAAAAATGGAGAATGGTAGTTGATTTTAGACAATTAAATAAAAAGATTTTGGATGATAAATTTCCATTAACAAGACTAGAAGATATTTTAGATAATTTAGGCAAAGCAAAATATTTTTCAACGTTGGATTTAACAAGCTCTTTTCATCAAATTGAACTGGAGAAAGAATCTAGACATTTAACAGCATTTTCAACCAGTAAAGGCCATTTTCAATTTAAAAGATTACCATTTGGTCTAAAAATTTCAACAAATAGCTTTCAACGTATGTTATCCATAGCTTTATCAGCTCTTGATGCTCAAGCATTCTTATATGTAGATGATATTATTATCTTCGGATGCAGTCTCAGACATCACACCAACAATTTAATTAAAACTTTTCAAAGATTGAGAAAATATAAAAAAATGCAATTTCTTACAATCAGAAGTAGTTTATCTGGGACATCTAATAACTAGCGAAGGAGTAAAAACAGATCCTAAAAAATACGACACAGTAGTTAATTATCCAACTCCGACGAATGCAAATGAAACTAAAAGATTTGTAGCATTCTGTAACTATTACAGAAAATTTATTCAGAATTTTGCAGCTATTGCAAAACCACTTAATATGTTATGTCGTAAAAACACTTCATTTATTTGGTCTAAGGAATGCGACACATCATTTCAAAATTTAAAACAAAAATTACTAAACCCACCTATACTGCAATATCCAGATTTTTCAAAACCTTTCATCTTAACAACAGACGCATCAAATTTCGCACTAGGAGCAGTATTATCTCAAGGAGAAATTGGCAAAGATTTACCAATATCATATGCGAGTAGAACATTAAATAAACATGAAATGAATAAATCAATAATTGAAAAAGAGTTATTAGGAATTTACTGGGCAATCAATCATTTCAGACCTTATCTTTACGGCAGAAAATTTACAGTAGTCACAGATCACCGCCCACTTATAAGCTTATTCACACATAAGAATCCTTCATCTAAAATGACGCGTATTAGACTAGATCTAATGGATTACGATTTCGAAATAAAATATAAAAAGGGTTTATTGAACACAAATGCAGATGCCTTATCACGAATACAATTAGATTCAAATGTAATTAAAAATATGATACCAACTACAAATGAAATTAAAGTGGTGACACGCAACATGCTCAAAGAAAAAGAAAAACAGAAAAATACTGCATTAAATGAGATTGATCAAACACAACCGGTAGAGACTGGCCATCTCAGCATCTGGGAATGTTCATCAATTTCTCAAGTAAGAAATATTAGAAGATTGAAATTTATAAAGAAAGTAAATATACAAAGTGCGCACAGAAATAATAAATATAATAATGAAGATATAATTAATATATATATTAATAAAAGAGAGATAAAAATAGAGTATAGTGATGAAACACAATTGAATCTGAGGATTATTGTGGAAAAGCTATCACTCGAATTAAATAAAAATAAAATATATGAACTAGCCATGGCAAAAGATGATGAATTATTTAATATTATAAATATCGATAAATTTAAAAAAGAATATAATGAGTTGCAACAAGAATTAATGAGAAAAGGAAATGCAGAAATAAAGATAATTATATATACACCACCTATAAGAGTGATTGATAAACAAAAGCAAAATAAAATAATAAGTGAATATCACAATACAGCATATGCAGGAGCACATTCTGGAGTTAAAAGAACCATAAACAAAATAAAACAAAGATATATATGGAAAAATCTGAACAAAATGGTAAAACACTACGTAAATAATTGTGAAATATGTGCAAAAAATAAACAAATAAGGCATACAAAAGAAAAAACAATTTTAACGCACACACCTTCAACAAGTTTTGAAATAATACAAATTGACACTGTCGGACCTTTAAGACAATCAAAGGAATATAGATATATACTTACCATCCAATGTGAATTGACAAAATATATAGAAGCGTTCCCTATGGAAAACAAAGAAGCTAAGACGATAGCCAAAACTTTGGTAAACAATTTTATATTAAGATACGGTTACTTTAAAATATTAAAAACTGATATGGGAACAGAATTTGTTAATGACATCATGCAAAATATATGTAAATATTTTAATATAAATCATGTCACATCGACACCTTTTCACCATGAAACATTAGGCATGATAGAAAGAAGTCATAGAGTACTAAATGAATACTTCCTAGCATTTACTCAAAATGATAACTGGGATGAATGGATACCATATTTTACGTTCTCGTACAATATTACACCACATTCAGACATAGGTATATCACCTTTTGAACTTATATTTGGAAAAATTGCAAAAATACCATCAGAACTTGAATCTGAAAATGTGCAACCGATATAAAATTTAGATAACTACGCACAAGAATTAAAATTCCGTTTACAACGTGCACAAGAAACTGCTAAGCAATTATTAGATACACCAAAACGCAAAAGAAAAGACTATCTGGACGATAAAATAAATCCTTTAAATATAATAGTAGGAGATAAGATATGGTTAAGAGTAGGTAATAGAAGAAAATCTGAAAGTCCATATAAGGGACCATACGAAGTTATAGAAACCAATAATGTAAATTCTAAAATTAAGATAGATAATACAATTAAAGAAGTACATAATAATAGATTAAAGAAAGCATAAAATGTAAACAAAAATGTAAACAAATAATAAAAAATGTAAAACTAAAATGTAAACAAATAATAAGAAATGTAAGACAAAAATATTAGCAAACAACAAAATTATAAACAAATAATAAGATTGTAAACAAAAATGTAAGACAAAAAAAAAAAAAAAAAAAAAATTTTTTTTTCACAGCAAAAAAAATTTTTTTTTCCCGACCCTGAGGGATGTAGTGAATACATATCATATACATAACATATAACATAACACGCGACAACATAACATGAGTAGAGGAAATGTGATCTACTCAATAGTAAACAAATATTTAAATATGTGTCAAATTAATGCAATTACTTATGTCGTAATTGCATATATAATATTAATTGCTTAACATAAGCATGATACAGCATTTTAAGCTTTTAAGAATTATGTTATAAATGTTAACATAGGTCGTACACATATGAATATGATATGTAAGCATTATATTGATAATGAATAAGATATATGAATTTAAGTTTGAAATTAGGTTGATTACAAATATTCTATAAATTATGAAATCGTTATAAGTAATAAAAAGAAAGAATATTATTAAGAACATATGTATATAGAATAAAAGTAAACCAATATTTGTACTTTGAAATTATGTCAATAAATTCTTGATATAAGCAATTTATATTTAGTTAATATTAATTACTATTAATTATATGATAAGAATTTTGTATATAAAGAGAAGAAATTTTTGAATAAAGATACAGTGGACAGTTAAGTCTAAGTAAGAAGAATTGGCTGTGATTTTTATTTCAGTAAGTCGGCATTTAATTGCCAGATTAATTAAAAATAAAATTTCGGCATTTTTGCCAAATATCGGTGCAAATATCGGCACTAACATGCCGCACCAAAACTAATAATTATTACTTTTACAGCTAGGTAGAAATTCCTCATCACCTCGGCACTTCAAGCATTACACATGAAAGTAACATTAAAAGACCCTTTAAATTTTCAGATACTAATGATACTCGGAATACTGATCCTAATAGTTTCTCTGAGTCAACAAACACTAACAGTAAACAAAATTAACACGGAAAACGGTTATGCAACAATAAAAACTGACGAAATAGAACTTGCATACAAATTTGACATCATACTACATATAATTCACCCCAGAGAAATACTGGATGTAGTAAATAAGATAGAAGCTGTAGTTAATGCTTATGATTTAGGAGTTTATAAAAATATAATAATTCATGAATTAGAAGATATTAGAAATAAAGTAAGTACACTAGTAATAAAAAGATATAAAAGAGGTTTGATCAACTTTGGTGGAAAAATTTTAAATTGGGTGTTCGGAACAGTGGATGCCGACGATAAAGAAAATATAGAAGCACATTTTAAAACTTTAGAAATAAATGAAGTAGATGTTACAAAAACAATAAGTCAACAAATAAAAATTAATCAAAATTTTAACAAATCTTTTACATTAATAAAAAACGCTATTGAAACAGACAGGTTTAAAATATCAAAAAATATTAATGGAATACAAAGATATCTAAATACAAAAAGTTTAGTCCTTGAAAAATAATAAAAAGATTTCTTAAAAAAACAGGTAGAAAATTTACAGGATAATATTGCATCGGCTAGAGTAGGTATTCTACACTCAAATATCTTAACAGATGAAGAAATAAAACAATATGATATTGATTTAGAAAATTAGAATAAATAAGATTAGGAGTAGCTAAACATTTTAATAATACAATAATGTTTGCTATTAAAATACCAAAAGAATTCAAAACATTTATTAAAAAATTGCTTGTACCTATCACTAACTCTAATAATAAAAAAATTAATCAAGAAATAGAACAATTCATAGAATTAGATAACAAAATTTACAAGTATGAAGAAGGAAAAATATTAAAAGAGATGCAATTAAGCAAAAATTGTGTTGTTATAAAAAATTGTATATTAATTAATAGTTTCGAAGAAGAATATATAGAAATAAGTGATGATGTTTTAATTTTAAATAATATAAAAGACAACTTAATAGTTCATGTGACGAAAGAATAATAAACTTAGACGGAAGTTATTTTATTCGTTTTCAAAATTGTTCAATTCAAATAGATAATAAGAAATTTAGTAACAATGTGAATACAATAATAAGTAAATTTGTAATCCCCTTAAATGGTTCAAACCCGTTAATAAAACTGAGATAGACTTTAAAGAAATTGTAATCAAACAAGAAGAAAACATACGAGAAATACATAGATTAAAATATCAAAAATACACAAACATAGGAATAACTTCTTTAACAATATTCTTGTTTTTGGGAACTATAATATTAATTATTTTACACATTAAACGAGTAAAAATTAATATAGCCAACAAAATTCAGGAGAATCCTTGTCTTAATGGGGGAAGAGTTACGTTATCGAACCTTCACCTCATAGAAAAAATAGAAGATCAATCAAATTTAAATACAACAACAAAACAATGTGAAAACTTTGATACAAATTCACAAATACATAATAAATAACATTACTTTAAAAAAAGTTCAATCACTTTAATGCTTAACGTTGCACTTTTTACATTTCAAAAAAAAAGTTCAATCACTTTAATTTACGAATATGCAAACAATGTACTTTTTTGCAATATTAAGAATATTTTTTTTTATTGAACGGAAACCATTGGCGGAAATGATTTTAATTAGCAAATTAAACTCTCAAAAGAAAATTGTAAAGTATAAATATTGATAAATTTTAGAACAAAAGTTAGTCTTAAGACCAAATTTATAACGTTAATAGTGGCTCTGAAGAGACCGTCTAAAATATATTGTAAAATTAAAATCTTGTAAAAGTGGTGTAAAATAAATAATAATATTAAATAAATAAAAATTGTATTTTTTTTACTTAAGCAAAGAATAGAGTTATTTTACTCGCGCATCCGGTATATTTTTGATTTTTAAGTAAAAGTTAAACAAAAAAATATTATTCGATAATTAAGCTTCTTTTATTTCTCTTTACTTATAATTTCTTGATGACAAATCAATTTAAGTTTGTACCGTAGTTGTACAAACATAAGAACAAATGTTGTAGACATACAAAGATAATATAGTTCTTCGTCTCAATAGATGTTCTTTTTAGTGTAAGTGGTAATTTTTCCAAAAACGACACACTCACATATATGATAAAGATCGAAAAAGCTTCATCAAAATCAAAAAAGTTTTTCAAAATTTTTCGAATTGCTTTTAGTTATGTACCCTGTACACAATTATAATGATTTCAATAAATGTGTCTGACAGTCTGTGATATAAAGGAATTGTTTTTGTAAATCGAGTTATCAAAACTAATTGTGTAGACGGACCATAGTGTTTCGAATTTGTTCTCATTTATTATAAATATTTGCTCTCACAAATGAAATGAACACCTGTCAATGTTTAGCAGCACTAAACAATACACAATGCTATTTAAAATGTACATTTAATTCATATGATATTCCACACATATAAGTGTTATTTATATGTAAATGTATATTTTGAGTATTGAAAATAGAATAAATGAATATCATTGGCTGGAACATATAAATATAAATTTGAACATTTTTGAGAGATTTTGATCATACATATTTATTTTCCATGTATGGTTTATGCTCGTGTATAAGGATATGTAAGAAGGATCCATATTGAATTGAAGACGATCTCGTACACATACATACATAAAGCATATAACATGAATAAACAAGTTTGATATAACAACCAAAGACCGATATATAAAATATATTATATCATGGTATATTATATTGGTCTTTGGTATAACATTGAATGCGATGTAAAAACTAATTCTAATACATACATAATAGACATGACATAGTAGACATTAATAACAACATGCTGCTTGCTTATGCAGAATAGATAATAGTAAATACTATATGCAATGAATGTGCTGTTTATGCGATATACATGATTGTATGTATACATCTACATCGTATATATGGTATTTTGTACACATACATACAAGTGTAATTATAAAAATAGATTGTTCAATGATGTATATCGGGATCTATAATGTATATAGTATCAATGACCTTTCTTAACATATTTCTTTATGAAAATATTTGTGTGTAATGTTAAATATGAACCTTTTTGTTATTCATAGATATATGAATACATTATTTGGTAATTACATATACACTTTCGCAATCAGCTGGTTTTTTACTCATAAAAAATTGAAAAGTCAACCTTTTTGCTTTTTTTTCAACTTTGGTTTGATTTCGGATTTATGAATAGAATATAATAGTGGCTGTTTGATGCGGGGGAGTGGTGTGGGTGGTGGTGGGTGGTGATTACTCATGAGTAATTTTTCATTAGTATGATTGAAAAATTTTATAGAATGAAAACTAAAATATAATTGAAAAAAAGAGAATTTTGCCAGGTGGGTGCGGGGATGCTAAAAGAGTATGAAAAGTGCTGTATAATTAGCGTCATTCGTTAACACTGATCAACATTTTTGAACTGAATTAAACTGATTTTTTCATATGCTCTTTTAACCATCTACCACACTATCCTACGCATCAAACTTTTACTATTATACTTTTTTCATAAATCCGAAGTTAAATGTAACATTTTGAAACTAGAATCATGAAGATTCATATATTTTTCGATTTTTAATGTTTAAAGAAAACTAGCTGACAGCGAAAGTTTATAATTACCGAATATTTATCAATTACACTGCAATCTGATGGTTTTCCTCTGAAAAGAATTAAATAACAATTTTGATAGGTAACAGGCCTCAAGCAAATATCCTTTTAAGATACCACAATATCTATATTTGAACAATATATATTTCATTTACTACGTTACCACTATTATAAGTGCAAAATCCACTTTGATCGTGATCAAAATTTTTCTTCTGCTTTGCTATGACTTTCTTAGATATTTTTATACATAATTTGCATATTAATATTATACTTTATAAATCATATATAGTAATATATTTAATTTTAAAATTTTTAAATTTGAAAACTGTCTTCCAACTATAGTTAAACTAAAACTGGATGTACAGTATTGTTCACAACTGCTTTTACACGGCATTTAATTTCTTTTTAATTAATAATTGGAAATGCATCCTCGAAACATTATAAATACATAAATATAATTTCAACTGTATTAAAATATTGTGTGAACAATTGATAATTCATAGCTTTTTTGTCCGAATTCATTAGGATCATTTTAGTTCAAAACAAAGTTACATATATTTTATAGAAAAGAACAGAATTAAAAATTAAAAAATTAGGAGTTTATTTTATTTATATAAAAAACATGCAATTTTAAAAACTTTTGTTTAAAAAAAATGCTGTATACAAATATTTATGAATAATACTAAATGTCAAAGGCTATTCAAATTTCTGATAATATATTCTAAAGTAGAGACAGGTCAGATTAATTTCCTCTTCTTTGCCAACACCATGATCGCACCATGCAGAACTGAACAGTTCTCGCGCTTTTAAATGAATGCATCAAATTAAAAATTTTCATTCAAATTTATAAGTAGAAATATATTATAAATTTTAAAATTTTATTTTTTATTGCCGGCAATTTTGTTTAGGAATAATATTAAATAGTTTATGAGTTATCAATTTAATAGAAATGTTAAAATACAAAGGTAAATTTTGAATTCAAAATTCAAATAAGCAATTATAATTTACTATACGTAAACCTATTCTACGTTATTTTCAAACATAATTTTTTGAATCACTACTGAAGATATTTTGATAATACGGATCTCCAAAATATTTCTAGGACTAGAATTATAGGCCCATTCTACTTAATAATTTATTTTCAAACAAACATAAATGAAAAAAATTTGATTGCATTCAATCATAAAAATCCATAAATTTACAAATAATTTATTTTCGACTTCATGACATGTTGTTTATTATATATACCTATATATATATAATATTTTTCAAGCTACAAATAATTATCAATTTTCATTGAATCTAATTAAATGTTCATCAGCGCTAGTATTTAGAATTTTTTGAGTATATACTTTATACCACACACAAAAAACATCAACGAAATAAAATTTAAAAATTTTGAAATAAATATTTTTAAGCTTTCTGTTTTTAAAAAATATTGTATATAATTTAAAATTCATTATCCTCAAGATTTAGAAAAATATATATATTTGTAAATTATGTTCCATATTAATTTGAAAATATCAATTTTTATCTAGTTAGAAAAAAAATTGACTCAGTCTATAAAAAAATTTGGTAATTCACAAAACACCTGATTTTTAAATTTCTATATTATGATCATAAATCAGAATAATACTTTATTTTTTCAGAAGTCCTAAGGCCCAAACATTAAAAAAGACATTCTTTAAAAATTTCAAGAAGAAATTCAATTCACGGGATATGATAATATATAATCGTATCTTGCATTCATAAGTCAATGAACTCAAAATCATAACAAAATAAAACCATAATATATCCATATGTATACATATATTATGTATAATCAAAGATACTATACTATATACTATATACTATCACAGATAAGTGTATCTGATCTGTGATACTATGTAAAAACATATTTATATGTATTTATATAGTACCTCTGGTATAATGCTACAGCAATTATAATGTATGCATACGTAAAAACCTCTGTTGCCAAATATTCTACAATGCTACATCAGAAAATAATGTAAGCCTATACAAGTAATACATATAATCAAAGACCATATAAATGTATAGAATAAAGTACAAATGCTACAGTAATTATAATGTATGCATACGTAAAAACCTCTGTTGCTAAATATTCTACAATCCTACATCAGAACAGAAAATAATGTAAACCTATACAGGTAATACATATAACCAAAGACCATATAAATGTATATATTTATATGGTCTTTGATATAAATACAATTGTATATATGTATTTCAATTAGAAGTAGTAGTAGTAATTTATGTCAGATCATATAGCACGCGACAAGGCATATTAACATAACAACACATACATACATATATAAAAATACATGAAATATGAAATGCCTCTTTCTCAAGTCATTCATATATTAAATACGACGATCAACTCAATACAATAAAAAAAAAATTTGAAACAGCCCTATTGTCAATTGTTGTATTCTAAAGCATTTGCGTACAAAATATCCATTTATTTTTACTTATTCAAGTATAATATCATATCAAGGGTGCGTTCATAAACGTTACTATAGTTAACTATAGTTATCATTTGTCGTTCAGAATAGTGGTGGTATAGTAAAACATAACTACCAACATAACTTTTTAGCGTTCATAAACATCTGAAGTAAAGTAAATTTTTAACTATTTGATGTCAAAAATTAACCCTGCTCGAGAGCATGGTTAACGATAGTAACGATAGTAAGCCCTTAAGTGGTAATGACATTGACAATAAAAAATCGTTTGTCATTTCATTTTTTGTTGTGAATTGTGAAAATTTCAATTTAATTTATTTGAAATTTATTAATTTTGTTTTAAACTTCATTTTTAAAAAATAATTAATTTTTGACAAACAAAAAATATAATAATTATAATATGTAAAAATTTTTTAAACTTGACTTGACAGTTGAATGATAATTTATTGCTACTACTATGGTAAAAATCGCGTTCAAAAACCACTTGAAGTTAACATAACTATGGCTGTAGTATAACATAACTTTGCTTAAACTATACTACACCATGACTATGGTTAAAGTAATGTTCATGAACGCACCCCAAATAAGTGATGGTACCACTCAAAACCATATAAAATTTAGTAAACCAGTCATGCAACTCACAAACTAATTCTTCTATATAAATATTCTTATTTTTCTCTCATATTTACATCCCTCCTGAATTATAAACTTTTGCTCTTTTTCGATATTGTTTCGAAAAACTTTTTCGATCTTTATTTTTGGCAAACATACAAACATTTAAATAAAAAAAATGAAATGGTTCATCTAGTAAGACTGTATTATCTTTGAGACATAAGAACAAATTGTAAAATCAGTTCGATTTTTGGAATGAAGTAAGACGTTTATTCAGAAAAGTTAAGTCTTTTTTTTTAAAACAGAATATTAACTAATATTCTTTAACTTGTATATATGTGTATATTTGCATATAACAATTAAAATCTACACCAATCTTCGGTACCCAAACTAAATGTATCTATACAGTACGATGAAAATTATACGAATTTTGAATAATGTGTAAAATAAATATACACACAATCCAACAAACATGATCTATATAATAAATACAATATCTAGTAGAACTAAATTTATTAACAGAATCAAAAATTATAGCCGCTGATGTAAGGTAACTGAAAGAAGGAACTGAATAATGTGATTGAACTGATTGAAGGAAAACATTATACACACAACCACACAACAATGCATCAATCAATATAAAGTTCGCCACTCTATCGTATTGTATTGACTTGTTCTGCTGATACATAGCAATTTCATGTTGTACAGCACACAAATAGTATATTACAGTGGACTGAGTTATAAGGATTAGAAAAAAAGCTATAGCCACTAATGTTGGGTAGCTCCAAAGATAATACAGTCTACCATTTTGTTTTCTTCATTTTTTTTAATTTAAATGTTTGTATGTTTGCCAAAAATAAACATCGAAAAAGTTTTTCTAAGTAATATCGAAAAAGAGCGAAAGTTTATAATTCAGGAGAAATGTAAATATGAGAGAAACATAAGAATATTTTATATAGATGAATTAAGGCCAAAACCAAATGCATACCTCAAGACTCATACCTCATACTTCAAAAAGTGTACTTCAAGACTCTGAATCTTAGCAAAACCAAATGCTTACATCAGCTTCAAACTGTTGCCAATATTATGAAAACAAAAATTATATACATGTAAATATAATATACAGTGGTTACCAAAATTATTTGTAAGTAACAAAGTTTTTTTTTCTTTTTGTCCCTCTTCAAGCTCTATTTTGTACAATTCCTTAATTATTTTTCTTCAGGACTTAATATAGAATGGTATTTCTGTGAACTTTACACTTTTTAACTAAATCTTTTAAACAATAACAGGAATGCCATTTGTTATATTCAGCAACTATAGCAGCTCTTTTTTCTATCGATAATTCATTTTTTCGTTGCATTTTTACTTCCAATACTCACTAAACGCACTTGAAAATTAAATTAAATGAATTATTTTCATCTTAGTATTCGTATTATTGACCAACATCAATAAATAAATAATTCAAGTTACTCATCAGAACACTCCATGTACATACAAATAATTTTCGTCAGCACTGTATAATCTTTGTACATATATGCATATATTACAAATAAAAATGATAGATGTCAAGAAGCATATTTTGTATTACAGATGTTGGCATTATTGTTACCTCAGACTCATAATTCTAAATTTTCAGAATCTCGAATTCAGCTTCATTTGCGGCTGAAGTCGTGAAGTATGCATTTGGATTGCTTCAATACATTTTCATTTATCAGAATCAATTTTGACATTTAAATTTTGAGGTATGAGTCTTGAGGTATGCATTTGGTTTTGGCCTTTAGTTTGTGAGTTGCATGAGTGGTACCATCACTTATTTGATATGATATTATACTTGAATAAGTAAAAATAAATGGATATTTTGTACGCAAATGCTTTATGAATACAACAATTGCCAATAGGCTGGTTTCCAAATTTTTTTTTATTGTATTGATTTGATAGTCGTATTGAATGAGTTGAGAAAGGATGTTTTTCATATTTCATGTATTTTTATATATGTATATATGTGTTGTTTTGTTAATATGCCTTGTCGCGTGCTATATGCTAATATAAATTACTACTTCTACTTCTAATTGAAATCCATATATACAATTGTAGTTATATGTATTACTTGTATAGATCTACATTATTTTGTCCTGATGTAGGATTGTAGAATATTTGGCTACAGAGGTTTTAAAATATGTATACTATATTACATTATAATTACTGTATCATTATACCAGAGATACTATATAAAGACATATAAATATGTTTTTACATAGTGTCACAGATAAGATACCCTTATCTGTGATAGTATATAGTATCTTTGATTATACATAATATATGTATACATATGGATATATTATGGTTTTTTTTGTTAGTTTGACTTCATTGACTTATGAATGCAAGATACGAATTATATATTATACTAGCTGACCTGGCCATGCGTTGCTGTGGCTAAAGTTTGTGTCATATTACATTGTTTTAAACTATTTAAGGGGAACGGTAGGAGAACATCAGACATGGGCACCACCATGCTTTTTTACATAGATGCCATTCGTAAAAAAACATTCCTACCTTCATGACTGATTTTCTACTACCGTTACCACTTATTACAAAGTTTACTGTCCACCCTTTGTAATAAATAATAATAATAATAATTACTAAGAAATGTCAAACATTAACTACGAAATATAAAATTTAGAAAATGAGAACCATTAGATAATTATTGAAATCGATTTTAATTCCACTTACGACGATATAAAAAAAAAAAATTAAAAAAAAATTCGTTCGGAACGTCAATCGGCATTCAAATCCTTCACATACACATTTGATTATCTTCTTGAGTTCAATGTAGAGAATGAATAAAATCAGCTCAATGAAAATATGAAAATTCAATTTGTTTGAATTACTTTTCTAAATTAATTTAATTCACAATGAAATGCACAATTCATATCTTTTATTTTTATTTATCTATGTTAATACGCTGATACTACTATTAACTTTTATTACGACTTGTAGTAAAATCACAACTAATGCAGATGTGAACATACAATTAAGACTAACCATTTGAACATGGGCCTTATAGCGAAAACCCAATGTACGCTGTGCTTGCTTTGCTTGCTTTACTTGCTTTGACAACTAAGTAGAAATAATGTGTTTAAACGAGACTGCCCCCAATGAGCAAAGCAAGTAAAGCAAGCAAAGCAAGCAAAGTCGAAAGTTGGTCTACTTTCTACTTTTTAACAACTTTGAACGCTTTGACAATTAATACATGATATAATTGATTATTGGTGTTGGTGTGTTGTATTGCATTCCATAATAAATAATCAATGTATGTATATATGTGTATATTAAATATGCATGTATATTATATTAGATTATATGTATAATATTATATGTAGATATATTATGATAATAATTAAATAATTTTACTAGAGAAAATTATTAAAATGTATTGTTTTTGTAGCATCTATTTTTTATTATAAATTATATTGTATGTATATATAATGTGATATAATATTATATATATAATGTGATATAATATTATATACATATATAATGTGATATAATATTATATATATATATATGTAATATTATTAGCTGGAGTTCCGAAAAGGTGTCACCCCCGATCCTCTTGAAATTTTGTCCACAGAACGCCCTTTTGGCCTAAATCACGGGATACTCGTCTTTTTTGGCGCATCGCCCCCTATCGGCCATAATTGGGATATTAATTGTTTTGTCAAAATTTTATTTTTACTTATAACTTTATAATAGTACATGATACAGATATTGTATATATCTCAAAAGATGCCTCTCAAGATGCTCTATATTCTGAAAAAAAATTTTCTCAAAAAGTCCTAGTAAAAGGATAATAAAGGAGACTGTAATTTTGGACTATTTTTACATTTTTGCCAATTTATCAGAAATGAGTAAGGGTAATCGGTTCAATTTTTTTGCAAATAAGAAAGGACATCATGAGCAAGTTTTTTTTATTTATTACTTTGATCCGGATGTAGAAGGCAAATATTCTAGAGAGAAATGATTTTTATGGTGCTAAATTTTGTAATAAGTTACAGTATTAGTTGCAGTATAAAGTTATAAGGAAAAATAAAATTTTGTCAAAAAAATTAAAATGTCATTTAAGGCCGACAGAGGGCGATGCGCCAAAAAAGACAAAAATCCCGTGATCTAGGCCGGAAGGGCCTTCTGTGGGCAAAATTTCAAGAGGATCGGGGGTGACACCTTTTCGGAACTCCAGCCATATTATTTTATATAGTTGTTATTCATGTTGTTATTCTCAAAGCAAAGCAAGCAAAGCGTACATTGGGGGC
Organism: Villa cingulata; assembly: GCA_951394055.1. Classification (NCBI taxonomy): domain Eukaryota; kingdom Metazoa; phylum Arthropoda; class Insecta; order Diptera; family Bombyliidae; genus Villa; species Villa cingulata. Next base: position 22,694,655 of record OX596019.1, on the reverse strand, counting down.
GGCCATGACTTTGCTTGCTTTGACAACCAAAGCAAGTAAAGCAAGCAAAGCAAGCAAAGCAAGCACAGCGTACATTGGGTTTTCGCTATTAATGTTATTCTACAAATAATTTGCAATAAAATAATATTGCGATAATAAATTGAGATGTAAGCTATCCTATCTTTCAAGTTGGATCAAACTGCACACGGTGTACAAATTTGATTAAAATCGGTTAAGTAGTTTAGTAGTTTACCGCGGACAAACAACGTGACACGTAATTTATATATATTAAGATAATATCCCGTGAAATGAATTTCTTCTTGAAATTTTTAATGAATGTCTTTTTTAATGTTTGGGCCTTAGGACTTCTGAATACGTAAAGTATTATTCTGATTTATGATCATAATGTAGATATAGAAATTTAAAAATCAGAAGTATTGTGAATTACCAAATTTGTTTATAGACTGAGTCAATTTTTTTTCTCTAACTAGGTAAACATTGATATTTTCAAATTAATATGAAAAATAATTTACAAATATGTATGTTTTTCTAAATCTTGAGGATAATGAATTTTAAATTATTTACGATATTTTTTAGAAACAGAAATCTTAAAAATATTTATTGCAAATATTTTTAAATATTATTTCTTTGAATTTTTTCTGTGTGGTATAAAGTATAAACTCAAAAAATTCTAAATTCCAGCGCACAGCGCTGATGAACATTTAATTAGATTCAATGAAATTTGATAACTATTTGTAGCTTGAAAAATATTATATTTTTGTTCACACATCATAACAATAAACAATATGTCATGAAGTCGAAAATAAATTATTTGTAAATTTATGTATTTTTATGATTATAAAAATAAATTATTAAGTAGAATGTGCCTATAATTCTAGTCCTAGAATTATTTTTGAGATCCGTATTATCAAAATAACTTCAGTAGCAATTCAAAAAATTATGTTTTAAAATAATAACGTGGAATAGGTTTACGTATAGTAAATTATAATTTTGAATTCAGAATTTACCTTTGTAATATTAACATTTCTATTAAATTTATAGCTCAACTATTTCATATCATTCTTAAACTAAATTTCTGACAATAAAAATAAAATTGTAAAATTAATTTATAATATTTAATTTATATATTTTAATTTCTAATATTTGTCTACCTAAAATTTTGAATGAAAATTTTTAATTTGATTCATTTATTTAAAAATCGCGAGAACTGGACAGTTCTGCATGGTGCGGTCGTGGAGTTGGCAAAAAAGAGGAAGTTAATCTGACCTGCCTCTACTTTAGAATATATTATCAGAAATTTGAATAGACTCTGACATTTAGTATTAGTCATAAATATTTTTATACAGCATGTTTTTTGAACAAAAGTTTTTAAAATTGCATGTTTTTTATATAAATAAAATAAGCTCCTACTTTTTTAATTTTTAATTCTGTTATTTTCTATAAAATATATGTAAATTTGTTTTGAACTAAAATGATCCTAATGAATTCCGACAAAAAAGCGATGAATTATCAATTGTTCTCAAAATATTTTAATACAGTTGAAATTATATTTCATTATTTATTATTATAATTATATATGTACACTAAACAAATTTATGGATTTAAAATGTTTCGAGGAAGCATTTCCCATTATTTATTGATAAGAAATTAAATGCCGTGTAAAAGTAGTTGTGATTGTGACCAATACGGTACATCCAGTTTTAGTTTAACCATAGTTTGAAGACAGTTTTCAAATTTAAAAATTTTAAAATCAAATATATTACTATATATGATTTATGTAGTATTATAAGAGGTGAGTCAGATAAATTTTGGAATTTTTACGGCGTTATAACTAAAAACCTAAAAGAGGTAGCGAATTAATGTGCATAGACAAATTATTCTAGAAATAGTACGAAACATTTTAACTTTTTCCATTTGTGTCTAAAATGTTTAATAAAAAAGATGTGCAGTAAACAAGAAGAAATAAGAAAAATTATCTTGGACAAATTTTTAGAAAATAAGAACAGATCGAAAAAGGAGGAAGCATATATTTGGAGGAGTTGTATTTAATTTATATGCAAATTATGTATAAAAATATCTAAGAAAGTCATAGCAAAGCAAAAGAAAAATGTTGATCACGATCAAAGTGGATTGTGCATTTACGCAACCTGAATAATAGTGGTAACGTAGTAAATGAATGATATATATTCTTCAAATATAGATATTGTGGTGTCTTAAAAGGATATTTGCTTGAGGCCTGTTACCAATCAAAATCGCAATTTAATTTGTTTTAGACGAAACCATCGCAGTGCAGTGTAATTGATTAGTATTCGGTAATTATAAACTTTCGCGTCAGCTAGTTTTTTTAAACATTAAAAATTGAAAAATATATGAATCTTCATGATTCTAGTCTCAAAATGTGCCATTTAACTTCGGATTTAAAATATAATAGTTACAGTTTGATGAGTAGGATAGTGTGGTAAAAGAGGTGATAAAAGAGCATATGAAAAAATCAGTTTAATTCAGTTCAAAAATGTTGATCAGTGTTAACGAATGACGCTAATTATACAACGCTTTTTATATTCTCTTTTTTTCATTTATATTTTAATTTTCAGTCTATAAAAGTCTTCAATCTTACTAATGAAAAATTACTCATGAGTAATCACAGAAGTGCACAGAAATATTTTCATAAAGAAATATTTTAAGATAGTTCATGGATACTATACCATATACATTATATAGATCCTTATATAAAGGCTTTCCATTAAGAGCGCTCGAACTTACAACTGAAATTAAACAAAGCTTAAGTACAATTTGAACGAGTTTTTTAATCAATGTAAAGTTTGTGACTCTTGCATCATTTTGAAAGAAAAGTAGACCAATGAATTGTGTTTTCAATGCGTCGAATTGTGCTTTTTGTAGTACGATTGTTTCGACCCTAAAATTCACGTAGTGCTCTTACTCAGCGACGTGCGGTCTAAAGTGCAGAGCGTGCAGAGCACACCCTGAAGTATTGTTCAAGAAATAAAAAAATAAATCACTTTAAAAAAATTTGTTTTACACTTTTCAAATATTTCAAATTCGTTTTTCACACATAAATATGTACATGTCACTTTCAACAACATTCAATGAGAGCAGCAGCATTAACTATAATAAGAATCATGTTAGTGTAGTATTTTTCTTATAATCTTATCCAATTGGAAACTCTGTAAGTGCAGAACAAAGTCTGCGCGCTGACTTCATATGAAAAAATTCAACAAACCAATAGCGGTAAAGAAATACTAGACAATGTAATAGCTATACGCTTAATGGTGCACAGAATTCGCTGCACCTACTCACTATTTAGCAACATGCTTATAAAAGGTTGAGTATTATTATATTATATCACTATCGCTAACAAATTAACAAGACTGCGCGCTGATATAATACTTATGAAAAAATGTAACAATCCAACAGCAGAAAAGAAATACTGTATAGACAATGTAATAGCTATACATTTAATATGATTTAATGGTGCACAGAATTCTCTGCACCTACTTGCTTTTTAGAAATATGCTTATAAAAGGTTGAGTATTATTATATTATATCACTATCGCTAACAAATTAACAAGACTGCGCGCTGATATAATACTTATGAAAAAATGTAACAATCCAACAGCGGTAAAGAAATACTGTATAGACAATGTTATAGCTATACGTATACACTTAATGGTGCACAGAATTCTCTGCACTTATTATCAATGAATTATTATTGAATGTACGTATGTACGTACATAAATGATACATGCAAAAAATAAATATCAATATATAATACCAGACTAAACAAATACTCGTTTTTTTTTAATTGTTTCAAAGGCAGTTATTTTTTTAATGATAATTGAAATTTGGTTGAGGATCCTAGTATCTATTTATTTTTCTACTTCGAGTTTTTATATTATTTATATAAAATTTTTAAAGTGTGTTTAAATCTTTATAAAATGGAAAATAAGTGTACTTGCGTAGTTTGTGATTTATTAAATCAGCCTTTTTCAAGCCTAAATCATACTGAAAAAAGTGACTTAATTAAAAAGCCGCGTTTTATTCCTCATTTGAATTTAACTAAAGAAGTTACGGTTAAAGGAAAAAAGTGTGAAAGACATTTTAATATAGAAAACTTTAATAAATTTTCCTGGCTAACAGGTTGTGAAAATAAGAAAAAATTGTTTTGCTGGCCTTGTCTGTTTTTTACACTCACAGATAAGGAAAAATCTGTGTGGACTACTACTGGGTATGATGACTTAACACATTTCAATGTCGCTGCTCTGAAACATGAAAAATCCCAGCTACACATCAGATCTGTTGTTTCGATGAAAACTTTTGGCAAATCGCGTATTGATTTACAGCTGGATGTACAAAAACGTATTTCATTAACTCAATACAACGAAAAAGTTGTGAGAAATCGCAATATAATGAAAAGACTTATTGATGTAGTATGCTACTTAGGAACTCAAGAAATAGCTTTTCGAGGGAATGATGAATCTTTGGCTTCCGACAATAGAGGAAATTATGTAGAGCTTTTGCAGTTTTTGGCACGATATGATGAAACTTTGGCTAGCCATCTTAATAACGCTACTGTTTTTTCAGGCATATCGAATAGAATTCAAAATGATATCATATGCTCTATTAATAACGTTTTACTTGCCAATATTAAAAAAGAAATTTTAAATTCGAATTTTGTTGCTGTTATGGTGGATGAAACGGTTGATGTTTCTCACAAATCACAGCTATCAATTGTTTTTAGATATGTAATTAACGACCAACCAAATGAAAGATTCATAGGATTTTTTAATATTAGCACAGACAGAACGGCAACAGCAATAGCTAAGTTGATCGATGAAGTTTTAAAAGACTGGAATATTGGTGAAAAATTAGTGGCTCAAACATATGACGGAGCAGCAGTAATGTCTGGTTCTGTGGGAGGCACACAAAAACTAATAAGGAACATTTATCCGCAAGCACTGTTCGTTCACTGCTATGCACATGTTTTGAATTTAGTTTTACAGCGATCTGTATCTTCTATTAGAGAATGCAAAATATTCTTTTCAAGTATGGAAGGTTTATCAACTTTTTTTTCAAATTCTTCCAAAAGAAATAATGCTTTGGATGCAATTGTAAAGAAGAAATTCCCCCATTCAGCTCCAACTAGATGGATATATTCTTCAAGAATTGTTAATACAGTTCAAAGTCACTGGGAATCTTTATGTGACTTATTTGAAAATATTTTAGAAAACCCAGAAATGTGGGACTCAGACACAATTGCGTTATCGAGTGGCCAGTTAAACTTTTTGAACAGTTTTGAAACAGTTTTTCTGTTGAATATATTTTCCGAAATATTTTCATTCACAGACTTTTTGTACAACATTTTGCAAAAAACGAATGTGGATATTACATTTTGCATCAATCAAATAGAAGAAACAAAGAAAAAAATTAAATCACTCCGCAACAATTTCAACCAAATGTTTTCCGAAACAGTTAACAAGGTTGGAGAACCAAAGAAACGAAGAAAACAAGTTGATGAGGATTTGGTTACTTTTTACAAAAGAACATATAATGAAATTATTGACACCATATCGACGCAAATAGATGATCGGTATAGAAATTTAGAAGAATTTAAATTTTTGGAGTTGCTAAATTCAAAATTTTATGAAAAGAATGAGACAAGTTTTCCACTGGATGCGTTCACATCATTAAAAGAGAATTATGGAAAATTTTTCGATGAAGTCAAACTTAAAAATGAACTTCAAGTGATTTATTCCTCTGAAAGTTTTAAAGAAAAAACAGTTTGCAAGCTTTACAATCACATTGTAGAATGTGATTTAAGTGAAGTATTAAGCGAAACAATGAAACTGTGCCTGCTAGTAATGACCATTCCATTTTCAACAGCCGATGTAGAAAGATCTTTTTCGGCTTTGAAAAGAATAAAATCTTATTCTAGAAACAGGATGGATCAGGAAAGACTATCTTCTCTGGCACTCATGTCTGTTGAAAAAAAATTTCTTTCGAAAATGCAGTCAACAAATGTTTTCTACGAGGATGTTATAAATGATTTTGCAAAGAAGGAACGGAGAATAGAACTGATGTTTAAATAATTACATACATATTATCAATTGATGACATATGTACATACATTATTTGACTAATTCAAATGTTTCATTATCTGTTTTACTTTTTATAATCACACAGGAATAAATTAATTGTAAGAGGATTAGGCCTACCGGGGACACCTCTCTAAAAAAAATGCGCCAAGAGTCTTACCTCAAAAAGGTGGTGGGGAAATAGACTTTTACTGAAGTATAGTTTCGTTCGATTTTCTGCACACTCAATCATCAGGTCCACCGCACGTCACTGCTCTTACTGTTTCTTCAGATTCATTTTTACGATAATAAATTTTAATAATTTGCACGAGTTAGGATTATTTAGAATTAAATGAAAAAAAAATCGATTTTTAATTCTTTTTTAAAAGTACATATTTTATTTATTTTCAAACTTTTTAAACCGCTTACAATGAAATCTAACAATAGACTGACTCTTACTCTAACTGTTTCGTATCATACATATTCTACTTTTTTAATTTTTGAAAAACAAAATTCTCATATTACATTTTATGTGTCTTCTAAAAAGCTTAGTTTACAGTTTTACCGGAAATAAAAAAATTTATATAAGAAGAATTTACATGAATTAAAGATATGAATTTACTTAAGAGTTATAAAATAGATTTTTGCTTACGCTTGATAAATTTCTGTGGGAACAAAATTATATGTACGAATTTAACAAATTTATATGAAAATAACTATACATGTAATCTAAATGGAAAAAAAATATCTTATATATAATTTGTTTGGTGACGATTGTTATCGTAACTCCTCCCCCCTTGAAAACATCGATGGCCAGAGAAGCTGGATCCTTGGGACTTCCTGAGCATTTTCATGTGTTTCGGCTTTTCTTGCAGATGTACTAAAAGATGAATTTGTTGAATTTTTCATGTATTTTATGAATAGAAATGTGCAAAATATGCCGAGGAGAACCATCAATCCTATTATTGAATAATCCCTTTGCCTTGCTTGTGTTTTGAGAAGTTCTATTGCATGTTGGTTTTTAAAATTATATATTCTGAGTTTGTCTAGATTTAAGTTTTCTATTTTTTGTGAGGTGTTTATATTATTTAATAGAATTGGATGTATGATTATATTTTCCCAATGAATGTCTATTTTGCCATCGTACGTTATTCCATTGGTCTCGATGCTGCAATTTTCAAAATGAATTATAGTTGTTCCGTTAATTTTGCCTGTTGGAACATTGCAAGTTGATTTTAAGTATGTTTCTGGAATGTTAATGCAGAGGATGTAATTTGGTTCTGGTTGAAAAATAGTGCTAATTTCGGAGTCGTCTAGTAATTTACAATTTGTTGTGACATTTTTGATAATATTATTTAAACATTCTTTATTGATCATAGGAATTTCCTTTGTTTCCTTGCAATAGTAAGTTCCTTCGATGATGGGGCATTTGTTGTCGAATTGTTGTATGTCGAATTCGTTGCAGGTTATATAGGGTTTGGAAATTATTGATAATGTTTTATTAATTGGCAAAGGTATTATGTGGAAGAAAGAATAAATTTTATCGGAGAAGATCGGGATTTGGATACTAAATATAATATTAGTGTGATTATAGTACGCTTGCAGACCAAGAAGTTCATAAATTTGTTCATCTGAATATATTTCCACGTTTTGATTTCGAAACATTTCATAAATTACATCTAATTCATACGGATTGATTATTTGCTTCGATATGATTGCTTCGATATATTGCTGGCTAATATGATTGCTTCTCTTATATTTGCTAAATAATCATTGAGTAAATCTATATTGAAACTAATCTGATTCAAGTATTGTGAATATTTAACATTCTGATCTTCTGCTTTTATTCTATTGTTAATTTGTTTATTGTAATTATTTAAATATGATTCTATGATTTCTTGTTGCTTATTTATGTGGTTAGTTATATTACGAAATCTTTCTATCATCTGATTGTTAATTTGTATTTGATTATTTATCCCGTTTTGTAAATCATGTTGGTTCGTAGATAATTTTTGTATTTCTTCATTTATTTTTATAGCGTCTTCGTTATCCATATTTCCCGATATTGCTTTTATTAAGGACCCTAACAAGTTAATTGCTCCTCTTTTAATTCTTCTTCTAGGTGAGAGGGTTATAAACTTCCTTTCTAATTCTTTAAATTTCAATGTAATGATTTCGACAATGTCTTTAAATTCATCACTAGGTTTTATAAGGTCTAATGATTTCCTTATTTTGTCAATGTTGTCTTCGTAGTCAGTCAGTCTGATTATGTGCATCAGTTTCTTGTAAGTCTGAATTGTTCTGGCTTGTCCCAGTTTCATTGGTAGTATTCCGTGGTGGTTGTTCAAGTTCTGAATTTCCATTTTCTGGCTGGATGCCATTGTCACGGTTAATCTGAAATTTACGTTTTTTCTTAATTTTTGATTTTTGTAATTTCTGGTTTTTATGTGTAATAGCAGTCACTTTTTTATTTTCTTTAATTTTGTCCTTACTAAATCGTGGTGTTAATTTATTTCGTCTATTTTCTTTCCTAAATATTGTTTCGTCTTGTGAGAGAAGTTGTGGAGTTTCTCTATTCTTATTTAATTTGTCTATATTTCTGTTTACAGCATTTTGGAATTTTTCTTTTATAAGAGGGAAAAGTTCAGCTTGAAATTCATTTAGTTTTTGCAAGCAATCGTGTTCATTGTTAAACTTGATATTATTAAGAAATTTATATGTTTTGCCAGAGAAAAGTTCGTAAGGTGTAAAATTAGTTGTTGAATGAATAGCATTATTATAAGTTATCAGTGTTTCGTTGAGGATATCTTCATGGTCCCTTTCTTTTCGTTTTTCATATATAATTCGGAATATTTCCGTTACAGTGGAGTGCAAACGTTCAACAGAATTGCTGCTACATTGTTGGAATGAAGTTATGTGTAGGTGGATATCATATTGATCACAAAAATCTTTAAACATGTTAGAGGTGAATTCTAATGCTTGATCAACTATCAGAGTTTTTGGAATATCGTGGTGACTCATGAAATGTCTAATTGATTTAATTATTGTCAAACTGTTTCTAGCGGTTATTGTATACGCAGCAGCGAATTTAGAAAATTTATCAATTACCGTTAACATTTGTTTATTATTTATTGAGTATACATCTATATGCACTATATCTAGAGGTTTGGAAGGTATGCTGGGTTTTTCAAATTTTAATTTTGGTGGGCTTCTATCGTATTTTAGCAACTGACATTTTTCACAATTGTTAATTGTTTGGGTAATTTTATTTTTTATTAATGGAAAATAATATGTTCTTTTTAAGTGAGCTAAAGTTTCATTGATACCTCTATGATTATTTTTGGAATGGTAGTCCTGAATTATTTTGTCCTGTTCGTCGCTGTCTTTAACATCAATTAATAGTTCGGTGCATCGGATTATTTTAAAAATTTTGTTTCTTGAAAAGAATTTCGAATAAACTGATTGAACAATTTTGAAAATTTGATCAGTGGTAAATAGAGCTGCGGTTTTATTTGGTGCCAAATACCTTTTGAAAATGTCTGTAATGTTTTCTTCTGAATACCTTACCATACGAATAGTGCGACGTTGTTTATTTTTAAAAAGGGTCTCAACAAAGGTAGAGGGAATTTATCTGTTGTTTCAAGGATGATTTGTAAATTAAATTCGTTTAAAGGATGTTCCGAAATGTAAATGTGATCATCCAAATTCTCTATTGCTGAATGTATTGTGGCACAAGTGGAACGTATGTCTTGATGATGTAGATCTTCGTCAATGTTATCGTTTACATTAATTTCGACCTTTGTGGTACTGTTTTTGTTTTCTAGTGCTATGCGACTTAATGCATCTGCATTTGCGTTTAGTTTCCCTTTCTTATGAACTACCTCATAATCATATTCTTCAAGTTTTAATCGCCACCGTATGAGTTTAGAATTAGGATCTTTGAGACTCATTAGCCATAGGAGTGTTTTGTGATCGGTTACAATCTGAAATTTTCGGCCAAACAAATAGGGGCGAAAGTATTTGGTGGCCCACACGATTGCCAACAATTCCTTTTCTGAAGTAGAGTAATTAATTTCGGAATCGGTGAGGGTTCTGCTAGCATAGCAGATAGGTTTATCACTACCAATAGCACCTTGTCAAAGTATGCCCCCTACTGCGAAATTACTCGCATTGGTAGTTAATATAAAGGGTTTTGTAAAAGCCAGGGAATTGAAGAATTGGTTCATTAGTTAATAAATCCTTACATACCTCAAATGTTTTTACGTAAGTTTCATTCAAGACAATCTTCCTATCCTTTTTAAAACATTCCGTCAGTGGTTTCGTAAACTGTGCGAAATTTTTTATAAATGTACGATAGTATCCTAAAAGTCCTAGGAATGCTTTTATTTCTTTTCGTGTTTTGGGGATGGGGTATTCTTTAATAACTTTAATCTTTTCTGAGTTTGGCTTTACGCCTTTGCTTGTTACAATATGCCCTAGAAAAGCGACTTCTTTATGAAGGAATTCAGACTTATCTAGCTGCATTCTAGATTCGCCTCTCTTAGTTTATCGAAAACCTTTTTAAGATTTTCGGCGTGCTCTTGTAAAGAGGTGGAGAATACTATAATGTCATCGAGATATACGAGGCAAATTTTGCCTAACACATCCTTTAGTACATTGTCCATGACTCTCTGAAAAGTAGAAGGGGCATTTTTAAAGCCAAAAGGCATTCGAACGTATTCGTAATGTCCTCCTTCTACTGTAAAGGCTGTTTTTTCGATGTCGCGAGGATCCATCTCAATCTGATGAAACCCACTAGCCAAATCGAGAATAGAAAAATACATACATTTACCGAGTTTATCTAGGATTTCGTTCACATTGGGGATTTTGTATTTATCGCTTTTAGTTTTTTCATTTAGTTTACGATAGTCTATGACCAAACGCCATTTTTGTTTACCACTGACGTCTTTCTTTTTCGGAACAATCCAGATTGGAGAGATCCAAGGAGAATAAATGGGCCTTATAATGCCTTGAGTTAGCATATCTTGAATTTGGGCTTGAACTTCGGCCTTATGTATATAGGGGTACTTATAAGATTTAGTATAAATTGGTACGTCGTCGACAGTCCTTATACGGTGTTTGATAACGTTTGTAAAAGTGAGATCTTTCCCTTCTTTAAAAAATACATCCCCATAATTTTTACATATTTTAAAGATGATTCCTTTCTCTTCATCATTTAGATGTGAAAATTTGATTAATGTAGTGATATCGCATGAATTTACTGAATTAGAATTGTTATACCGAATACTAAAACTGTTCAATTCGTGAAAATTTTGACTAAAATAAGGTTTTGCTTTTAAAGGTTGGTCGAGAAAAAGATTTTCATCTGAATGAGATTTGTTGATTACTTCAATTACGCTATACCAATTTTTAGATTTATAAATTCCTTCTGGAATAAATAAATCCGAATTAATTTCTGTTTTTGGCAGATAAATATCTCCATTTTTAACATCTACAGGTAACTTAACAACAAGTTTTGAATTACTTGGCACTACATATTTGTCTGATGAGTAATTAGGTTTAAAATGAAGAGGTATTGTTGAGTTCTTTGTTATTAGTACTTTATTTTCCAAATCGACTTTGACTCCTAGTAGGGAAAGAATATCTAATCCTAATAGACCATCAAAGTAGCCATCAAATTTAAAAACTAAAAGTCGATTTGTTTTGGATCATCAAATTCAAAGAAATTTGGTAAAGCGACTTCTTTGTCTAATTTTTGTGTGTTTAAAGTAGTTGTAATAAATGTGGGGTCAATTGCTCTAATATCATCTTTATGAACAAATTCTGGATTGATAAAAGAAGAGGAAGCTCCTGTATCGATTAAAAATTTTAATGGTCGTGTTATGTATAGGTGGTTTTCATGTGATGTCTGTAATTATAAATGTTGTTGCAAGGTGTAAGTTGAAAATCTCTAATAAAAAAAAATAAATGAATTATTATTCGGACAAGAGCTGAGTTTAATTAGATCAATATGTGGTCAGATGGGGCCAAACCATGCAGCACAATGCAGAATCCACAACCCTAATGAGAGGTAGGGACCTACACCAATACTACATAGTTTGTTCCATCACACCCAAATCCGATTGCCACCTCTACATCTTACAGTATTACAAATATGTATGTGAAAAGGTAGACATTACATGATCCTCCAATACAATACAGTTGGGTTTATGGTTGGTGGTAGTGGCAGCTGCCCGAGTTGGCTAGCGCGTGCTAGCTCGCCGGATGGGGCGAGGGTAAGCCACTCACCATAACCCTTTTGGTTTTCGGCAGCTAGGGGCGGTGGAAGGTTGTGGATTCCCTCCCCGAAGTGCCCCAAAATTCAAAAAAAAATAAAAGAAAGAGAGAAAATTTTGCACCACACCGAAGTTCAGAACAGTTATATTTGGCCCCGCTCAGGCCCCCATTAGCAGCTATGGTCGTCGGTTGCCTCTGAAAAAAAACTAAAATGTAGCCCCGGGCAACCGACGCCACTGCTTACCCACCTCTATATTACAAGTGCTGCCGTGTCTTGTAATCCCATCCTAAGTGATGTAAGAAAAAAAAATTTACAATCTGAAATTTACATTAAATGAACAGTAGGGACTGGAAGGAAGATTGTGAGTAAAAAGTCCGAATTTTCAATGTTCAAATCCAATACATTTTCCTTTTTTATTCATAAAAAAAATTCAATTACAATATCGTATTAAAAATCCTTTTTGTTTGGTTTACAATATAATGTATATGACCTACGTATATGCTTGCATTATATACACAGAAATATATATACTTTCATATATACAATTTATATATAATTAATATACAGATATGTATAATCTATAATATATAATTAATACAGATATATATAATTTTTTCTTTTAAATAATTAATACAGATTTATATAAATATTTTACTTTTATAGAATTTCATATGAATATACATATTTATATTTTTTTTCCTTTTAATAATTAATACAGATTTATATAAATATTTTACTTTTATAGAATTTCATATGAATATACATATTTATATTTTTTTTTCCTTTTTCTTTTTTTTTTTGTATTAATATAATTAATTTATAAATTACATTTTACCTGAGTTCTCTTACTGACTAAGCCTTTACATTAACGTTGGCGCGCATTTCTACAAAGTGTGGTGACTGTTGAAACTATTGTTGATGATGATATAGATGGTGAAGTTGATTATTTGTTGTTGTTTCGGGTGTTGATGGTCATGATGATGACGGTGTTTATAAAGATACTGTCGTTACTTTTATATTATTTATTTCATCATTTACAAAATAATAAGAAATATTTTGTTTTCCAGAGATGTATTTTATGATAAAGATTATAATAATCGTTATTATTATTATTATTCCGTTACTGTTGCTATATTTCTAGTTATTTAGTTTTAATAATTTTTGTTTTATTTTGATTTGTTTTACTTTATTTATTTATTTCTCTTCAAATATTAACCTTATTACATTATTTTTGTAATTCTAACTAACAGATGTACAAAAATATCTCCTAAACTATTTATAAAACAATTATTTGTAATGTTATTTCAGAATTTTTTTTTTTATTATATATTTACAATAACCTTTCATCATTTTATTATTATTATTATTTCTTCTATGTAATATATATATTTCTATTTATATATAATGTATATTTTTTTGTTTTATTTTTTTGTTATGTCCATATATGTATGCAATTTAAAATTATAAGAAAAAGAATTTTTAAACTAATTTCATACTATCCACTGCGTAATATATTCACTCGACAATAATCAATGTGTTATATCAATTTCTAACTAGTTTTTTTCTAACTAGTCATTTTTTTTTTACATTATTTATTTTATTTTGTTTAAATGAGATTGACGACAATGAAATTTAAAATTTCTTTTTTTTTTTCTTTTGTTTTATTTTACTAATTTATCAATTTCAGAAATGGGGATCTCCGAAAACAAATTTTAAGGAAAAATCTTGCACTACTAAAATATAGTATACCGTATGAATATATTTTCAATTAATATTTTTTTTTTTTGGCACACATATTCAATTAACTCGTGCACGTTTTTTCGTTCAATTCGGTAATATGAATTTATCAAAAATTAATTTCACTACTTGTATTTTATTTATATTTCATTTTAACTTAGACTATTGCTTAATTTAATTAATATTTGTTTGACGATATAGGCACATGTTATACCAGCAGATTCCACTTATTAGCAAAAAAAATTAACCCAGAAAATTTGACTTGACTGACTTAAAAAAATTAACTTAAGAAAAACTGACTTAAAAAAAAATAATTGACTCGACACCCACTGACCGATTTCAAAATTTTTCTTAAAAAAAATGACTTAAAAAAATTTACTGACTCGACACTGACTGACTTTAAAAAAATATACTGACCGACTTTTTTTTTTTTTTTTTTTTTCAATAAATACTGACTGACTCCAAAACTAATCATTCAAGACTGACTGACTTGATTTTCTACCTCTCATCAACCGATTTGATGGTGACTTTTTTTTTTTCATGTATATATGTATGCATGTATATATTATATATTAGTACTATTGCAGCTGCAAATATTACGCATTTGATGAAGAGGAAAAGAAAAAAAATTAAAATATATGTATGTGTATAATTGACTATTTAGGGTAAGGTTGAACTACATGTATATGTAAGATACCTAATTTGACCTAATTATCAATGCTAGACAGTATGCCTACATAGAAATATATTATATGTAGGGGAATTTGAAACTTATGCATTTATTTACATATACATGCGTACATCTCTGCGCATCATGCATATTGCACAGACAATATGTTTTAAATGTGTTACAAAATTAGGCTTAATACAATAAATGGTATCATGGGTAAGTAGGTATATATGTATATATAGATATTTGCATACGGCACTATTGGTGATAATGGAGCAAAAATATATACATTTATGTATACATATATGGGGGTATCGTGAAAATATAGACGAAAATTGTAATCACGTGCGATCAAGGTCCAAAGAATTCTCTGGAATTTCTTTGTTAATATGTATAACAAATATACATTGAGACATGGTCATGTATGGGTAAGTATTTGTAATTTGTATCATATTGTACATTTTTATATGGTTACAATAGACCAAGAAATTTCTAGATGTGAAATGTCAAATATATACATCTTGTCTATTTAGCGCAATATATGTATGTATAAGTATGTATGTATAAACTAGATAAGTAATATTATAGGGTATACCGCACGTGTACAAAAAAAGAAATGAAATTGAAAGAAGAAATGTGAAATTCACTTTATAGATATATGTATATATGTATATGCAAAATACAGAGTATATATGTAATTTTGAATAAAAAAAATGAAACAAAATCAATGGACTTTATGTTGTGCAGTTTGATCTATGTATGTGTGGGTACAACTATATAAGAAAATACATACGTTATCGTATATTTTTACATATACATACATGGGTATAATATTGTTTTTGCGCACGGCACTAAGGATTATACACATAGTCGATATTTAGAATAAAACAAGTATATGAAAGAAGGAAAAGAAGAAAATGCAATAATCATTATAGCAACATAATAAAGAATTTCTAGAAATTTCTTTTGGTATTGTCTATAATGTGGATCAGTGTATGTGTGATGGATTAGGTGTGGTAGTATTGTAACAAATTATCGTACGATTTTGTACGGTATATAAAAACAATTAGGTACAAAAAAAAATGAGCAACAAGAATGTCGACAAAAAAAATTCCATAACGCTGTGATGTTAAGTATAGAGTATAATCTATACTCTATATATAGATTTTGTAATGTGAATGCTAGTGAGCCGTTATGCACGTGTTCGTGGTTGTTACGGTTTTCTTAGGAAAATATTGCCTCACATTACATAGCAGGCTCTTCTGTAAGGCTTGCCTGGCAGAGGAGACTGAAACAGGGAGGCTACTATGCAGGAGAGATAAAGTAAAATAGAATGTCTGAAACCGCCCAACGTGGGGAAGCCCCATGACCCTTAACCAGAGTCTCATGTGCTATGTGTGGGCTAGACGGGCAATTATACGGGAGGAAATTTGGCTAGTAGCCGAAATCATGAATTCGGGAAGTAAATGGTGTGACAAGCACAAAAGAAAAAAAATTGAAACGATATAATTGGTCTACCATGTGTTTACAGGGATATGCACATACAAAAGATGTAACCTTTAGGGCCGAAGAGTAAAATCTGAAAATTTTATAAACACTTGCTATTGTATGAATAACATCCGAATTATATGCCTTACGGACCAAAATCGCATGCATTTACTAATTGCAGGATATGAAATGAAATATATAACCACCTAAGACCTATCACACACACTATGAAATATGTATTTTGAATATTACTTACGTACCATAATCACTGATGAAAGGAGAATTCATTGTAACCATATCGTAAATGAATTGAAAATTTTCTGTATATTTGAAGAGAAACATAAAAATGCATACATACATAGGATTCACTGTCGCATATCTTTGGCATGGTAAATACCAATTGAACGACCTTTCATATCTTCTAGCTCATATTGGCTGTTTCCTATAGCCTTTACTACACGCGCTTTTACAAATCTATTATCCAACTTTGCATTCTTACCTTGAACCATATTGCTGAGACTAAATACTCGTCTATAAACTTCTTGACCGGGTATAAATCTAACCGTACGGCTGCGAATATTATATACATTTGTATGACGTCTATGTGCCTGTGATAACTTTTCTTGTACTCGTTTCCGAATCATTTCTAGTTTATCTACGGATGGTACAATCTCTACATCATCGCCGGCGTTTAATTTTAATCTTTTTAGGAGAGGATAGACTGAACCGTGTCTTGCCATATGTTGGCCAAATAGCACATAATATGGGTTCACACCAATAGATTGATGAACAGAGGTGCGCAAGGCACAAGCTATTTTGGGGAGATGAACATCCCAAGTGGTGTGGTCCCCTTGTATATAGGCCCTTAATGCTGCTAATACTGAACGGTTCACTCTCTCAGCCGCATTGGGATGTGGAGAATGTACTGCGGTTTTAACGTGTTTTATACCATAATCATTTAAACAATTTTGAAATGTTTTTGAAACAAATTGTTTTCCATTGTCAGTAAGTATCACTTCCGGCACTCCATACGTAAAAAAAGATAACGTCTTCAAGAAATCGAATAACATTAGCTGCCGTTTCAGCTTTCAAAGGTTCTAAAAAGACGAATTTGCTAAACGCGTCAAGTACAGTCAATATTGCTACATTGCCAGTCTTTGTTCGTGGGTAGGGTCCAAGAAAGTCGATGTATAAAAATTGAAACGGTCGAGAACATTCGAATTGCTCACCCATTGGTGGTCTTAAAACTTGATTTGTATCCTTTGTCTCCTTGCATACTTGGCAATTTGCTACGTAATTTCGGATCTGTGTGACCATACCTGGCCAATAATAAAATTGTCGGACTCGTTGTAAGGTTTTGTGGAAACCGCCGTGGGAACAATGCGATGGAGTATGAGCCTGCTCGATTAGACTACTCGACAATTCAACTGGAATCCATAGTTTCCAGGTTAGGTCATCAGCATCTGGGTCGCCTGAACGTGGTGTTATACGCTTATATACATAACCGTCTGAGACACACAAATCTGGGAGTCTATTCCGATTGTTGATGATAGTTGACCTCAACTCTTCATATTATTCCGAAGAAAAATATGGAGAACTGAGATCAACTTCACCCCCATTCAAGACTCCAGATTTGAGTTCTTATGAATACATTCTTGACAAAGCGTCTGGGACCACATTCAGACTTCCTTTACGATGTTCTATCGAGAAGTCAAAACCTTGCAGTTTCAAACTCCAAAGTGCTAATCTACCACTAAGATCTGACTGGTTCATAAGCCATCGTAAACTCGAATGGTCTGTAATGATCGTGAAAGGATGGCCTTCAACATATGCACGAAATTTTTTTACGCACAAGACTGCAGCATAACACTCTAATTCAGTAATGCTGTAATTCTTTTGAGCTGGATTTAGTTTTTTGGAAAAGTACGCGATGGGTCTTTCGGAACCGTCATCATATTTTTGGAATAAAACTCCACCTACTCCGGTTGTAGAGGCATCGCACTGAATGTAAAAATGACGTGAAAACTCTGGAGTTGCCAAAACTGGTGATTCGCAGAGTGCAGTCTTCAACTTTTCGAATGAATCAACAGCGTCAGAAGAAATACAGAAACCTGACTTGCAAGTCTTAAGTGCATCCGTTAAGGGTGCAGCTATGCTTGCATAATTTGATACGAATCGTTGATACCACCCAGTCATACCTAAAAATCGACGTAACTGTTTTGCCGATTTTGGCAAAGGAAAATCGCGAATAGCTTCTATTTTACCAGGATCCGTTTTCAACATACCATCACCGACAATATAACCTAGGTATTTGACCTCTTTTACGCAAAATTTACTCTTTTCAACATTAATGGTCAACCCTGATTTACGTAAATGCCAAGCGACTTCTTCTAGTAAAACAAGGTGACTTTCAAAGTCAGGTGATACAACCAATAGGTCATCAAGATAAACGAAAACATTTTCTCTGATTCTTCCTGGAATAACCTTATTCATCAATCGACACATACGTTGTGGTGCATTGCATAAACCGAAGGGCATAACAGTGAATTGATAAAGCGGTCTACCTGGGACAGTAAAAGCAGTCTTTTCACGTGAATATTTTTCCAAAGGGATCTGCCAAAATGCATCTTTTAAATCAATACTAGATATAAATCTAGTGTCTTGTAATCTACTTAACAAACCCGAAATATGAGGTAAAGGATATGTGTCTTTCTTCGTTACTGCATTTACTTTTCGCGAGTCTAAGCATAACCGAACTTTGCCTGGTTTTCGAACTAACACGACAGGGGAGTTCCACGGACTATTGGACTCATCTATGACACCAAGAGAGAGCATGCGGTCAAGTTCTTCATACATTAATTTTTTTATGGCAGGGGAGACCGGATAATGTTTCTGTTTTATAGGTTCTGCATCTCCTGTGTCAATCACGTGTTCCTCTATGTCTGTTTTTCCCAGACCCATTCTAGAGAATGACGGAAACTTAGACTTCACTTCTTCTAGTCGATTAGTTTGTACAACATTTAATTCATGCATTATATTCACTTCACATTTTGGATTTAACTCGCGCAAGGACATTTCAGATATAACATTTGGTGCGATCTTAAACCTTTTCCAGAAATCAATTCCCAGGTATAATTGTTGCCTTAAGGTAGGTACAATGTACAACTTCATTATATGTGTAATGTTAGCGAACGTAACTGGTACTTCGATATATCCATCTATTTGTTGATTGTTACCATCGGCTGTAGCTACCGTCTCAGAGTGAGAGTTCACGTTTATATTTAGTTTATCTATAAGTTTTCTCGCATTACGGCCCAAACATGAAACATTAGCTCCGCTGTCTAGTAGGCCAATGACTTCAACTCCTGCGACTTGTACTTTCGCATATGGGCGATCGTCGCAGGGATGCCGTACTAGACTAGCTAAAACTACTTTATTATTTCTCTTTCTTAACTCTCTTCTGACTTGGCGAAATTTCCGCAATCTTACAGCTCGCTTATGGTAACTTACCTCAGATATATCGAATATTTTAGCTCGAGTATAAAGGTAGTTCGACCATCTCACATGCCAGGGTATTATTGGCATCAACTTTTTACTACAATTACTTTCATAATTTTTATTAACATTTTTCAATACAGTCATGTCATCATATTCTTTTAGCCTTGGAACGTTTTCTATAAAGTTATCCTTTATTTCTGTATCATGATCGGTCATTGATGTCGCTACATCAATCATTTGGGAATCTGCGAAAGTTGACGAGGTTGGTTCAATCTGCCTGACTCACGGGATTCGTCATCGAGTGGGTCGTCCCGCTGCGCTGGCCACTCGATATCCTGTTTCCTGCACACTTCGGACAACGAGGAGATGTCGTATCAGGATTTCCACATTTATAACAAAATAAACGTCTATAAGTTTCAGGGCAATCTTGAAAATAATGGCCCACTCGACGGCAATTCCAGCAAGTCGCTCTAGCTCGTCCATTGGCAACCTCTTCCACTTCTGCATTCTCTAACATGTAATCACTATTAATTGGGGACTCAATGACAGGTTCAAAATTAAAATACGCGTCTCGGGGACTCCAAGTGTTTAACTCGTTCACTCGTGGACGATACATCTGACGTAATCGATTAGTTTGTGTAGCTAAATATTTTTCAGCTCGTCTACACATTTCTCTCAAATGCTGTGAAGTCATTGCTGGTAACATATAAGTCATCTGTGCTAGTCGTGCATCCATATTATCTTTTATAATATTAATAAAGTCCGATTCTGGCATAGGGTTCTGCATTTGATTCCTATATACAATCAATTTCTGAACAAAATCGTCAAACGTAAAATTTCCCTGACGAGTGTTCAGCATTGCACATACTATTTCATAATCTGAAGTGAATCCCTTAAAGTAAGTGACAAAGCTGTTTCGGAACTCAAGCCAGGTAAAATTCATAGTACTACGACTAAATTGCGTCCAGAACCAATCAGCAGCTCGATCTTTTAGCAGTAAATGAATATTAGCACACAATTCATTTTCGGATATAGCATATTGCCTCGCCAATGTTTCCACTCGAAACAGAAATTCTTCACACGGCAATGGGTCTGCTAATCCAGAATAAGATATACCCCATGATGACATAGATGACTTATGATTAATAGATGGTCTATTATTAACCATTTGAGGTGCATTAAGAAAATTTCGACTCATGACAGGTGACAATAAATTACGCGGTTGAGGAGCAGCTGGCCATACTGGAGCACTTTGGCCGCGAAAACTTTGAATTGACGGATTTGGTGTCTGGAATGTATGTTGAACACTGGTAGTATTAACTGGAAGTACAGAGGAATTAAAATTTTCTGGAACTGTTGATTTATTTAATGTATTAGTATATAAAGGCAAGTGTCCATCAGAGGGATGTAACACTGTAGAGGGCAAGGAAACTGTAGTAAAATTTCGGCATTGATTGTCTATCAAGGACTCTCGTTCTTTCCGTTGTCGAAAATCGGTCTGTATGATATCCGCATGCACATTTTGTGAAACACTAGCAGTGGTGTGCTTAGATGCTTTAACAGATCGATTTTTCTTGGTTAATGCTCTTTTGGATGTCGATGGAGGGGGTAATGGAGAATGTTGGACAGGACGTGAAGTTGGGGGAAATGACCAAACTTCATTTTCAGCCATGCTAGCTTCAAGTACATTGTTAGCTCCGTCAGCCATAGAATACAAGGGATCACCAATTTGTGAGGTATTTTGCATACCTGAAGTCAACTCAGGAAGGGTAATGATTGGAGAAGCCAATGCTTCACCACCACCGGCTCCTGCTTCTGGTAAATCTGCTTCAGAAGTTATTGTTTTTCTCACAGACATTGATTCTTCTAATTCTCTATTACGCGTATGATAATTATGACTTGTATGCTTAGCCATTCTACTCTTTGATGTTGGCTTTGAGTTCATTTATATAACAATTAACACTGAGTACTTATATATTAATTACACAACCGAACGATGATAGACCGAGATTTACTCTATACGTATTTTAAAATGAGCAATTTTAATATATATAATTGAAAAAAAAGATTCTGATTAATAAAATTAAAAGTATTATTCCTACGATTTAACTGATTAGCCGTCTTTAAACAGACAATCCGTTCAATTAAGTAATTAATAATGTTGAACTTTATTAAGAGTAAAAAAAATTGACAAAAATAAGATATTGACAAGTATTGGCGAAATGAAATTTTGTCCGTAGAAATTCCTCAAAATTAAATTTTTCTTTTTTTTTTCCTTTTTTAAAAAAAACTTATGAGCATTAAATTATAGTTTGTGTAGGGTATCAATTTAGGGTGGACTGTAAAAATATGTACTGATTTAACGTTATGTATTAGAACAGTATAAGTCATTAACCAAAATTTCAACGGAGATTTAATATTGAAGAGGATAATATGGCTACAATTAATGATGCTTATAATTTAAATTTATGCCCGCAACCGCACGTCTTTATTTGTGAAAAATGATATTAATCTTATATAAGAATGATCACAAATTTGATATAAAAAATAAAAAAAATAATTATAGGCAGAGTAAATTTTTGTCCGCACTGTATATAATGATGTAAGTTTAGCATTCGTAGTATTGTTAATATGTCAATAATGTAATATAAAATCAAGTGTTTCAAATATTTCGTCGAAGCCTGTAATATATTAATTAAACAAAATTTTCAAACACCAATTAAAAAAAAGGTTTACGCGTAATATAACCCAGAATTTATAGTTTGTACTCAATTTGATTATGGGGACTTATTATTAATATACTATAAATATACATTTAAATTTTTTATAATATACAAAAAAAAAATAGGTTATGACTGAAAATGTGTATTCACCAATCTATGGCTAATGAAGTATTCAAATGTGCACTAATGGGTCCAACACGGACTGTAAGTCACGATTACGTATTATATTTAAATAGTGTATTGTATGCTCAGATATATTAAAAAAAATAAAAAAATAAATCATCAATTTTGTCGTACAGTGTATATCAAAAAAAAATTGAGGATTAATGCAACTATATATACAACAATTTTAAAATCTCAAATTTTGTCGATGCTTATAGTATCAATTACTAAACTTATATAACCAGACTAGAAAAAAAAATTTAAATTTGTATTATTTGTAAAAAAAAATGCTGATAAAAGTGTTATAATATCACTTTTGTTTTCACTACACATTTATGGTATAAGTACTTATATGGGGTACTACCATAACATAATATTTAATAATATTTATGAACGAATATTTTTTCGATACGACCACTTGTGTACAGTTACTTTATAAACATATGTAAAAAGAATCCCAGATCAATTTTTGTTTACCAAAACTAAGATTAAATTTAATGTAAATTCCAAATTAATTTAGATTCCAATTTTTTTATTTTTTTTAAAAAAAAAATTGACTTGATTGAGTTGAATGATTAAGAAACATACCAGATTGTACCTGTTAATTAGTTAGACCACTTTATCAAATCACTGCAATGCAAAATGCTTAATCATACGAACAAAACTCATATCTAAGTTATAACATGTAGTTAGATAACAGATTTGTAAAAGATTCATAGCTAAATAAAAATCAACGATTTTCAACATATAATAATATATTGTTGGAAACTTGCACCACATCACCTAGAATATAAAAAAAAAAAATTTAATTAATTAATTAATTTAAAATCAAATAATTGAATTAAAATGATTTTATACACATACTACCTGTAACATTGACACTTCTTTGTTTACATTTTTTTATTTATGTGATCTTCTTCTTTCTACAACGTCAAATGTCAACGTTATAATCACTTTCTTTTATTTCGTTGACATTCGTTGTAGAAGGATGTTTCACTTTCCACTGGAAGTCTCTATCAATTCGTTGACGTTGTCATCTTTCGGCGAATTGATAGAAACTTCCAGAATATCGATCTTTTTTTTTGTCACGATACTTCTGGAGTCAGTCAATGCAGTTATTTTTTTGTACAGTTCAGTCTATGCAGTTTTCATTAATCCGTCAGTCTTTTTAGTCAATTTAGTCAATCGGTTTTTTTTTTAGTTAAATCTTCTTTTTTTTTATTATTTTTTTTAAAGAAAAATCAACTTTCAATTAAATAAAATTTAATTTAATTAATCTCTTTTTTTTTTGTAAGTTAATTTGATTCGATTTTCTTTTTTTTTTTTTATAAAATAAAGAAAGTTTTTTCTGAGTGAGGAAACAGGTAGTTTTATTTTCTGTATAAAAAAAAAAAGTAAAGGGTATCAGAACCAAAAGAAAGAAAGGGGTAAGTAGTTTTATTTTAATTTATTGAAATTCCCTCTTTAAGGCTCCGCTCGGCCTACAATTTAACCTTTCCTTCCTAACCTTTTTTTTTCCTTTCTTTTTTTTTATACAAAACTTTTAACTCCTTTTCTACTTCTGTAGAATTTTCTATAGAAAAGGGGTTAAAAGAAAGGAAAAATCACATTTTTCCAACATTGGTGTCAGGTGTGGGGTCCTCTGATCGATCTTAGAAATAAGATCCTACCACCACCACCTGATCTTATTACCCTTTTTCTTCCTTTTTACCATTTTTTTTTTCTACAAATTTTATAAATTTTCTTTTTTTTGCATACATTTTTTTTATGTACTTGAAAAGTACATAAAGGTTATAGTAGAGACACTTGGGGTATATAGCAAGTTCCAGTATAATTAGACATTGTGTTTTTCTTATTTTTTTTTTTTTTTGGGGTGTAATTATAAAAAAAAAACAGTGCAGTGCATTAATTTCTTTTTTTTATATAATTTTGGTTGTTCTGTGAGCTACGTTATATAAAAACACGTGTATTTCATTTTTTTGTACTTCTTTTCTTTTGTCTCTAAAAAGACAGTTATACACGTGTAGTACATAGTTCAACCAAAGTTATATGAAAACAGTTATTTAGAAAGTTGGATTATTGTACAGGGTGTCACAATTTTTTTTTTTTTTTAGTACAAGTAAATTTAAGTGTTTGTGTGGACAAATTTTTTTTGGTAACAGGGTGGTTCGTTCTCCTTCCTCTACCGTTTTACACACTTCTGTCCTTTATAAAGACTACTTCTTTTGTTTTCTTTATAACAGGGTGTTTTTCTTATAGGGCCTGAAAATAGAAATTCCTACGTCTTGCATATAAAGCCTGTCACACTTCTTTCTGTTGCAAAAAGTAGCACTCTATCTTCTATAAGACTGTTTTCTTTTTGTAACGGGTGATCTTTTCTTTTATAGTGCTCGAATTTAGTAGGAATTTTCTATCCATTTTGTGCACATAAAACCTGCCACACACTTTCTGTTATCCAATCTTGTTCTTCTTGGCTGTTGCTCTTCTTTTTACTTGCTACTATCTTTGATTATTTGTATTCCTTTATACCCTTACTGCTTTAATATGTCTGAGGGAGAACGTTCATCGGATTCCGCCCTTGGTGTGGGAGATAAGCGACCCATCTCTGACACACTCGAATCTACTCTCTCAGAACTGGCAAAGCAGATGGCGCTGCAGGTGCAGCTGGTATCTGACATGACGAGTGCACTAAAGGGACTGTCACAGAGAGTTGAGCATCTAGAACAGAGCCGACAAACAGCAAGTGCTATGAGATTGAGTGAAATCGAGCGCTTAGCTAGCCTTCCTACGCCTGAGGCTGTCAGAGCGAGGCCAACTGTTCCTGTTAGCACTGTTGAGTCCAATTTTTCAACAATGCTACAACAAATGACCCTCAGATACCGTGTGCACTCCTAATGTCATACCAACATCTATTGCCCCTGCACTCTGCACAGATGGCGCTCCTGTCTTTCCATCCACCAGGGAAGTTCCAACTTCTACCCGACGAAATTCTGGACACGATTTAGCTACCACCCCTATTATTAACCAAACTTTTAGTCACGTGGTCCCTAACGAAGTATCCCTTGGACCAGAAGTTGACTTTCCGTCACTACCTGTAAATACAGGGTATACTTTCCTAACCCGTGGCTCAAATCAGCAATCCAGGTTTGTGGCAGGCTTCCAAATAGAGCCAGAAAATCAATTCAGACAGCGGTATGAGGTAGTAGGGGAGAATGTTGACCTTCACAACCCTGCCCAAAATGTACCCCTTACCAATCATGCTTCCTGGCCTAGTCAACGCAGGTCCAGCGTACATTTTGGGCAACCATCAGTAACCAGCAGCAGAGTTATGATGGGCTCAGGGCATCATTTTATGAGAGTGTCCCCCAAGGAGTTTGATGGACGTGAGCCATGGCAGAGCTACAAGCCCCATTTCGAGGCTGTGTCGAGGGCAAATGGTTGGCCTGGAGAGTTCAAGGCCCTAGGGTTAGCACCACACCTAACGGGTACAGCCCTGGCCTATTATGAAACTCTACCTAGAGCTGTCCAGGACAACTATGACCTTCTAGATCAGGCCTTGGATAGGAGGTTTAGTATGCAATACCGTCAGTCCGTGGCTCACATCCAGCTGCGTGGACGCCTGCAGAAAGACAAGGAACCCTTGCCTGATTTTGCCACACATATTCAGAGGTTGGTATACCTCGCTTTCCCTGACTGCCCAGAGGCCGCTCGCGACAGAATCGCTTTGGGACAGTTTGTGGATGGTCTAGCGGATTTGGACATCCAACAGAGGGTCAGAGATGCGGCCCCGGAATGTTTAAAGGAAGCATTGGCCCTAGCTATCCGAATGGAGGCCAGTCGAGATGCGACCCGAATTAGCCGAAAAGGGGCAAGGGCATACCAGGTGGTTATCCACGAGTCCCCCAATAACAATAAGGCACCTTCGGGAAAAGCCACCGGTCCAGTTTGAAGGAGTGCGAGCTGGACCCCTTCCCTAAAGACACTCCACCTACCGCTGAAGTGATTGCCACTGGGGTCACAGGGCAAGTAAAATTCTTCAACACTACCAAAAATTTCGGGTTTATTGTGCGAGATGACAACGGGCAGGAGGTTTTCGTCCATAGAGACTGCGTTTCCAAAGACGAGGGAAAACTTCGTTTAAGACAGGGGCATAGGGTAGTTTTCGATGTAGTTTCTAGCTCTCGTACCCCTCGAGCAACTAATGTGAAATTGCAACACGAGGAGGGGTTGAATGCATCTGAGACAGACTTATCTCTTTGCCCCAAACAAATCCCCAAATCGCCTTTGCAGCCTTCTGGGACAAGTCCCAAGCCATCTGGCAACCCTGCTGGGCCATCTCGCACTCCGGACACAAGCCCCAAGCCATCTGGCAACCCTTCTGGGCCATCTCGCCTCCCTGAGATAAGCCCCAAGCCATCTGGCAACCCTGCTGGGCCATCTCGCACTCCGGACACAAGCCCCAAGCCATCTGGCAACCCTTCTGGGCCATCTCGCCTCCCTGAGATAAGCCCCAAGCCATCTGGCAACCCTGTTGGGCCATCTCGCCCTTCTGAGACAAGCCCCAAGCACTCAGGCAAGCCTTCTGGGCCATCTCGGCCTTCTGAGAAAATCCCCAAATCTCCTGTGCAGCCTATTGGGACACCTGACACTAGCCCCAAGCCATCCGTGCCACCTACTGGTCCTCGTGACACAAGCCCCAATGCATTTGCACATCCTAACAGGTCACCTAGTCCTGCCAGGCCAATCCCAAAATCTAGCAATTTTTCTGGATTATCTCATACTTTTGAGAAAATCCCCAAATCACCCGTGCAGCCTATTGGGACACCTGACCATAGCCGCAAGCCATCCGTGCCACCTACCGGGCCTCATGTCACAAGCCCCAATGCATTTGCACATCCTAACAGGTCACCTAGTCCTGCCAGGCCAATCCCCAAATCATCTGGCAATTCTTCTGGATTATCTAGTACTTTCGAGAAAATCCCCAAATCACCCGTGCAGCCTATTGGGACACCTGACACGAGCCCCAAGCCATCCGTGCCACCTACTGGGCCTCGTGACACAAGCCCCAAGGCGTTTGCACATCCTACTAGGTCATCTAGCCCTGCCAGGCCAATCCCCAAATTATCTGGCAATTCTTCTGGATTATCTAGTACTTTCGAGAAAATCCCCAAATCTCCTGTGCAGCCTATTGGGACACCCGACACTAGCCCCAAGCCATCCGTGCCACCTACCGGGCCTCATGTCACAAGCCCCAATGCATCTGCACATCCTACTAGGTCAACTAGCCCCACCAGGCCAATCCCAAAATCATCCGGCAATTCTACTGGGTCGCCCAGCCGTTCCAAGTCAAACCGCAAGTCACCTAGAAAGTCTAATGGGCCACCCAGCCATTCCAAATCCATCCCCAAATCCTCTGCACACCCTTCTAGGTCACCTAGCCCTTCTAAGTGCATCCCAAAGTCCCCTGCACGTCCTTCTAGGTCACCAAGCCCTCCTAAAACGAACACCAAGTCACCCCCTCAGCCTTCCAGTGCCGACAAACCGGACAATGAACCCTCTTCTCGGCCATCGAGTTGTTACACTTCCGATTTGTCTGCCTCCTATTCTGCCTCCCACTCCCTTACAACGGATTTAAACTAGTTTCCACTGACCCTTTGGGGCCAGAGTTGGTGGAAGAATCAGCCCCAATCACAATCCCCATTACAGTGGTCTCTACTGGGCCTAACCTTAGCGTCCATGGCACTGTCAATGACATACCTATTATGATGATTGTGGATACAGGAGCTACTAGAACGATCGTACACCCCCGAGTCCTACAACGAACCCCTTGTGCGGTGGAAGTCCTACCTTCCTATGCTACTATACAAAGCGTCACTGGTGAGACCATCCCCGTCGAAGGTAAAGTCCTAATCCAACTATCAATAGGCCACTTTTCGGTCAAACACTTAACCTATTCCGCGGAAATCCACGACGACTGCATTCTGGGTATGAATTTCCTAAAACAGTACGGCTGCATTCTTGACTTAGAAAAAGATCTCCTACATTTACAGGAAGAGTCGATTCCTTTACATCACTCTTCCTCTTTCCTGGCAAGAACTTTACAGTCCCTCGAGTTTCAACCCTTCCAGGAGATAATTACACCTCTTCATACTTCTCTGGTGCCTAACAAGGATGTCCTCCTCTCAGCCAGAACAACTTAGTATGATGCCTTCTATCTCTCGTGTTTCAAATGGCCAAGTTTGGGCTAGGATTTCTAACGTCTCCTCTCAAAACGTTATCCTACCTAGCCACCTACCTGTTGCCTATTTGGACACCGATTGCACTCTCCTGTGTAATGAAACTAGAGTGACTTCCCCTGTTCTGCCCCCTGCCCTACAAGATCTTTTTCTAAACAGCAGCGAAGGTTTAGAACCTACCCAGAAAGCAGCCCTACAAACACTACTAATAGATTTCCAAACCGTCTTTTCCTTGTCAAAAGATGACATTGGACGGACTAATATCCTGCAACACCAAATCAATACTGGTCCCTCTCAACCAATTAAGCAGCCGCCACGTCGCATGCCCTATTCTCGACGATTGGAAGCAGAAGAAATGGTGAGAGAGATGAAGGAGCAAGGTGTCATCCAGTCCTCTACGAGTCCTTGGAGCTCGCCGGTAGTCCTGGTTAAGAAGAAAGACGGGTCACTTCGTTTCTGTATAGATTACAGACGCCTAAATGAAGTGACCAAGAAGGATTCTTATCCACTTCCGCGAATGGACCTCACTCTGGAGGCACTAGGCAGATCCAGGTGGTTTGCCTCCTTGGATTTACTTTCAGGGTACTTTCAAGTAGAAATGCATCCTGCCGACAAGGAGAAAACCGCCTTCAGTATTGGTTCGGGTCTTTACGAGTTCAACGTTATGCCTTTCGGTCTAACCAATGCTCCTGCCACTTTCCAACGTCTGATGGAAATAGTCCTCCACAACATACCCTATACCACTTCTTTGGGCTACCTGGATGACTTGCTGGTCCATTCCGAGACCTTCGAGGGACTCCTGTCCAATCTACGAGTAGTGTTTCAGCGCCTCCAAGAAGCTAACCTAAAACTCTCGCCGAAGAAGTGCCATCTATGTCGTAGGGAGGTGAAATTTTTGGGGCACGTGATCTCGGAGGAAGGATTATCGACCGATCCAGAAAAGATTGAAGCTGTCAGAGGCTGGCCCACTCCCCGCAGCAAGAGAGACATTCAATCTTTTCTCGGATTGTGCGCATACTATAGGCGCTTCGTGAAGAATTTCTCCGCCATTGCTAAACCCTTGACGGGACTGACTGAAAAGTCTGCCAAATTCAGTTGGTCGGAGGAGTGTGATTTAGCATTTGCTACCCTCAAGGAGAAATTGACCGAAGCACCTATACTTGCCCAACCGAATGATGACGATCCCTTTATTTTGGACACCGACGCCAGTCAGTATGCTTGGGGAGCGGTCCTGTCGCAACTCCAAGATGGCGAAGAGAGGGTCATCGAGTACTACAGTAAAACGCTCAGTAGACCTGAGATTAATTACTGTGTTACCCGAAAAGAGCTATTAGCTGTCGTCAAGGCGGTAGCTCATTTTCGGCCTTACCTTCTGGGACGTCGATTCCTACTGAGTTCCGACCATGCCTCCTTAAGGTGTTTGATGAATTTTCGCGAACCTGAAGGCCAAGTCGCCCGTTGGCTAGAACGGCTTCAGGAATTCGACTTCGAAATTCATCATCGCGCCGGAAGAAGTCATGGTAACGCAGATGCGATGTCCCGAAGGCCTTGCGCAGTAACCTCCTGTGCGTACTGTAGTCGACTCGAGGAGAAGCAGTCTCTACTAATAAGGACCTCTACGGTGCAAGCCATCGACGTGAGTCAGCTCCAGGAAGCCGATCCGGAACTACAGACTGTCCGACAGTGGCTAAGCGCCGGCGAAAGACCAGCCGCTGAAACCCTTAGCTCTGTTTCACCGTCGTTGAAGGCTTATTGGGCAATGTTCTCCTCGTTGGTACTTGAGGACGGAGTGGCTTGCAGGAAGTCCACCAACCCGGACGGTCAGTTGCAGATACTGGTGCCGGAATGTCTACGACTCGAGGTGTTGCAGCAGTTACACGACAGCCCTGCTGGAGGTCACTAGGGCATCGACAAGACCCTAGCAAAGGTCCGCCTCAGGTACTACTGGGTCGGCCTTTCGGCTAGTGTTCGCGAATATTGCCTCCGATGCCCGACTTGCCAGCAGCGCAAAGGAGCCATCCCGAAAAGGAAGGCGCCTTTGCAAATTCGGAACTCTGGATCACCATTCGAACGGGTTGCTGTAGACATTTTGGGGCCTTTACCTGTAACGAAGACTGGCAACAGGTATATACTTGTGCTGATGGACTATTTTACCAAATGGCCTGAGGCCATAGCTATTCCTGATCAGACCGCAGAAGCAGTGGCAGAAGCATTGGTGAGTCAAGTCTTCTCGCGATTCGGGCTTTGTAGACAGCTACACTCAGATCAAGGGCGAAACTTCGAGTCCGCGATTTTTACTGAGGTTTTGCGTCGTTTCCGAATAGAAAAGACTCGGACCACTGCCTTGCACCCCCAGAGTGATGGCCTAGTGGAACGATTTAACAGGACCATCTTGGACTATCTCTCCAAGTTCGTAAGTGAACACCAAAGAGACTGGGACACCTATCTGCCTCTCCTTCTTCTCTCTTATCGGTCTGCTGTACAAAAGTCTACTCAACGTACCCCCGCTCTTCTAAACCAAGGGAGGGAGCTCCGATTACCCATCCAACTATTAAATGGAGACCCTCCTGGCAACCATCCTGTAGAGCTGCCAGAATACGTCAAAAATCTTCAGGAAAGGCTCACTAAAGTCCATGCCTTTAATCGAACTCAATTGGACTTAGCGAGCCGGAGAATGAAGGATAGATACGACCTGTCTACTAAGGCTAACCCCCTTCAATTAGGCGACCTTGTCTGGCTGTTTAACCCGAAACGGAAAAAGGGACGTTGTCCAAAATTACAAAAAGACTGGGATGGTCCCTATAAAGTGATTGAGCTGGTCCACAGACAAATAAATACCAGATACACATTTCAGTATAGTTGGATTTATATGGAAAACGTTAATGCGCAATTAGTGTTGGATGAAGTATTTTCGTCCAAGTAAAATACAATTGCATATCCGATGCACCAATCAAAATTTATTCACCTCTTTTTTTATAACAATCCGCTCAACTGTAATACAAATGGTGAAATTGTCATCTTACATTATTACATATACCATATAAATCCTATATACTATATACATACATACTCGTATATACACATTTTGTAGTTGATGGTAATACAATGCATTTAAAAACTAGTTTTTGTAATATAATGTGATTTTCATTTCATTCAAGAATTTAGAAAATTAGGGTGAGAAATTTTAAATTTCTACATATAAATATAATATTTATGTATGTATGGTGTGTGATGTAGCTGCATATACTCGTATATAGACAGGAGAAAAATGATGAGAAGTATTCCTTTCATTATAAAATGATATAGATTTTTCATATCTGTAAATGATTGTTTTGTTGCTATATCAATTAACTCCACTTCCTTAATATTACAGGTCTTAATATTTAAGCACTTTTCAATGTGTTATATGTGTGGATGTATACTATTTGTTTATGTTTGTACGATTTGTATTTGTAATTATAGTTTGCTCATTTTGAATTTTTTATTTATTATTTTTCAATGTATATTGATGTTGCTTAATAACCAATTAGTTATAAAAGTCTTTTATATCCATATCTTATTTTTATCATTAATTTTTAATATTTTTCAAAATTATCAAAATAGTATAAATTAGGTTTGATTGAAGAATTTCCCAAACGGAAGTTTTTATCTGCATCAAAAAAAAATCCTAAATATGCAGATTGAATAAGTGTATAGTATATGTATATAAAGAATCAAAGAACTTAATGTAATTAAAGAAAAAAACAAACGTGTAGTTTACATTTTGAAAATAATAATTTTTTTTGGCAAGAAATTTCCGAAGTTAAATTATATTCCCACTCGTTTTTTAAAATATGCTGCGTGATGTTGATAGTATGATGGAAGTTCAAACATGTACATATATTGAAATTAAACTAGAAGATCTTGATTATGCCCCAGCAGTTAAAGCTTTAATTTTATTATTGAAAATATTATGCTATCATAATTACTGTTTTAGTATATCATTTAAAAAAATTATAGATAATAGAAAAATTAAAAAAAAATGCAGAACACTGAAAAAAGTAATAATTATTTGAGAAAAAAACTAATAAGCTATTTTAAAAGTTTGGTGATATTTTAGACATTTCAGAAAATTCAAAAACTTTCGCTAAATTAGTTTTGGAATCCTATTGTTTATACTAGAAAAGCGAAGTGCATTAGTCAATGTAATTTTTATTTGAATTTTCTGCCGGAAATACATTTTCAAAGAATGTGTTGCAGTTCCACACGCCTCATACAAATTTATTACATATTTTTGTATTACCTTTCAACGTTTTTCTCTTGGTATTTATAATATATTTGTAGAATGAATATTAAAAACGTATATTAAAAATCTACAACCAAAAAATAAAAAAGTCTTTTAATTTTTGCCGAAATGTCAATATAAAAAAATATAGTTTATAATAGATTACTTAATTCATATTGTTGATAGTGATAATAAAAGAAATAATTTGGTTGTGAAAATCCTTTGTATATTCATGACACAAGCTGGGAAGAAAGTTTTAAATATGTTTTTCATAATGTGGCTCGTAAAAATTATACAGACTCCAAACAGTTTTAAAATATTTGTTTGAAAAACATGATTAACATGAGTAAATCAAAATATCAAAATTTAGTCAAGATCCTTTTGCAAAATTATTTCTTAAAATCAGATGTAGAAATGCAAATCAACAAAATCCGACGCTTTTAATTTTCAAATATTAATGCGGAAATAATTGAAAGTATAGAAATAGTTTTAGGCGTATGTTTCATACATTTTTCTTTGCATTCCGCGCGAATTTCTGTCTGTTATTACATTAGAAATAAGTATGTTTTACAGGGTTTACAATAAATTAATTTTTGAAACAAATTAATACTATAGTTGTGAAAAGTGCATTTTATTGATTGAAAATAAAGATTATAGATTTGAAATTGTTACTAATAAATAATAATATCATGTAATATTACATTAACTAGTTATGTATTATATTATTCAACTTTTTGTTTTTACTTTTTACATTTTTGGAGTGTCTTAACTTATCAACCATCCAAGCACAATTTTTTCGTAATAATACCAATATCATGAAATCAAGTATAGCCATTCTGTGCTCAAAACATGGGTGAATAACATTATACAAATTATTGAACTTTAAATTTGTAACCACATTACACACATGTTTTTAATAAGTCTCTTTATATTTGGTTTGTGAGGATGTTTTTCAAATTTTTTTGAATATTTCTAATTGGTATTTAATTATTTCAAAATGTGATTCAGACGGTCTTATTAGAGAATTTGGAATTTTTGAATTAAAATTTTTTAAATCAACTAATATATCTGTAGAAGCACTTTGATCAACTACACCTTTAGTCAGAGCTGTTCTACATGTTTTACATTCGTTTTTAATAATTTTAAACAAATGTGCAATGCAATACCCTGTGAAATATTTTGCACTTAAGGATGAAGAAGATAAGACTCTGATATCATATTTTTCGCAAACCACCACATTTTTTAGCTCATTCATATCGGGTGTTAAATTATTATCACTATTCGGAAAACTTTCTGCATTGGATTCAGAAGAAATTAAAATAGCAGACCAATCTAAATTTAAAAATTCCTCGCTGTCATCCTCACAGTTCTTAGACTTACACAACTAAAAAGAAATTTAATAGACATTATTTTTGCAATAAGTCTTTGAAATTCTAAAACACTTGGGTTGTTTTTATTTGCATTCCTACATCTAATGTGAGAGAAAAGGTTGATATGATCTTCATTGATTTTAAAGGTGTAAATGTTTATCACCATTGTTATGTCGAAGTTATGTATAAATTTTATTCTTAATTATACCTGCTTAACATAACATTACATATGAAACGAACTATAGCATGGGTAGAATTTTATAAAATTTGTGTAAAATATTTATGATTTCTTCATTATATTTCTTCATGTTTTATGACCCTTTTTACAGTACTATTTTGAGTCTTTCAAGTTAAAACTAAGGCCAAAAAATGAATATGAATACATCCTACCATACCACACAATAATCTGCAAAATAATATGTCGATAAGTAGAATAAATTTTAGAATAACTGAAAATATTTTTTTTATTCTTAATCCTATAAAAATTCAAATTTATTCAATATATTTAAAAATATGCGGGTGCATTTCAAATCGATTGACTCCTTAAAAAAGATAATATAATATACCATCTAAAAAACAATTTTCATTTAGAAATTTATTTTGAATAAACAGTTTGTACTGTAGAAGTAGAAATAGTGCTTAAACATGTAATATTCACGAAGTAAAAAACGAGTGGGAATATAATTTAACTTCGGAAATTTCTTGCCAAAAAAAATAATTATTTTCAAAATGTAAACTACACGTTTGTTTTTTTCTTTAATTACATTAAGTTCTTTGATTCTTTATATACATATACTATACACTTATTCAATCTGCATATTTAGGATTTTTTTTTGATGCAGATAAAAACTTCCGTTTGGGAAATTCTTCAATCAAACCTAATTTATACTATTTTGATAATTTTGAAAAATATTAAAAATTAATGATAAAAATAAGATATGGATATAAAAGACTTTTATAACTAATTGGTTATTAAGCAACATCAATATACATTGAAAAATAATAAATAAAAAATTCAAAATGAGCAAACTATAATTACAAATACAAATCGTACAAACATAAACAAATAGTATACATCCACACATATAACACATTGAAAAGTGCTTAAATATTAAGACCTGTAATATTAAGGAAGTGGAGTTAATTGATATAGCAACAAAACAATCATTTACAGATATGAAAAATCTATATCATTTTATAATGAAAGGAATACTTCTCATCATTTTTCTCCTGTCTATATACGAGTATATGCAGCTACATCACACACCATACATACATAAATATTATATTTATATGTAGAAATTTAAAATTTCTCACCCTAATTTTCTAAATTCTTGAATGAAATGAAAATCACATTATATTACAAAAACTAGTTTTTAAATGCATTGTATTACCATCAACTACAAAATGTGTATATATGTATGTATATAGTATATAGGATTTATATGGTATATGTAATAATGTAAGATGACAATTTCACCATTTTTATTATTACAGTTGAGTGGATTTGGTGGAATCTTTTATAACAAAAAGAGTTGAATAAAATGTTGATTGGTGTATCGGATATGCAATTGTATAACATAAATTTTACTTGGACGAGACAACATCGTCCAACTAAATTTTCTCTATGAAAATGAACTATACCACAATGTGAGTCTGGTTATATTATATTGTTTGTGGCTGGTCACCGACGTAGTCTATCGGATAAAACATCAGACATCCAACCGCACAAGTGTTGTCCATCGCGATCGCTTAGCTCCCGCCACAATCTGAGGTATCACACCCGAACTCTTCCTTTCCTCACTACTCCTCGTTCCGATCCAGTGAGTCTTTTCTTTTATTGCTTTTATTTTATTTGTCTAGAACTTTTCACTGCGGAAAGCCTGTTTTTCTTTTCTTTTCTTTTCAGGTAATCCTGGCCTATCAGTGACATCTGGACACTCTAAAGGCTCAGTCGGAACTTTGAGCCTTCAAACGGGGGGTCGTGTTGGAAACTTGCACCACATCACCTAGAATATAAAAAAAAAATTTAATTAATTAATTAATTTAAAATCAAATAATTGAATTAAAATGATTTTATACACATACTACCTGTAACATTGACACTTCTTTGTTTACATTTTTTTATTTATGTGATCTTCTTCTTTCTACAACGTCAAATGTCAACGTTATAATCACTTTCTTTTATTTCGTTGACATTCGTTGTAGAAGGATGTTTCACTTTCCACTGGAAGTCTCTATCAATTCGTTGACGTTGTCATCTTTCGGCGAATTGATAGAAACTTCCAGAAGATCGATCTTTTTTTTTTGTCACGATACTTCTGGAGTCAGTCAATGCAGTTCTTTTTCTGTACAGTTCAGTCTATGCAGTTTTCATTAATCCGTCAGTCTTTTTAGTCAATTTAGTCAATCGGTTTTTTTTTTTAGTTAAATCTTCTTTTTTTTTATTATTTTTTTTTAAAGAAAAATCAACTTTCAATTAAATAAAATTTAATTTAATTAATCTCTTTTTTTTTGTAAGTTAATTTGATTCGATTTTCTTTTTTTTTTTTTATAAAATAAAGAAAGTTTTTTCTGAGTGAGGAAACAGGTAGTTTTATTTTCTGTATAAAAAAAAAAAGTAAAGGGTATCAGAACCAAAAGAAAGAAAGGGGTAAGTAGTTTTATTTTAATTTATTGAAATTCCCTCTTTAAGGCTCCGCTCGGCCTACAATTTAACCTTTCCTTCCTAACCTTTTTTTTTTCCTTTCTTTTTTTTTATACAAAACTTTTAACTCCTTTTCTACTTCTGTAGAATTTTCTATAGAAAAGGGGTTAAAAGAAAGGAAAAATCACATTTTTCCAACAATATTTAGAGTCAGTCAGACAGTGTGTTATATACACTTCGGTCAGAATTTATATATATAATTTAGCGTATGTATATCATGTACTTTGGACTTCGCTCAACACCATCAATCCTTCCAGACTTTGGACTATATAAGAAAACTTATTTAGTTTACATGAGAACATACGGGGCTAATAATGAAAATAGACTACTTTAATTGAAGAGCGGTAAAACAAAATTGTAGTAGAATGTCTGCAAATGCGTCACTGTCTTAGTTTCATTCTGGAATGTTGTGACGTGAAAATTTGACCTGGTACCCAACATGGTAGCTACTAGCCTAACCAAGTGGTTAACCAGTCAGGTGTCATTTTCCCCTCACCACACCCACGACATGTGACCGTCATGAAGACATGGAGTCAACCAAACCACTGGTGCCCATCATTTAACTCGTAAGTTAATCTGGTGGTGATCGTCAGTGATTTTATCAACAGCACGTCCCCACGCGAACGCATAAATTCTACTACATTTGATTGAAGATGTCTGAGTCGTATGGGTTCGACGCTGATCAGCACAGTCATCCACTGGTACCCATAATGACGACTCAAGGATCGTGCAGATGGTATGCCAATCAGTTGATAACTATACTAATCAACCTCGAAATCAGCCGTCCCAGACATACCCAAGTAAATTAACAAAATCCAAATATAGATGCACTAAGTGCTAAATTAAATCGATGCATAGTCCGTGTAGGACATCAAGTGTTAACTATTGTTAACAAGGTGCATAAGAAGTTATCCGTGAAGGAAAATATTGGACGAACCAACAAAAGAAAGTTGTTGTACATTCCGAAAAATGTACGAAAACCACCAAATTTAGTCCGTGTAGGACATATGTGACACGAAGCCGTAGATTCGCGAGCACGAAGTGACCGTGTTTGGGCGCCATATGTAATGTATAGGTGGTTTTCATGTGATGTCTGTAATTATAAATGTTGTTGCAAGGTGTAAGTTGAAAATCTCTAATAAAAAAAAATAAATGAATTATTATTCGGACAAGAGCTGAGTTTAATTAGATCAATATGTGGTCAGATGGGGCCAAACCATGCAGCACAATGCAGAATCCACAACCCTAATGAGAGGTAGGGACCTACACCAATACTACATAGTTTGTTCCATCACACCCAAATCCGATTGCCACCTCTACATCTTACAGTATTACAAATATGTATGTGAAAAGGTAGACATCACATGATCCTCCAATACAATACCGTTGGGTTTATGGTTGGTGGTAGTGGCAGCTGCCCGAGTTGGCTAGCGCGTGCTAGCTCGCCGGATGGGGCGAGGGTAAGCCACTCACCATAACCCTTTTGGTTTTCGGCAGTTAGGGGCGGTGGAAGGTTGTGGATTCCCTCCCCGAAGTGCCCCAAAATTCAAAAAAAATAAAAGAAAGAGAGAAAATTTTGCACCACACCGAAGTTCAGAACAGTTATATTTGGCCCCGCTCAGGCCCCCATTAGCAGCTATGGTCGTCGGTTGCCCGGGGCTACATTTTAGTTTTTTTTTTTTCAGAGGCAACCGACGACCATAGCTGCTAATGGGGGCCTGAGCGGGGCCAAATATAACTGTTCTGAACTTCGGTGTGGTGCAAAATTTTCTCTCTTTCTTTTATTTTTTTTTGAATTTTGGGGCACTTCGGGGAGGGAATCCACAACCTTCCACCGCCCCTAACTGCCAAAAACCAAAAGGGTTATGGTGAGTGGCTTACCCTCGCCCCATCCGGCGAGCTAGCACGCGCTAGCCAACTCGGGCAGCTGCCACTACCACCAACCATAAAGCCAACTGTATTGTATTGGAGGATCATGTGATTTCTACCTTTTCACATACATATTTGTAATACTGTAAGATGTAGAGGTGGCAATCGGATTTGGGTGTGATGGAACAAACTATGTAGTATTGGTGTAGGTCCCTACCTCTCATTAGGGTTGTGGATTCTGCATTGTGCTGCATGGTTTGGCCCCATCTGACCACATATTGATCTAATTAAACTCAGCTCTTGTCCGAATAATAATTCATTTATTTTTTTTATTAGAGATTTTCAACTTACACCTTGCAACAACATTTATAATTACAGACATCACATGAAAACCACCTATACATTACAGTCGGCCAAAAGGTGACGAAATATGTATATATGGAAGTACGAAACCATGTTTGTTAATGTCTATGTATCCGATTTGTTCATCGAGGCATCGATTGGAAAATTTGAATCATCAATTTCATTGTACTGATTTAACTTGTTTTCATCCTCGTAATCGTAGTATTGGTCAAGTTGTTGGTAGTAGTTCACTGTTGCGTCAGTTTCGAAATTTTCGTTAAGTTCGCAATTTTCTAAATAAGGTTCTAAATTATCTTGTTCAGCAATATTGAAAAATTCTCTCTTTGGAGGATAATTCGGTTTATAAGATCTAAAATTATTACTTTTAAACGGGAATATGTCGAAAATACCGATATTCTCTCGATATTGTTAAATATTATTGAACAATAAACCGCTGTTCTTCAATTTACTCGACAAATTTTCCCGAGGATAGTTAAAACTATCCTACCGACTGCGCCAATTAGGATTATTTAGAATTAAATGAAAAAAAAATCAATTTTTAATTCTTTTTTAAAAGTATTTTATTTATTTTCAAACTTTTTAAACCGCTTACAATGAAATCTAACAATAGACTGACTCTTACTCTAACTGTTTCGTATCATACATATTCTACTTTTTTAATTTTTGAAAAACAAAATTCTCATATTACATTTTATGTGTCTTCTAAAAAGCTTAGTTTACAGTTTTACCGGAAATAAAAAAATTTATATAAAAAGAATTTACATGAATTAAAGATATGAAAGTTAAAGTCTTTAGTTTACAGCTTTTCGAAATAAAAGAAATTTTACTTTTTAGAACATGATTTATTGAACTCCGTTTTAAGACTGATTACAATTATTACAAATTGGTATTTATATCTTAATTCTATAATACAAAATATTGGAAATTGCAAATTTATGCAACATCAGCAAAAGTTATGCTTAAGCATTTTGATTTTAATATCGAGAGTTCATTGTTAATAATTTTTAATAATTAAGTAAAAAGAAAGATTATGCGTAAGCATTTTGATTTTAATATTGAAAGTTTTTTTTATAATTAAATAAAAGAAAATGCAACAAATTGTTAGATCGGCAATTAACCGGATGCGCGTGTATGGTAGCAATGGTAGCAATTGACTTGTGTTAACTTGAATTTACTTAAGAGTTATAAAATAGATTTTTGATTACGCTTAATAAATTTCTGTGAGAACAAAATTATATGTATGAATTTAACAAATTTATATAATATATGTAATCTAAATGGAAAAAAAAATATCTTATATGTAATTTATGTTTGGTGACGATTGTAATCGTAACTCACGCGTTGTTCAGTCGTGTATCTATCTGTAATGAAATGGTATAATTCACTGAAAATAGATCTGATAATTGTGTAAGGGATAAATATATTTAATTAATTTTTACCCTTTTTGTTTTTCTTTTTTTAAACTTTATTTTCTCAAAAATCTTTATAAATTTTAGTTCTTAACTCATTGCTGGCTCACACACAACTGAAATCAATCTTTTTCTTCTTCTTGTTCTTATTTTTACATTACTCTTTCTTATACATACATCCTTACATCTCGGCCATTCTGACAATAATTCGGCCTC
The DNA here is from genome assembly GCA_951394055.1 of Villa cingulata. NCBI lineage: Eukaryota > Metazoa > Arthropoda > Insecta > Diptera > Bombyliidae > Villa > Villa cingulata. Next base: position 22,653,574 of record OX596019.1, on the reverse strand, counting down.
GAATTATCTTAACCTAAAACTACATTTCTTTATTATTTATAATCGTACATGAATCTTAACTTAATTATCATCTTGACAATTATCAAAACAACTTGGCGTAGGATTTATCCATGGTTTAATTCTAGAAGCATCATAGATACCTTCAAATGATCTCTGAGTAATTTGAAAACCTTCAACATCTTTCAAAACATAACGATCATTCCCTAATACCTTGAACACTACATAAGGACCTTTATACCTTGGAATCAATTTCTTATTTGAACCAACTGTGGTGTCTACATTTGTTATCATTACCAAATCACCAGGAGCATAGGTTTTTGGTTTCTTATGCCTTTTATTATAGTACATTTCATTATAAGTTTGTGATCGTCGAATGTTTGTTTGGGCCTCCTGTCGTATTATCTCTAGCGGTTTACGTTCACTTGTAAGTATTTCTGATTCTAAGTATTCTTTAATCTTATCATGTAATTCACCTTTTTGAGGAACACCGAATAAAAGTTTCGACGGGTTTTTACCTGTATACTCTTATTTTGAGTATTATTGAGAACGAATTCAACGGTAGGTTCTCAATAATACTTCTACCCAAAATTTTTTGTTTTCTCTATCAAACAATTTAGCTATCATAGGTCCGATTATTCTGTTAATTCTTTCGACTTGTCCATTCGACTTTGGCGAGCCGCTAGCTATGAGAATGTGTTGAATATTATTCAATTCGCAAAATTCTTTGAATTCGCCTGAACTAAAACAAGTTCCACGATCACTTATGATTTTCGAACGACGACTATAGTGAATAAAGTAGTTTTCCAGGCACTTAAGAGTTTCTTTAGTGGATGGGGTTTTTTGTGGCATACAATTTTACAAATTTAGTAAATCCATCAATGATTACTAAAATATACATTTTCCCTTTTCTCGAATCTAACGGACCATAATAATCAATATGCACTATCTCGAAAGGTAGGTTTCCTTTCGGAATAAAATATAGAACGCCTTCTGTTTTTCCCGAATTATTATTAAACGTAATACATTTGGGACAATTTTTAATATATTGTTCAACCTTTTCTTTCAATTTCGGAAACCAATATGTTTGTTTAACAATTCCAACAGTTTTTTCTAATCCTACATGACCAAAGGAATCATGAGAATTTATAATCACCTGATTTTCCATCTGTTTTGGAACGTAAAAGCGAATAGTATTCTTATCGATTTTCCTATAAATCAAACAATTACGCAACTCGAATAGAGAGCGTTCCTTATTTTCTAATTCTTTTCGTAACTGTTCAAGAGATTGGTCTTGACTCTGACAAATAGCCATAGTCTGTTCAAAAGAATTCTCTTCAAGGACAAAAATTGCTTGAAATCGACTGAGAGCAATACGACGCCCTTCTCTATGCTCTATTGTATAATCAAAAGACTGCATTTCCAGTGCCCATCCATTTATTCTAGGGTTAATTATTTGTTTATTTAAGGTTAGAGTTAGTGCATTACAATCGGTAACTATCTTAAAAGGTCTTCCCAAGAGGTAAGTACGGAAACGGCGAAGTGCATAGATTATTGCAAGCGTTTCCAATTCATATGAATGATATTTTGCTTCCTGGGGAGTTGTTCGCTTGGAAAAAATAAAACACCGGGTGAGGCTTTCCATCAGACTTACGCTGCATTAAAATGGAACCATATCCTACTGAACTATCATCACAGTGAAGTTCAGTTTCATCAGATGGTGAAAATATAGCTAGAACTGGTCGATCTAAAAGTCTCTAAACAATCCACAATGCTATTTAAAATGTACATTTAATTGATATGATATTTCACACATATAAGTGTTATTTATATGTAAATGTATATTTTGAGTATTGAAAATAGAATAAATTTATATCATTGGCTGGAACTTGCTGGGATATATAAATATAAATTTGAACATATTTGAGAGATTTTTATCATATACGTATATATTTATTTTCCATGTATGGTTTATGCTCGTGCATAAGGATATGTAAAGATCCATATTGAATTGAACATTAAACACGATCTCGTATACATACATACACAAATCATATAACATGAATAAACAACGTTTGATATAACCAAAGACCGATATAATATAATATATTATATCATGGTATATTATATTCGTCTTTGGTATTACATTAAATGCGATGTAAAATACATAACATACATAAAATACATCCGGTTTACATAACAAATTGTAGACATGAATAACAACATGCTGCTTGCTTATGCATAATAGATAATAGCACAGACAATATATTGTCTGTGATAATAGTGAATACTATACATCGTATATATGGTCTTTTGTACACATACATACAAGTGTAATTATAAAAATAGATTATTCAATGATATATATCAGGATCCATAATGTATATAATATCAATGACCTACCTTAATATATTTCTGAAAAGTCAATCTTTTTGCAATTTTTTTTCAACTTTGGTTTGATTTCAGATTTATGAATAGAATATAATAGTGGCTGTATGATTTGGGGGAGTGGTGTGGGTGGTGATTATTCATGAGTAATTTTTCATTAGTAAGATTGAAGAATTTTATAGAATGAATATTAAAATATAAATGAAAAAAAGAGAATATTGGTAGGTGGGTGCGGGGGTGCTAAAAGAGTATAAAAAGTTTTGTATAATTAGCGTCATTCGTTAACACTGATCAACATTTTTGAACTGAATTAAACTGATTTTTTCATATGCTCTTTTAACTATCTATCACACTATTCTATGGATCAAACTGTAACTATTATATTTTTTTCATAAGTCCGAGTTTAAATGGAACATTTTGAGACTAGAATCATGAAGATTCATATATTTTTCGATTTTTAATGTTTAAAAAAAACTAGCTGACAGCGAAAGTTTATAATTACCGAATATTTATCAATCACACTGCACTGCGACGATTTTCCTCTAAAAAGAATTAAATAACAATTTTGATAGGTAACAGGCCTCAAGCAAATATCCTTTTAAAAATTCCAAAATTTATTTGACTTACCTCTTAAAAATCATATATAGTAATATATTTGATTTTAAAATTTTTAAATTTGAAAACTGTCTTCCAACTATAGTTAAACTAAAACTGGAAGTACAGTATTGGTAACAACTACTTTTACACGGCATTTAATTTCTAATTTATGATTTGTGAACAAAAATATAATATTTTTCAAGCTACAAATAATTATCAATTTTCATTGAATCTAATTAAATGTTCATCAGCCCTAGTATTTAGAATTTTTTGAGTTTATACTTTATACCACACAGAAAAAACATCAACGAAATAAAATTTAAAAATTTTGAAATAAATATTTTTAAGATTTCTGTTTCTAAAAAATATTGTAAATAATTTAAAATTCATTATCCTCAAGATTTAGAAAAAAAATTGACTCAGTCTATAAAAAAATTTGGTAATTCACAAAACACCTGATTTTTAAATTTCTATATTATGATCATAAATCAGAATAATACTTTATGTATTTAGAAGTCCTAAGGTCCAAACATTAAAAAAGACATTCATTAAATTTTCAAGAAGAAATTCATAATATAATAACGAAGTGATTAATTATTAAGTGATTAAAGAGTTTTTATCTAAATCATTGAAAAAACAAAACGAAAAGTAGGAATATAATAATTAAAGCCGAGATTCATTGATTTCGCACATTGTGAATGTTATTTTACCTTCACAAACTGCATTCAATATGAATTTATTCATTTCGTGTTTTCATTAAATGTTTAGTAAGTGATTTCAAAATGGGTTCAATAAGTGAATTCACTATGACCAGCTATAGCGTAAAAATTTTTGAAATAAAATATCTTCACAAATGATTCACTGTGAACGTTCACGTGAAGAATCACTTTAATGAAATGAATTCAGAACGAATTCACTATGACTTCACTTGGTCAGCTGGGAATGTATACATTTCAATTAGAAGTAGAAGTAGTAATTTCTATCAGAGCATATAACACGCGACAAGGCATATTAACAAAACAACACATATATACATATATAAAAATACATGAAATATGAAATACATCCTTTCTAAACTTATTCATATATTAAAGATTACTATTGTCAATTGTTGTATTCATAAAGCATTTGCGTACAAAATATCCATTTATTTTCACTTATTCAAGTATAATATCATATCAAATAAGTGATGGTACCACTCAAAGCCATATAAAATTTAATAAACCATCATGCAACTCACAAACTAATTCATCTATATACATATTCTTATGTTTCTCTCATATTTACATCCCTCCTGATTCCTGAATTATAAACTTTCCCTCTTTTTCGATAAAATTTCCTCGGATATACATATGAAAATAACGGAACACCGCATACTAAACACCGCGAAAGGAGTAATATATAGTGGAGATTTGACATATCTTACTGAAGAAGAATTAATAGATGATATAAAAGAACAAAACGAAAACATCCAACAGATCCAACAAATTAAAAAAAACCAAAGCAAAGAACATACAAACACCGGCTTATTCATAATAACATTCACAATATCAACGTTACCACATATGTATATGCAGACTATGAGAGACTATCAGTCAGACCATACATACATCAACCAATACGTTGCTACAATTGCTTTCACTTCGGTCATCGATCCATATTTTGCAAAAAGACAAAATATGCATAAATTGCAAAAAAAAATATCATTTTAATGAAGTAAAAACATCAGATGATAAATGTCTTCACAAAACACAATGTACTAATTGTCTCTCAACAGAACATAATTCAATTAATAAACAATGTCCAATTTACAAAAAACAACAAGAAATAACTATGATAAAGATCATAGAAAAAGTAAGTTTTGATCATAAAAATAGCACATCAAATTTATAAAAGAAGACATCCGACAGAAACGTTATATGCAAAAATAACCAACAAAAATAAAAATACTAAAGAAGCAAGTACACAAACAATAAATGAAACAACAACACAAAACAATACAAAAGAGACACACAATATAATGATAACAATAGCAAACATACCCAAAATGATAATGATATCGAAAATGAAATTTGCGAAATTTTTGACACAAATAATAGGTCCAACGTACAAATCAAATAAAAGATACAAAAACAAAAATAATTACAAAAACAAAGATCAGAAAAAAAAGACAAATTACACCAAACAGTACTCCAGAGAAAAAACACAGAAAAAAATAAAAACAATTATTTATCAGATAATGAAACGTCTGACTAATGACTAACACAACAGAACATATGATTACAAATAAAACAATCAAACAATAAATAAAAAAAAATGTTATATTACACGCAAACAACAATCAATACTATACAGTGAAACTTGGAGAACTGATACATAATTTAGACTACATAAAGATTTTAAATTCAAAATATGAACATTGTATTTTTTGTTTACAACAAACAAAATTGAAAACAAATGAAAAACCAAAAATCAAAAACTTTCAGACAATAATAATAAAATCAAAATTACGATCGCACATGGAGGAGTTGCAATTTTAATAGATAAAAATATCCCATATAAAGAAATTGCAATCCGAGCAAGCAATTGCAATAACAATATTACTCCTCTTTGAACTAACTATGTAAATATATAATCAGATAAACAACTAAAATGTCAAGACTTACAAAACATAAAAGATCAAATAAATGAAACAATTTTAATAATAGGCGATTCCAACGCGCAACTTCAGCGGCATACAGACTGCCAACTTGGTTGTCAACTTGTTGTCAACTTGGTTGTCAACTTGTTGTCAACCTGTGTTGACGATCAAAACACACAGACGCTAAACCAAGTTGACAACATCATTTTTATAAATGATTTCGTCTTGAAAAGTCATTACATAGATACTGTTCAGAGTTTTTGTTTTTGTGTTTAACATTTATTTACATAACAAAATGAGTGATAAATTTTTACCATATATAATTATTATTAATGAATTATGTGAAGAAGAAGAAGGTATATCAGCAAAAAGAAAAAGAATATGGTCAAAAGATTGATACCAAAATCGAACAAAATTTTCACATGTAAATTTATTGAACGAATTACGTGTTAGTGCACCGACTGATTTTAAAAACTTTTTACGAATGGATAATGAAACTTATGAACAATTATTAATGAAAGTAAAACCATTAATTGAAAAAAAGGACACTAACATGCGAGATGCAATTTCTGTGAATGAACGTTTGTCAGCCACTCTTAGATTTTTAGCCAGTGGACAAAGTTTTGAAGACTTAAAATTTCTAACAGCAATATCACCCCAAAGTCTGGGAATAATAATAATGGAAACATGTTCAGCAATAATTAAAGTTTTAAAAAACTACATAAAGGTTATATAAAGAATAGTAGTACAATAACTAACAAAAAATAACTATTTTAATTTGTAGATACCAAAAACAGAACAAGAATGGAAAGCTGTATCGGAGGAATTTGAGAAACGATGGAACTTCCCTAATTGTATTGGTGCAATCGATGGGAAGCACGTAGAAATCAGAAAACCAGTTGGTTCTGGTTCTTATTATTTTAATTATAAAAAAACATGTAGTATTGTTCTACTAGCCATAGTTAACTCAAATTATGAATTCATTATGGTAGAGGCTGGGGCAAATGGCCGAGTATCTGATGGAGGAGTTTTTTCAAATAGCCAGTTTTATGATAAATTTAATGACAATCTACTGAAAATACCTGAATCTGAATAACTACAAAATTTTTCAGAAGAGATGCCTTTCGTTCTCGTTGGTGATGATGCGTTCCCTTTACTGAGGATGAGGAACCTAATGAAACCTTATAGTGGTGATAACCTATCTGATGAAGAAATCATATATAATTATAGATTATCCCGAGCAAGACGGATTGTTGAGAATGCATTTGGAATTCTTGCATCAAGATTTCGGGTTCTTTTAAATAAAATCAATTTAAGTCCTCAGAAAGCTTCAATAATTACGTTAGCCGCTTGTTATTTACACAACTACTTGAGGGAAAAAAATTCAGTAGTATATTTAAGAGGAAGTGTAGACATTGAAATTACAAATACTGGAGAAATTCATGTGGGAGCTTGGAGAACAGAAAAACAACAATTAACTAGACTTCTATCGGCCCAGTCAAGAAATTCGTCAACACTAGGGAAGGAAGTCAGAAAAAGTTTTTGTAACTATTTCAATGGAGTTGGAGCAGTTCCTTGGCAAAGAATACATTTAAATAAAAACAATTCTATTTAAAAAATATTTATTTTTATTAAGGAATATTTTACTTATTCTAGTTATAATGTAGATAGTAAAAAAAACAAAATTATTTCTAACTTATATTACTTATAAACATATTTTTAACTTATTCTTAAGCTTAATTCTAGTTATAATGTAGATAATAAAAAAAAACAATTATTTCTAACTTATATTACTTAGAAACATATTTTTAACTTATTCTTAAACTTAATTCTAGTTATAATGTAATATCACAGACAAATACAGATATTTCACTGCATATATTCAAATATGTAACAAAATCAAATTCATATGGACCTATTGTTAGGTCCAGATTCGAGTCTTGGATATATTTAAATTCAAAATGTACGTTAATATTCGATTGTTCTTGCATTCGATAAAAGTTTTAAAATATGGTTCATAAAATTATATACGCATACATATAAACAATCTGATTTGAGTGTGTTTGGGTTTATTCGTATATTTACATAATAGAAAATATACGATTTATTTGTTGCAATTTGGCAGTATATATAAACATTTATATATGTATATGATAATATTATTGCTGATGGTATGCTACCATAGTACATGTTGTCTTGCAGGTATCATTTAGTCCTATGTATGTATAAACACAGATAAGGATTATACTATACTTATGGGGTATATATAACAATAATATTGGACATTGAACCCTATTAAATGTTTGCATTACATTAAATTTTGAAGGAATATGTATCGCTAGTTATTCTTTCATTTTTTTCCTTTTTTTGTGTGAAAAAAAATATATACCTGCACTGGTTTTTGTATACATATTACATATACACTGGTTTTTGTATACATTGTATATTTTGTGTGCGTCACGTATATGTATAGACCACAGTAAGAATAGTACACCATAATGATTTATAGTGATGCGTATGCGTATAACAAGTTGTATACATAAAATACCCTTTAATAAACATGTTTATTGTTTGGGATATAGTGTGCCATACAGAAGGAAATATAAAAATTATCACTGCACAGCACAGGCCAGTGTAAATGCTTATAATGTTAGAGGTATTCACGAAATGTTGTAAGAGTGTAAAAAGTGTGAATGTACACCAAAATCTTACACATTACACTATATCGTGAACGAAAACTTTGTATTGAAATCAAGCAAATTATGTCAGCTAAAATATTATAAAAATAATCAAATTATTTTAGCATTTAATGTCAGAATGGCATATACAATAGTAAGCAATAGTTATATACAATGGCTTTCAGCAGTGTAAATTTTTACAAGCAGTGTAGGTAAAAATTACATTGAAGATGTTTACAATAGGTGTAGGATTGTACGAGTTTACACCGTTTACAATGAAACAAGACCAAACCGTGAATACCCTTATCATTTGTCTGTTTTTAAAAAAGAATATTCTAAATGTTCAAGTCAAAAATTGTTCAAAAATTATAACAAATCCTGAAATAATTTTTCTATCCATGTACAATAGTGAACATACTACATACACACTGCACATATATATGTAATTGTGTGTCAAGATAGTGGCATAGCAAAAGCAACATCAAAAAGAAAAAAAATGATGAAAGAAATAAACCTGCGAAGTATTCGTATAGCAGCACCACAAATAATATATATATATGTATGTATGTATTATATTCTCTGCGATAGCAGGTAGATTGAAATGTACAAAAACAAATTTACTCTGGCTATTGCAAATACGTTTGCGTATAATTCTTAAAGCACAGGGCACAGGCAAAGCAGACATTCGACACTACTACATATAATGCCAAATGTTAAAATATGTGCGTTAATGCGTATGTAAATACACTGATAAATTCAATACAGTACCAAATTTATATTGTTTCCTGGTGAATGGGTGCTATGTATGTGCTATACGCTTTGTTAGTTGTACTGGTTGTACAAACTTATGAACATATGCATTAAATGTGTAAAAATGAATATGTATTGTACTACATATTAATATTCATTTAAAGTTTGTTTCAAGTTCAAAGTTTGGTATTATTTGAATATTATTTTTATGGATTCAAAACTAAACTAAATTGAAGCATTTTGATTTATGTAAAGTAGATGGGGACACACGATTTTTTCATTTTATATGATGACATATTTTTGGTTTCATTGGGACGTCTGTATATTTGTCTGTGGTAATATGGAATAAAAACAAAATTATTTCTAACTTATTTACTTATAAATACATTTTTACCTTATTCATATATTTTTTTCATTATGCCTATTTATATTGGGATCTAAACAAAGTTCTTGAATATTACTATAATTTTCTGTATCATTAATTGATATGAAATTTGAGGATTGGGAACTAATAAAAGGAGTTTCTGGGGAAATAATTAGGGATTGATTTTGAGAAGTACTAGCACTAGGGATTCTTATGTTCTTGTCAAAAGGTGACGATGAAAGTGAATATTGAATATTAGGAGTTGATTTACTAGAGGATGAGGATTAAGGAACTTGAACGGAATGTAATGTTAATTGTTCTAGTTGTCCTAAAACTGTTGAGTGAGTTGAGTGTTGAGTGGACGAGAGTTTTCTAAATGAAGTTACCCAGCCTTTTGCATAAATGCTTGCTTCATCTCTGTAATCTTTCTGCTTCAAACATTCTACAGCGTCCTTTAATAAACTATTTTTCTCGGCCAGCTGCTGTCCAATTGTTCGTCGTTTTTTGTGGCATTCTCTTATTCTTACCACATTTTCTGTTTCTATTGCTTCCTGAAATAAATTGAATTTGGTAAATTTTAGTCTACGCTTTTCACAAAAACAATCTTATTTTAATAATAATTTTGTAAAATATATACTAACTTCGCCTTCTTCAACAAGTTCATCTTCATTTTCTAAATCAATCGTTGAGAGACCAGATATTTGGGTTTCCTGATCTCTTAAAAACTCCAAATCTTCGAAATACCACAAAGATGAAGCATATTGCTCATCCAATCTAGCACCAGATTTTTCGCTTTTTTCAACTTTTTTTAATTCTCTTCTATAGCATGTCTTTATGTTATTTAACCTTTTTCTCAAACTATCAATATTTGAATTTGGTTCAATTTCCCTATACTTTTCTAAAAGTTTTTCCATGGCTCTCTTTTTTTATTTTTGTCTTTAAAAATGGCAGATTTTACTTGCCATAACTCCGGCAGTTCTTTATAAAACTGGAAAAATTCCCGCCAAATTTCATTATTAGGTATGCTCATTTTGTAAAAAAAAACACACTAAACACTGTATCAGTTCTATTCTATTATTATATTATTATATTCAATCTCAATTCTAGTTCTAGAAAAAATTTACACTTTATTTCAATGATGTTATCGATACGAATTTTTAAATCGAAATAATGTTTTTCAACAAGTTGTCAACACAGGTACAGACGTACAACTTGTTGTCAACCCAGGTTGTCCAACCAAGCAAAAATCAAAAAATTTTGATTTTTCGTCAACCGTTGATCAACCTTAAATTTCAACCAACAACCTATCTACAGACACTTCAACAAGTTGAAAACATGCTATGTTGACAACCTGGTTGACAACCAAGTTGAATGTCTGTATGCGCCTCTACTTTCGGTTCGATCCAAAAAAAATTCAAACAAATTAATAAATTTCTTTATTTCTATTAAAAATTAAGTTTTATATATGTATGTATATACTTATAAGAATTTTACTTATACAATAACAATTAAACTTTTTAGAAAGTTTACAACTGAACTGCTTGAAATCGGTCTTAGGACTAACTTAATTATTTCTTCTACTTTTAAAAGAATCTAACGGTGCGATTCTGGATAAGAGAGCTCTTATTCCTCTTATTTCTCTAAAGTTTTGGTGAAATATATTTTTTAAGAGGAATCGGTATTCTGGATAAGAGATTCACCTCATAAAATGACATAAGATTTACAATAGGTATTAAACACACCTTATTCAATTTTGTTAAATCCACTAAAGAAAAATCTTAATTTAACATTAAATGAAAAAATGTGCTGAATCAAAATAGTTATATAAAATAAAAACACAATTTTTTTACATTTTTACGTTATAAAATTTTATTGAAAAAAATAATACTTAAAACTAACAATTTCGATCTTATTAAGTACTAATAAATAATTGTAAATAAATTTTCAAATATGCAAAACTTAAAATTATACAAAATTTTGTCTTGATTTTCAAAAAAATAAAATACAAAAATTCTAAAAAATCAATTTGAATTATTTAAAAAAAACAATTAATTATACTACAATTTTGCATACAATTCGGCAATTAAAAATTAAAAAAAATAAGAAATTGATTTCTACAATATATAATTTTAATAATTTTAATTCCAATAATCAACAATTCTTATATTCAATAATTTAAAAACTTAAACTAATTCGTCGACAGTATAGATCGATCTATACGCGAGATGTCGCTGCTGAATCTTGATGAAAATGCAGGTTTAGTTGATTGTTGTCTAGTACGATGATGAAGTTTAAATTTAAAATATAGTAACTGCCACGATTGAATATTTCCGGTAATGAAATTAAATGAATTTTCCCGTCGGTAAACTATCTATTAATTTGTTAGATTTTCTGCTGTTGCTGAAATATTTCTAAGTTTAAAAATTCTTTCTCCAATGAAAAAATTTTCTAAGTTTCTTCAAAATATTCGCCGATATTTTCTAAGTATAAAATTTTTCCTATACAATGAAAAATTTTCTAAGTTTTATTAAAATACTCGCCGATATTTTCTAAGTATAAAATTTTCCTCTAATGAAAAATTTTCTAAGTTTTTATTTGAATATTCGTCGAAACTTTTCTAAGTGCAAATACCTATATTCCCTAATTTTTACAGAAAATTTTCTAAGTATTTTCTGTAAAAATTCCTAGACCAAAAGACTCAATACGTACTTTTGGTGGTCTAGCTCAATACGCTAGTGATTGGAAAATTCCAATTTTAAAAAACTTGAAATTTGGACTCAGTACGTCCTTCAAGAGTGGCCTTTTGCTTCTGCCGCTTTCTAGCTCAATACGCTATAGTTCGGTTCTTCAAAAGACAAATTTTTCTGAAATTCGTCTGGCCTTTTATATGATTTTCACTGTTTCGAGAAATTTCTTTTTTCCCCGTTTTATTGTGTCTTCACTATTTATCTCCATCTGCTGTCTTTTTTATTGGACTGGTACATTCCAGATTCCACAATTATTGGAGACTTTTTATTGGTACACTAATTAGTCGAAATTATCTATTGTGAATGATGTTGTTGACAATTTGACGTTGATGTATGATGTTGAATTTTTGACAACCATTTTGTGAAGAGGTAATTAATGTTACCCTTTTTTTTTGTTTTATATATTTTTATTTTAATTGGAATTGTTTAATTAATTAAATGGTTTGTTAATTGTTTAAAAAATATGTGGTGTTAAAGTGATGTTTTTGTACTGTTTGTGAAGTAGTTTTATTTTGTATTGTTTTTTTGTTTAATTGTTGAATTGTATTGTGACTATGATGTTCTAATCGGTGCTTTGTGTACATTTTGTATTTCAATGTTTTGGTTATGTGGTTTGTTTATATTTCGTGTTGTGTTCTGTTTTGTGTGTTAAATGTAATTTGTGTTTTATATTTTCATTTTTTTACAATTATTTAAATTATTTTCTTTTTCAGGTTGATGCTGGAATCAACAAATTTACTACTTGTTATATACAAAGATAATGTAGTTACACTGTATTATCATCTTTGTTATTAGTAATTGTTACAATTTTTATTATTATTTTATTACTATTATTATTATGATTTTTATTATTATATTATTATTATGATTATTTTATTATTATTATTATTATTATTATTATTATTATTATTATTATTATTATTATTATTATTATTATTATTATTATTATTATTTTATTATTTTTATTATTATTTTATTATTATTATCATTATTTATAATTATAATAATTATTAATATTAATACAATTCTATTATTACACCAAACACAACTGTTTACAAGATCAAGGAATATTATTACAAATTCTCATTGAAAACTCAATCCATACATGCACATAAGTATGTAATTACATGTATACAAAATTGAAATCACGATATACAGATAATACAGTATACAATCATAATGCTATAGTATCCTCTTATATTATCTAATTATATAAAAAATATACAAATTTTTAGTTACACTGAATTTTTAAATCCAGAAAATCAAAAAAAAAAAAAAAATTACAAAAATAGTGTAGTGTAATGTATATATATACATAGCTATACATATATGTATATACATATAAACATATATATTTGCACATAACAATTAAAACTACACCAATCTTTGGTACCAATAAATCCAATGTATGAATGATGTGTAAAAAAAATATGCACACAACCACACAACCATGATCTATATAATAATCAAATCACTATAGAGTGACGTGGCATATAAAAGTAAATAGAATATGAACAACAAAAGACTACTATAGCCACTCATGTCGGGTACATAAAGTTAGTACTGTTAAAGAAAAATATACATACAACTACACAACAATGTATCAATATAAAGCTCGCCACTCTATCGTGTTGTATTGCCACGCATTGGCTTGTTCTGCTGATAAAAACAATTTCATGTTGTGCAATACAAATCATATCCTATATTACAGTGGATTGAGTTATTAATATCACATTAACATCAGCAAAAAAGCTATAGCCACCAATGTTGGGATATGATCTTAAAGCTATTTTTTCGATTATAATCAACTTGGGACATCTTATATATTCTATAGTTTTTGGTAGAAGGCAAGTGTGACAGTGTGTGTATTGTGCATGTGTATGTGTGCATTTGTAAAAGGCAAATCGGTCAGTATCTGTATTACTGTATACAAAATGGATTGAATAAGTATAAACTAACAAAAAATTATTTAATAACACACAAAATTGCAACACATACTTAATTTTGCAAGATACAGAAGATATTGGTATGGGCCCCTGCGCAAGAAAACACAAAAAATTCATTATATACTTAAATTTGAAAAATACAGAAGATGTTAACATGGTTCCCTGCGCAAGAATTACGAATAAGAAACAAAAAGAAAAATATTTCTTTTAAAACGTTATAAAATTTAATAATAATTCTATTACATAAAATAAAAAACAATATATCAAAAACATAAGACAATAACAACAATACAACTTAAAATTTAATACTTACTCATAATTAAACATAAAAAACCGTAAAATAAGAAACTAATTACAAAAAATTATAGATATACACAACTTATTCTCTAGCTAAATAAACTTTTTTAATTTCCTCTATTAATTGTTGAAGAGGATCAACTTTATTTTTTTTTTATTTTACGACGCCATGAAAACTCACACAATCTCAAATCAAAATTTTCGCTCCTAAACCCTCCTTTCCTAAAACTAATTTTCAAAAATCTCCAACTTTATTCGATGTTTTGTGTATGTGCTCCACTCTCGGGATCATCTAAATTCTCAGTGTGGTTTACAGTTTGGTGTATATATCCGTGTTTATTCAAATCTGTATACCCTTTTCAACAATCTGTAACCACAGTGGTCCCAGGAAGAACAATCTTCCTTACAATATTTGTTAAAGTTTGTTTTTCCCTCGAGTTGGTTGGTTGGTAGGTTGCAGTGGCAGTCCGTTTCTAGTCCATGAAACAGACTCAATTAGCACTTTATGTGCCGTTTTGTTACCACAGACTCGTAGGTGTTGGTTGTTTTCTCTACGCTATAGCCATTTCGTCCTGTTCAGATAGTAGGCCAAGCTGCCTACTGTTAGACTGGCCACCTCCGCGAGTTCCTCGAGGAAAGGCTTACCAAAAGCCCTTAGTCTAGTTTTAGCTAATGCTGGACACCTGCAAAGATAATGTAACAGAGTTTCTTTCTCTGAATTGTCCTTGCAGCTTCTACAGTGTGTGTTATACAATAGACCCAATCTGGCTGCGTGTTCTCCCGCAGGCCAGTGACCTGTTAGAATCGCCATGATTCTAGCGATCTCTCGTCGGTCTCTACCGATGAGTGATGAGGTTCTTTTCTTATCGAATTCCGGCCAACTAGCTCTTGACACAGAACATGTGGATAAGTTCTTCCATCTATTATTTGCTTCCGACAAGTAGTAAAGCCAGATCTCTCGCTTAACACTATTTACCGGGATGTTTATTGGTACTGTTGCCGAAAGGCGCAGAGATGAGCCCTGTTTCGCCAACCAGTCAGCCCACTCGTTACCCTCCATGTTCCTGTGACCTGGAACCCATATGAGGGTAACTTGAGTCTTGCTCGTTAGTCTATCTAGTGCTCTTCTGCATCTTTCTGTTATCTTTGAGTTAAAAGATACCGCTCCCAGAGCTCTGATTGCGGCCTGGCTATCGGAACATATACAGACGGTTTTTTGTATTGTTACTTCTGTCATATCATACAGAATTTCGCTTGCCTTGAGAATCGCGAGTATCTCCGCATGAAAGACACTTGCGAAATCTGGCAGGCGAAAGGACTCTGAGACCGGGGGTGAACTCATGTAAACACCCGAGCCCACTACACCGTCCGCCTTAGATCCGTCGGTGAATATGACCAAGTCGTAATTCCCTATTATTGCATTCTGCCTCCATTCTTTCCTGGAGGGAAATTACACTTACCGTGCTAAGTTTTTCGGGAATTTCCTCTAGGATGCTGCTATGGCCATATGTTTTGGCTCTCTAGCATCCCGCTTCCTTTAATCTTAGCACTTCCCGTGTTGCCGTAAATTTGATAAACAGATGCAGAGGAACGAGACCAAGAATAGTATTTAGAGCTTCGGAGGGACATGATCTCATGGCCCCCGTCACTCCCAATCCTACTGATCTCTGTACCTTGTTCACTCTGTCCTGATTGTGTCTCTTGTTTAGTGCTAGCCACCAAACTGTAGAGCCGTATGTAAGAATAGGGTGTACCACTGCTGTGTACACCCATAGGGTCATTCGGGGTTTAAGACCGCATTTTTTACTGAATGTTTTCTTGCAGGCAAAGAAAGCGATACTGGCTTTCCTTGCCCTCTCTTCCACGTTCAGCTTCCAGTTGAGCTTTGGGTCTAAAATTATACTCAAATACTTAACTCTGGAGGCTAGTGTCAGAGATGTGCCATTTAGTTTGGGTAGGTTGAATGCAGGCACCTTTGTTCTGGTCGTAAAGAGCATCAGTTCGGTTTTGCCTGAATTAACACTTAATCCGCTTTCTTTGGACCAGTTGTCAACTTTCCTCAGGCTTCTCTCTATGATGTTACTCATCACGTCGAGATACTTCCCCGATACCATTACGACCAGGTCATCCGCATAGGCTACAACTCTTACCCTATCATTCTCTAAGATTTTAAGAATTCGGTTCATGGCAAGCAGCCAGAGCAGTGGTGAGATTACTCCCCCCTGTGGTGTGCCTCACTGCACCGCCCTGACGACTTTGCTGTTCCCCAATTCTGCGTTGATAATTCTTGAGTTGAGCAGGTCTTTCACCCATTGAATGACACTGATCTCCACCTTTTCCTCGGTTAGAGCCTCAAGAATTGTTTCACTTCTTATGTTGTTAAAAGCGCCCTCAATATCTAAGAAAGCCGCCAGAGTGTATTCTTTATACTCAAGGATGTCTCTATGTTTTGCACTACACTATGTAGTGCCGTTTCCGTAGATCTTCACTTGAGGTGTGCGTGTTGTGATTTGGAAATGGTGCTTTCTAGTATCTGCCTCAGATACATGTCAAGCACCCTTTCCATTGTTTTAAGTGCAGGAGGTGCATTGTTTAAGGAGGTCAAACTTATTGGTCTGAAGTCCTTCGCTACTTCATGACCTCTTTTGCCCGCCTTTGGAATAAACACTACTCGTGCTACTCGCCATCTTTGTGGGACATACCCATGCCAAAGACTGCTTCTAAAGAGGGATACCAGCCCTGGTATCACTACATCTCGTAGCCGTTGTAGCATAATTGGATAGATGTTGTCTGGTCCTGGTGATTTAAATGGGGAGAAGTTGTCCAGCGCCCAGGAAACTTTCTCCCTCGTAATTATTTTTTTCGCCTCTTCCCAGAGTAGGTCCGAAGGTTTCCTTGCATTAGGCGACCTTAGAGTTTCCGTTCCTTTCCCTGGGAAGTGTGCATCAATGAGTAGCTCCAATGTCTCTTGAGCTGACTCTGTCCCCGCCCCTTCCTTCTTCCTGAGGAAAGATGGGTTTGTGTGTTCAGTAGCGAGGATTCTGCAAAGTCTTGCTGACTCCCCGATATTTTCTATGGATTGACAACATTCTCTCCATGTAGTTGCTTTGGCTTCCCTGATTGCTTTTTTGTATTCCCTTAAACAATCCTTGTAGGGTTGCCAGAATTTCTTTTTATGGCAGATGTTGAAGATCTTCCTGGTCAACTTCCGTAAGTTAGCCAGATCCTTATTCCACCACCACGGATATGATTTTTTACTTCGCCGGATTGGGCAAGAGCTTTTTAAAGCCGTTTCCATGGCCTTTTCTAAAGCCCCCACTCCTGCATCCAGCTCTTCAACGGTTTCAAATCTCTCTTTGGTTGGAGGAATTTGGAACCTTGAGTTAAAAACTCGTCTAAACTTGCCCCACTCAATTCTGCTGGGATTTCTGAAGGCTGAGGAGGCAGTATCAGTTTCGAGGTTTATCGTGAAAAGAATTAGTCTGTGGTCTGAATATGAGTTCTCCACAGACACTCTCCACTTCTGTATATCTACGTTTGTCGTCGTCAAAGTAACGTCTAGTACTTCTTCCCAACCATTAAAACTATCCGTGCTTGGAAAGACGAATGTTGGGGTACTACCTCTATTACTTACGACTGGGTTATTGTTAGTAATAAAACTGTAAAGGGACTCTCCTCTTTCGTTCTCCTCGGTGCTTCCCCACAACGTATGTCTTGCGTTTGCATCACAGCCAAGGATTAATTTGGCCTTCCTTGATGAAACGTATCTGATCAGATTGTTGACAAGTGCCTGTGGTACTTCCTCATCATGCGGTATGTAGATCGAGGAGAGGTAGACTTCCTCTCCTTTTGTCGTCTCGAGCCTGTTGACAGTTATATCATTAGAACTGAAATTTGGACAAAGGAAGGCCTTTACATTTTTCTTAGCTAAAATGCAACTTCTTGGCTTACCTTCATCTCTTGTTTTACTCCTGTAAAACAGGTTAAAATCTTTATCTTTTAAGCCCATGATGGTTTCATTCTTAAGGGCCGGTACTCACATCGAAAGCTAAATTTTTCTCCATATAAAACCTATGTAAAAAAAATGTCGCTAAATTGTTAGCTAAATTTTTATTTTCAAATTTCGCCTACTGGTACTTACTTCCAAACTAAATTATTTCGGTGGAACTTAATAGTGGAGAGTGTTGGAACTCATTTTTCACAATCATTTTATGTGGTCGAGCATATAAAAGGCAAGCAAAATATTGACAAGTCATATATTTTGACTAATAAATATTTATATATTTATTTTTAATTAATTTAATTTCATAGCCTCTGCGAATTTTTTTCAAAAAATTTCTAAACTCTATGTACTCTACACACATTTCCTTCCACAATTTTTAGCTTGTAGAATTATATATGCAATTGCAAGCGAAAAATTTCACGGGAAGTGAGTACCAGGTCTAACCCAGGGCTCTTGGATAAGACCTACATCAATGTCTTCCTCTCTGAGGAAGACTCTCAGATTATCTGAAGCAGTTTTTGAGTGCTTCAGATTAATCTGCACTGCTTGTAGGCCCATCCTTGTTTTGCTCAGCGATGTCGAGGGCCATCATGTCCTTGAGCATCGCTTCTTCTACTTCCTCCTCCTGTCCTGAGGGGCGGAAAATTTTAAGCTTGACATGCCTTATGCCAAACTTAAGTTTATGATCCGCCTTCTCTAATGCCTTTAGGCATTCCTCATTCAGAAGGAGGAGGTAGGAGGTAGAGTTTTTCTGAGGTTCCTCTGCTTTAATGACTTTCCAGTCATGCATTGGAACCTCAGGGTTTTGCAGTTGCAGGCACTTAAGAAGCCTATCCGGTTCCAGCTTCATTTTGGGCAGCCAAATGCGGGCCCGAGGACTCCTCGGGATCTCCTTAGCTGGGATGAGCTTGAGCTTCAAGCCCTCCCATGCTTCGCTAATGCTTGCTACGCATTTGTTCAGGAAATCCTTTGAGAACTCGTTCTCGCACTTGATCACCCTGCACCCGCGTATTACCTCAGCCGAGTCAAAGGATGGTAATGGTGTGCCCTTCCCTAAGAGAACATAGTCCATTGCCATCTCTGACAGTCTTGCCTCGATGTTGTTCCAGGCCTCTAGACTAATCCGGCCATTAGTCGACTTTTCGTCGACCAAAGCTACCTGCAGGTGGTCCCTTGCCACCTCGCAGAACTTTTTGCCTGGCTGGATACTAGAGACCGTTGATGTAGATGGTGTTGGTTGGGGTTTCACAGCCTTCCTTTTTTGGCTTCCTTTTCGGTCTTGTCCTGAGACCTAATCCTTTTGGAAGCCTTGGAAGGCTGTGATTTCTGATCCATGGGTGAGAGCTTCAGATATTCGTCAACTACCGCCTGGTATTTGACTTTATCCTTCGCGTCTCTCTCGTGAACCTTACCTTCGCTCTCATTCTTAGCAATCTTGCTGAGAATGTGCAGAGCGAATTGGTAGCGGTTCTTAAGTGTCCTACCCATGGATTTTTTATTTTTCTTTTCTTTGTTGTTTTTATCAGGGCGGCTACCACCTTTGGCCGCTACCTGTTTTCACTGACACTTTTAGAGAACGAGGGTGTGCTATTGCTAGCACTCGTCTTATTCTCTGAAAGGGCGATGGTCTCCTCCTTGGAGACCAGCGTATCGTCCGACCCTGAGGACGACGTGCTGTCCGAGGACAGCCTTTGTTTTTCGGTTTTTGTTATTTGTTTTCCTTCCATTTTTGTTCCCACGAGTGAGCCGGAAAGATGGTCAATCCTGGCAGAGCCAGCATACCAGGATAAGGCACTTATACAACCGACCTTGCCCGGGCATCGGAGAGGACCGTTAACGATCAGCACTTTTTACCAGCTGCTGATCACGCAGCACATCAGCACGGGTGCCTCAACACTTTATACTTGGGTGGGATTTTTGTAAGGGGGGTTTACTCCCCCCCGCACCTAGCTTGGTCTAGCAACTCACAGTTGGCCTGTTCGACATGGGAGACCCTACCGCGATGGGGCGTGCAAATACGTACTCATATATGCAAACTCCATCCCGTCGACATAGCCCACCTGCTCATTGTCGCACACAAGCCTCTCCACCGCGACAAGGTGTAGGTGCAAGGAGAGGTTCCCTCGAGTTAGTTTTAGAAATTTCTAATCTATATATGTTCGATCCTCCTTCAATTAACCCAACAATCCAATTTCCTTCCATTATTCTACCCCGCTTATACTTCCTACGTCCAATTTTTTTTTCGTCTACTTCTACAATTTTTTTGATACCGCCAATTAATCCTTCTTTTTCAAATGATTCATCTAGCGATATCAAACAAACTTCTCGTGAGAAAGAGAATCGATCAGATATAGTTTCTCTAAAAACTGCAACTCCAGTTATTGAGCACTCTCTAATAGTGTCCTAATAGCACTCTCTAATAGCAGCATGACACCTCTCGAACCAAGTATTTTCCGCTCTAGTCCTTTGTTTTTAATACATAAGAAATATCCCACAAAATTGTCTTTTTCAATTAGCATATTTTTCTTATGTTTTTTACAATATCTCGTTTTCGGGATCATTTCTATTTCCTCCAGCCATTTTATGGTTTCTTCTTTGGTTCTTAATTTTTCCAACAACCATTCCAGATATTTTCTCTGAAATTTTTTTTTCTTAATAAATATATCTATAACGAGGATAAAATTTATATTCTTGAGAATTATACATTATTGAATCCAATCAACATGATTTCATCTGAAAATAGAAAAGGAAAATAAATGATTATTTAATTAATATTAATAATAATGATAAATAACAAAACAATAGAACACTAAACACAAAACAGAACAACACAAAATGTAAACATAAAAACATAACCAAAACTACACATATCACAATCACAAAACTATTTACGAAACACAACAAAACAATAAATAGAATTATTTACACTACAAATACATAAATAGAGACACAAGATTATAATTAATTATAAAACGCTACACTAATTACAAAATTATAACATTTAAATAGGAAATAAAATACAATATTACACAACACAACATCACAAATACACTATATTTGACACTTTCTAAACAAAATGTACGTAACATATAAACAAAATACTTACCAAGTTTATTTAATTGATTGCATCAGCTGTTCCAATTATGAATGATCACTGTCAAATGTACCAGCCGAATTGAAAATAATCGGCTAATATCATTCACAATCGAAAAATGTACCAGATGCCGCATCAGTTACCATTCGGAAAAATGTTCCAGTAAGAAAGACAGATGATGAAACAAATAGAAAATTTTATCACCAACGGGGAAAAAAGAAAGTTCCAGAGTTTGCACATTTGCTATATAAAGAATGAAAATCACAGAAGAATTTGTCTTGCGATTGCCTGCCTATACGACGTGTTGAGTCTGAATCAGGGAAACCAAAAGATCAAAAATACAAAAATACGTGCTGAGTCCTATAAAAATCTAGCGTGTTGAGCTAGTAAATAGGGTTTGTTAGGAATTTCTGTAGAAATACTTGTAATTTCTACAGAAAATAGGGCAAGTTAAGCCAAATTACTTACGTCGGGAAACGTGTTGCGTTTCCAAGTCAAAATTTAAAGGAGGACTTAGAAATTTTTTCATAAATTTCTGAGCATCGAAAATTTGCAAAGTATAATATTAAAAAGGGGATTTAGAAAATTTTTTTTGAAAAATTTGTACTTTATTATACCGAGAGCTACGATATTCATTTTGATACAATATTCATATTTCATCATAAGAATTTAATCATCAATTAATTTTGGATAAACAATTGCTAACAGTAAAATAATTTTTCGGAAGTTCATGGGACGGTTAATTTTTTAAATTTAAATCTTCGGATTCCGATACGAGTTCTTCAATCAACATACTCAAAGATAATAGTAGTTTCAACTCAATAGATTTTCCCTTTAGTGTAAGTGGTAATTTTTCCAAAAATGACACACTCACATAAATGATAAAAATCGAAAAAGATTCATCGAAATCAAAAAAGTTTTATATTTGCTCTCACTAAATCATATGAACATCTGTCAATGTCTTGCAGTACCAAACAATACACAATGCTATTTAAAATGTACATTTAAATCATATGATATTCCACACATATAAGTGTTATTTATATGTAAATGTATATTTTGAGTATTGAAAATAGAATAAATTAATATCATTGGCTGGAACTTGCTGGAACATATAAATATAAAATTGAACATTTTTGAGAGATTTGGATCATATATATTTATTTTCCATGTATGGTTTATGCTCGTGCATAAGAATATGTAAGGCTCCATATTGAATTAAAGACGATCTCGTATAAATGTGGGAATGGTTAATTTAGTTTAGTTGATTAAATACTTACCTTTTTATGTATTCTGTAAATAATATGAAATTGTTTGAAGTTTTGTTATTAAATATTTACCTTACTGAACACCCTGTAACTGAAAATAAAATATGTAAATATATTGTATGAAAATGTAAATGTTGAGCAAATGCATTGTATTGATCACTATCGCTCTCAGTAAATTAACCCGTTGTACATACTTACCGTTGTTCTTAAATTTATCCGATAATTTGGAAATTTTACTGTCGTCGTTTCCTTCTTCTGCCGTTGACCGTTGAACTGAGTCAAAGATAATAGTAGTTCTTCTCAATAGATTTTCTTTTTAGTGTAACTGGTAATTTTTCCAAAAACGACTCACTCACATATATAATAAAGATCGAAAAAGCTTCATCAAAATCAAAAAAGTTTTTCAAAATTTTTCAAATTGCTTTTAGTTATGTATCCTGTACACAATTATAATGATTTCAATAAATGTGTCTGACAGTCTGTGATATAATGGAATTGTTTTTGTAAATCGAGTTATCAAAACTAATTGTGTAGACGGACCATAGTGTTTCGAATTTGTTCTCATTTATTATAAATATTTGCTCTCACAAATGAAATGAACACCTGTCAATGTTTTGCAGCACTAAACAATACACAATGCTATTTAAAATGTACATTTAATTCATATGATATTCTACACATATAAGTGTAATTTATATGTAAATGTATATTTTGAGTATTGAAAATAGAATAAATGAATATCATTGGGTGGAACATAAATTTGAACATTTTTGAGAGATTTTGATCATATATATTTATTTTCCATGTATGGTTTATGCTCGTGCATAAGAATATGTAAAGATCCATATTTAATTAAAGACGATCTCGTACACATACATACATAAAGCATATAACAAAGAATAAACAAGTTTGATATAACCAAAGACCGATATATAAAATATATTATATCATGGTATATCACATATATTGGTCTTTGGTATAACATTAAATGCGATGTAAAAACTAATTCTAATACATACATAATAGACATGACATAGTAGACATTAATAACAACATGCTGCTTGCTTATGCAGAATAGATAATAGTAAATACTATATGTGGTATTTTTTATATGTGAAAGATTATTAATTTTGGTTGTGCTGGTATAATATCAATATCTTTATTAGTTCACTGCTGACTATGTAATGACAGAGTCTTTTTATTTCATTTCATTTCATAATTCATTTATTCCTATATGCTTACATAATTTATACTTAATTACAATCAAGATAGAGTAAAGCATACTATATTTAAAATCATTTCATGTAGATAGGGTAACGCATACAACATCTTACCCTTTTTTTTTTTTTTTTTTTTTTTTGATGAATTCAGCTGATAATTCCATGTGTATTGCCTTACCTTCTAATTTTAAAATATATATATATATATATTTCCTTACAATTTATTATTAGCTCTAAATTCAAGAATTCAAGATTTAATTTCAATTTCTTAATTTACATTACAATTTGTTAAATTCTATTTCAAGTATAAATTCTATTATTTGATAATTATTACATTCTATTTCTTTTATTTCTTTTATGCTTGATATAAGTTTGGTTTCCTACTTTCGCGACCATATCGTGTTCTATAGTTTGAAGATGATTTTGTATCTAAATCTAATAAACTGGAGTTTAAATCAGAATTAGTGCTCTTTTTATTTTCATTGAAATCGTTTGCTATGGTACGATTTATGGTTTCTGGTTGATTTGAAGAATTTGGAAATGTTTCTTTTTCAATATCTGTTTCATTGTCTGCGTGGTTCCTAAATTGAGGTATGTTGAGAGATTTTCTTATATGGTAAGTGTTTCGCCTAAGCAGTTTGTTTTCGTCGTCCCTAATTATATAAGACCTAGGTGCACTCTTAAATTTTTCTACTACTTGTGCTGGTTTCCAAGTCCTATCTGATTTGTATACTATGTTATCACCTGGTGATAATTCTATTTCTTTACGACTACTAGTTCTATCATGTTGCTCTTTTAGTTTGGATTGTGCACATTTCAGTTTATCCTGAACACCTATAGGTACCTTAGGAATTAGTTTTTCGTTCCTTATGGGTAGTTTGGTTCTGAGTTGTCTATTCATTAACATTTCACAAGGTGCTAAACCTAATCTAGGAATTATAGTGGTTCTTTGTTCTAAAAGTGATGAATAAAAATCTCTGTTTTCTTCTCTGGACTTTTTCAATAACATTTTTGCAATATGAACACCCTTTTCCGCTAACCCGTTAGACCTAGGATATCTAGGACTGGAATGTTTGAAAGTAAAATTCCACTCATTAGCAAAATCTTTGAGTTCGAACGAACTAAACGGTTGATTATCTGCTACTACAAATCGCGGTATACCGTGAATTGAGAATATCTTTTTCAATACCATTATTACGTCATGTGATCTTTTACTCTTGAGTTTTTGAATCTCTATCCATTTTGAGAAATAGTCTATTACTACAATAAAATATTCTTTTCCTATCTCAAATATATCCGCACCTACCTTTTCAAAAGGAAGACTTGGTAACTCATGCGGCATTAATGGGTGTTTTTTGTTACGTGACATGTACTTTTCACAAATCTTACATTTTCTTATCATATTCTCTATGTCTCTATTCATGAAAGGCCAGTATAACAATGTTTTAGCCCTTGCAATTGTTTTAACTATTCCTAAGTGAGCTTCGTGTAAGGTTTTAAGTATTTGTGACACTAAATTTTTTGGAACAAATACACGATCTTCATAAAATATCAATTTATCTTCATATATTAATTTATCTTTAATATTCCAAAAATACTTCAGATTTTCCGGTAACTTAGTTTTACTTTTTGGCCACCCTTGTTTACACAATCTAATTAAATTTGATAGTACCTCATCATTTTCTGTTTCTGTTTGAAACAATTTTTTTTATTGTCACTCATATTTATACTGTGCACTACATCTTTAAAAATATCTTCCGTGTCTGTGTTCTGATCTACACCGGAAGTTCGTGATAAGAGGTCTGGGACATGTAGATCTTTGCCGGGTATATATTTCATTTCTATTTTGTATTTCAGCAGATTGATTCTCATGCGTTGCAGTCTATTTGAATGTATTTCACTTATTGGTTTATTCATTATACCTAAGAGAGGTTTGTGATCCGTGTGTACAATAATGTGATGTCCGTAAATATATTCATGAAATTTCGTACATGCATATACAATAGCCAAAAACTCCTTTTCTATTTGGGCGTAGTTTATTTCTGTGGGTGTTAAACTTTTGGATGCAAATGAAATTGGCTTGTTTTCTTGAAATAGGCAACATCCTAAACCATTGCTTGACGCATCTGTTTGTACTATTATTTGCTTGTCTGGAGAAAAAGAGTGTAAAACTACCTGTTTACTTAATATTTCTTTGATTTTGTTTAATATTTCAGTATGTGTGGCTGTCCATTGGAAAATAACATTTTTCTTTAATAGCATCCTCAGCTGTGAGTTTAACTCCGCATAGTTTGGGATAAATGCTCGTAAGTAATTTAATGTACCCAGCAACCTTTCTAATTCTTTTTTATTTTCAGGTTCTTTAATTTTGTTTATTGCTTTTATTCTCTCTGGATCTGGTGAAATTCCTTGATCTGAAAAAATGTGCCCTAAATATTTTACTTGTGTCACCCTGTACTGCAATTTTTTTACATTAAACTTAACATTTATTTCTCTAGCCCGTTTTAATACTGCTTCCAGATTTTTATCATGTTCTTCTACTGTTTCGCCGCCCACAATAAGATCGTCAATGTATACAAAACACCCTGGTAAATTTCCAAAATACTTTTCATTTATTTTTTGAAATTTTTCTGGGGCTATACTCACCCCGAAAGGTAGCACATTGAATTGATATGTACCAAATGGACTACTGAAAGCAGTCAACTTTTTTGATTCTTCATCTAATCCTACTTGCCAGAATCCTTCTTTTAAGTCTAGCACAGTGTATATTTTCTTATTTCTCATTACATAACGGAAATCTTCTAATCTTGGAATTAGACAATGCTCATAAACCAAATTAATATTTAATTGTTTAGGATCTAAGCACAGACGCAGAGAACCGTCTGGTTTTTCAACAATTACTAAATTGTGAGCCCACCCTGTAGGTTCTAGTACTTTTGAAATGATTTCTCTTCTTACCATATCATCTAATGCATTTTTTAGCTTTTCTCTAATGCTTATGGGAACGCGCCGTGGTGGGTTATGTACAGGTACTCTACCTTCTTTTAATTTCAAAGTGCAAGTTTCTGGATATTTTCCTGCACCCTGAAATACATCTTTGTTTTCTATTATAAATTTTTCTTTTGAGTTATCTGTTATTTCACTTACACGTTTGATAAGCCCTAATTGCACACAAGTGCCTAGCCCTAAAATTGGTTTTGCTTTAACTTTCACAATCACAAAGCGCGCTGCTATGTTTTTATCTTTGTGTGCTACATTTAGAATAGCAGATCCCACTGCTTCTATGTTATGACCACCATATGCTTCTAACCTTATTTTTGTTTTAATTAATTTGGTGTGTTCTTTAAATTTTTCAAATATAACTAAAGGTAAGATATTCACTTCCGCGCCACTAT
Organism: Villa cingulata; assembly: GCA_951394055.1. NCBI lineage: Eukaryota > Metazoa > Arthropoda > Insecta > Diptera > Bombyliidae > Villa > Villa cingulata. The sequence goes on along the minus strand of OX596019.1, from coordinate 22,626,189 downwards.
CAAGTTTAAACTCAATTTCTTCATCATTAACCATAAGCTTTTCGTACCACAAACATTTTTCATTCAATGATGTGCACATGGAATCAATATATAGACTATTTTTTTCATCTTCAATATCTTTAGTACACGAAATGTCACTTACCTTATTTTTTTTATTTTTGTTGCATACTACTGAAAAATGGTTTTTCTTATTACATGTTAGGCATCTTTTCCCATATGCTGGGCATTTACCATATGTATGCACTCTATTACAAAATTTACAATTGGAATTATCAGCAGTTTCACCACCCCCGGCTTTACTCTGTCTTGAAGACCTAAAATTGTACATTTTATTAACATTTTTATTATTACTATTGCTAATATTTTTCTTGATACTTCCTGATTTTCTACCAACGTCATCTACCACGTGTTTGATTTCTTTGTTGCTTATCTCCTTCGCTTGCATATTAGTAATTTCAGCAATTCTGCAATATTCCTTCGCCTTACTTAGAGTTAGTCCCTCAGTTTTTAATAATTTCGATTGTACATTGATATCTAATATTCCTATTACAATTCTATCTCGTATCATTGCGTCCTTTCCTTCACCAAAATTACAACTTTCTGCCAGTTTCATAATGTCAGCCATGAAGTGGTCGAAAGGTTCTCCTTCTTTTTGGCATCTTTTATAAAACAAATACCTTTCATATACCTCATTGGTATGTGGATTGCAGTATGTTTCAAAAGCCTGTTGCACCTCTTTAATTTTCTTTTTCTTTTCATCTGTTAATCCAAACGTTTCAAATAATTCTATGGCCTCATCCCCAGCACAACTTAAAAATCTGGCCACTTGTACAGATTCCTCTTCTTTGTCTGTTTTAGATGCTGATGCATATATATCGTAAAATTTTTTAAACTTTGCATAGTTTTCTTTAAGATTTCCTTCTAGAACTAATGGTCCTGGCTTTTTAAAATCACTCATTTTTTAAAATCAAAATTCTTTTTTTTTTAATTTCCACTTTCATATATACATTATTTTCAAAATTCTACACAATTTAATTTTATTGATATTTTTAGTTTTACAAATTTATAACCTTTAATAAATTTCCGGCTGCGCCATGTGGTATTTTTTATATGTGAAAGATTATTAATTTTGGTTGTGCTGGTATAATATCAATATCTTTATTAGTTCACTGCTGACTATGTAATGACAGAGTCTTTTTATTTCATTTCATTTCATAATTCATTTATTCCTATATGCTTACATAATTTATACTTAATTACAATCAAGATAGAGTAAAGCATACTATATTTAAAATCATTTCATGTAGATAGGGTAACGCATACAACACTATATGCAATGAATGTGCTGTTTATGCGATATACATGATTGTATGTATACATCTACATCGTATATATGGTATTTTGTACACATACATACAAGTGTAATTATAAAAATAGATTGTTCAATGATGTATATCGGGATCTATAATGTATATAGTATCAATGACCTTTCTTAACATATTTCTTTATGAAAATATTTGTGTGTAATGTTAAATATGAACCTTTTTGTTATTCATAGATATATGAATACATATTTGGTAATTATGTACATATACACTTTCGCTATCAGCTGGTTTTTTACTCATAAAAAATTGAAAAGTCAACCTTTTTGGTTTTTTTCAACTTTGGTTTGATTTCGGATTTATGAATAGAATATAATAGTGGCTGTTTGCCGCGGGGGAGTGGTGTGGGGTGGTGGGTGGTGATTACTCATGAGTAATTTTTCATTAGTAAGATTGAAGAATTTTATAGAATGAAAAATAAAATATAAATGAAAAAAAGAGAATATTGGCAGGTGGGTGCGGGGATGCTAAAAGAGTATGAAAAGTGTTGTATAATTAGCGTCATTCGTTAACACTGATCTACATTTTTGAACTGAATTAAATTAATTTTTTCATATGCTCTTTTAACCATCTACCACACTATCCTACGCATCGAACTGTAACTATTATATTTTTTTCATAAATCCGAAGTTGAATGGAACTTTTTGAGACTATAATCATAAAGATTCATATATTTTTCGATTTTAATGTTTAAGAAAACTAGCTGAACGCGAAAGTTTATAACTACCGAATATTTATCAATTACAAAGCACTGCGATGGTTTTCCTCTAAAAAAAATAAAATTGCAATTTTGATAGGTAACAGCCCTCAAGCAAATATCCTTTTAAAATACCACAATATCTATATTTGAAGAATATATCATTCATTTACTACGTTACCACTATTATTCAGTTTGCGTAAATGTAAAATCCACTTTGATCGTGATCAAATTTCTTCTGCTTTGCTATGACTTTCTTAGATATTTTTATACATAATTTGCATATAAATATAATACTTCATAAATCATATATAGTAATATGTATATTTGATTTTAAAATTTTTAAATTTGAAAACTGTCTTCCAACTATGGTTAAACTAAAACTGGATGTACAGTATTGGTCACAACTACTTTTACACGGCATTTAATTTCTAATTAATAAGTAATGAGAAATGCATCCTCTAAACATTATAAATCCATAAATATAATTTCAACTGTATTAAAAAATTGTGAGAACAATTGATAATTCATAGCTTTTTTGTCCGAATTCATTAGGATCATTTTAGTTCAAAACAAAGTTACATATATTTTATAGAAAAGAACAGAATTAAAAATTAAAAAATTAGGAGTTTATTTTATTTATATAAAAAACATGCAATTTTAAAAACTTTTGTTTTAAAAAAATACAGTATACAAATATTTATGAATAATACTAAATGTCAAAGGCTATTCAAATTTCTGATAATATATTCTAAAGTAGAGGCAGGTCAGATTAACTTTCTCTTCTTTGCCAACACCATGACCGCACCATGCAGAACTGACCAGTTCTCGCGCTTTTTAAATGAATGAATCAAATTAAAAATTTTTATTCAAAGTTATAGGTAGAAATATATTATAAATTTTACAATTTAATTTTTTATGATATGATATGATGTTAAATAGTTTATGAGCCATCAATTTAATAGAAATGTTAAAATACAAAGGTAAATTTTGAATTCAAAAATCAAATAAGCAATTATAATTTATTATACGTAAACCTATTCCACGTTATGAAACATAATTTTTTGAATCACTACTGAACATATTTTGATAATAATATTTTTTTTGATAATCCAAAATATTTTTAGGACTAGAATTATATGCACATTCTATTTAATAATTTATTTTTAAGCAAACATAAATGAATTATGATTGTATTCAATCATAAAAATACATAAATTTACTAACAATTTATTTTCGATTTCATGACATCTTGTTTATTGTTATAATTTGTGAACAAAAATATAATATTTTTCAAGCTACAAATGATTATCAATTTTCATTGAATCTAATTAAATGTTCATCAGCGCTAGTATTTAGAATTTTTTGAGTTTATACTTTATACCACACACAAAAAACATCAACGAAATAAAATTTAAAAATTTTCAAATAATTATTTTTAAGCTTTCTGTTTTTAAAAAATATTTTAAATAATTTAACATTCATTATCCTCAATATTTAGAAAAATAGACATATTTATAAATTATGTTCCATATTAATTGAAAATAAAATATCAATTTTTACCTAGTTATAGAAAGAAAATTGACTCAGTCTATAAAAGAATTTGGTAATGCTCAAAACACCTGATTTTTAAATGTTTATATTATGATCAAAAGCAGAATAATACTTTATGTATTCACAAGTCCTAAGGCCCAAACATTAAAAAAGACATTGATTAAAAATTTCAAGAAGAAATTAAATTCTCGGGATATGATATAATACCTATATAATCGTATCTTGCATTCATATGTCAATGAACTCAAAAAGATAACAAAAAAAACCATAATACATATATCCATATGTATACATATATTATGTATAATCAAAGATACTATATACTATCTCAGATAAGGGTGTCTGATCTGTGATACTATGTAAAAACATATTTATATGTATTTATATAGTATATCTGGTATAATGCTGCAGTAATTGTAATGATCTATGCTTATGTAAAAACCTCTGTTGCCAAATATTCTACAATGCTACATCAGAAAATAATGTAGATCTATGCAAGTAATACATATAATCAAAGACCATATAAATGTATACAGTACAGTACAAATGCTACAGTAATTATAATGTATATATACGTAAAAACCTCTGTTGCCAAATATGTATGCTACAATCCTACATCAGAAAATAATGTAGATCTATACAAGTAATACATATAACCAAAGACCATATAAATGTATATATTTATATGGTCTTTGATATAAATACAATTGTATATATGTATTTCAATTAGAAGAATAGTAGTAATTTATATCAGAGCATATAGCACGCGATAAGGCATCCCAGCTGACCAAGTGAACTCATAGTGAATTCATTCTGAATTCATTTCAACCAAGTGATTCTTCACGTGAACGTTCACAGTGAATTCACAGTGAAGATATTTTATTTCAAAAATTTTTACGCTATGGCTGGTCACAGTGAATTCACTTAATGAATTCATTTTGTAATCACTTACTGAATGTTTAATGAAAACACGAAATGAATTCATATTGAATGCACTTTGTGAGGGTAAAATATCATTCACAATGTGAGTAATCAATGAATCCTGGCTCTAATTATTATATTCCTACTTTTCGATTTTTTTTTCATTGAATTAAATAAAAACTCTTAAATCACTTAATAATTAATCACTTCGTTATTTTTTATTTATTTTACTTTTTATTTTTAATAAACTAATAGTACACAGAATTTAAAACACTTGCTTATTCCTTATTCTTAGACTCAAATAACTACATTTTATATCGCTTCAGTTTACAAATTAGTACATGAAAAAGAAATACAAAATTTCACTTTACGTTCACTAAGTGATTCCATAGTGTTAGCCTTTGTGAATCGCAACCATTTTACAAAGATAAAACGAATGAATTCGCCTAATCATAAAATTAAAATAAATAGTCGTCATTCGTTTACATAAATCGTCATTCATCAAATGAATTTTATATGAATATAATTCATATTTCAATCACTTGGTGTATTCAAAATGTACCCATATTTTTGAATAATTCACTTATTTTTCACTTCGTGTTTTCAAAATGAATAAGTGAAAAATTATTCATTTCGTGAAGATTTTTGGCATTCACTATGAATTCACTGTGAACGTAGTTCACTGAATGGTCAGCTGGGATATTAACAAAACAACACATACATACATATTTAAAAATACATAAAATATGAAATACACCCTTTCTCAACTCATTCATATTAAATACGACTATCAAATCAATACAATAAAAAAAAATTTGGAAACCAGCCCTTTTGTCAATTGTTGTATTCATAAAGCATTTGCGTACAAAATATCCATTTATTTTTACTTATTCAAGTATAATATCATTTCAAAGGTGCGTTCATAAACGTTACTATAGATAACTATAGTTATCATTTGTCGTTCAGAATGGTAGTTGTATAGTAAATCATAACTACCACCATAACTTTTTAGCGTTCATAAACATCTGTACTAAAGTAAATTTTTAACTATTTGATGTCAAAAATTAACCCTGCTCGAGAGTATGGTTAACGATAGTAACGATAGTAAGCCTTTAAGTGGTAATGACATTGACAATAAAAAAATCGTTTGTCATTTAATTTTGTGTTGTGAATTGTGAAAATTTCAATTTTATTTATTTGAAAAAAGTAATAGTATTAATTAATTTTGTTTAAAAATTAATTTTTAAAAATTAATTAATTTTTGACAAACAAAAAATATAATAATTATTTATAAAAATTTTTTTGAAAATTTTTTAAACTTGACTTGAAAGCTGAATGACAATTTATTGCTACTACTATGGTAAAATTCGCGTTCAAAAACTACTTGAAGTTAACATAACTATGGCTGTAGTATAACATAACTTTGCTTAAACTATACTATACCATGACTATGGTTAAAGTAATGTTCATGAACGCACCCCAAATAAGTGATGGTACCACTCAAAACCATATAAAATTTAATAAACCAGTCATGCAACTCACAAACTAATTCATCTATATAAATATTCTTATGTTTCTCTCATATTTACATCCCTCCTGAATTATAAACTTTCGCTCTTTTTCGATATTGTTTCGAAAAACTTTTTAAATCTTTATTTTTGGCAAACATACAAACATTTAAATAAAAAAAATGAAATGGTTCATCTAGTAAGACTGTATTATCTTTGACTGAGTGGAGCGATAGTGGGAAACTGGATTTGTTGAACATATAAAAGATAAGTAAAATTTATTAATTATAGTATTTTATATTATTTATTTTAATATTAATTATAATATTTTTATAACATAACTAATATTTTTTTGAAATTAAATTTGTGAACTTATAATAAAAATAAAAAAGAAAAATTCTTCGTTTTAATTAAAATACGACATTTGGTGGCTCGTCCGGGATGTGAAAATCGCTTGTTTCATAACATAAAATATAAAATATCATATTATTTTAAATAAAAATTGTTTGAATAATTTAAATGTAGGTATAAAATTAAATAAATTATAATTGTTGAAAATTATAAAAAGTGATAATCTGGATTCCGGTGCATAAATTTTAAATTGACAAAAAGTGTGAAATAAAAGGTAGAATATAAAGTACACATGTACTTATTGTATTTAAAACCCTGTTGGCTTCTGTTGTATGGCTTCTGTTGTTTTATATAATTACATATAAAAAAAAAAAATTGGTTCATGTGTAGCAGGTACTCTATGTATTAAAATAAGGTAGTGTGATCAGTTATTGACTATCAGCAGGTATTCTATTTATTAAAATAGGGTAGTGTATTCAGTTATTGACTATCATACATTAAATTTGAGAAAGTAGGGGAATGCAATCAGTTATTTATTAGTATACCATTTTTGTTTTAAAAAGTACATAGATAAAACTGGTTAACGATTAGTGATAAATTATTTAAATTTTTTCGTTGTTAATTAACAAAAATAATTTCATACAATCGGTGAGTTTACAAAATGGCGGGTCGTAGAAAACAAAACAAACAACGTAGTGAATCTGTCGTAGATTTCGATGTCGATGTGCCTGTGATGTCATCGCGAATTTTTGAGATGGATGACCGGTCTGTAAGATTAAATTTTGCCGACTTCGAAAGTATAATACGTAAATTTTCAGGAGAAAATACGATGAGTGTTCAAAAGTGGTTAGCAGAATTTGAACAGTACGCTAATACTTTTCACTGGAACGAACTACAAAAGTTTATATTTTGTAAGCGATCTTTATGCAGAACGGCTAAGATGTTTATTGACTGTGAAGCTAAACCTTTGAATTATAACGAGTTAAAAACGCATTATTTCGTGAATTTATGCCAAAATTAAATAGCGCAGATGTTCATCATCAACTTAAAGAACGGAAAAAGAAAAACAGTGAATCTTGCCGGGAATATTTTGTATGTAATGATGGATATCGCCGCCCAAGCTGATGTTCATGAACTCTCAATAATTTCTTACGTTATAGACGGTATTAAAGATAGTATGACAAATAAAATAGTTCTTTATGGCGCAAAAAGTATTAGCGAGTTCAAAGAAAAGTTATTTATTTATGAAAAGATTAAAAATGAAAGTGTTAAACACATGCCTGGGAAAAATGTTGAAACAAATAAATATAAAAACGATAAAATAAATGAAAAATCTGATGTAAGTGTAAAAAGATTTTGTTTTAATTGCGGTTCCGCCGAGAATAAAATTAGTTCGTGTCCGCTAAAGTCAAAAGGCCCGAAGTGTTTTGGCTGTAATCAGTTGGGTCATGTGAAATCTGAATGCCCAATAGCTACAGCAAATAAACAAACGTCAATGAATTTCGCTCAAGCAAAAACAAAACGGATATGTGTCGGTTGATTAAGATTAATGGTGTCGTGATTGAAGGACTCGTTGATACGGGCAGTGACATATGCATTATCAAGGAAAAGTATTTACAAGTTATTGAACCGAAATGCATTTCTAGAAAATGGCCGTTGTCGATAACCGGGCTAGGTTCAGCTGTTTCTACAATCGGGTCGTTTCTTGCTTGTGTAGAAATTGGTGATGAAACATTTGAAAATGTAGAGGTACATTTAATTAAAGACTTGAATGAAACCGGATTTTATAATCGGTATGAGTTTGTTAAATCGGGCAATAGTAAATATAGAAGAAGGTAAAGTCCATATATCAAAGAAGAAACCCAAGTATCAGAAAGTCGCTAGTGGAAAAGACGAAGAAATAACAGCCTGTTTTCTTGCTGAAATAAAGGTTGATGTAGATAATACTGAATATAATAACTTACCTTGATTATCTAATTTACAGAGCAAAGAAATTTATCAGCAAATACTTACCATGATTAAATCCTACTCACCTGAAGACATTTCTGATTCTCCAATTAAAATGAAAATTGTTACCATTGATGATGAGCCAGTTTATCGTCCTCCGAGGAGGTTTCCACCTAAAGAAAGAGAGATCATAGACAACCAAGTAGCCGAATGGTTGAACAAGGGCATTATTCGTGAGAGTGCATCAGATTATTGTAGTCAAGTGGTACTGGTCCAAAAGAAAGATGGAAATATGCGACTGTGTGTAGATTATCGAGGTATCAACAAGAAAATATTGAAAGATAGGTATCCGATTCCAAGCATCGATGATCAGATCGACCGTTTACGAGGGGCTAAATTCTTTACGACGACAGATTTAGAAAATGGGTTTCTACACGTCGAAATAGAGGAAGGAAGCAAGAAAAAAACTTCTTTTATAACACAGAGTGGACAGTACGAGTTCAACAGAGTTCCCTTTGGACTCTGTAACTCAGCTAGTGTTTTCCAAAAATATATAAATTTTATACTAAGAGATTTAATTAAAGAAAATATCGTTGTAGTGTGCATCGACGACATCATCATTCCATCTCAGACAATAGAAGAAGGCATTGATAGGTTGAAGCTGGTATTGCAAGTAGCATCCAAAAACGGGTTAAATATTAAATGGAAAAAAAGTCAATTCCTGCAAGAAGAAGTGGAATACTTGGGACATTGTATTCGCAGAAATAGTATTTCACCGTCGAAGTCTAAGGTCAAAGCTGTGTTGAAGTTTCCAGTTCCCACTACAGTGAAGCAATTGCAAAGCTTTCTCGGTTTGGCGACGTACTTCCGGAAATTTATACCAAACTTCGCTACAAGAGCTCGTCCTTTAAGCGACTTATTGAAGAAAACATCCAGATTCAAGATGGAAGAAAAACAATTATCAGCCATGAGTGATTTAAAAGATGCGTTAGTGACAACACCAGTTTTACGGATTTTTGAATATGGTGCTATGACGGAGCTTCATACAGACGCTTCAAAAGAAGGATATGGTGCAGTATTACTACAAAAAGAGGCTGGAGAAAAATCCTTTTATCCAGTTTGTTATATGAGTAGAAAAACTTCAGACGCAGAAAAGAATTATAATAGTTACGAGTTGGAAGTACTTGCGGTAGTAAAAGCGATAAAGAAATTTAGAGTATACCTCTTAGGGCAAAAGTTTAAACTGATAACCGATTGTAAAGCTTTCGAGTGTACGATGCGCAAAAAGGATTTAGCAACCCGAGTGGCGAAATGGGCATTATTACTTCAAGAATTCGATTACGAAATCGAACACCGAGCTGGTACACGTATGAAACACGTCGACGCGTTGAGTCGCAATCCTGTAACAATGTGCGTCACAACAGATAGTAGCTTTCTCCAAAAGTTGGCAGCAGCACATCTACGAGCAATCATCGAACTGCTGAAGGAGCAACCTTATCAGGATTACATTATCCATAATGGAATTCTTTGTAAAAATTTTAATAATAACATTTTGTTTGTAGTTCTAGATAAAATGAAGAATGCAATAATACGGGTCGTCCACGAAAGAGGCCATTTCCATACGAAGAAGATGAGAGAGGTTATTGATAAAGAATTTTATATACCAGACCTGCAAAAACGAATTGAAAAGCATATTTCTTGTGGCGTGAGGTGCATACTGGCAGAACGGAAGACAGGCAAACAAGAAAGTTTTTTAAATCCCATCCCAAAAGGAGAGATACCTCTGGATACTTTTCATGTTGATCATCTGGGGCCGATGCAAACTACATCCAAAAATTATAAATATATTCTGGCGGTAATAGATGGGTTCACCAAATATTGTTGGCTTTTTCCAACAAAGTCGTTAGCAGCTGATGAGGTGGTGCAGAAGTTAGAAGTTGTAGCAGATACGTTTGGATATCCAAATAGAATAATAGTAGACCGAGGTGGAGCATTTATGTCTAGCCAATTCCAGGAATATTGTCGGAACCACGATATTAAACTGATTTTCACAACAGCGGGTGTTGCACGAGGAAATTGTCAAGTAGAGAAATTACATTCTATCGTCATATCAGGCTTGACGAAGCTGTCTATAAATGCTGTCGAGAAATGGTACACTCACCTGAAGTCGTTTCAAAGAGTTCTCAACTCTAGCTTCCAAAGAGCTATAAATACTACTCCTTTTCAACTCCTAATAGGAACCAAGATGAAAATAAATGCCAATCTCCAAATAATAAAAGTAACTGAAGAAGAGGCCTGAATCCTGTTTGAAGAAGATAGAGAGGAGAAGAGAAATCAAGCAAAACGAGACATCGAGAAGATTCAACAAGAGAATAAACATAACGAACGAACACAGTTTGGTGTTGGCATGAAATTGAAGAAGAAGAAGCATCTACAGTTGGAGAAAACCTAACTACATCATCAGAAGGACATTAAGTAACTTCATTTGAGACAAATGAATAACCAGGACGGCCGAATGTGGGAATGGTTGATTTAGTTTAGTTGATTAAATACTTACCTTTTTATGTATTCTGTAAATAATATGAAATTGTTTGAAATTTTGTTATTAAATATTTACCTTACTGAACACCCTGTAGCTGAAAATAAAATATGTAAATATATTGTATGAAAATGTAAATGTTGAACAAATGCATTGTATTGATCACTATCGCTCTCAGTAAATTAATCCGTTGTACCACAGATAAGATCAGATGTTCCTCTGCATATAATTCAATATGTAACAAAATCAAACTCATATGGACGTTCTGGAAAATCCAGATTCGAGTCTTAGATATATTTAAATTCAAAATATACGTTAATATTCAGTTGTTCTTGCATTCGATAAAAGTTTTAAAATATGGTTCATAAAATTATATACGTATACATAAACACAATCTGATTTGAGTGTGTTTAGGTTTATTCGTATATTTACATAATAGAAAATATACGATTTATTTGTTGCAATTTGGCAGTATATATAATATCATAAACATTTATATATGTATATGATAATATTAATGCTGATGGTATGCTACCATAGTGCATGTTGTCTTGCAGGTATCATTTAGTCCTATGTATAAACACAGATAAGGATTATATGTGTTATATACAACAATAATATTGGAAATTGAACCCTATTAAATGTTTGCATTAAATTTTGAAGGAATATGTATCGCTAGTTATTCTTTCATTTTTTTTCCTTTTTGTGTGTGAAAAAAAAATATATACCTGCACTTGTTTTTGTATACATTGTATATTTTGTATACGTCACGTATAGTATAGACTACAGTAAGGATAGTACACCATAATGATTTATAATTATGTGTATGTGTATAACAAGTTGTATACATAACATACCCTTTAATAAACATGTTTATTGTTTGTGATATAGTGTACCATACAGAAGGAAATATAAAAATTATCACTGCACAGTACCAACAGTACACAGTCTAAATGCTTATAATGTTAGAGGTATTCACGAAATGTTGTAAAAGTGTAAAAAGTGTGAACATACACCAAAATCTTACACATTACACTATATCGTGAACGAAAACTTTGTATTGAAATCAAGCAAATTATGTCAGCTAAAATATTATAAAAATAATCAAATTATTTTAGCATTTAATGTCAGAATGGCATATACATACAATAGTCTGTAATAATAGTCTATAATATTGTCTGTGGTTGTACATACTTACCGTTGTTCTTAAATTTTTCCGATAATTTGGAAATTTTACTGTCGTTGTTTCCTTCTTCTGCCGTTGACCGTTGAACTGAGTGGAGCGATAGTGGGAAACTGGATTTGTTGAACATATAAAAGATAAGTAAAATTTAGTAATTATACTATTTTATATTAATTATTTTAATATTAATTATAATATTTTTATAACATAACTAATATTTTTTTGAAATTAAATTTGTGAACTTATAATAAAAATAAAAAAGAAAAATTCTTCGTTTTAATTAAAATACGACATACTATACATACATACATAAAGCATATAACATGAATAAACAACGTTTGATATAACCAAAGACCGATATAATATAATATATTATATCATGGTATACTATATTGGTCTTTGGTATGGCATTAAATGCGAAGTAAAAATTCATTCTAATACAATTTTAAAAATTAGAGTAACCGGTTTACATAATAAATTGTAGACATGAATAACAACATGCTACTTGCTTATGCATAAATAGATAATAGTAAATACCAAAGAATATAGATTTACAACAAGAATGGTAACTCATTTCCCCTTAAAAATTTATTTTTTTCATGATTTTCAAACAACAACAATCAATGAACAAGAAAAGTTAAACAAGAGTTTTTAATTACAAAAATGCAGAAGTTAGAGAGAGTACGTACTATGTGTTCTTTTGCATGCATTTTAAATGTTTTAAATTGCGACCCAGCATGTACATTTTGTTGGTTTCCCAGTTTCATATATATTCCAGGTCGCATACAAAATAATGTGAAGAAAAGGAAAATGAAATGCTACTACCACAACTTTAAACCAAATATGTATTCATCCTTATATTTTTTTTGCACTGGTTTATCTCGTATATAAAAAATGCGACCCACCGTAAATACATGAATTTGTGTGCCGGTTTTATTATTATTTGTACGTAAATAAAGGGTGAGCAGGTAGGTGTAGAAAAATATTTTTATGCATATAATCAAAAGTGGCGGGTACGCGAAAAATTTTGAATTTTTATTATTTGTTAAAAAATATTTACGATAATAAGTTTGAAGTGATTTTTGAATACCGAAAATAGAATAGTGGCTTTTCTTAAAATTTAAAAAATCCGTGTTGAATTAAAACAAAAAATTATAATTGTCATAATTTTCATAATGGGTGAACATTATTTAAAGTGTTTAGGTTGTCAAAATAAAAGAAAAAAAAGTGATAAAACTGAAAACAATGTGAGATTTTTCGGCTGGAGTTCCGAAAAGGTGTTCCCTCTGATCCTCACATACACAAACTATCATATATTTGGCTTCTACAAATACACATACTCACATACATACACGTGCACACGAACATAAAATTGCAAAATTCAGCATTAATAAAATTATTTCTCTGTAGGACATTTTCCTTTTTCAATAGGATCAAAGTAATGAATGAAAAATCTTGCTCATGATGTCCTTTTTTATTTGCAAAAAATTTGAACCGATTATCCTTACTCCTTTCTGAGAAACTGTCAAAAATGTGGAAATAGCCAAAAATCACAAAATGTCCTTTATTATCCTTTTACTAGGAGTTTTTGAAAATTTCTTTCCTTCAGAATATAGAGTATCTTAAGACGCATCTTTTGAGATGTAAAACATACCTGTATCATATACCGTTACAGAGGTATTGCTAAAATAAGAATTTTGACAAAAAAATTTAAATGCGAATTGTGACCGATAGAGGGCTTTCCGACAAAAAATATTAGAGTTCTGTGCTTTGCGTCACAAGGACTATCTGTGGTCAAAATTTCAAGAGGATCAGAGGGAACACCTTTTCGGAACTCCAGCCGATTTTTCAAATTGCCTATTAATAATATGAAGTAAGTAAAAAATTTAATTCGGGGCTTGAATAGCTCGATGGTTGTGTGTCGGTCTTGCGATCTTTGAGATCACGGTTCGAACCCCAGCCAGCGCACTACTCTTACCCAAGTCGATCAAAAATTTTTCCCATCAGCAATGTACACCAGTAACTGATTACTGATGATAAACTGGATAATATGTATATCTGACATAAAATTACTGATCGGCGGTGCCATGGACTGAGTATCCGCGTGCACTTAATATATACTATATACATTTATATGTATATATGTATATTTAAAAAAAAAAAAAAAAAAAAAAAAAAAAAAAAAAAAAAATTTAATTTTTGTTTTAAATAAAATTAATTAATTTTTGCTATTTTGATTTTTTAGGAAAGAAATTTGGTTAAAAAGTCTTAAAAAAACCAGTTTAATAAACACTAAAATTCCACAAGATTTTCGAGTATGTGAAATTCATTTTAATGATGACATGTTTAGCAAATCAGGAAGATATTTAAAGAAAAGTGTTGTGCCAGTTAAACATCTCCCGAAAATTGAAATTTTGGAACAAATTATCATTCCACGTGATAGAGAAGGTAGACTATTTTGTAAATATTATATATGTATACCATTTACTTTGTAAAAATGTTATATTACCTTTAAATATTGGCCCTATTATCAGTGATGATAATCGTAATCTTTTTCTTGCAAAAGGTTAATTATTTTATCAATATGTGTTGCTAAAATCGACTACGATTACCGACAATCATGATCAAGGCCGTTATTTTTTGCATTTGAAAAAACATTTGGATTACTGAGAAAAAAAGGAGATAACACAAAGCTGTTAACTCCTTTTCAGTTTTCTCGGGCATTCAAAAAATCATTTTCTATCAAATATATGGTAGATGTAAATTCTGGTAATTGTGAAACAGATGAAACATTCCAACTACCAGAAGTACAAGTCCATTTTGAAAAAGAAAAACACAGTAATGAAGCTTTGAATTATTCATTTTCTATAGAAAATGATTATAAGCAAATGGATTTCGGGGAAAAAATGTATTTTTCTATTTTGGAGGCTGGCTTTTAAAAAAGTACCGAGAGCACCATAAGTGCACATTAGATATTTCAAATGAACCGAGCACATCTTCGATTTTTCTTGACTTCAAACAATATAAAAATGCTAAACTTTTGAGACCGACTCAAAATTTTATTGATAGTTTAGAAAACTTAGAGAAGAAATTCCTATCAAATTTTAATGATGATAATGAGGAGAAAAAAATATTGAATATAAATTATCGGAAGTTTTGAAAAATCATGTTGATTATATAGGTTGTTTGAGTCAAGATAAAAATTATTTTGTAAAATTATATATTAGAGTAAGGATTTATTTTATTATAAAAAACTATAATAAGGACGTAAAATTTTTGACAATAAGAACAAATTATTAAGTGTTAGTCATATGTAGATAGAAGTTTTATGACGAATTGCAAAAAAAATAAAAATTTAAGAAATCCAAAAAATTGTTTTTATTTTATACACCCTGTATCAGACTTTTTAATAGGTCGTTGAACGTTCCACTTTCCATTGATTTCTTATCTCTGTTTTTCGAATATGCTTTATATACTTATCACCTTTTAGCAATTCAAGCAAGGTTAAATGAGTAACGGGACAAAGGTCGAAAAAAGATAAGGAAAAAAAGGGGAAGTGTCCACACTTCTGTTGTTATATACACTTTGGTAAATACTATATGGAATAAATGTACTATTTATGTGATATACATGATTGTATGTATACATCGTATATAAATATAGTCTTTTGTACACATACAAGTGTAATTATAAAAATAAATTATTCAATGATACATATATATCAGGATCTATATAATGTATATGGTATAGTATCCATGACCTATCTTAATATATTTCTTTATGAAAATATTTGTGTATAATGTTAAATATGAACCTCTTTTTTATTCATTATACAGGGATAATTTAAAGTATTTTCTTTAAAAGTTGTATCAATTCATTTTATATTATACATACATAGTGTAAATCCAACAAAAGAAAAATCTTGATTCAACATTAAATGAAAAAAGGTGCTGATTTAAATAATATATAAAACAAAAACACAATTTTTTTACAATTTTACGTTATAAAATTTTATTGAAAAATAATACTTAAAACTAACAATTTCGATCTTATTAAATACTAATAAATAATTGTAAATAAATTGTCAAATATGCAAAACTTAAAAATAAACAAAATTTTTATCTTGATTTCAAAAAAATAAATACAAAAATTCTAAAAAAATCAATTTGAATTATTTAAAAAAATCAATTGATTATACTACAATTTTGCATACAACTCGGCAATTAAAAATAAAAAAAAAAAAGTTTTATTAAGAGCAGGTTATTCTGATTTTACTGATTTTGGGTGATTTGGGTACACGTTTTCTCAGCCATTTTTTATCCAATTTTTATGAAATATGTTTTAAATGAAAGCTCAATGGGTCTAGAGTGAACTAAGTGGAACAAATTTTTCAAAAAGGTTTTAGTTTTTTCTGTACAGGATAATAAGGACGAGGCTTTCTTCAAATTTCAACGTGCTATGGTACACTTTTTCTCCGTAACTACACCATGTATTTTTCTAAAATTTTTGTCATACATCATTCAAAGGGTGTAGAGTGAACTAAGTGGAGCACTTTAGTGATTTTTGTCCTTATTAGTCCTGTAGAACGCTTTGAAGAGAGAAGGATTTTTACAAAAAATGTATAGATTTTAAATGTAATTTTTCATGGGTAGATGATTGCGTATTATACTGAAATTTTCATATAAGGTAATTCGAATGTTCTTTTTTCGATTTCGAAATAGAAAAATAAAAGTTTTTACATTATTTCAGAATAATTAGTAATATAAAATTCCTATTTTTCACAAAAATTTTGTCACAGATAATAAAAATGTTTTGCATAACTCTTGGCTCTAAATATATCAATTTTTCACCGATACGTTTATTCATTTTATATGAATAAAAATATTATATATGTGTGAGTGGTACATATTCAATAAACAACAAAAAAAAATGTTTCCAATTGCTATCATACGATTGCCGAAAATAGAAGAAAAAAATATAAATAAAAAAACAAAAAAAAACAAAAACATGGCATAGCCAACATAGCAAAGCATTGCAAAGAAGCTGCCTGCTATTATGATGTACAATATTGTATATTGTATATAATGTGTATAATATAATAAGCACTAAGAATGAAATAGCTGGAGTAAGGAGTAACCTGATGATATTGTATATTGTATGAATATATGTATAAATGTTATATGTATATGTTAAATCCGTAAAATTTAATTTAAGATTAAACTGTAGAAAGGTGCAAATTCAAAAAAAGAATATAAAATAAAAACACAATTTTTTCACAAACTTTATAAATTTTATTTAATTCAATATCTTAACCTAACAATTTAATCTTAAATCTAATAACAAATCTATTAATCTATTTAATAATAAAATGAAAATATTATACTTTAAAACGGAAATAAAAAAAATTTTAAGTTTTTTAAATAAAATAATTCAAAAAAATTCAAATTTTTAAAGTATGCAACAAATTCAATAAAAAATTTACAAAAGAAATAAAAATTCAAAAAAAATTCAAATTTACAAAGGTATGCAATAAATTTAATAAATAATTTACAACGGAAATAGGTAAAATGAAAATTTATCAAAATAAAAATTTAATTATAAATGATTATAAATTTTTTAAATTTTCAAATTTTAATTTCAAATTTTAATTTAATTTAATTTATTACTTAAATCTAAATATCGACAGTATAGATCGATCTATACGTTGAAATGTTGATTGAAGATTCAGTTTCCGGTTGTTGAAGTAGTTTCGGTTTGAAATGGTTGCCCTCTAATGTGAACGGCGATCAATAGATGTTCTGTATAGGCAGTATACAAATTGTAATTTTCCCGACGGCGATTCAAATTAATAGTTATCAAGCAGAATCGAATGTTTTTTTTGATTGATCAAATTTTCTAAATGTTTGTTGATTTTCAAATTACCCGCAATTTTGTAATTTTTCTAAGTCCTTTTTAAAAAATTCAATTTCGCAAAATTTTTCTATGTATTTGATATACAATTTTTCCTTCAATAAAATTCGTTGTCCGCAGCAGAAATTTTCTAAGTGTTAGAAAATTTCTCAATTTTAAAATTTTGTTAAAAATTTGCTAAGTGTTTTCCAATTTTTACACTTAGCCGATAAATTTCTTTCGATGATTTTATCCCAAAATTTTCTAAGTACTCTGTTAATTTAGTACTTAGCCGATGAAAAATTCTACCGATTTTTTCCTAAATTTTGTAAAAAAAATTATAAGTTTTTTTTTTACAAAATTCCTAACAACCCTATTGTACTAGCTCAATACGCTAGATTTTAAGTAGGACTCAATACGTCCAAGCTGATGAGGCGATCTTTTGTTTTCCCTGATTCAGTCTCAATACGACATTTAGGCAGGTAATTGCAAAAGACAAATTCTTCTGCGAATTTCAACTCTTTATATAGCAAAATTTGCAAACTCTGGAATTTTCTATTTTCCCCGTTGTTGAAATGTTCTACTATTTTTCTCATGTTTTCGTCTTTTTTATAAAACCGTTTTTTTTTTCAAATTGTGTCTGGTTATTCGAATTATAAATTTATGTTAATTGTGAATAACTTTGATTGGTAACTATATTCAGCTGGTACCTTTTTGACAATTTGACATGGTTACGTAATATATCATATATATATTGTATGTATAATATTTAGTATTTATATAATGTATATTTATAATATTTATATAACATTGATATTTATATAACATATATATATTCAAATGTTTTTATTTTAGGTTAGTGTTTATTGTTTATGTAATGCAATTGAATATTTGTGTTTAATGTTTTATGTTATATATTTGTGCTATGTGAATCGTTTTGTTTTTTTTTTTTTTGTTTTGTATACTATGTCTATAGACCTTTTTATGTTACCTGCTTGTGCATATTCATGTTATAGGTTCTATGTTATTGCATATATTTCTGTGTTATATGTTTTGATTTTGTTGATTTGTTTACATTTTTTTGTTGTTCTTTTTTTTTGTATTTAATATTATATTGTCGCATTGCCTGCCTTGAATTGTTTGTAGCCTTTTTTTTTATTATATTTGTATATACATATTTTTCGACACTGCCCCTTTTTTTTTTATATTTTATTTTATTGGTCGCTCAACAGTTTTCTGTCATTTTGGACCATTATATTTTGTGCGTTTTGTTTTATATGATTTTAAATTTTATGATATAAAAGAGATTCTTTTAAAAAGTTTATAATTTTGTATGCGCTGTCTATATCATCTTTTCCTAGCGTCTTATATTCGATGTTGTATTTTGATCTAATATTATAGTATCTTGGACAGTCATCCAGGATGTGTTTTATTGTGAGTTCCTCGTTATTACATCTGCACAGTGGCTTTGTAGTCTTGTTGATGTGATGTTCGTGTGTAAGTTTAGTGTGTCCTATTCTGAGTCTGGTGATTATTGTGGCTTCTTTTATATTAAGTTTTTTGAGGCTATGCCATGGAGCTGTCTTTTTTTTGAGTTCTTTTAGTTTGTTTTTATTATTTTCCGTGTCCCATAAATTCTGGTAATGTGCTTTAATTTTCTCGTCAAGATGTTTATATGTGTCATTCTTGATTATTTTGAAATTTGAATTAATTAATTTTTCAGTGGCACTTTTTGCTAGATGATCTACGCATTCGTTAAGTTTAATACCCTTGTGACTAGGGATCCACATGAATGTATACATATTTTTAAAGTTTTTTTGTATAGTATTATGTATTTTTAAAGCAATGGGATGTTCGTTATAGATGTTTTTAAATGTTAAAATCGAGCTTAATGAATCTGTTAGAATTAAAAATTTATTGTTTGTAATTGATTCACTTGATTTAAGTGCTGTAGCTATAGCGTATAATTCAGTGTTGTGAATATTTGCTTTGTTGTATATTCTATGTTGTTCATTTTTATTTTCTATAATGTATGCAAAAGCAGCCTTTTGATCTGTTATGGATCCATCTGTGTATATTTTGGTGTGTTCTTTATATTTTGTGTTTAATGCTTCAAGCAATTTTTGCTTGTATATGTCTTCAGAAGTTTCTGGTTTCCTATGTTTGCATAAATTCAAGTCGAATTTTATGTTATTTCTTTGCCAAGGTGGGTATTTTTGTATTATGTTTGTTTGTATATGTTCTGGTTTTGGTAGATTGTATCTCGTGATTTTTCCATATGTGATATATGTGGGTGTTAAGTATTTCCTTTTTTGAGTATTAAGGTAGGATGTCTGTATTTCATTGTGGAGAGGGTGATGTCTATTAGTGCAGATTTTGTAAAAATATCTGATGTTTAGTCTATTGTGTCTCAATTCGGTGGGTAGGTTGTTAGATTCTACTAGCATGCTAATTGTTGGACTGGTTCTAAAAGCTCCTGTACACGTTCTTATTCCTTTGTTTAAAATGCAGTCTAATTTTTTTAGAATAGTTTTATTGGCTGTTTGGTATATGTAGCAGCCATAATCTAATTTTGGCAGAATATTGGTATTGAGTATTTTTAAGAGTGTCTGTCGTTCTGCACCATAATTAGTGTTACTGAGGATTTTTAGGACGTTCATTGCTTTTGTACATTTGTTTGTTTTTTCAATGATATGTTGCTTTCACGAAAGTTTTTGGTCGAAAATCATGCCTAAGTATTTATATTGTGTGACGTATTCTATGTTTTTGTTATTTAGTTTTATTTGATCTATTTGAATTTTCTTACGTTTTTTAGTGAAGATCATTGCTTTTGTCTTTTCGGTTGAGATGTTAATACCCTTATTCTTGGACCATTTTTCTATGTTGTTTATTGACGTTTGAAGGGAGGTTGTTGCTTCGCTTATATTATTGTGTGTAGTGTATATTACGATATCATCTGCGTATGCTATGTGATTTGTGTGTGGATGAATATACTTTTGTAAATCGTTTATCGCTATAATGAAAAGTGTAGTGCTGAGTACTGATCCTTGCGGGATTCCATTTTCAATTTTGTGTTTTTCTGAGGTGTTATTACCGATTAGCACTCTAAATGATCTATTTTCTAGAAAATCTTTTAGAAATTGTAACATATTACCCTTTATGTTCAGATTTTTAGCTTCGTCTAAGACGTTTCTTTTCCATATCCTATCGTAGGCTTTTTCTATGTCAAGAAATATAGCTACTAGATATTTGTTTTCGTTAAATGCCTTAATAATGTCCGATTGGAAAAGTGATAAGGCGTCTATAGTACAGAGATTTTTTCTGAAACCAAACTGTTTTTTATCCAACTGTTGATTTTTCTCTAGGAACCAAAGAAGCTTTTTATTTATCATTCTTTCCATTATTTTACATAGGACATTTGTCAGAGATATGGGTCTGTAGTTGTTTAAGTTGCTTGGTGTTTTTCCTGGTTTCAGGATTGGTATTACAGCAGCTTCCTTCCATCTTTGGGGTAAAGTTCCGTTTTCCCATATACTATTTATGAAGTTTAGAATATACTGTTTTTGGTAAGGTTTCATGTGTTTAATCATGTCATAGTGAATTAAGTCTAGGCCGGGTGATGATCCTTTGACATGTTTCAAAACGTGATCTAGTTCTATAGTGTTGAAGATTTCATTATATTGTTCGTTTTCTCCTTTTGTGATGTAAAAAGTAGTTTTTTCATGCATGGTTTTATTTTGTATGAAGTCGTTAGAGTAGGTAGAATCGTTGGATATGTTCTGAAAAAATTGCGCTGTGTAGTGGCATATTTCTTTTATATTTGTAATTATTTTTTTATTAATTGTTATTGTCGTTAGTTGTTGGTGTTTATTTTTGCCTTCTAGTGCTCTGATTTTTTTGTACATATCTTTAGTCTGTGTAGATGGGTTAATCGAGGATACGTAATTTTCCCATGTTTTCCTTTTTTGGTTTCTGATAAGATTACGTACATGGCATCTAAGTTTTTTATATCTTGCTAGATCTGCTTCATCCATTTTTCTTTTGTATTTTTGTAGCAATTTTTTCTTTTGTTTCAAAGCGGATTCAATTTCTTTATTCCACCAAGGAACTTGAGATCTTTTTATATGGGAACTTGTCATTGGCATTGATTGTTTTGCTGCGTCTATTATTGTTTTTGTTATATAGTTTTCACATTCGTTTATGTCTTTGAATTCATTTATATTTTTAGTTAAATTTATTTTAGTTTGGAATAGACTCCAGTCTGCTTTTTTAGTATTAAATATTTGTCGTTTTTGTGCTTTTGCATGTGATAATTTTGATGATATAATTATTGGGTAGTGGTCACTTCCGTATAATTCGTCTTCTATTGTCCAGTCGAAAAGTTTGTAAATACATGGTGTACATATTGCTAGATCAATTGTAGAGAAGGTTTTATATGAAAAATTCAGGTGTGTGTGTGCTTTTTTGTTCATGAGGCATAGTGATTTTTTTTCTAAAAGTTGTTGTATCGTTTTGCCTGACTTGTCTGTTTTTTTAGCACCCCATAGAGTGTTGTGAGCATTCATATCACCCACGATAATGTATGGAGTGTTTACTTGGTTCAGAATATTATCTATTTCTTGATATTTTAATTTTATGTCTAGGTATATGTTGATTATGGTCATTTTAATTGGTGTAAAGATTTGAATTTCTACTGCTTGTAAATTAGTATTTATTTTTATTTCTTTGTATTCTATGTTGTTTGGTATCATGATTGCTACCCCTCCGTGGGCTATTGTATTGGATATTTTGTTTTTATAGACTGTTTTGTGGGTTTTGAGTACTGGTTCGGATTTTGCGTGCATTTTTGTTTCTTGTAAGCATACTATGCAGTTATCGTATTTGTTGGTTAATAGTTTTAAGTAATTTAAATGTGCAAAAAAGCCTTGACAATTCCATTGTATTATGTTTAAGTAATTGGTTTCGTTTTCTTGTGTTGAGTGAAAGTTACTGTTCATTTATGATTTTCTTGTTTTTTTTTTTTTTTGTAAATGTATATATATATATATATATATGTATGTATGTATCATCGGCGGAGGGTGGTAGTGTTCAGGGTGTTCAGTGAACACCCTAAAATTATATGAACATGATCATAAAAATTTGTAACAAATTCAAAAACAAATTTTTATCGTAAAAGATCAAGAAAACAATAAAAAATTCGTTTTTCTATACATTACTTCACTAAAGTTCAAATATAAATATAAATCGGCAGAAAACTTCAATTTATATTATCAAGTTGAGGTTGTTGAAGTGTTCACATTTTGAAATGAACAAAATATTAAAATTCGTTTTTCTATATATCAATCTGGTTCACATTTTTATATATGAAGCGACAGAAAACTTTGAATTTATATTATCAAGTTGAAGTTGTTTAAGTGTTCACATTTTGAAATGAACATATGAAAAATTTTGATACTCCATATATTGATTTATTTTCTTCTCTTTTAAATTTCGTTTTTCTATATATAAGCCGCGTTCACATTTAGATATGAACCGACCAAAAACTTCAATTTATCATATATTATCAAGTTGAGGTTGTTTAAGTGTTCACATTTTAAAACAAACATATATTAAAGTTCGTTTTTCTATAATATATCAATCTGGTTCACATTTTGTATATGAAGCGACAGAAAACTTTGAATTTATATTATCAAGTTGAAGTTGTTTAAGTGTTCACATTTTGAAATGAACATTTATGAAACATCTTGACTTGATACTCCATCCATACATTGATTTATATTCTTTTCTTTTAAATTTCTTTTTCTAATAAACTTATAAGAAATTCCTCTTCTCGTTAAATTATAAGATATCTTCTCTTTATATAAGATAAGAAATTTAAGAGAGAAGAATATAATCATTTATTATGAAAAATGAAACATCTTGTTTGAATTGTAATTGTATTGTAATTTGTAATGTAAGTTGGTGGAACTCCATATATTGATCTCTTTTATACTCTTCTCTTTTAAATTTCTTTTTCTTATAAACTTATAAGAAATATGTAAATGTACAGAGAATGTACAGCAGTACAATTACAATTAATTTTATACAGAATACAGAATACAATATACAAATACAATTTGTACATTTTACATGCATGTTATGTTGTTTTGTTGGTTCACATTTCCATTATGTTGATCATGTACACCCAGCCAGACATATGGGATCGATTCTATAGGAATCAAAAATAAATGCACAAATATACAAAAAAAATGCGAAAAAATACACATTTTTCATACAAAATAATTTTTTAGAAAAAAGTTAGTAATAATTTTTTTCTGAATTTTTTATATAAAATTTTGTAAAAGGTAAATGAAACCACATGAAACTTAATTTTACTACTTAACTTATATAAATTTTAGTAGAAGGGTAAACAAAAGCTGAATTTAATATTAAACTGCATTTTTTGTATATTTTTGTAAATAGTAAATAAAATTGAATTTCACTGAATTTTTTACGTACATACATATTTAGTAAAAGGTAAATAATACTACGAAAAATAGTAAGCTTGAAATAATTACTCAAATATGTATGAAAATGCATGAAATTATGTGTATTTTTTCGCAATTTTTTGTATATTTGTGCATTTATATTTTATCTATGCAGTTTCTATCCATAAATATAATATCATTGGAAAGAGGACAAAAAAAACCTTTCAAATGAAACAATACAATATTTATGTCATCCTTCAAGTTTAGAAGTTATACCGTAATCAAAAGAAGTTGAAAAAGTGATTTTTAAAAAACACGAAATTTTGACTTTAAGTCCTTATATCTCGAAAACCGCTAATTCAATCAAAGTGAAATAAACTGTGACAAGTAGAACAGGAAGTTCTAGAAGAAGAAATGGTATATCAACTAATCCAGTCAAATATCCTGATCTGGATAAATAACGGATTTCGTAAAACCCGCCATTTTGGACCAAAAATTTTTAAGGGTAGTTTGTTTTAATTATTATTGTTTGTGTAATGAATCTGTATATTTATTAAAAAATCTGAACACCCGAGGAAAAACTACTGGCTCCGCCACTGGTATGTATGTATATAAAAGATGTTATTGTAATTTTATTTCTTTACTTATCGGACTCTGCTCTTGATTTTTTCGAGGTCTTCCTCTTTTTTTTCTTATCTTTCTTTCATTTAGTGCTAGCGCTATGTCGCCATCAGTGTTTGTTTCTATATCTGTATTTCCACTGTTTCTTATTGCATTGTTATTTTTGGGTGATATCGTAAAATTCTTTTCTTCTGTTTTTGTTTTGTTGTTTTGATTATTTTGAATTGTTATCGTTTTTGCATTGTTTTTTGCATTGCTGTTATCTTCATGTGTTATTTTATTGTTAACTTGGGAGATGTTACTCTCTCTGATTTTTGGATTTTGTGTACTTTCATCAATATTATTGCTTGCAATTTTTGCATATGACGTATTTGTATTGTTGTTTTTATATCTTTGTGTATATATGGTTTTTGCTGTCATGAAATCAGTTTTTTCTATAATTTTAATTTTCATTATTTCTTTATGTTTCATAAATACTGGACATAATTTACTTGTTGAAATGTGTGTTGGTGATAAACAGTTTGTGCATTGTGTTGTGTCTTGGCATTTTTCTTCTTTTTTATTGTTTTCTAAATGAAAATCTTTATTGCAGTTAATACATTTTTTTGTTTTTTTACATTTATTTGTGATATGTCCGAAGTGGAAGCAGTTCCAGCATCTAAGTGGAGGTGGGAAGTAATGTCTCACTTCAGTTTTCATATACCCAACGTTTATTTTATTAGGTATTGTAGTGCTGGAAAAGGTTAAAATATACAGGCCAGTTGGATTTTTTTCGTTTTCTGTTTTTTTTTGTAATACTCTTTACGTCAATAACGTTTTGTGGTTTTAATTCTTCGAGAATCTCATTGTCCGATAGAGTTATTAATTCTGTGTTATAGATAACTCCTTTTGATAAATTCATTTTTTCGTGTTCATAGACAGAGATATTTATTTCAGGGGTTAAATTTTTTAGGTTTAAAAGTCTCGTAGCTTGATTCACATTTATGGTTTTAATTAGTAATTTTCCGTTTTTTAATTTTTTACACATATCCAGTTGTCCAATTATTGTTCCGTCTATTTTTTTCTTAATAAGGAAGGGTGATACTGTGGTCATTGTTTTATTGGTATCAGTTCTTTCCATTATTAGAAATTTTGGTCCCGGTGTTGTATTTTTGAGGTGATTGTGTTTATTGGTGTGATCATTATTATTTGTAATGTCGGGGGGTTTTGTAGGCTGAGTGGGTGGACTTTCTTTATCCATTTTGGGGGTATTGGTGTTAACTATATTTTAAATTCACTTCACTTCACGTAATGTGTGTATGTGAAAATTTAAAAGAAAAATAAAGAACAAAATTAAATGCACTTTTGAATTTTTTTTTTTTTTGTTTATTCGCTTTATTCACTTTTCACTTACTTCACTCACTTTTATCGTTTATGTCTCGCGGGTTCGTTTGTGTGGTGTGAACATCACAAAAACACGATCGACACTGCCCTTTTTTTTTTTTTTAAATTATATATACTTTTTTCAGCCTATGTTGACTGGAGTCAACATCTTCCACGGGCCAGACAGTGAGGGGTATATATATTAAAGAAATTTTGTAATGAAACTGAAAATAAATGTAATCATACAGAAAGAAAACATTCCTTCCCTTTTTTTTTTTTTCTTTAGTGTGTGTGTGGGTTGTGTGTCTTAATTTTCTTCAATCGGTAATTTGTGTAATTTAACGATGGGTCGTAGAAAAGTCTTTTGCCCGATTTTGACTAGTGCTGTTCTAACCAACCCATCCTTTCCAGGATATACTTCTATGACTCGTCCTAATGGCCATAACAAGGGAGAAAAATTTTCTTGTTTCACTATAACTAAGTCGTCTACTTTCAGATTATCTTGAACATATTTCCATTTATTTCGTGTTTGTAGTTGCTGTAAATAATTTTTTGGCCACTGATGCCAAAAATTTAATTGTAATTGTTTTAAAAACTGCCACTGCTTAGTCGGCGATTTGTCCTTAATTTCATATCTCTCTGGAATGGTTTGTAAATTTCGATTTACTAGAAAATGTCCTGGTGTAATAATTGCATTGCTATCAGGGTCGACATTGATCGGGACTAGCGGTCTTGAATTAATGCAGGCTTCTATTTTACATAAAACAGTGTGTAAACATTCATATGTAAGTTTGGTATTTTGTAATGTTTTCTTTAAATGTATTTTGACTAATTTAATATGTGATTCCCATAAACCACCAAAATGTGGAGCTGAAGGTGGATTAAAATGCCACTTTATTCGTTCATTTCATAGTTTTTCAGCTATTTTTTCATTGACCTCATCAGAAAATAAAATTTTATTGGCTCTGACGAAATTTGTTCCACAATCAGAATAAATATCTGAACATAGACCTCTTCTGTCTGTAAATCTATGAAAACTTGCAATAAATGCTTCAGCGCTGAGGTCTGAAACCAATTCTAAATGTACTGCTTTAGTACATAAGCAAATGAATAAACATATGTATACGGGAATTATTTTTGCATTGCGAAGAGATGATGCTTTCATATCTATTGGTCCAGCAAAGTCAATACCTACATGCTGGAATGGAAAGGATTGAGTTACTCTTGCTGAAGGTAGATCTCGCATTAATTGTACATTTCCGGTGGGTTTCACTTTGAAACATTTCAAACATTTATGTAATTGATGTCGCACAGTACTTTTTGCCCTTATTAACCAATATTTATTTCTGAGGGTATTCAAAACAAGCTGAACACCTCCATGACATGTTTTTTCGTGTGTGTGCGTAATTAATCGCTTTGCAAATATGTGATTTGAGGGTAAAATGATTGGATGTTTTTCGTCATAAGATAGCGCGGAGTTTTCTAATCTACCACCTACACGTAATAAATTTCGATTATCCAAGAATGGGTTCAAGTTTAATATACTGCTATTAACATGCAATTGTTGATTGTTTCTTAAATGTTTAATTTCTTCGGCAAAATGACTCTGTTGTATCGTTTTAATTGTTGAATACTCAGCTTCATCTATTTCATTCTGAGTAAGAAAACGTGATTTATTCTTTTGTGTGTTGCGACAATTATTTACAAAACGAAGACAATAGGCAGTTATTCTTAAAATTTTTGTGTAAGATGAATATTTTGTTAAAATTTCGGACTCTACTGAAGCAACAAAAACATTATTTTTTCTAACTTCTTCTAAAGAATCTGGTATTTCTGGTTGTTGTGGCCATGCAGTTTCATCATTTAACCATTCTGGTCCATGCCACCAGAGTGAATTGTTTTTCAATTGATCAGGCATTAAACCCCTTGACGCACAATCCGCAGGATTTTCTTTTCCAGGTACGTATCGCCATGATGAAGGAGTACTACACTCATGTATTTCTGCTACTCGATTCGCGACGTACGTTTTCCAATAACTGGCATGTTTTTGAATCCACGATAGTGTGATTGTAGAGTCTGTGCATAATACTGTCGCAACATTTTCCAACTCTAAATCTTCCTTTATATTTTTTGATAACTTTGCTAACAATGCTGCTCCACACAGTTCTAGACGCGGCAGAGACACTGGTTTCATAGGTGCTACCTTTGTTTTAGATGTTAATAGTAATGCCTTGGAAATCGTATCATTTTTGGCTTGTATATATATTACAGCTGCATACCCTGCGTTAGATGCATCACAAAAACCATGTAAAATAACCGGAGTGTCGTTTGTGATTATATTCAGCCAACGCGGTATAGAAATTGTTGAAATGCAGTCTAGATTTTTCACAAAGGCCTTCCATTTAGCAACTAAATTCTCTAACGGTCGTTCGTCCCAATCACACCGCGATACCCATAACTGCTGCATAATTATTTTAGCGGACATTATGCAGGGTGATATCCAACCAAAAGGATCAAACAACGATGCAATTTCAGATAGAATAGTTCTTTTTGTTATTTTCTCGTCGTCTTTCCTTGTTTTGACACAGATATTAAAACTGTCAGAAGCAGGATTCCATTTGATGCCTAACGTTTTTATATTAAACATATCTGATATTGTTAATGATTGCTTCAACTCGCGATCTTCTGGTGGTATTTGTTCTATTAATTTTGGATTGTTGGCTATCCATTTTCTTAAATTGAAACCTCCTTTTCTCAATATTTCGCATAAATCCTTTTGTAATTTTATCAAGTCGTCTAAATCGTAGTGTGAATAGCATAAGTCATCGACGTACATATGGTTTTTTATAATTTCTGCAGCCTTAGTATAATTTTCATATTCATCATCAGCAAGTTGATGAATCGTTCTTATTGCTAAAAAGGGAGCGGCAGCAGTTCCAAAGGTAACTGTAGTCAACGCATAGTCCTTTATTGGTTCTGTCGTTGAATTTCTCCAAACTATACGTTGAAAATCATACTGGTTTGGATTGATATGCACCATACGATACATTTTCTCAATGTCTGCTGTGACTGCATACTCAAATTTTCGCCATTTCAACAAAGTGGTGGTTAGAGTTGGTTGAATTGTAGGCCCGATGAACATTTGTTCATTTAAACTTGTACCATTGCTTGTTTTACTTGAAGCATTAAATACTGTACGCAATTTTGTTGTATTACTGTCCTTTAATACTCCATGATGTGGCATGTAATAGGGCGTTATAGTACTGTCCTTTGATTTAATTTCAATCATATGTTCAGCCTTCAGATATTCTTCGATGTTATTTTTATATAATTCGCAATATTCTGAATTTTGTTCAAACTTTCGCTCTAGTGCGAGAAATTGTGCGACTGCCCTTTGTCGACTTTCTCCAAGTTGTGGACCGTCTTCTGATTTGAAAGGTAAATCAACTTGGTAACTTCCATCTGTAAGTCTCTTTGTAGTCTTTCTATATATCTCTTCGCATTGTTTATCTTCTGGATTTTGATGAGCAATGTTTAAGATTTTCTCTTGTTCCCAAAATCTTCTTAATTGTTCATCCAAGTTATCAGCTTCATGAACATGTATCAGGAAATTTTTACTGGATTGTTTGGCATGTCCTACATTGCCCAACACAATCCAGCCTAATGCGGTATTTATTGCCACAGGTTGATTTGGTTTTGTAGATTTTATAATTCCTGCTTGAATTATATTAGCATAGACTTCTGCTCCTAGTTATATGTCTATTTTTCCAGGACTTTCATAATTAGGGTCAGCTAATGTCAGATTTTTTAAATGATCAAACCTTCAGTTTCAATCCTGCATGTAGGTAAATGATTGGTGATACTCTTTATCACTAGAGCATTTACTTTTTGTTTATAGGTACCATGCACCGCTTCCATTAGGAATTCAGTTTCAGAATTAGCCACCGTGGCACTGCTTTGATTGAGCCCACTGATGCGCTGATTCGTGTGTATGTTTCTAAGTTGCAACCGTTTTGTTGCTGCTGCAGTAATAAACGTTACTTGAGACCCTGAATCAATCAAAGCTCTCAAGATTTCCTCGTGACCCTGTGCATTACGTATCTTGACCAATGCCGTTGATAGCAATTCCTGCTTAGTGTTTGTAGAAAAGAAGTTCTTTACATCTTTTTCTACCTCAGTTTTGTTAACTGGCGGATTTGAATCCCCATTTTTATTTTCATTTGTTTGAGCAGTTGTCTTAGATTTCGAATTTGATACAATGTTGAAGCTGGAATGTAATATTGTGTTGTGTTTCCTTTTACATATATTACATGTAAATTTGCTTTTGCAATCTTTAAATTGATGGCCTCCTGCCAAACAATTCAAACATAAGTCCTTTGACTTTACGAATTTTAATTTTTCATGTGCGGACAACGATTTAAATTGTGTACAATTGAATAATCTATGGTCTGAGTTACATTTGCAACATTTCAAAATTTGAATTTTATTGTTTTGTGTGAGAAATACTTTATTTTGTTTTGGTTGTGTTTTAGTTTGTATTGCTTCCAGAACTCTAAATCTGGCTTCTAGGAATTCCACCAATTCTTGAAAACTACACATTTCGGTTTTCGAACTCTGTTTTACTTCCCAAAGTTCTCTGGTCTCGGGTGGTAAGCGTTGTAACGTTAAATAAGTAATAATTGGATCCCAATTTTCAGTATTTACACGTAATGTTTCTAGCTCATGCAGAGTTTCTTCAACGTTGCTCAAGACTTCTTTCATTGCTTGTGCACTTTCTGATTTTATTGGCGTGAATTTACATAATTTCTCTAGCTGAGTATTGATTAGCACTCTATTGTTGTTGAATCGGCTAATTGAAGCGAACCAAGCTTTTTGGTAATTTGCTGCTATGATATCAAACGGTTTAATGATTCGAGCTGCTTCACCAGAAGTACATGATTTTAAATAATGAAGTTTTTCAATGTCCGAAATTTCACTATTATTATGGATTAAATTCACATATAGATCTCTGAACGATCTCCATGATCTATATGTGCCATCAAATTTTGGTAACTGTATAGGTGGTAGTTTAATTTGTGGTTTTGCTGACGGTGGTAAAGTTGTATTATTGTTCGTAGTTTCATTTGATACCTTTGCTGTAGTTAATAACTCAATTTTTTCGTCTAATTCAACAATTAATTCGAAACACTGATCTTCAAAGTTTTTAAATGAATTTTGTTCTAGATATTTGTGAAGTTTTGTTGGGTGGTGCTATTCGCGTCTTCAGCATGACAAATCTCATAATGATTTTTCCGAAACTCTTGGGATCATTCCTTTAACTTTTCGATTCTGCGTTGATATACTACTATAGGTTTATTTTCATTAAGATTTTGTTTTATACTGACAGTAACGTTGTCTAATTCTTCGATTAATAAGTCTTGTGATTTAATTAAACCTTGAACCTTTTCCATGGTTTCCTTTTTCTTTTTATTGCTCGTACTTTTTGTTTTACTACTCGAACTTTTAGTTTTAACCATCAATTAGTATATTCTATCAAATTTTACAAAAAAAAATAAAATTGTGTTTTTATTTATATCCGGCTCGAAGGACCAAATGTTAAATCCGTAAAATTTAATTTAACATTAAACTGTAGAAAGGTGCAAATTCAAAAAAAGAATATAAAATAAAAACACAATTTTTTCACAAACTTTATAAATTTTATTTAATTCAATATCTTAACCTAACAATTTAATCTTAAATCTAATAACAAATCTATTAATCTATTTAATAATAAAATGAAAATATTATACTTTAAAACGGAAATAAAATAAATTTAAAGTTTTTTAAATAAAATAATTCAAAAAAATTCAAATTTTTAAAGTATGCAACAAATTTAATAAAAAATTTACAACAGAAATAAAAATTCAAAAAAAAATTCAAATTTACAAAGGTATGCAATAAATTTAATAAATAATTTACAACGGAAATAGGTAAAATGAAAATTTATCAAAATAAAAATTTAATTATAAATGATTATAAATTTTTTAAATTTTCAAATTTTAATTTCAAATTTTAATTTAATTTAATTTATTACTTAAATCTAAATATCGACAGTATAGATCGATCTATACGTTGAAATGTTGATTGAAGATTCAGTTTCCGGTTGTTGAAGTAGTTTCGGTTTGAAATGGTTGCCCTCTAATGTGAACGGCGATCAATAGATGTTCTGTATAGGCAGTATACAAATTGTAATTTTCCCGACGGCGATTCAAATTAATAGTTATCAAGCAGAATCGAATGTTTTTTTTGATTGATCAAATTTTCTAAATGTTTGTTGATTTTCAAATTACCCGCAATTTTGTAATTTTTCTAAGTCCTTTTTAAAAAATTCAATTTCGCAAAATTTTTCTATGTATTTGATATACAATTTTTCCTTCAATAAAATTCGTTGTCCGCAGCAGAAATTTTCTAAGTGTTAGAAAATTTCTCAATTTTAAAATTTTGTTAAAAATTTGCTAAGTGTTTTCCAATTTTTACACTTAGCCGATAAATTTCTTTCGATGATTTTATCCCAAAATTTTCTAAGTACTCTGTTAATTTAGTACTTAGCCGATGAAAAATTCTACCGATTTTTTCCTAAATTTTGTAAAAAAAATTATAAGTTTTTTTTTTACAAAATTCCTAACAACCCTATTGTACTAGCTCAATACGCTAGATTTTAAGTAGGACTCAATACGTCCAAGCTGATGAGGCGATCTTTTGTTTTCCCTGATTCAGTCTCAATACGACATTTAGGCAGGTAATTGCAAAAGACAAATTCTTCTGCGAATTTCAACTCTTTATATAGCAAAATTTGCAAACTCTGGAATTTTCTATTTTCCCCGTTGTTGAAATGTTCTACTATTTTTCTCATGTTTTCGTCTTTTTTATAAAACCGTTTTTTTTTTCAAATTGTGTCTGGTTATTCGAATTATAAATTTATGTTAATTGTGAATAACTTTGATTGGTAACTATATTCAGCTGGTACCTTTTTGACAATTTGACATGGTTACGTAATATATCATATATATATTGTATGTATAATATTTAGTATTTATATAATGTATATTTATAATATTTATATAACATTGATATTTATATAACATATATATATTCAAATGTTTTTATTTTAGGTTAGTGTTTATTGTTTATGTAATGCAATTAAATATTTGTGTTTAATGTTTTATGTTATATATTTGTGCTATGTGAATCGTTTTGTTTTTTTTTTTTGTTTTGTATACTATGTCTATAGACCTTTTTATGTTACCTGTTTGTGCATATTCATGTTATAGGTTCTATGTTATTGCATATATTTCTGTGTTATATGTTTTGATTTTGTTGATTTGTTTACATTTTTTTGTTGTTCTTTTTTTTTGTATTTAATATTATATTGTCGCATTGTCTGCCTTGAATTGTTTGTAGCCTTTTTTTTTATTATATTTGTATATACATATTTTTCGACACTGCCCCTTTTTTTTTTAAATTATATATCCTTTTTTCAGCTCATGTTGACTGGAGTCAACAGTATATATGGTATATATATAGTATATATCTTCTTCTATATATATAAAAAGAAGTTACATTTCCTTGGTAATCTTTTAACTCAAGAACCGCCGAACCGATTGTCACAAAAATTTTAGGGTTCGTTCCTTTCTATGAGGAGGTGGTTTGTGTGAACTTTGTTCGAAATCGGTGCAGCCGTTCCTGAGTTATGACATACGAAATGCCTGTATGGGAAAAACAACAACAAATACACAGCCGCTTATGAGCGTTTCTGTTGTACTGTAGGAAAAACAACAACAAATACAAAGCCGCCTATGAGCGTTTCTGTTGTACTGTAGAAAAAACAACAACAAATACAAAGCCGCCTATGAGCGTTTCTGTTGTACTGTATGACTGTATATGTGTACACAGTTGTCAAATGTGGTTGTAAGTGTATTATGTTAATATTAATTTGCTGTCGTTGGAATTCAGTTGACAGTTCTCTTATATCGTGCTCTCATTGCGAACAGACATACTTTTGGTGAGTGTTAACCATGTGTTTGTTTTAACCACGTACACACATTGAACTTTGAATTAATAAATTTATAATTTGTTCTTGAAATAATTTTCAATGTTTTGCTTTTACATTCAATTAGTAATATACTGTACTGAAAGAATGCCACGTGCAAGACGAGCAAACATTGGCAGACGTTCACGTCAATCAAATGCTACAGCGTTAAATCGAAGATCACAAAGTGAAGAAGATCGTGTTCGACGAAATGAAATGGAAACACAACGACACAGACGGAGAAATCATTCGGTTAATAGTGAAGCACCAAGAAACCGTCGTGGGCGTACGTCCGTTTATGATATACGTCAAATGGAACGCGCGGCTTTCAATTACGATGCCAAAATTGATTACAGCATGCATGCCTACATTGGCCAAATGAATATAGAATGTATACATTGCAAAGCATTTAAATTCAGAAACGAAACGCCTGGCATGTGCTGTGCTGGTGGGAAAGTCAAACTGCCGGTGCTAGAACTTCCGCCAGAACCTTTGCATTCATTGGTTTTTGGCAATTCACCAACGTCAAAGCATTTCCTCTTAAACATTCAAAAATACAATTCATGCTTTCAAATGACATCTTTTGGAGCTACAAATATTATAAGAGATGGATTTATGCCGACGTTTAAGGTTATTACTTCTTTTGGAATAAACAATATCATTTTTAATTTATGTGCCGTCCCTGTGTTCGATGTTTTTAAAAATTCAGATCCGTCATCTACATATATTTCTCGAACTTTACAGATTCAAGGTCAAATATACCATAGAGCTGGGTCTTTGCTACCATTCCCAGATGGTGACCATACATTTTTACAAATATATTTTATTGGTGATGAGAATCGTGAATTAAATCAGCGCTGTGCAATTTCCACGAATACGAGAAAATCAATCGTGAATGAATTGCAAACAATGTTCCATCAACACAATGAATTGGTGAAATTGTTCAAAGTGGCACTCGATCTGATGCCCACCGATGGCCATAAAATCATAATAAAAGCCGATAAAACACCAATTGGGGAGCACGCCAGACGATTCAATGTACCAACGATTGATGAAGTAGCCATTGTTGTGGTTGGTGAACAGTTTCGGCCACGAGATATTGTTTTGTATCGTAGAAATGAGCAATTACAACGTATTTCAGAACTCCATCGCTGTTATGATGCATTGCAATACCCCATTTTGTTTTGGAGAGGGGCGATGGCTATCATATCAACATACCAATGATAAATCCAACAACTGGTACATACACATTTTATTTTTTTTTAAATATGATTTTTAAAACATTTTCATTCGCTGATTAATTTTTGCATTGCAGGTCAAAAATCAACGAAACAAGTCAGTGCGATGAATTTTTATTCGTATCGATTGATGATTCGCCCTCAAGAAAACAATTTTATTTTGCGATGCAATCAACTTTCGCATCAATTTATCGTCGATATGTACGCCAAAATTGAAAGTGAGCGATTGAATTTCATCCGTCACAATCAAGCCCGATTAAGGTCAGAGGAATACATACATTTGCGTGACGCAATAATCAATGATGCAAATGTGAATGATATTGGCCGTTTAACAATTTTGCCATCATCATATGTTGGTAGCCCACGCCATATGCATGAATATACGCAAGATGCGATGACATATGTACGAAATTATGGCCGACCGGATCTATTCATCACATTTACATGCAATCCGAAGTGGGTCGATGTATCTGATTGTTTATTTGATGGTCAGGTGCCAAAAGATCGGCATGACATAACGGCCCGTGTATTCCAACAAAAATTGAAAAAATTAATGGATTTGATTGTCAAACTCCGTGTATTTGGAGAATTGCGGTGCTTTATGTATACCATAGAGTGGCAAAAAAGGGGATTACCTCACGCACATATTTTAATTTGGTTGGTACACAAAATAACACCTGATATGATTGATACTGTCATATCGGCCGAAATTCCAGATCAAACCATCGACCCAGGATTATTCGAAGTTGTCACGAAAAATATGATTCACGGTCCCTGTGGTGATATTAATCGAAATTCACCCTGTATAATTGATGGCAAATGTTCGAAACGTTTTCCAAAACAATTGATTGCTGAAACAATTACAGGAGATGATGGATATCCACAGTATCGTCGACGATCAACTGAAGAAAACGGTAAATCAACTGTAATTAAAATTCAAAATCAAGACGTTGAAATCGATAACCGGTGGATAGTTCCGTACTCACCGATACTGTCAAAAATGTTCAACGCTCACATAAATGTAGAATATTGCAATTCTGTAAAATCAATAAAATATATTTGCAAGTATGTGAATAAGGGCAGCGATATGGCTGTTTTTGGAGTGGCTCCTGAAAATAGTCATGATGAAATTTTGCAGTATCAAATGGGGCGCTATATTAGTACGAATGAAGCTGTATGGCGTATATTATCGTTTCCAATTCATGAAAGACATCCGGTCGTTGTACATTTGGCAGTTCATCTTGAAAACGGCCAACGTGTTTACTTTACTGCTGCAAATGCCGAACAAAGAGCAGTAGAGCCACCATCAACTACACTGACAGCTTATTTCAAGTTGTGTGAAACGGATGAATTTGCCAAGACTTTGCTATATTCGGAAGTGCCACACTATTTCACATGGAATGCATCAACAAAAAAATTTCAACGTCGCAAACAAGGCACATCTGTTGATGGTTATCCAGGTATTTTTCGAACAGATGCTTTGGGACGCATTTATACAGTTAGTCCAGCTAATGTTGAATGTTTTTACTTGCGACTTTTATTGGTGAACGTACATGGACCTCAATCATTCCAACATTTACGAACTATCAATGGTCAAATGTGCGCCACATACCGTGAAGCATGTCAACAATTGCATTTGCTGGAAGATGATACGCATTGGGATGCTACGCTTCGTGAAGCATCAATTGCATCTCCACCAAATCAAATTCGTATGTTATTTGCGATCATAATATCGACATGTTTTCCATCAAATCCACTGGAATTGTGGAATAAATACAAAGATTTCATGGCAGAAGACATTTTGATTCGACTTCGGGATCGTTCCAATGATCCTGCATTGCTGCTGACATTGGAAATGTATAATGAAGCCTTGATAATGATCGAAGATTTGTGCCTTACGATTGCAAATAAAGCATTAGGGCAATTAGGATTGACTCAACCAAATCGTCCAATGCATGATTTATTTGAACGAGAATTGCAACGCGAACAGCAATTCGATCGTGATGAATTGCGTGCGTTCGTACAAACGTATACTCCACAATTAAATGATCAACAAAAAGATGCATATGACAAAGTGATGCAAGCTGTGAATGACAACACTGGTGGATTGTATTTTTTGGATGCACCTGGCGGCACTGGAAAAACATTTTTAATTTCATTGATATTGGCAACGATTCGGTCGGAACAAAAAATCGCATTGGCAATTGCTTCTTCCGGTATTGCAGCTACATTACTTGATGGCGGACGCACAGCACATTCCGCCTTGAAATTGCCATTGAACATACAAGCAATTGAAACACCAACATGCAATATATCAAGGAGTTCTGGAATGGCTAAAGTCATGCAACAAACATCGATTATTTTATGGGACGAATGTCCAATGGCCCATAAAAAATCTTTGGAAGCCTTAAATCAAACATTGCAAGATTTGAGACAGAGTCAACAGCTGTTTGGCGGTGCATTAATATTGTTATCTGGTGATTTTCGTCAAACGTTGCCTGTTATTCCGAGATCAACACCAGCTGATGAAATTAATGCATGTTTGAAAAGTTCATTATTGTGGGCACACGTACAAAGGCTTTCGTTGACGATCAATATGCGTGTGCGTCTTCAAAATGATTCATCAGCACGTGAGTTTTCAAAGCAATTGCTGAAGATTGGCGATGGAAAAATTGCAAGTGATCAAAATGGGTTTATCGTGTTACCGAATAATT
Source organism: Villa cingulata (assembly GCA_951394055.1). Taxonomy (NCBI): domain Eukaryota; kingdom Metazoa; phylum Arthropoda; class Insecta; order Diptera; family Bombyliidae; genus Villa; species Villa cingulata. The sequence continues at coordinate 22,587,748 of OX596019.1, read as the reverse complement.
TTTGCATAATTGTATCATCAAAACAAGAACTCATTGATCGCGTTTTTCCAAATATTGTTAAAAATTACAATAACCATGATTGGTTACGAGAACGTGCAATTTTAGCACCAAAAAATATCAATGTCAATGAAATCAATTTCCACATCCAGGGAAAATTGCCAGGTGGTTCGGTAACGTATAAATCCATTGATACTGCTATGAATGATGAAGACGCAGTCAATTATCCGGTCGAATTTTTAAATTCTTTGGAACCACCAGGCATGCCACCTCATAATTTGAATTTGAAAGTTGGTTCATCGATTTTACTTCTCCGAAATCTTAATGCAACGAAACTTTGTAATGGGACGAGACTTTCAGTGAAGAAATTGATGCCAAATTTAATTCAAGCAACAATTCTCACTGGCAAAGCAAAAGGTGAAATTGTACTAATACCGCGCATTCCATTAATACCAACGGACATGCCATTCGACTTTAAACGTCTTCAATTTCCTGTTCGGTTATCTTTTGCTATGACCGTTAACAAAGCCCAAGGGCAAACGCTCCAGGTGTGTGGAGTTAATTTAGAGGAAGCTTGCTTTTCTCACGGTCAACTGTACGTTGCATGTTCGAGAGTTGGAGCGCCGAAAAATTTGTTTATTTATGCACCACAAAATAAAACAAAAAATGTTGTGTATACAATTGTATTAAATTGAACGTTGCTTTTCTTTTTCCAAAATAAAAATAAAAATTATTTCATTTCACCAGCTGATGAAATTAATGCATGTTTGAAAAGTTCATTCTAGAATAATAAACACTTTTTTGGAGTATTTTTTTCTTAATTATTCCAATTCAAATTCAATATTAATAATTGAGACAGGACAACGTCTGTCGGGTCAGCTAGTATAGTATATTCATTACATGATATACGCAATTATATACACAATAATGTTTATATCTTGTATTTCAAATATCATTTAAAAATTATCAATACAGGTTTGTAACTCGGTAATATGGTAGTATAATTTTGTTTGCAGGATAGTGGATATAGGTCCAGGTATAATTATGTTATTTATAATATAAGTATTTATACTATCATGATGTACAATATGTATTACAAAAAAAAAAAAAAAACAACCATTTGTACAATAAAATGCTTTATCGTTGCGAATAAAGTAGTTAGAGTAACATAATGAATAATATTGTATATTGCATGAACATTTTTTGTACTGTATAGTGTATACATGTAGTTTTTTGAAAGTGTAATATAATTTTGTTTTCAATGATTATATGTACACTATGTTGTTTTGTTATGACGTGTACTTTTTTTTATGAAATTTTTTTTTTGCTTTTTCTGCCTTCGGTCCCCATATAATATTAGGAATTGAATTTTTTTTTTTTTATTAGTTGCGCATTTCATATACCCACAAAATTTACAAAACAAAATAAAAGAAGGTTAGTGTAAAATAAATGAAAAAAAAATAACAACAGAAAGTAAGCTAACACAACGATAAAAATATTTTTTGAATGTATTTGTTAGATATTTTCGTCGTGTGAGTTTTCAATTTTAATTTTTGATTTCATGAGGACATGCTCTTAAATATTCGTCGATATTTTCTGTCTAAAACTTTTCCTCCAATGAAAAATTTTCTAAGTTTTATTAAAATATTCGACGAAATTTTCTAAGTGTAAAATACCGCCGTATTCCCTAACTTTTTACAGAAATTTTTCTTAGTATTTTTCTGTAAAAAATTCCTAGACCAAAAGACTCAATGCGTACTATTGGTGGTCTAGCTCAATACGCTAGTGATTGGAAAATTCCAATTTTTACAAAACTTGAAATTTGGACTCAGTACGTCCTTCAAGATTGGCCTTTTGCTTCTGCCGCTTTCTAGCTCAATACGCTATAGTTAGGTTCTTCAAAAGACAAATTTTCTGAAATTCATCTGGCCTTTAAAAAGACATTAACTGTTTCGAGAAATTTCTTTTTCCCCGTTTTGTTGTGTCTTCACCAAAGATAATAGTATTTCTTCTCAATAGATTTTCTTTTTAGTGTAAGTGGTAATTTTTCCAAAAACGACACACTCACATAAATGATAAAGATCGAAAAAGCTTCATCGAAACCAAAAAAGTTTTTGACCCTCTCCGCACATCTTTGATCCTTAATAACTCAACAACGGCTCATGCAATCGATGTGAAATTTTTTTTGTTTGAAAGAGGACACTTTTCCACTATTTTTTATTAAAATGGGAAGATTTGTTGTTATGCCAATTTTTTTCAGGAAACCTGTTTGTAATAAAAGTGGTTTTTAAAAATGAATCATGAATTTTGAATTCAGGATGTTTTTTTACTACGAAATGAATTCTTAATTACCTGTTGTAGTATATCAAAAGAAAGAAAATTTTGTTTGCTATCATTGACTAGAACAATAAATTTTCAAACGTGGGATATACAAAAAGTTATACATAATTTTGCGTTGAAAGGTCTTGCAAAATGTTCAAAATTTAAAACGCCCTCTAGCGTCGAAAATAAAGCGCAAACGAAAAAATGTCATATGGAATTTTCGATTGCAAATCGCGTCTACTTTTACCCCTTTCAATATTCTCCACGTTTTTTGGGACACCCTGTGTATAATATATTATATTAGCATTTGGTATTACATTGAATGCGATGTAAAAACTAATTCTAATAGACATGACATAGTAGACATGAATAACAACATGCTGCTTGCTTATGCATAATAGATAAATAGTAAATACAATATGGAATGAATGTGCTGTTTATGTGATATACATGATTGTATGTATACATCGTATATATGGTATTTTGTACGCATACATACAACATACAAGTGTAATTATAAAAATAGATTGTTCAATGATATATATCAGCATATATAATGTATATAGTATACATGACCTACCTTAATATATTTCTTTATGAAAATATTTGTGTGTAATGTTAAATATGAACCTTTTTGTTATTCATAGATATATGAATACATATTTGGTAATTACATATACACTTTCGCTATCAGCTGGTTTTTTACTCATAAAAAATTGAAAAGTCAAACTTTTTGGTTTTTTTCAACTTTGGTTTGATTTCGGATGTATGAATAGAATATAATAGAGGCTGTTTGATGCGGGGGAGTGGTGTGGGGGGTGGTGGGTGGTGATTACTCATGAGTAATTTTTCGTTAGTAAGATTGAAGAATTTTATAGAATGAAAAATAAAATATAAATGAAAAAAAGAGAATATTGGCAGGTGGGTGCGGGGGTGCTAAAAGAGTATAAAAAGTGTTGTATAATTAGCGTCATTCGTTAACACTGATCAACATTTTTTAACTGAATTAAACTGATTTTTTCATATGCTCTTTGAACCATCTACCACACAATCCTACGCATCAAACTGTAAATATTATATTTTTTTCATAAATCCGAAGTTAAATGGAACATCTTGAGACTAGAATCATGAAGATTCATATATTTTTCGATTTTTAATGTTTAAAAAAACTAGCTGAAAGCGAAAGTTTATAATTACCGAATATTTATCAATCACACTGCACTGCGACGGTTTTCCTCTAAAAAGAATTTAAATAGCAATTTTGATAGGTAACAGGTCTCAAGCAAATATCCTTTTAAGATACCACGATATCTATATTTGAAAAATATATCATTCATTTACCACGTTACCACTATTATTCAGGTTGCGTAAATATAAAATCCATTTTAATCGTGATCAAAATTTTTCTTCTGCTTTGCTATGACTTTCTTAGATATTTTTATACATAATTTGCATATTAATATTATACTTTATTTATTCATATATAGTAATATATTTGATTTTAAAATTCTTAAATTTGAAAACTGTCTTCCAACTATAGTTAAACTAAAATTGGATATACTGTATTGGTCACAACTACTTTTACACGGCATTTAATTTCTAATCAATAAAAAATAGAAATGTATCCTCGAAACATTATAAATCCATAAATTTGTTTAGTGTGCATATATAATTATAATAATAAATAATTAAATTTAATATCAACTGTATTAATATATTGTATAATTTCAACTGTATTAAAAAACGATTGATAATTCATCGCTTTTTTGTCCGAATTCATTAGGTTCATTTAAGTTCAAAACAAAGTTACATATATTTTATAGAAAAAAACAGAATTAAAAATACATGCAATTTTAAAACTTTTGTTCAAAAAAAAATGCTGTATAAAAATATTTATGACTAATACTAAATGTCAGAGTCTATTCAAATTTCTGTAATATATTCTAAAGTAGAGGCAGGTCAGATTAACTTCCTCTTTTTGCTAACTCCACGACCGCACCATGCAGAATTGACCAGTTCTCGCGCTTTTTAAATGAATGAATCAAATAAAAAATTTCCATTCAAAGTTATAGGTAGAAAAATATTATAAATTTTTCAATTTTATTTTTCACTGTCGGCAATTTGGTTTAAGAATGATATTAAATAGTTGAGCTATCAATTTAATAGAAATGTTAAAATACAAAGGTAAATTTTGATTCCAAAAATCAAATAAGCAATTATAATTTACTATACGTAAACCTATTCCACGTTATTTTCAAACATAATTTTTTGAATCACCTTGAAGATATTTTGATAATACGGATCTCCAAAATATTTCTAGGATTAGAATTATAGTCACATTCTACTTAATCATTTATTTTTAAGCAAACATAAATGAAAAAAATTTGATTGTATTCAATCATAAAAATACATAAATTTACAAAAATAATTTATTTTCGATTTCATGACATCTTGTTTATTGTTATGATTTGTGAACAAAAATATAATATTTTTCAAGCTACAAATGATTATCAATTTTCATTGAATCTAATTAAATGTTCATTAGCGCTAGTATTTAGAATTTTTTGAGTTTATACTTTATACCACACACAAAAAACATCAACGAAATAAAATTTAAAAATGTACACATATATTATGTATAATCAAAGATACTATGTACTATCACAGATAAGGGTATTTAATCTGTGATACTATGTAAAAACATATTTTTATGTATTTATATAGTATCTCTGGTATAATGCTACAGTAATTATAATGTATGCATACGTAAAAACCTCTGTTGCCAAATATTCTACAATGCTACATCAGAAATAATATAAACCTTTACAAGTAATACATATAATCAAAGACCATATAAATGTATACAGTACAGTACAAATGCTACAGTAATTATAATGTATGCATACGTAAAAACCTCTGTTGCCAAATATTCTACAATCATACATCAGAAAATAATGTAAACCTATACAAGTAATACATATAATCTAAGACCATAATAAATGTATACAATACAGTACAAATGCTACAGTAATTATAATGTATGGATATGTAAAAACATCTGTTGCTAAATATTCTACAATCCTACATCAGAAAATAATGTAAACCTATACAAGTAATACATATAACCAAAGACCATATAAATGTATATATTTATATGGTCTTTGATATAAATACAATTGTATATATGTATTTCAATTAGAAGTAGTAGCAGTAATTTATATCATAGCATATAGCACGCGACAAGGCATATTAACATAACAACACATACATACATATATAAAAATACATGAAATATGAAATACCTCCTTTCTCAAGTCATTCATATATTAAATACGACGATCAACTCGATACAATAAAAAAAATTGGAGACCAGCCCTATTGTCAATTGTTGTATTCTAAAGCATTTGCGTACAAAATATCCATTTATTTTTACTTATTCAAGTATAATATCATATCAAATAAGTGATGGTACCACTCAAAACCATATAAAATTTAATAAACCAGTCATGCAACTCACAAACTAATTCTTCTATATAAATATTCTTATGTTTCTCTCATATTTACATCCCTCCTGAATTATAAACTTTCGCTTTTTTTCGATATTTCTTCGAAAAACTTTTTCGGTCTTTATTTTTGGCAAACATACAAACATTTAAATAAAAAAAATGTAACGGTTCATCTAGTAGGACTGTATTATCTTTGGTCTTCACTATTTATCTCCATCTGCTGTCTTTTTTATTGGACTGGTATATTCCAAATTCAACAATTATTGGAGACTTTTAATTGGTATACTAATTAGTAGAAATTCTCTATTGTGAATGATATTGTTGATAATTTGACATTTGATGTATGATGTGGAATTTTTGACAACAGTCATTTTGTGAAGAGGTAATTAATGTTACCCTTTTTTTGTTTATATTTTTATTTTAATTTAAATTGTGTTTAATTTATTAAGTTGTTTCGTTAATTGTTTAAAAAATATATGTGTGGTGTTTAAGTGATGTTTTGTTCAAATTTTTATCTACATTTAAGTTACTGTTTGTGAAATAGTTTATTTTGTATTGTTTTGTTTAATGGTTGAATTTTGTATTGTGATTATGATGTTCATATAATTCTAATATGTGTTTTTTTATATATTATTAAATGTTTGGTTATGTGGTTTACTTATGTTTTGTTTTGTGTTCTGTTTTCTGTTACATATAATTTGTGTTTATATTTTCATTTTTTTTACAATTATTTAAATTATTTTCCTTTTTTTTTTTAGGTTGATGCTGGAATCAACATTCTCCCCGGGCAGCAATAAAAAAAAATATTGAGTTGTTGAATTATACTATTGTTTAAATAAAATACTTATTATTGGTGTTTTTTTTTTCTTTAAATTATGTTTTTTTTTATTTTCCATTACCTATTTCTTTCGTTTTATAATTTGAATTAAAATTAGTTTCGTTTAACGAGTCGTACTATTATTTTCCCTTTTTTTTTCCTGGAATCTCAATAATATATTATTATATGGCCATCTAAAACTTTTCCTCCCCTTGATCCGGTCCCAAGGTATTGGCGACTTTGCTAAAATTCGTTTAATACCTTCTGGGGAATCCAACCATTCTGGTATCGTGGTATTTATTTCGTTATTCGACTTAGCGATCACACTTTCTGCCTCAAAAGGACGTCGAAAGGATTGCGTTTCTGCAATAAAGGCCTTAATTTTTGATGCCTTGCGTTTATTGCCTATATTAATGTTCTCAGCCATTGTTTCTGAGGTCTTTTGTTTTTTCCTTTGAGGTTACATTATGTCCAGACTGGAGATTGTGTCCGATCCAAAAGAAACGAATTCAGACGGAACTGGAGTAGTAGAAAAACTTGATGATTCCATTTTTTTTTTAAATTGATTGATTTTTTTTTGTATAATTTGATTGTATAATTTGTAAAAATTTTACTATAAATGCACTTGTTTGTCTTCAAAATGATATCTTGACATCAAACTGCAGTTTGGAGTTTGACCTGTAATTTTAATTCATTGTTTTAATTTTGCTTATCTTATATATGGCACTACTAATTCATGTTTGACATTTCAACGTTTTAGAGAGGTAGTTTACACAGCTTAACAATTGATCTCAAGTAAGTTTTATGAGCAATTCTTACAAGTGCTGTTCTAACTAGTCCATCCTTTCCTGGATAAAGTTCTATGATTCGTCCTAATGGCCATGATAGTGGGGGAAAATTTTCTCGTTTAATTAATATCAAATCAATAATTTTCAAATTTTCTTGAGTGCTTTTCCATTTGTTGCGTACTTGCAATTGTTGTAAATAATCTTTAGACCAATGATACCAAAAGTTTTGTTGTTACTGTTTTAAAAATTGCCATTTTCTAGTTGGAGATTCTGTCTTTATATCACATTTTTCTGGTACTGTTTACAAACTTCGATTAATTAAAAAATGTCCAGGGGTAATGATTACATTGCTATCAGGATCGACATTGATAGGTACTAAAGGTTTAGGAACTAACTAACTAAATACATGCTTCAATTTTGCACAAAACGGTATAAAGTGCTTCGAACGTAAGTTTTGTGTTTTGTAATGTTTTTTTTTAAGTGTATTTTAACAATTTTGATGTGTGACTCCCATAAGCCACCAAAATGTGGAGCTGAAGGTGGATTAAAATGCCATGTTATCCCGTCATTAGCTAATTTATCAGCAATACCTTTGCTGACTTCGTTTGAAAGTAAAATTTTACTGGCTTTTACAAAATTTGTACCACAATCGGAATAAATGTCTGAACATAAACCTCTCCTATCGCTGAATCTATGAAAACTTGCAATGAAAGCATCTGCACTGAGGTCTGATACTAATTCCAAATGCACTGCTTTGGTACAAAGGCAAATAAATAAACATATATATACTGGAACAATTTTCGCGTTGCGAAGAAATGACGTTTTCATATCTATTGGTCCAGCAAAACCAATCCCTACATGTTGAAATGGGAAAGACTGTGTTACTCTCGCTGTTGGCAGTTCTCCCATTAGTTGAGTATTTTCCTTTGGTTTAACTCTAAAACATTTTAAACATTTATGTACTTAATTGATGCCTGATAACGTGTTTTGCCTTTATCAACCAGTACTTGTTTCTTAGAGTGCTTAGGACAAGCTGTACACCTCCGTGACATGTTTTCTCATGTATGTAATTAATTAATAATTTGGAAAATGTATGGTTCGCTGGTAGTATCAATGGATGTTTTTCATTATAAGACAATGCAGAGTTTTCCAATCGACCTCCTACACGTAACAATTTCTGGCTATCCAAAAACGGATTTAGATTCGAAATATTACAGTTGCTTGGCAATTGTCGATTTTCTTATATATGCTTTATTTCTACTGCAAAATATGTTTTCTGTATTGTTCTTATGATCGAAATTTCAGCTGTTCTATTTCATTTTTATTAAGAAACTGTGAAGTAATTTTTTGTTTGTTACGGCAGTTGTTGATAAAACGTAAGCAAAAAGCTGTTATTCGTAGAGTTTTTCAATATGATGAATATGTCGTTAATAACTCAGGTTCTGTTGTTACTACAAATACTTTATTCTTTCTGATTTCTTCATTTGAGTCTAATATTTCTGGTTGTTCTGGCCATTCACTTTTATCGTGCAACCATTTTGGTCCATTCCACCAGAGTCTGTTGTCTGTTAATTCATTTGGCATTTGACCTCTAGAAGCGCAGTCTACTGGATTATCCTTCCCTGGTATTTAATGCCATGATGAAGATGCACTAAATTCATGTATTTCAGCTAATCTATTTGCCAAACAGATTTTTCAATGATTAGGGTGCTTTTGAATCCAAGATTATGTTATTATGGAATCTGTCCAAAGTACTGTTGCTACGTTTTCTAACTCTAATTCTGTTTTTATACCTTTGCATAATTTAGCCAACAATGTAGCCCCACACAATTCTAGACGAGGCAATGACACTGATTTAATGGGTGCTACCTTAGTTTTTGACGCTATAAGTAATACTTTGGAATCATAATCATTTTGAACTTGAACATAAATCACAGCTGCATATCCAGCTTTTGAAGCATCACAGAAACCGTGTAAAGTGATAGGAGTTTCTTTTGTAACAATATTTAACCAACGAGGTATAGTAATATTTGATATGTGATATAATTTTTCTACAAAGTCCTTCCATTTGGTAACTAATGCTTCTGAAGGTCGCTCATCCCAATCACATCGCGATGCCCATAATTGCTGCATAATAATTTTTGCTGTCATTATACATGGTGATATCCATCCAAAGGGATCAAATTATGATGCAATTTCGGAGAGGATAGTTCTTTTAGTAATTTTTCCGTAGTCTTTAATAGGTTTTACGCATATGGTGACACTATCAGAAGCAGGATTCCATTTGATACCTAATGTCTTAACATTAAAAAAATCAGAAATTGTCAATGATTGTTTTATTTCACGACCTTCTAATGGAATTTGTTCTAACAATTTTGACTCGTTGGCTATCCATTTCCGTAATTTGAAACCTCCTCTTTTTAATATTGCAGATAATTCCTTTGTATGTTCAATAACTCGTTTAAGTCTGGATGTGAATAACATAGGTCATCTACATACATATGCCTTTTTATAATCTCTGCAAACCTTTGGATAATTTTCATATTCATCGTCAGCTAATTTATGCATTGTTCTTATTGCTAGAAAGGGTGCAGAGGCTGTTCCAAACGTTACTGTGGTCAATGCATAATCTTTGATAGGTTCTGAAGTTGAATTTCTCCAAACTATACGTTGTAAATCATACTGTTCTGGATTAATATGTATCATACGATACATTTTCTCAATATCTGCCGTAACTGCATATTTAAATCGTCGCCATCTTAATAAAGTTGTGGCCAAGGTTGGTTGTATAGTGGGACCAATGAACATTTGTTCGTTTAGACTCATTCCGTTACTTGTTTTGCTTGATGTATTAAATACAGTTCGTAGTTTTGTAGTAGTACTTTCTTTTAGTACTGTAGTCTTTTAGTACATTGTGAATGATATTGTTGATAATTTGACATTTGATGTATGATGTGGAATTTTTGACAACAGTCATTTTGTGAAGAGGTAATTAATGTTACCCTTTTTTTGTTTTTTTTTGTTGTTGGCTCGAAGGATCAAATGTTAAATCCAACAAAAAAAAATCTTGATTCAACATTAAATGAAAAAATGTGCTGATTTAAATCTATATCTATATATATATAAAAATGAATGTATGTTTGTTTGTTTGTTCTCGATAGACTCAAAAACCATACATCTAATTGCCTTGAAAATTTGGGAAATTATTAGGTATATCCCCGGAAAGGTTTTTGAAAAATTTTAAATAAAAAAAATGTAATGGTTCATCTAGTAGGACTGTATTATCTTTGGTCTTCACTATTTATCTCCATCTGCTGTCTTTTTTATTGGACTAGTATATTCCAAATTCAACAATTATTGGAGACTTTTAATTGGTATACTAATTAGTAGAAATTCTCTATTGTGAATGATATTGTTGATAATTTGACATTTGATGTATGATGTGGAATTTTTGACAACAGTCATTTTGTGAAGAGGTAATTAATGTTACCCTTTTTTTGTTTATATTTTTATTTTAATTTAAATTGTGTTTAATTTATTAAGTTGTTTCGTTAATTGTTTAAAAAATATATGTGTGGTGTTTAAGTGATGTTTTGTTTAAATTTTTATGTACATTTAAGTTACTGTTTGTGAAATAGTTTATTTTGTATTGTTTTGTTTAATGGTTGAATTTTGTATTGTGATTATGATGTTCATATAATTCTAATCTGTGTTTTTTTATATATTATTAAATGTTTGGTTATGTGGTTTACTTATGTTTTGTTTTGTGTTCTGTTTTCTGTTACATATAATTTGTGTTTATATTTTCATTTTTTTTACAATTATTTAAATTATTTTCCTTTTTTTTTTAGGCTGATGCTGGAATCAACATCCTCCCCGGGCAGCAATAAAAAAAAATATTGAGTTGTTGAATTATACTATTGTTTAAATAAAATACTTATTGTTGTGTTTTTTTTTTTTTAATTATGTTTTATTTATTTTCCATTACCTATTTTTTTTTGTTTTATAATTTGAATTACAATTAGTTTCGTTTAACGAGTCGTACTATTATTTTCCCTTTTTTTTCCTGGAATCTCAATAATATATTATTATATGGCCATCTAAAACTTTTCCTCCCCTTGATCCGGTCCCAAGGTATTGGCGACTTTGCTAAAATTCGTTTAACAGAGTCCAATCGACCACCTACACGTAACAATTTCTAGCTATCCAAAAACGGATTTAGATTCGAAATATTACAGTTGCTTGGCAATTGTCGATTATCTTATATATGCTTTATTTCTACTGCAAAATATGTTTTCTGTATTGTTCTTATGATCGAAATTTCAGCTGTTCTATTTCATTTTTATTATGAAACTGTGAAGTAATTTTTTGTTTGTTACGGCAGTTGTTGATAAAACGTAAGCAAAAAGCTGTTATTCGTAGAGTTTTTCAATATGATGAATATGTCGTTAATAACTCAGGTTCTGTTGTTACTACAAATACTTTATTCTTTCTGATTTCTTCATTTGAGTCTAATATTTCTGGTTGTTCTGGCCATTCACTTTTATCGTGCAACCATTTTGGTCCATTCCACCAGAGTCTGTTGTCTGTTAATTCATTTGGCATTTGACCTCTAGAAGCGCAGTCTACTGGATTATCCTTCCCTGGTATGTAATGCCATGATGAAGATGCACTAAATTCATGTATTTCAGCTAATCTATTTGCCAAATAGGTTTTCCAATGATTAGGGTGCTTTTGAATCCAAGATTATGTTATTATGGAATCTGTCCAAAGTACTGTTGCTACGTTTTCTAACTCTAATTCTGTTTTTATACCTTTGCATAATTTAGCCAACAATGTAGCCCCACACAATTCTAGACGAGGCAATGACACTGATTTAATGGGTGCTACCTTAGTTTTTGACGCTATAAGTAATACTTTGGAATCATAATCATTTTGAACTTGAACATAAATCACAGCTGCATATCCAGCTTTTGAAGCATCATAGAAACCGTGTAAAGTGATAGGAGTTTCTTTTGTAACAATATTTAACCAACGAGGTATAGTAATATTTGATATGTGATATAATTTTTGTACAAAGTCCTTCCATTTGGTAACTAATGCTTCTGAAGGTCGCTCATCCCAATCACTTCGCGATGCCCATAATTGCTGCATAATAATGTTTGCTGTCATTATACATGGTGATATCCATCCAAAGGGATCAAATAATGATGCAATTTCGGAGAGGATAGTTCTTTTAGTAATTTTTCCGTAGTCTTTAATAGGTTTTACGCATATGGTGACACTATCAGAAGCAGGATTCCATTTGATACCTAATGTCTTAACATTAAAAAAATCAGAAATTGTCAATGATTGTTTTAGTTCACGACCTTCTAATGGAATTTGTTCTAACAATTTTGACTCGTTGGCTATCCATTTCCGTAATTTGAAACCTCCTCTTTTTAATATTGCAGATAATTCCTTTGTATGTTCAATAACTCGTTTAAGTCTGGATGTGAATAACATAGGTCATCTACATACATATGCCTTTTTATAATCTCTGCAAACCTTTGGATAATTTTCATATTCATCGTCAGCTAATTTATGCATTGTTCTTATTGCTAGAAAGGGTGCAGAGGCTGTTCCAAACGTTACTGTGGTCAATGCATAATCTTTGATAGGTTCTGAAGTTGAATTTCTCCAAACTATACGTTGTAAATCATACTGTTCTGGATTAATATGTATCATACGATACATTTTCTCAATATCTGCCGTAACCGCATATTTAAATCGTCGCCATCTTAATAAAGTTGTGGCCAAGGTTGGTTGTATAGTGGGACCAATGAACATTTGTTCGTTTAGACTCATTCCGTTACTTGTTTTGCTTGATGTATTAAATACAGTTCGTAGTTTTGTAGTAGTACTTTCTTTTAGTACTGTAGTCTTTTAGTACATTGTGAATGATATTGTTGATAATTTGACATTTGATGTATGATGTGGAATTTTTGACAACAGTCATTTTGTGAAGAGGTAATTAATGTTACCCTTTTTTTGTTTATATTTTTATTTTAATTTAAATTGTGTTTAATTTATTAAGTTGTTTCGTTAATTGTTTAAAAAATATATGTGTGGTGTTTAAGTGATGTTTTGTTTAAATTTTTATGTACATTTAAGTTACTGTTTGTGAAATAGTTTATTTTGTATTGTTTTGTTTAATGGTTGAATTTTGTATTGTGATTATGATGTTCATATAATTCTAATCTGTGTTTTTTTATATATTAATAAATGTTTGGTTATGTGGTTTACTTATGTTTTGTTTTGTGTTCTGTTTTCTGTTACATATAATTTGTGTTTATATTTTCATTTTTTTTACAATTATTTAAATTATTTTCCTTTTTTTTTTAGGTTGATGCTGGAATCAACATTCTCCCCGGGCAGCAATAAAAAAAAATATTGAGTTGTTGAATATTGTTTAAATAAAATACTTATTGTTGTGTTTTTTTTTTTTAATTATGTTTTATTTATTTTCCATTACCTATTTCTTTCGTTTTATAATTTGAATTAAAATTAGTTTCGTTTAACGAGTGGTACTATTATTTTCCCTTTTTTTCCTGGAATCTCAATAATATATTATTATATGGCCATCTAAAACTTTTCCTCCCCTTGATCCGGTCCCAAGGTATTGGCGACTTTGCTAAAATTCGTTTAACAGAGTCCAATCGACCACCTACACGTAACAATTTCTAGCTATCCAAAAACGGATTTAGATTCGAAATATTACAGTTGCTTGGCAATTGTCGATTTTCTTATATATGCTTTATTTCTACTGCAAAATATGTTTTCTGTATTGTTCTTATGATCGAAATTTCAGCTGTTCTATTTCATTTTTATTAAGAAACTGTGAAGTAATTTTTTGTTTGTTACGGCAGTAGTTGATAAAACGTAAGCAAAAAGCTGTTATTCGTAGAGTTTTTCAATATGATGAATATGTCGCTAATAACTCAGGTTCTGTTGTTACTACAAATACTTTATTCTTTCTGATTTCTTCATTTGAGTCTAATATTTCTGGTTGTTCTGGCCATTCACTTTTATCGTGCAACCATTTTGGTCCATTCCACCAGAGTCTGTTGTCTGTTAATTCATTTGGCATTTGACCTCTAGAAGCGCAGTCTGCTGGATTATCCTTCCCTGGTATGTAATGCCATGATGAAGATGCACTAAATTCATGTATTTCAGCTAATCTATTTGCCAAATAGGTTTTCCAATGATTAGGGTGCTTTTGAATCCAAGATTATGTTATTATGGAATCTGTCCAAAGTACTGTTGCTACGTTTTCTAACTCTAATTCTGTTTTTATACCTTTGCATAATTTAGCCAACAATGTAGCCCCACACAATTCTAGACGAGGCAATGACACTGATTTAATGGGTGCTACCTTAGTTTTTGACGCTATAAGTAATACTTTGGAATCATAATCATTTTGAACTTGAACATAAATCACAGCTGCATATCCAGCTTTTGAAGCATCATAGAAACCGTGTAAAGTGATAGGAGTTTCTTTTGTAACAATATTTAACCAACGAGGTATAGTAATGTTTGATATGTGATATAATTTTTCTACAAAGTCCTTCCATTCGGTAACTAATGCTTCTGAAGGTCGCTCATCCCAATCACATCGCGATGCCCATAATTGCTGCATAATAATTTTTGCTGTCATTATACATGGTGATATCCATCCAAAGGGATCAAATAACGATGCAATTTTGGAGAGGATAGTTCTTTTAGTAATTTTTCCGTAGTCTTTAATAGGTTTTACGCATATGGTGACACTATCAGAAGCAGGATTCCATTTGATACCTAATGTCTTAACATTAAAAAAATCAGAAATTGTCAATGATTGTTTTAGTTCACGACCTTCTAATGGAATTTGTTCTAACAATTTTGACTCGTTGGCTATCCATTTCCGTAATTTGAAACCTCCTCTTTTTAATATTGCAGATAATTCCTTTGTATGTTCAATAACTCGTTTAAGTCTGGATGTGAATAACATAGGTCATCTACATACATATGCCTTTTTATAATCTCTGCAAACCTTTGGATAATTTTCATATTCATCGTCAGCTAATTTATGCATTGTTCTTATTGCTAGAAAGGGTGCAGAGGCTGTTCCAAACGTTACTGTGGTCAATGCATAATCTTTGATAGGTTCTGAAGTTGAATTTCTCCAAACTATACGTTGTAAATCATACTGTTCTGGATTAATATGTATCATACGATACATTTTCTCAATATCTGCCGTAACCGCATATTTAAATCGTCGCCATCTTAATAAAGTTGTGGCCAAGGTTGGTTGTATAGTGGGACCAATGAACATTTGTTCGTTTAGACTCATTCCGTTACTTGTTTTGCTTGATGTATTAAATACAGTTCGTAGTTTTGTAGTAGTACTTTCTTTTAGTACTGTAGTCTTTTAGTACATTGTGAATGATATTGTTGATAATTTGACATTTGATGTATGATGTGGAATTTTTGACAACAGTCATTTTGTGAAGAGGTAATTAATGTTACCCTTTTTTTGTTTATATTTTTATTTTAATTTAAATTGTGTTTAATTTATTAAGTTGTTTCGTTAATTGTTTAAAAAATATATGTGTGGTGTTTAAGTGATGTTTTGTTTAAATTTTTATGTACATTTAAGTTACTGTTTGTGAAATAGTTTATTTTGTATTGTTTTGTTTAATGGTTGAATTTTGTATTGTGATTATGATGTTCATATAATTCTAATCTGTGTTTTTTTATATATTAATAAATGTTTGGTTATGTGGTTTACTTATGTTTTGTTTTGTGTTCTGTTTTCTGTTACATATAATTTGTGTTTATATTTTCATTTTTTTTACAATTATTTAAATGATTTTCCTTTTTTTTTTTAGGTTGATGCTGGAATCAACATTCTCCCCGGGCAGCAATAAAAAAAATATTGAGTTGTTGAATTATACTATTGTTTAAATAAAATACTTATTGTTGTGTTTTTTTTTTTTTTAATTATGTTTTATTTATTTTCCATTACCTATTTTTTTTTGTTTTATAATTTGAATTACAATTAGTTTCGTTTAACGAGTCGTACTATTATTTTCCCTTTTTATTCCTGGAATCTCAATAATATATTATTATATGGCCATCTAAAACTTTTCCTCCCCTTGATCCGGTCCCAAGGTATTGGCGACTTTGCTAAAATTCGTTTAACAGAGTCCAATCGACCACCTACACGTAACAATTTCTAGCTATCCAAAAACGGATTTAGATTCGAAATATTACAGTTGCTTGGCAATTGTCGATTATCTTATATATGCTTTATTTCTACTGCAAAATATGTTTTCTGTATTGTTCTTATGATCGAAATTTCAGCTGTTCTATTTCATTTTTATTAAGAAACTGTGAAGTAATTTTTTGTTTGTTACGGCAGTTGTTGATAAAACGTAAGCAAAAAGCTGTTATTCGTAGAGTTTTTCAATATGATGAATATGTCGTTAATAACTCAGGTTCTGTTGTTACTACAAATACTTTATTCTTTCTGATTTCTTCATTTGAGTCTAATATTTCTGGTTGTTCTGGCCATTCACTTTTATCGTGCAACCATTTTGGTCCATTCCACCAGAGTCTGTTGTCTGTTAATTCATTTGGCATTTGACCTCTAGAAGCGCAGTCTACTGGATTATCCTTCCCTGGTATGTAATGCCATGATGAAGATGCACTAAATTCATGTATTTCAGCTAATCTATTTGCCAAATAGGTTTTCCAATGATTAGGGTGCTTTTGAATCCAAGATTATGTTATTATGGAATCTGTCCAAAGTACTGTTGCTACGTTTTCTAACTCTAATTCTGTTTTTATACCTTTGCATAATTTAGCCAACAATGTAGCCCCACACAATTCTAGACGAGGCAATGACACTGATTTAATGGGTGCTACCTTAGTTTTTAACGCTATAAGTAATACTTTGGAATCATAATCATTTTGAACTTGAACATAAATCACAGCTGCATATCCAGCTTTTGAAGCATCATAGAAACCGTGTAAAGTGATAGGAGTTTCTTTTGTAACAATATTTAACCAACGAGGTATAGTAATATTTGATATGTGATATAATTTTTCTACAAAGTCCTTCCATTTGGTAACTAATGCTTCTGAAGGTCGCTCATCCCAATCACATCGCGATGCCCATAATTGCTGCATAATAATTTTTGCTGTCATTATACATGGTGATATCCATCCAAAGGGATCAAATAATGATGCAATTTCGGAGAGGATAGTTCTTTTAGTAATTTTTCCGTAGTCTTTAATAGGTTTTACGCATATGGTGACACTATCAGAAGCAGGATTCCATTTGATACCTAATGTCTTAACATTAAAAAAATCAGAAATTGTCAATGATTGTTTTAGTTCACGACCTTCTAATGGAATTTGTTCTAACAATTTTGACTCGTTGGCTATCCATTTCCGTAATTTGAAACCTCCTCTTTTTAATATTGCAGATAATTCCTTTGTATGTTCAATAACTCGTTTAAGTCTGGATGTGAATAACATAGGTCATCTACATACATATGCCTTTTTATAATCTCTGCAAACCTTTGGATAATTTTCATATTCATCGTCAGCTAATTTATGCATTGTTCTTATTGCTAGAAAGGGTGCAGAGGCTGTTCCAAACGTTACTGTGGTCAATGCATAATCTTTGATAGGTTCTGAAGTTGAATTTCTCCAAACTATACGTTGTAAATCATACTGTTCTGGATTAATATGTATCATACGATACATTTTCTCAATATCTGCCGTAACCGCATATTTAAATCGTCGCCATCTTAATAAAGTTGTGGCCAAGGTTGGTTGTATAGTGGGACCAATGAACATTTGTTCGTTTAGACTCATTCCGTTACTTGTTTTGCTTGATTTATTAAATACAGTTCGTAGTTTTGTAGTAGTACTTTCTTTTAGTACTGTAGTCTTTTAGTACATTGTGAATGATATTGTTGATAATTTGACATTTGATGTATGATGTGGAATTTTTGACAACAGTCATTTTGTGAAGAGGTAATTAATGTTACCCTTTTTTTGTTTATATTTTTATTTTAATTTAAATTGTGTTTAATTTATTAAGTTGTTTCGTTAATTGTTTAAAAAATATATGTGTGGTGTTTAAGTGATGTTTTGTTTAAATTTTTATGTACATTTAAGTTACTGTTTGTGAAATAGTTTATTTTGTGTTGTTTTGTTTAATGGTTGAATTTTGTATTGTGATTATGATGTTCATATAATTCTAATCTGTGTTTTTTTATATATTAATAAATGTTTGGTTATGTGGTTTACTTATGTTTTGTTTTGTGTTCTGTTTTCTGTTACATATAATTTGTGTTTATATTTTCATTTTTTTTACAATTATTTAAATTATTTTCCTTTTTTTTTTTAGGTTGATGCTGGAATCAACATTCTCCCCGGGCAGCAATAAAAAAAAATATTGAGTTGTTGAATTATACTATTGTTTAAATAAAATACTTATTGTTGTGTGTTTTTTTTTTTTTTTAATTATGTTTTATTTATTTTCCATTACCTATTTTTTTTTGTTTTATAATTTGAATTACAATTAGTTTCGTTTAACGAGTCGTACTATTATTTTCCCTTTTTTTTCCTGGAATCTCAATAATATATTATTATATGGCCATCTAAAACTTTTCCTCCCCTTGATCCGGTCCCAAGGTATTGGCGACTTTGCTAAAATTCGTTTAACAGAGTCCAATCGACCACCTACACGTAACAATTTCTAGCTATCCAAAAACGGATTTAGATTCGAAATATTACAGTTGCTTGGCAATTGTCGATTATCTTATATATGCTTTATTTCTACTGCAAAATATGTTTTCTGTATTGTTCTTATGATCGAAATTTCAGCTGTTCTATTTCATTTTTATTAAGAAACTGTGAAGTAATTTTTTGTTTGTTACGGCAGTTGTTGATAAAACGTAAGCAAAAAGCTGTTATTCGTAGAGTTTTTCAATATGATGAATATGTCGTTAATAACTCAGGTTCTGTTGTTACTACAAATACTTTATTCTTTCTGATTTCTTCATTTGAGTCTAATATTTCTGGTTGTTCTGGCCATTCACTTTTATCGTGCAACCATTTTGGTCCATTCCACCAGAGTCTGTTGTCTGTTAATTCATTTGGCATTTGACCTCTAGAAGCGCAGTCTACTGGATTATCCTTCCCTGGTATGTAATGCCATGATGAAGATGCACTAAATTCATGTATTTCAGCTAATCTATTTGCCAAATAGGTTTTCCAATGATTAGGGTGCTTTTGAATCCAAGATTATGTTATTATGGAATCTGTCCAAAGTACTGTTGCTACGTTTTCTAACTCTAATTCTGTTTTTATACCTTTGCATAATTTAGCCAACAATGTAGCCCCACACAATTCTAGACGAGGCAATGACACTGATTTAATGGGTGCTACCTTAGTTTTTAACGCTATAAGTAATACTTTGGAATCATAATCATTTTGAACTTGAACATAAATCACAGCTGCATATCCAGCTTTTGAAGCATCATAGAAACCGTGTAAAGTGATAGGAGTTTCTTTTGTAACAATATTTAACCAACGAGGTATAGTAATATTTGATATGTGATATAATTTTTCTACAAAGTCCTTCCATTTGGTAACTAATGCTTCTGAAGGTCGCTTATCCCAATCACATCGCGATGCCCATAATTGCTGCATAATAATTTTTGCTGTCATTATACATGGTGATATCCATCCAAAGGGATCAAATAATGATGCAATTTCGGAGAGGATAGTTCTTTTAGTAATTTTTCCGTAGTCTTTAATAGGTTTTACGCATATGGTGACACTATCAGAAGCAGGATTCCATTTGATACCTAATGTCTTAACATTAAAAAAATCAGAAATTGTCAATGATTGTTTTAGTTCACGACCTTCTAATGGAATTTGTTCTAACAATTTTGACTCGTTGGCTATCCATTTCCGTAATTTGAAACCTCCTCTTTTTAATATTGCAGATAATTCCTTTGTATGTTCAATAACTCGTTTAAGTCTGGATGTGAATAACATAGGTCATCTACATACATATGCCTTTTTATAATCTCTGCAAACCTTTGGATAATTTTCATATTCATCGTCAGCTAATTTATGCATTGTTCTTATTGCTAGAAAGGGTGCAGAGACTGTTCCAAACGTTACTGTGGTCAATGCATAATCTTTGATAGGTTCTGAAGTTGAATTTCTCCAAACTATACGTTGTAAATCATACTGTTCTGGATTAATATGTATCATACTATACATTTTCTCAATATCTGCCGTAACCGCATATTTAAATCGTCGCCATCTTAATAAAGTTGTGGCCAAGGTTGGTTGTATAGTGGGACCAATGAACATTTGTTCGTTTAGACTCATTCCGTTACTTGTTTTGCTTGATTTATTAAATACAGTTCGTAGTTTTGTAGTAGTACTTTCTTTTAGTACTCCATGATGTGGCATGTAATAATGGTTTTTAACATTGTTGTTTAATTTGAGTTCAATCATGTGTCGCGGTTAAATATTCTTCAATATTCCTTTTATATAGTTCATAATATTCAGGATTCTGTATAAATTTCCGTTCTAATGTGAGAAACTGTGAGACTGCCTTTTTTCTACTTTCTCCAAGTTCTGGACTACTTGGTGTTTTAAATGATAAATCGACCTGATAACTACCATCATTAAGCCTTTTTGTTGTTTTTTGATATATTTCTTCGCATTTCTTGTCTTCTGGTTTTTGATGAACAACATTTAAGATTTCTTCTTATTCCCATAATCTTCTCAACTGTTCATCCAATGTATTAAATTCCTGAATCTGCACCAGAAAAGTTTTGCTAGATTGTGTAGCACGTACCACACTGCCCATTACAATCCAGCCTAATGCTGTATTTATTGCTATTGGATGAGTAGGAATTTTGGATTTTTTAATTCCTTGTCGAACTATATTTGCATATACTTCTGCTCCGAGTAGCAAATCTATTTTTCCTGGAACATTATAATTAGGGTCAGCCAATTGTATATTTTTCAAATGATTGAAACCTCCTATTTCAATCCTGCATATTGGTAACTGATTAGTAATACTCTTTATCACTAATGCAGTTACCCTTTGTTTGAAGGTAGCTTGTACCGATTCCAAAACAAATTCTGTTTGTGAATTAGCTACCGTGGCACTCCTTTGATTAAGTCCACTGATGTGTTTGCCATACCTTAAAGTAATTAGTTCCAATAATTTCGAATGGTTTAATTATTCTAGCGGCTTCTCCAGAAACACAAATTTTTAGATAATGTAATTTTTCAACTTCCAAAATTTCATTATTATTATGTATTAAATTTGTATATAAATCTTTAAATGCGAGTTACGTTATCGAACCTTCACCTCATAGAAAAAATAGAAAATCAATCACATTTAAATATAACAACAGAAGGATGTGAAAACTTTGATACAAATTCATAAATAATAAATAACATAAAATTGGGAATTTAATATTTAACGTTGCATTTTTACATTACTTTAAAAATAAAGTTCAATCACTTTAATGCTTAACGTTGCACTTTTTACATTTCTAAAAAAAAGTTCAATCACTTTAATTTACGAATATGCAAACAACGTACTTTTTGCAATATTAAGAATATTTTTTTTTTATTGAACGGAAACCATTGGCGGAAATGATTAATTAACAAATTGTAAAGTATAAATATTGGTAAATTTTAGAACAAAAGTTAGTCTTAAGACCAAATTTATAATGTAAGAGTGGCTCTGAAGAGACCATCTAAAATATATTGTAAAATTAGAGTATATTGTAAAAGTAGTGTAAAATAAATAATAATATTAAATAAATAAAAATTGTATTTTTTTTTACTTAAGTAAAAAATACGATTATTTTACTTGCGCGCCATAAGATTTGTATGTACCATCGAATTTAGGTAAAGATATAGGAGGTAGCCTTATTTTAGATTTTTGCGGAGATACGAGTGTTGTGATATGTGTAGAAGCTTCATTTGGTTCATTCCTGGCTTTAGTTATAGAATTTATTTTTTCTTGTAACTCGGTGATTAAGTTGAAACATGTTTCTTCGAATTCATCAAACTTATTTTGATCAAGATATTCAGTTTTGTACTGTTACAATCTTCAGCTTGACATATTAAATAATGATTGTCTTTGAATTTATCCGTTAATTCATTCAACTTTTGAATTCTGCGTTCATAGACATTAACAGGTTGATTTTCATCAAGATTCTTTTTTATTCTAATTGTAACATTGCCTAATTCCTTTTCTAAATTTTTTTGCAATTTGAATAAATTCTAAATATTATCGATTTTATTTACAAATTATATAATTGATTTTAACTTAAAAAATTGTTATGTTTCGAATATGTTCTAATTTTTAAATTACTGTTTTCAACAAAAATTGTGTTCTTATTTTATCCGGCTCGAAGGACCAAATGTTAAATCCAACAAAAGAAAAATCTTGATTCAACATTAAATGAAAAAATGTGCTGATTTAAATCTATATCTATATATATATAAAAATGAATGTATGTTTGTTTGTTTGTTCTCGATAGACTCAAAAACCATACATCTAATTGCCTTGTGTAGGGCGATATAAAAAAAACAAAAAAAAAAACACAAACACGTCCGTACTGTCGGGTGACTTTATTTCAAGTAAAGTATACAACTATGATAATACATAATACTATATACTATTATATATGTATATGTATATAAGTAATCAATATAAGTTATTTTTACATTACATTAAATTTATAATTATGAAAACTGATAAGGCATTTACGGTTTTTGTTATTTGTTTTACAATATACTGTATATAAATTAACTACCTGCTATATGCGATTACATAAAATTGTCTACACTTGAAAATTTGGGAAATTATTAGGTATATCCCCGGAAAGGTTTTTGAAAATTTTTTTTTAAAATCAGAGTTGGGGTTCTAGGTGCTACAGAACAAATATCCCAAAAATATCAAAATAACATTTAAGGCCCATGTTCACATGGTTAGTCTTAATTGTATGTTCACATGTGCATTAGTTGTGATTTTACTACCAGTCGTAATACAATTTAGTAGCATATTAACATAGATAAATAAAAACAAAAGATATGACAAGTAGTGTAAGAGCGTAGTCATGATAAGCCCTTTCCGTAAAAAGAAAAAAGTTGAATATTTGACATTTCCATGTTATTTATATGGATTGACCGAAAAGCTGTTATGATTGACGGAACGGAACGGTGTGGAACGTCGGAGTTGAACAAATTTCACGGACAACATAACCTGTTTCCATATAAATTTTCAATATTAGCTTTCAACTTTACTATATACCGTTGCGTTTTATTATAACAGGTATGTTTTGAAACGTGTCGGAACAGAGCGGGACGGGACGGGACGGAACATGCTTTTAGTCACTACGCCTTAATTCAAATTTTTCTCTTGAGTGGAGCTATCGCAATCACGATAACTCCGCTCAACACACAATATACATAATGTACTTTACTTACCACGATTCTATCTACATACGCGCATGGTGTACATAACAAACATGGTGTACATACACATACACATACACCTGCATATACTATTATACACACTAATTTTCACTTATCACGAACGATACCAACCATCGAGCGTGTGCAATGCATAGGCGCATGTAACTTCATCGTTTCGAACGTTTAGTGGTGCCATATCAAATTTTACACAAACGAATTTTTCAAGTTGACTGGAATTATTTTGAAATATTTTGTGCTACGTGGTTTTTTTAAAACATTTAATTTTGACATTATTTAAAAATATTTAATCAGTTTAGTTTAATAAAAAACGAACTATGCAAACAATAACAAAACGTTCAAAATATATGTAAACGATGAACAAAATGCTATCGACTGAGTAGACGATGAAAATCGTATGCAAAATCCACTTTGATCGTGATCAAAATTTTTCTTCTGCTTTGCTATGACTTTCTTTGATATTTTTATACATAATTTGCATATTAATATTATACTTTATAAATCATATATAGTAATATATTTGATTTTAAAATTCTTAAATTTGAAAACTGTCTTCCAACTATAGTTAAACTAAAATTGGATGTACTGTATTGGTCACAACTACTTTTACACGGCATTTAATTTCTAATCAATAAATAATGGAAATGTATATTCGAAACATTATAAATCCATAAATTTGTTTAGTGTGCATATATAATTATAATAATAAATAATTAAATTTAATATCAACTGTATTAATATATTGTATAATTTCAACTGTATTAAAAAACGATTGATAATTCATCGCTTTTTTGTCCGAATTCATTAGGTTCATTTAAGTTCAAAACAAAGTTACATATATTTTATAGAAAAAAACAGAATTAAAAATACATGTAATTTTAAAACTTTTGTTCAAAAAAAAATGCTGTATAAAAATATTTATGACTAATACTAAATGTCAGAGTCTATTCAAATTTCTGATAATATATACTAAAGTAGAGGCAGGTCAAATTAACTTCCTCTTTTTGCTAACTCCACGACCGCACCATACAGAATTGACCAGTTCTCGCGCTTTTTAAATGAATGAATCAAATAAAAAATTTCCATTCAAAGTTATAGGTAGAAAAATATTATAAATTTTTCAATTTTATTTTTCACTGTCGGCAATTTGGTTTAAGAATGATATTAAATAGTTGAGCTATCAATTTAATAGAAATGTTAAAATACAAAGGTAAATTTTGATTCCAAAAATCAAATAAGCAATTATAATTTACTATACGTAAACCTATTCCACGTTATTTTCAAACATAATTTTTTGAATCACTACTGAAGATATTTTGATAATACGGATCTCCAAAATATTTCTAGGATTAGAATTATAGTCACATTCTACTTAATCATTTATTTTTAAGCAAACATAAATGAAAAAAATTTGATTATATTCAATCATAAAAATACATAAATTTACAAAAATAATTTATTTTCGATTTCATGACATCTTGTTTATTGTTATGATTTGTGAACAAAAATATAATATTTTTCAAGCTACAAATGATTATCAATTTTCATTGAATCTAATTAAATGTTCATTAGCGCTAGTATTTAGAATTTTTTGAGTTTATACTTTATACCACACAGAAAAAAAAAACAACGAAATAAAATTTAAAAATTTTGAAATAAATATTTTTAAGCTTTCTGTTTTTAAAAAATATTGTAAATAATTTAAAATTCATTATCCTCAATATTTAGAAAAATATACATATTTGTAAATTATGTTCCATATTAATTTGAAAATATCAATTTTTATCAAGTTAGAAAAAAAATTGACTCAGTCTATAAAAAAATTCGGTAATGCACAAAACACCTGATTTTTAAATTTTTATATTATGATCATAAATCTGAATAATACTTTATGTATTCAGAAGACCTAAGGCCCAAACATTAAAAAAGACATTCTTTAAAAATTTCAAGAAGAAATTCAATTCATTGGATATGATAATGTATGATCGTATCTTGCATTCATAAGTCAATGAACTCAAAATCATAACAAAATAAAACCATAATATATCCATATGTATACATATATTATGTATAATCAAAGATACTATATACTATCACAGATAAGGGTATTTAATCTGTGATACTATGTAAAAACATATTTATATGTATTTATATAGTATTTCTGGTATAATGCTACAGTAATTATAATGTATGCATACGTAAAAACCTCTGTTGCCAAATATTCTACAATGCTACATCAGAAAATAATGTAAACCTTTACAAGTAATACATAATAATCAAAGACCATATAAATGTGTACAGTACAGTACAAATTCTACAGTAATTATAATGTATGCATACGTAAAAACCTCTGTTGCCAAATATTCTACAATCCTACATCAGAAAATAATGTAAACCTATACAAGTAATACATATAATCTAAGACCATAATAAATGTATACAATACAGAACAAATGCTACAGTAATTATAATGTATGGATATGTAAAAACATCTGTTGCTAAATATTCTACAATCCTACATCAGAAAATAATGTAAACCTATACAAGTAATACATATAACCAAAGACCATATAAATGTATATATTTATATGGTCTTTGATATAAATACAATTGTATAGTATATGTATTTCAATTAGAAGTAGTAGTAGTAATTTATATTAGAGCATATAGCACGCGACAAGGCATATTAACATAACAACACATACATACATATATAAAAATACATGAAATATGAAATACCTCCTTTCTCAAGTCATTCAAATATTAAATACGACGATCAACTCGATACAATAAAAAAAAATTGGAAACCAGCCCTATTGTCAATTGTTGTATTCTAAAGCATTTGCGTACAAAATATCCATTTATTTTTACTTATTCAAGTATAATATCATATCAAAAAAGTGATGGTACCACTCAAAACCATATAAAATTTAATAAACCAGTCATGCAACTCACAAACTAATTCTTCTATATAAATATTCTTATGTTTCTCTCATATTTACATCCCTCCTGAATTATAAACTTTCGCTTTTTTTCGATATTTCTTCGAAAAACTTTTTCGATCTTTATTTTTGGCAAACATACAAACATTTAAATAAAAAAAATGTAATGGTTCATCTAGTAGGACTGTATTATCTTTGGTCTTCACTATTTATCTCCATCTGCTGTCTTTTTTATTGGACTGGTATATTCCAAATTCAACAATTATTGGAGACTTTTAATTGTTATACTAATTAGTAGAAATTCTCTATTGTGAATGATATTGTTGATAATTTGACATTTGATGTATGATGTGGAATTTTTGACAACAGTCATTTTGTGAAGAGGTAATTAATGTTACCCTTTTTTTGTTTATATTTTTATTTTAATTTAAATTGTGTTTAATTTATTAAGTTGTTTCGTTAATTGTTTAAAAAATATATGTGTGGTGTTTAAGTGATGTTTTGTTTAAATTTTTATGTACATTTAAGTTACTGTTTGTGAAATAGTTTATTTTGTATTGTTTTGTTTAATGGTTGAATTTTGTATTGTGATTATGATGTTCATATAATTCTAATCTGTGTTTTTTTATATATTATTAAATGTTTGGTTATGTGGTTTACTTATGTTTTGTTTTGTGTTCTGTTTTCTGTTACATATAATTTGTGTTTATATTTTCATTTTTTTTACAATTATTTAAATTATTTTCCTTTTTTTTTTAGGTTGATGCTGGAATCAACATTCTCCCCGGGCAGCAATAAAAAAAAATATTGAGTTGTTGAATTATACTATTGTTTAAATAAAATACTTATTGTTGTGTTTTTTTTTTTTTTTAAATTATGTTTTATTTATTTTCCATTACCTATTTTTTTTGTTTTATAATTTGAATTACAATTAGTTTCGTTTAACGAGTGGTACTATTATTTTCCCTTTTTTTCCTGGAATCTCAATAATATATTATTATATGGCCATCTAAAACTTTTCCTCCCCTTGATCCGGTCCCAAGGTATTGGCGACTTTGCTAAAATTCGTTTAACAGAGTCCAATCGACCACCTACACGTAACAATTTCTAGCTATCCAAAAACGGATTTAGATTCGAAATATTACAGCTGCTTGGCAATTGTCGATTATCTTATATATGCTTTATTTCTACTGCAAAATATGTTTTCTGTATTGTTCTTATGATCGAAATTTCAGCTGTTCTATTTCATTTTTATTAAGAAACTGTGAAGTAATTTTTTGTTTGTTACGGCAGTTGTTGATAAAACGTAAGCAAAAAGCTGTTATTCGTAGAGTTTTTAAGTATGATGAATATGTCGTTAATAACTCAGGTTCTGTTGTTACTACAAATACTTTATTCTTTCTGATTTCTTCATTTGAGTCTAATATTTCTGGTTGTTCTGGCCATTCACTTTTATCGTGCAACCATTTTGGTCCATTCCACCAGAGTCTGTTGTCTGTTAATTCATTTGGCATTTGACGTCTAGAAGCGCAGTCTACTGGATTATCCTTCCCTGGTATGTAATGCCATGATGAAGATGCACTAAATTCATGTATTTCAGCTAATCTATTTGCCAAATAGGTTTTCCAATGATTAGGGTGCTTTTGAATCCAAGATTATGTTATTATGGAATCTGTCCAAAGTACTGTTGCTACGTTTTCTAACTCTAATTCTGCCTTTATACTTTTGCATAATTTAGCCAATAGTGTAGCCCCACACAATTCTAGACGAGGTAACGACACTGGTTTAATGGGTGCTACCTTAGTTTTTGACGCTATAAGTAATACTTTGGAATCATAATCATTTTGAACTTGAACATAAATCACAGCTGCATATCCAGCTTTTGAAGCATCACAGAAACCGTGTAAAGTGATAGGAGTTTCTTTTGTAACAATATTTAACCAACGAGGTATAGTAATATTTGATATGTGATATAATTTTTCTACAAAGTCCTTCCATTTGGTAACTAATGCTTCTGAAGGTCGCTCATCCCAATCACATCGCGATGCCCATAATTGCTGCATAATAATTTTTGCTGTCATTATACATGGTGATATCCATCCAAAGGGATCAAATAATGATGCAATTTCGGAGAGGATAGTTCTTTTAGTAATTTTTCCGTAGTCTTTAATAGGTTTTACGCATATGGTGACACTATCAGAAGCAGGATTCCATTTGATACCTAATGTCTTAACATTAAAAAAATCAGAAATTGTCAATGATTGTTTTAGTTCACGACCTTCTAATGGAATTTGTTCTAACAATTTTGACTCGTTGGCTATCCATTTCCGTAATTTGAAACCTCCTCTTTTTAATATTGCAGATAATTCCTTTGTATGTTCAATAACTCGTTTAAGTCTGGATGTGAATAACATAGGTCATCTACATACATATGCCTTTTTATAATCTCTGCAAACCTTTGGATAATTTTCATATTCATCGTCAGCTAATTTATGCATTGTTCTTATTGCTAGAAAGGGTGCAGAGGCTGTTCCAAACGTTACTGTGGTCAATGCATAATCTTTGATAGGTTCCGAAGTTGAATTTCTCCAAACTATACGTTGTAAATCATACTGTTCTGGATTAATATGTATCATACTATACATTTTCTCAATATCTGCCGTAACCGCATATTTAAATCGTCGCCATCTTAATAAAGTTGTGGCCAAGGTTGGTTGTATAGTGGGACCAATGAACATTTGTTCGTTTAGACTCATTCCGTTACTTGTTTTGCTTGATGTATTAAATACAGTTCGTAGTTTTGTAGTAGTACTTTCTTTTAGTACTCCATGATGTGGCATGTAATAATGGTTTTTAACATTGTTGTTTAATTTGAGTTCAATCATGTGTCCTGCGGTTAAATATTCTTCAATATTCCTTTTATATAGTTCATAATATTCAGGATTCTGTATAAATTTCCGTTCTAATGTGAGAAACTGTGAGACTGCCTTTTTTCTACTTTCTCCAAGTTCTGGACTACTTGGTGTTTTAAATGATAAATCGACCAGATAGCTACCATCATTAAGCCTTTTTGTTGTTTTTTGATACATTTCTTCGCATTTCTTGTCTTCTGGTTTTTGATGAACAACATTTAAGATTTCTTCTTGGTCCCATAATCTTCTCAACTGTTCATCCAATGTATTAAATTCCTGAATCTGCACCAGAAAAGTTTTGCTAGATTGTGTAGCACGTCCCACACTGCCCATTACAATCCAGCCTAATGCTGTATTTATTGCTATTGGATGAGTAGGAATTTTGGATTTTTTAATTCCTTGTCGAACTATATTTGCATATACTTCTGCTCCGAGTAGCAAATCTATTTTTCCTGGAACATTATAATTAGGGTCAGCCAATTGTATATTTTTCAAATGATTGAAACCTCCTATTTCAATCCTGCATATTGGTAACTGATTAGTAATACTCTTTATCACTAATGCAGTTACCCTTTGTTTGAAGGTAGCTTGTACCGATTCCAAAACAAATTCTGTTTGTGAATTAGCTACCGTGGCACTCCTTTGATTAAGTCCACTGATGTGTTTGCCATACCCTTTCAATACGACTTTTAGCCTAGCAAGATAATTACCAACCGTTAATAGAAATCAATTGATAAATAGAAAAATAATATTTTTACCAATTTTCAAATTTTTATTTCATCCTGTTTTTGAAAAAAGGACTTGGGATTCTTATGTCCCAGCAGTATTGATTAGTAGGGATTTATTTATCCCTGCAGTAATTAATGAAAACAAAAGTGTGCATAAGTATTATATTATTTTTATCTTTATTAGAAAACTTTTTACATAATTAAAAATATTTTATGTATGATATGGCGTAAAACACGCTGGACAAAGTGCAACTTGACATTTCTGACAAATGAATTTTGTCCTCTTTTCAATTTTCCTTGATTGACATCGAACACATCTATTTCTACCGCCTTTTTCAATTGGAAGATGATCACCAATATTTTCGGAAAATTTCGCTATTTTGACCTTGTTTCCTAGATCGCTTATATCTAGCTTCAGATCTTCCTTGGCTTATAAGGTCTTCAGCTACATTTATTACAAAACTTATGAAGGGTATATTTCTGTGAGTAACGTCCTGATATACAATATATGAATTGTATACAGCAGTCATTAGAAGTCTAAAAAATACTTTCTTCCACCACTTAGTACTTTTGCGGTCTAAATCATACAAGGAAATAATTTGATCTGCATGATCGACTCCACCCATATATTTATTGTAAAAATTGATTGTTTCTGGACAATCAATTTGTTTCAAACTTCCATCTTTCATTTTACGATTAGTTTTATCAATGATAGGTTGATGACAATTAGTCATAACATGTGCATCTTTAGTGTCCCTCCATCTGATTGACAGTATGCCTTCATCACAACAAGCCATTTCACATTGTCCCCGCTCTGTTATTTTACCTGCGAACTTTGGAGTATTCTTTCGGGAAGGTATATATGTTCCGACAGCAGGAAATTTTATGGTGTCTAATAGATTGGTAGATGTAAAAAACCTGTCAAAAATTATTGTCACGTTCGGGTTAGTTATAGTTTCTGTCAATTTTAGAACCACTCTTTCCCCTAAAGTACCATTAGTCACTTCAATTTCTCGGCCACTATATACATTAGTGGCATAAACATATCCCGTTACATCATCACACCTTGTCCATAATTTGATACCTCTTTTGACGGGTATGAGAGGGAGATATTGTTTTAGTGAAGATCTTCCTTTGAATTTTGTCATAGATTCGTCAATCGATTGGAATGTACTGTCGGTTCTTGTTCTTTGAAATGTTTCTTTCAAACAGGATAAAACTTCTTCTATATAATAGATTTTAGATGCGTCTGGTGGTTTTTCCGGGTAATTGAAGTATAGTTTTGACATTAATTGCATAAACCTATCTCTGGAAATGGCCTCTGATATTGCTGAGTTTTGCAGTGATTTGTTGCGCGACCAATACATATGCATTGCAGGAACGCGATTATAGCACATAATTAACACGGCACCCAATATTATTTTTATTTCTCCTGGCGAACATTTCTGAATTTTCTTTTTCATTGTTTTTTCTAACAATTCCAATCGCAAATTAGTGTAGAAACTAATTTGCATTATTAAACTTTTTGGAAAAAGCTTGTAAAAACAATGAAGCATTGTTGAGCCTCTCGTCAGATTGGCTTTTATTATAGGTTGTTCTTCTTGAGGAATTGATTTTTTCGGAGAGAATCTATCTATATTTCTATGCCACATAAATTTTGCATTGGTTACCGATTGTACCAACTGTGGAGGATCAATATCATCATCAACTTCAACTTCATCATCAGCAGCGTTTCTTTCATCATCTGATTCTCCATTATCACTTTCAATAGGCTCTGACTGGCACTCTGAATCACTTGTGTCTTCAGCAGAAGCAGAACTATTTGAACACTTATAATCTTCGTCCATGTCGTCATCACTATCATGAAATGGATCTTCCTCAATATCGGAAAGATTTTCAAGTATTCCAGATATTTCTTTATCGGACACTTCTCGGTTCATACTGCAATAAACAAGACGAATGTAAACTTTATAATACTGCGGGGATAAATAAGTCCCAGAGTTAAACACTGCTGGGACTTATATATCCCAACTTGTTTATTTTCCCAAAATACTGCAAAATATTGAAAATATTTTCAATCTATATAAGTAAATGACTTACCTTGACAATAAATTATTAACAGCGACTAGAATAAACAAGTAATTTTATAAAAATTCCAAAATTATTTGACAAAAACTGGAGCAATAACTCAACACGTGCTAAGAAGATTGACAACTAACTGAATCATATGCTCTACAGTGCAGAATAAAAAACATGCACTTGTAGAGGGCATTCAAAACTACTCCCCGCAGTATTGAAAGGGTTAAAGTAATTAGTTCCAATAATTTCGAATGGTTTAATTATTCTAGCGGCTTCTCCAGAAACACAAATTTTTAGATAATGTAATTTTTCAACTTCCAAAATTTCATTATTATTATGTATTAAATTTGTATATAAATCTTTAAATGCGCGCCAAGATTTGTATGTACCATCGAATTTAGGTAAAGATATAGGAGGTAGCCTTATTTTAGATTTTTGCGGAGATACGAGTGTTGTGATATGTGTAGAAGCTTCATTTGATTCATTACTGGCTTTAGTTATAGAATTTATTTTTTCTTGTAACTCGGTGATTAAGTTGAAACATGTTTCTTCGAATTCATCAAACTTATTTTGATCAAGATATTCAGTTTTGTACTGTTACAATCTTCAGCTTGACATATTAAATAATGATTGTCTTTGAATTTATCCGTTAATTCATTCAACTTTTGAATTCTGCGTTCATAGACATTAACAGGTTGATTTTCATCAAGATTCTTTTTTATTCTAATTGTAACATTGCCTAATTCCTTTTCTAAATTTTTTTGCAATTTGAATAAATTCTGAATATTATCGATTTTATTTACAAATTATATAATTGATTTTAACTTAAAAAATTGTTATGTTTCGAATATGTTCTAATTTTTAAATTACTGTTTTCAACAAAAATTGTGTTCTTATTTTATCCGGCTCGAAGGACCAAATGTTAAATCCAACAAAAGAAAAATCTTGATTCAACATTAAATGAAAAAATGTGCTGATTTAAATCTATATCTATATATATATAAAAATGAATGTATGTTTGTTTGTTTGTTCTCGATAGACTCAAAAACCATACATCTAATTGCCTTGAAAATTTGGGAAATTATTAGGTATATCCCCGGAAAGGTTTTTGAAAAATTTTTTTTAAAATCAGAGTTGGGGTTCTAGGTGCTACAGAACAAATATCCCAAAAATATCAAAATAACATTTAAGGTCCATGTTCACATGATTAGTCTTAATTGTATCTTCACATGTGCATTAGTTTTGATTTTACTACCAGTCGTAATACAATTTAGTAGCATATTAACATAGATAAATAAAAACAAAAGATATGACAAGTAGTGTAAGAGCGTCACGTAGTCACGATAAGCCCGTTCCGTAAAAAGAAAAAAGTTGAATATTTGACATTTCCATGTTATTTATATGGATTGACCGAAAAGCTGTTATGATTGACGGAACGGAACGGTGTGGAACGTCGGAGTTGAACAAATTTCACGGACAACATAACCTGTTTCCATATAAATTTTCAATATTAGCTTTCAACTTTAATATATACCGTTGCGTTTTATTATAACAGGTATGTTTTGAAACGTATCGTAACAGAGAGGGACGAGGCGGAACGGGACGGGCTTATCGTGACTACGCCTTAATTCAAATTTTTCTTCGAGTGGAGCTATCGAAATCACGATAACTCCGCTCACCACACAATATACATAATGTATAGTAGAGCCACTGAACAGTGGCGAAGGAGAAGCATGCGCAGTAGAACCTACTTACCCTTTCCACTGAAATTTGAAACAGTGATGTGAGTTGTTAACATACCATTTTTCAAAAATTCTTCTTAAAAGGGAAATTCTCAATTCAAGTGGGAAATTATTATTTACACTACTTCACAGTGTATTTTTTAAATAAATACACTTTTACAGTGTATTTATTTTAAAAACATTAATTAAAATTAAGAAATAAAAAAAAAACAATAAAATTTAAAAAAGTAAAAATTAATAACAACAATTTCAATATTTTAATTTTCCGAACTTTACTCATCGGCTATAAAAAAACAAAGGAGGCAGAATCAAACGATTACTGCGGTACATTACACTTCCAATAATTATCAATGAAAAAGTTGCTAAAGAGATAATTTAGCTTACAACATCAATATTAATATTTGAATTACTAATAGAAATAGATTCAATTCATTCATGTAAATAGCAAATCAATTAATGTTACATAAATATAAATGTTTCAATCAAATAAGTTAGTGAGTATACTAATCAAA
The DNA here is from genome assembly GCA_951394055.1 of Villa cingulata. Taxonomy (NCBI): domain Eukaryota; kingdom Metazoa; phylum Arthropoda; class Insecta; order Diptera; family Bombyliidae; genus Villa; species Villa cingulata. The sequence goes on along the minus strand of OX596019.1, from coordinate 22,552,822 downwards.
CAAAAAGTAGCAGTAATAATCAAATCAATAAACACATATATTTAATATAAAAATTCGATAAGGAAATATTTTTGTAAATTTTAAAATTGCTGTTGCAGTTAACAATTAACATCACTGTTCGTTCGCTCATATTGTTATTGTTATTCTGTATTTTATTCATTTTGCTTTATCTAAATTCCAAATTTTTCTTTAGTAGCATGGCATTCGTCATATAATCACCATGATTAGAAATGTGTTGCTATTTTTTAAGCTAAAAAAGAGGATATGCATTGTGTGTACGGTCGGTAATCGGCAGTCGCTGTGTTCACTGAGTGGATAATTTAATTCTTATTTCCTTTGATTTTTTCTTTATCCTATTTTACTTTTATTCAAATGTTTCTTCAGTTGTATGGCAATCGTCGTACAGTGAACATGATTATATTGGAATGTTGTTAATTTTTTAAGCAAAAAAGAGGATTTGCTTTGATGTGCGATTGATAACCGACAGTCACTATACCCACTGAGTGACTGAGTGGAAGACTTAATCTTTGTTTCTTTTTGTGATTTTTCGTATTGAAGGGGAAATTAAAGGAAATTTTGAAAATATCTCCCATCTGCGCGAGTTTTCGCCATCGTTAGGTGGCTATACAATACTTTACTTACCACGATTCTATCTACATACGCGCATGGTGTACATAATAAACATGGTGTACATACACATACACATACACCTGCATATACTATTATACACACTAATTTTCACTTATCACGAACGATACCAACCATCGAGCGTGTGCAATGCATAGGCGCATGTAACTTCATCGTTTCGAACGTTTAGTGGTGCCATATCAAATTTTACACAAACGAATTTTTCAAGTTGACTGGAATTATTTTAAAATATTTTGTGCTATGTGGTTTTTTTAAAACATTTAATTTTGACATTATTTATAAATATTTAATAAAATTAATTGAAAAAAAAAACTGCAAACAATAACAAAACGTTCAAAATATATGTAAACGATGAACAAAATGCTATCGACTGTGTAGACGATGAAAATCGTTTGAATTTGGAACGTTTCGAATATCATGATAAGGCGGAAAATGTAGTCGTTTTTTTTAATTTTTATTTTAGTTAGCCTTGCAAGTGTCAAAGTTTATATTACAGCGAATGAATGATGACGTTCCGAGTTGTGGGTGAAATAAGAATTTATGTAAATTATGAAATTCCTGTCAGGCTCACATTGAACAGACAATAAGGGGATTCATTTCACGTCGCAAACTTAGTAATCTTCGTAAGATCAAGATTAATGTAAAGAAAAATGAATTTTTTAGTTGGTGGCGTAGCAACGAGCGCATGGTACAGCTAGTAATATATAAAACAAAAACACAATTTTTTTACAATTTTACGTTATAAAATTTTATTGAAAAATAATACTTAAAACTGATAAAAAAATATAAAAAGGTAATATTATGACCAAATGAAATACGTCTTACTTTTACGACGATCTGAACAAGAAGGAAGATTTATTAAAAGAAAATATTACAAGTTGTCAAATGTCAATGATGTACAAAACAAAATAGATTACAAATAAAGTTGTCTACAATATAGAAAAGTAATGAGTGACATCTATCATAATTTTGATTTTAGTTCTTAACACCCCCTCTAAAATCTAAATTACTCAATTTACAAAATTTTTTTATTTTATCTAGGCTGGCTGGCTTTGTTAAAATATCTGCGACCATGTCTTCTGATGCTATGCTACTGATGGTTATATCTCCATTGGCTACCTTTTCTCTGATGAAATGATGTCGAATATCAATGTGTTTCGTCCTTGAATGATCAATATCATTTGCTGCTATACACGTTGCGCCTACATTATCGCAGTATATTTGAATTGATATATTTCTGGATCCATCGATTTCTTCTTCAAGGTTTTTTAACCAAATTGCTTCTTGAGCTGTTGCACTTAACGCCATATATTCAGCTTCGGTTGAAGACAACGCCGTAGTTGCTTGTTTTTTTGTGTTCCATACAATCGGACAACGACCTTTTATAAATATGTAACCAGTTGTTGATTTTCTTTCATCTAAGTCTGCACCCCAATCTGAATCGCTGAATCCTACTATTTTGTTTTGATTTGACTTTTCGTATACTAAAGCGTAATTTGAGGTTCCTTTTAGGTATCTGAGTACCTTCTTCAACGCATTCCAATGTTGGATTCCAGGGTTTTCGTTAAATCTGCTCAGTATGTTGACAGGGTACGATAGGTCTGGTCTGGTACATTTAGCCAAGTACAACAAACTTCCGACAGCTTGTCTATAAGGAATGTCCTTCATTTTACATTTTTCATCTTCATTTTGCGGAGACATAGTCTTTGATAGTTTTACATTTATATCCATCGGTATTGTAGCTGGATTACAATTAATCATTCCAAATCTAGTTAAGATTCGTTCTATATAATCTTTTCGATCTATCCATATTTTTTTGTAAACCATGTCTCTTGTAATATTGAGGCCTAAAAATTTTTTTGCTATTCCTAGCTCTTTCATCTTGAAGATATTTTTCATCTTTGATATCAAATTCTCTTTTAAAGAGTCGTTATTGCTGAATATTAAAATATCATCAACATAGACTCCAACATATAATCTATTCTGGTCATTTATATGATAATAAATGCAATTGTCGACTTTAGATCTAGTCATACCGAACTTCAATAACGCTTCATTCAATTTACTATTCCAGATTCTGCTGGATTGTTTTAGTCCATATATCGATTTAGCGAGTTTACAAACTTTTTCTTCATTTTTGAAACCTTCAGGTTGCTCCATATAGATGTCTTCTTGTAGATCACCTTGCAGAAAAGCTGTTACTGCGTCCATCTGATGTATTTGCATATCATATTGTACCGCCAATGCAAATAAATATCTCACCGAATTATATTTTATTACAGGTGAAAAAGTTTCTTCATAATCAACTCCTTTTACTTGTGAACAACCTTTAATAACAAGTCTTGCTTTGTATTTTATTGTTCCGTCTATATTCTCTTTCTTTTTGAATACCCATTTACATTTCAAAGCTTTCTTATTTTCAGGTAAATCTGACAAAGTCCATGTTTTATTTTCAGTTAAGGAGTTATATTCTTCATCCATAGCTGCTTTCCAAAAGGCTGCATCTGGTGCACTAAGTGCTTCTTCAATTGTTTCTGGATCATCTATACTCTCAATAGCACGTGTTTCGTAAATATAATCTTCTTTTCTATTAGGCTTGGGAATTCTTGATGACTTTCTTCTTTCTTCTTGTGCAAGGACATCTAGGACTGATGAATGAAATGAGTTATTTCTGTTTTGTGATTCGTTATCGAAAAGCATGTTTAAATCTTCAGAAGATTGAGATGAATCTTCGAATCGATTTTCATCTGAATCGGATAATTCCTGCGGGCTGGCTTGATTTGAATCGTGGAAAGAATGAATTGATTCAGAACATTCTTCTTCTGAACATGTTAATTGTTCTTTTTCTGATGGAACATCTAGAAATATGGGAATCATGTTATTAACGTGATCTTGATTATTAAAATTTACCTTGATCTGCTTTGAAATGAATACTGCATCTCTTGTTGCTATCACTTGATTTCTTTTTTGGATGTATACTCTGTATCCTTTTTGATTTAAGCTGTATCCAACAAAAAAACCTTCTTCTGACTTAGCGTCTAATTTCTTTCGTTTCTGTTCAGGAATTTGTACCATAACACCGGAGCCAAAAATCCTTAAGTTTGAATAATCTGGTGGCTTTCCTGTCCACATTTGTTCTGGGGTTATAGAATCCTTTAATGCTGATGTTGGACATCGATTAATAATATATACAGCAGTGTTAACTGCTTCTGCCCAAAATTTTTTTGGTAAATCTGCGTCTATTAGTAAGCATCTAGCCTTTTCCAATATAGTTCTGTTCATTCTCTCGACTTTCCCATTCTGCTGAGGATTGTAAGCAATTGTCGTTTGATGCTGAATACCGTGTTCCTTCAAATAATTTGTCATCTGTTTGTTTACAAACTCGGTCCCATTGTCGGTCCTTAGAACTTTGATGTTTAAATTACACTGATTTTCTACAAAATTCTTAAATTCTTTAAAGATATTAAATACTTCATTTTTGGATTTCAAAAAATATACAAAGGTCTTATGAGTGAAATCATCAATAAGTACAAAAAAATATCTTGATCCAGCTAAAGAAGTCACTTCCATTGGACCACATAAGTCTGCGTGTATGAGTTCTAATTTTTCTGTCGTGGTAGACGAGGATGAACCAAAAGATAATTTACTTTGTTTTCCCTTTAAACACGCAATACATTTATCTTTAAACCCTTCATTGTTTTCTGTTTTTATCAAGTTTAGTTTTTTTATGCTTTCAATACTTAAATGTCCTAATTTCCTGTGCCAGTCAACTATACTTTCTTTAGCCAGTAAAGCCTTGTCTTTCATGGAAAGGTCTAATTTATACATTCCGTTTATCAAAGAGGCAGTTGCTATCAATTTGTTTTTATTATATATTTTACACTTTTGTTTATCAAATATCACTTTGTTTCCTCGTTTTGTGATTTGACTGATTGACAGCAAATTGGTTGACAAGTTCGGGACATATAATACATCACGCACTTTGATTGAAGTTTCATTATTGTTAACTGCTAAATTAAGTTGACAATTACCTTGAGCATGAACCGGAATTTTTCTGTTGTCAGCTAGAATTACCTCTTTCAGCTCTTTAATTTCTGACTGTTGTAACAGCGCATTTTTATTTGCAGTCATATGTGATGAAGCACCTGAATCAATAAGCCATTCATCTAATGGAGATGATGCACTGAATTCACTTGTATACAAATTCAACACGGTTAACAAGGATTTTTCTTGTTTCTTCATTTGTCTTTTATTAGACTTCTTACATTCACTTGCAAAATGTCCATACCCGTTGCAATTATAACATCTCAAGTTCTTTTTATGCTTCTTGCTTTTAACCTTATTATTTGCATATAATGCTACATTTTCACTTCCATTAAATGAATTACATTTTATATCTTGAAGCAACTTAGTTTTGACATAATCTGCAGTGATCTTTGCTCCAGAATTTTCGATAGCCATTAACATCGGTGCATATTCTTCTGGTAAGCCGGCTAGCAAGAAAGTAGCCACCCATTCTGAGTTCACTGAAAAACCAATGTCGTTCAATTTTTGAGCTGTGGTCATAATCGTTGATATGTAATCTTCCATAGTTGCGAATTCCTGCATTTTGGATGTGATTAATTTCCTCATAAGGCTAACTTTCCTCGTGAGACCTGAATCTTCGTAGGCATTTTTGAGGTTATCCCATGCTTCCTTTGCTGTAGCTGCATCTCTTACATGTATGTAGGATGTACTATGAATCATCATGATGATTTTAGATTTAGCCTTCAAATCTCTTTTGGCTTTTTCTTCGGCATTAGTTGTCTTATCTGAATTTGTTATACAGGTCCACAGATCCTCATGTTGTAAATATGCTTTCATCGCAAAAGCCCATTCGTTATAATTATCTCTGCCACTAAGTCTTTCCACTGATGGTAGTAACGATTGGTTGGCCATAATATCGAATTTAATTTAATTAATCTCAAGATTAATGAACACTTTATTATTATTTTTTTATTAGAAAATTATTCACTATATGCGTACTATTTATGATGATTAATTTCCTGTGAGACCACGTTTTCTGGGCCCATAACCTGATAAAAAAATATAAAAAGGTAATATTATGACCAAATGAAATACGTCTTACTTTTACGACGATCTGAACAAGAAGGAAGATTTATTAAAAGAAAATATTACAAGTTGTCAAATGTCAATGATGTACAAAACAAAATAGATTACAAATAAAGTTGTCTACAATATAGAAAAGTAATGAGTGACATCTATCATAATTTTGATTTTAGTTCTTAACAAAAACTAACAATTTCGATCTTATTAAATACTAATAAATAATTGTAAATAAATTTTCAAATATGCAAAACTCAAAATTAAACAAAACTTTTATCTTGATTTTTAAAAAAAAAAATACAAAAATTCTAAAAAAATCAATTTGAATTATTTAAAAAAATCAATTGATTATACTACAATTTTGCATACAACTCGGCAATTAAAAATTGAAAAAAAATAAAAAAAAATAAGAAATTAATTTCTACAATTTAATTTTAATAATTCTAATTCCAATAATTAACAATTCTAATAATCAATAATTCCAAATCTTAAACTAATTCGTCGACAGTATAGATCGATCTATACGCGAGATGTCGCAGCTGAATCTTGATGAAAATGCAGGTGTGGTTGATTGTTGTTTAGTACGATGATGAAGTTTAAATTTAAAATGTAGTAACTGCTGTAATTGAATATTTCCGGTAATAAAATTAAATGAATTTTCCCGTCGGTAAACTATTATTAATTTTGTTAGATTTCTGCTGTTGCTGAAATATTCTTTCTCCAGTGAAAAAAATTTTTCTAAGTTTTTTAATTTTTGTCAAAATTTTTCTAAATGTAAAATTTTTCCTCCAATGAAAAATTTTCTAAGTTTTTATTAAAATATTAGCCGATATTTTCCAAAAAGTATATAAAAGTAGGAGAGAAACTGTTTCATAGGAACATTCGGACCAAAAAAATTTTTCAACAATTGTAGGTGTCGGTAGTGATGCCAGCGTAAAACTCAATATAAAAAAGTAGCATTTCTTTATGCCAAGTATCCAACTCCATATAAAAATAACGGCATTTCTTTTTGCCAAGTCGTAACTTTTTTAGTATAAAGCTTTTCTCCCTTTACATGGAGTTGTATAGGAAAAATGAGAAAATGAATAAATTTGTTTACAACAGCTGATATTTTATCAGTTGTCACTTTGCTTTATTTATAGGTGTTAACAATTTTATTATATTATATATTCAGCAAAAAAGGTAGTATGTTACATATTCAATAATTACTTACAGACTAAATTTCTACCTACTTTACAAAATTCCAATATTTCTATAATTATTTATATAACTGTTATAATAGTAACAATAGCATATCATTACAATAGCATTACAATAATAATCTTTCAGTTATATTATTATCAAATACTTAACACTTCCTCTTAACTGAAAGATTATTATTTACATAATTATGAAAATAAGCAAAATTCATAAAATACTTCATTTATGTTATATAGAAATTTAATAGTTTTAAACAATTATTTAATTTCGGTGATGACAATGGCTTTGTTAACATATCAGCTGGCATCGAGTCAGTACTTCGATATCGTAGTTCTATTTTTTCTTCAGCTACAGCTTCTCTTACAAAGTGATGACGTATATCGATGTGTTTACTTCTATTATTAACAATGGGATTTTTTGCCATCAGCTGAGCGCTATTACTATCGTTAAAAAGTACTACAGGGTGATCCGATCTAACTTTCATTTCACACAATAGATTCTTCAAATATATCGCCTCTTTTGTAGCTTCTGACAAGGACATATATTCAGCTTCAGCCGAAGATAAGGCTATGGTCTTTTGTCGTTTTACGTCCCATGAGATACAGCTGCCTGATAATTGAAATATATAACCACTGTATGAATGCCTGTCATCTTCACTTGATGCCCAGTCCGAATCTGCATAACCTTCGATGTCTTCATTGCATTTCTTAAAATGTAATCCGTATTCCATCGTTTGTTTCAAATATCTTAATATTCGTTTCGCTGCTGTCCAGTGTATTTTATCAAATTTATCATTGTAGCGACTTAAAACATTTACAGGGTACGCTATATCTGGCCTTGTTGTCATAGCCAAGTATAGAAGTCCACCTATAAGATTACGATATGGTATGTTCTTCATGCTGTCACTTTCTTTTTTACTTTTGACATGAATAGTCTTTGTTATTTTTACGTTTAGATCAATAGGCGTTTTTACTGGATTACAATCTTCCATAACGAATTTTTTTAATAACTTCTTAATGTATGTTTTCTGATTTAGTACGACCTCATTATCTGAAAAATAATTAAATTCAATACATTAAAATATTTTAGTTTACCTATGTCTTTTATTTCGAAGACTTTCATCATTTTTTGCATAAATAGTTGTACGCCTTTTTCTTCTTTATATGCCAGAATCATATCATCTACATATATAGCTAATATCATCATATTTTCTTGTTCACCATATATATATAAACAAGGTTCATTTTTCATTTTTATAAATCCAATTGATTTTAAATAATCATCAAGTTTTTGATACCAAAGCCTTCCACTTTGTTTCAACCCATAAAGTGCTTTATTCAATTTCATTACGTGATTCTCTTTTATTTCACCACAATCTGATAATTTTTCAAAATATTCTGGGATTTTCATATAAATAGTCTGATCCAGTTCACCGTTTAAATACGCAGTTGTAATATCAAACTGTCGCAGCTTCATATCCATTTTTACTGCTAACGCTGTTACCAGACGTACAGATCTTAGCCTTGCCACTGGAGAATACGTCTCATAATAATCGATACCTGGCCTCTGCGCACACCCCTTTGCTACAAGTCTTGCTTTTCTTTTTGCAGGTTTACCATTTTCGTCATATTTGGTGACAAACACCCATCTGCAACCGATGACTTTAGCACCTTGTGGTTTTTCTTCTATGGTCCAAGTTTTATTTCGTTGATGAGCTTGTAACTCTTCTCTCATAGCAGCTTCCCATTTCTTTTTATTTGAATTGTTCATAATATCATTCACACTTTCAGGATCGTTTTCATGCGTTAAGAATACATAAGGTTCATCATTGTCGTCATCATCATTCGCTGATTGATACTCATCTGGAGAATTCATGATATTATCTTCATTTTTGTTTTGATCTTGATTTTCATTATTGTTTGCATTGTTATTAGTTATAAATAATTTCTTTGGGCGTCCTTTTGCCCCTGTTCTTAATAATCTGGGTCTTCCTCTTCCTCTTTTAGCTGAATCATCTTCTGCATCAGATGATTGATTCTTATTTTCATTTTCTTCTTTCATATTATTTAATTTCTCATTATCATTATTTTCATCAATAGATTCATGCTTTTTATTAGACCTTACATTGCTTTCTTCTAAACATTTTATATGTTTTTCTCTATTTTCTTCGTTAAACATTTCTTCAACTGCTGGGTATTCATTCTTGTTTATAATCGTCATATTTTGGTTTAAGTTTTCATGAACAAAAATCACATCACGACTTTTTATTACATTTCCAGTACTTTTGTCCCATAAGCGATAGGCTTTTGAGTTTTCACAGTAACCAATCATATAAAAAGGTTTTGATCTGACATCAAATTTCTTTTTCTTCGGATTTTTATCTAAAACATAGGCTAATGTACCGAATGTTCTCATGTGCGCTATTACTGGTTCTTTTTTTGTCCAGAGTTTATATGGTATATTACCGTCTAAGCTATCAGATGGAGACCTGTTTCTTATATAATTAGCTTATATAATTAGTTTCTTATATATAATAAGGTGTTGTCGTTTGGTGTTGAATGCCATTATTCTTCAAAAAATTTGAAAAATCTGAATTGATGAATTCTTTTCCATTATCAGTCCTTAACATTTTTATGCGACTGTCCTTAAAGTTTTCCACTTTAGATTTATATATTTTAAATATTTTCAAGGCTTCGTTTTTTTGCTTCATAAAGAAGACTTCACACCAACGTGTTGCATCATCTATAAAGGTAATAAAGTACCTTGCTCCTCCACTTGATGCTGTAGATATGGGTCCGCATACATCACAATGTATTAATTCTAGCGCATTTTTTGATCTATTTGTTGATTTCTTTGGAAACGGTTTTTGGGTCTGTTTTGCTTGAATACATGTTTCGCATACTGGATCAACTTTTGGAATGTTTTTTATTTTTATTCCTTTAACTAATTTTCTTTCAATCATCCTTTATAGGCTTCTCATATTGAGGTGTCCATATCTTTGATGCCATAATTTCAAATTTTCTGTGTCTTCCGCAACATATGCTCTTTCGTATGTCTCGTCTTTAATTTGAACATGGTATAAACCATTTTTCTTTTTTGCTTTTAAAACCACCTCATTCTTATAATTTTTGATAAAAGCTTCATTTCTACAAAAAACTACATTATAATTATGTTCTGTTATTTTTGTTACTGATAAAAGATTAGCTCGTAAATTAGGTACATATAAAACTTTATTTAAATTTATTTTGTTTCCTATATCTGAAATAATACTTAAGTTTCCTCTTCCATGTATTTTTGTCGTTTCTTCGTTAGCCAAGCTCAATTCAGTATCTTTTGTTTTTTCAAAATTTAGAAATTTACTTGCGTCATTAACCATATGGGATGTGGCACCACTATCAAGGATCCAGGAAGATGTCGACCAATTAGAGATATAAAAGGTCATTTCTTGAGCGAATGAAGACTTTTCTACCGTTTTAGACCTGCATTCTGCTGCTTTATGCCCGTATTTTTTACACTTATAACACATAATTTTGTTTCTGAATTGCTTCTTTTCATTATTAAACTTAATACTTTTTTCTCCACGAGATTTGAATTTCGATTTTGTTTTATCGGCAAAGAGTACTTGAGACGCGGATGTTTCTATATGCCTTGCGTTGTATTCTTCTAGAATTTTAGTTTTTAGATCATTTGGTATTGGTAAATTATCACGTGTTTCGATTGCGATTCTAAAATTTTCAAATTCTTCCGGAAGGCTATATAGTAATAGTATTGACAAGAGATCATTATCAATATTAATGTCTATAGATTTACATTTTTCTACAGTTGAGAAGAATAGAATTCAGAAACGTGTTCATCGACATTATCACTTCTTGCTTTATTTAGCACTAATTTCTTTAGTAACGCGGCTTTTCTTGTGGGCACATTAGGATCGCATATTGATTTTAATCTATCCCATACATATTTTGATGTTTCACAATTTTTAATATCTTTTATGAAATGTGGGCTCACTGACAAAAGTAAATCGGCTTTTGCCTTTTGATCATTTTTAATCCACATTTGTAGATTTTGCTTATCAGTGGATGCAGGTTTTATTTCACTACCCTCGACATAATTCCATAGGTCATTTTTTATCAAAATAGATTGCATCAACACCTTCCACGTGTCGTAGTTTTCAGAATTTAATTTTTCGATATTTATGAAATTTTGAATCGACATATTTAGTTCATCAAATTCACAAATTTATTTTGTATAATATTTCCAATTTTAAATTTAAATTAAACCGTCGATCACACAGATCAAGACCGATTTTTATTTTTAGACACCTATCGAATTTTATTAATCACACCAGAAAAAAAAAAAACGTTTTCACTGGGCCCATAACCTGTTAACAATTTTATTATATTATATATTCAGCAAAAAAGGTAGTATGTTACATATTCAATAATTACTTACAGACTAAATTTCTACCTACTTTACAAAATTCCAATATTTCTATAATTATTTATATAACTGTTATAATAGTAACAATAGCATATCATTACAATAGCATTACAATAATAATCTTTCTGTTGTAATTTTACCTTTTATTCCTGCCCTTTATAGTTAAAACACAATTTAATATAAAAATAGTTAATTATACTTTTTATTATACGACTCCATTTTACAATAGCCAATTCAGAAGTAAGAGAAAAGAAGAAAAGTACATTATTATATTAATCAATTTGACAGTTCTCTTTTTCTTTCAATTCATAATAATTCACAATAATCATTAAAAAGTAAATTACAATATAACATTAACCTAACACTCCTTCCTTATATTTAATTTACTTCTCGAATACTCAAATTTAGTTTTAGTTATAATCTTTGTTAGTAAGTCAGCAAGTTGGTTCTCTGTTTCCACGTATGATAAGTTGAATGTTTTGCCACAATGCTCCTTGATGAAATGAAACCTTACATCTATATGTTTTGTTCTCTTATGTACTGCATCCTCCTTTATCAGTTTAATCGCACTCTGATTATCTACATATAAATTCACTGGCATGTCAATAACTTTTATCTCCTTCCCAAAATTAACCATGATTATTAGCTCCTTCACTCCTTCAGATGCTGCAACATATTCAGCTTCAGCTGTAGAAAGCGTTACAATTGACTGCTTTCTTGTAAACCAATCAATAGGTGTATTGTTTAACAACAGTATATAACCTGAAGTTGATCTCCGATCTTCTTCATCACCTGCGAAATCTGCATCTGTATAACAATTTAATGATATCTGTTTTTTATTTTCAAAATATAAACCATAATTCATGGTCCCCTTTAAATATCGAAATATTCTTTTAACTCTCATCCAATGAATATTCTGTGTTGTTTCCATAAATCTGCTTAAATAGTTTACTATAAATGTTATATCAGGTCGCGTCATATGTGATAAATACAAAAGGCTACCAATCGCTTGACGATAGGGTATGTTTGTTATTTCTGTCGAATCATCATTTGTCTCAACAGTAGTACCTGGTGTTGAAACAATTTTACAATTTTCCATATTAAAACCTTTCAGTAATCTTTTGATGTAATTTTCTTGTTTCAGAAATATACTTCCATCATTTCTTCTTTCGATTTCCATGCCCAGAACACGCTTAAAATCTTCCTTTTTTACTTCAAAGTTATTTTCTAGGTAAATCATTATTTCTGTTGAATCCAATCAACATGATTTTTCATCTGAAAATAAAAAAAAAGGAAAATAATTAATTAATTAATTAATATTATAATAAATAACAAAAAAAACAACAGAACACTACACACAAAACATAGAACAACACAAAATGTAAACATAAAAACATAACCAAAACTACATATAACACAATTACAAAACTATTTACAAAACACAACAAAAGAATAAATAGAATTATTTACACCACAAACACATAAATAAAAATTTAACAATTATATTTAAATTATATAAAACACGATCACAAACATATAATACAAGAATCACAAATTATAACAATAAAAATTAATAATATTAACTACACAACACAACTTCACGATATTTGACACTTTTAAAACAAAAATGTCGGTAAATGTAAACAAAACATTTACCAAGTTATTTGATTAATTATTAACTGTTCCAATTCCAAATAATCACTATCAAATGTACCAGCCGAATTGAAAATTACCGGCTAATATCATTCACAACCGAAAAATGTACCATATGTCACATCAGTTACCATTCGAAAAAATGTTCCAATAAGAAAGATAGACGATGAGACAAATAGAAAATTTATCACCAACGGGGAAAATAGAAAATTCCAGAGTTTGCAAATTTTGCTATATAAAGAATGAAATTCGCAGAAGAATTTATCTTTTGCGATTACCTGCCTATATGACGTGTTGAGTCTGAATCAGGGAAAACAAAGGATCAAAAAAAACCAGGACGTGTTGAGTCCTATAAAAATCTAGCGTGCTAATCTAGTAAATAGGGAACGTTAGGAATTTCTGTAGAAATATTTGTAATTTCTACAGAAATTAGGGCAAGTTAGGCCGATTTATCTACGTCGGGAAACGTGTTGAGTTTCCAAGTCCAAATTTAAAGGAGGACTTAGAAATTTTTTCATAAATTTCTAAGCAACAAAATTTTTTAAAGTATAAAATAAAGAAGGGACTTAGAAATTTTTTCACAAATTTCTAAGCATTAAAAAATTTCCAAGTATAAAATTAAAAGAAGACTTAGAAATTTTTTAACAATTTCTAAACATCGAAAATTTCAGAGTGTAAAATCACATAGACTTAGAAATTTTTATTGAAAAATTTCTATTTGCTATACCGAGAGCTACGATATTTGGTTTGATACGATATCATACGAACTCATCATAAATAATTTGGGATAAATTATTGCTGATAATAAAATTAATTTTCCGGAAGTCATTGGACGGTTAAAATTTTGAATTTAAATCTTCAAGTTTTGGGTTCGAGTTTTCTTCAATCAACACACTGCAATCAACTAATCAGTAGTAACGCCATCTGCATCAACAAATTTTAATTAAAATTAATTTGTAATTGAATCTTTAAATTAAAATTAAATTATAGTAGATTAAAATTCTTATTTGAAATTTGACGTTTATTGTACATTAAAGTAAATTTATTTTTGAGAAAAATTAGTAGATTTATTATTTTTGAAAATTATAAATTTTGAATTAAATTTTGCTAGTAGATTTTTATTTTTAAATTTTGAATTATTTTAAAAATAAGGAAAGTTGCAACTTAAACATAAATTTTGTAACGATATTTTCAAAATTAGTAAATTTATTTATTTATATATATACTAGCTGACCCGACAGACGTTGTCCTATCTCAATTATTAATTTTGAATTTGAATTGGAATAATTAAGAAAAAAATACTCCAAAAAAGTGTTTATTATTCTAGAATGAACTTTTCAAACATGCATTAATTTCATCAGCTGGTGAAATGAAATAATTTTTATTTTTATTTTGGAAAAAGAAAAGCAACGTTCAATTTAATACAATTGTATACACAACATTTTTTGTTTTATTTTGTGGTGCATAAATAAACAAATTTTTCGGCGCTCCAACTCTCGAACATGCAACGTACAGTTGACCGTGAGAAAAGCAAGCTTCCTCTAAATTAACTCCACACACCTGGAGCGTTTGCCCTTGGGCTTTGTTGACGGTCATAGCAAAAGATAACCGAACAGGAAATTGAAGACGTTTAAAGTCGAATGGCATGTCCGTTGGTATTAATGGAATGCGCGGTATTAGTACAATTTCACCTTTTGCTTTGCCAGTGAGAATTGTTGCTTGAATTAAATTTGGCATCAATTTCTTCACTGAAAGTCTCGTCCCATTACAAAGTTTCGTTGCATTAAGATTTCGGAGAAGTAAAATCGATGAACCAACTTTCAAATTCAAATTATGAGGTGGCATGCCTGGTGGTTCCAAAGAATTTAAAAATTCGACCGGATAATTGACTGCGTCTTCATCATTCATAGCAGTATCAATGGATTTATACGTTACCGAACCACCTGGCAATTTTCCCTGGATGTGGAAATTGATTTCATTGACATTGATATTTTTTGGTGCTAAAATTGCACGTTCTCGTAACCAATCATGGTTATTGTAATTTTTAACAATATTTGGAAAAACGCGATCAATGAGTTCTTGTTTTGATGATACAATTATGCAAAAATTATTCGGTAACACGATAAACCCATTTTGATCACTTGCAATTTTTCCATCGCCAATCTTCAGCAATTGCTTTGAAAACTCACGTGCTGATGAATCATTTTGAAGACGCACACGCATATTGATCGTCAACGAAAGCCTTTGTACGTGTGCCCACAATAATGAACTTTTCAAACATGCATTAATTTCATCAGCTGGTGTTGATCTCGGAATAACAGGCAACGTTTGACGAAAATCACCAGATAACAATATTAATGCACCGCCAAACAGCTGTTGACTCTGTCTCAAATCTTGCAATGTTTGATTTAAGGCTTCCAAAGATTTTTTATGGGCCATTGGACATTCGTCCCATAAAATAATCGATGTTTGTTGCATGACTTTAGCCATTCCAGAACTCCTTGATATATTGCATGTTGGTGTTTCAATTGCTTGTATGTTCAATGGCAATTTCAAGGCGGAATGTGCTGTGCGTCCGCCATCAAGTAATGTAGCTGCAATACCGGAAGAAGCAATTGCCAATGCGATTTTTTGTTCCGACCGAATCGTTGCCAATATCAATGAAATTAAAAATGTTTTTCCAGTGCCGCCAGGTGCATCCAAAAAATACAATCCACCAGTGTTGTCATTCACAGCTTGCATCACTTTGTCATATGCATCTTTTTGTTGATCATTTAATTGTGGAGTATACGTTTGTACGAACGCACGCAATTCATCACGATCGAATTGCTGTTCGCGTTGCAATTCTCGTTCAAATAAATCATGCATTGGACGATTTGGTTGAGTCAATCCTAATTGCCCTAATGCTTTATTTGCAATCGTAAGGCACAAATCTTCGATCATTATCAAGGCTTCATTATACATTTCCAATGTCAGCAGCAATGCAGGATCATTGGAACGATCCCGAAGTCGAATCAAAATGTCTTCTGCCATGAAATCTTTGTATTTATTCCACAATTCCAGTGGATTTGATGGAAAACATGTCGATATTATGATCGCAAATAACATACGAATTTGATTTGGTGGAGATGCAATTGATGCTTCACGAAGCGTAGCATCCCAATGCGTATCATCTTCCAGCAAATGCAATTGTTGACATGCTTCACGGTATGTGGCGCACATTTGACCATTGATAGTTCGTAAATGTTGGAATGATTGAGGTCCATGTACGTTCACCAATAAAAGTCGCAAGTAAAAACATTCAACATTAGCTGGACTAACTGTATAAATGCGTCCCAAAGCATCTGTTCGAAAAATACCTGGATAACCATCAACAGATGTGCCTTGTTTGCGACGTTGAAATTTTTTTGTTGATGCATTCCATGTGAAATAGTGTGGCACTTCCGAATATAGCAAAGTCTTGGCAAATTCATCCGTTTCACACAACTTGAAATAAGCTGTCAGTGTAGTTGATGGTGGCTCTACTGCTCTTTGTTCGGCATTTGCAGCAGTAAAGTAAACACGTTGGCCGTTTTCAAGATGAACTGCCAAATGTACAACGACCGGATGTCTTTCATGAATTGGAAACGATAATATACGCCATACAGCTTCATTCGTACTAATATAGCGCCCCATTTGATACTGCAAAATTTCATCATGACTATTTTCAGGAGCCACTCCAAAAACAGCCATATCGCTGCCCTTATTCACATACTTGCAAATATATTTTATTGATTTTACAGAATTGCAATATTCTACATTTATGTGAGCGTTGAACATTTTTGACAGTATCGGTGAGTACGGAACTATCCACCGGTTATCGATTTCAACGTCTTGATTTTGAATTTTAATTACAGTTGATTTACCGTTTTCTTCAGTTGATCGTCGACGATACTGTGGATATCCATCATCTCCTGTAATTGTTTCAGCAATCAATTGTTTTGGAAAACGTTTCGAACATTTGCCATCAATTATACAGGGTGAATTTCGATTAATATCACCACAGGGACCGTGAATCATATTTTTCGTGACAACTTCGAATAATCCTGGGTCGATGGTTTGATCTGGAATTTCGGCCGATATGACAGTATCAATCATATCAGGTGTTATTTTGTGTACCAACCAAATTAAAATATGTGCGTGAGGTAATCCCCTTTTTTGCCACTCTATGGTATACATAAAGCACCGCAATTCTCCAAATACACGGAGTTTGACAATCAAATCCATTAATTTTTTCAATTTTTGTTGGAATACACGGGCCGTTATGTCATGCCGATCTTTTGGCACCTGACCATCAAATAAACAATCAGATACATCGACCCACTTCGGATTGCATGTAAATGTGATGAATAGATCCGGTCGGCCATAATTTCGTACATATGTCATCGCATCTTGCGTATATTCATGCATATGGCGTGGGCTACCAACATATGATGATGGCAAAATTGTTAAACGGCCAATATCATTCACATTTGCATCATTGATTATTGCGTCACGCAAATGTATGTATTCCTCTGACCTTAATCGGGCTTGATTGTGACGGATGAAATTCAATCGCTCACTTTCAATTTTGGCGTACATATCGACGATAAATTGATGCGAAAGTTGATTGCATCGCAAAATAAAATTGTTTTCTTGAGGGCGAATCATCAATCGATACGAATAAAAATTCATCGCACTGACTTGTTTCGTTGATTTTTGACCTGCAATGCAAAAATTAATCAGCGAATGAAAATGTTTTAAAAATCATATTTAAAAAAAAATAAAATGTGTATGTACCAGTTGTTGGATTTATCATTGGTATGTTGATATGATAGCCATCGCCCCTCTCCAAAACAAAATGGGGTATTGCAATGCATCATAACAGCGATGGAGTTCTGAAATACGTTGTAATTGCTCATTTCTACGATACAAAACAATATCTCGTGGCCGAAACTGTTCACCAACCACAACAATGGCTACTTCATCAATCGTTGGTACATTGAATCGTCTGGCGTGCTCCCCAATTGGTGTTTTATCGGCTTTTATTATGATTTTATGGCCATCGGTGGGCATCAGATCGAGTGCCACTTTGAACAATTTCACCAATTCATTGTGTTGATGGAACATTGTTTGCAATTCATTCACGATTGATTTTCTCGTATTCGTGGAAATTGCACAGCGCTGATTTAATTCACGATTCTCATCACCAATAAAATATATTTGTAAAAATGTATGGTCACCATCTGGGAATGGTAGCAAAGACCCAGCTCTATGGTATATTTGACCTTGAATCTGTAAAATTCGAGAAATATATGTAGATGACGGATCTGAATTTTTAAAAACATCGAACACAGGGACGGCACATAAATTAAAAATGATATTGTTTATTCCAAAAGAAGTAATAACCTTAAACGTCGGCATAAATCCATCTCTTATAATATTTGTAGCTCCAAAAGATGTCATTTGAAAGCATGAATTGTATTTTTGAATGTTTAAGAGGAAATGCTTTGACGTTGGTGAATTGCCAAAAACCAATGAATGCAAAGGTTCTGGCGGAAGTTCTAGCACCGGCAGTTTGACTTTCCCACCAGCACAGCACATGCCAGGCGTTTCGTTTCTGAATTTAAATGCTTTGCAATGTATACATTCTATATTCATTTGGCCAATGTAGGCATGCATGCTGTAATCAATTTTGGCATCGTAATTGAAAGCCGCGCGTTCCATTTGACGTATATCATAAACGGACGTACGCCCACGACGGTTTCTTGGTGCTTCACTATTAACCGAATGATTTCTCCGTCTGTGTCGTTGTGTTTCCATTTCATTTCGTCGAACACGATCTTCTTCACTTTGTGATCTTCGATTTAACGCTGTAGCATTTGATTGACGTGAACGTCTGCCAATGTTTGCTCGTCTTGCACGTGGCATTCTTTCAGTACAGTATATTACTAATTGAATGTAAAAGCAAAACATTGAAAATTATTTCAAGAACAAATTATAAATTTATTAATTCAAAGTTCAATGTGTGTACGTGGTTAAAACAAACACATGGTTAACACTCACCAAAAGTATGTCTGTTCGCAATGAGAGCACGATATAAGAGAACTGTCAACTGAATTCCAACGACAGCAAATTAATATTAACATAATACACTTACAACCACATTTGACAACTGTGTACACATATACAGTCATACAGTACAACAGAAACGCTCATAGGCGGCTTTGTATTTGTTGTTGTTTTTTCTACAGTACAACAGAAACGCTCATAGGCGGCTTTGTATTTGTTGTTGTTTTTCCTACAGTACAACAGAAACGCTCATAAGCGGCTGTGTATTTGTTGTTGTTTTTCCCATACAGGCATTTCGTATGTCATAACTCAGGAACGGCTGCACCGATTTCGAACAAAGTTCACACAAACCACCTCCTCATAGAAAGGAACGAACCCTAAAATTTTTGTGACAATCGGTTCGGCGGTTCTTGAGTTAAAAGATTACCAAGGAAATGTAACTTCTTTTTATATATATAGAAGATATTTAAATTAAATTCTCATTATCATTTTTTTTTATTATTTAAAAATTTAGTATTTGTAATTAGAATTAAGTTTTGAATTGTTAGATTTAAGAGATTAATTTTCAATAAAGATTTTTCATAACGTTTTGTAAAAAAATTGTGTTCTTATTTATAAAATTGAAACCGGCACGTTATTTTATTTTTATTGTTAAATTATATCATTTTGAGGATTTAACAATTTCTTTAATTTGATTTTCATCTTCTGAAATTATTAGTCCATCATCAACGTAAATTATTATTATTATGATAGGATTAAATTTGTAGAAAACACACGGATCATAATTGGATTGTATTAAACCAAAGTTAACTAAAACACTCGTAAATTTTTCATTCCAACATTTTGCAGCTTGTTTTAGCCCATAAATACTCCTTTTAAGTAAACAAAATAGGTTGCTACCATCTTCAAATCCTCTTGGTTGTTCCATAAATACCTCTTCTTTCAGATCACCATTAAGAAAGGCTGTTTTAATATCAAATTGCTGAATTTTAAAATTATATGATGCTGCTATACCAATAATCATTCTTATCATTCTTAACTGAGCTACTGGACTATAAGTTTCTAAATAATCTTTACCATATTGTTGAACAAATCCTCTTGCAACAAGCCTTGCTTTCTTCTTTCCATTTGCTTTGATTGTCAGTACCCACTTTGTAGTGATTGGTATTTTATCTTTTGGTTTTTCACACAATTCCCATGTTTTGTTTTTAGTTAAAGCTTCAAACTCTTCTTTCATTGCTGCTTTCCATTCATTATCTTCACATGCTTCTTCATATGTAATTTCTTCTTCCATAGTGAAAAACGATGTATAAAAATCATTGTACATTGATGGTGCTTTCAAATCACGTCGATTTCTTAAGTTATATAGTTCATTTGCATTTTTCTGATCCTTTATCTCAACTTCTCCTTCCTGTTGTAAAATCACCTCATCTGATGTTGTTTGTTGTTCTGCACTTTCTACTTTGTTTTGTGTTGTATTATCATTTATGTTTAACTTAGTTTTGACAGTCGTTGAAACATCTTCTGTTTTCGAAAAAATTATATCTCTGTAAATACCAACTATATTCTTTTCAGGAAAATATACTCTGTAGCCTTTTACTTCTTGACTATAACCTACAAAAATTCCAGCATTGCTTTTGATATCCCATTTTAATCTATTTTCTTTTGTTATATGCACATATACCTTACTTCCAAATACTTGAAAATAATTAATAGATGCCTTTTTTCTGTGATACAATTCATATGGTGTTTTACCTGGAATTGAACTCGTACCTGTTCTATTGAGTGTATACACAACACAATTTATAGCTTCAGCCCATAATGACTTATTTAGATTTTTATGATAAATGATTGTACGTGCTGCTTCTACTAATGTTCTCATATCGCGTTCAACTTTGCCGTTTTGTTCAGGTGTATAAGGTATTGACAATTCATGTTTAATTCCATATTTACATAATAACTTAACAACATTCTTATTTTTAATTTCTGTACCATTATCTGAGCGTATTATTTTAATTTTTCGATTTGTTTCGTTTTTAAATCTAGGAATAAACGATTTTAAATTTTCGAATACTTCTTCTTTTGACTTTAGAAAGTATACTACTCTATAATGTGAATAATCATCCTTTAATAACAAAAAATATTTTGCACCACCTATTGAATTTACCTCCATTGGTCCACACAAATCAATATGAATTATTTCACCAGGATTGTAGGTAATAGATTTTGAATTTTTGAATGGATTTCTATGATGCTTACCATATATACAACTTTCACATTGAAATTTTTCAATATTCCTTAAAGTATTAAAGCCATATGATTCTAATAGTTTCTTACAATGATAAATATTCTGATGACATAACTTTTCATGCCACAATTTATTTTCTTGTTCTGCAATATTTACTTGTACATTTTCTATTCTTAGATTCAATTTGAATAAATTTCCACAAATAACACCAGTTAATATTGGTTCATTCTTATAATAAATGACACAACCATCTTTGTTGCTAACTATTTCATGACCCTTTTCAATTACTGTTGTCGATGAAAATAGATTGTATTTTAAATTTTGATTTTGAATTTAGATTGTATTTTAAATTTATTCTGGTACGTATAAAACATCTTTAATTGAACATTTCATCCAACCTTTTTCTTCAGTATATCCTTCTATATTAATAGTTCCATAACCAATGCCCTTAATTACTTCACCATTACCAATTATTATTCTTTTAGGTGTATCTAATTCTACAAACTCATCAAAATATTCTATATTTGGACACATGTGATGAGTTGCCCCACTATCTAAATACCATGTATGTTCACTACCTTTATTATCATCAACAACTAATGCATGAGATATATTTGATTGGATTTTGTTTTTCTTATTATTTGAATGATTTTGTTTCTTAAGAGGACACTCATTTTTCCAATGACCGGTTTTACCACACATAAAACATTCATTTCTTTTGGGTCTGTTTTCATATGAATTTGATTTAACCTCAAATTTCTTATGTGGTTTTGAATATTTATATTGTCTTGCTGCAAATGCACCACTTACCTCATTTTTTACACTTAAATTTAATCTTTCTTCTTCAGTTAGAAGTCTTGCAGTCAAATTATTTTTAGTTTTTTCATCTTTAGATGTACTATCCCATGCTGAATAAAAATGTTTGTAATTCTCAGGTAGACTAGTTAATATCTTATTCATCAACATGTTTTCAGATATATTTTCACCATATGTTCTTAACTCATGTGCAAAATTTTCTAAAGTAGCAATATGAAATGCCATACTTTTATTTTCATAGCTATAATTGTAGAATTTTTGTTGAAGGTTATGTACACCACTTTCTGTAATTCACGTACATAATGCCTGTATTCTTAACCACATTTCACTTGCAGACTTACATGAAATTAAATTTGTTAACACCTTCTCATTCACAGAGGTTACTATTAGTCTCTGCACCTTCAAATCATATTGTTCCAATTTTTTCTTTTCTTCAGCACTACTTTTACTAGTATCATTTTTCGTTGGATCAATAATTTCGTATAGATCTTCAGACTTAAGAAATATTTCCATCTGAAATTTCCACGTGGGATAATTTTTCCCATTTTCTTCCAAGTTAATTATTTTATACACTTCCTTAGATGAATCCATTTTATTTTATTTAGTTTTTCCTTTTAGAGTGTCCTGGGCCCATAACCTGTTGTAATTTTACCTTTTATTCCTGCCCTTTATAGTTAAAACACAATTTAATATAAAAATAGTTAATTATACTTTTTATTATACGACTCCATTTTACAATAGCCAATTCAGAAGTAAGAGAAAAGAAGAAAAGTACATTATTATATTAATCAATTTGACAGTTCTCTTTTTCTTTCAATTCATAATAATTCACAATAATCATTTAAAAGTAAATTACAATATAACATTAACCTAACACTTTCAGTTATATTATTATCAAATACTTAACAATAGGTTTTGCATGCAATATAATATATATATATACATTATAAATATATAGAATGTAGTATAAGGAGAATAGAGAAAATTATATTCTTCTTCTTACTCTATATCTAATACGATATACCAAACACAAAACTTTTTCATATTATATTTGTTATTTGTTTATATGTATGCAAGGCAAACTCAGCAACCAGACAAGCAACATTCAAAGTATATAATATGTATTTGTATGTATACATACTAAATAAATACGTTTTAATTTTAACATTATGCAGTTGTATTTACATATAAATTGCTAATTCACAGGCGTGAAAAAATTATGGGACTAGCAAGACTTTTTAAAAAAAATACTTTAAAACGTATATGTAGATTATTAATTAATTTTTATAATAATTATTATTTTTATTTTTAATTAATTCAGAAATATTACAATATAATAAAAAATAGAAATATTTTTAATTTCGTTATTCCAAAAAAAAAAAAAATAAAATAAACATAACAAAACTAATTTGAGTAAATGATAACCTTTAAATCCAACAGACCACCTCTAATCGTCGCTATTAACTCCACAAGGATTTTACGAACTTTTGTGGATTCTTTCCTGTTCCCTTACTCTTCTTGTAATAATTTTTTTTAAAAAGCAACTGATTTATCTTGATATATTTTTCCATTTTTTTTAATTGGCCAAAGATGTTCTATGAAATTTTTATAAAAACAATATGTTTTTACATTTTGTTTTTTTATACTAAGTATCGAATATCCATATATCAGTATGATTATGTTTTCTATTGATGAAAGATTATGTTTGTCCCATAACTTTTTCACGGCTGTCTGAAAGAGTATTATCATAATTAACTCTATATGTATATATATACATATTTCTAGATATTTATTATCATTTATTTTATACATACTATATTGCTAAATTGTGCAATGTTGTCTGTTTGCTGTTTAGTCTTTGATAATTGGTTATGATGAGTGCTATGTTTTTTGTTAGTGTACAGTCTACAGCCCGCGACAGAATTCTGTATTACAATACATTTTCTAATTTTTTTATAACACATTGTGTAAACAAAAATATCGTTTATAATTTTTTAAAAATTATATTTAATAATTTTTTTTTTATTTAAAATTTTTAATTTGTAGTTTTTAATTATTTTTTTTTTGCAAGGAAATTTTTCAGTCTAATTTTATCTTAAAAATATGTTAAAATGAAGATATAAAATTGTGAGTGAATAATAGATAATAAATTGATATAAAATATGTTAATTTATATTATTACTAGCTGACCCGACAGACGTTGTCCTATCTCAATTATTAATTTTGAATTTGAATTGGAATAATTAAGAAAAAAATACTCCAAAAAAGTGTTTATTATTCTAGAATGAACTTTTCAAACATGCATTAATTTCATCAGCTGGTGAAATGAAATAATTTTTATTTTTATTTTGGAAAAAGAAAAGCAACGTTCAATTTAATACAATTGTATACACAACATTTTTTGTTTTATTTTGTGGTGCATAAATAAACAAATTTTTCGGCGCTCCAACTCTCGAACATGCAACGTACAGTTGACCGTGAGAAAAGCAAGCTTCCTCTAAATTAACTCCACACACCTGGAGCGTTTGCCCTTGGGCTTTGTTGACGGTCATAGCAAAAGATAACCGAACAGGAAATTGAAGACGTTTAAAGTCGAATGGCATGTCCGTTGGTATTAATGGAATGCGCGGTATTAGTACAATTTCACCTTTTGCTTTGCCAGTGAGAATTGTTGCTTGAATTAAATTTGGCATCAATTTCTTCACTGAAAGTCTCGTCCCATTACAAAGTTTCGTTGCATTAAGATTTCGGAGAAGTAAAATCGATGAACCAACTTTCAAATTCAAATTATGAGGTGGCATGCCTGGTGGTTCCAAAGAATTTAAAAATTCGACCGGATAATTGACTGCGTCTTCATCATTCATAGCAGTATCAATGGATTTATACGTTACCGAACCACCTGGCAATTTTCCCTGGATGTGGAAATTGATTTCATTGACATTGATATTTTTTGGTGCTAAAATTGCACGTTCTCGTAACCAATCATGGTTATTGTAATTTTTAACAATATTTGGAAAAACGCGATCAATGAGTTCTTGTTTTGATGATACAATTATGCAAAAATTATTCGGTAACACGATAAACCCATTTTGATCACTTGCAATTTTTCCATCGCCAATCTTCAGCAATTGCTTTGAAAACTCACGTGCTGATGAATCATTTTGAAGACGCACACGCATATTGATCGTCAACGAAAGCCTTTGTACGTGTGCCCACAATAATGAACTTTTCAAACATGCATTAATTTCATCAGCTGGTGTTGATCTCGGAATAACAGGCAACGTTTGACGAAAATCACCAGATAACAATATTAATGCACCGCCAAACAGCTGTTGACTCTGTCTCAAATCTTGCAATGTTTGATTTAAGGCTTCCAAAGATTTTTTATGGGCCATTGGACATTCGTCCCATAAAATAATCGATGTTTGTTGCATGACTTTAGCCATTCCAGAACTCCTTGATATATTGCATGTTGGTGTTTCAATTGCTTGCATGTTCAATGGCAATTTCAAGGCGGAATGTGCTGTGCGTCCGCCATCAAGTAATGTAGCTGCAATACCGGAAGAAGCAATTGCCAATGCGATTTTTTGTTCCGACCGAATCGTTGCCAATATCAATGAAATTAAAAATGTTTTTCCAGTGCCGCCAGGTGCATCCAAAAAATACAATCCACCAGTGTTGTCATTCACAGCTTGCATCACTTTGTCATATGCATCTTTTTGTTGATCATTTAATTGTGGAGTATACGTTTGTACGAACGCACGCAATTCATCACGATCGAATTGCTGTTCGCGTTGCAATTCTCGTTCAAATAAATCATGCATTGGACGATTTGGTTGAGTCAATCCTAATTGCCCTAATGCTTTATTTGCAATCGTAAGGCACAAATCTTCGATCATTATCAAGGCTTCATTATACATTTCCAATGTCAGCAGCAATGCAGGATCATTGGAACGATCCCGAAGTCGAATCAAAATGTCTTCAGTCATGAAATCTTTGTATTTATTCCACAATTCCAGTGGATTTGATGGAAAACATGTCGATATTATGATCGCAAATAACATACGAATTTGATTTGATGGAGATGCAATTGATGCTTCACGAAGCGTAGCATCCCAATGCGTATCATCTTCCAGCAAATGCAATTGTTGACATGCTTCACGGTATGTGGCGCACATTTGACCATTGATAGTTCGTAAATGTTGGAATGATTGAGGTCCATGTACGTTCACCAATAAAAGTCGCAAGTAAAAACATTCAACATTAGCTGGACTAACTGTATAAATGCGTCCCAAAGCATCTGTTCGAAAAATACCTGGATAACCATCAACAGATGTGCCTTGTTTGCGACGTTGAAATTTTTTTGTTGATGCATTCCATGTGAAATAGTGTGGCACTTCCGAATATAGCAAAGTCTTGGCAAATTCATCCGTTTCACACAACTTGAAATAAGCTGTCAGTGTAGTTGATGGTGGCTCTACTGCTCTTTGTTCGGCATTTGCAGCAGTAAAGTAAACACGTTGGCCGTTTTCAAGATGAACTGCCAAATGCACAACGACCGGATGTCTGTCATGAATTGGAAACGATAATATACGCCATACAGCTTCATTCGTGCTAATATAGCGCCCCATTTGATACTGCAAAATTTCATCATGACTATTTTCAGGAGCCACTCCAAAAACAGCCATATCGCTGCCCTTATTCACATACTTGCAAATATATTTTATTGATTTTACAGAATTGCAATATTCTACATTTATGTGAGCGTTGAACATTTTTGACAGTATCGGTGAGTACGGAACTATCCACCGGTTATCGATTTCAACGTCTTGATTTTGAATTTTAATTACAGTTGATTTACCGTTTTCTTCAGTTGATCGTCGACGATACTGTGGATATCCATCATCTCCTGTAATTGTTTCAGCAATCAATTGTTTTGGAAAACGTTTCGAACATTTGCCATCAATTATACAGGGTGAATTTCGATTAATATCACCACAGGGACCGTGAATCATATTTTTCGTGACAACTTCGAATAATCCTGGGTCGATGGTTTGATCTGGAATTTCGGCCGATATGACAGTATCAATCATATCAGGTGTTATTTTGTGTACCAACCAAATTAAAATATGTGCGTGAGGTAATCCCCTTTTTTGCCACTCTATGGTATACATAAAGCACCGCAATTCTCCAAATACACGGAGTTTGACAATCAAATCCATTAATTTTTTCAATTTTTGTTGGAATACACGGGCCGTTATGTCATGCCGATCTTTTGGCACCTGACCATCAAATAAACAATCAGATACATCGACCCACTTCGGATTGCATGTAAATGTGATGAATAGATCCGGTCGGCCATAATTTCGTACATATGTCATCGCATCTTGCGTATATTCATGCATATGGCGTGGGCTACCAACATATGATGATGGCAAAATTGTTAAACGGCCAATATCATTCACATTTGCATCATTGATTATTGCGTCACGCAAATGTATGTATTCCTCTGACCTTAATCGGGCTTGATTGTGACGGATGAAATTCAATCGCTCACTTTCAATTTTGGCGTACATATCGACGATAAATTGATGCGAAAGTTGATTGCATCGCAAAATAAAATTGTTTTCTTGAGGGCGAATCATCAATCGATACGAATAAAAATTCATCGCACTGACTTGTTTCGTTGATTTTTGACCTGCAATGCAAAAATTAATCAGCGAATGAAAATGTTTTAAAAATCATATTTAAAAAAAAATAAAATGTGTATGTACCAGTTGTTGGATTTATCATTGGTATGTTGATATGATAGCCATCGTCCCCTCTCCAAAACAAAATGGGGTATTGCAATGCATCATAACAGCGATGGAGTTCTGAAATACGTTGTAATTGCTCATTTCTACGATACAAAACAATATCTCGTGGCTGAAACTGTTCACCAACCACAACAATGGCTACTTCATCAATCGTTGGTACATTGAATCGTCTGGCGTGCTCCCCAATTGGTGTTTTATCGGCTTTTATTATGATTTTATGGCCATCGGTGGGCATCAGATCGAGTGCCACTTTGAACAATTTCACCAATTCATTGTGTTGATGGAACATTGTTTGCAATTCATTCACGATTGATTTTCTCGTATTCGTGGAAATTGCACAGCGCTGATTTAATTCACGATTCTCATCACCAATAAAATATATTTGTAAAAATGTATGGTCACCATCTGGGAATGGTAGCAAAGACCCAGCTCTATGGTATATTTGACCTTGAATCTGTAAAGTTCGAGAAATATATGTAGATGACGGATCTGAATTTTTAAAAACATCGAACACAGGGACGGCACATAAATTAAAAATGATATTGTTTATTCCAAAAGAAGTAATAACCTTAAACGTCGGCATAAATCCATCTCTTATAATATTTGTAGCTCCAAAAGATGTCATTTGAAAGCATGAATTGTATTTTTGAATGTTTAAGAGGAAATGCTTTGACGTTGGTGAATTGCCAAAAACCAATGAATGCAAAGGTTCTGGCGGAAGTTCTAGCACCGGCAGTTTGACTTTCCCACCAGCACAGCACATGCCAGGCGTTTCGTTTCTGAATTTAAATGCTTTGCAATGTATACATTCTATATTCATTTGGCCAATGTAGGCATGCATGCTGTAATCAATTTTGGCATCGTAATTGAAAGCCGCGCGTTCCATTTGACGTATATCATAAACGAACGTACGCCCACGACGGTTTCTTGGTGCTTCACTATTAACCGAATGATTTCTCCGTCTGTGTCGTTGTGTTTCCATTTCATTTCGTCGAACACGATCTTCTTCACTTTGTGATCTTCGATTTAACGCTGTAGCATTTGATTGACGTGAACGTCTGCCAATGTTTGCTCGTCTTGCACGTGGCATTCTTTCAGTACAGTATATTACTAATTGAATGTAAAAGCAAAACATTGAAAATTATTTCAAGAACAAATTATAAATTTATTAATTCAAAGTTCAATGTGTGTACGTGGTTAAAACAAACACATGGTTAACACTCACCAAAAGTATGTCTGTTCGCAATGAGAGCACGATATAAGAGAACTGTCAACTGAATTCCAACGACAGCAAATTAATATTAACATAATACACTTACAACCACATTTGACAACTGTGTACACATATACAGTCATACAGTACAACAGAAACGCTCATAGGCGGCTTTGTATTTGTTGTTGTTTTTTCTACAGTACAACAGAAACGCTCATAGGCGGCTTTGTATTTGTTGTTGTTTTTCCTACAGTACAACAGAAACGCTCATAAGCGGCTGTGTATTTGTTGTTGTTTTTCCCATACAGGCATTTCGTATGTCATAACTCAGGAACGGCTGCACCGATTTCGAACAAAGTTCACACAAACCACCTCCTCATAGAAAGGAACGAACCCTAAAATTTTTGTGACAATCGGTTCGGCGGTTCTTGAGTTAAAAGATTACCAAGGAAATGTAACTTCTTTTTATATATATAGATAGAAGATATATTTTGCATTTATATATTTGGAAATTACCGATTAAAAAGTGTTAAAAAGGAGTAACCATTTTGTCCCTTACCGTAGACTGAAAACTAAAATACGAAAATATTAAATTCAGACAGAAATCATTGATTTAAAAATAAAAATTTGCTCGAAATTTGTTCGAAGTGAAGGGGAGCGGTTAGATAATATCACAGCATAGCAATACAGTATATATGGTATATAATATATACACATAATAATACTATACAGTTTCTATGTATTGTTATTGAATAGTGTAAGGTGTATTGTATTATTATATGGTATTTTGGTATTATATTATGAAATGCCACTCATACTCATATAATGTTTATACATTATACATATATAATGCAAAACAAATGAAAATAATAACAAAATATAACAAATTATATATACATTGGTTTATATCTTTGTATATGCATAAAGCCATAAAGCTCAAATATACAAAATATATAAATATAAATATTGAGCATAAATACATCATTGTTATGACTTATGACTGCAAGACAAGTGTATATAAAATAAATATACATATCCACATATACATTTCATGTATGTATGAGTTGATGATATGTATAATATCAAAAATCATATAGTATAGAAGATATCTTATGCCATACAAAATTATTTATATATGAATTAGCAATTTATATGTAAATACAACTGCATAATGTTAAAATTAAAACGTATTTATTTAGTATGCATACATACAAATACATGGTATAAATATATAAAAATTTAAACAAAGTGCTTAACATACATACAAACTTGCGTATATAATACATATATACAAATATAATGATCAAGTATATATTGCATGTTGTATTCAATCAAAGCCAAAACAACGCATATAAATTATATAATGCATGTGTAATACAATACATGCGAATGGATTTATATATTACATATACTTTGAATGTTGCTGGTCTGGTTGCTGTGTAGCCTTACATACATATAAACAAATAACAAATATAATATGAAAAAGTTTTGTGTTTGGTATATAATTTTCTCTATTATCTTTACACTATATTCTATATATTTATATTGTATATATATTATATTGCATGCAAAACCTATAAATAAAGCAAAATGACAACTGATAAAATATCAGCTGTTGTAAACAAATTTGTAAACAATTGTTGAAAAAATTTTTGGTCCGAATGTTCCTATAAAAAAATTTCTCTCCTACCTTTATATACTTTTTGCAAATCCACGAATTTTTCGCAACGATCGACGAATTTTTCACAGGCTAACAGCCCAATTACAACCAAAGCAGCAACAGCAACAGCATTCTAGGCAGCATTATAAGCAGCATTTTAATAATGCTGCTTCGTGAATTACAATCAAAGCAGTAGCAGCAAAATTAGTTTGACATTTGAAAACTACACAAAACAAACAAATTGTGAAGATTTTATTTAATTTTTTTCGTTGATATTTTTTTCTATTATAATTAATTGTTTTTAAAATGATTTTGCCATATAATTTTATTGATAAACTTTTGATTATTATTTGTGCATATGTTGCTTTTGTGAATTTTGTCTATGTGTGTTCTAAAAATAAAAGAACGATATGGACAAGAAAAATTTATAGTGAAAGTGAAAGAGACGTTCATGGATTTTTTAATAGTGTATTTAGTTTTTTTAAATCAGATGATAGTTTTCAGTTCTGAAAGGCAACTAGAATGGGAGAGGAACAGCACAAACTACTTTTAACACTTCTGAAACCATCACTAACAAAAACATCACACAGAAAACCTATATCCGCTGAATGTCGATTAGTTCTGACTTTAGTGTAATATTTTATTATTGTTGTAAAATTTGATAGATGAACTCATTTGGCTTTCTAATAATTTCTGTAAACTTACAGATATATGTCTCAAGGCTGTCATTGGCAGATGTTAGCATGGGCATTTCGGATGGGATCTTGCACTGTGCGAAATATAATATTAGATACATGTGACGCTATATGGGAAGAACTTTCACCAATTTATCTAGATCAACCTAACGAAAGTGAATGGGCACGAATTGCACTAGATTTTTTAAATGAAACAGGAATGCCTAATTGTGTTGGAGCGATTGACGGGAAGCACGTCAAAATCCAATGTCCGCCAAATTCAGGCTCAATCTATTATAATTATAAAAACTATTATAGCATTATTCTCCTGGCTGCGTGCGACAGTAATTCTTGTTTCACTGCTGTTGATATTGGAGCCTTTGGGAGTCAGAGTGATGGTGGGATTTTTTCAAAAAGTAAATTCGGCACTAAAATATTAGAAAGAAGTTTAAATTTACCAGAAAATACTGTTTTAGCCAATTCAAACATAAAATTTCCTTACTACTTTGTTGCTGATAGTGCATTCCCATTGAGAAAAAATATAATGAGACCTTATCCAGGAAAATTGCTATTAAAAGATAAAGAGAATTTTAATAAGAGATTATCTAGTGCTCGTGTGAAGATAGAAAATACATTCGGTATTTTAATAGCAAAATGGAGAGTTCTCTTGAACACTATAAATTGTTTTCCTGATAATGCAATTAAAATAGTTAAGGCAGCAGTGGTTCTGCATAATTTTGTTAAAATGCACGATCCACTTTATTGTCCAGCTGAATATGTTGACCGTTATGAAGACGGTGGAACTGTTCAGGGTTTATGGCGAAAAGAAATCAAAAACCTTACACCGCTACGACCAATTGTGCGTTACAATGCGCCACGTTCAGCATTTGAATTAAGGGATGTTTTGAAAGATTATATCAATTCAAATTGAAATTTTTTTTTATTACAAAATAATTTTTGTTTCAACTTTTTGTTTTGTTATGGAGCTTTTTGCCATCGAAATTAACTCCTTCATTTCAAGAGCAGCGTTTCTTAACAGGACATCATTTCGGGGCCTTTCTTGTATTCCCTGGATTTTGTGACCTGGAAGGTGTTGATGTTGGTTGTATTGATATTGAAGTTGCTGACGTTGATGTCGATGGAACATCAATACATCTTTGAGAAAGCTCTATATCACTATCAGCCTCTTCGACAATAATATCTTCAAAAAAATCTTCGTATTGCTAGTCATAATTAGATAGTGTTCTATGCAAATAAAATAATTATGATACTTTTATTAAAATATAAAACATTAGTAAAAATCTACTTGGTTGGTTGGTTGGTTGCGGTGGCAGTCCGTTATCAGTCCATTAGAAACAGACTCAATTAGCACTTTATGTGCCGTTTTGTTACCACAAACTCGTAGGTGTTGGTTGTTTCTCTAGGCTATAGCTATTTCGTCTTGTTCAGGTAGTAGGCCAAGCTGCCTACTGCTAGACTGGCCACCTCTGCAAGTTCCTCGAGGAAAGGCTTACCAAAAGCCCTTAGACTAGTTTTAGCTAATGCTGGACACCTGCAAAGATAATGTATCAGAGTTTCTTTCTCTGAATTGTCCTTGCAGCTTCTGCAGTACGTGTTGTACGGTAGACCCAATCTGGCTGCGTGTTCTCCCGCAGGCCAGTGACCTGTTAGAATCACCATGATTCTAGCGATCTCTCGTCGGTCTCTACCGATGAGTGATGAGGTTCTTTTCTTATCGAATTCCGGCCAAGTAGCTCTTGACACAGAACATGTGGATAAGTTCTTCCATCTATTATTTGCCTCCGACAAGTAGTGAAGCCAGATCTCTCGCTTAACACTATTTACCGGGATGTTTATTGGTACTGTTGCCGAAAGGCGCAGAGATGAGCCCTGTTTCGCCAACGAGTCGGCCCACTCGTTACCCTCTATGTTCCTGTGACCTGGAACGCATATGAGGGTAACTTGAGTCTTGCTCGTTAATCTATCCAGTGCTCTCCTGCATCTTTCTGTTATCTTTGAGTTGAAAGATACCGCTCCCAGAGCTCTGATTGCGGCCTGGCTATCGGTACATATACCGACGGTTTTTTGTATTGTTACTGATGTCATATCATACAGAATCTCGCTTGCCTTGAGAATCGCAAGTATCTCTGCCTGAAAGACACTTGCGAAATCTGGCAGGCGAAAGGACTCTGAGACCGGGGGTGAGCTCATGTAAACACCCGAGCCCACTCCACCATCCGTCTTAGATCCGTCCGTAAATATGACAAAGTCGTAATTCCCTATTATTGAGTTCTGCCTCCAATCTTTCCTGGAGGGAAATTTCACCTGTTGCTGTTGCTGCTTTGGTTGTAATTGAGCTCTAACATGAGGAGCATTTTTTGCTGTTACTGTTGCTGCTTTGTGATTTTAATTCACGCCATAAGAATATATGGTGGCTAAATGAAAATGCTGTTGCTGTTGCTGCTTTGGTTCTAATTGGCTGTAACAAATTAATAACATAACCACAATTCGGCTTCCAAACCAACAACGAAAAACGACAACGACTTTTGAGTTGTAAAAATTTATCGACAAGGAACTACGCCTAGCGAAATTCATTTGTGCAGACATAATTCAGCGTCAGCGTAGATAATAGATAAAATGTTTCTTAAGTTATTGCAAGTATTGCAAACCTCATTTTAATATTTTGTTTTTAATTATTTTTTATTATATTATTTTTTTTAGAACGCATCAACCAAAAACCATTCAAATATAAGATTAAAAAAATATATAAATTGAAATTTCACGGCGTTTGACGTTAAAATTAGAAATTGTTTTAATCATAGCGTCCGGCGGAAAAATCGACAACGATATTCTGCTGAATTGTAGATTGTAGGCAACTTGAATGTAGTACGTAGGCGATAAATTTTGACAACTGAAAAATCGTTGTCGTTTTTCGTTATCGATTTGGAAGCCGAATTGTGGGTAAGCTATAAAACCTCTATTTCTATTTTGTTTGTCGTTCGTTGCGAAAAATTCGTCGTTCACTTTTCGTCTAAATTAAACTATTATGCCTTGAACAGAATTGCGACCATCGACCATCGACCATGACCAAATATTGGTCGGCGAAAACCAAAAAAAAAAAATTGAACACAATTAGGAGCATAGCGAAATTCTGAAATGTCAATTCTAAATGAGAAATACATATGTATATGTAAAAAACGAAAACAAAAGCAGAATTTTAAATTTAAGATTTATATTTATAAAAAAAACTTATTATGCATAATCAAGTGGTAAAAGTAATTAAAATAATATAATATTTATATATAATATTTTCCTCCACTAGATTAAAAATAAATTCCTCAATTTATACCACAAACAGAAAAATTATATTTAAAATTAAACTGACATAAATTCAAATAATAAACAGTTGAAGAAAAATGAAAATTGAAATGACAAGCAAGGCAGACAACATTATACGATATATACTAAAATAAAATTGAAAATATTGGCAGCACTGCAACCAAAACCAAAATATTAGAAATTAGCTCTATTTCGACCATCGACCAAAAATTGGTTATGGTTGATGGTCGTAATTTTGTGCATGTACATAAGGAATAAGGGTTTTTAAAATTTTGACAAGCGAATTTTTGGTCGATGGTCGCAATTCTGTTCAAGGCATTAATTAACTTTTATTTCGCTATTAAACTTACTATATTCATCGTTGTGTATTTGGAAAGATTTAGTTTTATTAAAAAAATTAGTTTAACATGTTAATTTTTTAAACAAAATCTAAAGCACAGAGTGTGAAAAATACACACACAAACATAAGTGATAGTAGATAGTACGTTATTTGTATAACCAAATAATGATGTTTACAAGGCTTAGTTTTGTTACAGTTACATGTTTCCAACAGCGTTTAGTGGCATTTAATTCAACGAGAAATCGTCGTATGTTATTTAATAAGAATAACATTTTTATTAATATACGACAACCAAATTCGGTAAAAACAATCATATATCTAAAGAATTTATTTTTTAAAAATAAACTAAATTTTTTTTCAGAATACGAATGTTCAAACATTTCAAAAAATTCAATCGAAGGCAGAAAAAGTAAGATTTATCAGCGAGAATCAGAAAATATCAAAAAACTCTAAAAAGCTAATTGGATCATGGCTTCTTGGTTGCAGTGGAATGGTCTTTGTAGCCGTAGTGTTAGGTGGGACTGTTGGATATATATTTGTAGTATATAGTATATGTTTTTTGCTTAAAACTGTAATTCATATAACTTGTCGAAAAACATAAAAAACTTTTTAAGCAATAAAACGCGACATATAATTTATTCAATATAAAGCAACGGAAGTATTATTTTATGAAATTATACTAATAAAACTATTTCCAAATAATCTTTAATGATTTTCATTGTACATAACACTATTTCCTTTTTAATCTATCATCTAAAAGATTGTCGGTTAATAATGAACATAAAGAACTAATAAATAATTTAAACAATTTTAGGAGGAGTGACCAGATTAACAGAATCAGGATTATCTATGGTAACATGGAAATTTTTAGGGGAAAGAAGACCAATTACTGAAGTTGAATGGCAAGAAGAATTTGAACGATACAAACAGTTTCCAGAGTTTAAAATGTAAGATTGTTTCTATTTTAGTCATATATAATCGTATTTTAAGAGCGTGAATGTTTATTAAAATGATTAAAATGCATAAATTAGTCTACACATCCACGATAACAAATGTAGTTATTGAAAAAAAAATTATTTAAAATTAATTTTAATTAATTACGTAATAATGCCCTTACACAAAATGGTACATATTCAGCCAAGGGCTGATTGTTATTTTACCACAACACTACCATACAAGACATTTACCATTGTCTGAAATAGGAAGCATCACATTAATATGTTGTTCTGATGATATTAAGCTCGTTGAAAGAAAAAGACACATACCATCCTTATGCTACGCGCAGACAGAAAACGGAGCTGAGCTTAACTGAAGTGGAGTGTGTTCATAAACCACTTATAAGTTCAGTTCGGTTCAGTTCAGCTCAGCTCCGCTTTCTGTCTGCGCGTAGCCTTAGATCTGGTATGCTGTATGCTTCTGCTTATTTTAAATAGTTTTCTAGGGCATAAACAAAAGTATATATTTTTTTATTTTTAAAATTTAAATTATTTAAATGTAAAGAAAGAAATTAACCAAATATATATTAGAGATCAAATCAATAAGATTACATCCAAAATAAGATAAATCGAATTGTTTCTCTCTCTTATTACTATCTAAAATATATATACACGTTATATCTTATTTTTTTTTATTGCATTAACTACTAAAACAGTATTTAATTTATTTATTTCCCAAATTTTGTACAGAAAGAATAGTGATATGACTTTGAATGAATTTAAATGGATATACTATATGGAATATGCTCATCGAATGTGGGGTAGAGCTATTGGTTTATTTTATGCTGTACCCGGCATATATTTTTGGACTAAAGGATATTTTGATCGTAACATGAAATACAAAGTAATCATATTTGGGTCTCTAATTGGTCTGCAGGGTTTAATGGGATGGT
Organism: Villa cingulata; assembly: GCA_951394055.1. Classification (NCBI taxonomy): domain Eukaryota; kingdom Metazoa; phylum Arthropoda; class Insecta; order Diptera; family Bombyliidae; genus Villa; species Villa cingulata. The sequence continues at coordinate 22,515,691 of OX596019.1, read as the reverse complement.
ATATGGTAAAATCAGGGTTGGAAGACAGATTTCATGATCAAAATGACGTGCCTCGAGTGTCACAATATCGATTGGCTTCACATCTCACTTTTGCATTTTTATTATATGCATTATTTCTTTGGAATAGTTTAAGTTATTTACTACCTGCTGAGAAGATGTCAATAATTACTAAAAAAGCTCTAAATTTTCGAAAATTTGCTCATATGACCAAAGGCATGATATTCTTGACAGCTTTATCTGGAGCGTTTGTCGCCGGTTTAGACGCTGGACTAATATATAATTCTTTTCCTAGAATGGCAGATAGATGGATACCGAGTGATTTATTGGCAATGAATCCTACTATTCGAAATTTCACAGAAAATCCAACGACCGTTCAATTTGATCATCGCATGTTAGGAATGACAACATTATCACTTATAACCGTACTTTGGATCTTGTCAAAAAAAACAAATTTACCAACCAGAGCTTATAAGGTTTCAAATGCATTATTTATTATGGGCTGGACGCAAGTCGCTCTAGGAATTTCAACTCTTCTTAATTATGTTCCCTCACATTTAGCTGCTGCTCACCAGTCTGGATCTATAATGTTACTTTCATTTGCTATTTGGTTAACGCATGAGTTAAAATATTTAAAATATGTTCCAAAGTAGAACCATATAAAATATATTGAAATAAAAAAAAAAAAAAAAAAATTGCGAATAATTTAAATTTAATATACTTAGTTTAAATAGCTTGATCACTCTAGACACAAACAATAAACATACCAGATATCCAGCCTTCATACAAATTTCTTATATAAACCAAACCAGCTCCGCTAGCTAGGGATTCGGTATCGGTACTCGATACTTTACTCACATGAGTACTTTTGTTCCGATACTAGTATTTTTTGTACTCGATACTTTTTGATTCGATACCTCACTCATATGAGTACTTTCCCCTCGGTATCGAATCAGAAGTATCGGATCAAAATTTGACCTTATACCATACAACTTGAGAACATTCAAGAAATGTCATACTCGAATCTTCAAACCTCGAAAAAATCTGCAATAGAAAATTATTTTCTTCAAAAATAATACTACTAATAAATTGCTTCAATCCAAAACTTCATTACTTGGAAGTTGACGAAAATTCGACTGAAAGATGTGACTGAAAGCTACGAAGAGTTCTATTTCAAATTGGCAACATCACAAAACTCGCACATGCCAAACAAATGAAATATCATCTAAAGTAAAAGAAAGATAATAAATAAAAATAGAAACAGGTTATTAAGCAAACAAATGGAAAAGATAATGTTTCACTGACTGTAAAGAGGACGAATGGAATTTGTAAAATTTTTGTTTTAAAATCTTTTCAAATTGACACATTCTGTAAAAATGCTCTGAGATTAAGAAAATCAAATATACGGTGCTATTCTACTTTAGAGGCTAAGAGACTCTTAACCTCTTAACTGCAGATTGCATAATTTTAGGAGTTGTAGTTAAAGTAGATAAGAGATGTCAATCAGCTGATCTCTTAATTGTTATGGTGAATTTAGCTATTGACGTTTATAGGTTTTGGTATTGGGAATTAGTGGATAAAATACCTCAAAAAATATTTTTAACGGAAAAAAATCTCTTAACTTTAGAGGACATCGATGAGGTCCTCTTACATCTCTTATCGTATGATGTATAATAAAAATATTGTTGTATAATAATATTTGAGTGTTTATTTATATAAAATATGAATGCCATTGCAATATTTAATAATAATACAAAAAAAAAATAAAAAAAAAAAAAATAATAAATTAAAAAAAATACATATATGTACATATATAAATTATTTATATTTTATATATTACATATATGATTATTTATAATTTATTATATGATTATTTAATATTTCAATATCAATAATAATTAAAATAATAATATTATAAAAATAATAACATATAAAAAATAATTATTATACAATTCAGTATTATACGCATATAATTATATCAATACACACAGATAGCCGTCGCCATTTTTACAACATTTCAAATGAAACAGCTGACTTTGGTAAGTTAAAATATCTTATGCACTTTTGTGTGGTAAATCTGCTATCTAGAATACCAATTCTATTAAAAAATGGATTTCACCAAAAATTCAAAATAATAAGAGAATTAAGAGATCTCTAAAGTAGAATAGCAGGGATAGTTTCAAAATTTGAATTAAATAAAGCCTTTTTAATAGATTAAATATGTTGTTTGAGTCCTCCTTAACATTCACCTTTTCATCCGATATGTGGTATCGAATTATCGATTACTTTCATATGAGTACTAACATAGACAATATACAGACGTGCTAATGGAACCAAAAATCAGTCATCATATAAAATGAAAAAATCGTGTGTCCCCATCTACTTTACATAAATCAAAATGCTTCAATTTAGTTTAGTTTTGAATCCATAAAAATAATAGCTGCTTTTCTTTGGTCACGATTATCTGATAATTCTCAGTTCTCAATTGAGCAATAGCTGTTTTTCTTTGGTCACAATTATCTGATAATTCTCAGTTCTCAATTGAGCAATGCGTTTCTTTGGTATGTGTTTTTTCTATTCTGTTATAGGTGGCAGCAGCAACGAAGTGAGATGTATGTAATCCAACTGAGGAAAAATATTTTTGCTCAGTTGATGTGAGGAACTGAGAATTAAAAAAAAAAACAATTTTAACAATCTTCGTGTTCATAATTCGTAAATTTTTGGATATGGTATATTTGTAATAAATAATTTGTGAAAATTTGTAAAAATAAATTTTTTTTTTAATTATTTCTTTTCAAAATGACAATCAACTGAGAATAAAAGTATCAGTCCATTTCTTTCAGTTTGTTTGCTCAATTAGTAAAAAGAATAATATAAATGATCTAAGTGAGATGTCAAACTGAGAATTATCAGATAATTGTGACCAAAGAAAAACAGCTATTATACCAAACTTGAACTGAACTTGAAACAAACTTTAAGGCTGGTATTCACCAACATAGATTATCTTTTATCTGAGATAAAGTGTATTCATCGACCTAGATAAAACACTACTCGGATATTTTTAAGACAACCTTCGGAGTGGTATTATAAATATCGTTCGAACATAACCTCGTTATTAACAGCAACAGCACAAATAAAGATAATGTAAATGTACTGTATTATCATCTTTGCATATAATTATCACATCACAAAACCTTTTTTTCATTTTGTAATATAAAAATACAATCAGCTGACATGTTTGACATACATGTTCGACTGGAAACAAAGTTCGAAAACATTTTATCTAGGTTGATGGATAAGCTGAAATTGTATCCGGCTAAAATATATCCGACGGATATATACATGTTGATGAATACCACCCTAAATGAATGTTAATATGTAGTATAATACATATTCATTTTTACACCTTTAATACATATGTTCATATGTTTGTACAATTAGTATAGCGTATAGCACATAGCATCCATTCACCAAAAAAACAATATAAATTTGGTATTGTATTGAATTTATAAGTGTATTTACATACACATTTTTAGGCATATACAAGGTCTGTACAAAAGAAAAGGTGAATTTTGAATTTTCGCGGGCTGTGTACATTCGATTATCGAAATTTTTTTTTTGTTATGTTGGTACACATATGTTTATCATATGTTGACATTATCAACCATTTTGGATTATTAGTTTGTTTTTGACAACTGAAAAGGTTAGTCACGTTTTTGTGTGTTCTTCGATTTTTTACTTTTGAAAAAAATGGTCAAAGAATATGTATTAAATTTTGCGTTAAAAATGGAATAAAGTGCTCCAACACACTTAAAATGTTGACTGTGGCATTCGGCGAGTCTACTTTGTCTCGAAAAAGTGTTTATAAGTGGTACAAGCGCTTTACAGAAGGCCGAGAAGATGTTGATGACGATGAGCCGATGAGCGTCCTGGAGTTGCAACCACGTCAACAAGCGAAGAAAACATCGAAACAGTGAAGAAAATAGTTTTGGAAAATCGTCGAATCACTATTAGAGAAGTTGCAGAGGATGTTGGTATATCAATCGGCTCATGCTATGCAATTTTTTCTGATCTTTTGGACATGAAACGTGTGGCAGCGAAGTTTGTTCCGAAATTGCTAAATTTTGAGCAAAAGCATCGTCGAATTCTTATCGCTCAGGAGTTGTTGAATGACGTCCAGATTTGCTCAAAAGGGTCATAACTGGTGACGAAACGTGGGTATATGGTTATGACGTCGAAACCAAGGCCCAATCATCCCAGTGGAAGCGTCTAGAAGAGCCAAGACCGAAAAAAGCACGTCAAGTTCGATCAAATGTGAAGGTTTTGCTCACTGTTTTTTTCGATTACAATGGCGTGGTGCATCATGAGTTCTTGCCAACAGGTCGTACGGTTAATAAAGAATACTACAAGGAAGTTATGCAACGTTTGCGTGAAGCAATACGACTCAAACGATCGGAATTGTGGAAAAACAAATCATGGATTCTGCATCACGATAATGCACCAGCTCACACATCAATACTTGTTCGTGATTTTTTGGCCAAAAACAACACTGTAATCATGCCTCAACCACCGTATTCACCAGATTTGGCTCCCTGCGACTTTTTCCTATTCCCAAAACTGAAGAGACCAATGAAAGGAAAGCGTTTTGTCACAATTGATGAGATAAAGTCGGAACCGAAGAACGAGCTGATGGCCATACCGAAAAGCGCATTTCAGAAGTGCTTCGAGGATTGGAAGAAGCGCTGGCATAAGTGCATTGTATCTGAGGGGGATTACTTTGAAGGGGACAAAATGGATATTGATGAATAAATAAATACTTTTCGAAAAAATTCAAAATTCACCTTTTCATTTGAACAGACCTTGGTTGTGTTTTCGCGACATAAGTTCTGCTACAGTTCTGACTGTGAATCAAGCTGGTGCAAATAAGAACTGTGAAGAAGCAGCTCATTCTGTTTCTGCGCAGATGTATTGACACTCAGATGTCATTAATAATAAATAAATAAAATTATAATATTAAATTTACATTAAAAAAAATAAATATAACTTTAAAATTTTTTATTTTTATTTACTTACAATATTTCATTCATTTTATTAATTTCAATCACCACTCGCAGTTACAATTTGACAACTACAAAAATCTGAACTAATACTTAGCAGAAGCAGTGCATTATTACCATTGAAAACGAACTTTTACTGTGCAGAAAACTGAAAAAACGCACTGCACGTTAGAACTGCAGCAAAACAGTGCAGACTGCGTGCCAAAAACACAACCCTTGTGTATTTTAAATTTACCCTGCTATTCTACTTTAGAGATCTCTTAATTCTCTTATTTTTTTGAATTTTTGGTGAAATCCATTTTTTAATAGAGTTGGTATTCTAGATAGCAGATTTACCACACAAAAGTGCATAAGATATTTTAACTTACCAAAGTCAGCTGTTTCATTTGAAATGTTGTAAAAATGGCGACGGCTATCTGTGTGTATTGATATAATTATATGCGTATAATACTGAATTGTATAATAATTATTTTTTATATGTTATTATTTTTATAATATTATTATTTTAATTATTATTGATATTGAAATATTAAATAATCATATAATAAATTATAAATAATCATATATGTAATATATAAAATATAAATAATTTATATATGTATATGTATGTTTTTTAATTTATTATTTTTTATTTTTTGTATTATTATTAAATATTGCAATGACATTCATATTTTATATAAATAGACACTCAAATATTATTATACAACAATATTTTTATTATACATCACACGATAAGAGATGTAAGAGGACCTCATCGATGTCCTCTAAAGTTAAGAGATTTTTTTCCATTAAAAATATTTTTTGAGGTATTTTATCCACTAATTCCCAATACCAAAACCTATAAACGTCAATAGCTAAATTCACCATAATTAAGAGATCAGCTGATTGACATCTCTTATCTACTTTAACTACAACTCCTAAAATTATGCAATCTGCAGTTAAGAGGTTAAGAGTCTTTTAGCCTCTAAAGTAGAATAGCACCATTAGACAGCATTTGTAGTAGTCTCGAATGTCTTTGCTTTGCCTTTGCTTTAATAATTATACGCAAACGTATTTGCAACAGTCAGAGTAAATTTGTTTTTGTACATTTCAATCTATGTGCTATCACAGACAATATAATACATACACACATATATATATATTATTTGTGGTGCTAATTGCTATACCATCGTACACTAACTCACAATGTATGGACACAACTCGATTCAGCGTATATAAATTCAAAAAACAATGTAAAAAAAGAGTACAAATATATAATGTTAAAAAAAATAAAATAAAAAATCAATTCAGTAAAAAATTCAGCCATTGATCTAAAAGGGACCATATTTTATGACCAATTTCTTTATAAAAAATATGCAGATGTTAAAACAAGATAGAAAAAACACGCACCAACAACTTCATATCACTGACATAATTTCTTCAATGTATTGCGTTTTTTTTCTACATAGATTTAGATAGCACGACACTTTTATTTTTTCTTTTTGTTTTTGCCATTACTTCTTTTATTCACATACAGAGGATATTTCGTTTTAACTTGTGTATAATTTGTCTTACTAACGCATGTTAAGGATGGCTCTTCACTTTTTTGTCTGTTACATTTTACACGTGTTTTTACACCATGTGCTCAGTTTCAACCAGAAGACCAGAAAAGTAGAAATCAATCACCGCAGTATCATCATCAGTCATCAGTATTCATCAGAGATTCCTCATACATCAGCAAGGATTCTATTCTAACCTAGCAGTAAGGCAACTGAACCGGAAGATAAAATACATACAGTAAGGTAGGAATAAGATTGTAAATTAATAAATTACACATATGAATAAATTAAATATTAAAAAATTAATAAATAAATAAATGAAAATATTACAAATATATATAGAATAATATCAGTGGTATGAAAAATTTAAATTAGAATATATGTTATCTTTGTACATAGTTATATCAGAAAAAATTTCAGTGAACAATATTTGCATTTTGGTAAATAAATTTTTGAAAAACAATTGAAATAATTAAAAAATTTAGAGAAATTTTCAGAGAAAATTAAAGAAGTACATATATACGAGTATGCGAATAATAAAATAAATAAATAAAGATAATTGTGTTTTAAATTAAATTCTAATAAATAATATAAAGAAATTTTTGCATGGGGTATGAACAATAAAAGGTCATATGAAAGTAATAGCATAGAAGATTTGTCGAATTTGATAAGTAATTTTAAATTAACAAACTCAGATATTATAGAGAATTTCTCTAACACTTTAGAAGAAAGTGAAATACAAAATCCTAAATCAGTTGAAAATTCACAGATATCGCAATTAATATTCCGAACTTCTGTATACGAACCACAAAACTCCACTATGAATCCTAACCCAAATGCGAATCCTCTTCTTTCATTAACCATTGACCCATTGAAATATCTTAGCAAAATTCCGGAATTCTCTGGAGATTTTAGAGATCTGCAAAATTTCATTAGTCTCATAGATAGGGTGCATCCCCTCTTACTACGTTACGAAGACGTCTCGCAAAGCATATTTTCTGATGTAATCAAATCAAGACTAAAAGGCAGAGCCAGAGAAAGCGTCGAAATCAATAATCACGTCACTTGTTGGTTGGAAATGAAACAAATCCTTATAAATAATTTCGGTGATAGATGCAGTTTAGAAGAACTTTTTGATCAATTGAGAGGCATAACTTTTAAGACGAATTGTGTCGACTTCTACAACGAACTAAAGACTACACTAATACGACTTAACGTTAAAACTCAACTTAATCCAGGTGACGATTTAGCTAATGTTGAACAAATTATTGAGAACAATAAAACTTCTGCACTAACAATATTTAAAAATAAAATTCCTGAACCAATGAAATCTATATTATATTGTAGAAATCCTGACAGTTTAGAAAGCGCTATGGACATTCTTTACGAAGCTGGGTATGCATATCTCTATGTTACAAACAAAAACAAAAATAACCCAAATCAAACCAAAAAATTCGATCACAAAAATCATAGCAAAAACTTTAGGAATAATAATAATAATAATAAAAATGGCAGTAGTTACAATCAAGGTAACAAATATCAAAATAACAGGTATCAAGATAACAGATATCAAAATCATAGGTACGGCGGGTCTCAGGAACAACGTCCTTCACAAACTTTTAGTCCAAACGTACAAAACCCATTCTCACATAATAACTTTAAATATCATAACAGACAGCAAAATGCTACACCTAATCATTCTAACAGTTTTTCAGGAAATCATGCGAACAATTATCAACAAACCAATCGTTTACCACCGCCCGAACCAATGGACATCAACCTTAACGAAAACGCTCGATTAATGCAACCACAAAATTTTCCCTCACAAGCCTCGACAACAAATTACCCTATATAGTAGTCAACAGTAAAACTAGACCACTCAAATTTATAATAGACTCCGGTGCAACACATTCAATTGTCAATCCTAATATATGTAATCCAAATCTACTAGAACCTTTGCAAAACAAAATCTTCCTCAAAACAATAGACCCAGAAGTCGCGATTTCTCACAAAGCAACAATACCTCTTTTTAAGGAACTAGGAAATCCGAAGAACAAGGTTGAAATGTACATATTCCCATTTCACAATTATTATGATGGTCTAATTGGTAATAATATATTGATTCCTCTAAAAGCAAAAATAGATTTTGAAAAACAAACTCTGACTACAGGCGAAAAGCAAATGAATTTACATTTTTCACGAAAAGAAGAAAATTTCGAATTAAAGGTAGAGAAAAAGGGAAATTATCAAATAACTATCCCTGTATTACAAAGGGAAGGGCTGGCATATTTAGAGGAGCAGACGTTCTCAAATGGCCAATTAATAATACAGGAAGGCATTTACGACGTTGAAAATTATAAGGTAAACGCGACACTTCAAGTAAAAGCAGACGAACAGAAATCCATAAATTTCGATCCCTTTCAGACTCAAATAGTGGACTATCAGAACTTTAACATAATACAAAGTATCGAAAACGAAAATAAACCTATACTAGAACAAATTCGCGTAGATCACCTTAATAAAGAAGAAAAAACAGGGTTGTTTAAAATTATAAAACGATTTCAAAACATATTCTATAACGATAACTCTAAATTATCTTTTACTAACGTTATAAAGCATAAAATTCGTACCAAAAATGACCTCCCTATTTTCGTCAAGTCGTACAGATACCCACATATTCACAAGCAGGAGGTAGAGAGGCAAATAAATGAAATGTTAGAAAATAACGTTATCAGACCAAGCAATTCCCCTTATTCTGCACCAGTCTGGATCGTCCCTAAGAAGCAGGACGCCAGTGGCAGAACCAGGTGGAGAATTGTAATTGACTATCGTAAACTAAATGAAAATACGATAGGCGACAAGTACCCAATTCCCAATATAGAGGATATATTAGGAAAATTGGGGAGATGTCAATATTTCACTACTTTGGATCTTGCCAAAAGATTTCATCAAATAGAAATTGATGAAAAGGACATCCACAAAACTGCATTTAGTGTCGAAAATGGACACTATGAGTTCCTAAGAATGCCTTTCGGGCTAAAGACAGCCCCTGCTACCTTTCAGAGGCTCATGAATAATGTCCTGAATGATTATATTAATAAAATTTGCCTCGTATATCTCGACGACATTATTATATTTTCTGCCTCGCTACAAGAACATTTAGATTCTTTAACGAAAATCTTCAAAAGACTTGAAGAAGTGAATTTAATGGTACAACTTGACAAGTCAGAATTCCTGAAAAGAGAAACAGAATTTCTAGGACATATTGTCACCTTAGAAGGAATTCGACCTAATCCGAAAAAGATCGAGTGTGTCAAAAATTTCCCCATACCCAGAACTCCAAAACAAATTAAACAATTTTTGGGTCTCACAGGGTATTACAGGAAATTTATCAAGGATTATTCTGCAATAGCGAAACCGATGACCAAATACCTTAAAAAAGATCAACGAATAAATATAAAAGACCCTGAATATGTCGAAAGCTTTGAAGTTTTAAAGAAATTATTAATTAACGAGCCCATACTAAAGTATCCAGACTTTAATAAGACATTTACGATCACGACAGACGCGAGTCAGTATGCTTTAGGCGCCGTGTTGTCACAAGATAACCATCCCATATGTTACGCGAGTCGCACATTAAATGAACATGAACAGCACTATAGTACAATAGAAAAAGAATTATTAGGGATTGTCTGGGCTACAAAATATTTTCGCCCGTATATCTTTGGCAGGAAGTTCTTTATAGAAACAGACCACAGACCTTTGCAATGGCTTTTTTCCATTAAAGAACCAAATTCAAAATTGGTCCGCTGGCGTCTAAAATTATCTGAGTACGATTATGAAATACGATACAAAAAAGGCTCGAAAAATAGTAACGCCGATGCACTCTCCAGAATAGAAATAAATTTGAACGAGGAAAACGATCAAAATCCATGTAAGCAAGTCACCATTGAATGTGTTTAAAAACCAAATTGTAATCCATAAAGTAAATTCTGGCTCATTTAGAATTAAAAGCTCTAAAATATTCAATAAAAATAGGAAAATAATCTATGCAAAAACTCTAGATGACAAAACGGCGATCACTATTTTTAAATCTCATTTCGATCCTAAAGGTCTTAATGTAATTTTTGTAGAAAATTCAGAGTTCCTCCAAACCTTAGAAAATGTATTCCGCGATCACTTTACAAGCAGTGGTCAAATGAAAATGATAAAATGTAATAAATTACTAGAAGATGTAACGGACGAAGAAAAATTAGCCACTATAATAGAAAAAGAACATCTTAGGAATAACCATCGCGGTATTTCAGAGGTACTCAAGGAATTACAACCGAAATACTATCACCCTAAATTACATGTACGAATTAGTCAATTTATCAATAACTGTGAAATCTGTAATATAGAGAAATACGAAAGAAAACCTATTAACCACAAATTCCAAATAACAGAAACGCCCACAGGTCCTAACCAAATTGTCCATATAGATGTTTTCTATACTTTAGAAAAGAATTTGTTTTTGACATTTATAGATAAGTTCAGTAAGTTCGCTCAAGCCTACAAAATAAACGCAAGAACATGGGTAGAGTTCAAAAGAGCAATTCTACATTATATAGCTGCTGTTGGAAACGTAAAAAAGTTAGTAGTAGATAATGAACTAGGATTTAAGGCGTTACCTCTTAGAGAATTTTTACAGAAAGAGAATATTGAAATACATTTTACGTCAAATAACAATCACACGTCTAACGCAGACATTGAACGATTACACAATACGATAAACGAACATTTAAGACTCTTGAGACATGACGATAATAAAGATATAGATAGTGTAGAAGAGAAAATATTAAAAGTAATAGGTTTTTACAACAATACAATTCACTCAACAACGAATAAAAGACCGATAGATTTTAACAACGGAAACATAAAAACAGATGAGTATAATGAAATTAGGGAACAGATTATGAAGGTTAAGGAAAGAATAATTAACAAATTAAACGAAAAAAGAGAAGAGACACAAATAGAACCAGGTCCAAACTTTCGAAAGGATATAAGGGGAGGGAAAAATCATGCAAAATTCAGGAAAGTAGAGTTAGAAAAATCAGACGAAAATCATGTTATAGATAAAGCAACTGGCCTTAAATACTATAAACCGCACATAAAAAGAAAGAAAAAGTATCAAAATAATAAAAACCCTACAATAAAAACAACAAAACAAATCCAAAATTAAAACAATTTTCATTACAGGCAAAATGATAACAATAACTCTAATTATTCTAACGGTCATTTCTCAAACTTCATCTCAAGTAATCGAAATACAAGATTTAAATGGAAACAACGGGTATGTAACTATTAAATTGGAAGATAAAAAAATTATAGAAAGATTTCAAAAAGTTTTGCATATTATAAATATAACCAAATTCGATAATACAAAGAAGATAATTTTAAACAATATCAAAACAATAGAAGAAAAAGCTTACCTCGTCAGACCAATGTTTAATACAATAATTCACAATTTCAACCTCCTAGAAAGGAAAATAGACAATCTCAAACCACACATAAGGAAACCTAGAGCTCTAATTAATATATTAGGAACTGGACTTAAGTATCTAGCAGACACAATGGATAATGGACACATTATCTCAGAACAATAAACACATAATCGAGGAAAATAATAAACAAGTGATAATAAATAACGAAATCTCAGCTCAAATACAGAACTTAACACAACACATCAAAATACAACAAAAATTAATAGCAACATACTTGAATGACTTTAACGGAAGAAACCAAAACAGACTTTTAAAAATAGAAGATGAAATACAGTATATACAGCAAGTATACCAAATTAATTACGACATAAACTTACTCAAAAACCACATTGATGATTTAGAACAAGTAATACTGACCAGCAAACTAGGTATCCTCTCAAAAAATATATTAACTAAGAAAGAACTTACATTGATTTCGGACATAGAAAATATCAAAGAAATTAAAATTGTAGTTGCATTCAACTCAAACCAAATAATAATTATTCTGCTTATTCCTAAATATACAGAAGTTCCATTTTCTAAAATATTGATAGAACCGATTCCAAACAAAAACAATAAATCTATACTTTTAAATGAATACAGTATTTTGATTGATAACCACAATAATATCTATAGTTCATATGTAAAAGATGATTTAAAGAAAAATCTTATTGCTATTAACGATAAATGTATTAAAAACATAATAGATTTTAAAGAAGCTCATTGTCAAATGCAAATTAGCAAAACTATAGAAGTAAAAGAAATCTTGCCAGGAATCATTATAACAAAAAATATTCCTAAAACAAAAATATCACAGAATTGTAACAATTACAACATAACTATATCAGGTAATAATATTATTAGATACGATAATTGTGAAATTAAAATGTATGAAAAAATGTATGAAAACTTTTATTTTAGAGTACATGACAATGTTATTTTACCTCATTATATAACTAAGATAAAAGAGAATAACACAATTAGCTTCCTAAAGTTCGAAGAAGTACATTTAAAAAACATAACAAATAATAGAAAACAGATTAAGAGCAGGTTATTCTGATTTTACTGATTTTGGGTGATTTGGGTACACGTTTTCTCAGCCATTTTTTATCCAATTTTTATGATATATGTTTTAAATGAAAGCTCAATGGGTCTAGAGTGAACTAAGTGGAACAAATTTTTCAAAAAGGTTTTAGTTTTTCCTGTACAGGATAATAAGGACGAGGCTTTCTTCAAATTTCAACGTGCTATGGTACACTTTTTCTCCGTAACTACACCATGTATTTTTCTAAAATTTTTGTCATACATCATTCAAAGGGTGTAGAGTGAACTAAGTGGAGCACTTTAGTAATTTTTGTCCTTATTAGTCCTGTAGAACGCTTTGAAGAGAGAAGGATTTTTACCAAAAATGTATAGATTTTAAATGTAATTTTTCATGGGTAGATGATTGCGTGTTATACTGAAATTTTCATATAAGGTAATTCGAATGTTCTTTTTTCGATTTCGAAATAGAAAAATAAAAGTTTTTACATTATTTCAGAATAATTAGTAATATAAAATTCCTATTTTTCACAAAAATTTTGTCACAGATAATAAAAATGTTTTGCATAACTGTTGGCTCTAAATATATCAATTTTTCACCGATACGTTTATTCATTTTATACGAATAAAAATATTATATATGTGTGAGTGGTATATATTCAATAAACAACAAAAAAAATGTTTCCAATTGCTATCATACGATCGCCGAAAACAGAAGAAAAAAAAATAAATAAAAAAACAAACAAAAAAATGACATGGCATAGCAAAGCATTGCAAAGAAGCTACCTGCTATTATGATGTACAATATTGTGTATTGTATATAATGTGTATAATAAGCAATAAGAATAAAATAGCTGGAGTAAGGAGTAACCTAATGATATTGATTGTATGAATATATGGTTATGTATATTCATATAGTATATTCATTACATGATGTACGCAATTATATACACAATAATGTTTATATCCCATATTTCAAATATCATTTAGAAATTATCAATACAGGTTTGTAACTCGGTAATATGGTAGTATAATTCTGTTTGCAGGATACTGGCAAAGCTTTCTACAGGGGTAAAAGCCATGTACAAACTCTTTGTATGTGGTTGTAAGGAGTCCGATTGAAATGTAAACAAACAAATGTCAGTTCTTGTTATAATTGAAGTAATAATACAGTGCGAAAATTAATAAATTATTTTAACAAAATATAATTTATTCGTGGAGTGTAATTAATAAATATTAAAATTAAATAATAAACTAAAATTAATTGGATTCTGCTTTTGCAAAAGGTAAGTGATAATTTGTAAAAAAAAACCATGTAATTTATGAAATTTTCATAATCATATTAGTCGAGGTTAGGTAGGTATAAACATTGACTATAAAAATAAGTAATTATTTTAATTATTTAGAAGTAATTATAAAGGAATAATTTAGAAGTTATTTTGATATTAATGTGTACTTACTCTCTAATTTTGTACTTTGTAATACGTATTGTAAATTTATGTTTTAATAAATAAAATTTTATATAAATTTTATACAAAATTTATCATACCACAATAGTATCAAAATAACCAACTTTCTTTATATATTTCAAACATATTTAATGTCCGAATACTTTAACTATTTTAGGTGCTAATTCACAAAATTTCTGGAAATTCAAAGATGCTAAAAAATAAAGACGTGAAGAATGGAAATGTAAAATATAACATTTTTTATAAAGTACAAGAGTAAAACAAACTATTTCAAGTGCAAGTACTATACATTACATATAATGTATTGTATATTACCTTTGATATTACATATAATTTAAAGTGACCAGGTTCTTAGATGTAAAAAGCGGGAAAAATGGAACATTGTCTAAATATTATATATTATTGAGTATAAAATAGTAATACACTATCATCGTTTGTAATTCATGTTATTCACATTCAATTTATTCAAAGTATTAAAACGAAAAAAATTAAAAATAAATGACCAAAGACTTACTTCAATTGCACAAAAAAAAAAAAAAAAAATCGGGACATCTGGTCACTTCATAACATATACATACTATGTATATAAGGATATTTTGAAGTCTATTAGCTAGTTTCAAGTTTTAAAAACTTTTATTTGAGTTATATTTTTTTTAAATTTATTTATTTAAAATCAGTGTAAGGATAATAACTAATATACGTAATAATTAGTAATAATTCTTGTATGTTTGTTCTTATTATGTTTATTCTAGTTATGTTCATTCTTATTATGTTTAATTTTGCCACGTATATTTTTGTTGTTAACTTTTTATGTTTATTTATTATTTTAATTAATTCATTGTGAAATTGTAATTTAATATTAATGTTATTTCGTTTTTGATTCTTTTTTTCATTTGAAAACAGATGGACTTCAACTGCCTATGGAAAAACTGAAATACTGGATATTGATGACATTGAGTGAAAATTATACTGGACTAGTGGACTAAAGTTATTATTATTATTTATTTAATGTACATTCATTTTTTTAATTAGTTATTGAAATAAAAATTTTAATATGTAATGTAGATATTATTTTGTTTTTTGATAATATTAATTTTAATTTATGAAATATGTATATTTTTAAAAAATAAGTAAATACATATTATTTTCAATAAATTATCTTAACAAAAAATTCACCTGACATTTTATTTTTTTAATGATTTATTCATATTCATAGACATTTTCTACTTATTTCAACATTCGAAAAATTGAATTTCAATTAAGACTTCAATTTTATTTTTCTACTAAGGTGAAATTTAAAATAAGAGTCCGGACTCCTATTGCTTTCAATGTGTTAGTATATAAAAGTAATTTCATGGCTTTTACCCCTCTAGAAAGCTTTGATACTGGATAGGTCCAGGTATAATTATGTTATAATATAAGTATTTATACTATCATGATATACAATATGTATTACAAAAAAAAAAAAAACAACCATTTGTACAATACAATGCTTTATCGTTGCGAATAAAGTAGGTAGAGTAACATAATGAATATTGTATATTGCATGAACATTTTTTGTACTGTATAGTGTATACATGTAGTTTTTTGAAAGTGTAATATAATTTGGTTTACAGGATGCTTATAATGTTAGAGGTATTCACGAAATGTTGTAAGAGTGTAAAAAGTGTGAATATACACCAAAATCTTACACATTACACTATATCGTGAACGAAAACTTTGTATTGAAATCAAGCAAATTATGTCAGCTAAAATATTATAAAAATAATCAAATTATTTTAGCATTTAATGTCAGAATGGCATATACAATAGTAAGCAATAGTAATATACAATGGGTTTCAGCAGTGTAAATTTTTACAAGCAGTGTAGGTAAAAATTACATTGAAGATGTTTACAATAGGTGTAGGATTGTACGAGTTTACACCGTTTACAATGATACAAGACCAAACCGTGAATACCCTAATTAGTTGTCTGTTTTTAAAAAATAATATTCTAAATGTTCAAGTTAAAAATTGTTCAAAAATTATAACAAATCCTGAAATAATTTTTCTATCCATGTACAATAGTGAACATACTACATACACACTGCACATATATATGTAATTGTGTGTCAAGATAGTGGCATAGCAAAAGCAACATCAATAAGAAAAAAAAATGATGAAAGAAATAAACCTGCGAAGTATTCGTATAGCAGCACCACAAATAATATATATATATATATGTATGTATGTATTATATTCTCTGCGATAGCAGGTAGATTGAAATGTACAAAAACAAATTTACTCTGGCTATTGCAAATACGTTTGCGTATAATTCTTAAAGCACAGGCAAAGCAGACATTCGACACTACTACATATACTGTCAAATGTTAAAATATGTAAATACACTGATAAATTCGATACAGTACCAAATTTATATTGTTTCCTGGTAAATGGGTGTTATGTATGTGCTATACGCTTTGTTAGTTGTACTGGTTGTACAAACTTATGAACATATGTAGTAAATGTGTAAAAATGAATATGTATTGCACTACATATTAACATTCATTTAAAGTTTGTTTCAAGTTCAAATTTTGGTATATGTACACTATGTTGTTTTGTTATGACGTTATGACGTGTACTTTTTTTTATGAAATTTTTTTTTGCTTTTTCTGCCTTCGGTCCTCATATAATATTAAGAATTGAATTTTTTTTTTTTTTATTAGTTGCGCATTTCATATACCCACAAAATTTACAAAACAAAATAAAAGAAGGTTAGTTTAAAATAAATGAAAAAAAAAAATAACAACAGAAAGTAAACTAACACAACGATAAAAATATTTTTTGAATGTATTTGTTAGATATTTTCGTCGTGTGAGTTTTCAATTTTAATTTTTGATTTCAGGAGGACATGCTCTTAAAGAAATTATAGATAAGAAATTAGAAAATCATGCTATTAACATATCGATTAATACCTTTATTGTGATCATTATACTAGTATTAATTTTTGTAATAAAAAATGTATCATGTATTAAGGAAAATAAAATTGTAACGTATCCTTCGTCGGAGCCTCAGACTAGCTGTGGGGGTGTAATGGATGAGAACAATAGGCGTCACATAATATAAAAAAAATATAAAATAAAAGCAAACATGTAGTATATAGTATATTTCACATTCCAGAAAATAAAAAAATCTAAAAATCATATTTTATATTTCTTATTAAATTTTATATTAAAACTGCAATCTGTTAAGTAGACATAAAATTTTAATATTACATATATATTTTATTAATTAATTTTGCTGATCTCATCTATTCCACCGGAAACTTATGTTAAAATGCAGTTGCAACAAACATGTGAATTTATTTTCTTATGTAAAGTTTTCTATCTTATGAGAACTTAAATTTTTGAAATTTGATACTCCTTTTTGTTTGTGAGAATTTTTGAATTTAGAATTTTAAAAAATTAACAAGAGGAAAAAATTGAAGAACGAAATAACCGGCAGTCTGAGGGAGTCCGTCGTAAAAATTAGAAGTTTGGAAAAGTAAAAAATTTTATAAGTAGAATAAAAATTGTGAATAAATAAATTGTAATAAAAATTGTGAATAAATAAATTGTGGTAGAAAGCGAATTGAAAATAAAGAAAAAAAATAAAAATAAAATTTGAAATTTAGTTTTTTTTATTAAATCGAAAGATCGATTTTAAAACTCTTACACATACTAATAAAATGTTATTTCTCTTTCTAACTAATTTTTAGACCTAATTTTGATTTTCTGTCTACTTTTAGCAAAGTGTAATTGTATTTGTGAGAAAAAATTTGAAAATTGAAAAATAATTTATATGAACTGTCTTTTCTTCTATGGCTATACGCTATACGAATAATTCAGGTTTATTGCTTTCATTCTTTTTTTTCTTTTTGATGTTGCTTTTGCTATGCCACTATCTTGACACACAATTACATATATGTGCAGTATGTATGTAGTATGTACACTATTCTACATGGATAGAAAAATTATTTCAGGCTTTGCTATAATTTTTGAACAATTTTTGACTTGAACATTTAGAATATTATTTTTTAAAAACAGACAAATAATAAGAATATTCACGGTTTGGTCTTGTATTATACAATTCTACACCTATTGTAAACATCTTCAATGTAATTTTTACCTACACTGCTTGTAAAAATTTACAATGCTGAAACCCATTGTATACTACCAAAGATACTATAAAATTACTGTATTTCTAGTATCTTTGATACTACTATTGCTTACTATTGTATATGCCATTCTGACATTAAATGCTAAAATAATTTGATAAAATTTATTTTTATAATATTTTAGCTGACATAATTTGCTTGATTTCAATACAAAGTTTTCGTTCACGATATAGTGTAATGTGTAAGATTTGGGTGTATGTTCACTCTTTTTACACTCTTACAACATTTCGTGAATACCTCTAACATTATAAGCATTTAGTTTTAGACTGACATATGCTAGCCTGTGCTGTGATAATTTTTATATTTCCTTCTGTATGGTACCAATGCTACACCATATCACAAACAATAAACATGTTTATTAAAGGGTGTTTTATGTACACAAGCTTGTTCTTATTTAAACAACTTGTTATACACATGCACATCATTATAAATCATTATGGTGCACTATCCTTACTGTGGTCTATACTATACGTGACTATACATATGCACATTGTATGTATACAAAAACCAGTGTAGGTATATATTTTTTTTCAACAAAAAAAAGGAAAAAAATGAAAGAATAACTAGCGATACATATTCCTTCAAAATTTAATTTAATGCAAACATTTAATAGGGTTCAATGTCCAATGTTATTGTTATATATACCACATATAATCCTTATCTGTGTTTATACATAGAACTAAATGATACCTGGAAGACAGTGGCGGAGCCAGTAGTTTTTCCTTGGGTGTTCAAATTTTTAATGAATATACAGATTCATTACACAAACAATAATAATTCTTTGGCTAAACTTCCGAATTTGTGCCGCCGATTTTAAAAACGAGACCTTCTTATAATGATACTTTGGAGATATTATAAGATATCTTATAATATAAAGAGAAGAGCAATTTCTCATAAGTTTATTAGAAAAAGAAATTTAAAAGAAAATAATATAAATTAATGTATAGAGAGTTTGGTATGGAGTATAGAGTCAAGATGTTTCATAAATGTTCATTTTTGAATGTGAACACTTAAACAACCTCAACTTGATAATATAAATTCAAAGTTTTCTGCCGGTTCATATATAAATGTGAACCAGATTGATATATTATAGAAAAACGAACTTTAATATGTTTGTTTTAAAATATGAACATATGAACAACCTCAACTTGATAATATAAATTGAAGTTTTCTGCCGGTTCATATTTATATGTGAACTTAAGTAAAGTAATTTATAGAAAAACGAATTTTTTATTGTTTTCTTTTACTTTTACGATAAAAATTTGTTTTTGAATTAGTTACAAAATTTCATGATCATGTTCATATAATTTTAGGGTGTTCACTGAACACCCTGAACACTACCACCCTCCGCCGATGCTACAATACAACATGTATATGGTAGCATACCATCAGCAATAATATTATCATATACATATATCAATGCAAAGATAATAGTAGTTCTTCTCAATAGATTTTCTTTTTAGTGTAAGTGGTAATTTTTCCAAAAACGACACACTCACATAAATGATAAAGATCGAAAAAGCTTCATCGAAACCAAAAAAGTTTTTCAAAATTTTTCGAATTGCTTTGAGTTATGTACCCTGTACACAATTATAATGATTTCAATAAATGTGTCTGACAGTCTGTGATATAATGGAATTGTTTTTGTAAATCGAGTTATCAAAACTAATTGTGTAGACGGACCATAGTGTTCCGAATTTGTTCTCATTTATTTTAAATATTTGCTCTCACTAAATGAAATTAACACCTGTCAATGTTTTGCAGTACTAAACAATACACAATGCTATTTAAAATGTACATTTAATTCATATGATATTCTACACATATAAGTGTTATTTATATGTAAATGTATATTTTGAGTATTGAAAATAGAATAAATGAATCAATATCATTGGCTGGAGCATAAATATGAATTTGAACATTTTTGAGAGATTTTGATCATAAATATTTATTTTCCATGTATGGTTTATGCTCGTGCATACAACTTAGGACACAATATACAGGCTGGATCTGTACTTCCCTCAAAATCAAAGACGAAGGCAGTGCTGCAATTCCCGATTCCGTCCACACCGAAACAACTCCAAAGTTTCTTAGAGCTAGCCAACTATTTCAGAAAATTTATACCAGACTTTGCCGTACGGGCTCGTCCGCTCACAGATTTGATGAAGAAGAATTCTCGTTTTCAAATCGAAGAACAACAGTTGAATGCCATCAATTATTTAAAGAACGCACTCGCTTCGCGACCAGTGCTGAAGATCTTCCAGTATGGAGCTACAACAGAACTCCACACTGACGCATCGAGAGAAGGTTACGGAGCCGTACTGCTACAAAAAGATGCCAACGACAACACACTACACCCAGTGTACTACATGAGCAGGAAGACTAATGAAGCTGAAAAAAATTTTACAAGCTATGAGCTAGAAGTGTTAGCCATCGTAGAAGCGTTAAAAAAATTCAGAGTTTACTTATTGGGACAGAAGTTCAAACTTGTGACGGACTGTAAAGCGTTAGAATGCACCATGAAAAAGAAAGACCTGGCAACAAGAGTAGCGAGTTGGGCTTTATTGTTAGAAGAATTCGACTACACCATAGAACATCGTGCAGGAACAAAAATGAGTCACGTGGATGCGTTAAGTAGATGTCCTGTTGTAATGTGTATTAATAGCAGCAATAACTTCTTAAAAAAGTTAGCAGAAGCACAGGAACAAGACGAACGACTACGAGCAATCATCCAGATACTGAAAGAAGGGCCTTATGAAGATTATACGATGAGCCATGGTATTCTTTGTAAAAATGTAAATAATACTAATCTTTTTGTAGTTCCAGATATAATGAAGAATAGAATAATCAAAGATGTACATGAAAAGGGGCATTTTCACTTCCAAAAGATGAAAGACATTATTGAACAAGAATTTTATATACCGGATTTACAACAGCGGATTAAAAAATATATTGCGGGGTGTGTAAGATGCATATTAACTGAAAGAAAAATTGGTAAAAAGGAATGTTTATTACATCCAATCCCAAAGAATGAATATCCATTAGACGCATTTCATATCGATCATCTTGGACCGATGCAGGATACGAAAAAAGGATATCGATACATATTTGCGATTATCGATGCATTCACCAAGTATTGCTGGCTTTTTCCTACAAAGACGTTAAATGCCGAAGAAGTGCTTCAGAAAATAGAGGTCGTTGCAGAATCGTTTGGGTATCCTAGGATGATCATATCTGATCGAGGAGGCGCATTTATATCAAATCAGTTTAAGGACTATTGTGCACAAAGAGAAATAAAACACTACTGTATCACCGCTGGAGTACCACGAGGAAATGGACAAATTGAACGTCTACATTCTACAGCAATCAGTGCGTTAACGAAGCTTTCACTTGATGATACTGAAAAATGGTTTACTTATGTTAAACCACTGCAACAGATTTTGAATAGTACTTACCAACGAGCCATAAAGATGACACCATTCGAGCTATTAGTGGGAATAAAAATGAAGACCAAGCAAGATCTGAGAGTTAAAGAGGTCATAGAGGAAGAATACGTGAAAAATTTCGTTGATAATAGAGAGCAACATCGTCAACAGGCTAAAATAGACATACAGAAGATTCAGCAGGAGAACAAGCAGCAGTATAATAAGAAAAGAAAAGAAGCGAGAAAATACAAGGTGGGAGAAAAAGTTGCGATAGAAAGAGTACAATACGGTACCGGCTTAAAAATACGTCCTAAATTCTTGTACCCTTATCGCGTTGTAACCATAAAAGGTTTTGATCGGTATAAAGTGGGTGAACATGAAGGTCCAATATCCACAGATTGCAGTGCAGATAGGATGAAGCCCTGGAATGAAGATGAAATTGCTGATGAATGTGAAATATTCGATGACGACATACGCAGCGAATACGAAGAAGACAATGATGATGAAACAGCTGACCAAGTTAATGATAAGAATGAAAACACTGGCAATGAATACTGAAATCGACTGGGTTAAATACTAACTTTAGGATGGCCGAATGTGAGAAATTTGTATTAATTAATTGTTTGAATTAATGAATTGTTTTCCATTACTTACAAAAATAGATTACTTACTGTTTTAAAGCAGGTAGTTAAAATGTACGCAACACAATTGTATTATATACTTACCATTAGATTTAGTTATTTTTTCCAAATTTAGTATGATAAAAAATATTAATATATTGCATAAAAATGTAATTCATTTATACTTACCGTTAGGTCTAATTTTGGAGGTATAATGATAAAATAAATTATGTAGAAATTTCTATTAAAAAACTTCACTTTTTACGTTGCCGTTGAAGAAGAAAGTTGGTAATTAGAATTTAAGTAGTTGAGTTTTGTAATAGTATTATAAAATATTGCAAATATTGTAAAATTTTTTGAACTATTTTTTGAATTAAAGTGTTTTATTTAGAATTTTGATAAATAGTTTTGTGTTTTTAATAAAATACCACATGTATACATCGTATATATGGTCTTTTTGTACACATACATACAAGTGTAATTATAAAAATAGATTATTCAATGATATACATCAGGGTCTATAATGTATATAGTATCAATGACCTTTCTTAATATATTTCTTTTCTTTTTTCTATTTCTTATTAATTTTAAAGGGATAATTTAAAGTATTTTCTTTAAAAGTGGTATAAATTCATTTTATATTATACATAAATATGAATACATATTTGGTAATTACATATACACTTCCGCTATCGCCTGGTTTTTTACTCATAAAAAATTGAAAAGTCAACCTTTTTGCAATTTTTTTTCAACTTCGGTTTGATTTCGGATTTATGAATAGAATATTATAGTGGTTGTTTGATGCGGGGGAGTGGTGTGGTGTTTGGTGGGTGGTGATTACTCATGAGTAGTTTTTCATTAGTAAGATTGAAAAATTTTATAGAATGAAAAATAAAATATAAATGAAAAAATGAGAATATTGGCAGGTTGGTGCGGGGATGCTAAAACAGTATGAAAAGTGTTGTATAATTAGCGTCATTCGTTAACACTGATCAACATTTTTGAACCGAATTAAACTGATTTTTTCATATGCTCTTTTAACCATCTACCACAGTATATCAAAATTTTTTCATGGCTTCTCTCTGTAAGAGAGAGAGATTCTTTCGGAGGTTTTGGTTGATGATGTTTATAATCAAAGAATATAGAGCTAAAGCAATAGAAATAACATTCGACGGTTAAATTCAAATAATGTCTGTACGTAGGTCACACTGAAAGTTTTGCGCCTCAAAAAACTAAAACAATTTTTTTTAACAAAACACCTTTTACTGTTTTTCAAAATATTCTCCTTTATTATCTATACACTTTTGCATTCGATTGAACCAGTCGTTGAAGCAGTCAATCCAGTGCTCGAGACGTATCTCTGAAATGTAGTTTTTAAACTCTTCAACAGAGTCCTCTGGTGTGGTAAAGCTCCTTCCTCGCAGTCTGTTTTTAATTTTCGGGAACAGGAAGAAATCGCAGGGCGCTAGGTCGGGACTGTAGGGCGGATGGGTCATTTTGTCAACACCTGATGCTCTTAAAAACTTCTCAGTGTCTTCTGAGGTATGCGCGGGCGCATTATCATGATGCAGAATGATTCGACTTCTTGGACGGCTTTCTCGGATTTTGTTTATGACTGCAGGCAAACAAACTGTTGTATACAATTCTGCATTTACTGTGCGACGATCTTCCAGTGGTACTGTTATTATATGACCTGAACGTTTAAAAAATGAGGCAATCATTTTTTACCAACACTTCGGCCCCTTTTCACTTTTGTCGGATTTGGCTCATCTGGAAAGACCCATTGCGCCGACTGAGCTTTACTTTCAGGTTCATATGAATATATCCAGGTTTCATCCCCTGTGACAATGTCATACACTGAATTTGAAGCACCACCTCTAAATTTTGAAATCATTTTTCTACACCAACTAACACGAATGTCCTTTTGCTCCTGAGTTAAACGGTGTGGTATCCACCGACAACAAATTTTTTTCACAAACAAGCGATCATGTAAAATCGTTTGAACTTGGCTCATGCCAATGCTTAAAGAAGCTCGAATTTCTTCGTAGGTCACTCTATTATTTTCTTCGATCATTCTTCGGACAGAATTGACATTTTCTTCAGTCACTGCTGTTGAAGGACGACCTTCACGAGGCTCATCGCCCAAAGAAAACCGACCGCGATTGAATTCAGCATACCAACGGCGAATAGTGCTGATATGTGGAGCTTGATCACCAATTGCATTTTGAAGTCGTTCTTTGCATTGATCTGGTGTTAAAGATGATTTGAAATCATAATAAATCATCACACGAATGTCTCTTCTGTTTAAATCCATTTTTTTAACAAACTATGAAATTTTATAAAGCCACTACAAATTAATGCTTGAAGATAATACTTTCCAAAAAACACAGCTGATTACTCAAACTTCAAATTACAAAATAAAAACAACAATGGCGGCTGATAGTAAGATGTTACCGTGCCGCGCAAAACTTTCAGTGTGACCCTCGTATGTTTGCCAAAATACATATTTTCTTGCTTCGAAATTTTGAAAAAGGGGAAAGTTACAATTAATGTGGATGACGTGGAATGAAACGAAAAAATTTTGGATTTCGCACATGTTTGTAATTAATGTGTATGACTTGTGTATAATTTTATACTTCGAAAAAATACTTCGAAAAATAATTTCGTATTTATGAATGAAAATAGGTTTACACATAGCATTTGTGTGTGCGTTAATTTGATTATTCATACGCCATTATAGATTTCAAATATACATATAATACATATAATATATGTGGATATATATACTATATATATATAATTTTTATACTGCTGCTGGTTGACTGCTATGTTTTTATTTCTATCGATCATTTCTTTATTGCTATTTGCTCTATTTTAATTTGTGCTTATGCTTAAGAGCATACATTGATAATGCAATGGTAATTGGTATACGTTAAATAATACAATGTAAATTTATATTTTATGTTGTACATTGTATACGCTAATGCAATACGATTATATATGTATGCGGATAATCATTATAATATATAATATGATGATGATATGATATTATGATATATATATGTACTATGTACATATTTCAGGTTTTTTTTATAAATGCATTAGCCGAGATATTTTTAAAGGGACAATATACATATATGTATTATATACATATATGTATATTGTATTATAATTATAAAAATATGTATTTTACAATATTGAACAAAATGATTTTTGGTATGTGTACTACTACGTAATGTACGTAAGTAAATGTATATGCTGTATGCTGTGCTGTTTGTTCATATCGACGTTCATATTATATTGTAGACACTATGTACATATGTACGTATACACTTGTAGGATTGAGTTTATAAAAATTAATGGGCCCTATTATGAATGTCGATAATATCGACTATCGACAAAATTAAGACGAGACGAGACGATGTAAATTTTGTATTATGCAAATCGGTCGTCTCGACAGTAAGATATTGTCATATCAAATTTTATTTTCATTCAGTTTCATCATGTAATTTCTATAAAAATTGTCAAATATATCGATACAAAAATTTATAATTCATTTTTTTTTTCAATTTTGAATAAATATTTAATTAATTTTTGTAATTTTTAATAAATATTTGATTAATTTATGTAAATAATTTGTAGCTATAAATATAAAATATAAGTGAAAATTTAAAACATTAATTTAATACTGATTTTTTTTTTGCATAAAAGAAGAGCGTTCATGTTTTTTTTTTCAAACAGCATTTTTAGTGATTTTTCTTTAATTAATTAAATTAAATTTAAATAAATTGAGCAGAATAATTAAATACAACTTACCTTATATACAAAGCATACATGAAATGTCAAATCACCATAGACTACTATGTCTATTGATTAGTTTTAACTGATCGACTCAAAATGTCGATATTCTCGCCTCAAATCGCCATTCATAATACAAAACTTGTCGAGTCAAGGCGATAGTCGATGACAAGACGATATTATCGACACTCATAATAAGACCCAATATAAAATAAACAATTAAATAATAAGTGTGAATGGCTGGTTATAGGATAATACAATTCTTATGCATTTATATCGGGTTTTCCAATAGGGACATAACGATTTTGTGTTTTAATACAAAGGAGGCCTTGAACATTTGGCATAATCTGTAAACTTCAGAACGTCAGTCAATGTTAAAATTTTTATCATGGTGAAGTTCACGAACGAGCAACATTTAGAAATTATTAAAAATTACTACCGCAATTCTGAATCGGTAGTCACAACTTTAAGAGCGCTTATTCCAATTTTCGTGCTCGCGGTGGTCATATGAATGAGATCGAATTCCATAATTAAATGTAATTTGTGTACTTCACTTGGAATAAATTTTAATCTTATATGTATATTAATTATTCTTTATTTTACTTAAATATAAAATTGTTATGTCCTTACTGGAAAACCCTACATTATTAGCATAATGTATTATATTATATTATAGAAGTTGTTAGACAAGTAAGCAATATAGTATTATTGGTATTATATTTAATACAGTATTATTGGTATTATATTCAATTTTGATAACTATTAAATTATTGTTGTTTTCGTTGGCTTATATTTTTTTCTTTATTTTTTTTTATGTTCGTGCGATCTTGTTTATATACAAATGTACACACACACATATGTATATAGTATATTATTACCCTTCGATATTGATACATACGTATGTTTGTATATAAATGGTATGATCTGCATTGATTATAAATTGAAATATTTTTTCCTTATGATCTGTGTTTTGGCGTGGTCTTATATTAATTATTTCATAATCTCTATTCGAGTATTATGAATTACAATAATAATTATCATTACATATTCGTATGAATATGTATAAGAATAATTTTTGAATTTTAATTATGAAGGTAATAAGCAAAAAATTTTAAAAATACTATACATTACATATATGTGGATATTTCGCATGAATGGTATATCTATACACTTGCTTAGATATAATTTTAATATTACAGGTGATTATATATGCAATATGATTTAAATATTATATTTTTTATCGTTACTTTTTCTTTCCACCTGTATCCCTAAATATTGTAGGTATTGTAATATCACAAACAATATACAAATAATGTGGTAATATATAGGTATATACTTAATACAATACGCATATAGATAATAATCTACATGTACATAAAAACGTATATGTATGTACATAAAAACAGTACAAAAGCAATGTGAAATTGTACAATATCGAAGGGTAATAATATACTATATACATATGTGTGTGTGTACATTTGTATATAATCAAGATCGCACGAACATAAAAAAAAAAAATAAAGAAAAAAATATAAGCCAACGAAAACAACAATAATTTAATAGTTATCAAAATTGAATATAATACCAATAATACTGTATTAAATATAATACCAATAATACTATATTGCTTACTTGTCTAACAACTTCTATAATATAATATAATACATTATGCTAATAATGTAGGGTTTTCCAGTAAGGACATAACAATTTTATATTTAAGTAAAATAAAGAATAATTAATATACATATAAGGTTAAAATTTATTCCAAGTGAAGTACACAAATTACATTTAATTATGGAATTCGATCTCATTCATATGACCACCGCGAGCACGAAAATTGGAATAAGCGCTTTTAAAGTTGTGACTACCGATTCAGAATTGCGGTAGTAATTTTTAATAATTTCTAAATGTTGCTCGTTCGTGAACTTCACCATGATAAAAATGTTAACATTGACTGACGTTCTGAAGTTGACAGATTATGCCAAATGTTCAAGGCCTCCTTTGTATTAAAACACAAAATCGTTATGTCCCTATTGGAAAACCCGATATAAAAGCATAAGAATTGTATTATCCTATAACCAACCATTCACACTTATTATTTAATTGTTTATTTTATATTGGGTCCTATTATGAGTGTCGATAATATCGTCTTGTCATCGACTATCGCCTTGACTCGACAATTTTTGTATTATGAATGGCGATTTGAGGCGAGAATATCGACATTTTGAGTCGATCAGTTAAAACTAATCAATAGACATAGTAGTCTATGGTGATTTGACATTTCATGTATGCTTTGTATATAAGGTAAGTTGTATTTAATTATTCTGCTCAATTTATTTAAATTTAATTTAATTAATTAAAGAAAAATCACTAAAAATGCTGTTTGAAAAAAAAAACATGAACGCTCTTCTTTTATGCAAAAAAAAAAATCAGTATTAAATTAATGTTTTATATTTTCACTTATATTTTATATTTATAGCTACAAATTATTTACATAAATTAATCAAATATTTATTAAAAATTACAAAAATTAATTAAATATTTATTCAAAATTGAAAAAAAAAAATGAATTATAAATTTTTGTATCGATATATTTGACAATTTTTATAGAAATTACATGGTGAAACTGAATGAAAATAAAATTTGATATGACAATATCTTACTGTCGAGACGACCGATTTGCATAATAATAATAAGAAACTGAATGAAAATAAAATTTGATATGACAATATCTTACTGTCGAGACGACCGATTTGCATAATACAAAATTTACATCGTCTCGTCTCGTCTTAATTTTGTCGATAGTCGATATTATATATTATCGACATTCATAATAGGGCCCATTAATTTTTATAAACTCAATCCTACAAGTGTATACGTACATATGTACATAGTGTCTACAATATAATATGAACGTCGATATGAACAAACAGCACAGCATACAGCATATACATTTACTTACGTACATTACGTAATAGTACACAAATACCAAAAATCATTTTACAATACATATTTTTATAATTATAATACAATATACATATATGTATATAATACATATATATTGTCCCTTTAAAAATATCTCGGCTAATGCATTTATAAAAAAAACCTGAAATATGTATATAGTACATATATATATCATAATATCATATCATCATCATCATCATATTATATACTATAATGATTATCCGCATACATATATAATCGTATTGCATTAGCGTATGCAATGTACAATATAAAATATAAATTTACATTGTATTATTTGCCGTATACCAATTACCATTGCATCACAGAGTAAAATAACTATATACAGAGTGTGCAATACAATCCTTTACATTGCCGAGCTAATTTTGGAAGTGGATTTAGCGAAAATCCACCTCTCTCAAAGCTTCTCTTATAAAATGAGTACATTTTGAAAATTGAGAGTAGAAAATATAAATAAAACAAAACAAAACAACACAGTTTCAAATATACATTCTTACATACACGTAAGGTAATGTACAAAAAGGAACCAATTTTATTTCTTGTTTGCGTACATATTTTGTATTGTATTGTATATTTTTGTATTTTGTATGTATGTACATAAGTATATAGAATATGTATGATACTGGAATATATACTGTTTTGTACCATAATGTTAGATATAATATATTTATGTATATCTACGAGTATATATGTATATATATATACGCACATTATAGTTTGTTTTGGTTTGTTTTTGTTTTCGACCCTTTGTTACTATTTCATTGTTATTTTCGACCCTAAATTTTTGTTTGTTCGATTATGATTTCATTTTTTCAAGTTAATATGCATCTTACAAATTATGCTGCTTCTACATTATATGTGTATACACATTATATACACATGTACAGTAATCACAAAAATTATTTCTGCATAATTAAAGTATCGTAATTTGGATTTAGACACTTGTAATACTAATAAATTTTTATATTTATTTTTTCAAACTTTAATAAATACAATTTCTTAAAAAAAACCATAATTATTCTTAGAACAAATATATTATTTGAATTATTCCAAAAATTATTCCTGCATTAATTCTATCGCAAAAATTATTATGAATATTAAAATGAAAATAATTGATTTAATTTAGACTTTCAAGAAAAATGCCAAGGAAAATTGAATTATTTAGTAAAAATTTGAAGTTTGTTGTGCACAAGTAACACCAATAATTTTTGTGATCACTGTACATACCTATCAATTTCTTCATATAAACAGAATCTAAGATCTAACATCTACCAACTATCAACTATAAAATCCGGTATTTGATGTAAGTCAAAATAAAGAAAAGACAACGAAGCCTCCTTGTATACGAAGTGACAATATAGTTGCGTTCCTTTTGACCAAGTAAAGTACTCGCAAGTACTTGTAGTCGTGATCATCTACCATACCTCTTGTATTCGAGTAATTTACTTGACAGTTGCATGGTTAGTTACGCCAAAATTCACCGTCAGAGGTGTTTGTGTTTTAATCGTTAGAGATTAAAGAAATAGGTTAAAGTCTATAATATTTTTAATACACGTTTTATTCAATAGGTGGCTTTTTATTGTTTAATGTTATGAAGCATCTAAAATCAAAGCAAAACAAATTTGAAATACATGACAGCTGAAATTGGAGCATGGCCAACTGTCACTCCAATATTTACATTGCCTTAGAAATGTGTATGCTTTCAAATTTGAGGTTACTTTTTACTTCCAAGTAAAAAAATTGCGTTCCATTTACAATATACTCCCGAGTACTTGAAAGTTATTTACTTGGTCAAAAGGAACGCAACTTATGTGTAATGATAAAACCTGCCTGTACATTTGCATACATCTATATCTAACTATTGTGGTATGGAAAAAAAAATTAAAAATTAAAAAGGGTAGCAGGTAGCAGTATGTATGAATAAAAAAAAAGTAAAAAAAAACATTTCTTTTCTGGGAGAGAATTATTCTCACAATTTACGAATTTTAAGTTTCAAATCAAAAGTTTTATAGATGAAAATGCAAACTTGAAATTTTTTAAAATGAGCTTTGCGATATTGGCCTATCTGTGTATCGTTATTTAGGTCTGTGATTGCATTATCAACGTATGCTCTTAAGCATAAGCAAAAAACAATAGAGCAAATAGCAATAAAGAAATGATCGATAGAAATAAAAACATAGCAGTCAACCAGCAGCAGTATAAAAATTATATATATATACTATATATATCTACATATATTATATGTATTATATGTATATTTGAAATCTATAATGGCGTATGAATAATCAAATTAACGCACACACAAATGCTATGCGTAAACCTATTTTCATTCATAAATACGAAATTATTTTTCGAAGTATTTTTTCGAAGTATAAAATTATACACAATATGTCATACACATTAATTACAAACATGTGCGAAATCCAAAATTTTTTCGTTTCATTCCACGTCATCCACATTAATTGTAACTTTCCCCTTTTTCAAAATTTCGAAGCAAGAAAATATGTATTTTGGCAAACATACAGACATTATTTGAATTTAACCGTCGAATGTTATTTCTATTGGCTTTAGCTCTATATTCTTTGATAGGACTAAATGATACCTGCAAGACAACATGTACTATGGTAGCATACCATCAGCAATAATATTATCATATACATATAGAAATGTTTATGATATTATATATACTGCCAAATTGCAACAAATAAATCGTATATTTTCTATTATGTAAATATACGAATAAAGCCAAACACACTCAAATCAGATTGTTTATATGTATGCGTATATAATTTTATGAACCATATTTTAAAACTTTTATCGAATGCAAGAACAATCGAATATTAACGTACATTTTGAATTTAAATATATCCAAGACTCGAATCTGGACCTAACAATAGGTCCATATGAATTTGATTTTGTTACATATTTGAATATATGTAGTGAAATATCTGTATATTGTCTGTGATAATACAGATAAGGATCTTTGTTAATATACATCTTACCAAAGCCCAATATAACAACTTGTTATCTAGTCTTTGATACTACATACTACATAATATTCCGTAATGAATATTATACACGTAGCTATATATATTATCATAATACACAATAAACTTGTCTTTGCCTTTAAATACAATACAATTCACATTATTCCATTGCACACATACATAATGTATAATACAATTACAAAATATAATATTATATCGATTCCCTTCCCCGCAACAGATTTTAATCTAGATGATTTGTATGGCAAATATTATAATATAATTCCGAATACCTCTTAAATAACAAACAGATAGCTTCCTCTCCGTCAACTAGCATCGTTCACCAGTACAGTACACTATCATCAGTCATCACGCTGCCTCAGTGATAGTACTGTCTGACGCTGAACATACATGTGCCTTATTTATATAGTCAGGTACGTGAGGAACTTGAATAGCTCGATGGTTGGGTTTCGTCTTGTGATCTTGAGATCACGGTTCGAACCCCAGCCAGCGCGCTACTCTTGCCCAAGTCGATCATTAATTTTTCCCATCAACAATATACACCAGTAACTGATTACTGATGATAAACTGGATGCGGATGGTATATCTGACATAAATTACTGATCGGCGGTGCCATAATGGACTTCGTGCACTTAATATATACTATATACATTGTATGTATATATGTATATTTGAAAAAAAAAAAAATATAGTCAGTACTGTTTATTACGGCACGGATGTTATCTGTTTCCATCTTTACCTCAGACATGGTGAGTAAGAAAAATTATGTGTATTTTAATACAATTATGAGGGGAAAAATTTATGTTCGAAACATGTTTCGAACGAAGATATTTATGTAACTTTATGTGTTCTGAATTTTTGACAGATTGTGGAATGAAAATTCTATTGCTTTAGCTCTATATTCTTTGGTATAATATACAATACAACAGGCAACAGCAATATAATATTAATATTAATTTATATGGCTATATATATTGTTATTATTAAGTTAATTATGTTTGATAGAGTATTTAATTTTAAAAAATATTTTATAAAAATACATTTTTACTTTCATAAAAGAAATTAAATCATTGTATGTTTTTTCATAAATTTCAGGTGTTGTCAGTTATAAACGGAAAAATTCAAAACAATTCAACCGTCAATTTTTCGTTTCCCGTCTATTCCATTTTTGATATTTTGTTTCACGAGTTTTCACTTGGAAACTCTCTCTTCAATTATACTCTTTGTATACTGACTCAAAAAGTATATAAAAGTAGGAGAGAAGCTGATTCATAGGAACATTCGGACCAAAAAATTTTTCAACAATTGTAGGTGTCGGTAGTGATGCCAGCGTAAAACTCAATATAAAAAAAGTAGCATTACTTTATGCCAAGCACCCAACTCCATATAAAAATAACGGTATTTCTTTTTGCCAAGCCCAAACTTTTTCAGTATAAAGCTTTTCTCTCTTTATATAGAGTTGTATAGGAAAAATGAGAAAACGAATAAATTTGTTTACAACAGCTGATATTTTATCAGTTGTCATTGCTTTATTTATAGGTTTTGCATGTTTTGCATGCAATATAATATATTGTAAGAAATATTTTATAAATAAAATATAATATCTTAGTAATCTTTGTAACTATTTAATCAAGTACTCTTTGTAATTTAATTTTGTTATATGAAGTCTTTGTGATTAATTAATGGATATTATTATTTTCAGTCTGTGTGATTAGTTGAATGAATTAAGTCTGTGTGATTAATTCAAAATATTAATAAAATATTGTAATTGAAAGTAAATGTATTTAATAAATAATAAATAAATATATTATATAAAATCCTGACAAATTATTCAGAAGTGGGATAGACAAGAGAGGGAAAATGAGGCCCATTAAAGAATATACTGTTGGTAAATTAAAATCAGAATTAAGATTTAATGAATTATCGTGTTCAGGTGATAAAAATACTTTGTACAACCGGTTTAAAAATTATATAGAAAATAATATACAATCACAAAATGGCGGCATAGTAGTGGATCAGGTAAGCGAAAAATCATCTTGGTGTGATAATCAAAATTTCCGTAAAAATGGCCGACAAGCTTCACCCAATAAATTGTGTGTAAATGATAGAGATGCAAACGAAATCATAAGAGAATATAAGAAAAATAATACTCAGAGAAAACCTCTTAGGGTGGTATTCACCAACATGGATATATCCGTTGGATATATTTTAGCCAGATACAATTTCAGCTTATTCATCAACCTAGATAAAATTTGTTTTCAAACTTCGTTTTCGGGTCGAACATGTGTGTCAAACATGTCAGCTGATTATATTTTTATATTACAAAATGAAAAAGAGGTTCTGTGATGTGATAATTATATGCAAAGATGATAATACAGTAGTACTACATTATCTTTGTTTGTGCTGTTGCTGTTAATAGCAAGGTTATGTTCGAACGATATTTATAATACCACTCCGAGGTTGTCTTAAAAATATCCGAGTAGTGTTTTATCCAGGTTGATGAATACACTTTATCTCAGATAAAAGATAATCTATGTTGGTGAATACCAGGCTTAATGTTTCAATTCCATCCGATTCTGACGACGATCATAGAACATTTGTTCAAAACATAATTGATAATAATATAGCATTGCCAGATCCAAAAAATGAAATAAACCTATTAAAAAAAGAAATAGAATTGCTCAATAGAGAAAAACAGTTAATAGAACGAGAAAAGAATATGGGAAAAGAAAATCAAATTTCGAAATTTCATTTAATTGATCTGATCAACAATTTTAGTGGAGAAAATGATAATTTCATGGTTTGGAAAGACCAAATCGAAAACGTAAAAAACATTTATGAAGTATCAGATGAAGAATTGAAAGTAATTATTGTCAGTAAATTAAAAAGTAAGGCACTTTGCTGGTTTCATTCATCTGCAGTGCATATAAAAATGAGTCTAGACGAACTTCTGCAAAACTTGGAAGTCAATTTTAATACCTATATCAATAAAGTGCAGCTGAGAAAATTACTTGACTCTCGTATATGGAAGAATAACGAACAGTTTACTGAATATTATCACGATAAATTATGTGTGGCAAATAGTTTAGGACTGAATGAAGAAGAATTTATAGATTGTATAATTGAAGGATTAGATGATAAAATTCTAATCAACCAAGCCAGAATGCAGAATTTTAAAAACAAAATGGATCTTTTACGATCATTTTCATCAATTTCGAAATATACTGAGAAAAAACCAAACCGAGAAACATTAGTGAGAAACACCAATCAAAAAAGATGCTTCAATTGCAACAAAATGGGACACACATCAGATCAGTGTAGGCAGCCAAAAAGAAAACCGGGTTCCTGTTACAAGTGCGGAGTAATTGGACATCTAATGAGGAATTGTCCTCAATACAAAAACCAATCGTCAACACTACAGAATAATCAACATCAACACTCGAATCAAGAAGGTATAGGAGCCATTGAAGGAGGTGCAGAAAATTTCGTTCAGCAGGTTGGAATATTTATGCTGAATAATACAGGTAACATAAATGAAATAACTCTTAATGCTTTATTAGACACAGGTAGCGCGATTTCAATCATCAAGGAAGAATGCATAAATAAATATGATAAAATTTACAACGAATCAGTTAACTTTTTTGGCATTAATAACTCTGTATTAAAAATTAAAGGTAAATTTAGTAGTTTTATTAATTTTAATAATGATATAAAACATATTACTTTGTATGTAGTTGATAATAAAACTATGACATCAGATTTAATTTTGGGTAGAGATTTTTTGAAAGTACTAGGTGCTAAACTTAAGTTTGAAAATAAAGATAATTTTGAAAAAGAAATTTTAAATATTTGTATAAATAATGAAAACGAAAAAGAAGTAGAATTAAAATTTGAAAATAATGTGTGTTATGAAAATCAAAATAAAGTAGTTAAATTGTATGACAATTATCAAATGCAATTAGGTGTTACCGTTGAACCAAAAATAAAATACGAGTTGGAAATAAATTTAGAACGTGATGAATACATAAGTGCCAAGCCACGTAGAATGGCATACACCGAACGAAACGCGTTAAAGAAACTTTTAAATGATCTTCTTGAAAAGAAAGTTATTAGAGAAAGTACTTCCCCCTACTGTTCTCCCATAGTTCTTATTCACAAGAAAAATAAAGATGAATATAGATTATGTGTTGATTATCGAAGTTTGAATAAATTAACCCTTCGAGATAATTATCCAATCCCCTTAGTTGAAGATTTAATTGACAAATTATGTTATAAAAATGTTTTTTCATTGATAGACTTGAAAAATGGTTTTCACCATGTTTCTGTTCATAAAGATTCTATTAAATACACTAGCTTCATTACTCAATTTGGTCAATTTGAATATTTGAAAATGCCGTTTGGGCTAAAAAACGCGCCGTCCGTTTTTCAACGATATGTGGAAAAGATTTTCAAACCTTTAATTGACTCTGGTTCTGTAATCATTTATATTAATGATTTGTTAATTGCTTCGATAGATATGAACGAGCATTTAAAAATTTTAAAAATAGTTTTTAAATTATTAGCTGAAAATCTTTTGGAAATAAATGTAGCAAAGTGTAGATTTTTGTGTAATAAAATTGATTATTTAGGTTATTCTATCAGCGGAAACGGAATACGTCCAAATTATAATAACGTAAAAGCGATTCAGGATTATCCTGTTCCTCAGAACTTGAAAGAAATTCAACGTTTTCTAGGCATGGCATCTTATTTTCGAAAATTTATAGAAAATTTTAGTTTCATTGTTAAGCCATTACAAGATCTTATTTCAAAAAACGCTCAGTACACTTTTGGAGAAGTCCAACTAAAAGCATTTGAAAAAATTAAGGCTAAACTATTAGAACGACCAGTTTTAGCTATTTTCTCTCCACAAGATGAGACAGAACTCCATTGTGATGGTAGTTCAGTGGGCTATGGGTCTATACTTATGCAACGAAAATCTGATGGAAAGTTGCACCCAGTATTTTATTTTTCCAAGCGAACAACTCCGCAAGAATCTAAATATCATTCTTACGAAATGGAAACACTCGCGATCATTTACGCTTTACGCCGTTTTCGTACTTACCTTTTGGGAAGACCCTTCAAGATCATTACTGACTGTAATGCGCTCACTCTAACCCTAAACAAACAAATAATTAATCCACGTATAAACAGATGGGCATTACAAATGCAATCATTCGATTATAAGGTAGAACACAGAGAAGGACGTCGTATGCAACATGTGGATGCTCTAAGTAGAATCCAAGCCATTTTTGTTTTAGAGGAGAATTCATTTGAGCAAACCATGGCTATCTGTCAGAGTCAAGATCAATCTCTTGAAAAATTACGAGTTGACTTAGAAGGAAAAGAACATTCTCTATTTGAATTGAGAAATGGTTTAATTTATAGAAAAATAGATAAAGAAACTATTCGCTTCTATGTACCGTCACAGATGGAAAATCAGGTAATTAGGAATTCTCATGATTCATTTGGACATGTAGGATTAGAAAAGACTATTAATATAATAAAACAAGCCTATTGGTTTCCAAAATTGAGGGAAAAGGTGGAACAATACCTAAAAAATTGTTCTAAGTGTATCATTTTTAATAATAATTCAGGGAAAACAGAAGGAATTCTTCATTCCATTCCAAAGGGAAATTTGCCCTTTGAAATGTTACACATCGACTACTTTGGTCCTTTAGAAGCGCGACAGGGAAAAAAATACATTCTAGTCGTAATAGATGGCTTTACGAAATTTGTAAAACTATATTCTACTAAAGCAGCAAACACTAAAGAGACTATTAAGTGTTTAGAGGACTATTTCGTTCATTATAGCCGTCCAACTAAAATTATTAGTGACCGAGGGACATGCTTTACTTCTAGCGAATTTCAAGAATTCTGTAAGCTAAACAACGTTATGCATATTCTGGTAGCTAGTGGTTCACCTAAGTCAAATGGACAAGTTGAGAGAGTCAACAGGGTAATAGGCCCTATGATTGCTAAGTTGGTCGATAGGGAAAACAAGAAATTTTGGGTCGAGGTTTTGCCTACTATAGAATTTGTTCTTAATAACACGGCTAACAAAAGTACAGGCGAAAGTCCTTCTAAACTTTTATTCGGAATTCCACAGAAAGGTGAATTTCGTGACAGGATTAAAGAATATTTAGAATCTGAGATATTTGAGAATGAACGAAAATCGTTACAAGCTATTAGAGAAGAAGCTTCAGAAAACATTCAACGATCTCAAGTGTATAATGAAATGTACTATAACAAAAAACACAAGAAACCAAAGGTTTATGCTATTGGTGATTTGGTAGTAATAACCAATGTAGATTCTACTGTTGGACCCAATAAAAAATTGATTCCGAAATATAAAGGTCCCTATGTAGTACATAGAGTGTTAGGGAATGACCGTTATGTTCTGAAAGACATAGAAGAATTTCAGATTACACAGAGATCATTTAAAGGCGTTTTTGATGTCTCGAGAATTAAACCGTGGATAAATCCAACGCCAAATCATTTTGATAATTGTCACGACAATGTTTGAAAATTTATTATTTCTGAAAAGTATAAGTAAAAAAAAAAAAAAATTTTAATTTTAAGTTTATGTTGTTATCAGAATTTAAGATAATTCGAGGCCGAATTAAATGCAGGATGGCCGAATTTGTAAGAAATATTTTATAAATAAAATATAATATCTTAGTAATCTTTGTAACTATTTAATCAAGTACTCTTTGTAATTTAATTTTGTTATATGAAGTCTTTGTGATTAATTAATGGATATTATTATTTTCAGTCTGTGTGATTAGTTGAATGAATTAAGTCTGTGTGATTAATTCAAAATATTAATAAAATATTGTAATTGAATAATATCTTAGTAATCTTTGTAACTATTTAATCAAGTACTCTTTGTAATTTAATTTTGTTATATGAAGTCTTTGTGATTAATTAATGGATATTATTATTTTCAGTCTGTGTGATTAGTTGAATGAATTAAGTCTGTGTGATTAATTCAAAATATTAATAAAATATTGTAATTGAAAGTAAATGTATTTAATAAATAATAAATAAATATATTATATAAAATCCTGACAATATATACAATATAAATATATAGAATATAGTGTAAAGAAAATAGAGAAAATTATATACCAAACACAAAACTTTTTCATATTATATTTGTTATTTGTTTATATGTATGTAAGGCTACACAGCAACCAGACCAGCAACATTAAAGTATATAATACATTAATCCATTCGCATGTATGTATTGTATTACAAATGCCATATATAATTAATATGCATGCTTTGGCTTTTTTGAATACAACATGCAATATATACTTGATCATTATATTTATATATAATATATACATATATTATATGTATTTTATATGCAAGTTTGTATGTATGTTAAGCACTTTGTTTAAATTTTTATATATTCCCAGCTGACCAAGTGAACTCATAGTGAATTCATTCTGAATTCATTTCATCAAAGTGATTCTTCACGTGAACGTTCACAGTGAATTCTCAGTGAAGATGTACTCTTATAAAATGAGTACATTTTGAAAATTGAGAGTAGAAAATATAAATAAAACAAAACAAAACAACACAGTTTCAAATATACATTCTTACATACACGTAAGGTAATGTACAAAAAGGAACCAATTTTATTTCTTGTTTGCGTACATATTTTGTATTGTATTGTATATTTTTGTATTTTGTATGTATGTACATAAGTATATAGAATATGTATGATACTGGAATATATACTGTTTTGTACCATAATGTTAGATATAATATATTTATGTATATCTACGAGTATATATGTATATATATATACGCACATTATAGTTTGTTTTGGTTTGTTTTTGTTTTCGACCCTTTGTTACTATTTCATTGTTATTTTCGACCCTAAATTTTTGTTTGTTCGATTATGATTTCATTTTTTCAAGTTAATATGCATCTTACAAATTATGCTGCTTCTACATTATATGTGTATACACATTATATACACATGTACAGTAATCACAAAAATTATTTCTGCATAATTAAAGTATCGTAATTTGGATTTAGACACTTGTAATACTAATAAATTTTTATATTTATTTTTTCAAACTTTAATAAATACAATTTCTTAAAAAAAACCATAATTATTCTTAGAACAAATATATTATTTGAATTATTCCAAAAATTATTCCTGCATTAATTCTATCGCAAAAATTATTATGAATATTAAAATGAAAATAATTGATTTAATTTAGACTTTCAAGAAAAATGCCAAGGAAAATTGAATTATTTAGTAAAAATTTGAAGTTTGTTGTGCACAAGTAACACCAATAATTTTTGTGATCACTGTACATACCTATCAATTTCTTCATATAAACAGAATCTAAGATCTAACATCTACCAACTATCAACTATAAAATCCGGTATTTGATGTAAGTCAAAATAAAGAAAAGACAACGAAGCCTCCTTGTATACGAAGTGACAATATAGTTGCGTTCCTTTTGACCAAGTAAAGTACTCGCAAGTACTTGTAGTCGTGATCATCTACCATACCTCTTGTATTCGAGTAATTTACTTGACAGTTGCATGGTTAGTTACGCCAAAATTCACCGTCAGAGGTGTTTGTGTTTTAATCGTTAGAGATTAAAGAAATAGGTTAAAGTCTATAATATTTTTAATACACGTTTTATTCAATAGGTGGCTTTTTATTGTTTAATGTTATGAAGCATCTAAAATCAAAGCAAAACAAATTTGAAATACATGACAGCTGAAATTGGAGCATGGCCAACTGTCACTCCAATATTTACATTGCCTTAGAAATGTGTATGCTTTCAAATTTGAGGTTACTTTTTACTTCCAAGTAAAAAAATTGCGTTCCATTTACAATATACTCCCGAGTACTTGAAAGTTATTTACTTGGTCAAAAGGAACGCAACTTATGTGTAATGATAAAACCTGCCTGTACATTTGCATACATCTATATCTAACTATTGTGGTATGGAAAAAAAAATTAAAAATTAAAAAGGGTAGCAGGTAGCAGTATGTATGAATAAAAAAAAAGTAAAAAAAAACATTTCTTTTCTGGGAGAGAATTATTCTCACAATTTACGAATTTTAAGTTTCAAATCAAAAGTTTTATAGATGAAAATGCAAACTTGAAATTTTTTAAAATGAGCTTTGCGATATTGGCCTATCTGTGTATCGTTATTTAGGTCTGTGATTGCATTATCAACGTATGCTCTTAAGCATAAGCAAAAAACAATAGAGCAAATAGCAATAAAGAAATGATCGATAGAAATAAAAACATAGCAGTCAACCAGCAGCAGTATAAAAATTATATATATATACTATATATATCTACATATATTATATGTATTATATGTATATTTGAAATCTATAATGGCGTATGAATAATCAAATTAACGCACACACAAATGCTATGCGTAAACCTATTTTCATTCATAAATACGAAATTATTTTTCGAAGTATTTTTTCGAAGTATAAAATTATACACAATATGTCATACACATTAATTACAAACATGTGCGAAATCCAAAATTTTTTCGTTTCATTCCACGTCATCCACATTAATTGTAACTTTCCCCTTTTTCAAAATTTCGAAGCAAGAAAATATGTATTTTGGCAAACATACAGACATTATTTGAATTTAACCGTCGAATGTTATTTCTATTGGCTTTAGCTCTATATTCTTTGATAGGACTAAATGATACCTGCAAGACAACATGTACTATGGTAGCATACCATCAGCAATAATATTATCATATACATATAGAAATGTTTATGATATTATATATACTGCCAAATTGCAACAAATAAATCGTATATTTTCTATTATGTAAATATACGAATAAAGCCAAACACACTCAAATCAGATTGTTTATATGTATGCGTATATAATTTTATGAACCATATTTTAAAACTTTTATCGAATGCAAGAACAATCGAATATTAACGTACATTTTGAATTTAAATATATCCAAGACTCGAATCTGGACCTAACAATAGGTCCATATGAATTTGATTTTGTTACATATTTGAATATATGTAGTGAAATATCTGTATATTGTCTGTGATAATACAGATAAGGATCTTTGTTAATATACATCTTACCAAAGCCCAATATAACAACTTGTTATCTAGTCTTTGATACTACATACTACATAATATTCCGTAATGAATATTATACACGTAGCTATATATATTATCATAATACACAATAAACTTGTCTTTGCCTTTAAATACAATACAATTCACATTATTCCATTGCACACATACATAATGTATAATACAATTACAAAATATAATATTATATCGATTCCCTTCCCCGCAACAGATTTTAATCTAGATGATTTGTATGGCAAATATTATAATATAATTCCGAATACCTCTTAAATAACAAACAGATAGCTTCCTCTCCGTCAACTAGCATCGTTCACCAGTACAGTACACTATCATCAGTCATCACGCTGCCTCAGTGATAGTACTGTCTGACGCTGAACATACATGTGCCTTATTTATATAGTCAGGTACGTGAGGAACTTGAATAGCTCGATGGTTGGGTTTCGTCTTGTGATCTTGAGATCACGGTTCGAACCCCAGCCAGCGCGCTACTCTTGCCCAAGTCGATCATTAATTTTTCCCATCAACAATATACACCAGTAACTGATTACTGATGATAAACTGGATGCGGATGGTATATCTGACATAAATTACTGATCGGCGGTGCCATAATGGACTTCGTGCACTTAATATATACTATATACATTGTATGTATATATGTATATTTGAAAAAAAAAAAAATATAGTCAGTACTGTTTATTACGGCACGGATGTTATCTGTTTCCATCTTTACCTCAGACATGGTGAGTAAGAAAAATTATGTGTATTTTAATACAATTATGAGGGGAAAAATTTATGTTCGAAACATGTTTCGAACGAAGATATTTATGTAACTTTATGTGTTCTGAATTTTTGACAGATTGTGGAATGAAAATTCTATTGCTTTAGCTCTATATTCTTTGGTATAATATACAATACAACAGGCAACAGCAATATAATATTAATATTAATTTATATGGCTATATATATTGTTATTATTAAGTTAATTATG
Source organism: Villa cingulata (assembly GCA_951394055.1). Taxonomy (NCBI): domain Eukaryota; kingdom Metazoa; phylum Arthropoda; class Insecta; order Diptera; family Bombyliidae; genus Villa; species Villa cingulata. Next base: position 22,471,891 of record OX596019.1, on the reverse strand, counting down.
TTTGATAGAGTATTTAATTTTAAAAAATATTTTATAAAAATACATTTTTACTTTCATAAAAGAAATTAAATCATTGTATGTTTTTTCATAAATTTCAGGTGTTGTCAGTTATAAACGGAAAAATTCAAAACAATTCAACCGTCAATTTTTCGTTTCCCGTCTATTCCATTTTTGATATTTTGTTTCACGAGTTTTCACTTGGAAACTCTCTCTTCAATTATACTCTTTGTATACTGACTCAAAAAGTATATAAAAGTAGGAGAGAAGCTGATTCATAGGAACATTCGGACCAAAAAATTTTTCAACAATTGTAGGTGTCGGTAGTGATGCCAGCGTAAAACTCAATATAAAAAAAGTAGCATTACTTTATGCCAAGCACCCAACTCCATATAAAAATAACGGTATTTCTTTTTGCCAAGCCCAAACTTTTTCAGTATAAAGCTTTTCTCTCTTTATATAGAGTTGTATAGGAAAAATGAGAAAACGAATAAATTTGTTTACAACAGCTGATATTTTATCAGTTGTCATTGCTTTATTTATAGGTTTTGCATGTTTTGCATGCAATATAATATATTGTAAGAAATATTTTATAAATAAAATATAATATCTTAGTAATCTTTGTAACTATTTAATCAAGTACTCTTTGTAATTTAATTTTGTTATATGAAGTCTTTGTGATTAATTAATGGATATTATTATTTTCAGTCTGTGTGATTAGTTGAATGAATTAAGTCTGTGTGATTAATTCAAAATATTAATAAAATATTGTAATTGAAAGTAAATGTATTTAATAAATAATAAATAAATATATTATATAAAATCCTGACAAATTATTCAGAAGTGGGATAGACAAGAGAGGGAAAATGAGGCCCATTAAAGAATATACTGTTGGTAAATTAAAATCAGAATTAAGATTTAATGAATTATCGTGTTCAGGTGATAAAAATACTTTGTACAACCGGTTTAAAAATTATATAGAAAATAATATACAATCACAAAATGGCGGCATAGTAGTGGATCAGGTAAGCGAAAAATCATCTTGGTGTGATAATCAAAATTTCCGTAAAAATGGCCGACAAGCTTCACCCAATAAATTGTGTGTAAATGATAGAGATGCAAACGAAATCATAAGAGAATATAAGAAAAATAATACTCAGAGAAAACCTCTTAGGGTGGTATTCACCAACATGGATATATCCGTTGGATATATTTTAGCCAGATACAATTTCAGCTTATTCATCAACCTAGATAAAATTTGTTTTCAAACTTCGTTTTCGGGTCGAACATGTGTGTCAAACATGTCAGCTGATTATATTTTTATATTACAAAATGAAAAAGAGGTTCTGTGATGTGATAATTATATGCAAAGATGATAATACAGTAGTACTACATTATCTTTGTTTGTGCTGTTGCTGTTAATAGCAAGGTTATGTTCGAACGATATTTATAATACCACTCCGAGGTTGTCTTAAAAATATCCGAGTAGTGTTTTATCCAGGTTGATGAATACACTTTATCTCAGATAAAAGATAATCTATGTTGGTGAATACCAGGCTTAATGTTTCAATTCCATCCGATTCTGACGACGATCATAGAACATTTGTTCAAAACATAATTGATAATAATATAGCATTGCCAGATCCAAAAAATGAAATAAACCTATTAAAAAAAGAAATAGAATTGCTCAATAGAGAAAAACAGTTAATAGAACGAGAAAAGAATATGGGAAAAGAAAATCAAATTTCGAAATTTCATTTAATTGATCTGATCAACAATTTTAGTGGAGAAAATGATAATTTCATGGTTTGGAAAGACCAAATCGAAAACGTAAAAAACATTTATGAAGTATCAGATGAAGAATTGAAAGTAATTATTGTCAGTAAATTAAAAAGTAAGGCACTTTGCTGGTTTCATTCATCTGCAGTGCATATAAAAATGAGTCTAGACGAACTTCTGCAAAACTTGGAAGTCAATTTTAATACCTATATCAATAAAGTGCAGCTGAGAAAATTACTTGACTCTCGTATATGGAAGAATAACGAACAGTTTACTGAATATTATCACGATAAATTATGTGTGGCAAATAGTTTAGGACTGAATGAAGAAGAATTTATAGATTGTATAATTGAAGGATTAGATGATAAAATTCTAATCAACCAAGCCAGAATGCAGAATTTTAAAAACAAAATGGATCTTTTACGATCATTTTCATCAATTTCGAAATATACTGAGAAAAAACCAAACCGAGAAACATTAGTGAGAAACACCAATCAAAAAAGATGCTTCAATTGCAACAAAATGGGACACACATCAGATCAGTGTAGGCAGCCAAAAAGAAAACCGGGTTCCTGTTACAAGTGCGGAGTAATTGGACATCTAATGAGGAATTGTCCTCAATACAAAAACCAATCGTCAACACTACAGAATAATCAACATCAACACTCGAATCAAGAAGGTATAGGAGCCATTGAAGGAGGTGCAGAAAATTTCGTTCAGCAGGTTGGAATATTTATGCTGAATAATACAGGTAACATAAATGAAATAACTCTTAATGCTTTATTAGACACAGGTAGCGCGATTTCAATCATCAAGGAAGAATGCATAAATAAATATGATAAAATTTACAACGAATCAGTTAACTTTTTTGGCATTAATAACTCTGTATTAAAAATTAAAGGTAAATTTAGTAGTTTTATTAATTTTAATAATGATATAAAACATATTACTTTGTATGTAGTTGATAATAAAACTATGACATCAGATTTAATTTTGGGTAGAGATTTTTTGAAAGTACTAGGTGCTAAACTTAAGTTTGAAAATAAAGATAATTTTGAAAAAGAAATTTTAAATATTTGTATAAATAATGAAAACGAAAAAGAAGTAGAATTAAAATTTGAAAATAATGTGTGTTATGAAAATCAAAATAAAGTAGTTAAATTGTATGACAATTATCAAATGCAATTAGGTGTTACCGTTGAACCAAAAATAAAATACGAGTTGGAAATAAATTTAGAACGTGATGAATACATAAGTGCCAAGCCACGTAGAATGGCATACACCGAACGAAACGCGTTAAAGAAACTTTTAAATGATCTTCTTGAAAAGAAAGTTATTAGAGAAAGTACTTCCCCCTACTGTTCTCCCATAGTTCTTATTCACAAGAAAAATAAAGATGAATATAGATTATGTGTTGATTATCGAAGTTTGAATAAATTAACCCTTCGAGATAATTATCCAATCCCCTTAGTTGAAGATTTAATTGACAAATTATGTTATAAAAATGTTTTTTCATTGATAGACTTGAAAAATGGTTTTCACCATGTTTCTGTTCATAAAGATTCTATTAAATACACTAGCTTCATTACTCAATTTGGTCAATTTGAATATTTGAAAATGCCGTTTGGGCTAAAAAACGCGCCGTCCGTTTTTCAACGATATGTGGAAAAGATTTTCAAACCTTTAATTGACTCTGGTTCTGTAATCATTTATATTAATGATTTGTTAATTGCTTCGATAGATATGAACGAGCATTTAAAAATTTTAAAAATAGTTTTTAAATTATTAGCTGAAAATCTTTTGGAAATAAATGTAGCAAAGTGTAGATTTTTGTGTAATAAAATTGATTATTTAGGTTATTCTATCAGCGGAAACGGAATACGTCCAAATTATAATAACGTAAAAGCGATTCAGGATTATCCTGTTCCTCAGAACTTGAAAGAAATTCAACGTTTTCTAGGCATGGCATCTTATTTTCGAAAATTTATAGAAAATTTTAGTTTCATTGTTAAGCCATTACAAGATCTTATTTCAAAAAACGCTCAGTACACTTTTGGAGAAGTCCAACTAAAAGCATTTGAAAAAATTAAGGCTAAACTATTAGAACGACCAGTTTTAGCTATTTTCTCTCCACAAGATGAGACAGAACTCCATTGTGATGGTAGTTCAGTGGGCTATGGGTCTATACTTATGCAACGAAAATCTGATGGAAAGTTGCACCCAGTATTTTATTTTTCCAAGCGAACAACTCCGCAAGAATCTAAATATCATTCTTACGAAATGGAAACACTCGCGATCATTTACGCTTTACGCCGTTTTCGTACTTACCTTTTGGGAAGACCCTTCAAGATCATTACTGACTGTAATGCGCTCACTCTAACCCTAAACAAACAAATAATTAATCCACGTATAAACAGATGGGCATTACAAATGCAATCATTCGATTATAAGGTAGAACACAGAGAAGGACGTCGTATGCAACATGTGGATGCTCTAAGTAGAATCCAAGCCATTTTTGTTTTAGAGGAGAATTCATTTGAGCAAACCATGGCTATCTGTCAGAGTCAAGATCAATCTCTTGAAAAATTACGAGTTGACTTAGAAGGAAAAGAACATTCTCTATTTGAATTGAGAAATGGTTTAATTTATAGAAAAATAGATAAAGAAACTATTCGCTTCTATGTACCGTCACAGATGGAAAATCAGGTAATTAGGAATTCTCATGATTCATTTGGACATGTAGGATTAGAAAAGACTATTAATATAATAAAACAAGCCTATTGGTTTCCAAAATTGAGGGAAAAGGTGGAACAATACCTAAAAAATTGTTCTAAGTGTATCATTTTTAATAATAATTCAGGGAAAACAGAAGGAATTCTTCATTCCATTCCAAAGGGAAATTTGCCCTTTGAAATGTTACACATCGACTACTTTGGTCCTTTAGAAGCGCGACAGGGAAAAAAATACATTCTAGTCGTAATAGATGGCTTTACGAAATTTGTAAAACTATATTCTACTAAAGCAGCAAACACTAAAGAGACTATTAAGTGTTTAGAGGACTATTTCGTTCATTATAGCCGTCCAACTAAAATTATTAGTGACCGAGGGACATGCTTTACTTCTAGCGAATTTCAAGAATTCTGTAAGCTAAACAACGTTATGCATATTCTGGTAGCTAGTGGTTCACCTAAGTCAAATGGACAAGTTGAGAGAGTCAACAGGGTAATAGGCCCTATGATTGCTAAGTTGGTCGATAGGGAAAACAAGAAATTTTGGGTCGAGGTTTTGCCTACTATAGAATTTGTTCTTAATAACACGGCTAACAAAAGTACAGGCGAAAGTCCTTCTAAACTTTTATTCGGAATTCCACAGAAAGGTGAATTTCGTGACAGGATTAAAGAATATTTAGAATCTGAGATATTTGAGAATGAACGAAAATCGTTACAAGCTATTAGAGAAGAAGCTTCAGAAAACATTCAACGATCTCAAGTGTATAATGAAATGTACTATAACAAAAAACACAAGAAACCAAAGGTTTATGCTATTGGTGATTTGGTAGTAATAACCAATGTAGATTCTACTGTTGGACCCAATAAAAAATTGATTCCGAAATATAAAGGTCCCTATGTAGTACATAGAGTGTTAGGGAATGACCGTTATGTTCTGAAAGACATAGAAGAATTTCAGATTACACAGAGATCATTTAAAGGCGTTTTTGATGTCTCGAGAATTAAACCGTGGATAAATCCAACGCCAAATCATTTTGATAATTGTCACGACAATGTTTGAAAATTTATTATTTCTGAAAAGTATAAGTAAAAAAAAAAAAAATTTTAATTTTAAGTTTATGTTGTTATCAGAATTTAAGATAATTCGAGGCCGAATTAAATGCAGGATGGCCGAATTTGTAAGAAATATTTTATAAATAAAATATAATATCTTAGTAATCTTTGTAACTATTTAATCAAGTACTCTTTGTAATTTAATTTTGTTATATGAAGTCTTTGTGATTAATTAATGGATATTATTATTTTCAGTCTGTGTGATTAGTTGAATGAATTAAGTCTGTGTGATTAATTCAAAATATTAATAAAATATTGTAATTGAATAATATCTTAGTAATCTTTGTAACTATTTAATCAAGTACTCTTTGTAATTTAATTTTGTTATATGAAGTCTTTGTGATTAATTAATGGATATTATTATTTTCAGTCTGTGTGATTAGTTGAATGAATTAAGTCTGTGTGATTAATTCAAAATATTAATAAAATATTGTAATTGAAAGTAAATGTATTTAATAAATAATAAATAAATATATTATATAAAATCCTGACAATATATACAATATAAATATATAGAATATAGTGTAAAGAGAATAGAGAAAATTATATACCAAACACAAAACTTTTTCATATTATATTTGTTATTTGTTTATATGTATGTAAGGCTACACAGCAACCAGACCAGCAACATTAAAGTATATAATACATTAATCCATTCGCATGTATGTATTGTATTACAAATTCCATATATAATTAATATGCATGCTTTGGCTTTTTTGAATACAACATGCAATATCTGCCGTACAAAGGCAAAACACCCTAAGTGCTTATATGGCCATTTTGAATTACGGACGCTAATGGATAAAGAATTATTTCCTCTTCCATTTGATACTAATATCATAATAATCGGACTTTTATTTAAAAAGTTACAGAAGGTGGAAATTCACCCTAACTGCAGTTTTTTGTAATCTGAGAAAATGTATTGCAATAAATTCCAAGCCAAACATATGTAAATGATCTTGTGGTTTTCTACCATTGTAATATTGAAGGAAAGAGTGATTGACAAAAAAGACTATGTGCTCTTATGTTGTCAACTCCTTGAAATGTGAATAAAATGTTGCTAGGAAAAAAAGCATATATGCGTTGAGATCGTTTTTCCATTGTTTTATAGATAAATATTTAAGTATAAAAAAAACCTAAGTTCACTTAAATCAGTATTGCTTTGTAATTAATGAAGAACATTATTTAATAAAACAGAGAAAACGCAATAAGAATCATATTGAATCTTAAATGGTATTCTTTCTCACTCTTTCTTGCACGCGATAAATATATAGGATCAAAATAGAAAGAATTGGAAATTGATGTTGTCGTCTTCATCATTGTTTTTTATATATTAATTTTTTATCTGACAAATTATATTAATATACAATTAACAGCTAACAATCAAGCCTGTTGAAAAAGAAAAAAAGAACATTATTATTATTATCCAAAAATAAAACACGATTTTTTTCAAAAAATATTTATTTTATAGTGAATTTAATAAATCTTCAGACAAGTTGTTTGTTGGCATATTTAACCAATAATTCTGCCTATCTTTTGGCATCTTATTTAGCAATTGTTTTATAATCTTATTTTTTTTAGTTTCCGAAATTCCACGAGGTTTAGCTTTGAAATCTTGTTTTATTTTTATTAAATATTTTTCATCTTTCACAGTTTGTGTTGTTTTTTTATATTCAGTTTCCTTGAAACTAGTTTTATAATAAAAATCTTTACAACCTTTTGTAAATTTCACTTCCACAATATCAGAGAAATATGGCATTGCATCAGGCTTTAAACGGTTTGTTTTTCTGATAACATTTTTAAATTTCAAAAAGTTTGAAGTTTCAAGAACTATCGGGATCATTCTTGTTGATGATTGCTTCACAGCGGTGTGAAAGTCTTCAAAATCATAAATATTTCCATTTTTCTTCATTTTTTGCTCAATTTGGCCATGTATTCCATCTGCAGCCATGAAGGTGTGCCCTTGAACTAAATATTTCAATGTAACACTTTGGGTAACTGCACAATCGGAGTTCATATAATTAATCAATGCAGAATAGATAATATTATTTTTATTCTGACCTCCACAATTGTCAAGCCAAATTATAATATATTGTACATCTCTAAGTTGTATTAAAAAATTTATAAAAGCACTACTGACGTTCTCTGCCTTTCTGTCAGCTGTTGCTTCTGTCCAGAGAACACAAAAATGATGGGATGTTTTCTGCATCGCTGCAAATGTTTCATTAAATACTATAAGTCTCGGAGTGAAAAAGGAATCTTTTACTTTCGGCATTCTTGGTAAAAGAATAACCTTTTGCATATCTCCAGCAAATACCTTTACTTTTCCATCATCTTGGATTAGAGCATCTAAGTTATATCGCTCTCTTGCCTGCTTCACTTTATCAAGATGATTCATTTTATTTCTTTTGCTTTCTTCATCATTCTTATTGTCCATTTCTGTGCAATATCCACAAATTTCACTTTTGTGTTCCTTAAAACTAATATTTAGTTTTGATATATTTTGTCTATATAGTTCATAACTAATATGAAGATGATTTGGTCTGGAACAGAATTCGTTGTACATAAATTTTATAGAGAGTTCGGGTGGCAAATATAGGCGATTCGGGGCATGAAGTCGTCTGTAATGCGACGAATGCGGTTCAAAAGATAATATATGATTTTTAATAATCTCATGGTCCTTTTTATTAGCAGCAACTTTCGCAACTGTTTCAAAATTCCTATTTTTAGCACTTAACGCTGTTTTTATAAAAGAATAATTGTCTTTTTTGTAACCTAAAGTAGCCATAAAAAAATCTTTGCACACTTTAATATTATTGTCCAGAAAGCTACTTGAATGTAAAGGCAGATTATAAATTCTAGTTATATTCCTTCGATTAGACCCAACAAGCTTACGTTTAGAACTAATTTCGTTGATTTTGCCACTGACCCAAAGCCGTTTTTCATCATTTTTAAAATTCCAATACATATTATAAATATATTGTCTTTGAGTATTGTTAAATTTTTCAAAGCATTTTAAATGTTTACACTTACACGAAGGTAACATTGGGTGTTTAATTTTATTGCTTTGGTTTTGTTCTTCAATTGTCCTTCGTCGTTTTTCTGTACTTTTTTCTCCAGGCGATGATACTGGATTGTAATCTATATCATCCCAGTTCTCTTCGTTTTCACTATCAAACTGTTGTTTTTCTGTATTATGAACCTAAATAAATAATTGAACGTTAAGTGTGTCTTAACTCAACATTTTTAATAATTGTTTTTTAATCTAAATAGATTACTTACATTTTGGTCTAAATTATTCCCATTATCACCCGAATTTACTTCCTTCTCATACGAAATTGGATCAAAAAGGGATGAACTGTTCTGATTTACAGTATTATCATCTTCATCAACACAGTTCTCTTCACTGTCAACAGTAAATGAATTTTGCAATTCAGTAAATATTTTCCTCTTTTTGAATGGAACATTTTCTAGAAATATTGAATCTATAAATAAACACATTTAAAAATCTACAATGAACTGTTTTTATTTTTACATACCTTCCGTAATCTTTTCTGCTTTCACTTCTATAATATTCATATTTTTTTCACTTTCTGAATCGGAATTTGTTAAATCTATGACTTCAACATTTTGTTCTTGAATTTCACAATACTCCGATTCAAACATATTATCAAACCAATTGTTAATTTCATTAATATTCATAATTGCAGTTTTTTTTTAAATAATAATACAAAAAACGCTTTATTCACTTTATCTATTGAAAAGAATTATTAGTAATTTATATTAATATGCAAAAATAATTATACACATAACATAAAAAATGTATTTCTTTTTTTTCCTGAAATTTCAAATGATTCGCTATTAGTCTGGACTGGATTATCTATTTTGAAAGTAAATAGATAATAAAAACAATGAAGAAGACGACAACATCAATTTCCAATTCTTTCTATTTTGATCCTATATATTTATCGCGTGCAAGAAAGAGTGAGAAAGAATACCATTTAAGATTCAATATGATTCTTATTGCGTTTTCTCTTTTTTATTAAATAATGTTCTTCATTAATTACAAAGCAATACTGATTTAAGTGAACTTAGGTTTTTTTTATACTTAAATATTTATCTATAAAACAATGGAAAAACGATCTCAACGCATATATGCTTTTTTTCCTAGCAACATTTTATTCACATTTCAAGGAGTTGACAACATAAGAGCACATAGTCTTTTTTGTCAATCACTCTTTCCTTCAATATTACAATGGTAGAAAACCACAAGATCATTTAGATATGTTTGGCTTTGCAATTTGAGTGATGTTTTTTTTATATTTGCAGTGGAAAAACACTTTTGTGCTCAAAACTTGGAGAATATTATTGATGGTCGAGAAAAAAAATCATAATGTGATCTTTTGATTGTCTTGAATTCAGTTGGATATAACTTGATTCTATTTTACCGCTAATACTCAAAAATTCAGAGATAATTCCTTTAAAAACCTATAAATTTATTTTCCCAAAAAATGGAATTTTGCACTTAGGGTTTTTTGCCTTTGTACGGCAGATATATACTTGATCATTATATTTATATATAATATATACATATATTATATGTATTTTATATGCAAGTTTGTATGTATGTTAAGCACTTTGTTTAAATTTTTATATATTCCCAGCTGACCAAGTGAACTCATAGTGAATTCATTCTGAATTCATTTCATCAAAGTGATTCTTCACGTGAACGTTCACAGTGAATTCTCAGTGAAGATATTTTATTTCAAAAATTTTTACGCTATAGCTGGTCACAGTGAATTCACTTAATGAATTCATTTTGAAATCACTTACTGAACGTTTAATGAAAACACGAAATGAATTCATATTGAATGCACTTTGTGAGGGTAAATTATCATTCACAATGTGAGTAATCAATGAATCCTGGCTCTAATTATTATATTCCTACTTTTCGATTTTTTTTTCATTGATTTAAATAAAAACTCTTTAATCACTTAATAATTAATCACTTCGTTATTTTTTATTTATTTTACTTTCTATTTTTAATAAACTATAATATTACACAGAATTTAAAACACTTGCTTATTCCTTATTCTAAGACTCAAATAACTACATTTTATATCGCTTCAGTTTACAAATTAGTACCTGAAAAAGGGATATAAAATTTCACTATACGTTCACTAAGTGATTCCATAGTGTTAGGCTTTGTGAATCGCAACCATTTTACAAAGATAAAACGAATGAATTCGCCCAATCATAAAATTAAAATAAATAGTCGTCATAAGTTTACATAAATCGTCATTCATCAAATGAATTTTATATGAATATAATTCATATTTCAATCACTTGGTGTATTCATAATGTACCCATATTTTTGAATAATTCACTTATTTTTCATTTCGTGTTTTCAAAATGAAAAAGAGAAAAATTGTTCAGTTGGTGAAGATTTTTGGCATTCACTATGAATTCACTGTGAACGTAGTTCACTGAATGGTCAGCTGGGTTTATACGAAGTATTTGTATGTATACATCTTATAAATAAATTTGTTCCGTCTGTCTGTCTGTCTGTCTGTCTGTATGTATGTATGTTCCGGGTAATCTCGAAAACGGCTGAACCAATCTTGATGGAATTTTTTTTATCTTAAAGAGTGATTCCTCCCACAAATAATAGGCTACTTTTTTTTCCAAATTTAATTATTTAAAACACTAAAAATTTGGATTAAACAGATGAAGGTCTGAAAAAAATCTATAAAATGTATGAAAAGCTTTTTCTTCTAAATGAACTGATAATCGTGGTTGATCGTGGCAATCGTGGTAATTGAATTACAAACTCAATAGAAATGACGTAATAACATAAAGCTTTACAAAGAGCTTCTTCGCTCGGGATCACCTTATTCTGTATATCGTGGTTCGTTTTATAGCTCTATGACAATGCGGACGAAGTCGCAGGCACACTCTAGTACTAAATAAATACGTTTTAATTTTAACATTATGCAGTTGAATTTACATATAAATTGCTAATTCACAGGCGTGAAAAAATTATGGGACTAGCAAGAATTTTTTAAAAAAAATACTTTAAAACGTATATGTAGATTATTAATTAATTTTTATAATAATTATTATTTTTATTTTTAATAATTTCAGAAATATTAAAATATAATAAAAAATAGAAATATTTTTAATTTCGTTATTCCAAAAAAAAAAAAAAAAAATAAATAAATAAACATAACAAAACTACTTTGAGTAAATGATAACCTTTAAATCCAACAGACCACCTCTAATCGTCGCTATTAACTCCACAAGGATTTTACGAACTTTTGTGGATTCTTTCCTGTTCCCTTATTCTTCTTGTAATAATTTTTTTTTAAAATTAACTGATTTATCTTGATATATTTATTCCATCTCTTTTAATTGGCAATAGATGTTCTATGAAATTTTTATGAAAACAATATGTTTCTACATTTTGTTTTTTTATGCTAAATATCGAATATCCATATATCAGTATGATTATGTTTTCTATTGATGAAAGATTATGTTTGTCCCATAACTTTTTCACGTCTGTGTGAAAGAGTATTATCATAATTAACTCTATATGTATATATACATATACTTAGATATTTATTATCATTTATTTTATACATACTACTTATATTGCTAAATTGTGCAATGTTGTCTGTTTGCTGTTTAATCTTTGATAATTGGTTATGAGTGCTATGTTTTTTGTTAGTGTACAGTCTACAGTCCGCGACAGAATTATGTATTATAATACATTTTCTAATTTTTTTTATAACACATTGTGTAAACAAAAATATCCTTTATACTTTTTTAAAAATTATATTTAATATTTTTTTTTTTTATTTAAAATTTTTAATTTGTAGTTTTTAATTATTTTTTTTTTTTCAAGGAAATTTTTCAGTCTAATTTTATCTTAAAAATATGTTAAAACGAAGATATAAAATTGTGAGTGAATAATAGATAATAAATTGATATAAAATATGTTAATTTATATTATTATATATTTTGCATTTATATATTTGGAAATTACCGATTTTTAAAAAATGTTAAAAAGGAGTAACCATTTTGTCCCTTACTGTAGACTGAAAACTAAAATGCGAAAATATTAAATTCGAACAGAAATCATTGATTTAAAAATAAAAATTTGCTGATCAAAACCAATAGAAAATATATTGGTTCGAAGTGAAGGGGAGCGGTTAGGTAATATCACAGCATAGCAATACAGTATATATGGTATATAATATAAACACATAATAATACTATACAGTTTCTGTGTATTGTTATTGAATAGTGTAAGGTGTATTGTATTATTATGGTATTATTTATGGTATATTATATATTATGAAATGCCACTCATACCCATATAATGTTTATACATTATATATATACTGCAAAACAAATGAAAATAATAACAAAACATAACAAATTAAATATACATTGGTTTATATCTTTGTATATGCATAAAGCCATAAAGCTCAAATATACAAAATATATAAATATAAATATTGAGCAAAAATACATCATTGTTATGACTTATGACTGCAAGGCAAGTGTATATAAAATAAATATAGATATACACATATACATTTCATGTATGTATGAGTTGATGATGTGTATAATATACAATACAACAGGCAACAGCAATATAATATTAATATTAATATATATGACTATGTATATAGTTATTATGAAGTTAATTATGTTTGACAGAGTATTTAATTTTAAAAAATATTTTATAAAAATACATTTTTACTTAATTTCATAAAAAAAATTAAATCATTATATGTTTTTTCATAAATTTCAGGTGTTGTCAGTTATAAACGGAAAAATTCAAAACAATTCAACCGTCAATTCCAACAATTCTTCGTTTCCTGTCTATTCCATTTTTGATGTTTTGTTTTCAGATAGAAACTCTCTCTTTTATATACTCTTTGCTGACTGTCATTTGGTCATTTTTCTTTTTAGACTATAGCTCTGTTCCAATTGATACAGAATGTTACAGAACTTTAAGAATTTCACAGAAAGTTAAGAAAATTACAGCTGTGGCGTTCCAAAACAATTTGTTCTGTAAAACTCTTACATTTCCCCTCTTTAAGAAAATTACAGAATTTTATAGCCAGATTTATCTTACCTATTATGTCTTCTTCTTTCTTTTTTGTTTAAATTTTTGAATTTACAATCTTCTTCTTTTTTATTTGAATTTAAATTGTAGAGAGTTTATTTCAATTTTTTTTACTATCAAATAACAAGGAATAATAATAGTAATAAAATAATTAATAATACTAAATAAAAGTTTTTGTTTTTTTTTAATTAAAAATATGTCAAAAAATATATCAATCAAAAAAGTAAGATTTATTAATGTGAAATACATACAATATTATTTCTCATAAATAAATCCATTTATTTGATATTAGATATTTACATTTTTCATTTTGAAATCTTCACCCGTGTAATCTGGTATTAACTCTACCTTTTCTATCTTCTTCCATTGTTTAATAATTTGATTTCGTTTAATGATTTTAATATGTGCAAAACAGTTTATCTTATATATTATTTATCACTTCTTACTGCTAAAAATTTAAACAACTACTAAATAAATACACGTGTTAAACAATATAGTAATTCGTTAACAATATATTTCGATGAACTACCAAAAGTGTCAAATTTAAGTCTTCTTCTTGAATTTCGGAAAATTACAGCTCTCGCGTTCCAGTGATTTTAAAAATAATTTTCCCCACTCTAATAATCAACTTACAGAAAACTAAAGCTGGCTGACCAGACCTAATGTCACACAATGTCACAATGGAGGTAAGACGAAATATCAAATATTAATAATAATCAACTTAAGCCGTAACTAGAATGACTTCAGCTAACTCAAGTCAGAAGTCAGATTACATTGTTTTAAATCAGTGTAACTATATTTGACTCAAGTCAGCTTCATTGAATTTAACGAAACACTTTGAATTTTCGTTGACTTCAGTGAGTGTGCTTACCGACCACACAAAATTGAGTGGCTTGAGTGAAATATGTACATATGTACATGTATTATTTAAACATAACCAATTCCATATGAAGTTTATATGAAATATCGCATTTTGTAGTTAATGTAAAAAATTTGTAAAAATTTCCTTTATGTGTAACTCTCTCTAAATTTTATGTTTTGTATGTGTAACTCTAACTATAGTAACAAATATCATGTTCATGTAACTACTAAATTAACTACCTTAACATGAACCTTACATTCACATATGCTTGCTTACTCAATTCACACAAACCAATATAGTTACAACTTCAGACTTGAGTGAATTTCGTTAGCTTGACTTGAGTTAGCTTAACCCTCTACTGTATACGAAGCCATATATGGATTCGTGTATTCTATAATGTTTTTCTCGAAATCCTGTTATTAAAAGTTAACACTTGTTTCATCAAGTTTTAGTATGTACTATTACAACTGTTATTCATATTCTGTCATGTTCGTTTCATGTTCCTGAAGTAATCATTTTTTAGTTGTGCGTTAGCGTGTGCCAAATGAAAGTGTAATAAAAAGTTGTGTAATTTTATTTTTTGAATAAAATAAACAAAAAGTAAGTAAAGACGATTTAAAAAATATTTTCTATTTCTAAGCATTATTATTTAATTATTATAATGCAATTTTTCAAAAAAACAATTATTTTTATATATGATTTTGTGCAATTTTCCAAAAAGCCGAAAATGGCTTCGTATGCATTTATCAAAAAAACTTCACACAACTAATCTGCCATATATGGCTTCTTATACTTCAACAGATGGATTGTTCCCATATAGTACTCCTATATCAAGTCCATATAACTCTCCTGCTCCTGACAATACTCCAACAACATAAGAAGAAAAAAAGAAAACGTCCAACCAGACATCAGGACATACCTTTGAATTCTGTGCGAGTGGATAACATTGGACATCTACCAATGTGGTCCTCAAACAGAATGTTATGTCAAAATCACTGCAATTTCCGGTCATATACTGTATGCGAAAAATGCAACGTACATCTTTGCTACAACGAAAAGCGTAATTGTTTCGCGAATTTCATTTTTAATTTTAAGTTTGAAGGAATTTGTAAAATTAAATAAATAAGTCAAAAAATATTTCAATTTAGTTTTTCTTACCATCACAAAAAATTAATCATACAAAACATATCACTTTTCTCACTTTTGCCGCAAAAGCATACAAAGCCATATATGGCAGACTACTTTTCTGAAAATTTTATGCTTAATACATACGAAGCCATATATGGTTTTATCCTTATTTTGATCCTGCGAGGTGAAATAAATTTTTTTGTACCAAATATTTATTCTAGTTATGCATCTTGAAATGATCTTTTAATGTCATTGACAGATTTTTGCACTTATAAAATAATTCATGCAGTAGAGGGTTAAGTCATTTTAGTTACGGCTTTACAGAAAATTACAGTTGGCTGTATCAATTGGAACAAAGCTTATGTGAAATGACATGACATGTGAGATAGAAATAATTTCCATGCGGTTTTATTGGTGGAACAAATGATATAACCTAGTTCATCATCAATAAGTTATTCTCGAATATCGATATACGTACGCAGATAGTTGATTTTTAGACGCATGGTTATTTGTGGATAACGTATATATAACAAACTATCAAGTTTGCACTCAAAATTTAAAATTAAGTGAAAAGGTTTTTATTTGAATAATTTGTATTTTAAAAATGGATATTTCAACTAATAAAGATAAAAGAAAGAAAATAAAAGAGGAAGCAGTGGATATTGGCGAAATTCAAGTGTCCAATGAATTTCATTTAAAACCTTCTGATAAAATTGCTGACCTAAACACGTCTAAATGGCCGCTTCTTCTAAAAAATTTTGATCGTTTAAATATTCGAACAAATCACTATACGCCTTTACCTTGTGGCTCATCGCCGTTGAATAGAGACATTAAAGAATATGTTAAATCAGGTTTTATAAATTTAGATAAACCTTCAAATCCTAGTTCACATGAGGTTGTGGCATGGATAAAGAGAATTCTAAAAGTTGAAAAAACGGGCCATTCTGGTACCTTGGATCCAAAAACAACAGGTAAAAAATATTTAATTTTGGAACTGATTTTGTTTTTTACTCCATGAATAAGCCAGTTCAGATTTTTAATTTATTAGAATGTTACTTTTGTGATTGGCAACAAAAATTTTTGGAATGTGTATATCAGAAGAGAGAACTTAGAAACAAATTTCCCAATATTTTAAAAAGTATTAATTTTTTCAAACTTTCATTGTAGGTTGCTTGATTGTCTGCATTGATCGAGCGACAAGGCTTGTAAAATCTCAGCAAAGTGCTGGTAAAGAGTATGTTGCTGTTTTTAAACTTCATTCATGCGTGGGATCAATGGCTCGGGTTAAACAAGGTTTGGCAAAACTTAGAGGTGCTCTATTTCAACGTCCTCCGTTAATATCAGCTGTGAAACGCCAACTGCGAGTGAGAAATGTTTATGATAGTAAATTGTATGACTTCGATAATCACAGAAATATTGGTAAGAATCTAAATATTTCCTAATTGTGGAAAATTTTTGTAATATGAATATATGAAAGTTATTTTTTGAATGATATATTCTAAAGGTGTCTTTTGGGTTAGTTGTGAAGCTGGATCCTATATTAGAACAATGTGTGTACATTTGGGATTGGTGCTGGGAGTCGGAGGACAAATGTTGGAATTAAGAAGAGTTAGATCTGGTATTCAATGCGAAAAAGATAATATGGTTACTTTACATGATGTTCTAGATGCACAGTATTTATATGAAAACCATAAGAATGAAACAATGTTAAGAAGAGTTATTCAACCTTTAGAAGGTTTGCTTGTTAGTCATAAGAGAATCATAATGAAAGATAGCTCGGTAAGATCCATTTAAATACCTAATTATATATACATAAGGATTCTGTATTTACTAAATGGAAATACTTTGAATAGGTAAACGCTGTTTGTTATGGTGCAAAGATCATGCTACCAGGTGTCTTACGATATGAAGATGGTATTGAAATAGATGAAGAAATTGTTATAGTTACTACAAAAGGAGAGGCTATAGCATTAGGTAAATATATAATTCATATTTGTTTATTGTGAGCTTGCAACTGTATATGTGAGATATATAGCATATGTATATATAGCAGTTACCTTGAACAACAAATTTAATCCTTTAACAATATAACAAAATTTTCAAAACACAAGGATTTTTAATGTGAATATGGAAGAAATCGTGTTTATAACAGTCATCGCACAATTCCGGCTACAACTACAGCGTATCGCCGAAAGTTCGCACAATTCGGGCGACAACCACGGCTTAACATAACATGAATTTTACATTTTTGCTTCTTGCTAATAGATTTCTACTATGCAAAATCCAAGAGGATGGCTCGTCGCTGAAAAATAGAATAGAATTTATTTGGGCGACAGCGACAGCGTAAAGTTCAACGGTAAAAAGTCCCATTTAATTATGTATACGCTTTAGTTATCGCTGGAATTGTGCGATGGGTGTAACTGTTTGTTAAGTAATGCGAGAAGCAGATCGAAAATTTTATAAACAATTTTGTTCAGGGACTCCAATATTGGAACCCCATAGCTTTGAAATACCGTTAAATCATAATATCAAAAAATATATGAACAATAACTTGCATATCGTATCGTATCAACGAAAAATTTTAATTTTTTTATTCGTCTATTGAGCATTACGGAAAGAGAAGAAAGTGTTTATTGACTTTGATGGAAAATTTATTTCTTAAAAATTAAATTTAATAGAAATTTAAGTTTTATTGTCAAAATATGATCGTTATAATGATGATTGAAAATGAAATGAATAACGGTTGACAATATGGTAAAGGTTTAAATTTTAATCCAATCGCCGGATAAGGTGGGGTGTTGACGCAGTTGATAGAGGAGGTGTCCCCTATAAACAATCTGAAAATAATTTTTTCGAATTATAGAGCATTTTAAGATGCATCTTTTGAGTCATAACATTCATATCACTTACCATTATGATGATGTGTTCTTCGGAAGGGGTGGGGGGTGTCGTGTTGTGGTTGTTTTTGTTTAGCGACGCGAATTATTTACAGATTGCTTATATGGGGCCCTCTCTATCAATTGCTCCACCATCCAACCATCTTCGGCGATGGGGTTAAGATGTAAACATTCTACTTTTTTCCAAAAAAAAAACATTGTTTTCTGAAGAGCAAAAGCAACATAAAATCTAAAAACTTTATTTTGTTCATAACAAGAAATATTTTTATTGTTTTTAACAAACCTATCTGGAGTTATTAATTCACATTGTTCTAAGACCTTTTTTATGTTTTTTTGCATCAGCATATTTTTTCAAAATTCTTTTGAAAACTCTAATTTGCTTTTTACAAGTATTAAAAAATATGTCGGATGGCGCTAATAAATTTCCAAAATCAGATAAATCTGACTTATAATTTTTGCAAAATATAAAGATTTCTGATGGACACGTTGAAACCTCATCTTTTTTTCGAATAATGTCATCATACAATGTACAATTTATTTTGCTCATTAATTTTGCTGTCACATAATCTACAAAATATCTCATAGATAATAATTCAATTTGAAATGAATTATTAAGATGGGCGTTTACTGGAGTAGTGAAAATCGCTAACTTTGATACCAAATATCTCGGTTGTTTTCGGACCAATTTTCTTGAAATTTGAAACAAAGAAGCATCAATCAGTTTTGTTTTTTATACAAATTAGTATCACGGAATTCTTTGAAATGTTTCATGAAAAAAATTGTACTACCAAAAATTTCTATCGACCCTATTTTCGACGCTAGAGGGCGTTGAAAATTTTGATTTTTTTGCAGGACCTTCAAACACAAAATCATGTGTAACTTTTTGTACACCCTACTTTGGAAAGTTTAGTGTTCTAGAGAATAATAGGAAACTAAATGGCCTTTCTTTTCATATACTATAACAAGTATTTTGGAATTCGGTTCTAAATAAAAAGAAATCCTGAAGTCAAAATTTAGACGAATTTTTTAAAAAATTTTGTGTATAAATTGGGTTCCTGAAAAATATTTGCACTACAAAAAATATTTTTATTTTTGCAGTCAAAGCACAAAAATGTTCTCTTTCAAACAAAGAAAACCAGAGCATGATATCTTTATCCGTTATTGAGTTATTAAGGATCAAAGTAGTGAAGAATGGGATGTAAAATAACAAAAATACAGGGTGTTTCGTAAAACAAGAGAAGAAAAACTTTGACGCCCTCTAGCGGCTAAATGGTTGAGATTACCCCCCCACCTGTAGAACGATTTCTTGTTTGTCTCGGCGAAACCTATCTACTGT
The DNA here is from genome assembly GCA_951394055.1 of Villa cingulata. Lineage (NCBI taxonomy): Eukaryota > Metazoa > Arthropoda > Insecta > Diptera > Bombyliidae > Villa > Villa cingulata. The sequence continues at coordinate 22,451,913 of OX596019.1, read as the reverse complement.
TCAATTTTTTTACCGTTGAACTGAAACACCCTGTATATATATTTGGTAATTTGGTGATATAATTTTGTTTGCAGGATACTAGATAGTAAGATAAGTATAATTATTGTGTTATATATCTACTACCATGTAGTACAATATGTATTATAAAAAATATGTAGCATGAATATTTTTTGTACTGTATGACTGATTGACTGGATATTTGTAGTTTTTCAACCTGTGCATGTGTAATATAATTTTGTTTATAGGATTGTAGATAGTCGGGTTTTTGATATTTTATCAATTCACTAACGACATTAAAGGCGCTGTTACATAGCTCTCTGCGCTGCGCCTCGCTTCAATTAGATGTTCTGCGCTTCGCTGCGACTACGGTTGGCCTGTTATATAGCTCCCTGCACTGCTCTTTATCTATTCAATTTGTCAGCTTCTTAATGATAAATTTTTAGAAATTGAATTTATATTATGTAACAGCTTCCATATAACAACACATTTTTTATTATTAGTTGTCAAAGCGAGGCGCAGCGCAGTGAGCTATGTAACAATGCCTTAGCTCTAACCATAGATACTGGAAATACAAAGATTTGAAAACTATTGTAAAAAAGAGAGATATTTTTCTTTTTCTTGAATTTCTCCATCGCATCGCAATCAACTCTTCTTGAATTTTCTTGTTGGATTTTAAGTTCTAACCGAAGAAATTTTTAATTTGAATTGTCAGTTATGTTATGAAATTTTGTTAAATTCCATTTGAAAAGCTATATATTAGAACGTTCTTTCATTTTTTTAAAATTCAGTATTGAAATATACAGGGTGTACGGTTTCGGGTGGTCATCCGGCACACAGTAGATAGGTCTCTCCGAGACAAACAAAAAATTGTTCTAGAGGGGGGGGGCGGTTAATCTCAACCGTTTAGCCGCTAGAGGGCGGTAAAGATTTTTCGCACTCAATCTACGAAACACCCTTTAATAACTACGGTGTACTAGCTAGAAGAATCTGGTCTAAGAAAAATCTGAAGGAAACTCCCCCCTTTCTTCAATTATACCTTATATGCTTCTCTACGTTCTTTGTTTCAAGAGTTATTGTGTTTCAAAGACAGAATTTAGTGATTTTTTGCCATTTTTTTCAGAGATAATACAGGCTGTGGAAGTAAAGCGCCCTCTATATTAATTTCAAATTACAAAAACAGAAAGCCTAAGACACCTGCTTCATTTTTGCCCTTTACAGTAAAGGTCTATCCCTTACCGCTTCAATACCAGCACATAATAAACAGTTGTATTATAAGTGTCGAAAAACAGTTCTGTTGTTTTGTACTACATGTATAGTATGGTAGGATGATTATATCACATACCATATTATTACTTGTAACTTGTACCACAGACAATATACAGATGTTTCTCTGTATATATTCAAATATGAAACAAAATCAAATTCATATGGACCTATTGTTAGGTCCGGATTCGAGTATATTTAAATATATTATTTAAATTATATTTAATATATTTAAATTCAAAATGTACGTTAATATTCGATTGTTCTTGCATTCGATAAAAGTTTTAAAATATGGTTCATAAAATTATATACGCATACATATAAACAATCTAATTTGAGTGTGTTTAGGTTTGTTCGATATTATATTTACATCCAATAATAGAAAATATACGATTTATTTATAGCAATTTAGTAGTATCACAGACAAATATACAGATTTTTCTCTGTATGTATTCAAATATGTAACAAAATCAAGTTCATATGGACCTATTGTTAGGTCCAGATTCGAGTCTTGGATATATTTAAATTCAAAATGTACGTTAATATTCGATTGTTCTTGCATTCGATAAAAGTTTTAAAATATGGTTCATAAAATTATATACGCATACATATAAACCATCTGATTGAGTGTGTTCAAAGAATATAGAGCTAAAGCCAATAGAAATAACATTCGACGGTTAAATTCAAATAATGTCTGTATGTTTGCCAAAATACATATTTTCTTGCTTCGAAGTTTTGAAAAAGGGGAAAGTTACAATTAATGTGGATGATGTGGAATGAACCGAAAAAATTTTGGATTTCGCACATGTTTGTAATTAATGTGTATGACTTGTGTATAATTTTATACTTCGAAAAAATACTTCGAAAAATAATTTCATATTTATGAATAGGTTTACACATAGCATTTGTGTGTGCGTTAATTTGATTATTCATACGCCATTATAGTTTTCAAATATACATATAATGTATATATATATACTATATATATATAATTTTTATACTGCTGCTGGTTGACTGCTATGTTTTTATTTCTATCGATCATTTCTTTATTGCTGTATTGTAATGTAATTTGTGCATAAGAGCATACATTGATAATGGTAATTGGTATACGAGCAAATAATACAATGTAAATTTATATTTTATATTGTACATTGTATACGCTAATGCAATACGATTATATATGTATGCGGATAATCATTATAATACATAATATGATGATGATGATGATATGATATTATGATATATATATGTACTATATACATATTTCAGGTTTTTTTTATAAATGCATTACATATACGTATATTGTATTATAATTATAAAAATATGTATTTTACAATATTGAACAAAATGATTTTTGGTATTTGTGTACTACTACGTAATGTACGTAAGTAAATGTATATGCTGTATGCTGTGCTGTTTGTTCATATCGACGTTCATATTATATTGTAGACACTATGTACATATGTACGTATACACTTGTAGGATTGAGTTTATAAAAATTAATGGGCCCTATTATGAATGTCGATAATATCGACTATCGACAAAATTAAGACGAGACGAGACGATGTAAATTTTGTATTATGCAAACCGGTCGTCTCGACAGTAAGATATTGTCATATCAAATTTTATTTTCATTCAGTTTCACCATGTAATTTCTATAAAAATTGTCAAATATATCGATACAAAAATTTATAATTCATTTTTTTTTTCAATTTTGAATAAATATTTAATTAATTTTTGTAATTTTTAATAAATATTTGATTAATTTATGTAAATAATTTGTAGCTATAAATATAAAATATAAGTGAAAATATAAAACATTAATTTAATACTGATTTTTTTTTTTTCATAAAAGAAGAGCGTTCATGTTTTTTTTTTCAAACAGCATTTTTAGTGATTTTTCTTTAATTAATTAAATTAAATTTAAATAAATTGAGCAGAATAATTAAATACAACTTATCTTATATACAAAGCATACATGAAATGTCAAATCACCATAGACTACTATGTCATTGATTAGTTTTAACTGATCGACTCAAAATGTCGATATTCTCGCCTCAAATCGCCATTCATAATACAAAACTTGTCGAGTCAAGGCGATAGTCGATGACAAGACGATATTATCGACACTCATAATAGGACCCAATATAAAATAAACAATTAAATAATAATTGTGAATGGCTGGTTATAGGATAATACAATTCTTATGCATTTATATCGGGTTTTCCAATAGGGACATAACGATTTTGTGTTTTAATACAAAGGAGGCCTTGAACATTTGGCATAATCTGTCAACTTCAGAACGTCAGTCAATGTTAACATTTTTATCATGGTGAAGTTCACGAACGAGCAACATTTAGAAATTATTAAAAATTACTACCGCAATTCTGAATCGGTAGTCACAACTTTAAGAGTGCTTATTCCAATTTTCGTGCTCGCGGTGGTCATATGAATGAGATCGAATTCCATAATTTAATGTAATTTGTGTACTTCACTTGGAATAAATTTTAACCTTATATGTATATTAATTATTCTTTATTTTACTTAAATATAAAATTGTTATGTCCTTACTGGAAAACCCTACATTATTAGCATAATGTATTATATTATATTATAGAAGTTGTTAGACAAGTAAGCAATATAGTATTATTGGTATTATATTTAATACAGTATTATTGGTATTATATTCAATTTTGATAACTATTAAATTATTGTTGTTTTCGTTGGCTTATATTTTTTTCTTTATTTTTTTTTTTATGTTCGTGCGATCTTGTTTATATACAAATGTACACACACACATATGTATATAGTATATTATTACCCTTCGATATTGATATTGTACAATTTCACATTGCTTTTGTACTATTTTTATGTACATACATATACGTTTTTATGTACATGTATATTATTATTTATATGCGTATTGTAAGTATATACCTATATATTACCACATTATTTGTATATTGTTTGTGATATTACAATACCTACAATATTTAGGGATACAGGTGGAAAGAAAAAGTAACGATAAAAAATATAATATTTAAATCAAATTGCATATATAATCACCTGTAATATTAAAATTATATCTAAGCAAGTGTATAGATATACCATTCATGCGAAATATCCACATATATGTAATGTATAGTATTTTTAAGATTTTTTGCTTATTACGTTCATAATTAAAATTCAAAAATTATTCTTATACATATTCATACGAATATGTAATGATAATTATTATTGTAATTCATAATACTCGAATAGAGATTATGAAATAATTAATATAAGACCACGCCAAAACACAGATCATAAGGAAAAAATATTTCAATTTATAATCAATGCAGATCATACCAATTATATACAAACATACGTATGTTTGTCATTATATCATTCGTTTATATATTATTATGTATATTACTCCCTATTAAAAACAAATGTTTGTTTACATTTCTTTGAAAAAATTTTTAATTTGTTATTCCCTTTTACTTATCATTCACAACAATTCATATACATATATACATACATTTAATATTCGCATATAAATTCGTATTATACTAATACATAATACAGATAAGGATCTTTGTTAATATACATCTTACCAAAGACCAATATAACAATTTGTTATATAGTCTTTGATACTACATACTACCATACTACATAATATTCCGTAATGAATATTATATACACGTAGCTATATATATTATCATAATACACAATAAACTTGTATTTGCCTTTAAATACAATACAATTCACATTATTCCATTGCACACATACATAATGTATAATATAAAATATAATTTTATATCGATTCCATTCCCCGCAACAGATATTAATCTAGATGATTTGTATGGCAAATATATAATATAATTCCGAATACCTCTTAAATAACAAACAGATAGCTTCCTCGCCGTCAACAAGCATCGTTCACCAGTACAGTACACTATCATCACGCTGCCTCAGTGATAGTGCTGTTTGACGCTGAACATCCATGTGCCTTATTTATATAGTCAGGTACGTGAGGGACTTGAATAGCTCGATGGTTGGGTTTCGTCTTGTGATCTTGAGATCACGGTTCGAACCCCAGCCAGCGCGCTACTCTTGCCCAAGTCGATCATTAATTTTTCCCATCAACAATATACACCAGTAACTGATTACTGATGATAAACTGGATGGTATATCTGACATAAATTACTGATCGGCGGTGCCATAATGGACTGAGTATCCGCGTGCACTTAATATATACTATATACATTGTATGTATATATGTATGTATAATTGAAAAAAAAAAAAAAATATAGTCAGTACTGTTTATTACGGCACGGATGTTATCTGTTTCCATCTTTACCTCAGACATGGTATGTAAGAAAAATTATGTGTATTTTAATACAATTATGAGGGGAAAAATTTATGTTCGAAACATGTTTCGAACGAAGATATTTATGTAACTTTATGTGTTCTGAATTTTTGACAGATTGTGGAATGTTACTTCTATTGGCTTTAGCTCTATATTCTTTGGTGTGTTTGGGTTTATTCGTATATTTACATAATAGAAAATATACAATTTATTTGTAGCAATTTGGCAGTATACTATATATAATATTATAAACATTTATATATGTATATGATAATATTATTGCTGATGGTATGCTACCATAGTACATGTTGTCTTGCAGGTATCATTTAGCCCTATGTATAAACACAGATAAGGATTATACTTATGTGGTATATATAACAATAATATTGGACATTGAACCCTATTAAATGTTTGCATTACATTAAATTTTGAAGGAATATGTATCGCTAGTTATTCTTTCATTTTGTGGTCCTTCAAAAATGCATCACTGCTTTGGTGATGCTGATGCGTTTCTTGTAGTGATGCGTAATCACTAGCGTGTTACGATGACGATGCGATGCTTTAGGTTTGATGATGCGATGTTTATATGATAGCTGATGCTGATGCAATCCTTTTTTGATTAGTCAAGTTTACATGATAGCTGATGCTGATGCTGATGCAATACTTTTTTGATCAGTGAAATTTTGATTGAAATTGTAACAAAATGGGAAACAAAATTTTGTCTAATATAATATTAAATTAGTTTAATTTAATAAAAATTATTAAATAATTTTTATAAATACACATCTTTTATTTCTATTAAATATGTATTAAAAAAAATGTTTTACTAACCTTTCTTCTGACATTATTAAAAATATAAACAATAATTCAATATTTATTTTTAAAACGCTATTTATTAAAATTCACCTTCCACTAACAGCTGACAGCTAAGAAATGAATACAAACAGAATCAACTTCAAACTATCAAAACAAGCATCGTGAAAATTGATGATGCGATATGTGTGTGACTTTGACGCATCATATGCAACTGAACTGCTTTTTTGAATACGTGACTACGCATCATAAAAGTTGTGATGCTTTTTTGAATATGTGACTATGCATCATAAAAGTTGCGATGCTTTTTTGAATATGTGACTACGCATCATAAAAGTTGCGATGCATTTTTGAATTTGCGGCAAGCATCAGCATCGCATCAACTGTGCATCGATACATTTTTGAAGGAACACTTTTTTCCTTTTTTTGTGTAAAAAAAAATATATACCTACACTGGTTTTTGTATACACACAATGTGCATACGTATAGTCACGTATAGTATAGCCACAGTAAGGATAGTACACCATAATGATTTATAATGATGTGCATGTGTATAACAAGTTGTATAAATAAAAACAAGATTGTATACATAAAATACCCTTTAATAAACATGTTTATTGTTTGTGATATAGTGTACGTGTACCATACAGAAGGAAATATAAAAATTATCATTGTACAGGCAATCACAGGCCAGTCTAAATGCTTATAATGTTAGAGGTATTCACGAAATGTTGTAAGAGTGTAAAAAGTGTGAACATACACCCAAACCTTACACATTACACTATGTCGTGAACGCAAAATTTGTATTGAAATCAAGCAAATTATGTCAGCTAAAATATTATGGGCCTTACTAATAGCCTTTAACTAAGTCGTTAGTAACGACTTAGTTCTTTGCTAAGGAAAATTAGGTACTAATAGCAAATTTAATGTCGAGTTTAGCTTAATCACGACATTAAAATTTAATCATACAGAAGTCAAGACTAAGTTATTATTAAAGAAACATAACCAAATTTGTTTGAAAAAAATTCTGGTTTTATGTTTTGTGTTATTTAAAAAAAAGGTTAAAATGGATAGTTTCGACATCATATTTCAAGATATGAATATTTTAAATGAATATAATGTCGTAAACTAAAAGAATATAAGCAACGAAGAAATCCTTTTGATATTTATTTAGACAAAGATTTTATTGACTTGTTCATGTAAGGGAAGAAAAAGCTTGATTTTATAAATCATATTCATAAAAAAAACCCCCATTTCAATAATTTTTTCACTCATCAAAAAACACAAAACCATCAAATTAATACTACTTTAACAATAAAATTGGAAAGTCAAACCACAACTATGCAATCAGCTGTGGAAATCATATAAGAATCCAATAAAAAACTTTTTAAATAAAACTTAGCAGAAGGCTATTGGTACCAAAATTACGGTGCGATTCTGCATAAGAGATCTCTTATTCCTCTTATTTCTCTAAAGTTTTGGTGAAATATATTTTTTAAGAGGAATCGGTATTCTGGATAAGAGATTCACCTCATAAAATGACATAAGATTCACCATCGATTTTAAACCCACCTTATTCAATTTACTACTTGTTATTATACAAAGATAATGTAATTACACTGTATTATCATCTTTGTTATTAGTAATTATTACAATTTTTATTTTTTTATATTACAATTTTTCTTACTATTTTATTATTATTACTATTATTATTAATATTATTATTATTATTATTATTATTATTACTATTTATAATTATTATAATAACAATTATTATTATTATTTTATTATTATTATTATTTTTATTATTATTATTATTATTTTATTATTATTATTTTATTATTATTATTATTATTATTATTATTATTATTTATAATTATAATAATTATTATTATTAATACAATTCTATTATTATTATTATAAAATTACTTACAATATGCACGACACGAATACAATATTTGAATATCAACAATATAAATAAAATAAATAAGAGATATAAGAGGTCCTCATCGATGACCTCTAAAGTTTAGAGATTTTTGTCCGTTAAAACAGAATTTTTCGGTTATAAACGTTCAAAAGTAGAATGTCAAAATTCATTAAAAATTTCACCACTGAAGTTAAGAGATCAGCTGATCACATCTCTTATCTAATTTAATTCAACTCCTAAAAGTATGTATTTGTAATGTAATTTGCACTAAAAACGATAAGAGGAATAAGAGAAATAAGAGATCTCTTATGCAGAATCGCACCGTTAAAGTCGGCTTTAAATCGACGTTGCTATAACTAACTTAAACTTGAGATTAAAGAAATGCTATTAGTAAGGCCCTATAAAAATAAATTTAATCAAATTATTTTAGCATTTAATATCAGAATGGCATATACAATAGCAAGCAATAGTAATATACAATGGGTTTCAGCATTGTAAATTTTTACAAGCAGTGTAGGTAAAAATTACATTGAAAATGTTTACAATAGGTGTAGTATTGTACGAGATTACACCGTTTACAATGATACAAGACCAAACCGTGAATACCCTTATTATTTGTCTGTTTTTAAAAAATAATATTCTAAATGTTCAAGTCAAAAATTGTTCAAAAATTATAACAAATCCTGAAATAATTTTTCTATCCATGTACAATAGTGAACATACTACATACATACTGCGTGATACTGCACATATATATGTAATTGTGTGTCAAGATAGTGGCATAGCAAAAGCAACATCAAAAAGAAAAAAAAGAATGAAAGAAATAAACCTGAAGTATTCGTATAGCGTAAAGCACTTAGCACCACGAATAATATATATATATATATATACATGTATGTATGTGTTATATTGTCTGCGATAGCACATAGATTGAAATGTACAAAAACAAATTTACTCTGTCTATTGCAAATATGTTTGCGTATTATTATTAAAGCACAGGCAAAGCAGGCATTCGACACTACTACATATACTGTCTAATGTTAAAATATGTGCGTAAATGCGTATGTAAAAACACTGATAAATTCAATACAATACCAAATTTATATTGTTTCCTGGTGAATGGTTGTTATGTGATATACGCTATACTAATTGTACAAACATATGAACATATTATGTATTAAATGTGTAAAAATGAATATGTATTGTACTACATATTAACATTCATTTAAAGTTTGTTTCAAGTTCAAAGTTTGGTATAATTTGAATATTATTTTTATGGATTCAAAACTAAACTAAATTGAAGCATTATGATTTATGTAAAATAGATGGGGACACACGATTTTTTCATTTTATATGATGACATATTTTTGGTTCCATTGGCACGTCTGTATATTTGTCTGTGGTAGTATATATAATATCATAAACATTTATATATGTACACACATGTGCACACGCATATGCAAGATATTGTTAAAAATCAAAAATTTCATTTCACTTACAATAAATAATAAATAATAAAATAAAATACCGATGTTGTCATATTTCGAAATATAAAATATATTTCAAAAGAAGTATTCTTACATATACCTACTATACTATGTATGTATACATATAATTACTATACTATATAATATACTATAAATTTGCAGAGCATAAATATATACACATATACATATATCTAAATTATATATACATTCATATACAGTGAATGCACATGATCTTCCTTGTAAGATATATGAAATTTATATGCATATGTATATATGAATATATGCTCTAAATCTAAATTGCAATGTGATAAGTTATAATCACATTGAAAAAACAAATTCATATTCATACATATATCTGTATAATCGCGTCAAGGAAATAAAATTTATTTACAAACAATTTAAAGGTTCAATGAACTTATACATGTATTTATTTAACATCAATATCATATGTATGTGCTGTGCATACGCACATACAAAATATTGTAAAAAATTAAAAATTTCATTTCACTTACAATATATAAAATAAAATACCGATGTTGTCAGATTTCGACATTATTCCTACATACGCTGCTTTACAACATAATTTACACAACATAAATACCTACACGTATATTTAAATTATGTACATATACATTCATATGTAATACACACAAACTTCATACACACAACAGGTTTAATTTTAAAGCAAGTCCTTTCTTCCTATATTTTCCTATATACATTATATGTACAAGTTACAAGTAATAATATGGTATGTAATATATTAATATATTAATATATTAATGTTACAAGTAATAAAATTACAAATAATAACATAACTGACAATTCAAATTAAAAATTTCTTCGGTTAGAACTTAAAATCCAACAAGAAAATTCAAGAAGAGTTGATTGCGATGCGATGGAAAAAAATAAACCATGTTCAGGATTTTATACTGCTTCTCACATCTTTGTATTTCTAGTATCTTTGCTCTAACCCTATAACGCAATGCTTATATTGTAACAATAACTAAACCAGAAAACTAGTTTAGTTATGATTATGCATATTATATTTTATATATTATACACAATATAATATACATCACGATAGCAGATAAATACTATATACATATATATATTTTTCAATGATTATACACTGTGTTTTCTTTGCATTGTTCTGCTATGAATAGATAATATAAGTATATAAACAGCAATTGTGATACCTATCTACAAAAGAGGTAATCCCACTGATCCTAGTAATTATCGTCCTAGCTCTCTATTATCTACTTTCTCAAAAATATACGAAAAAATTATGAAAGAACGAATGATTACTTATCTCAATAAAATAAAATTTTTTGATGATTGCCAATTTGGATTTAGGAAGGGTAAAAACACGGAAGATGCAATACTTAATTTCATTACAGAAATTCATGAAAATCTAGACAAAAAATATAAAGTCGCAAGCCTATTTATTGACCTGTCCAAGGCGTTTGACCTTGTTGATCATGACTTACTGCTGATGAAATTAAGTAAAACTGGTTTCAGAGGAAATTCTCTACTATGGCTTACTTCCTTCTTGAAGAATAGATATCAATTAGTTCGCTTTAAGGAAATCATGAGTGATAAATTGCCCCTGACCAACAAAGGTGTACCTCAAGGATCAGTTTTAGGTCCTCTGCTCTTTCTAATTTATTTCAATTCGCTGTGTTCATCGAACCTTAATGGTAGGAAATTTGCTTTTGCTGATGATATGTCGATAGTCTACAGCGCGACGTCAACCCTTGAAATTCAAAGCAAAATTGAACAAGACTTAGCAACGATAAACAGTTGGTTAGACTACCACTATATGATTCTAAGCAATAAAACAAAGCTGATGCTTTTTAATCTAAAAAGTACATATCTTACTATAAATGTAAAATATCATAAGCATAATTGCAGTAGAGATAATTGCTGTAACTGCTGCTGTTTTCTGATTGACTGTGTCTCTGATTTTAGATATCTTGGAGTTATAATAGATAATAAACTTAAATGGAATTCTCACATTAATAATCTAAAGCAAATCTTATACATGTCTTTAAGAAAACTTCAGCTAATTCGTTCCTCTTGTCCCAAAAACATTTTAAGAATTCTATACTTTTCACTTATACAATCCCGATTAGAATATGGCCTTACATGTTGGGGAAATGCATATGCAAATCATCTAAAACCACTATTGGTCTCCCAAAAAGCAATAATTAGAACAATTCTTGGTAAAAACAGACGTGTACCATCACTCCCTTTGTTTAGATCTTTGAACATCTTACCGCTACGCTATTTATTTATTTACAAAGTTCTAAAAATATTTTTTATTAGGAGCTACGCTTTTTGTTTCAAAGACTGCAATGATTACTTCTTTAGAAGACAGAACACTTTTCCTGTTCCTTCAGTTCGCACTGAAGCTTCTAGACGGTCTTATGTTTATGTTGCTCCATTTATCTTTAACAAACTACCGAATGATATCAGAATTTTGATGAAAATAAAAGTATTCCTTCGTGAGATCAGAAAATGGCTTTTTGAACTAAATGATGTTGAATTACTGTTTGAATTTGTAAATTTATAAATCAAGTTATAATTTTGGTCGCATACTTCTATTTTCTACCTCTATTTTCTACTTCTATTTTCACTTCTATTTTTTTTTTTAATACCTTCTTAACATATCCTCATTATCTCTGTCTTTACTTCCTGATTACTCCACTCTGCTCACTCATCCTTCCTTTTTCCACATTCATGTGCATTTAAAACTGGCATTTTTACCTCGCCACTAAATGCAATATTATATATTTCATTTCCTTTCCATTTTCATATCCTTTGTAATATATTTACTTGTATTGGTACTGTTTCTGCGGTGGGTTTTGGGGATTACATTATTCATTGTATTAATATTTTTATTATTTAATATAAAATTAACTCAATATTACTATTCATTTTTATCTTTGTTATTTTATTTTATTATAATTTTCTTCTTTTTCTCTTAAATTTTACTGAATATTGTATTTAACATAGTACCATAATTAAATTTATTACTGAAACTGTTTGTAATTCATTAAATTGTTATAAAATATATTATATGTTGATATAATGAAATGAAATAAATAAAATAAATAAATAAAAATAAATAAATATAATATATATAGAGCATTTACACTTGAAATAAAACTATGCATAAGATATTTTTATGCATAAGTATAAGATATTTTTAAATTTGTTATTTTTTTTTCTTAATATTGTATTAAGGCATTTTGTCAGTACATTATCGTTTTATGGTTATGCATTAAATTGTTACATAGTTTAGTTTATTAAGTATAATCAATATTTTATTGAAAATTAAATATTTATAATTATATTAGTTTAGTTTACAAGTCAAGTTTTTAAATAAAATTAATTGTATTAAAATTTATTTCTCATTTTTCATTGGGTTTGTTAAAGATTTCATTTAGTTTGCGGAAAGTTTTCTTTAGTTTGCAAAAAGTTTCATTCAGTTTGCAAAAAGATTCATTTGTTTGCATAAAGTTTCATTTCAAGTGTAAATGCTATATATACTATACAGGGTGTTTTTTTTCTACGTGGCACTGGATATACCACGATATTCTTCAGACTATTTCATGAAAAAAAGTGTACTAGCAAAACTTTGTATCGTCCTTGCTGTCGACGTCAGATGGCGCTGTAAATTCTAAGTTTTGTGCAAGACCTTCTAACACTAAACCCTGTGTAACTTTTTGTACACTCTACTTTGGAAAATTTAGTGTTCTAGAGAATAATAGGAAACTAAATGACCTTTCTTTTCATATACTATAACGAGTATTTTGGAATTCGGTTCTAAATAAAAAGAAATCCTGAATTCAAAATTCTTGACGAATTTTTTAAAAAATTTTGTGTATAAATTGGGTTTAAATAATTTAAATTAATCAACAACAACAAATAAGAAATATCAACAACAACAACAGGTAACAACTTTTCGATGCAAAACCACTGTTGTACTTTATCGCAGAACTCAAGAACTACGAAAGACAATCAAATAAAATAAAAAGCAAATGAAAGGCGATGCATTGGGCTATATTTTAAGTAAAAAAAATTAAAAAAAAAATAGGGCAAAATTTTGAGATATTTGACCTTGAACTTAAAATTTTCCGTTTTTTTCCATGAATTTTTGACTTTGATGAGCCGTATCTTCAGCACTGCTAGTCCAATTTAAATTATTTAGACATCAAAGTAAAGAGCCATTGATTCTCTTTCTAATCAGTGCAGGATGACTCAAAAGTATTGAGTATTTCGTGAGTTATGGCCAAAAATACGGAACAAGTGACTTGACCTAAAAAAAAAACTTCGTAGCCCCGTAACTCCTTACCCCTTGAGAATAGACCCCCCCCTGCCATACAATTTTTTTCGTTTCTCGGCACGAACAATCACCTGTCTCAAGGTTTTCATCCGATAGAGAATCACCCTGTATATATATATATATATATATTTGCAGTTTACTTTCCATACGCAAAAACAAATCATATCCTATTCAATAAATAAAAAGTAAAATTGAGTACAAAGAAGAGAATTATTTGCGTTGTTGCTGTTGGTATAATTTCTGTATACCACTACGAGTACGGTCTTCAGCTCAGCTTGAAAAGTAGATCACAAACACATGCAAATTCATAATTTTGTTTGTAGTGAATATAAATTTCTATGTAGTTGTTTTGATTTCGATTTTTTCTTTGAATAAATGCCCATCTTAACAATTATATCATCTGTTATCAGTAGTGCGTTTCTGTAACTCCATAGAGAAATTTCTCAATTCTGTGACGTAATACGATTTTCAATCGCTAAACTCTACTAGTAGAGTTCTTCTGTTTCTGTAACATTCGATAGAGAATTGGTATGGTGAGTTTTCAATTAGACAGGAATTTATGAAAATTAAACAACAATCGTAACGTAACATTTAAATCAAAGTAACGTAAAACTTATTCTGAAAGTTTGATTAAATTTTAAGTTTTGTATATATCTACTCATAAAATATTACATTTTATACATTGAAATACATACATATATGTACATACAAAAATTTTTCTAAAAATAAACCGAATATAAAATTTAAAATATGTATCTAAAATTATTTGTATATTTTTATTTTAAGTAAATATTCACCTGTTTTTCTGCATTCATATTTAAACAAATTATTTTTACACTTTATTATTATTAATAATACTTACTACACTTTATACTACTTAATAATATGAAATTATTACATTAAAAAAAATAATTAAATACTATTCTATTATTAAAAAATAACTAATTTACTCTTTTTAACCTTATTAATTAGCACTATTCTATCGAAAAAATTAAAACTCAATCACTATATATACTTATAATACACTTTATTTTTACTTTTATATCCTTATCAACTGCTAATACTCTATCGAAAAAGAAACTCAACTCAACAGACTTACAGAAACACTTTTGCAGTAGAGAAAATTGTTTCAGTAGATTTTTCAATTTCACCACGTTACAGAAACGGTACGATAGAGAATGACGTCAAAATGACGTCGGATAGAGTATTTCAGTTGAGAATTACTCAATTTGTAAGTTACAGAAACGGACCACAGATCTTCACAATCTTCATTTTCTATATCTTCCAAATCATTACACTTTATTAATGACAACTCAGATTTTTTTTAGCTACTTTGTTTTAGTTGTATACATTTAGGGCCAGTTTTTAGATTCAAGATTAACTTTGTTTGAAGGTTAAACTTAGTTTAAACTTTGAATGTTGTTTTTAGACTGAAAGTTAACTGCTAGTTAAACAACGTTTAACCAGCCATTGGATGTCGTTTAACTTGAGTTTAAAATTTTGACAGATAAATTATTATTTTGGGTTTTATTTACATATCTGTGTATTGTATTTTATTTATTAATTTTTAATTTTATTATATTTTAAAATTTATATATGTAAATTAAAGGAAATAAAATAAGTGAAATAAATATAAAATCTAATTGTTTAAATAAAATTTTGTGGGGTTATCAATACATAATTAATAATGTAATAAATAGTATATAGTGATATTATAAACTGGAAAAAAAATTAAGAAAAAAAAATTTTCGTATTTAATTTTTATTTTTAACCTCTCTAATCAACAAAACAATTTTAAAATTTTGATATTTCTTCTGTCAAAGTGGTAAGTAAAGTCATATGACGAACGGCGTTACCAGTAAAAATAGTTTATAAAAACAAATGTTTAACAGATGAGCTAAAAACATAATGTCAGTTAAACTTAGTTTAAATTTAAACGGCGGTTAGCTAAACGGAAGTTAACTCTAGAATCTAAAAACTGGGCCTTAGTTGTTTAGTACATTGTAGCTGTTATAGGGTGTTTCCTAGAGTAAGTGTGAAAAATCTTCATCGCCCTCTAGCGTGGAAATGAGGCTCTACTCAGCGAAATGCTCATACATTTTTTTTCATGAAATAGTCTAAAGAATATCGTGGTGCTATAATTAATAGATATGTATAGTAAATATATATTCTATACTACATATTTATGTCATGAAAAAAAATGTTTGCTTTTACGTTGTGTTGTAAATGTATTACTGTTGCAGAACAGTTAGTTTTTCGTTACATTTTTTGTTGCATGAAAATAGAGATTATTTTCGTTCTTTAGTTGATATTTGCTGTGATTTGTGAAGTGAAGATTGCTGATAAAAAACGCGCCAAAAGTCTTACCTCAAGGTGGTGGGGAGACAGACTTTTATAAAAAAAAATTTTTTTGCAAAATATAAAATAGTATATGTTTTGAAAATCAAGGTAAAAGGCAGCACTTATAAAAATTTCATCCGATTTTACATAGAAAATTTGAATTAAAAGGGCAACAATTTCAGAGGTGTTAAACAGAAACACATTTATACGAATTTATCAAGTTAGAATAGAGAAAATATATCCCCATAAGCCTCCGAACTGAATAAACTTTATGAACAAAGTATAGAAACAAAGTACACTGTATAATAAAAATTGTTTGATGTATAAATATAGATATGTAAATAATATTGTAAAAAAATAATATAAAATCTTGTAAATATTATTGCTTTTCAAAGATTTACCATTAACACAGTCAAATATTTTATCGACTTTTTCAATTAATTCGTCGGTTGATAAAGCTACTTCCAAAGAGTTTTTTTTTTAATTTTTTGGTTTCAACTGTTGTTCGTATTGCAGAAGCAATCGTTTTGCTAAATACTTGTGCTGCTAAATTTACTCGCATTTTGTCAAAAGAATTGGAGCAATATGCTGAAGTGTTAATTTGACACACACTTTGGTAACGTGATTTTGTTCTATTTCCCATAATTCTCGAATTACATCCCAACAAACACGATCGTTTGGAGTAATAAAGTCGTAACTTATGAGGCAATTTTTCAATGATTTGAGTAGATAGTGTTAATTTGACACACACTTTGGTAACGTGATTTTGTTCTATTTCCCATAATTCTCGAATTACATCCCAACAAACACGATCGTTTGGAGTAATAAAGTCGTAACTTATGAGGCAATTTTTCAATGATTTGAGTAGATGTGGTTGATATGCTATTCTTATAATTTTTGTTGTGAGATGTTACAAATTTTCTTTTGTCTTATAAAATTCTGATTTTCTTTTTTAAATTTTAAATATTGTTTATTCATGTAGCCATTGCTCAGATGACAACAGCAACAATGGCAAGTTGTGATCATGGAGTTGTAGCAAAAATAAAACGCGTCATTATGGAGAGAGATACGTATCCACGTAAATGGGGTTTGGGTCCAAAAGCATCAGCAAAAAAAGCTTTAATAGCAGCTGGAAAACTTGATAAATATGGTCGACCAAACGAGAATACTCCAAATGAGTGGTTAACAGGTTATATAGATTACAGTGCAAAAAAACAGGAATCAGAGCAAATTAAAACCAATAAAGAGATTGGTAAACATGAAGAATATAGTGAAGAGCTAATTAAAAAGGTAATTAATTTATTTTCATAACTTTTTAAATTCATTTGAAATACATATATAATTTTTGTTGAAAAAACCTTTTGAAATCATTTTCTTCTTCATTCTTTATTAAAGTATATTTTATAAACGTATACACTTGGCTTGTAAAAAAACAATAATAAACGTCTCATTTCTAAGCGTTTTGTTAACATTGTACAAATAAATGCACTTTATGTACAGAACACATAAAATTGTATTGTATAAACTAACATATTTTGGATTTGAGAATTATGAGGAAACTTAATATTTAAAAAATGTTATAAATAAACGAATTATAAAACACATACAAAATAATTTAAAAAATATTATAGATACTATTTTTCTGTAGCACTTTATCAATATACACACATTCGTACATAGGTTGTAATATAACAGCTAATAACTCATAATACAATGGTAATAAACATTATTACCATTGTAAATAAAGTACCTAACTTAGATTTAAACAGTTGAATTATACAGAGTTATTTTTAAAACAACAAAAAACAATTCGCATTATTCTAAAATTTTTGCACAATTATTTTGTTCTTTTTCTTGATGACTTGATACAGAAAGGCATTTCTGTGAATATCATTTTTCAGTTAAATCCTTTACACAGGAATACTGGTGTTACACAGTTGCAAATTAAATGTTTTTACGTATCTTTCATTCTTTCTATTTTGGTTTTTCTATGGCCCGTACTAATAACATTCTACTAAAGTCAGCTTATATTAGTGTCTACTAACATGAAGTTAACTAAATTTAAAGTTAAAGATAATAAACAAAGATAATACAGTCTAACTAGATGAACCATTTCATTTTTTTTATTTAAATGTTTGTATGTTTGCCAAAACTAAAGATCGAAAAAGAGCGAAAGTTTATAATTCAGGAGGGATGTAAATATGAGAAAAACATGAGAATATATATATGATGAATTAGTTTTGTGAGTTGCATGATTGGTTTATAAAATTTGTATATGGTTTTGAGTGGTACCATCACTTATTTATTATGATATTATATTTGAATAAATAAAAATAAATAGATATTTTGTATGCAAATGCTTCATGAATACAACAATTGACAGCGGGACTAGTTTCCAAATTTTTTTTTTATACGGTATTGATTTGATAATTGTATTTAATGTATGAATGAGTTGAGTAAAGATGTTTTTCATATTTCATGTATTTTTATATTACGTACGTTTTGTTAATATGCCTTGTCGTGTACTATGCTCTGATATAAATTACTACTCTACTACTACTACTACTACTAATTGAAATACATATACACAACTGTAGTTATATGTATTACTTGTATATCTACATTATTTTGTCCTTATGTATAGTTTAGATTATTTGGCTACGAAGGTTTTTACATATACATACATACATTATAATTACTGTAACATCAAGTAACATACCAAGGGCGCATTTATATTGTCTTTTCTTGCTTTCTTATCTTGTTTCAGGACTGAACGATAACATTTACATTATCCATGCTTGCTTTCTTGTTCATGTTTCATGTCGTATATTTTTATAAGCGATGTCTATTAGTAGTATTGCCATATACTTATTTTATGATTTCATTCTTGCTTTCATGTTTATTTGACATTTTTGATTAAAATTAAGTTACAAATTCGATTGAATGAATAAAAACTATTTTTTACTAAAGAAAAAAGTATTTACTGATTTCACTGTTAAAATGTAAGTGAAAATACAAGTTCCTTATCTTTAAAAAAAAGTGTGAAATACATGTTTTCACTTTTCACACACACAAGTTTCACACTTACTTGAAATGCTATAACACGTTTTTTTTCTATGATATTCCTAGATCATAGTTCGCATAATTATTTGTTTCGGTTGATAATCAATAAATTCTTTGTTTCTGAATATTAATATACCCATATTGTAGTAAAGAACTTATTATTATAAAAGAGTACATGAAAGTAAAAAAAAAGATGTCCTTATAGATTAACCGGAACATCTGCTTGTGTTTATTGTAATTGCTGCTACTTTTAAGTCATACTTGAAAGTATTTACTGATTTTTATTCCCTTGGCCCAGTATTTGGAAAAAAAATTTTTCCCGCCGGAATAACCTATATCAGTATTGCATTTTTGTTGATGGTGAAACATTCTACTAATTTTGATCATTAACATACTGGCAACACTAAATTCATGAAAGTAAGAAAGTAAACCACCTCTGGGCTGGTTTGTTTTCTTGTTTCCTTTTGTCTCGCTCTTCTATACCTTTCTTCTAAGTTAATGACGTCACGTTCTTGACTTCAAGATAATGTAAATGCGGGAGTTTTGTCTTTACTGTTGATACAGTTAGTCTACTGTCACATGAGACTGATTCTGAATCTGAAACGTAAAATTTCAGATTCAGAATTCACTTTTTGTTCATTCTGATTCTGAATCTGAAAACTCCTTTTCAATATTTTTCTTTAAATTTGTTATTGTTATAAAACACTTTACTTATCGAGTGAACATTAAACCATCGAACGATAACTACTATGAGTGGCGAGTACGTTGGTAAGACGCACTTTTCAATGGAGGGTGAAATAAAGTTAATCTTCTGTCTTCTGTCTTCTATCTTACGATCTTCAAGTTGTATATAAACAAGTATGTCAATTTATTGAGTGGTTTAGCTATGAATTCAGATTCAGATTTCAGGTACATGTGACATGTTACATTTATTGTCAGCATGTTTCATTTTCTATTCTGAAAATAATCAGATTACAAAACGGAAACACAAACCGGAATTTATTCAGCAGATGAATTTTTCAGAGCCATGTAACAGGTCACATATACTACAATGTATTTGATTGTGATTCTGAAATTTTCGGAATTTTTCAGATTCAGAATCAGTCTCATGTGACAGTAGACTTAAAGACAGTGAAATAAAACACTATAGTTTTGTCTTTACTCTAGATTTAGTTAAAGACCGTGAAATAATACACAAGTTTTACAACTCAATTTATTTTATTTATTTTCACTTCAGCTTTATTTTTAATTAATATTTTAATTATAAAATATACTATTTAAAATTTAAGTTTTATTTTATGTGTTGGTCGGTCAGCTCTCTAAATCAGACTAAATTTATTCTATTACATATTTTATCAATTAACTTTTAATACAAAAGAAAAACGAAATTGAAATTTAATCTACATGTATACAAAATATGTTGACTTTAATTCTCATGAATATAAAACAACATTGTATTTAAAGATTATAAATTTATATAAAGAATTTTGATTATGACTTTAATATTATGATAATGCTGATTATGTGTAATCTAAGTACATATTTGAATAACAAATTATTAAATCTTATGTTTATATTAAGCTTATTATATAGAATAACGTGACGGATGTAACTCCTCCCCTGTTAGAATGAAGCGACGTTCCACTGGAGCTGATCTTGAGATTCGGATGTTACGGGTGAATTTTCAAATCTTACTGTGATATTTTCCTGTGATCGATAATTCCTCTTGTTATTGATTATATATTTAGATAATTTGTATATTATGTAAAATGTAGTTAGAATAATTAGGATTCCAATAGTTGAATAAATTTTTGTTCTTGTTTGTGTAGATTTTATTTTCAGAAGGTCAATAGCCTTAATATTTTCGATAGTCCAATCATTGAGTTTTGTGGCGCTGAATTTTTGTATTATTTCTGTATGATTGATACCATTATAGAGAGTTGACACGATTTGTATTGAATCCCAATATATTGGTGTTTTGCTTGAATATTCGAAATCGTTAATGCTGATGCTGCAATTACTGTATCGTATTAAAATCACCCCTTTCACCTTTCTTGTTTCTGTTTTTTGTTTACATGTATGTTTCATTGTTACTTCATTTGTGCTGACTATTAAAACGTGACCTGGTTCGATGATCTTTACTTCTTGTTTTATCTTATCTTCTTATAAATAAATTTGTTGCGTCTGTCTGTATGTATGTATGTATGTTCCGAGTAATCTCGAAAACGGCTGAACCAATCTTGATGGAATTTTTTTTATCTTAAAGAGTGATTCCTCCCACAAATAATAGGCTACTTTTTTTTCAAATTTAGTTATTTAAAACAATAAAAATTTGGATTAAACAGATGAAGGTCTGAAAAAAATCTATAAAATGTATGAAAAGCTTTTTCTTCTAAATGAACTGATAATCGTGGTTGATCGTGGTAATTGAATTACAAACTCAATAGAAATGACGTAATAACATAAAGCTTTACAAAGAGCTTCTTTGCTCGGGATCACCTTATTCTGTATATCGTGGTTCGTTTTATAGCTCTATGACAATGCGGACGAAGTCGCAGGCACACTCTAGTCTTCAATAATTTTACAAAAAGCTTGTTCATTATTTATAATATTTGGGACGCATCTATCAAATATTATTTTTCTTAAGATTTTTTCCGGGCAATATCTTATATTCTCTGTTATTTGACAAGGTTCATCCATGTACTGATACATTTTATCATTTAATAAGAGGAATGGTGCGGTTAAATGGATATTATAAGAATTATTAATCGGTAGGGCTGTTATATGATAATAGGAAAATGGTTCAGGATAAAATTTCGGGACTTTTACGACAAATATGATATTGGATGCATTATAATAAGCTTGTAGCTCTACTATTTCATATATATTTTCATCTGACTTGATTTTTATATTTTGATTATTCAATATGTCGTGAATATATTTTATTTCTGCCGGATGCAAAATATTTTTTGATATTACATTAAGTTTAGCCAGAAGTATGGATTCAGATATCTCCTTTAGATGTTCATTTAATAAATCTATATCATATGAAAGTAGGTAAAAGTATTGATTAAGAGTGAATATTGAATTTAGTTTGTTTACTTCTTGCGATATTTTATTTTCAAAATTATTAATATAACTTTCAAGAGATTTTTGCTGTTGATTGATATGCTTAGTTATATTACTAATGGGTGCTAATGGCCAGTTTCACAGTGTAAGCTTAAGTATAGCTTAAGGTTTAAGTTGAAGCTTAAATAATATTTCAGTTTCACAGTGACAACTTAAGCCAAAAGTAGAGCTTAAGGTGTGGTTTAACTTAAGTGATGAACATCTTAGGCTTAAGCTTCACTTAATTAAGAAGAAGATACGTGATAGCTGATTTTTTTAGAATGTTATATATAGAAATGTGAAAATAAATATATTTATTTTAGATTAATTAAAAATTTATTACAAAACAAAATTAATAATTGAATAATTATACATATAATTTTCACAGTGAATAAGTGTATATATAAATTATATATAATACTAGCTGACCCGGCGAACTTCGTACCGCCTAACAGTCGATTCTTTAATTTTTTATTTTTTTTTAATACTTATTCTGCTATTCGGGACACCGGGTCAGCTAGTAAGATAAAAAAAGAAAGTTAATAAGTCAACAATTACATTATGTTAAAAAATAAAAATTATAAAACACTTAAAATTCTTTTAATAGTCACTAAAAAATCACAATGAAAATTACAATTTCAAATTTCTTATTATGATACCTACTTATTTCATTTTATTTTTACTTATTCTAAATTAAGTTTCATTTTTATTGTAGTACTTTATGGTACACGATATTTTTTGTTTGATTACCTGGTGCGTAAACAAATAGAGAAGATGGTTTTCCAACACGGGAACAGGCAACATACAATTGACCATGCGAGAAACATGGGTTTTCTAGATTAATACCACAAACACTTAATGATTGCCCCTGGGATTTGTTTATAGTCATAGCGAAAGCAAGCCGTAGTGAAAACTGCAGTCGTTTAAACTCGAATGGTACGTCAGTCGGAATCATTGGAATGCGGGGTATCAAAACGTCTTCTCCTTTATACTTTCCTTTCAATATTATTGCTTCTATTACGTTATTCAGTAATTTTTTTATCGCTAATCGTGTGCCGTTACAAAGTCGCGGTTGGTTAATATTTCGCAACATTATAACTACAGATCCAACCTTTAATTGAAGATTGTGAGGCGGCAATCCTGGGAAATCTAGTGAGTTTAAAAATTCCGGTGGATAGTTCACGACATCATCTTCATTAGTTGCCGTATCAACTGATTTATATGTCCTCATTTCGCCAGGAATGTCATCTTGAATTTTGAAATTTAATTCATTTACATCATTGTTTTTGGCAGCCAGTATAGCTCGTTCGCTCAACCAATCATGGAATAAGTAATTTTGAGCAACATTTGGAAACACTTTTTGAATGAGTTCAGCTTTTGATTGCGTTAACTGACAAAAACTCTCAGGAAAGGTGATGCAGCCAGTCAGCACGTCTATAGGAAATTTCCCATTACCAATATCAATGAGTTGTTTAGAAAATATGTCTCCAGATTGATCATTTTGCAACATGACACGCATATTCTTGCTTAAATGTAATACCTTGACATGTTTCCACAAATTGGATGACTTTAAACACGCATTCAGTTCATCAGCTTGCGTTGAACGTGGAACCACTGACAATGTTTGCCGAAAATCTCCTGATAATAAAATCATTGCGCCACCAAATTGGTTTTGGTTGTTCCGTAGATCTTTTAAGGTTCTATCTAAAGCCTCTAAAGATTTTTTATGCGCCATCGTGCATTCATCCCACACTATTAGTTTACATTGCTGCAAAACCTTTGCCATTGCAGAATTCTTTGAAATGTTGCAGGTTGGAGTTTCGTTGCTTTGCATATTCAATGGCAATTTTAGAGCTGAATGGGCTGTTCGACCGCCTTCAAGCAAAGTTGCTGCAATGCCTGACGAAGCAAGAGCAAGAGCAATTTCATTTTTTGAGCGAATTGTTGCCAATATTAAAGTAATCAAAAAAGTTTTTCCTGTACCACCAGGTATTTGGGTTTTCCTGGGTTTTCTTCCAATTCCAGTTCTTCCTGTATAATTTCTTCTGCATCACTATTTTGATGAATATATTCTTTGTAGGAAATATCCTCATCGCTCGTGTTCAAATTAAAAATTCTCTGCCGCTTTCGTACTTGAGTATCTGCGCCATTTTCATGATCTCTTTTGATGGCTGGATATTGTGTAGGACGATTCATATAATTCACTTGTCGGGTTTGAATCGAGTGGTCTACGTCCATAGGTACTGGTTGACTTGGACGTGGTGGTGGTTTAACACTCTGCTGATGTTGAATGTTATAAGCTAGATTCTTCTTCTGTACAGGCATCTGTACTGGTGGTTTAGAAGGTGGTCGATATCGTGATGACATCTGGTTGATGGGAGACACTATTGTGTTGTTGTAGTTTTTACCATGAATAGACAAGTTTCTGAAGTTTACGTTTTGCATCTCCAAACACGAAGTATAGGCTTCTGGGAGCGTACTTGGCCTTTGAATCATTAATATTTTTGACATCTCTCCATTAAGTCCTCTTATAAAGACATCCAAAGCTCTGTTCCTATAGGTTTCGATGAGAACTTTTGTTGACTCGTCGCTATACTCTTCAGTTTTTAATTTGTTTACTATTAACGAGAAGTGATGATTGACGTTGGCGTAGAATTCGTCAATGCTCATATTTTTTTGGTTTAGACCTGACAATTGGTGCTCTAAGGTACGCAGGTCTCTCTTGTCTGCATAATGTAATGATAGACACTTTTTAATTGCACACCAGTCTTCGTTGAAGATATTATACGCTACTAAAGCGGCATCGGCACTACCCCTAATTTTGTGTCTAATACATTGCAGAATTGCACGATAGATTGGTTTGTGTTTTACTATTTCGTAGTCCTTGAGTATACACTCTACAGTGTGAACCCAAGAAATGTATTGCGTAGGATTTCCATCGAAGATTTGTAACTCTCTTACACAATCAGGAAGTTTGCTAATTTCTTTTAAGTCCTCTTCTGTTTTTGGAATAGAAGAGTCAACTTGAGGATTAGATTGCAATGTATTGCCCTTCCCTTCTAATATTTGAATTCTCATTTCTAATTTTTTATTTAATTCAATCTGTGCGTTAACAGCACCAGTTAATTGTTTTATCGCTTCTTTGATAGCTTCTAATTCAGCCATTTTTTTTTTTTTTTTTTTTTTTTTTTTTTTTTTGAATAAAACTATATTTTTTATTGAGTGAACAAAAAAATTCTGTTTTTGTTTAGTTTTTCTTAATGAATGATAAATGAATAATAATTTCTGCTTTTTATTTAAATTTTATTTTATTATTTTTTTTCTTTTCCAAACACAAAATTCGTTTAGTTGTTTGTTTTTTAAAATTTTTATGAAATTATGAAATTTTTATTACTTACAAAAACGAGATATCCTCATTTGTCTTGATAATAACGCCAAGGATTTGTGTTAAAACTGCACTCGATAGTTCGTAGTTCTCCCGTTTGGCAATAATCTTTGATAATTGAAAATTGCCTACTAATGGTACGTTCACTATAACAATTCACAATTTTCCTTAGCACAGGGTACGTTTAAGTTTTCCTTCGCACTAAGTTTCAAATGCACAAAAACTGTGTTTGTTACGTATTATTCACTTACACACGTTTTTGGTGTACACTACGTATAATTCGTGTTCACTAAGTTTCAAATGCACAAAACTGTGTTTGTTACGTATAATTCACTCACACACGTTTTCAGTGTACACTACGTATAATTCGCGTTCACTGTTGTGCACTTATTATAACGAATTTTTATTCTGTTCGGGCGCCAGTTATGAAAATTAAAAGATAATTTTCGTTAAAAAATAATTTAATTCTAACATTACAATTTCGAGTACAAAAATTGAACTGAACTTATTTCTAAAATATTCATTTTTATATATTTTTTCTTAATTCTAGAAAATTCAGTTTACGCGTGTACAAAAATGCTATATAATCATAAATGGTATAATCGAATGAACTGTAATTGATTTTAATTTATTAGTAAACAGGAAATGCAGACGTTTGCATATTCCATACCTCTGGAATTCTATAGTTAATTCGATTTTACAATAAAAGAAAAGAAAGGTAATTAACCTAATCGCACGTGTCATTAAGATGTGTTAACTTATATACAATTATATTTATATCAAAGACCATATAAATATATACATTTATATGGTCTTTGGTTATATGTATTACTTGTATAGATCTACATTATTTTCTGATGTAGGATTGTAGAATATTTAGCAACAGAGATTTTTACATATCCATACATTATAATTACTGTAGCATTTGTACTGTATTGTATACATTTATATGGTCTTTGATTATATGTATTACTTGTATAGGTTTACATTATTTTCTGATGTAGCATTGTAGAATATTTGGCAACAGAGGTTTTTACGTATGCATACATTATAATTACTGTAGCATTATACCAGAGATACTATATAAATACATATAAATATGTTTTTACATAGTATCACAGATCAGACACCCTTATCTGCGATAGTATATAGTATCTTTGATTATACATAATATATGTATACATATGGATATATTATGGTTTTATTTTGTTATGTTTTTGAGTTCATTGACTTATGAATGCAAGATACGATTATATATTATATCATATCCCGTGAATTGAATTTCTTCTTGAAATTTTTAAAGAATGTCTTTTTTAATGTTTGGGCCTTAGGACTTGTAAATACATAAAGTATTATTCTGATTTATGATCATAATATAGAAATTTAAAAATCAGGTGTTTTGTGCATTACCAAATTTTTTTATAGACTGATTCAATTTTTTTTCTAACTAGATAAAAATTGATATTTTCAAATCAATATGGAACATAATTTACAAATATGTATAT
The DNA here is from genome assembly GCA_951394055.1 of Villa cingulata. NCBI lineage: Eukaryota > Metazoa > Arthropoda > Insecta > Diptera > Bombyliidae > Villa > Villa cingulata. Next base: position 22,424,323 of record OX596019.1, on the reverse strand, counting down.
TTTTCTAAATCTTGAGGATAATGAATTTTAAATTATTTACAATATTTTTTAAAAACAGAAAGCTTAAAAATATTTATTCGAAAATTTTTAAATTTTATTTCGTTGATGTTTTTTGTGTGTGGTATAAAGAATAAACTCAAAAAATTCTAAATACTAGCGCTGATGAACATTTAATTAGATTCAATGAAAATTGATAATTATTTGTAGCTTAAAAATATATTTTTGTTCACAAATCATAACAATAAACAAGATGTCATGAAGTCGAAAATAAATTATTTGTAATTTTATGTATTTTTATGATTGAATGCAATCAAATTTTTTTCATTTATGTTTGTTTACAAATAAATTATTAAGTAGAATGTGCCTATAATTCTAGTCCTAGAAATATTTTGGAGATCCGTATTATCAAAATATCTTCAGTAGTGATTCAAAAAATTATGTTTGAAAATAACGTGGAATAGGTTTACGTATAGTAAATTATAATTGCTTATTTGATTATTGAATTCAAAATTTACCTTTGTATTTTAACATTTCTATTAAATTGATAGCTCAACTATTTAATATCATTCTTAAACCAAATTGCCGACAATAAAAAATAAAATTGAAAAATTTATAATATTTTTTTACCTATAACTTTGAATGGAAATTTTTAATTTGATTCATTCATTTAAAAAACGCGAGAACTGGTCAATTCTACATGGTGCGGTCGTGGAGTTAGCAAAAAGAGGAAGTTGATCTGACCTGCCTCTACTTTAGAATATATTATCAGAAATTTGAATAGCCTCTGATATTTAGTCATAAATATTTATATACAGCATTTTTTTTGAACAAAAGTTTTAAAATTGCATGTATTTTTAATTCTGTTTTTTTCTTTAAAATATATGTAACTTTGTTTTTGAACTAAAATGATCCTAATGAATTTGGACAAAAAAGCGATGAATTATCAATTGTTCTCACAATATTTCAATACAGTTGAAATTATATTTAATTATTTATTATTATAATTATATAGGTATGTACACTAAACAAATTTATGGATTTGTAATGTTTTGTGGATGCATTTCTCATTACTTATTAATTAGAAATTAAATGCCGTGCAAAAGTAGTTGTGACCAATACCGTACATCCAATTTTAGTTTAAACATAGTTGGAAGACAGTTTTCAAATAAATTTTAAAATCAAATATATTACTATATATGATTAAATAAAGTATAATATTAATATGCAAATTATGTATAACAATATCAAAGAAGGTCATAGCAAAGAAGAATAAAAATTTTGATCACGATCAAAGTGGATTTTGCATTTAGCAACCTGAATAATAGTGGCAACGTAGTAAATGAATGATATAATTTTCAAATATAGATATTGTGGTATCTTAAAAGGATATTTGCTCGAGGCCTGTTACCTATCAAAATTGTTATTTAATTCTTTTTAGAGGAAAATCGTCGCAGTGCAGTGTGATTGATAAATATTCGGTAATTATAAACTTTCGCGGTCAGCTATTTTTTTTAAACATTAAAAATCGAAAAATATATGAATCTTCATGATTCTAGTATTAAAATGTTCCATTTAACTTCGGATTTATGAAAAAAATATAATAGTTACAGTTTGATGCTTAGGATAGTGTGGTAGATAGTTAAAAGAGCATATGAAAAAATCAGTTTAATTCGGTTCAAAAATGTTGATCAGTGTTAACGAATGACGCTAATTATACAACACTTTTCATACTCTTTTAGCATCCCCGCACCCACCTGCCAATATTCTCTTTTTTTCATTTATATTTTATTTTTCATTCTATAAAATTTTTCAATCTTACTAATGAAAAAGTACTCATGAGTAATCACCACCCACCACCCACCACACCACTCCCCCGCATCAAACAACCACTATTATATTCTATTCATAAATCCGAAATCAAACCGAAGTTGAAAAAAAATTGCAAAAAGGTTGACTTTTCAATTTTTTATGAGTAAAAAACCAGGCGATAGCGGAAGTGTATATGTAATTACCAAATATGTATTCATATACCTATTTATGTATAATATAAAATGAATTTAAAGAAAATAAAGAAAATAAAAATTAAAATAAAAAAATACTTTAAAGAAAATACTTTAAATTATCCCTTTAAAATTAATAAGAAATAGAAAAAGAAAAGAAATATATTAAGAAAGGTCATTGATACTATATACATTATAGACCCTGATGTATATCATTGAATAATATATTTTTATAATTACACTTGTATGTATGTGTACAAAAAGACCATATATACGATGTATACATACAATCATGTATATCACATAAATAGAACATTCATTCCATATAGTATTTACTATTATCTATTATGTATAAGGGCATAAGCAAGCAGCCTGTTGTTATTCATGCCTACAATTTATTATGTAAACCGGCCAGTTACTCTAATTTTTAAAATTGTATTAGAATGAAATTTTACATCGCATTTGATGTTATAGCAAAGACCAATATAATATACCATGATATAATACATTATATATTCGGTATTTGGTTATATCAAACGTTGTTTATTCATGTTATATGATTTATGTATGTATGTGTACGAGATCGTCTTCAATTCAATATGGATCCTTACATATCCTTATGCACGAGCATAAACCATACATGGAAAATAAATATTTATGATCAAAATCTCTCAAAAATGTTCAAATTCATATTTATGCTCCAGCCAATGATATTAATTTATTCTATTTTCAATACTCAAAATATACATTTACATATAAATAACACTTATATGTGTAGTGTGTAGAATATCATATGAATTAAATGTACATTTTAAATAGCATTGTGTATTGTTTAGTGCTGCAAAACATTGACAGGTGTAAATTTCATTTAGTGAGAGCAAATATTTAAAATAAATGAGAACAAATTCGAAACACTATGGTCCGTCTACACAATTAGTTTTGATAACTCGATTTACAAAAACAATTCCATTATATCACAGACTGTCAGACACATTTATTGAAATCATTATAATTGTGTACAGGGTACATAACTAAAAGCAATTTGAAAAATTTTGAAAAACTTTTTTGGTTTCGATGAAGCTTTTTCGATCTTTATCATTTATGTGAGTGTGTCGTTTTTGGAAAAATTACCACTTACACTAAAAAGAAAATCTATTGAGAAGAACTACTATTATCTTTGATGTACACATATATACAATATAAAAATAACTACAACTCCTAAAAGTATGCAATCTGCAGTTAAGAGGTTCAGAGTATCCTAGCCTCTAAAGTAGAATAGCACTATAAATGTAGCTACACATACAGTACAATCAAAATTGTACGAATTTTGAATAATGTGTAAAAGAAATAAATACCAACCAAATAACTATTATAAGCAAAAATCCAAAAATCTATTAACAAAAGAAAAAACTATAACCACTGAAATGGTTAAAAGAAAACATTATACACACAACCACACAACAATGTATCAATATAAAGCTCGCCTCTCTATCGTGTTGTATTGCCTTGTTTTGCTCATAAAAACAATTTCCTGTTTTACAGTACACAAATGCTATCCTATATTACAGTGGATTGAGTTATTAACATCAGCAAAAAAGCTATAGCCACCAATGTTGGGATATGATCTAAAGCTCTTTTGCACTTTAATTTTATACATAAAATTTTTTTTCGAAGTGCATTTTTTTTCAGGAACCCGATTTGTGCTCAAAATCCTACCATAAATTTTGATTTATTTGATTTATGCTTATAATCGAATTCATAATTACATGTTATGATATATCAAAATGGTGTTTCGTAGGATATTCAAAAAAATTCAAATGATTTTATGATAGAAGGTCTTTAAAAAAAATCAATATTTTCTATAGAAATTTTCCACTAAATTTCAAAGATTTCAAAGAAACGTGTGATATCAATTTGCACATGTTGAATAGAATCGCCCCGTATATGAAATTCAACTGATCAAAAGTTAGAAATGAAAACATAAATATTTGATTCCTCGTAAAGTTCGATAAAGTTCCTCAAAATTCATTCGAACTCACTTAAATGAAGTTAGAATGAAGATGTAATGATAATTTTAACTTAATTTGTTGTGACAGACGGTAAATGAATGATCATACGTATTATCATTGAGTTTTTGCCGTCTGTCTACCACATAATTATCGTTTTATTTCATTCAATTATCTCCTAATTAACCTTTTTGAAATACATATATACACTTTTTTATTGTAAATTAATTATTATTGTTTTCATTTTCTTTTTAAAGAGAAAATTAAGTTTAAACAGCAGCGCTGATAACGATGCTAATGGTTCACATGTGCTATTGGGAGTAGAAAACAGCGAAAAGAAAAAAAAGAAAAAGAAAAAGAAATTAGATGTCGATGATTGCACAACATTAAATCAATCAGTCGAAGTACAGAATTTTGAGCAGACTTTAGAAAATAGTCAAAATGAAGAAACAACTAATAAAGAAAAAAAGAAAAAAAAGAAAAAAGACAAAACTAAAGAAAACGATGAACAATAAATTCGATCTATGAAAATATAAAAATTTAATATATTAGCAAGTTTATACAGGGTGTCCTGAATTGGGGTGCAGGCATTTTGCCAGTCGATAGGTCTTGCTGAGAAACGAAAAAAATCGTATGGGTGGGGGGGTCTAATATCAATGGGTGAGGAGCTAGGGGCTCAGAAGTTTTTTTTTGAGGTCAAGTGACTTGTTCCCTATTTGTGGTCATAACTCAATATTTTAAGTAAAGAAAATTTAAAAAAAATAGGGCAACATTTTGAGATATTTGATCTTGAACTCAAAATTTCGCATTTTTTTCCATGAAAATTCGAATTTGATGTACCATATCTTTGGCATCATTAGACCGATCTGTACAATTCAAGTATCAAAGTAACGACTGATTGATTATCTTTCCAATGAATGCAAAATAATTCGAAACGACCAAGGATTTCGTGAGTCATGACCACAAATAGGGAACAAGTCACTTGACCTCAAAAAAAAAAAACTTTTGAGCCCCTAGCTCCTTACCCATTGATATTAGACCCCCCTTGCCATACGATTTTTTTCGTTTCTCAGCAAGACCTATCGACTGGCAAAATGCCTACACCCGAACTCAGGACACCCCGTATATATTAGAATAGTATATGCCTACGTGTGTTACATGCAATCTGTTTCACATGATACCGATTACTTAATTTTGTAAATTATTTTCATTAGGACCAAAAATCTCATTAAACTGGATTTTTTTTTCTAAAATTGTTTTATATTAAACTATGATAATTCCTGTATTTCAAAATAAAAAGTTAATAAAATATTAAAAGTTAAACACTGCGAGTTCTGTTACAATATTGCAAAAAGTATACCACTATGTTCTTCAGAATATTTGATGAAAAAATTATATCTTTAAAAATCCAATTGAAGCCTATTTTCGAATCTAGAAAGCATTGAGAAATTTTGAGTTCTTCTAACCTTTTAACAAACAATCATGTCTAATTTTTTATACCCCCTTCGTATCAAAATTAAAAAAAAAAATAAATAAATAATAATATGTATGTAACAAAATTACCTTTCTTTTGATATAGAACATGAAATGATGATACGTAAGGAGTGAAAAAATTGCACATGATTTTGTTGGAAGGTCTTACTGAAAAGTCAAAATGTTTATTTAGTGTCGGAAAAGGGCTCCAATTGAATTTTTGAAAGTATAATTTTTTTCATCAAATATTCTCAAGAATATTGTGGACTGTGGTATACTTTTTGCAATGTTGAAACAGAATACATAAGTTGCTTACAATCAAAGTCAGACAAACACATGTTTTTTCCCAGAAAATGTATGGACTTAGAGTCTATGTAGTAGATTTACTAAAATAAATTTAAAAATGGAGTAAAAATAACAAGAAATACAAAGGCTTAGTAATTAAGAAACATAGAAGAAAGATTGCACAAGAAAAAGAAAATTCAGCTGTTTTAAACACAAATAAAAGAACATTTAAAGCTTAGTAACAACAGAGAGATCTATACTATAAGATAACAAAAAACTTGATGCCAAGAAACCGAAGCTGCGGGAATTAACAAAAAATATGTGTAGTTAGTGAAAAAGATGTTCTCGAGAAATGTAAGCACTTTCATCAGCTCTAGGCTGATAGGCAATATAATATAAGTAACTAATGAAGCACTCACCAAAGCGAATTTTTATTTATAAATGTTCTGGAGAAAGTGTTTCAATTTAGTAACACAGGAGCGGTTTGCTAGTATAATTTCTTTTATACAAGGTGCTTCTTTTCTACGTACGCACATTAGTATCACGACATTCTTTGAACTGTTTCATGAAAAAAAATGTATGAGCGTTTTTCTGAGTAGAGCCTAATTTCCACGCTAGAGGGCGTTGAAAATGTTGAGTTTTGTGCAAGACCTTGAAATACAAAATCATGTGTAACTTTTTGTACACCCTACTTTGGAAAATTTAGTGTTCTAGAGAATAATAGGAAACTAAATTACCTTTCTTTTTATATAATAGAACAAGTAATTTGGAATTCGGATGTAGATAAAAAGTTTAGTTTCCTATTATTCTCTAGAACACTAAATTTTCCAAAGTAGGGTGTACAAAAAGTTACACATGATTTTGTATTTCAAGGTCTTGCACAAAACTCAACATTTTCAACGCCCTCTAGCGTGGAAATTAGGCTCTACTCAGAAAAACGCTCATACATTTTTTTTCATGAAACAGTTCAAAGAATGTCGTGATACTAATGTGCGTACGTAGAAAAGAAGCACCCTGTATATATGTATACATATTTTTATTTTTGTAGAATTTTAATTATTTTTAATATTAAAGACATGGCCATTGTCAATTTTTATTTCATACGTAGATACGTATTTTCACGGCATATTTTCAAAAGATCGATAATTAAATAGTTTTTCTTATGTAACGCATATAATTGAGAATTTTCCAGTTAACTGAATTTACGATTTTTAGTTTTAAATATTCTTAAGCATTTATTTTCCATAAGGAACACCATAGTTATTTTAGTAAAATAACGGTTGTATGAAATGAGAAATACAAACACTTTTTTAAGATAATTTTAAGTAAAATGAATATTAAGTTCATGCTAATATAAATTAATAAAAATTTTAATATATTGTACATAAATAGTGAAAACAATTCAGTAAATTTTTATTTTGTAAAAAAAATGAAAAAATTATGTATTTTTTAAATTATGTGCATAAAATCTTGAAAAAAAAATATAATTTGATACAACATTGTCATTGAATATTGCATAAAATAAGAGACAATAGTACACAACATTGAAAGGTAATTTTAAGTTTATCGATATCATAATGTACACATGTTTAAACATTAATAAAATTCAATTTTAAATAATTTGTCTATGATATCATTTATTTGCAGGATAAAGACTACGCGCAGACAGAAATCGAAGCTGAGCTGAACCAAAGACCATATAAATGTAAAGATATCCAAACTCCATATATCCTGATGTCAGCAAATATTTCTGATCTGGGGTGTGATATCACACCCCACAACATGTTGCTATAACATTTGTTTCTTTCTTTCTGTTTAGCAACATCATAGTAAACATTTTACGTATCGAGTGAACATTAGATCATCGAACGATAACCTGTATGGTATGACTGGTGATGGCGAGTACGGTGGTGGTAAGACGCATATTTTAATGGAAGATGGAATGATGTATATCCACAGAATAAAATAACTATTCACAGAGGTTGCAATAGAATCCTTTCAATTGCCGAGCTAATTTTTGAAGTGGATTTAGCGTAAATCTACTTCTCTCAAAGCTTCTCTTATAAAATGAGCATGTTTTAAAAATTGAGAGTAGAAAATATAAACAAAACAAAACACAGTTTCAAATATATATTCTTGCATACACGTAATATAATGTACAAAAAGGAAACAATTTTATTTCTTGTTTGTGTACATATTTTGTATTGGGCAATAGAAATATGTATGTACTCGTATGTACATAAGTATATAGAATGTACAGGATATTAGAATACACTGTTTTGTACCATAATGTTAGATACGTAGGTCACTCTATAAATTTTGAGATACGGAAAACTAACAGTACTTACAACTGGTTACGCTGCATAAATAGAAACATTACTCTTTGTCAACACGTTTTTCATGTTCAGTTCTTGTCTGAACTTGTTACAACCAAAGTCATAATAAATTATTTACAGTGAATAATGGAGTTGTCGCGTGAAAATTAGAGGCTTGATTCTCCATCAAGATAAAGCTTCGGCTCACACCGCTCAGCAAACCGTTCAATATTTGCGCCAAAATAGAGTCAAAATACTTGAACATCCACCATACTCGCCTGATTTGGCTATGTGTGACTTCTGGCTTTTCAACAAGCTCAAAAAAAGCATACGCGGACGAAGATTTGTATCAGAAGATGAAATTGATCAAATTTTTGACGAGATCCCGAAGAACGATTGGCTAGAGGCATTCCACTCATGGAAAATTAGAATGCAAAAGTGTATTGATGTTGGAGGAGAGTACTTTGAACATAAATAAAGTTCTTTTTTCAAAATCATTAGCTGTTTTTTTGTATCTCAAAATTTATAGAGTGACCTACGTATAATATATAATATACGCAGATTATAGTTTGTTTTGCTTTGTTTTTGTTTTCAACCCTATATTACTATTTCATTGTTATTTTCGACCCTAAATTAATGTTTGTTCGATTATGGCCTCTATTGCGAATATCGATTGTGTTTTTGATCGAATGATGAAAAGCTGTTCGATTGTAAAATAATTCGGTATTGTGTAACACAATCGTAAGCATAAATTAGTAATGCCATATGCGTTATTAAAATTATAATCTATTGTGAATCTTTTTAACACTATTGTGAACCTTTTTAACACTATTGTGAAAAATGCTAGTTTTTCATTGCTTATGTGATTTAAATGTTGTTTTGAGAAAATTGATATTGGGTATTTGATCCACCACCAGTTGCTGTTTGTTCTTTTTTGTTGTGGATCAATTTTTTTTAATATTAAATTTTAAATCAGTCCACACTGAAATAGAATAATTGTTAGATGTATGATAAATGCTATAAAATATTTGTTAAATACTTTTGTTCCTTCAACCATTTTTCAGATGATTTTACTGGAGGACTAAGACTGTTTAAAATTTCAGCATACTTTCCCCAATTATTTAAAATTTGGCTGAGGATTTTGTTTCATAATTTCTATCAGTTTTTCAATCTGATTTTTATTACTTAAATTTCTAATAAAATAATAAAAATAAAAATAATAGTAATAAAATAAGAATATGTATTAAAATATAATTTTTAGTAATTACATTTAAAAAAAACAAAGAACCACGTAAAACAATGAAATATCATCATAAAATGAACAAAAAAATTGATATTCGTTCGTTAAAAGACAATCGAACGAGTGATACGATCACAATCGAACATATCATTCGCAATCGATACTCGCAATACCAAAACTTCGATTGTACGATTGTTCGTTTATTTGACGATATTCACAATAGAGGCCTATGATTTCATTTTTTCATGCATCTTACAAATTGTACTGCTTCTACATCATATACACATAACAAGTATGTACAGTAATCACAAAAATTATTTCTGCATAATTAAAGTATCGTAATTTGGATTTAGACACTTGTAATACTTTTAAATTTTTATATTTATTTTTTCAAACTTTAATAAATACAATTTCTTAAAATAAACCATAATTATTCTTAGAACAAATATATTATTTGAATTATTCCAAAAATTATTCCTGCATTAAGTCTATCGCAAAAATTATTATGAATATTAAAATGAAAATAATTGATTTAATTTTGACTTTCAAGAAAAATGCCAAGGAAAATTGAATTATTTAGTAAAAATTTGAAGTTTGTTGTGCGCAAGTAACACCAATAATTTTTGTGATCACTGTACATACCTATCAATTTCTTCATATAAACAGAATCTAAGATCTAACATCTACCAACTATCAACTATAAAATCCGGTATTTGATGTAAGTCAAAATAAAGAAAAGACAACCAAGCCTCCTTGTATACGAAGTGACAATATAGTTGCGTTCCTTTTGACCAAATAAAGTACTCGCAAGTACTTGTCGTTATCATCTACACCACCTCTTGTATTCGAGTAATTTACTTGACAGTTGCATGGTTAGTTACGCCAAAATTCGCCGTCAGAGGTGTTTGTATTTTAATTGTTAGAGATTAAAGAAATAGGTTTAAGTCTATAATATTTTTATTACACGTTTTATTCAATAGGTGGCTTTTCATTGTTTAATGTTATGAAGCATCTAAAATCAAAACAAAACAAATTTGAAATACATGACAGCTGAAATTGGAGCATGGCCAACTGTCACTCCAATATTTACATTGCCTTAGAAATGTGTATGCTTTCAAATTTGAGGTTACTTTTTACTTCCAAGTAAAAAAATTGCGTTCCATTTACAATATACTCACGACTACTTGAGAGTTCTTTACTTGGTCAAAAGGAACGCAACTTATGTGTAATGATAAAACATTTCTGTACATTTACTTACATCTATATCTATATCTAGCTATTGTGGTATGGAAAAAAAAATTAAAAATTAAAAAGGGTAGCAGTATGAATGTATGAATAAAAAAAAAAGTAAAAAAAAAACATTTCTTTTCTGGGAGAAAATTATTCTCACAATTTACGAATTTTAAGTTTCAAATCAAAAGTTTTATAGAGGAAAATGCAAACTTGAAATTTTTTAAAATGAGCTTTGCGATATTGCAACCTCTGTATAGTTATTTAGCTCTGTGGTATATCTTCTATCTTCTGTCTTCTATCTGCTATCTTCAAATTGTGTATAAACAAATAATTATATGTACATACATATATTTATTGTAAAACTGAATATACATAAATAATATAATATATACACATATAAATATAATCCTAAACTGACTGTATACACATAACACAAAACATGCAAGAAAATTATAAGCATATTCAAGTATGTATATACAAACATTCATCATTAAATTATTATATATTATGTTACGAAATGAAGACAAGACGGTAAAATGGAAGAGGCGCTTTTTAGCAAATTAGAATAAGAAAGGATGGAAAAGATTTTATTTTCATGCATTTTGTGGGGTTGGATCGCATAATGGTATTATTGTGACAAGATGTTAATTTTTGAACTTTTTTGAACTTTTGAAATTTTTGAACTTTTTTGAACTTTTGAAATTTTTGAACTTTTACATGAAACTTTATCAATGGACCATGAACAATGTTTTCTAATAATTAATACTGTTATAAGCGGCTCTAAAAATTTTATTCTGTGACTAGCACACGGATTATTTTCGCTGAACCAATCCTTGTATTTTCCATCTAAATTGGAAAAGTATTTTTAATTATTTTGTTAGTGAAAATGGTGTTACGGGTGATACACTGAAATCATTGTTACTTGAAAATTTGGAAATTTTATTTCAATGTAAGAGCAATTGTTTTCGACCAAGCGTCTGGTAACAGGAAAGGTTTTAACAACAAACAAAATAATTAAAAATACTTTTCCATTTATCGAAAAGACTTCAAATCATAAATGCGCCAACCTGTTTTCCTACGAGAGGCTTACGGTAAAATCCCAGATCAGAAATATTTGCTGACATCAGGATATATGGAGTTTGGATATCTTTACATTTATATGGTCTTTGGCTGAACTGAACGAACTTATCAGCTGAGAATGAAACAAACAAATACGCAATGCATTTGAAGCAATATAATAAGTAGTTTATATGCGCACATCAACAGCGTAACTGAACTTATCGGTGTTGATTTTCAGCTGTGTTTATTTGTTTGTTTAAACTTGCTGCTTGTGAAATACGCATTACCAAGTATATATACGCAATTCAATTTCACTTGTAGAATAAGCAAGCATAAGCTCCGCTTTCTGTGTGCGCAATCAATTTTTTCTTGCTGAGCTGATCAGTACTTATAAGATCAGTTCGGCTAAGTTCAGCTCAGATCCGCTTTCTGTCTGCGCGTAGCCAGAGACCTTACTAAGCTTGATTTACAATCACGCGAATTTCGCATTCGCTACCGTGATTCGAGACTAAATTCGAGACTGTTATATGATTGACACGCGGTATCAATTCATGCTCATTCTTTTAGTATTCATTTGTGTGAATGATCACTCAAAAAAAAAAAATGCTCTGATATGCTACTATCATGCTGCTTCAATGATCATTCTGTCGTTGTGTAATTTTTTCAAAGTTTGTCAATAAATATTGATAATCTGAGGACTACTTTAGATTAACGAACTATGGTCAATATAACCGAACTGCTTGCCAAAAAATTATATTATTTGATTTTATTAAAAAAAACAAAATATTTTAGATTTAAAGAATCGCTTATGTATCATGTGTAACTAAATAATTCAAATGTCTCTACTTTCCCATACATTACCTCACAAAATATGGTAAGTTTTCAGAAACCAATTTACTTTAAATTTTTAAAAAATTTTCGTTCCCCCTCCAAACCCTATACATTTTTTGTCTAGATCATATTTCGAAATATTGCTATTTGAATGAGATATTAAGAGGTGTCTCAAGAATAAAAACTCACCGGCTTGTACTAATAACTTATTACTAAAGTCAGATTTATATTAGTGTCTACTAACATGAAGTTAACTAAATTTAAAGTTAGCTTTAAATTTCTGTACTAATAACACTATCAATTTGAACATTATTTTAAAATATAGTTTATGTATTTCAATCATAGTATGCGCTTTAAAATTGACAATAAATTCAATAACAAATTTATAATAAAGTCTGTAAACTTGACTTTTTAGAAGCTGACACTAAAGTCTTCACTAACTATAAAAAGTCTTTGCTAAAATTGTTATTGGTACACTTTTTTGCTAAAAGTCAACTTTTTTTTAAATAAAGACTTTAGTATACTGTTATTAGTATGGGCCACCGTGTATAATTTTTAAAATTTTGTTACACAAATATATCGAAAACAAAAATACTAGAATATTCACCCATGTTCCAGAAATCACTTTCACTAGCGTTTTGCTTATTGAATTCACGAAATTGAATTTTGGTGTTCCACAATTCACATTGCGTTTTCTGTTTCCGAAAATGAAACGTACGTGTTCCATTTTTACTTTTCACTAAATTTTTGTGAATTGAAATCCCTAACCAAAAAATTGCGATTAGTACATATTAAGAATTTTACTATTTTCGTAATTTTTTTTTTTTGTTTTATAAATTGGTTACCTATATTTAATTAATTCTAAAATTAATTATTTTTTTTAAATTTATTTGATATTTAATAAATTTTATCTAAAAATATACTAAATGTAAATTTCAAAATTATGAATATTCGATAACAATAATAAAATAAATTTTAAATTAAATTTAATTATTTTATTTATTTTATTATTATTATTTTAATATAAAGCAAAGCACATAAACAAACAAACATATGTATTTTTGAATTTAACATCAAACAATTGATTTCGAAAGTGAATTCGTCCGTCTTCGAAAGCAATGAAAACGTACGAAGTCTGGAACACCATTTTGAATTCACGGTGAATTTGAATTTACTTGTGATTTCAATTCACGTGTTTTCTGAAACAGGGGCGATTATTAATATTATTGGAAATGCTTAACAAATCTGAATATTAACAACTTTATAATATCTGTTTTTTCAAAATAAAACAAGAAATTGTAAAAAAAAAAGGATTTCACCCATGTTTTGGATTCCGCAAAAAATGAAAGTGGAATACGAATTCAATTCCACGCCGAATGAAAATTGGTGTTCTGCATTCTATGTGGAATTATGGAGTTCGAAAATTAATTTCGAAATCATCTGACGTAATTTGTATATAAAAAGTGTAAAATTTTTTTATTTTTATTTTAGTTAGCCTTTCTTTAAGTGTCAAAGTTTATATAAAAGTTGTTAAATTTGTAATGTAAATATGTATAACAAAAAAAAAATTCAAATCATACTTGATTTCAATATAAATTGATTTTTTCCACTTACATAAATTTGACGAAATCAAATTCACTAAAAAGAGTGGAAGTGAAATGCAGAACACCAATTCCACTTTCGCAAGTGGAATTTCGAAAAAGTGGAATACAGAACCTAGGTGTTTATGTAATTTTGTTCGTGTAAAAAATAGTAATGTAATATTGTCTGCTTAAAATTAAAATTTCCCGAAAAATTTAACTTTGACTGCACTTTAGCCTAAAACAATAAATATTTAAAAAATTCACTAATATTAATTCGTTGATTTATTGAAAAAATGGGCATTAGAATGAATTGAAAGAATGATAACAGTTTTAAAATAAAAAGACGTTGCTTTAGAGAGACAAAACTTACAAATTCATACAAAATTTTTTAGGATGCTCAACAAAATGACAGCAAATGGCAAATAATGGCAAAGGAAAGAAAAAACAAACAACATTAATAGAAACAGAAACATAATTACTTATTGATTCATTCTGATACGTAGGACCCACCAAACAGGTAAATTTTTAGAATTTAAATTCCATTTATTTTTGATTGTTTTTTAATTTTACCCCATGAATAAGCCGGCGGCTTAGATTTTTAAAAATTTCTGAAATGCGTATATTAGAAGATTAATACAGATACCTTCTATTAAAGAAAACTCAGAAACAAATATTAAATTGTTCTCTCATATATGATATTTTTCACTTTTAATATAAAGATAAATTGTGATAACAATAAGATATGTACTACCATAGACAAACGAATAAACTAGATTTCTATTCTAGTATACAATTATTTTTATACTTCAGATTTTGATGTTGGCCTCCAATCCCCATGGTCAAAACCACCGATATACAAGCCGTGTTGTGGCATTTTATATGTGTGAAATAGAAGTGCTATTGTTTTCGATTGTAAAGTGAACTGAAGTGTCGTGTAAATTGTAAACAATTAAAAGAATTAAATTAAATAAAATTAAGGTAATTAAATTATAAAAAATTATTAAATTTTGTTCCTAAAAAAACTAAGCGTTTCAGCGAAAGGATTTATGAAGAAATTAAAAATATTAGTAGGAATTGAGGTAAGATAGATAATCATGTGTTATAAATAGTAGTGTTCACCTACAATTGAAAAGTGTTTACTTTAATTTATAGATTTTTTATCTGTTGTAATAATAAGGCATATTTAGTGAAATATAATATTATTGTTTATGATTTAAATAATGATAAAACACTTTTCGTTTGTAATTTAATATTGCATTTAAATAATATAAAGTAACAGCATTATTAGCACACAATATAGGTTATGTTGTATTTCTACATTACATTTCAACATTTTTAATTAATTTTATTTATTTTTATTTTAGGTGATATCAACTGGATAATTATCATTAGGACAAATCAATTGGGTTATCTATTGGATTGGATTGTTGGATCTATTAGATTGAAAAGTATTTTCGAAATTATTAACAAATATCTTTAGTAGGTATTATAGATTTTTGTTGTTTTTTTTTCGAATATTTATTTTTTCACTAATTTTTATAATTTTTTCTGTGATACGTCTATTCCTTTATGTTTATATTTTTAAGTAGAATTCTGTGGTCAAAAGCGATAACCGCTTAAGTCGACATAAAGCAAAAATTTTAATTATTTTAATAAACAATTTAATTTATTTACTTGCTCATTATTTATTTCTTTCTTGTTACTTATTTTTGTTTTTAAAATATTTACGCATATGTATGAAATTTTTTTTAAAACTACATATGTACATGAATATTTTAATTAAGTACAAATAATATAAGTAATTTTTATTGTTAATTAGATATATAAATACTATGTATTTTGTCGTATCAGAAAATGAATAAATAAAAATAGAATTGCATTTTTGTCGACTTTATTTTAAATTCTATACATATGAATGTGAAATGTTTTGTCAATTACCACATTATTATTTAATGGTTCTTTAATTCTTGGTAATTTTGCATAACGTTGACTAAAATGTGTTTAAGGTATATATTTTGCATTCATTTTATTGCCTTGTTCTAATGCCTGAGAAACAGTTCTATGTAAAAATATTGCTTCATCTTTAAGTTCATCCTCCATGGTCGCCTCATGTAATAAGAATTGTTGAATTTTTTCCAATATTCAAGATTATTACATGGCATTGTATCACCACTATACGTAATTTTTATCGGATTATTCATATTTATTGATTTGTTATCAATCTCAATTGATACTCCGTATGAGTGTGGAAAATGCTGAGCTGTACAAGTACTTAGAGAATCAATTCCAATTTTATGCAGTCCAAGTATCCATGCGTTCGGTAATGTCAACTGCATAGCAGATGACAAATGTCGAAAGTTCGGTAATGCAGATTGCAAACATCATACGCTCGGTAAAATCGATAGAATCAAATTTTTGATAAAAGCCATGCAGATAACGCAGGTGATAAGTATATGCTGCAATCTCAAACATCAACGTGTCTAGGTTATGTAGAAAGTAAAAAAAAACTAATTGAAAACAAAGATTTTGTTTTGTTTTGTTCTTTTAAATAGTTTTGCTCGTTATTATTTCACATTTTGTTTTCATTAATCATAATTTATATAAATTCACTTTCTCCATTATTTCACTTTACGGTGCTATTCTACTTTAGAGGCTAAGAGACTCTTAACCTCTTAACTGCAGATTGCATAATTTTAGGAGTTGTAGTTAAAGTAGATAAGAGATGTCAATCAGCTGATCTCTTAATTGTTATGGTGAATTTAGCTATTGACGTTTATAGGTTTTGGTATTGGGAATTAGTGGATAAAATACGTCAAAAAATATTTTTAACGGAAAAAAATCTCTTAACTTTAGAGGACATCGATGAGGTCCTCTTACATCTCCTATCGTATGATGTATAATAAAAATATTGTTGTATAATAATATTTGAGTGTTTATTTATATAAAATATGAATGCCATTGCAATATTTAATAATAATACAAAAAAAAAATAATAAATTAAAAAAAATACATATATGTACATACATATACATATATAAATTATTTATATTTTATACATTACATATATGATTATTTATAATTTATTATATGATTATTTAATATTTAAATATCAATAATAATTAAAATAATAATACATATTATAAAAATAATAACATATAAAAAATAATTATTATACAATTCAGTATTATACGCATATAATTATATCAATACACACAGTAGCCGTCGCCATTTTTACAACATTTCAAATGAAACAGCTGACTTTGGTAAGTTAAAATATCTCATGCACTTTTGTGTGGTAAATCTGCTATCTAGAATACCAATTCTATTAAAAAATGGATTTCACCAAAAATTCAAAATAATAAGAGAATTAAGAGATCTCTAAAGTAGAATAGCAGGGTTAATTTAAAAATCACTCTAATTTATATTTATTTTTTCAATCCGTTTTTTAATGTCAACTGCGCAGACTGCATGTTTGATCACACAAAAATTAAGTGTCTTTTGACCTTAGTCAAATCAATTATTCAATCCATCAATTGACAATATTTTCGACATTACCGAACGCATGGTATATTTATTGGTTTAGTGACCTAAACAAATGAAAATAATCTGTGTATGTTGAATCCATTCATATAAATAAAAAAAGAAAAAAATAATAATTACTCGAAGTTAGTTAACAATATATTTGGTAATATTCACCTGTTAAAATACAATTTCAACTGCTGACCTTTTGAAGAAATCTAAAATAAAAATATGTATAGATTAATATTAATTATTATATAACATAAAATAACATAAACAGAACAACACAAAACGTAAACAATGCACCATAACCACAACATATAACATAAATAACAGATCATTCAAAAAGTTCGCAGCCTAACGCATACGTGACATTACTAGAAACAAAAATGTATTCGTATTGGCAACACCAGTCCTTCATATGAATGTACCATAAATTCCATATCGATCCGTCAAATAGTTTAGTTTAAACAGTTGATTAAATTACACGTGCTTGGCTTGTTTTCAGAAAATGGATAATTTAAAAAATCGTGAGGTGATTAAATATTTGTCTAAAAAAGGATTAAGTGGGAAAGAAATTTTTGATGATATGGTAAACGTATTAGGAGACAGTGCTCCTTCATATGCAACTGTAAAAAAATGGGTTTCTCTACTTAAACACGTCCGTACAGACATCAATGATGATCCACGTTCCGGACGTCCAAAAGCAGCAACCACGCCAGAAATTATTGACAAGTTTCATGATTTGGTTTTGGAAGACCGCCGAATAACTGTGGTTGATTTAGCTGGGGCCACAGGCATCTCAACTGGATCAGTGCATAGTATCTTAACTAGTGAATTAGGTATGATAAAGTTATTGACAAGATGGTTGCCGCATTCGTTGAATTCTGATCAAAAACGCATTCGAGTGAAACTTTCTCAACAACATTTGGGTCATTTCCAAAAGGATAGAATTGATTTTGTGCGTCGATTTGTAACCATGGACGAGACCTCGATTTATTACTATGATCCTGAATTACGCCAACAAACAGCGGAGTGGACCGAGCCCGGCTGTTCGGCCTCAAAGCAGCCAAAGCTCTCAAAATCTTCAAAGAAGGTTATGGCATCAGTTTTTTGGGATGAAAAGGGGATTTTACTAATTGATTGCCTTCAGACGAGTAAAACGATAACAAGAGAATATTATTCAAATCTTTTAGACCAATTAGACACAAAAATTCGGGACAAGAGACCAGGATTACAAAGGGAAAAAATCATTTACCACCAAGACAATGCACCAGCACACAAAGGTGTCCTTGCAATGGCCAAATTGAAGGAACTACACTACGAATTGTTGGAGCATCCACCATATTCACCAGATTTGGCTCCGTCTGACTTTCATTTATTTCCAAATCTCAAAAAATTCTTACGTGGTAAGCATTTTTCATCAAATAAAGAAGTCATAACGGCTATCGAAGAGTACTTTGGAGGTCTCGAGGAAAATCACTTCAGGAGAGGAATGAATTGGAAAATCGCTGGAAAAAATGCATTGAGCTTAGGGGGGAATATATTGAAGATTAATTGTATTTTGGTTCATAAATTCATACTGCTTCATTATAAGGCTGCGAACTTTTTGAATGGCCTGGTACATGTGTGGACATTTGCCTGTAAAAATTAAAATATGAACACACGACGTTATACTTACTCATGAGGATATGGATGGTGGAAGTGACAGCTGTTCTTGATGGCTAGCACTAACTAGCTCGCCGGATGGGGCGGGGGTTTGTCACTGTCCATACCTCTTTTTATAACCAGTAGCTTGAAGCAGTAGAAGGTTGTAGCATCCTTCTACTTAGGATGCTCCATATTTTTAAATTATATAAAAAAAACTGCACCTACACCGTAGACCGGATAATTATGATGATCCCACTCTGGCCTAGAAAACAGCAACTACCATCGTTGTTCTATAAAAAAGAAAGAAGGAGATTCTTCACCCAACAATGATAGGGACCAACCCACCTCTTATAAACTTAGTTCACTTTAAAAGAAACTAAGTTCCAATCCTTAATAAAAAATAAAGTGCCGAGCAAAATTTTCTAGATCATGGTATAATCAAAGATACTAGAAATACAAAGATTTGAAAACTAGTGTAAAAAAGAGGGATATTTTTCTTCTTCTTGAATTTCTCCATCGCATAGCAATCAACTCTTCTTGAATTTTCTTGTTGGATTTTAAGTTTTAACCGAAGAAATTTTTAATTTGAATTGTCAGTTATGTTATGAAATTTTGTTAAATTCCAATTTCAATTTCCAAACCTTTTTTCCATTTTAAATTAAATATTGAAATATATGAAATATATAGTGTTATTTATTTATATTATTATGTCTTATATATTATTATGTTATTATGATATTATGTCTTGCAGTTCTTGAGCCACCAATAAATTGGTAGCTTTCAAATAATATTTAGCCATATGTAATATATACAATATTTGAATAGAAATTGATAGAAATATGTATGTATATATGTTGTTATACTTATGTGTTTAGAAAAATGTATCTTATGCATCTTTTCTACATTTATATATTAAATGTATTAATACTACTTATGTACTTTTTAGTCCATAAGAAATAATTTTTATTTATTATTACTTCGCTTCATCCACTTAATATAATTATAATTTTTAATAATACGAACGTATTTTTATATAATGATACATCTTGGAATTAGTAAATATGTACTTATTGTTATGTAATTAAAATTACTAAATCAAAAAAAATATAACTATTAAAATTGGAACAACAAAATATCCCTTCACATTTGTCCAGACTTAGGACCGGCAATCAAATTATCTTTGATTGGTATGTTTAAAAATTTTGTTTTTCATTTATGTTTTTATTTTTATTCTTATATATTGAAGGCGTTATGATTATAAACTGTGATATAAAAGAAAAAAGATTAAATTATTAAATGATTTAAAGTCTTTTTACACATAGGACACTTATTTAATTTTACAAAAATTGGTTTTGTAGTTGAATATTTGTTAAAAAGGATTTTTCCATCATTTGTATACAGGGTGTCCGGTTTCGGGTGGTCATCCGGCACACAGTAGATAGGTCTCACCGAGACAAACAAAAAATCGTTGTAGAGGGAGGGGGGTAGTCTCAACCGTTTGGCCGCTAGAGGGCGATGAAGATTTTTCGCACTCAATCTACAAAACACCCTTTAATAACTACGGTGTACTAGCTAGAAGAATCTGGTCTAAGAAAAATCTGAAGGAAACTCCCCCCTCTCTTCAATGATACCTAATATAGTTCTATACGTTCTTTATTTCAAGAGTTGTTGTGCTTCAGAGACAGAATTTAGTGATTTTTTGCCATTTTTTTTAGAGATAATACAGGCTATGGAATTACAGCGCCCTCTATATTAATTTTTACTTAAATTAGCAGATAGCCCAGAATGTCCGCTTCATTTTAGTATTGTACAGTAAAGATCTTTTACCAATTCAATACCAGCGCGTAATAAACAATATTTGAAAAGCAATTTTTTAATAAAATACCGTTCTTTGATATGAGTTTTACATGATTTTACATGATTTTACACAATTCAAACACTAAAAAGATAGAGCACGGAAAAAACTGTGAGAGATAGACCTTTACTGTAAAGGGCAAAAATGAAGCAGGTGTCTTAGGCTTTCTGTTTTTGTAATTTGAAATTAATATAGAAATTAAAATTGAAATTAATATTTTACATGAATATTTGCATATGAAAAAACGATCAGCAAGATGGGTGCCGCGTTTGTTAACTGTTGACCAAAAACGTGATAGAGTTATTGTTTCTAAGCAGTGTTTAGAACTTTATAAACGCAATTGAATTAAGGTATGAAATACTTCCACACGCTCCGTATTCACCAGATTTAGAGACATCTGACTTTTTCCTATTTTGTAATATGAAAAAATGGTTAGCTGGGAAAAGATTTTCATTTTGAAATCATCGCTGAAACAAATGCTTATTTTGAAGAGCTTGAGAAAGATTATTTTTTAAATGGGTTGAAAAAGTTAGAATATCGTTGGAATAAGTGTATCGAGCTAAAAAGGGGAAAATAAAAGAAAAATAAAATATATGTATATTCAGAAAAAAACTTGTGTTTTCCTTATTAGGTAGCTTACTTATCAGGCCACCCTCGTATTATGCTGTTGACGAAAAAATAAATGCAGAAGATCTGCTAGAAAAATTAAAAGAAAATATTGAATACGCCACAAGTATTAACATCGCAATAAGAGGTATAGTTTGCGATCAGGATGCCAAAATAGAAAAATGTATAAAGTAAGAGGTGAGTCAGATAAAATTTGGAATTTTCGTTCTACCACAGATCAAAAAGTTTAACTCCGATTTCAATCAAACAAAGTTTGATTTATTTTATATTTTCAACGATTTTATTTTACAAAATATTGGCACAATATAATTATCTATTACAAAAATTTTTAACTTTTCGCTTGAGGTGCTGCATTAGCACCCGGACAGACTCATTTGTGATCACTTTATATGCTTTCCGCAATCGATTTCTGAAATCAATATCATTCTTACAATTTTTATTTGTTTTTTTCTATATACGAGTATACTTCATTTTAGCCCAATATCTTTCAATTGGACTGAGTTCTGGGCAATTAGGTGGATTTGCCTCTTTCGGGACCACATGGACCCCATTTTGTTCACACCATTGCCTCGTTGTATTAGCATGATGGCTAGTTGCTAAATCTGGCCAAAATAACACTGAACCTTGATGTTGTCTTATAAAGGGTTTCAATCGTTTTTCTAAAAATTCTTCAATGTACACCTTTGAATTTATTGTTCCCGTCGTGATAAATTCCCTGCTCCGTAGACCACAATTACAAATAGCCTGCCATACCATGAACTGTTTAGGAAATTTTGTGTGTTGTTTTGTTGAAATTGTTTTATTTGCTGTCTTCTTATTTTTTACAGTGTAATACACATTTCCTGGAATCTGGTTGAAATCTGCTCTGCAATATGTTCCATTGTCCATGATAACACAATTAAATTTCGTTAGATATTTGTCATATAACCTTCTTGCTCGTGTTTTCGCCAGATGTTGTTTAGCCTCAGATGTATCAGGTACTGCTTGTTGCTTGTATGTTTTTAGTCCAATAATTTTTTATATCTCATTACTGTTGATTATGACGTACCTGCAATAGCGGCTACAATCCTTGTTGATTTCAGTGGATTAGCTTTATAGGCATTCACAATATTTTTTAGAACCTGTCTATCAGAAGGACCTTTCTTTCTCCCTGAACCTCGATTTCTTTCAATGGAATTACTTCTGTTGTAGTTGTTGATAACATTGTAAACTGTTTGTACACTATTATTTGTTTCCCTAGCTATCTCCTTTTTCGATCTTTTCCTATTTTCTAAAAATTTGTCCAAGATAACTTTTCTTATTTCTTCTTCTTTACTGCACATCTTTTTTATTAAATGTTTTAGACACAAATGGAAAAAATTAAAATGTTTCGTACTATTTATAGAATAATTTGTCTATGCATATCAATTCGCTACCTCATTTAGGTTTTCAGTTATAACGCCGTAAAAATTCCAAATTTTATCTGACTCACCTCTTATTAGGTGTTCATAAATTTAGTCCATAATTCACATATGAAAATGAGAGTATATATGCTTTTTATGACACTCTACACCTGTTCAAATCAATTCGTAATACTCTTTTAAAACAAAATATAAGTTGTTCAGATGTAACAGTGCGATGGAAAGTAGTTGAAGATTTGTACACTATGGAGAAAAATAATAGGAGGAAAATGTGTACTAAATTTTCCCCAAAGCACTTTTCTAATACGTGGGAAAAAATGAGAGTGAGATATGCCGTACAGGTCATGAGCCACACGTGCAGCGCTGCAAAAAAGACAGCCAATTCACTCAATAAATTTAAAGAAGATGTTAAGCCGTATGCTGAACCAACAGCTGAATTCTTCGAGAAAATGGATAAAACATTTGATTCATTGAATAGCAAAGGGTTCATTAATTCGAATCCATATAAAACTGGTTTAAAACGACACAGTGTAACTTGGAACCATTTAGAGAATATATTGGAATACATAGATTCTTTAAAAGTTGAAAGAAAAGTATATTGTTTTGATGGACTCAAACAAACAATTATTGCAATACTTGAACTTCTCTGAATACACACATACACATATATGAGTATACTTTAATAAAATACCGTAACTTATTACAAAATTTAGCACCATTAAAATCATTTCTCTCTAGGATATTTGCCTTCTACATCAGGATCAAAGTAGTAAGTGAAAAAACTTCCTTATGATGTCCTTTTTTATTTGCAAAAAATTTGAACCGATTATCCTTACTCCTTTCTGAGAAATCGATAAAAATGTAAAAATAGTCAAAAATCGAAAATGTCCTTCATTATCCTTTAACTAGGACTTTTTGAAAAAGTATAGAATTTTTTACAGAATATAGAGCATTTCGAGACTCATCTTTTGAGCCATTTTACATGTTTGTACCTTGTACCTTCATAGAAATACTGCGAAAATAAAAATTTTGACAAAATTCTTTAAATTCGATTTGTGGCCGATAGGGGGCGTTCCGCAAAAAAAATATTTTGTCAATTTTTTCGTACTGTCGAGTAGAACCAGTGGTCAAAATTTCAAGAAAATCGGAGATGTGGCCCTTAATCTACAGTATTACCCAATTTGTAGTTAATTATTTAATTATTTACTTTTACTTTTTTTGTATGGAGAAAAAAAATTAACGTAAACTTACATTTATTCGTACTTCATTTAAATATAATTAATTCATTTATTTCGGTGGTTAGTTTAATTTAATTTTATGGAAATATTTTTTTTTTATTTCCAGTTAACTCTTTTGTTTACTTAATTTTTTTATTATATGCTTTTCAAAAAAAAAACTTTAGATGCATCCATAATGATGTATCCCATTATGAATCTCCTATTTTCTTTTGAGGCATATACATGTTTGTTTTATTAGTATTATTGATAAAAAAAACTTTAATTTTTTATTCAGTAATTCAATTAAAAATAGATCAATAACGATACTATTTATTTTATAAATTATTATCACGTACAATTTTATTTACGAGTATAATAATGAGAGGATATATTATTTTCTTATATACGTTTTAAACACGTTAATAATCATATGGTTATTCATTTATATATTGTAAAATATGTACACATTACGCCATGACATCCGCATGTGTAGTCAAAAACCACACATTGGGCGCCATTTTGTAATGTATGTGTGTCATACTGTCGACCAAACAATGTATATTCACAATACATTGAAATCTAGAATAAAAATATAATAAACATATTTATTTATTTGTAATTTTTTGAAAATTAAAAGAAATACATTATTATAAAAAAAGAAACTTAAAACTATAATCCATCCGTCATCAGGAAAATGGTTGTGAATCAATCTGAAAATAAAGAAAAACAAAAGGAAAAATATGAGTACTCTAATGTACTCAGTGAGGTATATATCACTACAATAATATACAACCACTATAAATATATATACCTAGTCTTGCCATAAGTTCTGTTACAAAATTACGCCATCAGGTAGCAAGTGTCCAGATAATTTTAAGAAATTTTTGAATTACTGTTGAAATGTTACATGTCTCTAGTTTAAAAAAAATCACTAGAGTTTTTGATTTCAATAAGTAAGGATGGATTGTGGTGATTACGAAAATAGAGTAACGTGTATATTGCACTGCATAAAATGGGGAAAAGTAATACTGACATTTTTTCGACGTTGAAAGATCTGCGTATCAGCCGCATGTTTGTTTACCGAGCCATAAAAATGTTCGAGGAGGATATTACTGCAAGTGACCGTACTAGGAGCGGCCATCCTCGAACAGTAAGAACACCTACTGCCATTAATGCTGTTGGAGCAGGGATAAGGAGGAATACCCCACGGAACCAAAAAATCGTATCGAAAGAAATGAACATATCGACGAGAAGCATGTCCAAAATAATGAAATCTGATCGGCATATGTCAGCTTATAAAAGGAGTACAGGACACATCTTGACAGACAACTTAATGAGAAATAGGATGATAAAAGCAAAAGACCTACTTTGCTTGCACAGCGACGATGGATATAAAAAAATTCTGTTTACAGACGAACAAATTTTCACGATTGAAGAAAAATGCAATAAACAAAATGACAGAGTGTACGCTACAAGCTCCAGAAAAGCAGCCGACGCCGTTGGAAAGATTGGAAGAGGTCCTCATCCTGCGTACGTAGTGATTTGGCGGAGGCGGCGGGTGTCCTATAATGGGATTCACTGAGCTCCATTTTTACAAAAAAGTATCAAAAATTCGGCAAAAATTCTACCGAGAAAACATTTTGGAAGGAATTGTTGAGCCTTTAACCGACACTCTTTTCAATGGTGAGCATTGGATGTTCCAAAAGGATTTTGCGCCCGAACACAAGACCCGAAACACACAACTCTGGCTAGAAAATCATGTTTCAGATGTGTTAACATGTTTCACACTGTTAACAATTTTCCGATAGAAGTCATGCGTGTTTGTATAGATGACTGGCCCCAGCGACTAAAGGCTTGTGTAAGGCCGAGGTTGCTCATTTTGAATAAATGTTAGTATTTTTTTTAATTTTTATGTAAATGTGTTTTAAAAATAAAGTATAAAAAGTTTGAAATTCATTGCGTTTTATTTTTATACTGTAAACAGTTTGTAACAGAACTTATGGCAGGACTAGGTATAACACACCTTCTGATCCAAATTACAGGCGACAAACGCCTCATACATTTGGCGACAAACGCCACACACAATTGGCGACAAACGCCTCACACATTTGGCGACAAACGCCTCACATATTTGGCGACATACGCCTCACACAATCGGCGACAAACGCCTGATACAATAGATACAATATTCAACATTCAACATTCATATCATTTGTCAAAATTCTCTAAACAGTAGTGCGTTTCTGTAACTCGATATAGAAATTTCTCAATTCTGTGCCGTAATACGATTTTCAATCGCTAAACTCTACTAGTAGAGTTCTGCTGTTTCTGTAACACTCGATAGAGAATTGGTATGGTGAGCTTGCAATTAGAAAGGAATTTATGAAAATGAAACAACAGTTGTAACATTTAAATCAAAGTAACGTAAAACTTATTCTGAAAGTTTGATTAACTTTTAAGTTTTGTATATATCTACACATAACATATTACATTTTATACATTGAAATACATACATATATTTACATCAAAGATAATAGTAGTTCTTCTCAATAGATTTTCTTTTTAGTGTAAGTGGTAATTTTTCCAAAAACGACACACTGACATAAATGATAAAGATCGAAAAAGCTTCATCGAAACCAAAAAAGTTTTTCAAAATTTTTCAAATTGCTTTTAGTTATGTACCCTGTACACAATTATAATGATTTCAATAAATGTGTCTGACAGTCTGTGATTAAATGGAATTGTTTTTGTAAATCGAGTTATCAAAACTAATTGTGTAGACGGACCATAGTGTTTCGAATTTGTTCTCATTTATTATAAATATTTGCTCTCACAAATGAAATGAACACCTGTCAATGTTTTGCAGCACTAAACAATACACAATGCTATTTAAAATGTACATTTAATTCATATGATATTCCACACATATAAGTGTTATTTATATGTAAATGTATATTTTGAGTATTGAAAATAGAATAAATGAATATCATTGGCTGGAACATATAAATATAAATTTGAACATTTTTGAGAGATTTTGATCATACATATATATTTATTTTCCATGTATGGTTTATGCTCGTGCATAAGGATATGTAAGGATCCATATTGAATTGAAGACGATCTCGTGCACATACATACATAGAGCGCATATAACATGAATAAACAAGTTTGATATAACCAAAGACCGATATATAAAATATATTATATCGTGGTATATTATTTTGGTCTTTGGTATAACATTAAATGCGATGTAAAAACTAATTCTAATACATACATAATAGACATGACATAGTAGACATTAATAACAACATGCTGCTTGCTTATGCAGAATAGATAATAGTAAATACTATATGCAATGAATGTGCTGTTTATGCGATATACATGATTGTATGTAATATGTATACATCGTTTATATGGTATTTTGTATACATACATACAAGTGTAATTATAAAAATAGATTGTTCAATGATGTATATCAGGATCTATAATGTATATAGTATCAATGAACTTTCTTAACATATTTCTTTATGAAAATATTTGTGTGTAATGTTAAATATGAACCTTTTTGTTATTCATAGATATATGAATACATTATTTGGTAATTACATATACACTTTCGCTATCAGCTGGTTTTTTACTCATAAAAAATTGAAAAGTCAACCTTTTTGTTTTTTTTCAACTTTGGTTTGATTTCGGATTTATGAATAAAATGTAATAGTGGTTGTTTGATACGGGGGAGTGGTGTGGGGGGTGGAGGGTGGTAATTACTCATGAGTAATTTTTCATTAGTAAGATTGAAGAATTTTATGGAATGAAAAATAAAATATAAATGAAAAAAAGAGAATATTGGCAGGTGGGTGGGGGGATGCTAAAAGAGTATGAAAAGTGTTGTATAATTAGCGTCATTCGTTAACACTGATCAACATTTATGAACTGAATTAAACTAATTTTTTCATATGCTCTTTTAACCATCTACCACACTATCCTACGCATCAAACTGTAACTATTATATTTTTTTCATAAATCCGAAGTTGAATGGAACTTTTTAATACTAGAATCATGAAGATTCATATATTTTTCGATTTTCAATGTTTAAAAAAAATAGCTGACCGCGAAAGTTTATAATTACCGAATATTTATCAATTACACTGCACTGCGATGGTTTTCCTCTAAAAAAAAATAAAATTGCAATTTTGATAGGTAACAGCCCTGAAGCAAATATCCTTTTAAGATACCACAATATCTATATTTGAAGAATATATATTTCATTTACTACGTTACCACTATTATAAGTGCAAAATCCACTTTGATCGTGATCAAATTTCTTCTGCTTTGCTATGACTTTCTTAGATATTTTTATACATAATTTGCATATAAATATAATACTTCATAAATCCTATATCGGAATATATTTGATTTTAAAATTTTTAAATTTGAAAACTGTCTTCCAACTATGGTTAAACTAAAACTGGATGTACAGTATTGGTCACAACTACTTTTACACGGCATTTAATTTCTAATTAATAAGTAATGAGAAATGCATCCTCGAAACATTATAAATCCATAAATATAATTTCAACTGTATTAAAATATTGTGAGAACAATTGATAATTCATCGCTTTTTTGTCCGAATTCATTAGGATCATTTTAGTTCAAAACAAAGTTACATATATTTTATAAAAAAGTACAGAATTAAAAATTAAAAAATTAGGAGTTTATTTTATTTATATAAAAAACATGCAATTTTAAAAGTGTTTGTTTAAAAAAAATGCTGTATACAAATATTTATGAATAATACTAAATGTCAAAGGCTATTCAAATTTCTGATAATATATTCTAAAGTAGAGGCAGGTCAGATTAACTTCCACTTTTTTGCCAACTCCACAACCGCACAATGCAGAAAGAACTGAACAGTTCTCGCGCTTTTTAAATGAATGAATCAAATTAAAAATTTTCATTCAAAGTTATAGGTAGAAATATATTATAAATTTTACAATTTTATTTTTTATTGTCGGCAATTTTGATTAAGAATAATATTAAATAGTTTATGAGTTATCAATTTAATAGAAATGTTAAAATACAAAGGTAACTTCTGAATTCAAATAAGCAATTATAATTTACTATACGTAATCTTACTCCATGTAATTTTGAAACATAATTTTTTGAATCACTACTGAAGATATTTTGATAATACGGATCTCCAAAATATTTCTAGGACTAGAATTATAGGCACATTCTACTTAATCATTTATTTTTAAACAAACATAAATGAAAAAATTTGATTATATTCAATCATAAAAATACATAAATTTACAAATAATTTATTTTCGATTTCATGACATCTTGTTTATTGTTATTATTTGTGAACAAAAATATAATATTTTTCAAGATACAAATAATTATCAATTTTCATTGAATCTAATTAAATGTTCATCAGCGCTAGTATTTAGAATTTTTTGAGTTTATACTTTATACAACACACAAAAAATTTTCAAATAAATATTTTTAAGCTTTCTGTTTTTAAAAAATATTTTAAATAATTTAAAATTCATTATCCTCAAGATTTAGAAAAATAGACATATTTATAAATTATGTTCCATATTAATTGAAAATAAAATATCAATTTTTACCTAGTTATAGAAAAAAAAATTAACTCAGTCTATAAAAAAAGTTGGTAATGCTCAAAACACCTGATTTTAAAATTTTTATATTATGATCATAAATCAGAATAATACTTTATGGATTCAGAAGTTCTAAGGCCCAAACATTAAAAAAGACATTCATTAAAAATTTCAAGAAGAAATTCAATTCACGGGATATGATATAATATATAATCGTATCTTGCATTCATATGTCAATGAACTCAAAAAGATAACAAAATAAAACCATAATATATCCATATGTATACATATATTATGTATAATCAAAGATACTATATACTATCACAGATAAGGGTGTTTGATCTGTGATACTATGTAAAAACATATTTATATGTATTTATATAGTATCTCTGGTATAATGCTATCGTAATTGTAATATGCTTATGTAAAAACCTTTGTTGCCAAATATTCTACAATGCTACATCAGAAAATAATGTAAACCTATACAAGTAATACATATAATCAAAGACCATATAAATGTATACAGTACAGTACAAATGCTACAGTAATTATAATGTATATGCATACGTAAAAACCTCTGTTGCTAAATATTCTACAATGCTACATCAGAAAATAATGTAAACCTATATAAGTAATACATATTATCAAAGACCATATAAATGTATACAGTACAGTACAAATGCTACAGTAATTATAATGTATGGATATGTAAAAACCTCTGTTGCTAAATATTCTACAATCCTACATCAGTAAATAATGTAGATCTATACAAGTAATACATATAACCAAAAACCATATAAATGTATATATTTATATGGTCTTTGATTGATATAAATACAATTGTATATATGTATGTATTTCAATTAGAAGTAGTAGTAGTAATTTTTATCAGAGCATATAGCACGCGACAAGGCATATTAACATAACAACACATACATACATATATAAAAATACATGAAATATGAAATACTTCCTTTCTCAAGTCATTTATATATTAAATACGACGATCAACTCAATACAATAAAAAAAAAATTGGAAACCAGCCCTATTGTCAATTGTTGTATTCTAAAGCATTTGCGTACAAAATATCCATTTATTTTTACTTATTCAAGTGCACTGATCAACCATTAGCAATAAGATGTGGCACTCTTTTTTTTTCAAAAATTTACCAACAAACATAAATATTTAAAAATAATAAAATAAATCAAAATTCAATTTACAAAAACAGTACAAAATTAATGTACTAATTTCAAATCCATATTTCCTTATAAACTGCCGTAATGAAGAAAAGATACAAAACAATATATAAATGTGAGCAAACAATCATATTGTACATGTATACGTTTTTTTCACAATGCATTTTTAAAGGCGATCTGGAACTTTTTTTTTTGACTACCTGACGCGTCATTATATCAAGATATAAGGTGATTCATATAATTTCTGAGAATTTTGAAGACAAGAAAAAGTTTATTTTGTTAAGCCATATATTAGAGTAAGAATTTATTTTATAGTTAAGAAATTTAACAAAAATGTAAAAACATTTGATAGCAAACACAAAATTTTAAGTGTAATGCATTTACAATTAATTTTGTTTATTTTATATAAAAAAATTTTAATAACAAAATTTGTACTTTTTTTTAATGAGTATACCCTTTAATAATGTTACATTTTTTAAAACGGTTGGTGTTTCAATTCCATTTTTTTGTCTCTTTTTCGAACAAAGGGTCTTAATTACTACCGACTTTTAGCAAAACCCGTTACGTCCGAATGAATAACGGTACAAAGGTCATGAGAAATTTTTGCTAACACGTGCTCAGTGTCACCACTGTATGAATATAGATTTACTGTGTTCAAGTATAATATATCAAATAAGTGATGGTACCACTCAAAACCATATAAAATTTAATTAACCAGTCATGCAGCTCACAAACTAATTCTTCTATATAAATATTCTTATGTTTCTCTCATATTTACATCCCTCCTGAATTATAAACTTTCGCTCTTTTTCGATATTGTTTCGAAAAACTATTTCGATCTTTATTTTTGGCAAACATACAAACATTTAAATAAAAAAAATGAAATGGTTCATCTAGTAGGACTGTATTATCTTTGATGTACATACAACAATTTTTCTAAAAATAAACCGAAGATATTTTATCAAAAATATGTAAAATGTATGTAAAATATAGTATGTACGTATCTAAAATTATTTGTATATTTTTATTTTAAGTAAATATTCACCTGTTTTTCTGCATTCATATTTAAACAATTATTAACTTTATTATTCTTTTGAAATTAATACTTAATAATAAGGATATTAATAATATGTATTCTATTAAAAAAAATAACTAAATGAAGGAAATAAACTAATTTATTCTTTTTAACCTAATTAGTTAGCACTACTCTATCGAAAAAAATAAAACTCAATCACTATATATACTTATAATACACTTTATTTTTACTTTTATATCCTTATCAACTGCTAATACTCTATCGAAAAAGAAACTCAACCAGTAGAGAATTAACTCAACTCAACAGACTTACAGAAACACTTTTGCAGTAGAGAAAATTGTTTCAGTAGAGTTTCCAATCTCGCCACGTTACAGAAACGGTACGATAGAGAATGACGTCAAAATGACGTCGGATAGAGTATTTCAGTTGAGAATTGCTCAATTTGTAAGTTACAGAAACGGACCACAGGACTTAATATTAATAATTACTACACTATTATAGCTAAGCCTAACGCTAAACCCTGCACTAGATCTACTTCGCCACAAAGTACATATAAAGAAAAATATAAGAAAATTATATAAAAGGTAATTTGTTATACACTCACAATTTATTGTCTATCCTATATCCACTTTGAAAGACACTTTACACAAATGTTTACTCTTATACTTTATTATTATACTTTATTTCACTTTACAACCACTTCACTCTTTCAATGATAAACTTCGAATGAATATTCAGATTGAATAATATTCTTCGAGTCCTAACATTTCATCTTACGCTTATATTCCCCTTTTTATTTAAAAACAAAGGATTCCTAGTATTTAAATTATAACCAACAAAGAGATAAAGATATCCTATTACGCATAATAAGGAGATAACACATATAAATTTCTAGGAACAAGGAATAAGTAATTCCTAGCAGATGGTTTCTATTTGTTCGTATAATCCAAACAAAGAATTTAGTGATTACTAATACGGTATGAGAACTGTAAATAAAGACTGTACTTTGCATCTAACTAGAATTTTATTACTCATGGTAAAATAAATAATTTTCAACACATGGTGTGTGAACTGTAAATAAGGAATGTACTTTATACCGAACTAGAATTCTATTGCGCATATTTATATATTTTTAAAAAAAATACTTAACAAATAGAAGGACAAAATTCAAAAAAAATGTTTTATTTATATGAACACTGTATATTGTACAGGGTATGGTATATATAATGTTAATCATATGTGTGTCTACACCTGTCATAGAAAAATTAAAGTATGGACACACATAACGACATACTTACGTCTTGAGATGATGGACGGTGGTAGTGGCGGCTACGCTAGCTGGCTAGCACGGTACTAGCTCGCCGGATGGGGCGTGAGTTTGCCACTATCCAACTCTCTTTTGATTTCCGTAGCCTGGAGCAGTAGAAAGTGGTGAAATCTTTCTACTAAGAATGCTCCATTATCAAATAATACAATATAAAAAAAAATGCAGCACCCACACCGTTGAACCTGTAATTATGGCCCCGCTCTGGCCCAAGAATGCAGCTACTACCATCGTTGGTCTTGTAATAAAAAAAAGTTGCCTCGCCCAACGATGATAGGGACTTACCCACCTCAAATAAACATAGTTCGCTGTAAAACTATGTTCCCACCCTTATTAGAATTGTTGTGCAAAAAAAATTACTATTTTAAAGACATGTTAAAATTGGTTTTGAAGAGAAAGAATGAGGAAACAAAAGCCAAATTTCCAATAATTTATAATTTCATTTTATTACATTCAATCTTAGTAATAACATGCTAAAGTAAACATTTGCATTTTTTTTTCTTTTTTCTTATGTGTGTATGTTGAAGATAATCATTATGACAATGTTTAAGGCTTCAATAACAATAATCTTATTACAATGTG
This sequence comes from Villa cingulata, assembly GCA_951394055.1. Lineage (NCBI taxonomy): Eukaryota > Metazoa > Arthropoda > Insecta > Diptera > Bombyliidae > Villa > Villa cingulata. Next base: position 22,390,271 of record OX596019.1, on the reverse strand, counting down.
AAAATTTACAATGTGAAAAAATTTATATATTATATGTTATATACCAGTATAAGAAAAATAATTTGCTTCGACTGTGTATTTTTACTTCAAATTATTCGACGTTTTCTTTTATTTTATTTAATTTATGCTTATATTTTTTTTCTGTAAGTACAAAATTCTAAATCTTCTTTTCTTTTCATGTGGTGATTTTATTTCAATTCGTTACATTCAATTAAAATTCATTTCATTAATTTCAAATTAATTCACATGTCTATATACATAATATATACAAATTGTTATAATACCGCCCATGCGTTTTTGTTTCCAATGGTATTTATTTGTAACGAGATATCAAATATATAATGTGATTTTTTTTTTTTTTTTTTAATATACATACATATATACATAAATGTATATAGTATATATTAAGTGCACGCGGATACTCAGTCCATGGCACCGCCGATCAGTAATTTTATGTCAGATATACATTATTATCCAGTTTATCATCAGTAATCAGTTACTGGTGTACATTGCTGATGGGAAAAATTATTGATCGACTTGGGCAAGAGTAGTGCGCTGGCTGGGGTTCGAACCGTGATCTCAAAGATCGCAAGACCGACACACAACCATCGAGCTATTCAAGCCCCTATATAATGTGATTTTATTTAGATGAATTTACCAATTTTGAATATTTGCTATTTACACTATTTCTTCTTTTGTTTTTCTTTTTTTTTTTTAAATAAACTTTAATAAGAATTTAGATAAAATTTATCTTATAAATATCTTTATTTTTAGTTCACTAACCTATAATTTCTAATAATATAAATTATGTATTATAAACTAATTTGATCTTAATTACCTGAGCTCAGATATTTTTTTTTTTTTTTTTAAAAAATTGATGGCGCGAGTTAGGATTATTTAGAATTAATTAAATAAAAAAAATCAATTTTTAATTCTTTTTAAAGTATTTTATTTATTTCAAACTTTTTAAACTGCTTACAATAAAATCTAACAATAGACTAACTCTTACTCTCTAACTATTTCGTATTATACATATTCTAATTTTTTAATTTTTGAAAAACAAAATTCTCATGTTACATTTTATGTGTCTTCTAAAAAGCTTAGTTTACAGTTTTACCGGAAAGAAAAAAAAATATTTATATAAAAAGAATTTACATGAATTAAAGATATGAATTTACTTAAGAGTTATAAAATAGATTTTTGCTTACGCCTGATAAATTTCTGTGGGAACAATATTATATGTATGAATTTAACAAATTTATATGAAAATAACTATACATGTAATCTAAATGAAAAAAAAATATCTTATATATAATTTATGTTTGGTGACCATTGTAATCGTAACTCGCGCTTTCTGTTTTTTGTTGATGATGATGATGATGATAATTATGATGTCTTCGTTTTGGTTGTTATTTTATATTGGATGTTATATTGTGTTTTGAAGTTGAGATGTATTACTGTTGTGATGTATGATGAAGTGGTGTTGTATTTAGATGTTGTGTTGTATGGCTATGGCGTTGTGTGAAGATGTGATTGTTGTATCTAATTGTTGTATAGGATATTGTGCTTGTAATGTGTTTGATGCAATGTTGCTTTGATGTGCTGATGAACTTAGATGTTGCAAGTCGTACATAAATGTTGTAATAGCTGTTGTGTTGTCTTTTCTGATATGTTGTCATGCTGATGTTGTTGAAGTTATGGATAATAACTGATGTTCTTTTAATTTATATAATTTCCAAATATGCGTATATGTATAGATGCAAAAAAAACCTTAATCACTAATATGTATGTATATTGGTTGTTGTTATTGTTATTTCTTCGACCTTCTTTTAACTAATATTTGCAATATTTAAATGTATGAAGGTATTTATAGTTGTGCCAAGTCACAATATATATATATATATTTTTTTTTTTTTTAATATTTTTCAATTAAATATTTTAGACATTAGGTGTAGCCTAAGAATAAAGGCTTCATTTTTATTTCTTTGGCTCAATTAATTTGTATGTTATACTACATATTTCCTTTCATTATTTTTTTTGAATTTAATTAAATTTAATGAATATCGATTTCTATAATAAATAATTTATTATTGGTAAATGTTTACTTTATGGTACACACACTAGGGTGGGGTAACTAATGATGGGGAATGGTAGGGGCATGTCCCCTGACCACACTTCGGGGGTCAAACCTTGGGGGACGGACAGAGGCGGCGCAGGGCGGGGGGTTAAAAATCGAAAATTTATCATTTTGTCATATGCGTTTATGGTTAAAGTGTAGGCTAGGGGGGTCGGAGCGGGTGGGTAATGAATGGAGGTGATAGAGGAAGGTCCAATGAATATACTTAGGGGGTCAAACCTTGGGGGACGGACAGTGGCGGCGCAGGGCGGGGGGTTAAAAATCGAAAATTTATCATTTTGTCATACGCGTTTATGGTTGAAGTGTAGGCTAGGGGGGTCGGAGCGGGTGGCTAATGAATGGAGGTGATAAAGGAAGGTCCAATGAATATACTTAGGGGGTCAAACCTTGGGGGACGGACAGTGGCGGCGCAGAGCGGGGGGTTAAAAATCGAAAATTTATCAATTTGTCATATGCTTTTATTGTTAAAATGTGGGCTAGGGGAGTCGGAGGGGGTTGGTAATGAATGGGATTGACAGAGGAAGATTCAATGACTTCACTTTGGGAGCTGAACTTTCTAAACGGAAGTATGTTGCATTTTCTCTACAGATATACACACATTGTCAGATTTGCCTTCTATACAGATATACACTCATTGCCAGATTTGAATTTGTAGAAGGCAAATGTGTATAAGGCAAATCTGACAATGTGTGTATGTTGCATTTTCTATACAGATATACACACACTGTCAGATTTGCCTTCTACAAATGTGTGTGTGTGCGTGTGTGTGTGTGTGTGTGTGTGTGTGCATAAGTGTGGATATGCATTTGTAGAAGGCAAATCTGACAGTGTGTGTATATCTGTATAGAAAATGCAACATACACACATTGTCAGATTTGCTTTATACACATTTGCCTTCTACAAATTCAAATCTGGTAATATATTGCTGATGGCACAGTCATTTATTCTGATTGTTGGCGTGCATATAATTGTCTCGAGCAATCAGGCTATCAAAATCTAACAGTCAATCATTCATTAAATTTTGTAGATCCTTTAACTGGCGCTCACACTCAAAATATTGAAAGATTTTGGAGAGATTTGCGAAGTGGTGTGCCCCGTTTCGGTCGTACAAAAAACATTGGACCGGTTATATAGCATCATTTTTATTTAAGCGTCAAATTTATTATCTTGATCTAATCGAAACATTTTTTAACAACATGGCAGAAATGTATCCACTCGCTGATAACGATTTTTCGCGAGAGGCCGCTAATTCGTAAAAGGAATTTTAACCTCCCATCCTGCTCCTATACTTTGCCGTTTCCAAACTTCAGCTCCCAAAGTGAAGTCCTTGAATCTTCCTCTGTCACCCCCATTCATTACCAACCCCCTCCGACCCCCCTAGCCCACACTTTAACAATAAACACATATGACAAATTGATAAATTTTCGGGAGAAGGGATATGGGTCTGTAATCCAGTGCGCGCTTTGCTGTTGAGGTTTTCTTCGGAATCGGAATCAGTGTGGCTAGTTTCCAGTCATGTGGGAAAGTTCCACACGCCAGAATGTTGGAATACAACTCTGCGATTCTGATCTTTATTTCTCTCGGTAACTGTCTCATCATGCGATAGCTTATTTGATCCTCACCCGGAGTGGAACCACCGAAAGAATTCAGTGTCTGTTCCAGTTCACCGAGCGTGATCGCATAAGCAAGATGGTGTTCCACCTGATGAGACGTGTCGATCGAGTATGCAGATTTCTGGTCGATAACCGATTCCGGTAGGCCAAGGTCGCTAGAGACTGAGGCCCATGACGATGCGAACTCCTCTGCAATATCAAGTGAGTTGGTGACAGTCCCGTCAACTGTCCTGAGGGATATTACGGCTGAAGGTGGTTTGCCGTAAAGACGTCTCACCTTCGACCATGCATCCCTCAGCGAGTCAGATGGGATTATCGAGTTGGCGAATGCCTGCCAGGAGGCCTTTTTCGCCGTTCTTACCGCCCTCCTCACTTGAGCAGTTAATCTTTTGAATGTAGTTGAGTTCTCGCTGGTAGGGTTTCTTTGGAACCTCTTCCAAGCTGTATTTTTCTGTTTTATGACACGTTTTATTTCACTGCTTAGCCAAGGTGGCTCAGAGCAGATCTTTGGTCTGACAGATGGGATGGATAAGGCTGCAGCAGATCTGATTAATCTTTTAATGCCGGCTGCCTCTTTATTTATGCTGCTGCTTAGAGGGTATTCTCGGTTTAGTCTCAGGGCCGATTGGGCAAACAGATCCCAGTCAGCTTTGTCTTCGACCAAACGCGAGGAAATTTTTTGTACTGCTAGCCTGTTTACGCTGTTTATTATGATTGGGATTATCCTAGACCAGAACCTTTGTCTGCTGCGCCGTGACCCTGGACTTGACAGTTTAGACAGAAAGTCGTCAAGCACTGGTTACCGTGTTGATCTCTGTCTACACCGCAAGTGGCACATCTTTCGCGCCCCCCACATCTGTTGATTGTGTGCCCCATTACTTGGCACTTGCGGCAGCGCATGGGCGTCATCTTGTACTCCCTGACAGGGATACGCATGTCACCGCAAGCTTTCACGAATTGTGGCGTTTTATGAGAGTCGAAGGTTAGCACTATCGTACCAGTTGGAGACGACTCAGTCGATGCCTCCGGGTTCTTTCTCATTATATGGCGGACGGCGATGACCCCTTGATCCTGGAAGTCGTCAAGGATCTCTGCCTCCGAGACATATCTGAATTGGGGGCACCAGATTACCTCCCTCGACGTGTTTAGACCTGGAATATACTCTACTTTTATAGGGATAAGCTTGTCCTTACCTAGAGTCAAGTTCTTTATTTTGATGAGTTTTTCTGCAGCTGTACGGACTGGACCCTACCGTCGTTTCTCCAGTCTACCTCTAATATTTCGTTCGAAATGGCTTGGAAAGCCTTCAAGATCATGAAAACATTAAATTTCTCCAGCTTCATGTATACTTTGGAGTCCCCCTGTGTTTTGGTTGGGTCTTCCACTAGGCATTGAACGATAATATATTTCGTCTCATTGTCCGTGTTCTTTTTCCTGATTAGTTCCGGAAATTCGATTACGTTTGTTAGTGGGAGGGGCTGCCTGGACAGTTTAGCCCTCTTCCTACTTGAAGGTTCCAAAGTATGCTCCATCGCTAGAATGGCGAAGGAGTTCGTATTGCCCCCTGGGGGCTGTCCCATCTTGTCTGCCCTCTTAACTACTGAGTTTATTAACTTCTACCTGTAAAATTTTCTTTTAATTTGTTCTTCTTTGTTATATTTTGTTTTATTTATTATAATTTAGGTGCTTATTGCGGTCATCGAATGTCGAATGTGAAACAACCGAATGTAAAATTTGGTATTGTGAATATCGAATGCATTCGAAAAATATCGAATACATTCGTTATTTCTTTCGAATGTGTTTTATTTGACGAATGTCATTTGTGTTGTGAAATTATTAGTGAATAGAGAAGAAATTTTTGTATAGAAATGTGAGTATAAATTATTTAATTTATTAAGTTGTTAATATTTAATTTGAAAATATTTTTTAACATTTTAGGAGAAAAATTACGAATAAAAAACAAATGGAGAAATTAGTAGAGATGTCGTATGTCGTCAAGCAAAACTCTAATTTTAATGAAACTATAAAAATAAAAAATAATATGCCCTAAAAATTAAAATTTTGAGTTTAGATTTGTATACTAACCTTTTTTCATCCAACTCTAGAGGATTACATGCATCTCTAATTTGTCTTCTTTTTCTTAATAAATATTCATTTTCATGATTGTTTTCTTCATTATCACTATCACTAAAGAACAATTCTATTGAACGCATTTTTTTTAAATCTTTAATTTCTTTTTTTTTAATTTAATAAATGTTTTTAATAAATGTCCTATCAAAATGTATACACAATCAACTTTAAATAATTCACAATAATTCATGATAATAATCATTACTTTAAATTTAAATATGGCAATTCTAAAAAGTGGTAACGATTGTGTTACACAATACCAAAAGTGAATACATTCGATTCGTTAAGATACGTTCGAATGATATTCGATTCGATGACCGCAATAAGCACCTTATTTTTATTTTTATTTTCTTTATTTTTATTATTTTATTATTGATCACCTTGTTTTGTTGGGAAAAAATTTTTTCCCCACCACCCTGTTTGTATATATATTTATATTATTTTTTTTGTGCACACTGTGTTTACACTATTTGTGTTTTAAAGGGGTCAGTCTGTATTTTTCTGTACCCTGCACTAATTGTCGAAAACTTCTTATAACTGATTCGCCTCCACGCTTTCGTTGGCGTGTGCGAACGCATAAGAAGTGTTATGTGCTACTCTGTTTGTTATGGAGTCTTTTCTCCCTTTTTAAAACCATAAAACTGATCTGCACTTCACTAATATTTCTTTAGTTAATTAAATTAAATATATTTAAATATTTTTAAATTATATTTATCACTTTTACTATTTTTACTTTTAATCCACTTTTTAAAATTAAATTTTTCATAAACTTTACGAGCACTGCGTAACACGTCTATACACTTTGGTTAGTGAGTGATCACTGGCTTGCAGGAGTTAAAAATTTAAAAAAGGTAACGGTAAAGAAATAACAATCCATATTTAGTTCAACAAAAATTCATAATATATACATACAAGTACATATAAATAATATTGATGAATAATCTAATAAAATATTGACAGTCTATGATTCTTAACGCAACAACATACCAATAGCTCCTACTGATATTTTCCAACGATTTTTTTTTTACTGAATTTATTTTATTATAATTCACATAAATTATAAAATTAATCATGACATTTTTTTGAATTTTAGATAACAAAAGTTTGATGATCAGCAATTGAAAATAGAAGGTAAACAAATATGTATTGTATACATTTTATAGTAAAAATCATTTACGTAATAATATTTTGTTCTTCGAAAAAAATGTGCTACAATTAGAAATGTTTTTTCGTTTGTCTGATTATAATTCAATATTTAAAATATTTGTAAAATTAAAGTTCGAAATTCATCATGACAAAAAATGAGTGCTGATAAAAGACAAAAGGTTCTCTTAGTTGAATTAATTCTTCAATTTTTTTTAATTAAATATTAATATTTTTAATTTTTGTTTTCATACAATATCAACAGAAATAAAGGATTTGTTTCGCCATGATTAAATTTTACATAAATATGTCATTTGTTCAACAGATATAATTATTTTATCTCATAATTTGGAAGAATTTTACAAATGTTTGATGCTCATACTACAATCTAAACGTTTATTTTTAATAAGTTAAAACGTTATTAGTTAATTTCGAAATAAGCATTTTTAATAATTTTGTAATTTTTTACAAATTAATCATGTAAAAACTAAATTTCTTAATGTTAAATTTGATTCAACAAAAATATAATGTTCGTTTGTTGACTATTCGTCACTAGCTGTTATCGATGTAATGAAACGCAAAAAAAAATTTTTTTCTTAATAACATAACAAGCAATTCACTTCTTCTTAATTCCAAAATATTCATTCTGAATAACTTATTAATTGTTCTAGGAACATAATATTCAAATGATGACTATCGCCCCTAAATGATATCGATATGATATAAAGCAAAATTGGTCTTACTGAATAAACAAGTACACAATATTTATAAAAATTGTAACGAAAAGAATAATTAATTAAATATTATAGCGAATAGCATTCTTAAATAAACATTTGTTTTTTCTCTGTTCTACAGGTTTAAATCCGGCTTGCAGGAGTTAAAAATTTAAAAAAGATAAAGGTAAAGAAATAACAATCCATATTTAGTTCAACAAAAATTCATAATATATACATACATGTACATATAAATAATATTGATGAAAAATCTAATCAAATATTGACAGTCTATGATTCTTAACGCTAAAACATACCCAATAGGTCCTACTGATATTTTCCAACGATTTTTATTACTGAATTTATTTTATTATCATTCACATAATTTATAAAATTAATCATGACATTTTTTTTGAATTTCAAATAACAAAAGTTTGATGGTCAGCAATTGAAAATATAAGGTAAACAAATATGTATTGTATACATTTTATAGTAAAAATCATTTATGTAATAATATTTTGTTCTTCGAAACAAATGTGCTACGATTAGAAATGTTTATTCGTTTGTCTGATTATAATTCAATATTTAAAATATTTGTAAAATTAAAGTTCGACATTTATCATGACAAAAAATGAGTGCTGATAAAAGACAAAAGGTTCTGTTATTTGAATTAATTCTTCAATTTTTTTTAATTAAATATTAATATTTTTAATTTTTGTTTTCATACAATATCAACAGAAATAAAGGATTTGGTTCGCCATGATCAAATTTCACATAAATATGTCATTTGTTCAACAGATATAATTATTTTATCTCATAATTTGGAGGAAGTTACAAATTTTTGATGCTCATACTACAAGTTAAACGTTTATTTTTAATAAGTTAAAACGTTATTAGTTAATTCCGAAATAAGCATTTTTAATAATTTAGTAATTTTTTACAAATTAATCATGTAAAAACTATATTTCTTAATGTTAAATTTGATTCAACAAAAATATAATGTTCGTTTATTGACTATTCGTTACTAGCTGTTATCGATGTAATGAAACGCAAAAAAAAATTTTTTTATTAATAACATAACAAGCAATTCACTTCTTCTTAATTCCAAAATATTCATTCTGAATAACTTATTAATTGTTCTAGGAACATAATATTCAAATGATGACTATCGCCCCTAAATGATATCGATATGATATAAAGCAAAATTGGTCTTACTGAATAAACAAGTACACAATATTTATAAAAATTGTAACGAAAAGAATAATTAATTAAACATTATAGCGAATAGCATTCTTAAATAAAAATTTGTTTTTTCTCTGTTTTACAGGTTTAAATCCGGCTTGCAGGAGTTAAAAATTTAAAAAAGATAAAGGTAAAGAAATAACAATCCATATTTAGTTCAACAAAAATTCATATTACATACATACATGTACATATAAATAATATTGATGAAAAATCTAATAAAATATTGACAGTCTATGATTCTTAACGCTAAAACATACCCAATAGGTCCTACTGATATTTTCCAACGATTTTTATTACTGAATTTATTTTATTATCATTCACATAAATTATAAAATTAATTATGACATTTTTTTGAATTTCAGATAACAAAAGTTTGATGGTCAGCAATTGAAAATATAAGGTAAAGAAATATGTATTGTATACATTTTATAGTAAAAATCATTTATGTAATAATATTTTGTTCTTCGAAACAAATGTGCTACGATTAGAATTGTTTATTCGTTTGTCTGATTATAATTCAATATTTAAAATATATCAATCTTGGTTCAACTGTGGTTGGAATAAGATCGGTCGATTTTCGAAAATTTAATTTCAATTTTAATAATAAAATTATTAACACAATACACAATAAATAAATAAATAAACAAATAATATATAATTATCAAAGAAATTAAATACACATAAAGAAAACAATATAGAAGTACCTAACGGTCAGTAGCATATAACACGTGCACTTGTCGTGATAAAATCTACCTCTAGCTATTCAACGTGATAACACGTGCAATACTCGTGATATAAAAACTCGTGTATTATCATTTTAAAAAAAAGAGATACCAGGGCCGGCTCCGCCTGAAAGGGGTCAACTTCAAGATGGCGCCCGATAAGGGTCCTAACCAGTTCGATCTTCTGGATTCGGAAGGCGATTACGTTACTCCGAAAAGAGCAAGGAAAACTTTAAGAAAAGAGAAGAGAACAAATAGCAACAAAAAAATAATTTTTTTGGTCCAACTCCTGCGGAAATTTCTAACATTTCTACCTTAGGCTCAAATCCTAAGTACCTGAATCTGAGATGCGAAGCAAATAACAAAAAGGTAACCGAACTTAACCCGTTTTTAATCAAGACAACCTTAGAGGGGCACACCAGCGGAATAAAATCAATGAAACCGACCAGGGATGGCACATATCTACTCCTGATAAACAACAATGTTGAAGCAGACAAGTTAATAAAAAATTGCGTCAAAATAAACGAGACAGAAGTCGTAATAGAATACCACCAAAAACTAAATGCTAGCAAAGGTACCATCAGAGCACCTCTTCTGAGGGACCTCGATGAAAAAGAACTATTAGAAGGCCTAAAAGAGGAAAACCCGTCAATTACCGCGGTAAGACATCTCACTAGATACATAAACAATGTCAAAGTTCCTACTGGTACGATCCAGATTACTTTCAACACCTTCGACCCACCAAAAGCTGGCCACAGACCTAGAAGGACCACAACTACTTCTTGGAGATTTCAACGCGCACAGTCCCTTATGGGGATCAGAGCGCCTGAATACAAGAGGTAGACAAGTAAAAAGATGGATTGAGTCTACTAAACTGGCCCTGCTTAACGATGGATCTCCAACCTCCTTTCCACCAGGAATACCCTGGCCCATGTGGACCTCTCCTTGGCAAGTCCGGATTTAGCCACTCATGCTGCATGGAAAGTAGACACTCTTCAAGGTAGTGATCATTTTCCAATTCTAATAAAATTGAACCAAAGACCCAGACATCAACAAATCTGCAACCAAGCTCGTTTCATTGAAACCAAAGCTGACTGAAACATTTTCCAGCAATCTCTGGACCTCTTTCTGTCACAAAAAATACCCAGTCCTCGCTGCTTCAGAGAAATTACCATTCTAACTAGGGCCATACGTTTTGCTGCTTCAAGAAGCATGCCTCTATCCAGACCTAAAGCAAAGTCAAAGCCTATTTGGTATAACGATGAGGTGCACCTCCTAGTCAAATGAAAAACAGCGCCTGGAAACGCTTCAAAAGGTGCAATTCCACTGAAAATGCAATTGAATATAGGAAAGCTAACGCACGCATGAGACGAGCTATTAAAACAGCCAAATTATAAGCTTGGGTTGACTTTTCGAATAGTATCAACCCTAGCAATTCGTTACAAGATAACTGGCAAAAAATCAGAGCCATACTCGGTACACGTAAGAAACAGCAGATTCTTACTATCGCCAACAACAGCACCCGCACCTCAGATCCTGGGGAAATAGCGTATATAATTGCTGACCGTATTGCAAACTATTCCCGATCCACACAGGACATTCATATCACATGCTCGGAGAAACAAAAATGGTACACAAAAAACCGTAAGCGTATCCTCCAATTTAACTCCAACTCTATTCTAAACCATCCCTTGTCTCTTCAGGAATTTGAGGTAGCCCTCAAAGCCTGCAAGAGCACCACCCCAGGCTTAGATAAAATCTCCTCGGTGATGATCAAAAACTCAACCTATACCTGGAAAAGGAGATTCTTTAAGGTACTAGGTGTACTGATGAGTTCTGGTACCTTCCCTGCACAATGGAAGATAGCAGAAGTCATCCCACTCCCGAAGAGTTCCCCAGAATCCCTTACCCCAGACAAGATCAGGCCTATATCCCTCCTAAAAACTCCTTCCAAAATCCTCGAGAAAATCCTTGCCAACAGGCTAAGCTGGCTCTTAGAACAGAAACTGCCGCAAAACGTTGTGGGATTCCGCCCTGGACAAGGGACTCTGTCTCTACTCCAGGAGGTACAACACAACCTAGCGTGCGCGCTGGCGAAGCGTCAACATTCAGTTCTGCTTTCCCTTGACCTAGAAAAAGCTTATGATCGAGTACAGAAGCATGTGATTCTCCTTCAATTACACGAATGGAATGTGTACACAAACCTAATAAGGATTGCGGAAGCATTCCTAAGTGACAGGTACTTTACCGTTAGGTGTAACGGTGTCCGTTCACGGAAGTTCAGCACCATGAACGGCTTACCACAAGGCTCTCCTTTGTCAGTTTATCTCTTTAACACCTACATCTATTCGCTGGCTATTAAGTTGCAAAACGTCCCCGATGTTGTCACGCACATATATGCTGACAACCTCTTGTTTTACTGCTCAGGCAACCCTCAAAAAACTGGAAACACACTAAACCAAACATACACAGTGCTATCAAATTGGTGCAATCAAAACGGAGCCAAAATTACCATTGAAAAAACCGAAGCGCTCCACGTGTGTAACAAAAGAAAGTGTACAAATAAAACTATTAAATTGTCCAACCAACGCGTCAAGTTCTCTCCTTCTCTGAAAATTCTGGGCATGCATTTCTCTCCAAAATTAAAGTGGAACATACACATTATCAGGCTAATCGACGATTTGGCCAAAAGGAACAACATGCTGAAAGTACTCTGCAGCAGGAAACGGGGCCCGCCGGTTCCTTTGGCGTGTAAGATCGTTAAGTCTATTATTATTGGCAAAATAGACTACGGTCTTACACTTTTTGGACACAGTCCACAATACCTACTTAACAAAATACAAATACAAATTAATGTGGCTGCGCGAGTAGCCACAGGCGCCTTGCGTACTACTCCAATACGCAGTCTGCTCTTCGAAGCTGATCTACCGACAGTGAGTAATTGCTTAAAATGGCTAGCATCTAACATGGTTATGAAAAATATTCATAACCCTGGACTTCCTCTCCACACCATTATCACCAATATTTTCAAGTCTCCTCACCCATCTCTATACAAGTACTCCTCTCTCTTTCGGTCCTTTCAAAAAATTCCAGAGGAATACAAACATTCCTTACCCAATAACTTTCCCATCCACAACATCTCCTTGTGGACGTTATTAATTGGAAGAATTCATGAATTACAAGACAACTCAACCACAAATACCGAACACAAAACTGCTGAACTGCTAGCCTTTCTAGCCCAATTTCCTATGGAGGATAGACTCTACACTGACGCATCAAAGACAACAAGTAGCGTAGCCTTCGCAGTTGTAGACAAATGCGGGAAACTCCTCAGCAGGTTCATGCTACCGGAATGGACCTCGGTCTACACTGCGGAAGCTTGCGCAATAATGGAGGCGTGTAGAATAGCGTTTGAAAGGAAAAAGCCAACAATTATCCTCTCAGATTCCTTATCCACGATAAGAGCTACCGCCAACCCTGTTAATCGCACACCCATCATCACTGCCATTAGAGCAGCGCTCTCAAATAATCCTAACATCCAGCTTTGTTGGTGCCCAGGCCATGCGGGCATCAGCGGGAATGAACGTGCGGACAGGGAAGCAAAATTAGCTTGTATGTCCCCTGTAGAAATGATGTGAGAAGGTGGACTGCATCAACGATACAGCACGAACTGATTGAAGAGGCAAGACAGTCCAACGATTTCCTCTTCCTACATAATGAATTCCAAGCACTACCCCCTGAACTCATGCATCTACCAAGAACCCTTGGGGTGTCCATCTCTAAAATAAGACTAGGTCACTTCCTGGCAGTGAAGAAACATCTCTTCCAGAGATCCACCCCACCAGACTGTCCACTATGTACAGGACAAGTACTTACAGCCAAACACATTCTACTCGACTGCAACAGGGCGATAACGATCTACCAAAAGCATAAACTTATGACGGATAATGACGGGTTCAATTTCAGACCTTTAAAAGTAGAAGCATCCCTTATCCTCAAAATCCTAAATCAAATCCTTTCCCCAATCCCAAGTCCTAGAATTTAGCAGGCTTACCGTGTAACAGATATGAACAGAAGTATATAGTATTAAAATAGAATAAAACTAAAATAGATCTCAAATAATAATTAAATTAAACTAATGAAGGTATAACTAATTTAATTTAATACATAGCAGCCTCAAGTAATTCTAAGCTAGGTATAAGCATTGAAATTTTTATAACTAGAATTAAGATTTAGTAGTTAATGCCCATAATGGCCTACGCTGCCGTGGGTTTAGATTAAGGTAGTCTTCAGTAGCAAACTATCTTAAGAAGTAAATAAATAAATAAATATTTAAAATATTTGTAAAATTAAAGTTCGAAATTCATCATGACAAAAAATGAGTGCTGATAAAAGACAAAAGGTTCTCTTATTTGAATTAATTCTTCAATTTTTTTTAATTAAATATTAATATTTTTAATTTTTGTTTTCATACAATATCAACAGAAATAAAGGATTTGGTTCGCCATGATTAAATTTCACATAAATATGTCATTTGTTCAACAGATATAATTATTTTATCTCATAATTTGGAGGAAGTTACAAATTTTTGATGCTCATACTACAAGTTAAACGTTTATTTTTAATAAGTTAAAACGTTATTAGTTAATTTCGAAATAAGCATTTTTAATAATTTAGTAATTTTTTACAAATTAATCATGTAAAAACTATATTTCTTAATGTTAAATTTGATTCAACAAAAATATAATGTTCGTTTGTTGACTATTCGTCACTAGCTGTTATCGATGTAATGAAACGCAAAAAAATTTTTTTTTCTTAATAACATAACAAGCAATTCACTTCTTCTTAATTCCAAAATACCAAAATATTCATTCTGAATAACTTATTAATTGTTCTAGGAACATAATATTCAAATGATGACTATCGCCCCTAAATGATATCGATATACTCGTATATAAAGCAAAATTGGTCTTACTGAATAAACAAGTACACAATATTTATAAAAATTGTAACGAAAAGAATTATTAATTAAATATTATAGCGAATAGCATTCTTAAATAAAAATTTGTTTTTTCTCTGTTCTACAGGTTTAAATCTGGCTTGCAGGAGTTAAAAATTTAAAAAAGATAAAGGTAAAGAAATAACAATCCATATTTAGTTCAACAAAAATTCATAATATATACATACATGTACATATAAATAATATTGATGAAAAATCTAATAAAATATTGACAGTCTATGATTCTTAACGCAACAACATACCCAATAGGTCCTACTGATATTTTCCAACGATTTTTATTACTGAATTTATTTTATTATCATTCACATAAATTATAAAATTAATCATGACATTTTTTTGAATTTCAGATAACAAAAGTTTGATGGTCAGCAATTGAAAATATAAAGTAAACAAATATGTATTTTATAGTAAATTTTTACTATAAAATATTTTATAGTAAAAATCATTTATGTAATAATATTTTGTTCTTCGAAACAAATGTGCTATGATTAGAAATGTTTTTTCGTTTGTCTGATTATAATTCAATATTCAAAATTTTTGTAAAATTAAAGTCTGAAATTCTTCATGAGATTAACTTAGTGCTGATAAACGACAAAAGGTTCTCTTATTTGACTCAATTCTTCAATTTTTTTTAAAATAACATAACAAGCAATTCACTTCTTCTTAATTCCAAAATATTCATTCTGAATAACTTATTAATTGTTCTAGGAACATAATATTCAAATGATGACTGTCGCCCCTAAATGATATCGATATGATATAAAGCAAAATTGGTCTTACTGAATAAACAAGTGTAGTAGATATTTAATTTTAGTACTAATACACTGAATAAAAAAAACAAATAGTTTATATTTGAATCTAAACGAATTGTATCGCAACTCGTGATCACGCCCGACGAACACTCAAGTGATGAACGATTATGACCACCGAGAGCTAACTAAACTCTTAAAAAAAATAATTATTCTTAAAGTAAATTCTAGCGAAAGTATTTCACAATTTATATATATTCTTCAACTAAACAAATAAAAGACTAACTTAACTAACTATTTTCTCATATTTATATATCCTTTTTATTTTATTTTAATACTATAAACTAATTCCCCACTTAATTTCCTAACAAACCAATAATATTACTTTTTCTAACATCAAATATTGTTAACTACTAATCTCTATCATACGTTTTTCTCATTCTAAATTTCTTTCCTATGTTTCAATTCATTAAAATCCTACTTCTTCTTTGATATCGATTTCTCTTTCATCAATAATCAGTCATCACTCTGTTCCGTGATCGCGAGAAGGATATACATCATTTTTCATATCCTTTATAATTAAACTTCAGCACACCAAGCGGGTTTTCCTTGGCTATATGTACATATCTGTTTTTATTGTAGCTACCTT
Organism: Villa cingulata; assembly: GCA_951394055.1. Taxonomy (NCBI): domain Eukaryota; kingdom Metazoa; phylum Arthropoda; class Insecta; order Diptera; family Bombyliidae; genus Villa; species Villa cingulata. The sequence goes on along the minus strand of OX596019.1, from coordinate 22,374,150 downwards.
CACATTCTTTTTCTTAATATATCTGGCGCCTTATTTTATTACCTCAACAAGATCTTTCATTTCTATTTCTATTCTATTGTAATAAATGGCGCGTCCAGTTTGGACAATTCGTACACATCTACAATCCGTGTCACCGAAATAACCGTTTTGGGCGCCATTTTGTAATGTATGAAAACATTATGTGTGTACTACTATAGTACTACGGCCACTGTAAACCTGTAATAAAGAAAATCTACAAAAAAAAATCAAAAAAAAATGGTTGTTTATATATATATGGATGTATATATGCTGTGTGACGTCATGGCAGTATCTTTCATCCTAATGAGAGATGGAAGCCCACCCTGACCTCACACTGCATACAACATACCACACCAATTGTAATATATTGTGTATAATGATTATTATACACAGGGCCGGATCGTACTTATGAAAATTAAGTACCACACACATGACGTCATACTTACGTCTTGAGATGATGGAGGGTGGTAGTGGCGGCTACGCTTGCTGGCTAGCGCGAACTAGCTCGCCGGATGGGGTGTGAGTTTGCCACTATCCATCTCTCTTTTGATTATCCGTAGCCTGAAGCGGTAGAAGGTTGTAGAATCCTTCTACCAAGAATGCTTCAAAATATAATACATAAAAGAAAACTGCACCCACACCGTTGAACCTGAAATTATGGCCCCGCTCTGGCCCAAGAATACAGCTACTACCATCGTTGGTCCTGAAAATTAAAAAAAAGAATGCCTCGCCCAACGATGATAGGGACTAACCCTCCTCAACTAAACTTAGTTCGCTGTAACTAAAAACTAAGTTCCCATCCTTTAAAAAAAATGCTGAAATTTTCATTAAGTATCAGAAGTCAACTCATGTCAAGAATGTTTTGGGTCTTCATGAAGGAAGGATAAAAAAACAAAAGCCAATTTTACCAATTCTACAAATACATTTTGATTTTATTTATTAAACTTAAGTTTCCTGAGTATATATATGTGTAAAGTATAAGTTCAATAATATATAAAGGAATTCTGAATGGTTTATACAATCGAAGTTGTTTTATGTCATTTTTAATTTTACTTAACAATTATTCATTTACAATATATTAATATAATTGTATGCAATATATACGCATGTAAGGAAAATTCACTGAATTTATTATTTCATTCTATATGTGGGCACATCTTTATTTCCAACCCACTTTAGATATCATTAATTATGATTTAACCTAACATTATTATTATTTTTTTTTTCTTTTGATAATCCTTCTAGCTGTTTATGCGTATATATTACATGGATACATCACTATAACTAATTTATAGTAGATTAATTAATTAGTTTGACCAATTTAAATATACAAAGTAGTTTCTTTTATTTTCTTGTTTAACCTAATATTATTTAAATTATTACAGATTTTGGTCAATATATATAATAGATCTTGTGTTTAGAATTACTCTAAAAAAATTTTTTTTTTTCTTAACTTATTAACTAAAAGAATTCTTCTGTTATACATTTATGTATATACAAATTATGCGAAAGGAAACGGAATTTATAGTATTTCGTACATAATAAATTACCTGGGCCCAGTATAATCGTTGGCGCGCTTATCGTTGCTGCTGATAATGATTATGTTTCTTTAGATGTGGTTAAATTGATGTTGTTGCTACGGATTATGATGATGATGTTGTTTAAGATAGAGTTGATGTCGATGGTGATGATGCTGGAGGCGCTTACAATAATAAATTCTCTTATGATTGAATTTGACTAGAATCAGCTTCCTACGTAATACTTTAAATTTTACAAATACACTGAATTCAGCTAAAATATGTATTTAAAAAAAATTTTTTTTTTTTTTTTCTTTTTGTTTTTTTTTTGTATATTTTGTATAATATTTTTTTGTGTATAATATTTTGTTTAATAAAATCTGCTTTTATTAATTTTTTTACAGAAAATATTTTAGTTTTGATCAATTTCCACAGTATTCAAAAAAGGAAGAAAACGATTACTATATATTTATACTTTTATGTGATAAAATATGCAAATGTATTATAAGTAGGATGAAGGTAAAAAAGTTAGAAAACAAACTTTCAGAATTTCAATTCTTAATTTTTTCTAATTATATCACTATTATTATCATTTCCTTAATTATGCATTGGTGAATCCCGATTAGCATTTCGTATTCTTTTCATATGATTATTACTATTAGTACTAGTACTACTACAATTCATACTATTATTTAAATCAAAATCATTCTTTTATAATTATTGTCAAATAATTGATAATTATTACTAAAATTATCACCATTATAGTTATTATCATCTAATGAGGAATTTTTATTATTTTGTACATCTTTATTAACATTATTTTCACTCGTGCTACTTATATTATATTTCACCAATTTTTGTTTGACTACTAAATACTTTAATTTTTCGTTATTATTATTACTATTTTCCTGATGTGGTTTCTGTATCTATTTATTATCATTTGAAATTATTTTGATTTCCTCATTTTTTTTTTTTTTTGTTTTATATATAATTATTTCCTTAACTATTTAGACACTTATGAATATACAAAATGTATACAATTGATACAAATTATATGACTATATAATATGTACTATATATATATATATATATAGTAAAACTAATTGCTAATATAATTTTGTTTTTTTTTTTGTTTTTTTTTTTTTTTTTTCTTACTTTTCTATCATCTATTTCTTTTGTAATTTTTGCACAGAAAACGAAATTATAATTTTTTTTCCTTTCTTTTTCCCTTTTTAAAAAAAATTCTTTTAGTCATCACTCGAAATGTATTAAAATAAATTTTTCTTTCTTTTTTTTTTTTTCTTTTTTTTTTTTTTTTTTTATCTAATTTTTAACTCTACATGTACATATGTACGTGTAGTAGAATTTTTACTAATAGTCGTCCTGTCCTGTTAAAATGAATTAAATTTTAACTATCGGCACAATATCTATATTTAATTTTAATTTTAAATTAAAACGGCACATCAAAAAAATTAATTGGGCAGAGGTTGCCCTTGCAATTTTCAAAATTCGACTCTATAGCAAAATAAAAAATTTTTACCGGCCAATACTAAAAAAAACTTTACTTGGACAGGGGTTGCCCTTACACGTTGAAAAAGATAAAACACAAGAAGAAAGTTAAAAACGCGTGATGCGCTTTTATATTCCGCCAAAACAATAGATGCATTTTCTTATTGGAGAATATGAGTGGGGGTTTTCATATAAGAAAAGTGAAAATTGGAACGATAACTTTACATATATGTGTAAAGCACAAAATATTTTATACAATTTCATAGGATTCTGAAAAAATCAAAAGGAATTTCTACATGGGGTTATTTACGGAAGATAATTTAGAATTTTTAGAATCCTAAGACATATAATTTATGTAATAAAATTCATTACATAGGCTTTGTGAATAAATTTAAGATTTTTCAAAATTTAAAAAAAGCTTGGACTGGCAATGATGCAATTCATAAGCATTTCCATTTCATTTCATGAAGGCCTATACTATCGATTTTTGAACTGTATTATCGGACGACTAAGGAAAATGATTAAGTGTAGACAACAACCGGATAAATAAAAAATTAAAAGAAATTACATTTAAGTAATGAAAAAGGATGTACAAAATCATCTAAACATTAAATTAATCATAATTCTTATAAAATATTTATAAAAGGACAAGGAATTATGATATAAATTGAAAATTCTTAAAATTTTGAAATAAAAACATAGAAATTTAACATCTCTGAAAACAACCAATTAGGGTGGCCATGTATTTTGACGTTTGTGGTATGAACTGGAATATGACATAAATATGAAAATGGAATTAATGAGAACATGGGGAATTAAATGAGAATAGTGGAGAAATTGAGCGAATATATATGTATGCGTGTGCGGCCATTAAAATTTAAAGTAAAATTTAAGTAGAATGCGCATGTATATGTGCATATTATTTATATTAGAATACATGTATAGGGGCGGCCATTAAAATTCATAAAAGAATATGCATATGTGTGGGCATAATTCAAACAAAATATATAGGGGAATGGAATAATGTGCTAACCTTGACCATGTATTTGTAACAATTTGACAAAAAAAATGGAATGGTCTGGAAATACATTGGAATCACGTGCATAATACATGCAGTTCTTCTTATCTTATGCGCATTATGCATAAGAACAATGAGAAGAATTATGCGCGTGTTATGAAAATAATTGTATTGTAGCGCAATACAACACTTGGGCCTTTTGAAAGGTAATTATGTGTACTGTTAGGTACACATAATTAAGAATAGATGAAAATATGGTGTGACTGATTACAGTCACACACAAAAAAATAGTACCCTCACATTACATAGCAGGCTCGTTAGAAGGCTTGCCTGAAGAAAGAGGCTGAAAAGGGTGAGGCTGCTATGTTTGAAAATATTTAAGGAAGCGCCCAACGTGGGGAAGTCCCATGACCCTGAGATTAAGAGTCTCAGTTGAAAACAAGGAAAGCTGGGCTAGACGGGCAATGCGCAAAGAGGAAAAAGTGAAGTTCGTAAACTGAAGGTAAGTGGTGTGTTCTAACAACACACAAATAATTTTCGCAACACGCTTTGAAAAAAAATTGAAATATGGGTGATTCTCGTACTTTGCTTACTTTTCGTTCTTACACACCGGCCAGTGGAAGCTAGTTACACTAATGAGATGTAGTAGTTCCACCGAACCAGTGTGAAGAACTCCAAGGGCAAGTATCGAATGGTCATTGATGCTAAACAAGGAAAAAAAAATTGAAAATTACATGATCAATATATATATAACGATTTCATCCTTAGATTCCTCCAAGTTCTCATTACATTAAATTGTTGGATGATTTTCTGACAAACCCAGCTCAATGGACATGCGAAAGCTAGTTACACTAATGAGATGCAGTAGTTCCGCATGTACACTGGGCCAGATTTGTCGTTCAATCAACCAAGACTAGTGTTAGGGTGGACATTGTCTACAACAGAGAATCTATAGTCTGAATTGACGATATGGGTCTAGTACTGGGTTTTGGTGACATACATCGAAGAGAGGATGATCATCCTCGTGAAAATAATCCAAAAATGGATTAGTTCCTGACTCTAAATCCAAAGTCACCTTGTGTTCATCAGTACTCGCAATGGTATAGGTGAATCTTTTATGCAAGAGCTTTTGCAGGGGATCCATCGAATATATAGGAACGTCGTCTAGATTACGGAATTTTGCCAATATTGCCTGTCCGGGGTATATTAGGTTGTGCGGTAATGCGAAGATGTCCATTTCTTCGTCGTCATATACTATTACATTGCCAATATCTATTAATTTGACATAATGCAATTCCGTTACGTTATTTATATATTCGTTCTCCCTCACCGCTCGGAGAACATGACCGTTAACGATTAAAATAAATATCTCGGTTTCCCGAGGAATACCCCTATATGCCCACGGATTTCCTCTAACGTGATTAATCAACATTTTATTACATTTCACGTTATAAGGATCTGTTATGTCTACCATGTATAATAATTTGTTATGTTGGTCATAAATACTAGTTGGGGTGCATTCACCCATATAATCCACATAAAAGTGGGACAAGTCCGGCCTTGGATATATGAAAGAGTGATCTCTTTCCTCCATGTTGGAGAGGTCTGATGGAGCGTTTAATGCGGTGTAAGTTGTAGATATCTGTTGGTAATAAAATGAAAATAAAATGGCATGAGTGTTGTGTTATATTTTAAATTAAGAAGAGGCACTCGATAGGACACTCGTTTAGTTCACACAATTCGTTAAGTCAAACTGAAAGAAATAATTATATGAAAATCTAGCACCATTAGTAATAAATATGTCAAAAATGAAACACACACAAAAGTATTTACAATGTAATAGACTGAATTATTTTCCACCACTCATAATTTCCAATAAGGCGACATGTATGTACAAAATCAATTTATTACTGTCGAATGTCTTTAGCGTGATAAATCCCTAATGATTTACCTTTCATATCTTCTAATTCGTATTGACTATTACCGATTGCTTTTACGATGCGAGCTTTTGCAAATCTGTTGTCCAGTTTAGCGTTTCTACCTTGGGCCATATTACTAAGAGAGAAAATTCTTCTATAGACTTCTTGACCTGGGACATATTTAACTGGACGACAACGTGTGTTATAAATATTTGTATGACGATGGTGTGCTTGAGACAATTTTTCTAACACTCGTTTACGGATCAATTCTATTTTAGCATCAGTAGGAACAACCTCTACATCCATGCCCAAATTTTTAATGAGTGGGTAAACAGATCCATGTCGTGCCATGTGTTGTCCGAAGAGCACATAATAAGGATTTACACCGATGGACTGGTGGATCGAAGTACGCATAGCGCAAGCTATCTTGGGAAGGTAAACATCCCAAGAGCTATGATCATCCTTTATGTATGCTCTTAATGCAGATAACACAGATCGGTTTACTCTCTCAGCAGCATTAGGATGTGGAGAATGTACTGCTGTACGAACATGTTTAATTCCATAAACATTCAGAAGATCCTGGAACGTTTTTGATACAAATTGTTTACCATTATCTGTAAAAATTGTCTCAGGCACTCCATATGTACAAAATATTACATCTTCAAGGAACTTACAAACATTAGCTGCAGTTTCAGCTTTTAGAGGTTCTAAAAATACAAACTTGCTAAACGCATCAAGGACTGTCAGAATAGCTATATTACCAGATTTGGTACGGGGATATGGACCTAAGAAGTCGATGTACAGGAATTGAAATGGTCTAGACGAATCGATTTGTTTACCCATAGGTGGTCTTAATACTTTAGTTGTATCTTTGGTTTCTTTACATACTTGACAATTTTCTACATAATCTCTTATCTGGGTAACCATACCTGGCCAATAATAATGCTGTCGGACACGATATAATGTTTTATGAAATCCTCCGTGGGAGCAATTCGATGGAGAATGGTGTTGTTCAATAATACTATTCGACAATTCGATTGGTACCCATAATTTCCAAGCTAAGTCATCAGCATCTGGGTCCCCTGAACGTGGCGTTGTGCGTCTGTACACATAACCATCGACGACACACAGATCTGGAAGTTTATCCTGATTGCTGATGATAGTTGATTTCAACTCTTCATACTCTTCCGAAGAAAAATATGGAGAATTGAGATCAACTTCAGCTCCATTCAAAACTCCAGAACTGAGTTCGTCGGAATACATACGTGACAGGGCATCAGGGACCACATTCAGTGTACCTTTGCGATGCTCAATCGAGAAGTCGAACCCCTGCAACTTCAAACTCCAACGCGCTAATCTACCACTAAGATCCGATTGATTCATAAGCCATTTCAAACTTGAATGATCCGTGATGATTGTAAAGGGATGACCTTCAACGTACGCCCGAAACTTTTTAACACATAATACTGCAGCATAGCACTCTAATTCAGTGATGCTGTAGTTCCTCTGAGCCGAATTTAACTTCTTTGAAAAGTATGCGATGGGCTTTTCCGAATCATCATCAAATTTTTGAAATAACACACCACCAACACCGGTTGTGGAGGCATCGCATTGAATATAAAAATGACGAGCAAACTCTGGGGTGGCCAAAACTGGTGCTTCGCAGAGTGCTGTCTTCAACTTTTCAAATGAATCCTCAGCTTCAGGGGAAATACAGAATCCTGTCTTGCAAGTCTTTAGTGCATCCGTTAAAGGAGCAGCTATACTTGCGTAGTTCGCGACGAATCGTTGGTACCATCCAGTCATACCTAAAAATCTTCTTAACTGTTTTGCCGTTTTAGGCAAAGGAAAATCACGAATGGCTTCAATCTTACCAGGATCCGTTTTTAAAATTCCGTTACCGACAATGTAACCTAAGTATTTAACTTCTTTCACACAAAATTTACTCTTTTCAACATTTATGGTTAAACCCGATTTACGTAGATGCCAAGCTACTTCTTCCAATAAAGACAAATGTGCATCAAGATCAGGTGATACGACCAACAAATCGTCTAGATAAACGAACACATGTTCCCGTATACGACCTGGGATAACTTTGTCCATCAAACGACACATACGTTGAGGTGCATTACACAACCCGAATGGCATTACTGTAAATTGATACAAAGGACGACCTGGAACTGTAAAAGCAGTCTTTTCACGAGATTGCTTTTCAAGAGGGATCTGCCAGAATGCGTCTTTCAAGTCAATGCTTGATATATATCGAGTATCCTGTAAACGACTTAATAGACCTGCAATGTGTGGTAATGGATATGCATCCTTTTTCGTAACTTCGTTAACTTTTCGCGAGTCCAAACATAGGCGTACTTTTCCAGGTTTCCGAACAAGGACGACTGGGGAATTCCAAGGGCTATTTGATTCTTCAATGACACCGAGAGAGAGCATCCGATCAAGTTCTTCATACATTAACTTTTGTATGGCAGGCGAGACCGGATAATGTTTTTGCTTTATCGGCTCAGCATCTCCCGTGTCAATGACATGTTCCTCCATATCGGTCTTTCCCAGTCCCATTTTCGCGAAGGACGGAAACTTGGACTTTACCACTTCTAATCTTTCAGACTGCGAAACAGTTAACTCATGCATAATGTTAACTTCACATTTAGAATTTATATCCTTTAAAGATAACTCCGATATCACATCTGGTGCGATCTTGAACCTCTTCCAAAAGTCTATTCCCAAGTACATCTTTTGCCGTAAAGTTGGAACTATATGCAGCTTCATCATATGTGTAACTCCCATAAATGTAACTGGCACTTCAATATATCCTTCAATCCGTTGATTATTGCCATCAGCTGTTGCTACTGATTCAGAAAGAGAAATAACTTCGACATTTAATTTTTCAATTAATTTGTTCGCTTGTCGACCTAAACATGATATACTGGCACCACTGTCTAATAAGCCTACGATTTCAACGTCTGCGACTTTTACTTTCGCATAAGGGCGATCGTCGCAGGGATAGCGTACTAGACCAGCCACACATGTTTTCTTTCTCTTCCTTATTTCTCTTCTGAATGTACGAAACTTTCTCAATCTAACAGCTCGCTTATGACAATTCATTTCTGATACATTGAATATTTTCTCTCGAACTTGAAGATAATTATACCATCTAACATGCCATGGTATAATAGGTTTCAATTTTCGCGCAAAGACATTCTCTTTTCTATTTGTCATCAACATTTTTGCATCATTTTCTTTGTTGGTAATTGACGAGTCAGGTTTTAAAATGGACACATCAGGTTCAATTAAATTTGTCACATCCGGTTCATTAAAGTTTGTCATGTCAGGTAGTTTTGTATTGTTAATTATTTGGGAGTCAGCTGAAGTCGAGGAGGTTGATTCGATGGTCGATCCGCCTGACTCACGGGATTCATCGTCGAGTGGGACGTCCCGTTCCGCTGTCCACTCGGAACTCTGTTTCCCGAACACTTTGAACATCGAGGGGACGTAGTGTCAGGACATCCGCATTTAAAACAGAATAGTCGACGATAGTTCTCAGGACAATCTTGGAAGTAATGTCCCATTCGATGACAATTCCAACAAATCGCTCTGGAACGACCATTGGCCACCTCATCTACTTCAGCATTCTCTACCTCATAATTACAAATCGCATTTGGTAATGATTCTGCATCTGTTCGTACCGTTGCACATGCATTCATCATATCTACATCAGTTTCAAAATTGTAATACGCGTCCTGAGGATTCCAAGTATTGATTTCATTCACTCGAGGACGATAAGTTTGACGGATTCTATTTGTCTGGGTAGCTAAATATCTCTCAGCTCTCCTACAGACCTCTCTCAACTGTTGCAATGTCAAAACAGGTGCAGTGAAAGTCATTTGTGCTAATCGTGTATCCATGTTGTCTCTTATTATATTAATAAGATCCACTTCAGGCATTGGATTCCTCATCTGATTTCTGTATACGATTAGTTTTTGCACAAAGTCATCGAAGCTTGTATTACCTTGTCTTGTATTCATCATTGCTCCTACTATCTCAAAATCTGAAGTTAAACGTTGATAGTAATTGATAAAACTTCGTTTAAATTCATTCCATGTAAATTCAACGGCATCACGACAGAACTGAGTCCAGTACCAGTCGGATGCTTTATCCTTCAACAACACATGAATGTTTGTACATAATTCTCTATCTGATATTGCATATCTACGTGCCAATGTTTCAACTCGAAACAAAAACTCTTCACAAGGCAACGGATCTGCAAAACCAGAGTACGAGATAGTCCATGAATTCATCACTGACTTGTGATTTACATTTGATCTCTGTGCTACCTGTGGATGTTGTTGAAGTCTGTTTGACCAATTTACATTTTGTAATGGATGACTTGTTTGGGACAATGGTGAATACAAGAATGTTTCTTGACTCCGTTGACTCTGTGATGGAATACTAAATTGTTGATTAATTTGTTGTCTTCTGTGGTCATGTATGGGACGCTGGGTGTAATTCAGATGTTCTTCTTCTTCATAATGTCGCGCTGGCGTACCTATTGATTGAACAGGATGCGGGTTTGCAAATGTGACTCGTGTATTTGGATGATATTGATTTCTCCTATGTGCTGCTCCTATAGATATGGATATCGGAGGTTGGGGAGAACGTTGAGTTGAACACGATGTCGCATTAACAGTTCCATAATTTCCTGTTAAAGGGATAGATATTTCACGTGCGGGACGAGACATCGGTAATGACCAACTATCCGTGGCTGGCATGTCCGAAAATATTCCAGAGTCCTGTTCGATATGTTGTTGTGGATTTAAGGATGGATTTAAATCAACTTGACGACGCGAGTGTATGTTTTGATTGTGTTTCGGGACCGCTCCTGTGGACGATGTATGCAGAGGTAAGGAAAGCTGTTGTACTGGACCTGTGGATACAATAATGTTGTTCGAGGATGCAGCAACAGGTGAATGTACGACTCGAGACGTTCCAGGCCTTATCCAATTAAAGTCAGGGTCTGACATCTCCGGCATCAATCCCGAATCTTGATCAAAACCTCTAAATGTTGCATCTGATGACTGTGATGGGCCTGTTGTAACCACAGGTGCTGTCGTCATAGGGGACGCCAAGGATTCTTCACCTCCAGCTACATCTTCCATTGCATTTGAATCTCTATTAACTGTTCCCACTGCCATTTCCAATTCCAAATTCCTTCCTCTAGTATTATAGTTATGTCCAGATGTTTTTGCTTTTCTTTTGTTGTATGCCCTTACTGACATTTAAAATAGAATAATAGACTCAATCAGCTCACTTAATTATGCAACCACACTACCGGAACAATTTCCAAATGATATGACCATAAAAAAAATCAATTTCAAAGAACGTTCAAGTGATTAAAAAAAATATTCAGAAATTATTTAAAAGTCGCGACCGGTATTTAAAAAAAATAAATTAAAGAAAAAATTGAAAATTAACTTTAATTTTAATTCTACGATACAAAAATAAATTTTAATTATTTAGAATATTATTATTATTATTATTGTTATCAATTCCGTCCGTTATTACAAAAGAAAATTTTAAATAATTTGAAATTTTCGACTCTATCTAATTAAAAAAAATTCAAAAATGATAAATATTTATATGCACACAAAAATTATAGATTTACAATTTGTAAATAAAAATAGTAGGACCCGATACTTTTGACTTTGACTATAAAGTTGTTTGTATATATGACTCGAAACGAAACAAACTAAATTGGGTATGAATATGAGAGAAAAAAATCACTATAATACGATAATTAATTGAGATATTATTTATGTAATATTTCGAAAATGTAAGATAAATTATTTAGAATATCCCGATATGCGTTAGCTTACAATTTCGATAGGTACGATACGAAAAGTTTTAAAAAAAATTATCACACAAAAAAAAAAATTCGTGCAAACGATTTTATTACGGATCGCTATTTATGGCGTAGACTGTATAAAGAAACGGATTATACTGCCAAAAAAAAATTAAAAAAAATTAATAAATGAAATACCGATCTGGACTATGTAAGGCAAGGAAACAATTATTCAATTTAATTTATTTTATGATGATACGATGTATACGTCGCGCACAATATGACCAATTGTCGAAATAGAATCGAAAAAAAAAAGAAAAAGTTCGAAAAGAAAATTTTTAAACGTCCCGGTACTTTTCGACTGAAGGGTAAAATAAATTCTATATTATTTGTCCGTTGTAAATGTAATCGCGAATTGATTGTGCAATAAAAAAAAAATATTTTAGATAGTTTGATATCCAGATGACCCGTTACTTATATCGCAGAATATAAACAAAATTCGAGTTATATGTGACCCGAATAGGTTGTATAAAAAAAATTCACTACTCTTAAGATGCCAAAAAAAAATCAAAAAAAAATTCAGATATATATAATAGATTCCGTAATTTAATATATATCAACGTTCATTCAATATAAGCAGTATTGGAATATATGACGCGCACTATAAAAAATCTAATGAAAAGGTAAAATTTTAATGATACGTACAAAAAAAAATTTTCAAAAAAAAAAAATGTTTATGTGTCCCGGTACTTATAGACTCCACCGTAAAAATATATAGTTCTAAAAATAATTGACCCGAAATGAACTATTTACACAAACCAACTTGTATGTACGTATAAAAAAAATTTTCAATAACGAAACGTCCGAATATAATTTGTTTGAAAAATCAATTTAATATAAGTAAAGTCGTCACATATGTATAACGTGCACAATATAAAAAAAATTCCGTAAAACTGATATCGAATAAAGAAAAAAAATTCATAAAAAAAAATTCAAAAAAAAATGAAGTGACCCGATACTTTTGGCACAGTATACCAAAGACCCGTATTAAATTGTTATTGATACAAGTAAAAAAAATTCTTCAATTTACCTTGAATTATGAAATACCGTTACATGTGTCGCGCACCATATATAAGATTTATTGCATTAATTAGATATGACCCGAAAAATTATGAAAGAAAAAAAAATTACATGTCCCAAAAAAAAATTCACTATATTTTATACTACACTGTATACACTTTATTAATTCACACTGCTGAAAAGGAGAATTTTATTATATAATTTGTATTATAAATATACTGACGCGTTAAAATTGTACGATAAATTTTATATATAAGAAAAAAATCAAATGAAACAACAAAATTTTAAATGTCCTTTATTATAAATTGGTGGACCTATACTTTTGTCGTTGACTGTGTGGTATGTCCCAACAGGGTACTATATCACCATATACTACGTTCAACTTATATATAATATATGAAATACGAATTTGCTGTATACACAATGTAAAAGCAGCAAAACTTCACGCACGCGTCACGTTACAATGTAACTAAAACATAAGACATATCAAGATGGGTGCTGAGTACATACAATAGTTCACTGCCCAAAAGAAATTATATGTTGCAAAAAAAATTCAATTACAATCACATTAACACGACAGCAACGCTCTATAAGTGTGTATGCACCTCAACTGTGTATAACTATGTACATCAGAGAAAACTTAAAGGCAAGGCTAGAATGAAGACAATTCAGATACTAAAATTTTATTCAATACGCAGAACTTAAGGCCAAATTTTTCATATAAAAATTTCAAGAAAACACAAAATGTATAAGGCTAAATAATGTAAACTGCAGATTTGCTCAAGCTCGTACAATACGCGAACATAAATTCTCAACATAATACAAATTGACGAAGTTGTATAGAAGAATTGACGACTTCAAAAAAAAATTTCTAAAAAAAAGTTGAATAAAAATAAGCGAAGTTATGTAGTGCTTCAAAAAAAAAATAATAATATAATTACATAAAATTGGCTTTTGCTTCAACTCCCCCCTTCAGAACTTCAGACTATATAAAAAATTTTATTTATAAGAAAACGAGGCTATATAAGAAAGTATGCTACGTTAAATGTAGAGCGGACAAGATATATATGGCTGAATTATAACACAAATGCGTCACTGTCTAAAAATTACGAGGGGATATCAGAAAGTATGAGATTCAATTCTGGTACCCAACATCGTAGTTCAAAACCACGAAGTGGTAAGCCCATCAGAATTGACCCATAACTTCCATATCCAGACCTGTGACCGTCGTGATGGTATGTGATTGACACGATTACTGGAACCCAATTGAATATATTTTTAAGTTATTCAAATGGTAGTCAACAGTAATCCTGTCAATCACACATCGCCACGCGAATGTGCTAACAAATCAACCATCAACTTGGAAACTTTTGGGTTGCATGACCTCAAAGAAGCTTTGATCAAACATCAACCTGGTACCCAACTTTGCAGCTCGAAGACTACAAAGTGGTAAGCCAATCAGGTAGATGAATGATCAAAACAACTTCGAAGTTGCTCAACCCAAAATTCCAAAACAGAATGAAAAGATAAAAAGAATGACGGTGTATAGTCCGTAAAGGACATTAAGTATTAGCCTATGCTAACCAGGGTGCAAAAAAAAAAATTTTCCGTAAAGGAACAAAGTGTTGAAATAAAATCAACAAAAGAAAATTTTGTACATTCATACGAATGTACGAAAAACCACCAATGTTGTCCGTGAAGGACTAAATGTGACACAGATCTGTAGATCTGTGTCCCGAAAAACCGATAAATTGGGCGCCATTTTGTAATAAATGGCGCGTCCAGTTTGGACAATTCGTACACATCTACAATCCGTGTCACCGAAATAACCGTTTTGGGCGCCATTTTGTAATGTATGAAAACATTATGTGTGTACTACTATAGTACTACGGCCACTGTAAACCTGTAATAAAGAAAATCTACAAAAAAAAATCAAAAAAAAATGGTTGTTTATATATATATGGATGTATATATGCTGTGTGACGTCATGGCAGTATCTTTCATCCTAATGAGAGATGGAAGCCCACCCTGACCTCACACTGCATACAACATACCACACCAATTGTAATATATTGTGTATAATGATTATTATACACAGGGCCGGATCGTACTTATGAAAATTAAGTACCACACACATGACGTCATACTTACGTCTTGAGATGATGGAGGGTGGTAGTGGCGGCTACGCTTGCTGGCTAGCGCGAACTAGCTCGCCGGATGGGGTGTGAGTTTGCCACTATCCATCTCTCTTTTGATTATCCGTAGCCTGAAGCGGTAGAAGGTTGTAGAATCCTTCTACCAAGAATGCTTCAAAATATAATACATAAAAGAAAACTGCACCCACACCGTTGAACCTGAAATTATGGCCCCGCTCTGGCCCAAGAATACAGCTACTACCATCGTTGGTCCTGAAAATTAAAAAAAAGAATGCCTCGCCCAACGATGATAGGGACTAACCCTCCTCAACTAAACTTAGTTCGCTGTAACTAAAAACTAAGTTCCCATCCTTTAAAAAAAATGCTGAAATTTTCATTAAGTATCAGAAGTCAACTCATGTCAAGAATGTTTTGGGTCTTCATGAAGGAAGGATAAAAAAACAAAAGCCAATTTTACCAATTCTACAAATACATTTTGATTTTATTTATTAAACTTAAGTTTCCTGAGTATATATATGTGTAAAGTATAAGTTCAATAATATATAAAGGAATTCTGAATGGTTTATACAATCGAAGTTGTTTTATGTCATTTTTAATTTTACTTAACAATTATTCATTTACAATATATTAATATAATTGTATGCAATATATACGCATGTAAGGAAAATTCACTGAATTTATTATTTCATTCTATATGTGGGCACATCTTTATTTCCAACCCACTTTAGATATCATTAATTATGATTTAACCTAACATTATTATTATTTTTTTTTTCTTTTGATAATCCTTCTAGCTGTTTATGCGTATATATTACATGGATACATCACTATAACTAATTTATAGTAGATTAATTAATTAGTTTGACCAATTTAAATATACAAAGTAGTTTCTTTTATTTTCTTGTTTAACCTAATATTATTTAAATTATTACAGATTTTGGTCAATATATATAATAGATCTTGTGTTTAGAATTACTCTAAAAAAATTTTTTTTTTTCTTAACTTATTAACTAAAAGAATTCTTCTGTTATACATTTATGTATATACAAATTATGCGAAAGGAAACGGAATTTATAGTATTTCGTACATAATAAATTACCTGGGCCCAGTATAATCGTTGGCGCGCTTATCGTTGCTGCTGATAATGATTATGTTTCTTTAGATGTGGTTAAATTGATGTTGTTGCTACGGATTATGATGATGATGTTGTTTAAGATAGAGTTGATGTCGATGGTGATGATGCTGGAGGCGCTTACAATAATAAATTCTCTTATGATTGAATTTGACTAGAATCAGCTTCCTACGTAATACTTTAAATTTTACAAATACACTGAATTCAGCTAAAATATGTATTTAAAAAAAATTTTTTTTTTTTTTTTCTTTTTGTTTTTTTTTTGTATATTTTGTATAATATTTTTTTGTGTATAATATTTTGTTTAATAAAATCTGCTTTTATTAATTTTTTTACAGAAAATATTTTAGTTTTGATCAATTTCCACAGTATTCAAAAAAGGAAGAAAACGATTACTATATATTTATACTTTTATGTGATAAAATATGCAAATGTATTATAAGTAGGATGAAGGTAAAAAAGTTAGAAAACAAACTTTCAGAATTTCAATTCTTAATTTTTTCTAATTATATCACTATTATTATCATTTCCTTAATTATGCATTGGTGAATCCCGATTAGCATTTCGTATTCTTTTCATATGATTATTACTATTAGTACTAGTACTACTACAATTCATACTATTATTTAAATCAAAATCATTCTTTTATAATTATTGTCAAATAATTGATAATTATTACTAAAATTATCACCATTATAGTTATTATCATCTAATGAGGAATTTTTATTATTTTGTACATCTTTATTAACATTATTTTCACTCGTGCTACTTATATTATATTTCACCAATTTTTGTTTGACTACTAAATACTTTAATTTTTCGTTATTATTATTACTATTTTCCTGATGTGGTTTCTGTATCTATTTATTATCATTTGAAATTATTTTGATTTCCTCATTTTTTTTTTTTTTTGTTTTATATATAATTATTTCCTTAACTATTTAGACACTTATGAATATACAAAATGTATACAATTGATACAAATTATATGACTATATAATATGTACTATATATATATATATATATAGTAAAACTAATTGCTAATATAATTTTGTTTTTTTTTTTGTTTTTTTTTTTTTTTTTTCTTACTTTTCTATCATCTATTTCTTTTGTAATTTTTGCACAGAAAACGAAATTATAATTTTTTTTCCTTTCTTTTTCCCTTTTTAAAAAAAATTCTTTTAGTCATCACTCGAAATGTATTAAAATAAATTTTTCTTTCTTTTTTTTTTTTTCTTTTTCTTTTTTTTTTTTTTATCTAATTTTTAACTCTACATGTACATATGTACGTGTAGTAGAATTTTTACTAATAGTCGTCCTGTCCTGTTAAAATGAATTAAATTTTAACTATCGGCACAATATCTATATTTAATTTTAATTTTAAATTAAAACGGCACATCAAAAAAATTAATTGGGCAGAGGTTGCCCTTGCAATTTTCAAAATTCGACTCTATAGCAAAATAAAAAATTTTTACCGGCCAATACTAAAAAAAACTTTACTTGGACAGGGGTTGCCCTTACACGTTGAAAAAGATAAAACACAAGAAGAAAGTTAAAAACGCGTGATGCGCTTTTATATTCCGCCAAAACAATAGATGCATTTTCTTATTGGAGAATATGAGTGGGGGTTTTCATATAAGAAAAGTGAAAATTGGAACGATAACTTTACATATATGTGTAAAGCACAAAATATTTTATACAATTTCATAGGATTCTGAAAAAATCAAAAGGAATTTCTACATGGGGTTATTTACGGAAGATAATTTAGAATTTTTAGAATCCTAAGACATATAATTTATGTAATAAAATTCATTACATAGGCTTTGTGAATAAATTTAAGATTTTTCAAAATTTAAAAAAAGCTTGGACTGGCAATGATGCAATTCATAAGCATTTCCATTTCATTTCATGAAGGCCTATACTATCGATTTTTGAACTGTATTATCGGACGACTAAGGAAAATGATTAAGTGTAGACAACAACCGGATAAATAAAAAATTAAAAGAAATTACATTTAAGTAATGAAAAAGGATGTACAAAATCATCTAAACATTAAATTAATCATAATTCTTATAAAATATTTATAAAAGGACAAGGAATTATGATATAAATTGAAAATTCTTAAAATTTTGAAATAAAAACATAGAAATTTAACATCTCTGAAAACAACCAATTAGGGTGGCCATGTATTTTGACGTTTGTGGTATGAACTGGAATATGACATAAATATGAAAATGGAATTAATGAGAACATGGGGAATTAAATGAGAATAGTGGAGAAATTGAGCGAATATATATGTATGCGTGTGCGGCCATTAAAATTTAAAGTAAAATTTAAGTAGAATGCGCATGTATATGTGCATATTATTTATATTAGAATACATGTATAGGGGCGGCCATTAAAATTCATAAAAGAATATGCATATGTGTGGGCATAATTCAAACAAAATATATAAGGGAATGGAATAATGTGCTAACCTTGACCATGTATTTGTAACAATTTGACAAAAAAAATGGAATGGTCTGGAAATATATTGGAATCACGTGCATAATACATGCAGTTCTTCTTATCTTATGCGCATTATGCATAAGAACAATGAGAAGAATTATGCGCGTGTTATGAAAATAATTGTATTGTAGCGCAATACAACACTTGGGCCTTTTGAAAGGTAATTATGTGTACTGTTAGGTACACATAATTAAGAATAGATGAAAATATGGTGTGACTGATTACAGTCACACACAAAAAAATAGTACCCTCACATTACACTATGTATCATCAATATACATACTTCCAGACTGGTGACTCTTTTTTTTATTTTTATTGCAATTCTTTAGAAGCAATATCTGTGCCTACAATTTACTTTCCACTTAATTAAGGAATAACCATTTCTTCCTTTGATCGTTCCGCTAATATCATAAAATAATATAATTTGGGATTCCAGATAAAAATGGTTTTTCCACAATACTTTTGATTATATGTAAATTATTCGCACATACATTAGTCTGTCTATTCGATTTGTCAATATGGTCCTGTACAACAGTCTTAATCATGTAATAAAATACATTAGAAATATTATACATTTTATAATTAGGAAAATACCAATTTTGTCCTTTTGAAAAATTCCGTTCATATCAAAAACGATTTATAACTTAGAATTTTTAGGATCAAAATAGATTTCAAAATTTCTAAAACTTCCAATCTAGATCTAGTTTATTTTACACAAGTAATATTTATAAAAATTGTAACGAAAAGAATAATTAATTAAATATTATAGCGAATAGCATTCTTAAATAAACATTTGTTTTTTCTCTGTTCTACAGGTTTAAATCTGGCTTGCAGGAGTTAAAAATTTAAAAAAGATAAAGGTAAAGAAATAACAATACATATTTAGTTCAACAAAAATTCATAATATTTACATACATGTACATATAAATAATATTGATGAAAAATCTAATAAAATATTGACAATCTATGATTCATAACGCAAAAACATACCCAATAGGTCCTACTGATATTTTCCAACGATTTTTATTACTGAATTTATTTTATTATCATTCACATAATTTATAAAATTAATCATGACATTTTTTTGAATTTCAGATAACAAAAGTTTGATGGTCAGCAATTGAAAATATAAGGTAAACAAATATGTATTATATACATTTTATAGTAAAAATCATTTATGTAATAATATTTTGTTCTTCGAAACAAATGTGCTACGATTAGAATTGTTTTTTCGTTTGTCTGATTATAAATCAATGTTTAAAATATTTGTAAAATTAAAGTTCGAAATTCATCATGACAAAAAATGAGTGCTGATAAAAGACAAAAGGTTCTGTTATTTGAATTAATTCTTCAATGTTTTTTAATTAAATATTAATATTTTTAATTTTTGTTTTCATACAATATCAACAGAAATAAAGGATTTGTTTCGCCATGATCAAATTTCACATAAATATGTCATTTGTTCAACAGATATATTTATTTTATCTCATAATTTGGAGGAAGTTACAAATTTTTGATGCTCATACTACAAGTTAAACGTTTATTTTTAATAAGTTAAAACATTATTAGTTAATTTCGAAAAAAGCATTTTTAATAATTTAGTAATTTTTTACAAATTAATCATGTAAAAACTATATTTCTTAATGTTAAATTTGATTCAACAAAAATATAATGTTCGTTTGTTGACTATTCGTCACTAGCTGTTATCGATGTAATGAAACGCAAAAAAAATTTTTTTCTTAATAACATAACAAGCAATTCACTTCTTCTTAATTCCAAAATATTCATTCTGAATAACTTATTGATTGTTCTAGGAACATAATATTCAAATGATGACTATCGCCCCTAAATGATATCGATATGATATAAAGCAAAATTGGTCTTACTGAATAAACAAGTACACAATATTTATAAAAATTGTAACGAAAAGAATTATTAATTAAATATTATAGCGAATAGCATTCTTAAATAAAAATTTGTTTTTTCTCTGTTCTACAGGTTTAAATCTGGCTTGCAGGAGTTAAAAATTTAAAAAAGATAAAGGTAAAGAAATAACAATCCATATTTAGTTCAACAAAAATTCATAATACATACATACATGTACATATAAATAATATTGATGAAAAATCTAATCAAATATTGACAGTCTATGATTCTCAACGCTAAAACATACCCAATAGGTCCTACTGATATTTTCCAACGATTTTTATTACTGAATTTATTTTATTATCATTCACATAATTTATAAAATTAATCATGACATTTTTTTGAATTTCAGATAACAAAAGTTTGATGGTCAGCAATTGAAAATATAAGGTAAACAAATATGTATTGTATACATTTTATAGTAAAAATCATTTATGTAATAATATTTTGTTCTTCGAAACAAATGTGCTACGATTAGAAATGTTTATTCGTTTGTCTGATTATAATTCAATATTTAAA
This sequence comes from Villa cingulata, assembly GCA_951394055.1. Taxonomy (NCBI): domain Eukaryota; kingdom Metazoa; phylum Arthropoda; class Insecta; order Diptera; family Bombyliidae; genus Villa; species Villa cingulata. Next base: position 22,352,997 of record OX596019.1, on the reverse strand, counting down.
ATATTTGTAAAATTAAAGTTCGACATTCATCATGACAAAAAATGAGTGCTGATAAAAGACAAAAGGTTCTGTTATTTGAATTAATTCTTCAATTTTTTTTAATTAAATATTAATATTTTTAATTTTTGTTTTCATACAATATCAACAGAAATAAAGGATTTGGTTCGCCATGATCAAATTTCACATAAATATGTCATTTGTTCAACAGATATAATTATTTTATCTCATAATTTGGAGGAAGTTACAAATTTTTGATGCTCATACTACAAGTTAAACGTTTATTTTTAATAAGTTAAAACGTTATTAGTTAATTCCGAAATAAGCATTTTTAATAATTTAGTAATTTTTTACAAATTAATCATGTAAAAACTATATTTCTTAATGTTAAATTTGATTCAACAAAAATATAATGTTCGTTTATTGACTATTCGTTACTAGCTGTTATCGATGTAATGAAACGCAAAAAAAAATTTTTTTATTAATAACATAACAAGCAATTCACTTCTTCTTAATTCCAAAATATTCATTCTGAATAACTTATTAATTGTTCTAGGAACATAATATTCAAATGATGACTATCGCCCCTAAATGATATCGATATGATATAAAGCAAAATTGGTCTTACTGAATAAACAAGTACACAATATTTATAAAAATTGTAACGAAAAGAATAATTAATTAAACATTATAGCGAATAGCATTCTTAAATAAAAATTTGTTTTTTCTCTGTTTTACAGGTTTAAATCCGGCTTGCAGGAGTTAAAAATTTAAAAAAGATAAAGGTAAAGAAATAACAATCCATATTTAGTTCAACAAAAATTCATATTACATACATACATGTACATATAAATAATATTGATGAAAAATCTAATAAAATATTGACAGTCTATGATTCTTAACGCTAAAACATACCCAATAGGTCCTACTGATATTTTCCAACGATTTTTATTACTGAATTTATTTTATTATCATTCACATAAATTATAAAATTAATTATGACATTTTTTTGAATTTCAGATAACAAAAGTTTGATGGTCAGCAATTGAAAATATAAGGTAAAGAAATATGTATTGTATACATTTTATAGTAAAAATCATTTATGTAATAATATTTTGTTCTTCGAAACAAATGTGCTACGATTAGAATTGTTTATTCGTTTGTCTGATTATAATTCAATATTTAAAATATATCAATCTTGGTTCAACTGTGGTTGGAATAAGATCGGTCGATTTTCGAAAATTTAATTTCAATTTTAATAATAAAATTATTAACACAATACACAATAAATAAATAAATAAACAAATAATATATAATTATCAAAGAAATTAAATACACATAAAGAAAACAATATAGAAGTACCTAACGGTCAGTAGCATATAACACGTGCACTTGTCGTGATAAAATCTACCTCTAGCTATTCAACGTGATAACACGTACAATACTCGTGATATAAAAACTCGTGTATTATCATTTTAAAAAAAAGAGATACCAGGGCCGGCTCCGCCTGAAAGGGGTCAACTTCAAGATGGCGCCCGATAAGGGTCCTAACCAGTTCGATCTTCTGGATTCGGAAGGCGATTACGTTACTCCGAAAAGAGCAAGGAAAACTTTAAGAAAAGAGAAGAGAACAAATAGCAACAAAAAAATAATTTTTTTGGTCCAACTCCTGCGGAAATTTCTAACATTTCTACCTTAGGCTCAAATCCTAAGTACCTGAATCTGAGATGCGAAGCAAATAACAAAAAGGTAACCGAACTTAACCCGTTTTTAATCAAGACAACCTTAGAGGGGCACACCAGCGGAATAAAATCAATGAAACCGACCAGGGATGGCACATATCTACTCCTGATAAACAACAATGTTGAAGCAGACAAGTTAATAAAAAATTGCGTCAAAATAAACGAGACAGAAGTCGTAATAGAATACCACCAAAAACTAAATGCTAGCAAAGGTACCATCAGAGCACCTCTTCTGAGGGACCTCGATGAAAAAGAACTATTAGAAGGCCTAAAAGAGGAAAACCCGTCAATTACCGCGGTAAGACATCTCACTAGATACATAAACAATGTCAAAGTTCCTACTGGTACGATCCAGATTACTTTCAACACCTTCGACCCACCAAAAGCTGGCCACAGACCTAGAAGGACCACAACTACTTCTTGGAGATTTCAACGCGCACAGTCCCTTATGGGGATCAGAGCGCCTGAATACAAGAGGTAGACAAGTAAAAAGATGGATTGAGTCTACTAAACTGGCCCTGCTTAACGATGGATCTCCAACCTCCTTTCCACCAGGAATACCCTGGCCCATGTGGACCTCTCCTTGGCAAGTCCGGATTTAGCCACTCATGCTGCATGGAAAGTAGACACTCTTCAAGGTAGTGATCATTTTCCAATTCTAATAAAATTGAACCAAAGACCCAGACATCAACAAATCTGCAACCAAGCTCGTTTCATTGAAACCAAAGCTGACTGAAACATTTTCCAGCAATCTCTGGACCTCTTTCTGTCACAAAAAATACCCAGTCCTCGCTGCTTCAGAGAAATTACCATTCTAACTAGGGCCATACGTTTTGCTGCTTCAAGAAGCATGCCTCTATCCAGACCTAAAGCAAAGTCAAAGCCTATTTGGTATAACGATGAGGTGCACCTCCTAGTCAAATGAAAAACAGCGCCTGGAAACGCTTCAAAAGGTGCAATTCCACTGAAAATGCAATTGAATATAGGAAAGCTAACGCACGCATGAGACGAGCTATTAAAACAGCCAAATTATAAGCTTGGGTTGACTTTTCGAATAGTATCAACCCTAGCAATTCGTTACAAGATAACTGGCAAAAAATCAGAGCCATACTCGGTACACGTAAGAAACAGCAGATTCTTACTATCGCCAACAACAGCACCCGCACCTCAGATCCTGGGGAAATAGCGTATATAATTGCTGACCGTATTGCAAACTATTCCCGATCCACACAGGACATTCATATCACATGCTCGGAGAAACAAAAATGGTACACAAAAAACCGTAAGCGTATCCTCCAATTTAACTCCAACTCTATTCTAAACCATCCCTTGTCTCTTCAGGAATTTGAGGTAGCCCTCAAAGCCTGCAAGAGCACCACCCCAGGCTTAGATAAAATCTCCTCGGTGATGATCAAAAACTCAACCTATACCTGGAAAAGGAGATTCTTTAAGGTACTAGGTGTACTGATGAGTTCTGGTACCTTCCCTGCACAATGGAAGATAGCAGAAGTCATCCCACTCCCGAAGAGTTCCCCAGAATCCCTTACCCCAGACAAGATCAGGCCTATATCCCTCCTAAAAACTCCTTCCAAAATCCTCGAGAAAATCCTTGCCAACAGGCTAAGCTGGCTCTTAGAACAGAAACTGCCGCAAAACGTTGTGGGATTCCGCCCTGGACAAGGGACTCTGTCTCTACTCCAGGAGGTACAACACAACCTAGCGTGCGCGCTGGCGAAGCGTCAACATTCAGTTCTGCTTTCCCTTGACCTAGAAAAAGCTTATGATCGAGTACAGAAGCATGTGATTCTCCTTCAATTACACGAATGGAATGTGTACACAAACCTAATAAGGATTGCGGAAGCATTCCTAAGTGACAGGTACTTTACCGTTAGGTGTAACGGTGTCCGTTCACGGAAGTTCAGCACCATGAACGGCTTACCACAAGGCTCTCCTTTGTCAGTTTATCTCTTTAACACCTACATCTATTCGCTGGCTATTAAGTTGCAAAACGTCCCCGATGTTGTCACGCACATATATGCTGACAACCTCTTGTTTTACTGCTCAGGCAACCCTCAAAAAACTGGAAACACACTAAACCAAACATACACAGTGCTATCAAATTGGTGCAATCAAAACGGAGCCAAAATTACCATTGAAAAAACCGAAGCGCTCCACGTGTGTAACAAAAGAAAGTGTACAAATAAAACTATTAAATTGTCCAACCAACGCGTCAAGTTCTCTCCTTCTCTGAAAATTCTGGGCATGCATTTCTCTCCAAAATTAAAGTGGAACATACACATTATCAGGCTAATCGACGATTTGGCCAAAAGGAACAACATGCTGAAAGTACTCTGCAGCAGGAAACGGGGCCCGCCGGTTCCTTTGGCGTGTAAGATCGTTAAGTCTATTATTATTGGCAAAATAGACTACGGTCTTACACTTTTTGGACACAGTCCACAATACCTACTTAACAAAATACAAATACAAATTAATGTGGCTGCGCGAGTAGCCACAGGCGCCTTGCGTACTACTCCAATACGCAGTCTGCTCTTCGAAGCTGATCTACCGACAGTGAGTAATTGCTTAAAATGGCTAGCATCTAACATGGTTATGAAAAATATTCATAACCCTGGACTTCCTCTCCACACCATTATCACCAATATTTTCAAGTCTCCTCACCCATCTCTATACAAGTACTCCTCTCTCTTTCGGTCCTTTCAAAAAATTCCAGAGGAATACAAACATTCCTTACCCAATAACTTTCCCATCCACAACATCTCCTTGTGGACGTTATTAATTGGAAGAATTCATGAATTACAAGACAACTCAACCACAAATACCGAACACAAAACTGCTGAACTGCTAGCCTTTCTAGCCCAATTTCCTATGGAGGATAGACTCTACACTGACGCATCAAAGACAACAAGTAGCGTAGCCTTCGCAGTTGTAGACAAATGCGGGAAACTCCTCAGCAGGTTCATGCTACCGGAATGGACCTCGGTCTACACTGCGGAAGCTTGCGCAATAATGGAGGCGTGTAGAATAGCGTTTGAAAGGAAAAAGCCAACAATTATCCTCTCAGATTCCTTATCCACGATAAGAGCTACCGCCAACCCTGTTAATCGCACACCCATCATCACTGCCATTAGAGCAGCGCTCTCAAATAATCCTAACATCCAGCTTTGTTGGTGCCCAGGCCATGCGGGCATCAGCGGGAATGAACGTGCGGACAGGGAAGCAAAATTAGCTTGTATGTCCCCTGTAGAAATGATGTGAGAAGGTGGACTGCATCAACGATACAGCACGAACTGATTGAAGAGGCAAGACAGTCCAACGATTTCCTCTTCCTACATAATGAATTCCAAGCACTACCCCCTGAACTCATGCATCTACCAAGAACCCTTGGGGTGTCCATCTCTAAAATAAGACTAGGTCACTTCCTGGCAGTGAAGAAACATCTCTTCCAGAGATCCACCCCACCAGACTGTCCACTATGTACAGGACAAGTACTTACAGCCAAACACATTCTACTCGACTGCAACAGGGCGATAACGATCTACCAAAAGCATAAACTTATGACGGATAATGACGGGTTCAATTTCAGACCTTTAAAAGTAGAAGCATCCCTTATCCTCAAAATCCTAAATCAAATCCTTTCCCCAATCCCAAGTCCTAGAATTTAGCAGGCTTACCGTGTAACAGATATGAACAGAAGTATATAGTATTAAAATAGAATAAAACTAAAATAGATCTCAAATAATAATTAAATTAAACTAATGAAGGTATAACTAATTTAATTTAATACATAGCAGCCTCAAGTAATTCTAAGCTAGGTATAAGCATTGAAATTTTTATAACTAGAATTAAGATTTAGTAGTTAATGCCCATAATGGCCTACGCTGCCGTGGGTTTAGATTAAGGTAGTCTTCAGTAGCAAACTATCTTAAGAAGTAAATAAATAAATAAATATTTAAAATATTTGTAAAATTAAAGTTCGAAATTCATCATGACAAAAAATGAGTGCTGATAAAAGACAAAAGGTTCTCTTATTTGAATTAATTCTTCAATTTTTTTTAATTAAATATTAATATTTTTAATTTTTGTTTTCATACAATATCAACAGAAATAAAGGATTTGGTTCGCCATGATTAAATTTCACATAAATATGTCATTTGTTCAACAGATATAATTATTTTATCTCATAATTTGGAGGAAGTTACAAATTTTTGATGCTCATACTACAAGTTAAACGTTTATTTTTAATAAGTTAAAACGTTATTAGTTAATTTCGAAATAAGCATTTTTAATAATTTAGTAATTTTTTACAAATTAATCATGTAAAAACTATATTTCTTAATGTTAAATTTGATTCAACAAAAATATAATGTTCGTTTGTTGACTATTCGTCACTAGCTGTTATCGATGTAATGAAACGCAAAAAAATTTTTTTTTCTTAATAACATAACAAGCAATTCACTTCTTCTTAATTCCAAAATACCAAAATATTCATTCTGAATAACTTATTAATTGTTCTAGGAACATAATATTCAAATGATGACTATCGCCCCTAAATGATATCGATATACTCGTATATAAAGCAAAATTGGTCTTACTGAATAAACAAGTACACAATATTTATAAAAATTGTAACGAAAAGAATTATTAATTAAATATTATAGCGAATAGCATTCTTAAATAAAAATTTGTTTTTTCTCTGTTCTACAGGTTTAAATCTGGCTTGCAGGAGTTAAAAATTTAAAAAAGATAAAGGTAAAGAAATAACAATCCATATTTAGTTCAACAAAAATTCATAATATATACATACATGTACATATAAATAATATTGATGAAAAATCTAATAAAATATTGACAGTCTATGATTCTTAACGCAACAACATACCCAATAGGTCCTACTGATATTTTCCAACGATTTTTATTACTGAATTTATTTTATTATCATTCACATAAATTATAAAATTAATCATGACATTTTTTTGAATTTCAGATAACAAAAGTTTGATGGTCAGCAATTGAAAATATAAAGTAAACAAATATGTATTTTATAGTAAATTTTTACTATAAAATATTTTATAGTAAAAATCATTTATGTAATAATATTTTGTTCTTCGAAACAAATGTGCTATGATTAGAAATGTTTTTTCGTTTGTCTGATTATAATTCAATATTCAAAATTTTTGTAAAATTAAAGTCTGAAATTCTTCATGAGATTAACTTAGTGCTGATAAACGACAAAAGGTTCTCTTATTTGACTCAATTCTTCAATTTTTTTTAAAATAACATAACAAGCAATTCACTTCTTCTTAATTCCAAAATATTCATTCTGAATAACTTATTAATTGTTCTAGGAACATAATATTCAAATGATGACTGTCGCCCCTAAATGATATCGATATGATATAAAGCAAAATTGGTCTTACTGAATAAACAAGTGTAGTAGATATTTAATTTTAGTACTAATACACTGAATAAAAAAAACAAATAGTTTATATTTGAATCTAAACGAATTGTATCGCAACTCGTGATCACGCCCGACGAACACTCAAGTGATGAACGATTATGACCACCGAGAGCTAACTAAACTCTTAAAAAAAATAATTATTCTTAAAGTAAATTCTAGCGAAAGTATTTCACAATTTATATATATTCTTCAACTAAACAAATAAAAGACTAACTTAACTAACTATTTTCTCATATTTATATATCCTTTTTATTTTATTTTAATACTATAAACTAATTCCCCACTTAATTTCCTAACAAACCAATAATATTACTTTTTCTAACATCAAATATTGTTAACTACTAATCTCTATCATACGTTTTTCTCATTCTAAATTTCTTTCCTATGTTTCAATTCATTAAAATCCTACTTCTTCTTTGATATCGATTTCTCTTTCATCAATAATCAGTCATCACTCTGTTCCGTGATCGCGAGAAGGATATACATCATTTTTCATATCCTTTATAATTAAACTTCAGCACACCAAGCGGGTTTTCCTTGGCTATATGTACATATCTGTTTTTATTGTAGCTACCTTCACATTCTTTTTCTTAATATATCTGGCGCCTTATTTTATTACCTCAACAAGATCTTTCATTTCTATTTCTATTCTATGTATCATCAATATACATACTTCCAGACTGGTGACTCTTTTTTTTATTTTTATTGCAATTCTTTAGAAGCAATATCTGTGCCTACAATTTACTTTCCACTTAATTAAGGAATAACCATTTCTTCCTTTGATCGTTCCGCTAATATCATAAAATAATATAATTTGGGATTCCAGATAAAAATGGTTTTTCCACAATACTTTTGATTATATGTAAATTATTCGCACATACATTAGTCTGTCTATTCGATTTGTCAATATGGTCCTGTACAACAGTCTTAATCATGTAATAAAATACATTAGAAATATTATACATTTTATAATTAGGAAAATACCAATTTTGTCCTTTTGAAAAATTCCGTTCATATCAAAAACGATTTATAACTTAGAATTTTTAGGATCAAAATAGATTTCAAAATTTCTAAAACTTCCAATCTAGATCTAGTTTATTTTACACAAGTAATATTTATAAAAATTGTAACGAAAAGAATAATTAATTAAATATTATAGCGAATAGCATTCTTAAATAAACATTTGTTTTTTCTCTGTTCTACAGGTTTAAATCTGGCTTGCAGGAGTTAAAAATTTAAAAAAGATAAAGGTAAAGAAATAACAATACATATTTAGTTCAACAAAAATTCATAATATTTACATACATGTACATATAAATAATATTGATGAAAAATCTAATAAAATATTGACAATCTATGATTCATAACGCAAAAACATACCCAATAGGTCCTACTGATATTTTCCAACGATTTTTATTACTGAATTTATTTTATTATCATTCACATAATTTATAAAATTAATCATGACATTTTTTTGAATTTCAGATAACAAAAGTTTGATGGTCAGCAATTGAAAATATAAGGTAAACAAATATGTATTATATACATTTTATAGTAAAAATCATTTATGTAATAATATTTTGTTCTTCGAAACAAATGTGCTACGATTAGAATTGTTTTTTCGTTTGTCTGATTATAAATCAATGTTTAAAATATTTGTAAAATTAAAGTTCGAAATTCATCATGACAAAAAATGAGTGCTGATAAAAGACAAAAGGTTCTGTTATTTGAATTAATTCTTCAATGTTTTTTAATTAAATATTAATATTTTTAATTTTTGTTTTCATACAATATCAACAGAAATAAAGGATTTGTTTCGCCATGATCAAATTTCACATAAATATGTCATTTGTTCAACAGATATATTTATTTTATCTCATAATTTGGAGGAAGTTACAAATTTTTGATGCTCATACTACAAGTTAAACGTTTATTTTTAATAAGTTAAAACATTATTAGTTAATTTCGAAAAAAGTATTTTTAATAATTTAGTAATTTTTTACAAATTAATCATGTAAAAACTATATTTCTTAATGTTAAATTTGATTCAACAAAAATATAATGTTCGTTTGTTGACTATTCGTCACTAGCTGTTATCGATGTAATGAAACGCAAAAAAAATTTTTTTATTAATAACATAACAAGCAATTCACTTCTTCTTAATTCCAAAATATTCATTCTGAATAACTTATTGATTGTTCTAGGAACATAATATTCAAATGATGACTATCGCCCCTAAATGATATCGATATGATATAAAGCAAAATTGGTCTTACTGAATAAACAAGTACACAATATTTATAAAAATTGTAACGAAAAGAATTATTAATTAAATATTATAGCGAATAGCATTCTTAAATAAAAATTTGTTTTTTCTCTGTTCTACAGGTTTAAATCTGGCTTGCAGGAGTTAAAAATTTAAAAAAGGTGAAGGTAAAGAAATAACAATCCATATTTAGTTCAACAAAAATTCATAATATATACATACATGTTCATATAAATAATATTGATGAAAAATATAATAAAATATTGGCAATCTATGATTCATAGCGCTAAAACATACCCAATAGGTCCTACTGATATTTTCCAACGATTTTTATTAGTGAATTTATTTTATTATCATTCACATAATTTATAAAATTAATCATGACAGTTTTTTGAATTTCAGATAACAAAAGTTTGATGGTCAGCAATTGAAAATATAAGGTAAAGAAATATGTATTGTATACATTTTATAGTAAAAATCATTTATGTAATAATATTTTGTTCTTCGAAACAAATGTGCTACGATTAGAAATGTTTATTCGTTTGTCTGATTATAATTCAATATTTAAAATATTTGTAAAATTAAAGTTCGAAATTCATCATGACAAAAAATGAGTGCTGATAAAAGACAAAAGGTTCTGTTATTTGAATTAATTCTTCAATTTTTTTTAATTAAATATTAATATTTTTAATTTTTGTTTTCATACAATATCATTCAGAAATAAAGGATTTGGTTCGCCATGATTAAATTTCACATAAATATGTCATTTGTTCAATAGATATAATTATTTTATCTCATAATTTGGAAGAATTTACAAATTTTTGATGCTCATACTACAAGCTAAACGTTTATTTTTAATAAGTTAAAACGTTATTAGTTAATTTCGAAATAAGCATTTTTAATAATTTAGTAATTTTTTACAAATTAATCATGTAAAAACTATATTTCTTAATGCTAAATTTGATTCAACAAAAATATAATGTTCGTTTATTGACTATTCGTCACTAGCTGTTATCGATCTAATGAAACGCAAAAAAAAATTTTTTTCTTAATAACATAACAAGCAATTCACTTCTTCTTAATTCCAAAATATTCATTCTGAATAACTTTTTAATTGTTCTAGGAACATAATATTCAAATGATGACTATCGCCCCTAAATGATATCGATATGATATAAAGCAAAATTGGTCTTACTGAATAAACAAGTACACAATATTTATAAAAATTGTAACGAAAAGAATAATTAATTAAATATTATAGCGAATAGCATTCTTAAATAAACATTTGTTTTTTCTCTGTTCTACAGGTTTAAATCTGGCTTGCAGGAGTTAAAAATTTAAAAAAGATAAAGGTAAAGAAATAACAATACATATTTAGTTCAACAAAAATTCATAATATATACATACATGTACATATAAATAATATTGATGAAAAATCTAATAAAATATTGACAGTCTATGATTCATAGCGCTAAAACATACCCAATAGGTCCTACTGATATTTTCCAACGATTTTTATTACTGAATTTATTTTATTATCATTCACATAATTTATAAAATTAATCATGACATTTTTTTGAATTTCAGATAACAAAAGTTTGATGGTCAGCAATTGAAAATATAAGGTAAACAAATATGTATTGTATACATTTTATAGTAAAAATCATTTATGTAATAATATTTTGTTCTTCGAAACAAATGTGCTACGATTAGAATTGTTTATTCGTTTGTCTGATTATAATTCAATATTTAAAATATATCAATCTTGGTTCAACTGTGGTTGGAATAAGATCGGTCGATTTTCGAAAATTTAATTTCAATTTTAATAATAAAATTATTAACACAATACACAATAAATAAATAAATAAACAAATAATATATAATTATCAAAGAAATTAAATACACATAAAGAAAACAATATAGAAGTACCTAACGGTCAGTAGCATATAACACGTGCACTTGTCGTGATAAAATCTACCTCTAGCTATTCAACGTGATAACACGTGCAATACTCGTGATATAAAAACTCGTGTATTATCATTTTAAAAAAAAGAGATACCAGGGCCGGCTCCGCCTGAAAGGGGTCAACTTCAAGATGGCGCCCGATAAGGGTCCTAACCAGTTCGATCTTCTGGATTCGGAAGGCGATTACGTTACTCCGAAAAGAGCAAGGAAAACTTTAAGAAAAGAGAAGAGAACAAATAGCAACAAAAAAATAATTTTTTTGGTCCAACTCCTGCGGAAATTTCTAACATTTCTACCTTAGGCTCAAATCCTAAGTACCTGAATCTGAGATGCGAAGCAAATAACAAAAAGGTAACCGAACTTAACCCGTTTTTAATCAAGACAACCTTAGAGGGGCACACCAGCGGAATAAAATCAATGAAACCGACCAGGGATGGCACATATCTACTCCTGATAAACAACAATGTTGAAGCAGACAAGTTAATAAAAAATTGCGTCAAAATAAACGAGACAGAAGTCGTAATAGAATACCACCAAAAACTAAATGCTAGCAAAGGTACCATCAGAGCACCTCTTCTGAGGGACCTCGATGAAAAAGAACTATTAGAAGGCCTAAAAGAGGAAAACCCGTCAATTACCGCGGTAAGACATCTCACTAGATACATAAACAATGTCAAAGTTCCTACTGGTACGATCCAGATTACTTTCAACACCTTCGACCCACCAAAAGCTGGCCACAGACCTAGAAGGACCACAACTACTTCTTGGAGATTTCAACGCGCACAGTCCCTTATGGGGATCAGAGCGCCTGAATACAAGAGGTAGACAAGTAAAAAGATGGATTGAGTCTACTAAACTGGCCCTGCTTAACGATGGATCTCCAACCTCCTTTCCACCAGGAATACCCTGGCCCATGTGGACCTCTCCTTGGCAAGTCCGGATTTAGCCACTCATGCTGCATGGAAAGTAGACACTCTTCAAGGTAGTGATCATTTTCCAATTCTAATAAAATTGAACCAAAGACCCAGACATCAACAAATCTGCAACCAAGCTCGTTTCATTGAAACCAAAGCTGACTGAAACATTTTCCAGCAATCTCTGGACCTCTTTCTGTCACAAAAAATACCCAGTCCTCGCTGCTTCAGAGAAATTACCATTCTAACTAGGGCCATACGTTTTGCTGCTTCAAGAAGCATGCCTCTATCCAGACCTAAAGCAAAGTCAAAGCCTATTTGGTATAACGATGAGGTGCACCTCCTAGTCAAATGAAAAACAGCGCCTGGAAACGCTTCAAAAGGTGCAATTCCACTGAAAATGCAATTGAATATAGGAAAGCTAACGCACGCATGAGACGAGCTATTAAAACAGCCAAATTATAAGCTTGGGTTGACTTTTCGAATAGTATCAACCCTAGCAATTCGTTACAAGATAACTGGCAAAAAATCAGAGCCATACTCGGTACACGTAAGAAACAGCAGATTCTTACTATCGCCAACAACAGCACCCGCACCTCAGATCCTGGGGAAATAGCGTATATAATTGCTGACCGTATTGCAAACTATTCCCGATCCACACAGGACATTCATATCACATGCTCGGAGAAACAAAAATGGTACACAAAAAACCGTAAGCGTATCCTCCAATTTAACTCCAACTCTATTCTAAACCATCCCTTGTCTCTTCAGGAATTTGAGGTAGCCCTCAAAGCCTGCAAGAGCACCACCCCAGGCTTAGATAAAATCTCCTCGGTGATGATCAAAAACTCAACCTATACCTGGAAAAGGAGATTCTTTAAGGTACTAGGTGTACTGATGAGTTCTGGTACCTTCCCTGCACAATGGAAGATAGCAGAAGTCATCCCACTCCCGAAGAGTTCCCCAGAATCCCTTACCCCAGACAAGATCAGGCCTATATCCCTCCTAAAAACTCCTTCCAAAATCCTCGAGAAAATCCTTGCCAACAGGCTAAGCTGGCTCTTAGAACAGAAACTGCCGCAAAACGTTGTGGGATTCCGCCCTGGACAAGGGACTCTGTCTCTACTCCAGGAGGTACAACACAACCTAGCGTGCGCGCTGGCGAAGCGTCAACATTCAGTTCTGCTTTCCCTTGACCTAGAAAAAGCTTATGATCGAGTACAGAAGCATGTGATTCTCCTTCAATTACACGAATGGAATGTGTACACAAACCTAATAAGGATTGCGGAAGCATTCCTAAGTGACAGGTACTTTACCGTTAGGTGTAACGGTGTCCGTTCACGGAAGTTCAGCACCATGAACGGCTTACCACAAGGCTCTCCTTTGTCAGTTTATCTCTTTAACACCTACATCTATTCGCTGGCTATTAAGTTGCAAAACGTCCCCGATGTTGTCACGCACATATATGCTGACAACCTCTTGTTTTACTGCTCAGGCAACCCTCAAAAAACTGGAAACACACTAAACCAAACATACACAGTGCTATCAAATTGGTGCAATCAAAACGGAGCCAAAATTACCATTGAAAAAACCGAAGCGCTCCACGTGTGTAACAAAAGAAAGTGTACAAATAAAACTATTAAATTGTCCAACCAACGCGTCAAGTTCTCTCCTTCTCTGAAAATTCTGGGCATGCATTTCTCTCCAAAATTAAAGTGGAACATACACATTATCAGGCTAATCGACGATTTGGCCAAAAGGAACAACATGCTGAAAGTACTCTGCAGCAGGAAACGGGGCCCGCCGGTTCCTTTGGCGTGTAAGATCGTTAAGTCTATTATTATTGGCAAAATAGACTACGGTCTTACACTTTTTGGACACAGTCCACAATACCTACTTAACAAAATACAAATACAAATTAATGTGGCTGCGCGAGTAGCCACAGGCGCCTTGCGTACTACTCCAATACGCAGTCTGCTCTTCGAAGCTGATCTACCGACAGTGAGTAATTGCTTAAAATGGCTAGCATCTAACATGGTTATGAAAAATATTCATAACCCTGGACTTCCTCTCCACACCATTATCACCAATATTTTCAAGTCTCCTCACCCATCTCTATACAAGTACTCCTCTCTCTTTCGGTCCTTTCAAAAAATTCCAGAGGAATACAAACATTCCTTACCCAATAACTTTCCCATCCACAACATCTCCTTGTGGACGTTATTAATTGGAAGAATTCATGAATTACAAGACAACTCAACCACAAATACCGAACACAAAACTGCTGAACTGCTAGCCTTTCTAGCCCAATTTCCTATGGAGGATAGACTCTACACTGACGCATCAAAGACAACAAGTAGCGTAGCCTTCGCAGTTGTAGACAAATGCGGGAAACTCCTCAGCAGGTTCATGCTACCGGAATGGACCTCGGTCTACACTGCGGAAGCTTGCGCAATAATGGAGGCGTGTAGAATAGCGTTTGAAAGGAAAAAGCCAACAATTATCCTCTCAGATTCCTTATCCACGATAAGAGCTACCGCCAACCCTGTTAATCGCACACCCATCATCACTGCCATTAGAGCAGCGCTCTCAAATAATCCTAACATCCAGCTTTGTTGGTGCCCAGGCCATGCGGGCATCAGCGGGAATGAACGTGCGGACAGGGAAGCAAAATTAGCTTGTATGTCCCCTGTAGAAATGATGTGAGAAGGTGGACTGCATCAACGATACAGCACGAACTGATTGAAGAGGCAAGACAGTCCAACGATTTCCTCTTCCTACATAATGAATTCCAAGCACTACCCCCTGAACTCATGCATCTACCAAGAACCCTTGGGGTGTCCATCTCTAAAATAAGACTAGGTCACTTCCTGGCAGTGAAGAAACATCTCTTCCAGAGATCCACCCCACCAGACTGTCCACTATGTACAGGACAAGTACTTACAGCCAAACACATTCTACTCGACTGCAACAGGGCGATAACGATCTACCAAAAGCATAAACTTATGACGGATAATGACGGGTTCAATTTCAGACCTTTAAAAGTAGAAGCATCCCTTATCCTCAAAATCCTAAATCAAATCCTTTCCCCAATCCCAAGTCCTAGAATTTAGCAGGCTTACCGTGTAACAGATATGAACAGAAGTATATAGTATTAAAATAGAATAAAACTAAAATAGATCTCAAATAATAATTAAATTAAACTAATGAAGGTATAACTAATTTAATTTAATACATAGCAGCCTCAAGTAATTCTAAGCTAGGTATAAGCATTGAAATTTTTATAACTAGAATTAAGATTTAGTAGTTAATGCCCATAATGGCCTACGCTGCCGTGGGTTTAGATTAAGGTAGTCTTCAGTAGCAAACTATCTTAAGAAGTAAATAAATAAATAAATATTTAAAATATTTGTAAAATTAAAGTTCGAAATTCATCATGACAAAAAATGAGTGCTGATAAAAGACAAAAGGTTCTCTTATTTGAATTAATTCTTCAATTTTTTTTAATTAAATATTAATATTTTTAATTTTTGTTTTCATACAATATCAACAGAAATAAAGGATTTGGTTCGCCATGATTAAATTTCACATAAATATGTCATTTGTTCAACAGATATAATTATTTTATCTCATAATTTGGAGGAAGTTACAAATTTTTGATGCTCATACTACAAGTTAAACGTTTATTTTTAATAAGTTAAAACGTTATTAGTTAATTTCGAAATAAGCATTTTTAATAATTTAGTAATTTTTTACAAATTAATCATGTAAAAACTATATTTCTTAATGTTAAATTTGATTCAACAAAAATATAATGTTCGTTTGTTGACTATTCGTCACTAGCTGTTATCGATGTAATGAAACGCAAAAAAATTTTTTTTTCTTAATAACATAACAAGCAATTCACTTCTTCTTAATTCCAAAATACCAAAATATTCATTCTGAATAACTTATTAATTGTTCTAGGAACATAATATTCAAATGATGACTATCGCCCCTAAATGATATCGATATACTCGTATATAAAGCAAAATTGGTCTTACTGAATAAACAAGTACACAATATTTATAAAAATTGTAACGAAAAGAATTATTAATTAAATATTATAGCGAATAGCATTCTTAAATAAAAATTTGTTTTTTCTCTGTTCTACAGGTTTAAATCTGGCTTGCAGGAGTTAAAAATTTAAAAAAGATAAAGGTAAAGAAATAACAATCCATATTTAGTTCAACAAAAATTCATAATATATACATACATGTACATATAAATAATATTGATGAAAAATCTAATAAAATATTGACAGTCTATGATTCTTAACGCAACAACATACCCAATAGGTCCTACTGATATTTTCCAACGATTTTTATTACTGAATTTATTTTATTATCATTCACATAAATTATAAAATTAATCATGACATTTTTTTGAATTTCAGATAACAAAAGTTTGATGGTCAGCAATTGAAAATATAAAGTAAACAAATATGTATTTTATAGTAAATTTTTACTATAAAATATTTTATAGTAAAAATCATTTATGTAATAATATTTTGTTCTTCGAAACAAATGTGCTATGATTAGAAATGTTTTTTCGTTTGTCTGATTATAATTCAATATTCAAAATTTTTGTAAAATTAAAGTCTGAAATTCTTCATGAGATTAACTTAGTGCTGATAAACGACAAAAGGTTCTCTTATTTGACTCAATTCTTCAATTTTTTTTAAAATAACATAACAAGCAATTCACTTCTTCTTAATTCCAAAATATTCATTCTGAATAACTTATTAATTGTTCTAGGAACATAATATTCAAATGATGACTGTCGCCCCTAAATGATATCGATATGATATAAAGCAAAATTGGTCTTACTGAATAAACAAGTGTAGTAGATATTTAATTTTAGTACTAATACACTGAATAAAAAAAACAAATAGTTTATATTTGAATCTAAACGAATTGTATCGCAACTCGTGATCACGCCCGACGAACACTCAAGTGATGAACGATTATGACCACCGAGAGCTAACTAAACTCTTAAAAAAAATAATTATTCTTAAAGTAAATTCTAGCGAAAGTATTTCACAATTTATATATATTCTTCAACTAAACAAATAAAAGACTAACTTAACTAACTATTTTCTCATATTTATATATCCTTTTTATTTTATTTTAATACTATAAACTAATTCCCCACTTAATTTCCTAACAAACCAATAATATTACTTTTTCTAACATCAAATATTGTTAACTACTAATCTCTATCATACGTTTTTCTCATTCTAAATTTCTTTCCTATGTTTCAATTCATTAAAATCCTACTTCTTCTTTGATATCGATTTCTCTTTCATCAATAATCAGTCATCACTCTGTTCCGTGATCGCGAGAAGGATATACATCATTTTTCATATCCTTTATAATTAAACTTCAGCACACCAAGCGGGTTTTCCTTGGCTATATGTACATATCTGTTTTTATTGTAGCTACCTTCACATTCTTTTTCTTAATATATCTGGCGCCTTATTTTATTACCTCAACAAGATCTTTCATTTCTATTTCTATTCTATGTATCATCAATATACATACTTCCAGACTGGTGACTCTTTTTTTTATTTTTATTGCAATTCTTTAGAAGCAATATCTGTGCCTACAATTTACTTTCCACTTAATTAAGGAATAACCATTTCTTCCTTTGATCGTTCCGCTAATATCATAAAATAATATAATTTGGGATTCCAGATAAAAATGGTTTTTCCACAATACTTTTGATTATATGTAAATTATTCGCACATACATTAGTCTGTCTATTCGATTTGTCAATATGGTCCTGTACAACAGTCTTAATCATGTAATAAAATACATTAGAAATATTATACATTTTATAATTAGGAAAATACCAATTTTGTCCTTTTGAAAAATTCCGTTCATATCAAAAACGATTTATAACTTAGAATTTTTAGGATCAAAATAGATTTCAAAATTTCTAAAACTTCCAATCTAGATCTAGTTTATTTTACACAAGTAATATTTATAAAAATTGTAACGAAAAGAATAATTAATTAAATATTATAGCGAATAGCATTCTTAAATAAACATTTGTTTTTTCTCTGTTCTACAGGTTTAAATCTGGCTTGCAGGAGTTAAAAATTTAAAAAAGATAAAGGTAAAGAAATAACAATACATATTTAGTTCAACAAAAATTCATAATATTTACATACATGTACATATAAATAATATTGATGAAAAATCTAATAAAATATTGACAATCTATGATTCATAACGCAAAAACATACCCAATAGGTCCTACTGATATTTTCCAACGATTTTTATTACTGAATTTATTTTATTATCATTCACATAATTTATAAAATTAATCATGACATTTTTTTGAATTTCAGATAACAAAAGTTTGATGGTCAGCAATTGAAAATATAAGGTAAACAAATATGTATTATATACATTTTATAGTAAAAATCATTTATGTAATAATATTTTGTTCTTCGAAACAAATGTGCTACGATTAGAATTGTTTTTTCGTTTGTCTGATTATAAATCAATGTTTAAAATATTTGTAAAATTAAAGTTCGAAATTCATCATGACAAAAAATGAGTGCTGATAAAAGACAAAAGGTTCTGTTATTTGAATTAATTCTTCAATGTTTTTTAATTAAATATTAATATTTTTAATTTTTGTTTTCATACAATATCAACAGAAATAAAGGATTTGTTTCGCCATGATCAAATTTCACATAAATATGTCATTTGTTCAACAGATATATTTATTTTATCTCATAATTTGGAGGAAGTTACAAATTTTTGATGCTCATACTACAAGTTAAACGTTTATTTTTAATAAGTTAAAACATTATTAGTTAATTTCGAAAAAAGTATTTTTAATAATTTAGTAATTTTTTACAAATTAATCATGTAAAAACTATATTTCTTAATGTTAAATTTGATTCAACAAAAATATAATGTTCGTTTGTTGACTATTCGTCACTAGCTGTTATCGATGTAATGAAACGCAAAAAAAATTTTTTTATTAATAACATAACAAGCAATTCACTTCTTCTTAATTCCAAAATATTCATTCTGAATAACTTATTGATTGTTCTAGGAACATAATATTCAAATGATGACTATCGCCCCTAAATGATATCGATATGATATAAAGCAAAATTGGTCTTACTGAATAAACAAGTACACAATATTTATAAAAATTGTAACGAAAAGAATTATTAATTAAATATTATAGCGAATAGCATTCTTAAATAAAAATTTGTTTTTTCTCTGTTCTACAGGTTTAAATCTGGCTTGCAGGAGTTAAAAATTTAAAAAAGGTAAAGGTAAAGAAATAACAATCCATATTTAGTTCAACAAAAATTCATAATATATACATACATGTTCATATAAATAATATTGATGAAAAATATAATAAAATATTGGCAATCTATGATTCATAGCGCTAAAACATACCCAATAGGTCCTACTGATATTTTCCAACGATTTTTATTAGTGAATTTATTTTATTATCATTCACATAATTTATAAAATTAATCATGACAGTTTTTTGAATTTCAGATAACAAAAGTTTGATGGTCAGCAATTGAAAATATAAGGTAAAGAAATATGTATTGTATACATTTTATAGTAAAAATCATTTATGTAATAATATTTTGTTCTTCGAAACAAATGTGCTACGATTAGAAATGTTTATTCGTTTGTCTGATTATAATTCAATATTTAAAATATTTGTAAAATTAAAGTTCGAAATTCATCATGACAAAAAATGAGTGCTGATAAAAGACAAAAGGTTCTGTTATTTGAATTAATTCTTCAATTTTTTTTAATTAAATATTAATATTTTTAATTTTTGTTTTCATACAATATCAACAGAAATAAAGGATTTGGTTCGCCATGATTAAATTTCACATAAATATGTCATTTGTTCAATAGATATAATTATTTTATCTCATAATTTGGAAGAATTTACAAATTTTTGATGCTCATACTACAAGCTAAACGTTTATTTTTAATAAGTTAAAACGTTATTAGTTAATTTCGAAATAAGCATTTTTAATAATTTAGTAATTTTTTACAAATTAATCATGTAAAAACTATATTTCTTAATGCTAAATTTGATTCAACAAAAATATAATGTTCGTTTATTGACTATTCGTCACTAGCTGTTATCGATCTAATGAAACGCAAAAAAAAATTTTTTTCTTAATAACATAACAAGCAATTCACTTCTTCTTAATTCCAAAATATTCATTCTGAATAACTTTTTAATTGTTCTAGGAACATAATATTCAAATGATGACTATCGCCCCTAAATGATATCGATATGATATAAAGCAAAATTGGTCTTACTGAATAAACAAGTACACAATATTTATAAAAATTGTAACGAAAAGAATAATTAATTAAATATTATAGCGAATAGCATTCTTAAATAAACATTTGTTTTTTCTCTGTTCTACAGGTTTAAATCTGGCTTGCAGGAGTTAAAAATTTAAAAAAGATAAAGGTAAAGAAATAACAATACATATTTAGTTCAACAAAAATTCATAATATATACATACATGTACATATAAATAATATTGATGAAAAATCTAATAAAATATTGACAGTCTATGATTCATAGCGCTAAAACATACCCAATAGGTCCTACTGATATTTTCCAACGATTTTTATTACTGAATTTATTTTATTATCATTCACATAATTTATAAAATTAATCATGACATTTTTTTGAATTTCAGATAACAAAAGTTTGATGGTCAGCAATTGAAAATATAAGGTAAACAAATATGTATTGTATACATTTTATAGTAAAAATCATTTATGTAATAATATTTTGTTCTTCGAAACAAATGTGCTACGATTAGAAATGTTTATTCGTTTGTCTGATTATAATTCAATATTTAAAATATTTGTAAAATTAAAGTTCGAAATTCATCATGACAAAAAATGAGTGCTGATAAAAGACAAAAGGTTCTGTTATTTGAATTAATTCTTCAATTTTTTTTAATTAAATATTAATATTTTTAATTTTTGTTTTCATACAATATCAACAGAAATAAAGGATTTGGTTCGCCATGATTAAATTTCACATAAATATGTCATTTGTTCAATAGATATAATTATTTTATCTCATAATTTGGAAGAATTTACAAATTTTTGATGCTCATACTACAAGCTAAACGTTTATTTTTAATAAGTTAAAACGTTATTAGTTAATTTCGAAATAAGCATTTTTAATAATTTAGTAATTTTTTACAAATTAATCATGTAAAAACTATATTTCTTAATGCTAAATTTGATTCAACAAAAATATAATGTTCGTTTATTGACTATTCGTTACTAGCTGTTATCGATGTAATGAAACGCAAAAAAAAATTTTTTTCTTAATAACATAACAAGCAATTCACTTCTTCTTAATTCCAAAATACCAAAATATTCATTCTGAATAACTTATTAATTGTTCTAGGAACATAATATTCAAATGATGACTATCGCCCCTAAATGATATCGATATGATATAAAGCAAAATTGGTCTTACTGAATAAACAAGTACACAATATTTATAAAAATTGTAACGAAAAGAATAATTAATTAAACATTATAGCGAATAGCATTCTTAAATAAAAATTTGTTTTTTCTCTGTTCTACAGGTTTAAATCTGGCTTGCAGGAGTTAAAAATTTAAAAAAGATAAAGGTAAAGAAATAACAATCCATATTTAGTTCAACAAAAATTCATAATATATACATACATGTACATATAAATAATATTGATGAAAAATCTAATAAAATATTGACAGTCTATGATTCTTAACGCTAAAACATACCCAATAGGTCCTACTGATATTTTCCAACGATTTTTATTACTGAATTTATTTTATTATCATTCACATACATAATTTATAAAATTAATCATGACATTTTTTCGAATTTCAGATAACAAAAGTTTGATGGTCAGCAATTGAAAATATAAGGTAAACAAATATGTATTGTATACATTTTATAGTAAAAATCATTTATGTAATAATATTTTGTTCTTCGAAACAAATGTGCTACGATTAGAAATGTTTATTCGTTTGTCTGATTATAATTCAATATTTAAAATATTTGTAAAATTAAAGTTCGACATTCATCATGACAAAAAATGAGTGCTGATAAAAGACAAAAGGTTCTGTTATTTGAATTAATTCTTCAATGTTTTTTAATTAAATATTAATATTTTTAATTTTTGTTTTCATTCAATATCAACAGAAATAAAGGATTTGCTTCGCCATGATCAAATTTCACATAAATATGTCATTTGTTCAACATATATAATTATTTTATCTCATAATTTGGAGGAAGTTACAAATTTTTGATGCTAATACTACAAGTTAAACGTTTATTTTTAATAAGTTAAAACGTTATTAGTTAATTTCGAAATAAGCATTTTTAATAATTTAGTAATTTTTTACAAATTAATCATGTAAAAACTATATTTCTTAATGTTAAATTTGATTCAACAAAAATATAATGTTCGTTTGTTGACTATTCGTTACTAGCTGTTATCGATGTAATGAAACGCAAAAAAAATTTGTTTTCTTAATAACATAACAAGCAATTCACTTCTTCTTAATTCCAAAATATTCATTCTGAATAACATATTAATTGTTCTAGGAACATAATATTCAAATGATGACTATCGCCCCTAAATGATATCGATATGATATAAAGCAAAATTGGTCTTACTGAATAAACAAGTACACAATATTTATAAAAATTGTAACGAAAAGAATAATTAATTAAATATTATAGCGAATAGCATTCTTAAATAAAAATTTGTTTTTTCTCTGTTCTACAGGTTTAAATCCGGCTTGCAGGAGTTAAAAATTTAAAAAAGATAAAGGTAAAGAAATAACAATCCATATTTAGTTCAACAAAAATTCATAATATATACATACATGTACATATAAATAATATTGATGAAAAATCTAATCAAATATTGACAGTCTATGATTCTTAACGCTAAAACATACCCAATAGGTCCTACTGATATTTTCCAACGATTTTTATTACTGAATTTATTTTATTATCATTCACATAATTTATAAAATTAATCATGACATTTTTTTTGAATTTCAAATAACAAAAGTTTGATGGTCAGCAATTGAAAATATAAGGTAAACAAATATGTATTGTATACATTTTATAGTAAAAATCATTTATGTAATAATATTTTGTTCTTCGAAACAAATGTGCTACGATTAGAAATGTTTATTCGTTTGTCTGATTATAATTCAATATTTAAAATATTTGTAAAATTAAAGTTCGACATTCATCATGACAAAAAATGAGTGCTGATAAAAGACAAAAGGTTCTGTTATTTGAATTAATTCTTCAATTTTTTTTAATTAAATATTAATATTTTTAATTTTTGTTTTCATACAATATCAACAGAAATAAAGGATTTGTTTCGCCATGATCAAATTTCACATAAATATGTCATTTGTTCAATAGATATAATTATTTTATCTCATAATTTGGAAGAATTTACAAATTTTTGATGTTGAGAAACAATACACAAAATAGAATATGATAATCAAAATATTAAACTTAATTAAGTTCATTAGCATTTAAATCAAAATTATAACATTGCATTGTAAACAGTTTAAACTTAGCATAGTAGAATAATAATAATATTATATGTATATTATTGAGTAATAGTGCATTTTAAGCATTTTTTATTAAGTACAATATATCATAAGTTCAACGTACATATTTGGTCAGTTAACCTAATTTCGAAATTATTGTATTTATTAATTACATATTAATACTATTTTTGATTAGTAACCATTTATTTTAGTATATATATAAGAATATTTTCAATAAAGAATTATTGTATTACTATCAGTGCAATCAAGTGGTGTTTTATTGAATTAGTGATTCTAGTTCTATAAAATAATTAATTGTTAAATCAATTCTACTGGTCGAATGAATTAGGAAACCTAATTCTTAACTAATAGAATTGACAGCATCCAAAACATTGGTGACCCCGGATTTGAACAACTTAAATATTATTTTTGTGTGAATTAACAAGAGTGAAAGTGTTAATTTAAATAGTAATAAAAACTAACTGGTTTGATTCTACTAGTCGAATGAATTAGGAAACCTAATTCTTAACTAATAGAATCAATATAAAACATTGAATTCGTGAACTGAAACATTTAATTGTGCTGATTAATATAATTATTTGCAATTGAATTTAAAAGACATTGTTGTTCAAATAATTTAAAAACATTTTTGTTTTCATTCGATAAATTAAAAACATTGAACATTGTGTTTTTTTGATTAACATTAAAAAAAATAATTAAAAATGGACGTAGCTGCTGGAACACAAATTACTTTGGGTAAAGAAATTGAAAAATTAGCCAAAACATATTATGCAGATTCACCAGACAGAAAAACCTTAGCTTATTTAAAACAAAAGATTAATAAGCTAGAGGAAATCTGGCAAAAATTTCTGAATGGAGATATTGCATTAAAAGAGCAATATCCTGAGGAAACATGTCATAGTTATTTCACAACTCATTATTTTACCAACATACGTTCAATTTATGAAAAGCTAAAGAATGAAATGCTTCAACTTATACAAGCTGTGGAGAATCATCAGAATGATTCAGAAAATAAATCGGAATCAAATAATACAACTACAGTTGACGCAACGAACATAATCAGAAATCAAAATAGATTAATCTTGAATCTAAAAAAGATATTAATAAATATTGAAAGTATTACGGAAACACAATCTAAGGCTTACTATGACATAAAAACAAAGCTTATTAATGAAATGTATGAAGAAATTGAGAAAAACCATAAAATAATATGGGAATTAGTACAAGATCCAGATCAAGTAGGATACGATAACGAAAAATTCTTCGATATACAAGAAAAATATCAGAATGTGCTGATAAAATTTATGATGGAAAAAGAACAGTCTGGATCCAATACAGATATGATACAGTTGAACCCAGATAATATCAGTTCAACGCCGATTATGAAGTTGCCGAAAATCCAAATACCAAAGTTCGATGGTAACTACTTAAAATGGCAGCAATTTTATGATTTATTTAGTCAAATGGTGCATCATCAACCACTATCCAATGCCCAAAAAATGTTTTATTTGAAAGCCAATCTCAGTGGAGAGGCGGAAAGATTGATAAGACATTTTCTTGTGTCTGAAGATAATTATGTTTCAGCATGGGAAATGCTCAAAAGTAGATATGCAAATAAAAGATTATTAGTAACAACGCTTATTGAAAAATTGATAACACAGCCTACAATCTCAAATGAATCAGCTCATCAAATAAAGGCAATTCATGATGTAACGTCTGAATGTATTATGGGATTAGAGAATTTAGGATTATCAATTTATGAAAGGTGGGATCCTATCATTTTGCACCTGTTAGCAAAAAAGTTAGACCGCGAAACACACAATTTGTATGAACAATCATTAAAGTCTCCGAGAGAGCTTCAATCACTTAAACAATTTTTAGATTTTTTGGAAACACGATTTCAATCATTAGAGGCTGTGGGTAACAGAAAGAGTGACAAAAATAGATCAAAATCATCAAATCATGTAGCTAGTTCAAGCAACAACAAGTGCGGTTACTGTAAGAATGATCATTTAATTTATTATTGTGATCAATTTTTAAAAATGACGCCACAAGAAAGACAGACGCAAGTTAAAAAATTAAAATTGTGCATGAATTGTTTAAAACAAGGTCATAATGCAGCAAAATGTTCCTTGAAGGGGTGTACTAAATGCAACCAGAAGCATAATAGTCTTCTTCATTTTACAAGAAACAACACAACAAGCTCAAATGAAATAAAAAGTGAAACTCAAGGGTCAAACACATATACGCATCTCGGATCCACCACCAATTTAACAGCCCAAGCAAATGAAAAAATGTCTTATGTGGTCTTAGGAACAGCAGCAGTTCAGGCAATAGATGGACATGGCAATGCAGTTAAATGCAGAGTTCTATTGGACTCTGGATCACAGGTTAATTTCATAACGGAAAGACTTCGACGAAAATTAAAATTACCATCAGTACAAGATGAATTGAATATTAACGGTGTGGGTGATGCAAGAACGAAAACACACAATAAAGTTAATGTAGAAATAAAGTCACCTACATCAAGTTACAGTTGCAAGATTGAAGCATACATTATGAAGACAATTTCTTCACATCAACCACAACAATTTATTAATACAGAAAAATGGAATTTACCAAAACATATTGAATTAGCTGATCCAGAATTCAACAAGCCAGATAAGATTGATATGCTACTTGGAGCAGAATTGTATGCTGAGATTATGATAAATGGACAAATCAAACTTGACAAGAATCTACCACTGCTTCAGAATACCGTGTTAGGTTGGGTAGTACTTGGCAAGGTAGTATACAATTGTCACACCAATTCATTCTGTGGAATGACAAACCTGGAATTGGATAATCAGTTACAAAAGTTTTGGGAGCTTGAAGAGTGTGAATCAGTTAAACCAGTAAACAGCGCAGATCAAAGATGTGAAGAGTTCTTTAAAGCGACAACATATCGAAACGATCAGGGAAGATATGTCGTTAATTTACCAATTTTAACAGATCCAGAGTTATTAGGAGACTCATGGCATTTGGCGTTTAAAAGATTCAAAAACATGGAAAACAAATTATCTAAAGATCCTGAACTTTACCGGCAATATGCTGATTTCTTAAATGAATATTTAAAACTTGGACATATGAAGGAAATCAGCTATAATGAGATACCAAAAATAAATTATTTCTTGCCTCATCATGCTGTGTTGAAACCTACAAGCAGTACCACAAAACTAAGAGTAGTATTCGACGCTTCAGCAAAAACAACAAACAATATATCTCTGAATGATCTAATGCTAACAGGGCCTAAGGTCCAAGATGAGCTCTTCGACATTATACTCCGTTTCAGAACGCACAAATATGTGTTCACAGCTGATATTGCACAAATGTATCGTCAAATTTTAATAAACGAGGAAGATAGAAATCTTCAACTTATAATGTGGAGAAATAATCCAGCTGAAAAGATAAAATATTATCAGCTGTGTACAGTTACCTATGGCACAAGATCAGCACCTTATCTTGCCACTAGATGCCTAAAAAAGTTAGCTGAGGATGAATCCATTAGATTTCCGTTAGCAGCACAAATCATAAAAGACTTTTATGTAGATGATGTAATATCTGGATGTGACACATTAGCTGAAGCAATAAAAAAACAACATGAGTTAGTAGAAATGTTAAAAACAGGAGGTTTTAAGCTTCGAAAATGGTGTGCAAATCATAAGGCTCTTTTAGAAGGAATTCCGCAAGAAGATCTGGAAATACAACAATCATTTTCTAAAGATGAAGAGCATATCAAAACATTAGGTCTAGGATGGAATCCGCAAAAAGACTATTTTATTTTCACTACCACAATACTGAAGGAGTCAAAACCATCAAAAAGAACAGTTCTAGCTGACATGGCTCATCTATTCGATCCACTAGGTTTGGTAAATCCAGTAATAGTGCTTGGCAAAATATTTATGCAACAGTTATGGAAATTGAAATTAAATTGGGATGATGATCTACCACATGAATTAAGCAGCAAATGGGAAGGCTATCGACAAAGTTTAATGCTGCTAAATAAACTAAAGGTGCGAAGATATATCTTCAATAATCCTCTCAATCAAAGAGTGGAATTGCATGTGTTTGCTGATGCCAGCGAAATGGCATATGGTACAGCTATTTATGTACGATCAATAAACAATTCAGGAGAAATTATGGTGAGACTTCTTTGCGCCAAATCACGAGTTGCTCCAGTTAAGATTGTTACGCTACCACGGTTAGAGTTATGTGCAGCGAAATTGGCAGTGGAACTAGTCCAACGTGTGGTAAAAACAATTAACATAAAATTCGACAACATTTCGTATTGGACAGATTCACAGATTGTGCTCTCGTGGATTCAGCAAGAACCGTATTCGTTAAAAACTTTTGTTGCCAATCGAGTCCAAACGATTCTGGCTGCAACATCACGACAGCAATGGAAGTATGTTGGGACAAAAAATAATCCTGCAGACTTGGTATCAAGAGGAGTTACAGCAGAAGTTTTAATAGAATCTGAATTATGGTTCCATGGTCCAGAATTTCTTAGAAAACCAGAATCCAATTGGCCTAGTCAGAAGGTTGAACTTATTAAAGTACCATCGGAAGAAAAAGATATAAAAATAGTGCTGAATGTAAATACAAATAATATTGAGCCAGATGACACTCATTTCATAAATAGAATCGATCATAAAAATTCATTCATAAGGCTACAAAGGACGATAGCATACGTTCTGCGTGGTATTAAACTATTCAAGAGAACAGTCAAAAAGGGAGAATTAACATTTTTAAAAGTTGATGAACTAAATGAAGCACTAAAAATTATAGTAAAACAAATTCAAAATTCAAGTTTTCAATCTGATATTGAAAATCTAAAAAAATTAGGACAAGTCAAACCAAAAAGTCGTATTTCCTCACTAACACCCTTCTTAGATCATGAAGGTCTTATACGAGTAGGAGGACGCTTAGAAGCTTCTGAACTGCCTTATGAAACCAAACATCAGCTTCTGCTGTCGGGAGAACACATATTCACAAAATTATTAATGAATCATCTTCACACATTACATTTACATGCTGGACCACAGGCGTTATTATGTATTACAAGACGCAATTTTTGGATAACGCAAGGAAGAAATGTAGCGAGATCTGTAGTGAATAGTTGTGTTCTTTGTTCACGTGCAAAACCTCAGTTAATGAGTCAATTAATGGGAAATTTACCTCAGAGTCGGGTTCTACCAGGGCGTCCGTTCCTTACGACGGGAATTGATTTTTGTGGCCCAATATGGACACATTTCAGGTTACGTGGAAAAAGGCCACAAAAATCTTATATCGCTGTATTTTGTTGCTTCGTCACAAAGGCAGTGCATCTTGAAGTAGTGTCAGATCTTACAACTGAAGCCTTTTTAGGAGCATTTAAAAGGTTCATATCACGAAGAGGTTATTGCAAGGATGTTTATTGTGATAATGCAACTAATTTTGTAGGTGCGAAAAACCAACTGAAGGAAATATGCGACATGTTAGAAGATAAAAGTTCAATGGAAAAAATTGTAAATCTATGCTCTCAACGACAAATACAATTTCATTTTATTCCTCCTCGATCGCCACATTTTGGTGGACTTTGGGAGTCAGCTGTAAAATCTGCTAAAAAACTACTCCTCAAAACACTTGCATCAGCATCACTTACATTTGAAGAACTAAGCACAGTGGTAGCAGAAATCGAAGCTATATTAAACTCGCGGCCACTAACAAAAATGTCAAGTGATCCAAATGATTATACAGCACTCACACCAGGTCATTTCTTAATTGGTGAACCTACAACAACTATGCCTGACTCTGATGTTGAGCCAACAAGGATGTCAATGCTTTCACGATGGAAGTTGGTGAGTTCCATTCGACAAGAATTTTGGCGCAGGTGGAAGGAAGAGTACCTCACAGAACTCCAGCACAGAACCAAGTGGACCAAGCAGACTCAAAATATTAAATTAGGAACGTTAGTTATCATCAAGGATAACAATTTAGCACCACTACAGTGGCCGTTAGGGCGTATTGTTAATATAATACCTGGCGCTGATGGACTAATACGAGTTGTAGAAGTTAAAACTGCCACAGGAACATACAAACGGGCAATTCACAATTTATGTCCTCTTCCTGTAGAGACAGAAGGTCAAGATCAACCAAACGCATTAATCGCAACAGAAGATTGTCAAATGCAGACAAAAAAGAGAAAACAGAATGAAGAAGGCACTGAGGCAAAAAAAAGAAAGTCCATTAGAATACCAAATGCCATAGGTCTCATGTTACTTACGTTGTTTGTACTTCCATGCTTTTCAGGAGCATCAAGTATAGCTGACCAGTTCATCGAAATTGAACCATTGTCAAATCAACCATGAATGGAAATGGTACTCATCATAATGGAATCTCATGAATGGAAATGGTACGTATATTACGACATGAAAGGGTATTGGGACATGCTTGCAAATATACAAAAAATTATAGAAAACTTAGACATTTTAGAAAAAACGATACCAAAAAATGTCACTTATGGAGAAATTTTACAACAGTATAAACAAGCAGAAAAGGACTTCAGAGTTATAAATGAATTGCTACTACTACAACATCTATCACCCCAACAAAGTCGCAGTAAAAGAGGACTGCTCAACGTTGTAGGCAATATAGCCCATCAGCTATTCGGAGTTCTAGATGAAGATTATGCCAAGGAAGTATCTAATACAATAAATAAAGTTCAAGAAAATGAGGACCACCTATTATTATTGATTAAGAATCAGACATCAGTTATTGAAGCAACTGAATTATTTATACAAAAAACAGAAAATGAAAGAAACGAACAAATGAAAACTATTGAAAGGACATTTCAAGATAACATGGAGTTAATAAAGTACATGTCATCCGTACTGAAAGAACAACGAATAGGTCTAATATTCATGTCATTATCAACACTTGTGTCAACAATTATAACTGAATACCGGAAAATCCAAGACACACTTTTAGACACAATAACCGATGTACATCAAGGTAGAATGAACTACAAAATCATGTCAGTGCATATGCTCAGAAATCAACTTGCTAATATTCAAGAACATCTACCATCAACATTGAAAATTCCCACTCGAGATATTACTAAACTATATCACATAATGAATGTAAAATGCAGTGTCAATAAAGATTATGCAATATTTGTTGTTCAACTTCCACTAGCACTAACAACAGAGTTTGAAGTGTATAAACCAATACCGTTACCAAGCTTAATTAACAACTCTCATATATCAATCAAACCAGCATCAGATATAATAGGTGTAGATTTACAACGGGAGTTCTTTTATCCACTCACAAGTAATAATTTTATGAATTGCCGCGTAATTGAACCACGGAAATTCCTTTGTCACCAAACACATCCGATTTATAACAAAAATTCGAATCTCATTCAATGTGATGCACAAATGATAAATTCACATAAAATAGCTAACAGCTGCATGATGACTATCAGTAATCCTTTCAAGCATTGGGTACAACTTTCAACTACAAATCATTGGTTATTTTCCATAGACAAAGAATCCATATATAATTTCGTCTGTGGCAACACAGCATTTCAAAAAACATTAAAAAATAATGGGATTTTAAAATTCAAGAAGGTATGCACAATGACGGATGATCACATCATCATCAATTCACATATGACATATGAGAAAAGGCTGAGTACTGTTTTTTATCCAACATTTAATTTGAGCGATAAAATTATTATACCACATGATGTCACGTTACTAGAAGGAACTCATCTTGCGCTTCCAGTTCAGAATCACACGGAAGAACTTAAAAGGTTACATCGAAAAATAGTTGACACTCGTCAAGAGCAAATTCTTCCGGCAAGACTACAACAGCATGATATTCACCAATATACTATCGGGTATGTTGCACTAAGTAAGGACCGTGCGCGAAAGTCCTTGCGCATTTTTGATTGCCTGTAGAACCCATATTTTTAAAAAGAAAAAAATCTAAGGTTATTTTTTAAAAATCTTATTTTATATACAATCTAAAACTAATTACATTACACATCAGATAGTCTTTTATTTTTAAAATTTCTTATCTTACTCTTAATACTACTCATTAATTTTTGAATATTTTCATCTGTTAATTTCTCACAACCAGTTTTCCACAATTTAGCAAAATTTGTTAATGATTTTGCACATTTGCCTTTCTTCCGTAAGATGTTTTTAATCTGCGCCCAATATCTCTCTATAGGTCTAAGTTCTGGTACATTAGGTGGGTTGATGTCTTTAGGCACGACATCTACTCTATTGTTCTCGTACCATGCCATAGTTTCTCTTGAATAATGGCAGGTAGCCAAGTCAGGCCAAAATATTACAGGTTGACTGTGCTTCCTTATGAGAGGTAAAAGTTTCTTCTGCAAGCATTCCTTAATGTAGGTTTGGCCATCCATGGTCCCTTCTTTGAAAACCGGTTCTGAACGAAGTCCACATTGGCAAATGGCTTGCCATACTAAAACTTTCCGACCGAATTTTTCAATGGAGATCGTTCTATCTTCTTCAGAAACATCAGTTCTTTCTTTAGCAGAATAATACTGTACACCTGGTAAAGTCGAAAAGTCATATTTAAAATACGATTCATCGTCCATGATCATGCATCGTTCGGGTCGTTCATTCCACCAATTGTACAGCAATCTTGCTCTTCTGATTGCCTTTTTTTCTTGTTCTTCACTTCTTTTTGGATGTTTCTGCTTCTTAAATGTCTTTATGCTGTTCTTATTCTTGATTTTCTGCACGGTAGAACTACTAACTCCATGTTTTTTTGCTAAGTCTCGTACTGAAAGACAAGGATTGTTTTCTAACGAACGCAGTACACCTTTTTCGGCTTTATTATCCATGAATCCCTTTGGGCGGCCTGAACGTGGTATGTCAGCTAACGAAATGTGTTTTTTTAAACGTTTGATGGTATTTCGAACGTTGGCTTCAGATGTTTCTACCTGCCTAGCAATCCACCGATAGGATTGTTCAGGATTTTCGAGATATTTTTCCACAATTTTTTTTCTATGTTCCAAATGTGACGATGACATTTTGACAACTAAAACAATTTTCACGAAAGTGACTTTTTATAACAAATTAAGATGCAACAGGTAATGTGTATTTGAAATTTGAGAAGGGATAGGGGCATAGTTTTTAAAATAGAGGACATCAAAAATGCGTAAGGACTTTCGCGCACAGTCCTTATATCCATCATCATTGGAATATTTATTTGCATCAAATATTATAAAATCCAACGTACACAGCGATGTAAAACTTCAGCACCAAGAGTCTTATGCAATCGAAAACTAACAGAAGATGACTTTAAAATTGAAGTCAAGGACTTCAAGGCGGCCCAAGATGTTGAGAAACAATACACAAAATAGAATATGATAATCAAAATATTAAACTTAATTAAGTTCATTAGCATTTAAATCAAAATTATAACATTGCATTGTAAACAGTTTAAACTTAGCATAGTAGAATAATAATAATATTATATGTATATTATTGAGTAATAGTGCATTTTAAGCATTTTTTATTAAGTACAATATATCATAAGTTCAACGTACATATTTGGTCAGTTAACCTAATTTCGAAATTATTGTATTTATTAATTACATATTAATACTATTTTTGATTAGTAACCATTTATTTTAGTATATATATAAGAATATTTTCAATAAAGAATTATTGTATTACTATCAGTGCAATCAAGTGGTGTTTTATTGAATTAGTGATTCTAGTTCTATAAAATAATTAATTGTTAAATCAATTCTACTGGTCGAATGAATTAGAAAACCTAATTCTTAACTAATAGAATTGACAGCATCCAAAACAATAATTATTTTATCTCATAATTTGGAAGAATTTACAAATTTTTGATGCTCATACTACAAGCTAAACGTTTATTTTTAATAAGTTAAAACGTTATTAGTTAATTTCGAAATAAGCATTTTTAATAATTTAGTAATTTTTTACAAATTAATCATGTAAAAACTATATTTCTTAATGCTAAATTTGATTCAACCAAAATATAATGTTCGTTTATTGACTATTCGTTACTAGCTGTTATCGATGTAATGAAACGCAAAAAAAATTTTTTTCTTAATAACATAACAAGCAATTCACTTCTTCTTAATTCCAAAATATTCATTCTGAATAACTTATTAATTGTTCTAGGAACATAATATTCAAATGATGACTATCGCCCCTAAATGATATCGATATGATATAAAGCAAAATTGGTCTTACTGAATAAACAAGTACACAATATTTATAAAAATTGTAACGAAAAGAATAATTAATTAAATATTATAGCGAATAGCATTCTTAAAAAAACATTTGTTTTTTCTCTGTTCTACAGGTTTAAATCTGGCTTGCAGGAGTTAAAAATTTAAAAAAGATAAAGGTAACGAAATAACAATCCATATTTAGTTCAACAAAAATTCATAATATATACATACATGTACATATAAATAATATTGATGAAAAATCTAATAAAATATTGACAATCTATGATTCATAGCGCTAAAACATACCCAATAGGTCCTACTGATATTTTCCAACGATTTTTATTAGTGAATTTATTTTATTATCATTCACATAATTTATAAAATTAATCATGACAGTTTTTTGAATTTCAGATAACAAAAGTTTGATGGTCAGCAATTGAAAATATAAGGTAAACAAATATGTATTGTATACATTTTATAGTAAAAATCATTTATGTAATAATATTTTGTTCTTCGAAACAAATGTGCTACGATTAGAAATGTTTATTCGTTTGTCTGATTATAATTCAATATTTAAAATATTTGTAAAATTAAAGTTCGAAATTCATCATGACAAAAAATGAGTGCTGATAAAAGACAAAAGGTTCTGTTATTTGAATTAATTCTTCAATGTTTTTTAATTAAATATTAATATTTTTAATTTTTGTTTTCATACAATATCAACAGAAATAAAGGATTTGGTTCGCCATGATTAAATTTCACATAAATATGTCATTTGTTCAACAGATATAATTATTTTATCTCATAATTTGGAGGAAGTTACAAATTTTTGATGCTCATACTACAAGTTAAACGTTTATTTTTAATAAGTTAAAACGTTATTAGTTAATTTCGAAATAAGCATTTTTAATAATTTAGTAATTTTTTACAAATTAATCATGTAAAAACTATATTTCTTAATGTTAAATTTGATTCAACAAAAATATAATGTTCGTTTATTGACTATTCGGCACTAGCTGTTATCGATGTAATGAAACGCAAAAAAAATTTTTTTCTTAATAACATAACAAGCAATTCACTTCTTCTTAATTCCAAAATATTCATTCTGAATAACTTTTTAATTGTTCTAGGAACATAATATTCAAATGATGACTATCGCCCCTAAATGATATCGATATGATATAAATCAAAATTGGTCTTACTGAATAAACAAGTACACAATATTTATGAAAATTGTAACGAAAAGAATAATTAGTTAAATATTATAGCGAATAGCATTCTTAAATAAAAATTTGTTTTTTCTCTCTTCTACAGGTTTAAATCCGGCTTGCAGGAGTTAAAAATTTAAAAAAGATAAAGGTAACGAAATAACAATCCATATTTAGTTCAACAAAAATTCATAATATATAAATACATGTACATATAAATAATATTGATGAAAAATCTAATCAAATATTGACAGTCTATGATTCTTAACGCTAAAACATACCCAATAGGTCCTACTGATATTTTCCAACGATTTTTATTACTGAATTTATTTTATTATCATTCACATAATTTATAAAATTAATCATGACATTTTTTTTGAATTTCAAATAACAAAAGTTTGATGGTCAGCAATTGAAAATATAAGGTAAACAAATATGTATTGTATACATTTTATAGTAAAAATCATTTATGTAATAATATTTTGTTCTTCGAAACAAATGTGCTACGATTAGAAATGTTTATTCGTTTGTCTGATTATAATTCAATATTTAAAATATTTGTAAAATTAAAGTTCGAATTCATCATGACAAAAAATGAGTGCTGATAAAAGACAAAAGGTTCTGTTATTTGAATTAATTCTTCAATGTTTTTTAATTAAATATTAATATTTTTAATTTTTGTTTTTATACAATATCAACAGAAATAAAGGATTTGGTTCGCCATGATTAAATTTCACATAAATATGTCATTTGTTCAACATATATAATTATTTTATCTCATAATTTGGAGGAAGTTACAAATTTTTGATGCTCATACTACAAGTTAAACGTTTATTTTTAATAAGTTAAAACGTTATTAGTTAATTCCGAAATAAGCATTTTTAATAATTTAGTAATTTTTTACAAATTAATCATGTAAAAACTATATTTCTTAATGTTAAATTTGATTCAACAAAAATATAATGTTCGTTTATTGACTATTCGTTACTAGCTGTTATCGATGTAATGAAACGCAAAAAAAAATTTTTTTCTTAATAACATAAGAAGCAATTCACTTCTTCTTAATTCCAAAATACCAAAATATTCATTCTGAATAACTTATTAATTGTTCTAGGAACATAATATTCAAATGATGACTATCGCCCCTAAATGATATCGATATGATATAAAGCAAAATTGGTCTTACTGAATAAACAAGTACACAATATTTATAAAAATTGTAACGAAAAGAATAATTAATTAAACATTATAGCGAATAGCATTCTTAAATAAAAATTTGTTTTTTCTCTGTTCTACAGGTTTAAATCTGGCTTGCAGGAGTTAAAAATTTAAAAAAGATAAAGGTAAAGAAATAACAATCCATATTTAGTTCAACAAAAATTCATAATATATACATACATGTACATATAAATAATATTGATGAAAAATCTAATAAAATATTGACAGTCTATGATTCTTAACGCTAAAACATACCCAATAGGTCCTACTGATATTTTCCAACGATTTTTATTACTGAATTTATTTTATTATCATTCACATACATAATTTATAAAATTAATCATGACATTTTTTTGAATTTCAGATAACAAAAGTTTGATGGTCAGCAATTGAAAATATAAGGTAAACAAATATGTATTGTATACATTTTATAGTAAAAATCATTTATGTAATAATATTTTGTTCTTCGAAACAAATGTGCTACGATTAGAAATGTTTATTCGTTTGTCTGATTATAATTCAATATTTAAAATATTTGTAAAATTAAAGTTCGACATTCATCATGACAAAAAATGAGTGCTGATAAAAGACAAAAGGTTCTGTTATTTGAATTAATTCTTCAATGTTTTTTAATTAAATATTAATATTTTTAATTTTTGTTTTCATTCAATATCAACAGAAATAAAGGATTTGTTTCGCCATGATCAAATTTCACATAAATATGTCATTTGTTCAACATATATAATTATTTTATCTCATAATTTGGAGGAAGTTACAAATTTTTGATGCTAATACTACAAGTTAAACGTTTATTTTTAATAAGTTAAAACGTTATTAGTTAATTTCAAAATAAGCATTTTTAATAATTTAGTAATTTTTTACAAATTAATCATGTAAAAACTATATTTCTTAATGTTAAATTTGATTCAACAAAAATATAATGTTCGTTTATTGACTATTCGTTACTAGCTGTTATCGATGTAATGAAACGCAAAAAAAATTTTTTTCTTAATAACATAACAAGCAATTCACTTCTTCTTAATTCCAAAATATTCATTCTGAATAACATATTAATTGTTCTAGGAACATAATATTCAAATGATGACTATCGCCCCTAAATGATATCGATATGATATAAAGCAAAATTGGTCTTACTGAATAAACAAGTACACAATATTTATAAAAATTGTAACGAAAAGAATAATTAATTAAATATTATAGCGAATAGCATTCTTAAATAAAAATTTGTTTTTTCTCTGTTTTACAGGTTTAATTCCGGCTTGCAGGAGTTAAAAATTTAAAAAAGATAAAGGTAACGAAATAACAATCCATATTTAGTTCAACAAAAATTCATAATATATAAATACATGTACATATAAATAATATTGATGAAAAATCTAATCAAATATTGACAGTCTATGATTCTTAACGCTAAAACATACCCAATAGGTCCTACTGATATTTTCCAACGATTTTTATTACTGAATTTATTTTATTATCATTCACATAATTTATAAAATTAATCATGACATTTTTTTTGAATTTCAAATAACAAAAGTTTGATGGTCAGCAATTGAAAATATAAGGTAAACAAATATGTATTGTATACATTTTATAGTAAAAATCATTTATGTAATAATATTTTGTTCTTCGAAACAAATGTGCTACGATTAGAAATGTTTATTCGTTTGTCTGATTATAATTCAATATTTAAAATATTTGTAAAATTAAAGTTCGACATTCATCATGACAAAAAATGAGTGCTGATAAAAGACAAAAGGTTCTGTTATTTGAATTAATTCTTCAATTTTTTTTAATTAAATATTAATATTTTTAATTTTTGTTTTCATACAATATCAACAGAAATAAAGGATTTGGTTCGCCATGATCAAATTTCACATAAATATGTCATTTGTTCAACAGATATAATTATTTTATCTCATAATTTGGAGGAAGTTACAAATTTTTGATGCTCATACTACAAGTTAAACGTTTATTTTTAATAAGTTAAAACGTTATTAGTTAATTCCGAAATAAGCATTTTTAATAATTTAGTAATTTTTTACAAATTAATCATGTAAAAACTATATTTCTTAATGTTAAATTTGATTCAACAAAAATATAATGTTCGTTTATTGACTATTCGTTACTAGCTGTTATCGATGTAATGAAACGCAAAAAAAAATTTTTTTATTAATAACATAACAAGCAATTCACTTCTTCTTAATTCCAAAATATTCATTCTGAATAACTTATTAATTGTTCTAGGAACATAATATTCAAATGATGACTATCGCCCCTAAATGATATCGATATGATATAAAGCAAAATTGGTCTTACTGAATAAACAAGTACACAATATTTATAAAAATTGTAACGAAAAGAATAATTAATTAAACATTATAGCGAATAGCATTCTTAAATAAAAATTTGTTTTTTCTCTGTTTTACAGGTTTAAATCCGGCTTGCAGGAGTTAAAAATTTAAAAAAGATAAAGGTAAAGAAATAACAATCCATATTTAGTTCAACAAAAATTCATATTACATACATACATGTACATATAAATAATATTGATGAAAAATCTAATAAAATATTGACAATCTATGATTCTTAACGCTAAAACATACCCAATAGGTCCTACTGATATTTTCCAACGATTTTTATTACTGAATTTATTTTATTATCATTCACATAAATTATAAAATTAATTATGACATTTTTTTGAATTTCAGATAACAAAAGTTTGATGGTCAGCAATTGAAAATATAAGGTAAACAAATATGTATTGTATACATTTTATAGTAAAAATCATTTATGTAATAATATTTTGTTCTTCGAAACAAATGTGCTACGATTAGAAATGTTTATTCGTTTGTCTGATTATAATTCAATATTTAAAATATTTGTAAAATTAAAGTTCGAAATTCATCATGACAAAAAATGAGTGCTGATAAAAGACAAAAGGTTCTCTTATTTGAATCAATTCTTCAATTTTTTTTAATTAAATATTAATATTTTTAATTTTTGTTTTCATACAATATCAACAGAAATAAAGGATTTGGTTCGCCATGATTAAATTTCACATAAATATGTCATTTGTTCAATAGATATAATTATTTTATCTCATAATTTGGAAGAATTTACAAATTTTTGATGCTCATACTACAAGCTAAACGTTTATTTTTAATAAGTTAAAACGTTATTAGTTAATTTCGAAATAAGCATTTTTAATAATTTAGTAATTTTTTACAAATTAATCATGTAAAAACTATATTTCTTAATGTTAAATTTGATTCAACAAAAATATAATGTTCGTTTATTGACTATTCGTTACTAGCTGTTATCGATGTAATGAAACGCAAAAAAAAAATTTTTTCTTAATAACATAACAAGCAATTCACTTCTTCTTAATTCCAAAATATTCATTCTGAATAACCTATTAATTGTTCTAGGAACATAATATTCAAATGATGACTATCGCCCCTAAATGATATCGATATGATATAAAGCAAAATTGGTCTTACTGAATAAACAAGTAACACAATATTTATAAAAATTGTAACGAAAAGAATAATTAATTAAACATTATAGCGAATAGCATTCTTAAATAAAAATTTGTTTTTTCTCTGTTCTACAGGTTTAAATCCGGCTTGCAGGAGTTAAAAATTTAAAAAAGATAAAGGTAACGAAATAACAATCCATATTTAGTTCAAGAAAAATTCATAATATATAAATACATGTACATATAAATAATATTGATGAAAATCTAATAAAATATTGACAGTCTATTATTCTTAACACAAAAACATACCCAATAGGTCCTACTGATATTTTCCAACGATTTTTATTACTGAATTTATTTTATTATCATTCACATAATTTATAAAATTAATCATGACATTTTTTTGAATTTCAGATAACAAAAGTTTGATGGTCAGCAATTGAAAATATAAGGTAAACAAATATGTATTGTATACATTTTATAGTAAAAATCATTTATGTAATAATATTTTGTTCTTCGAAACAAATGTGCTACGATTAGAATTGTTTATTCGTTTGTCTGATTATAATTCAATATTTAAAATATTTGTAAAATTAAAGTTCGAAATTCATCATGACAAAAAATGAGTGCTGATAAAAGACAAAAGGTTCTCTTATTTGAATCAATTCTTCAATTTTTTTTAATTAAATATTAATATTTTTAATTTTTGTTTTCATACAATATCAACAGAAATAAAGGATTTGGTTCGCCATGATTAAATTTCACATAAATATGTCATTTGTTCAACAGATATAATTATTTTATCTCATAATTTGGAGGAAGTTACAAATTTTTGATGCTCATACTACAAGTTAAACGTTTATTTTTAATAAGTTAAAACGTTATTAGTTAATTTCGAAATAAGCATTTTTAATAATTTAGTAATTTTTTACAAATTAATCATGTAAAAACTATATTTCTTAATGTTAAATTTGATTCAACAAAAATATAATGTTCGTTTATTGACTATTCGGCACTAGCTGTTATCGATGTAATGAAACGCAAAAAAAATTTTTTTCTTAATAACATAACAAGCAATTCACTTCTTCTTAATTCCAAAATACCAAAATATTCATTCTGAATAACTTATTAATTGTTCTAGGAACATAATATTCAAATGATGACTATCGCCCCTAAATGATATCGATATGATATAAAGCAAAATTGGTCTTACTGAATAAACAAGTACACAATATTTATAAAAATTGTAACGAAAAGAATAATTAATTAAACATTATAGCGAATAGCATTCTTAAATAAAAATTTGTTTTTTCTCTCTTCTACAGGTTTAAATCTGGCTTGCAGGAGTTAAAAATTTAAAAAAGATAAAGGTAAAGAAATAACAATCCATATTTAGTTCAACAAAAATTCATAATATATACATACATGTACATATAAATAATATTGATGAAAAATCTAATAAAATATTGACAGTCTATGATTCTTAACGCTAAAACATACCCAATAGGTCCTACTGATATTTTCCAACGATTTTTATTACTGAATTTATTTTATTATCATTCACATAATTTATAAAATTAATCATGACATTTTTTTGAATTTCAGATAACAAAAGTTTGATGGTCAGCAATTGAAAATATAAGGTAAACAAATATGTATTGTATACATTTTATAGTAAAAATCATTTATGTAATAATATTTTGTTCTTCGAAACAAATGTGCTACGATTAGAAATGTTTATTCGTTTGTCTGATTATAATTCAATATTTAAAATATTTGTAAAATTAAAGTTCGACATTCATCATGACAAAAAATGAGTGCTGATAAAAGACAAAAGGTTCTGTTATTTGAATTAATTCTTCAATGTTTTTTAATTAAATATTAATATTTTTAATTTTTGTTTTCATTCAATATCAACAGAAATAAAGGATTTGTTTCGCCATGATCAAATTTCACATAAATATGTCATTTGTTCAATAGATATAATTATTTTATCTCACAATTTGGAAGAATTTACAAATTTTTGATGCTCATACTACAAGCTAAACGTTTATTTTTAATAAGTTAAAATGTTATTAGTTAATTTCGAAATAAGCATTTTTAATAATTTAGTAATTTTTTACAAATTAATCATGTAAAAACTATATTTCTTAATGTTAAATTTGATTCAACAAAAATATAATGTTCGTTTGTTGACTATTCGTTACTAGCTGTTATCGATGTAATGAAACGCAAAAAAAATTTGTTTTCTTAATAACATAACAAGCAATTCACTTCTTCTTAATTCCAAAATATTCATTCTGAATAACATATTAATTGTTCTAGGAACATAATATTCAAATGATGACTATCGCCCCTAAATGATATCGATATGATATAAAGCAAAATTGGTCTTACTGAATAAACAAGTACACAATATTTATAAAAATTGTAACGAAAAGAATAATTAATTAAATATTATAGCGAATAGCATTCTTAAATAAAAATTTGTTTTTTCTCTGTTCTACAGGTTTAAATCCGGCTTGCAGGAGTTAAAAATTTAAAAAAGATAAAGGTAAAGAAATAACAATCCATATTTAGTTCAACAAAAATTCATAATATATAAATACATGTACATATAAATAATATTGATGAAAAATCTAATCAAATATTGACAGTCTATGATTCTTAACGCTAAAACATACCCAATAGGTCCTACTGATATTTTCCAACGATTTTTATTACTGAATTTATTTTATTATCATTCACATAATTTATAAAATTAATCATGACATTTTTTTTGAATTTCAAATAACAAAAGTTTGATGGTCAGCAATTGAAAATATAAGGTAAACAAATATGTATTGTATACATTTTATAGTAAAAATCATTTATGTAATAATATTTTGTTCTTCGAAACAAATGTGCTACGATTAGAAATGTTTATTCGTTTGTCTGATTATAATTCAATATTTAAAATATTTGTAAAATTAAAGTTCGACATTCATCATGACAAAAAATGAGTGCTGATAAAAGACAAAAGGTTCTGTTATTTGAATTAATTCTTCAATTTTTTTTAATTAAATATTAATATTTTTAATTTTTGTTTTCATACAATATCAACAGAAATAAAGGATTTGGTTCGCCATGATCAAATTTCACATAAATATGTCATTTGTTCAACAGATATAATTATTTTATCTCATAATTTGGAGGAAGTTACAAATTTTTGATGCTCATACTACAAGTTAAACGTTTATTTTTAATAAGTTAAAACGTTATTAGTTAATTCCGAAATAAGCATTTTTAATAATTTAGTAATTTTTTACAAATTAATCATGTAAAAACTATATTTCTTAATGTTAAATTTGATTCAACAAAAATATAATGTTCGTTTATTGACTATTCGTTACTAGCTGTTATCGATGTAATGAAACGCAAAAAAAAATTTTTTTCTTAATAACATAACAAGCAATTCACTTCTTCTTAATTCCAAAATATTCATTCTGAATAACTTATTAATTGTTCTAGGAACATAATATTCAAATGATGACTATCGCCCCTAAATGATATCGATATGATATAAAGCAAAATTGG
The DNA here is from genome assembly GCA_951394055.1 of Villa cingulata. Lineage (NCBI taxonomy): Eukaryota > Metazoa > Arthropoda > Insecta > Diptera > Bombyliidae > Villa > Villa cingulata. The sequence continues at coordinate 22,309,188 of OX596019.1, read as the reverse complement.
TCTTACTGAATAAACAAGTACACAATATTTATAAAAATTGTAACGAAAAGAATAATTAATTAAACATTATAGCGAATAGCATTCTTTAATAAAAATTTGTTTTTTCTCTGTTTTACAGGTTTAAATCCGGCTTGCAGGAGTTAAAAATTTAAAAAAGATAAAGGTAAAGAAATAACAATCCATATTTAGTTCAACAAAAATTCATAATACATACATACATGTACATATAAATAACATTGATGAAAATCTAATAAAATATTGACAGTCTATGATTCTTAACGCTAAAACATACCCAATAGGTCCTACTGATATTTTCCAACGATTTTTATTACTGAATTTATTTTATTATCATTCACATAAATTATAAAATTAATTATGACATTTTTTTGAATTTCAGATAACAAAAGTTTGATGGTCAGCAATTGAAAATATAAGGTAAACAAATATGTATTGTATACATTTTATAGTAAAAATCATTTATGTAATAATATTTTGTTCTTCGAAACAAATGTGCTACGATTAGAAATGTTTATTCGTTTGTCTGATTATAATTCAATATTTAAAATATTTGTAAAATTAAAGTTCGAATTCATCATGACAAAAAATGAGTGCTGATAAAAGACAAAAGGTTCTCTTATTTGAATCAATTCTTCAATTTTTTTTAATTAAATATTAATATTTTTAATTTTTGTTTTCATACAATATCAACAGAAATAAAGGATTTGGTTCGCCATGATTAAATTTCACATAAATATGTCATTTGTTCAATAGATATAATTATTTTATCTCATAATTTGGAAGAATTTACAAATTTTTGATGCTCATACTACAAGCTAAACGTTTATTTTTAATAAGTTAAAACGTTATTAGTTAATTTCGAAATAAGCATTTTTAATAATTTAGTAATTTTTTACAAATTAATCATGTAAAAACTATATTTCTTAATGTTAAATTTGATTCAACAAAAATATAATGTTCGTTTATTGACTATTCGTTACTAGCTGTTATCGATGTAATGAAACGCAAAAAAAAAATTTTTTCTTAATAACATAACAAGCAATTCACTTCTTCTTAATTCCAAAATATTCATTCTGAATAACCTATTAATTGTTCTAGGAACATAATATTCAAATGATGACTATCGCCCCTAAATGATATCGATATGATATAAAGCAAAATTGGTCTTACTGAATAAACAAGTACACAATATTTATAAAAATTGTAACGAAAAGAATAATTAATTAAACATTATAGCGAATAGCATTCTTAAATAAACATTTGTTTTTTCTCTGTTCTACAGGTTTAAATCCGGCTTGCAGGAGTTAAAAATTTAAAAAAGATAAAGGTAACGAAATAACAATCCATATTTAGTTCAAGAAAAATTCATAATATATAAATACATGTACATATAAATAATATTGATGAAAATCTAATAAAATATTGACAGTCTATTATTCTTAACACAAAAACATACCCAATAGGTCCTACTGATATTTTCCAACGATTTTTATTACTGAATTTATTTTATTATCATTCACATAATTTATAAAATTAATCATGACATTTTTTTGAATTTCAGATAACAAAAGTTTGATGGTCAGCAATTGAAAATATAAGGTAAACAAATATGTATTGTATACATTTTATAGTAAAAATCATTTATGTAATAATATTTTGTTCTTCGAAACAAATGTGCTACGATTAGAATTGTTTATTCGTTTGTCTGATTATAATTCAATATTTAAAATATTTGTAAAATTAAAGTTCGAAATTCATCATGACAAAAAATGAGTGCTGATAAAAGACAAAAGGGACTCTTATTTGAATCAATTCTTCAATTTTTTTTAATTAAATATTAATATTTTTAATTTTTGTTTTCATACAATATCAACAGAAATAAAGGATTTGGTTCGCCATGATTAAATTTCACATAAATATGTCATTTGTTCAATAGATATAATTATTTTATCTCATAATTTGGAAGAATTTACAAATTTTTGATGCTCATACTACAAGCTAAACGTTTATTTTTAATAAGTTAAAACGTTATTAGTTAATTTCGAAATAAGCATTTTTAATAATTTAGTAATTTTTTACAAATTAATCATGTAAAAACTATATTTCTTAATGTTAAATTTGATTCAACAAAAATATAATGTTCGTTTATTGACTATTCGTTACTAGCTGTTATCGATGTAATGAAACGCAAAAAAAAATTTTTTTCTTAATAACATAACAAGCAATTCACTTCTTCTTAATTCCAAAATATTCATTCTGAATAACTTATTAATTGTTCTAGGAACATAATATTCAAATGATGACTATCGCCCCTAAATGATATCGATATGATATAAAGCAAAATTGGTCTTACTGAATAAACAAGTACACAATATTTATAAAAATTGTAACGAAAAGAATAATTAATTAAACATTATAGCGAATAGCATTCTTAAATAAACATTTGTTTTTTCTCTGTTCTACAGGTTTAAATCCGGCTTGCAGGAGTTAAAAATTTAAAAAAGATAAAGGTAAAGAAATAACAATCCATATTTAGTTCAAGAAAAATTCATAATATATAAATACATGTACATATAAATAATATTGATGAAAATCTAATAAAATATTGACAGTCTATTATTCTTAACACAAAAACATACCCAATAGGTCCTACTGATATTTTCCAACGATTTTTATTACTGAATTTATTTTATTATCATTCACATAAATTATAAAATTAATTATGACATTTTTTTGAATTTCAGATAACAAAAGTTTGATGGTCAGCAATTGAAAATATAAGGTAAACAAATATGTATTGTATACATTTTATAGTAAAAATCATTTATGTAATAATATTTTGTTCTTCGAAACAAATGTGCTACGATTAGAATTGTTTATTCGTTTGTCTGATTATAATTCAATATTTAAAATATTTGTAAAATTAAAGTTCGAAATTCATCATGACAAAAAATGAATGCTGATAAAAGACAAAAGGTTCTCTTATTTGAATCAATTCTTCAATTTTTTTTAATTAAATATTAATATTTTTAATTTTTGTTTTCATACAATATCAACAGAAATAAAGGATTTGGTTCGCCATGATTAAATTTCACATAAATATGTCATTTGTTCAATAGATATAATTATTTTATCTCATAATTTGGAAGAATTTACAAATTTTTGATGCTCATACTACAAGCTAAACGTTTATTTTTAATAAGTTAAAACGTTATTAGTTAATTTCGAAATAAGCATTTTTAATAATTTAGTAATTTTTTACAAATTAATCATGTAAAAACTATATTTCTTAATGTTAAATTTGATTCAACAAAAATATAATGTTCGTTTATTGACTATTCGTTACTAGCTGTTATCGATGTAATGAAACGCAAAAAAAAATTTTTTTCTTAATAACATAACAAGCAATTCACTTCTTCTTAATTCCAAAATATTCATTCTGAATAACTTATTAATTGTTCTAGGAACATAATATTCAAATGATGACTATCGCCCCTAAATGATATCGATATGATATAAAGCAAAATTGGTCTTACTGAATAAACAAGTACACAATATTTATAAAAATTGTAACGAAAAGAATAATTAATTAAACATTATAGCGAATAGCATTCTTAAATAAAAATTTGTTTTTTCTCTGTTCTACAGGTTTAAATCTGGCTTGCAGGAGTTAAAAATTTAAAAAAGATAAAGGTAAAGAAATAACAATCCATATTTAGTTCAACAAAAATTCATAATATATACATACATGTACATATAAATAATATTGATGAAAAATCTAATAAAATATTGACAGTCTATGATTCTTAACGCTAAAACATACCCAATAGGTCCTACTGATATTTTCCAACGATTTTTATTACTGAATTTATTTTATTATCATTCACATAATTTATAAAATTAATCATGACATTTTTTTGAATTTCAGATAACAAAAGTTTGATGGTCAGCAATTGAAAATATAAGGTAAACAAATATGTATTGTATACATTTTATAGTAAAAATCATTTATGTAATAATATTTTGTTCTTCGAAACAAATGTGCTACGATTAGAATTGTTTATTCGTTTGTCTGATTATAATTCAATATTTAAAATATTTGTAAAATTAAAGTTCGAAATTCATCATGACAAAAAATGAGTGCTGATAAAAGACAAAAGGTTCTCTTATTTGAATCAATTCTTCAATTTTTTTTAATTAAATATTAATATTTTTAATTTTTGTTTTCATACAATATCAACAGAAATAAAGGATTTGGTTCGCCATGATTAAATTTCACATAAATATGTCATTTGTTCAACAGATATAATTATTTTATCTCATAATTTGGAGGAAGTTACAAATTTTTGATGCTCATACTACAAGTTAAACGTTTATTTTTAATAAGTTAAAACGTTATTAGTTAATTTCGAAATAAGCATTTTTAATAATTTAGTAATTTTTTACAAATTAATCATGTAAAAACTATATTTCTTAATGTTAAATTTGATTCAACAAAAATATAATGTTCGTTTATTGACTATTCGGCACTAGCTGTTATCGATGTAATGAAACGCAAAAAAAATTTTTTTCTTAATAACATAACAAGCAATTCACTTCTTCTTAATTCCAAAATACCAAAATATTCATTCTGAATAACTTATTAATTGTTCTAGGAACATAATATTCAAATGATGACTATCGCCCCTAAATGATATCGATATGATATAAAGCAAAATTGGTCTTACTGAATAAACAAGTACACAATATTTATAAAAATTGTAACGAAAAGAATAATTAATTAAACATTATAGCGAATAGCATTCTTAAATAAAAATTTGTTTTTTCTCTCTTCTACAGGTTTAAATCTGGCTTGCAGGAGTTAAAAATTTAAAAAAGATAAAGGTAAAGAAATAACAATCCATATTTAGTTCAACAAAAATTCATAATATATACATACATGTACATATAAATAATATTGATGAAAAATCTAATAAAATATTGACAGTCTATGATTCTTAACGCTAAAACATACCCAATAGGTCCTACTGATATTTTCCAACGATTTTTATTACTGAATTTATTTTATTATCATTCACATAATTTATAAAATTAATCATGACATTTTTTTGAATTTCAGATAACAAAAGTTTGATGGTCAGCAATTGAAAATATAAGGTAAACAAATATGTATTGTATACATTTTATAGTAAAAATCATTTATGTAATAATATTTTGTTCTTCGAAACAAATGTGCTACGATTAGAATTGTTTATTCGTTTGTCTGATTATAATTCAATATTTAAAATATTTGTAAAATTAAAGTTCGAAATTCATCATGACAAAAAATGAGTGCTGATAAAAGACAAAAGGTTCTCTTATTTGAATCAATTCTTCAATTTTTTTTAATTAAATATTAATATTTTTAATTTTTGTTTTCATACAATATCAACAGAAATAAAGGATTTGGTTCGCCATGATTAAATTTCACATAAATATGTCATTTGTTCAATAGATATAATTATTTTATCTCATAATTTGGAAGAATTTACAAATTTTTGATGCTCATACTACAAGCTAAACGTTTATTTTTAATAAGTTAAAACGTTATTAGTTAATTTCGAAATAAGCATTTTTAATAATTTAGTAATTTTTTACAAATTAATCATGTAAAAACTATATTTCTTAATGTTAAATTTGATTCAACAAAAATATAATGTTCGTTTATTGACTATTCGTTACTAGCTGTTATCGATGTAATGAAACGCAAAAAAAAATTTTTTTCTTAATAACATAACAAGCAATTCACTTCTTCTTAATTCCAAAATATTCATTCTGAATAACTTATTAATTGTTCTAGGAACATAATATTCAAATGATGACTATCGCCCCTAAATGATATCGATATGATATAAAGCAAAATTGGTCTTACTGAATAAACAAGTACACAATATTTATAAAAATTGTAACGAAAAGAATAATTAATTAAACATTATAGCGAATATCATTCTTAAATAAACATTTGTTTTTTCTCTGTTCTACAGGTTTAAATCCGGCTTGCAGGAGTTAAAAATTTAAAAAAGATAAAGGTAAAGAAATAACAATCCATATTTAGTTCAAGAAAAATTCATAATATATAAATACATGTACATATAAATAATATTGATGAAAATCTAATAAAATATTGACAGTCTATTATTCTTAACACAAAAACATACCCAATAGGTCCTACTGATATTTTCCAACGATTTTTATTACTGAATTTATTTTATTATCATTCACATAAATTATAAAATTAATTATGACATTTTTTTGAATTTCAGATAACAAAAGTTTGATGGTCAGCAATTGAAAATATAAGGTAAACAAATATGTATTGTATACATTTTATAGTAAAAATCATTTATGTAATAATATTTTGTTCTTCGAAACAAATGTGCTACGATTAGAATTGTTTATTCGTTTGTCTGATTATAATTCAATATTTAAAATATTTGTAAAATTAAAGTTCGAAATTCATCATGACAAAAAATGAATGCTGATAAAAGACAAAAGGTTCTCTTATTTGAATCAATTCTTCAATTTTTTTTAATTAAATATTAATATTTTTAATTTTTGTTTTCATACAATATCAACAGAAATAAAGGATTTGGTTCGCCATGATTAAATTTCACATATATGTCATTTGTTCAATAGATATAATTATTTTATCTCATAATTTGGAAGAATTTACAAATTTTTGATGCTCATACTACAAGCTAAACGTTTATTTTTAATAAGTTAAAACGTTATTAGTTAATTTCGAAATAAGCATTTTTAATAATTTAGTAATTTTTTACAAATTAATCATGTAAAAACTATATTTCTTAATGTTAAATTTGATTCAACAAAAATATAATGTTCGTTTATTGACTATTCGTTACTAGCTGTTATCGATGTAATGAAACGCAAAAAAAAATTTTTTTCTTAATAACATAACAAGCAATTCACTTCTTCTTAATTCCAAAATATTCATTCTGAATAACTTATTAATTGTTCTAGGAACATAATATTCAAATGATGACTATCGCCCCTAAATGATATCGATATGATATAAAGCAAAATTGGTCTTACTGAATAAACAAGTACACAATATTTATAAAAATTGTAACGAAAAGAATAATTAATTAAACATTATAGCGAATAGCATTCTTAAATAAAAATTTGTTTTTTCTCTGTTCTACAGGTTTAAATCTGGCTTGCAGGAGTTAAAAATTTAAAAAAGATAAAGGTAAAGAAATAACAATCCATATTTAGTTCAACAAAAATTCATAATACATACATACATGTACATATAAATAATATTGATGAAAAATCTAATCAAATATTGACAGTCTATGATTCTTAACGCTAAAACATACCCAATAGGTCCTACTGATATTTTCCAACGATTTTTATTACTGAATTTATTTTATTATCATTCACATAATTTATAAAATTAATCATGACATTTTTTTGAATTTCAGATAACAAAAATTTGATGGTCAGCAATTGAAAATATAAGGTAAACAAATATTTATTGTATACATTTTATAGTAAAAATCATTTATGTAATAATATTTTGTTCTTCGAAACAAATGTGCTACGATTAGAAATGTTTATTCGTTTGTCTGATTATAATTCAATATTTAAAATATTTGTAAAATTAAAGTTCGACATTCATCATGACAAAAAATGAGTGCTGATAAAAGACAAAAGGTTCTGTTATTTGAATTAATTCTTCAATTTTTTTTAATTAAATATTAATATTTTTAATTTTTGTTTTCATACAATATCAACAGAAATAAAGGATTTGGTTCGCCATGATTAAATTTCACATAAATATGTCATTTGTTCAATAGATATAATTATTTTATCTCATAATTTGGAAGAATTTACAAATTTTTGATGCTCATACTACAAGCTAAACGTTTATTTTTAATAAGTTAAAACGTTATTAGTTAATTTCGAAATAAGCATTTTTAATAATTTAGTAATTTTTTACAAATTAATCATGTAAAAACTATATTTCTTAATGTTGAATTTGATTCAACAAAAATATAATGTTCGTTTATTGACTATTCGTTACTAGCTGTTATCGATGTAATGAAACGCAAAAAAAAATTTTTTTCTTAATAACATAACAAGCAATTCACTTCTTCTTAATTCCAAAATATTCATTCTGAATAACTTATTAATTGTTCTAGGAACATAATATTCAAATGATGACTATCGCCCCTAAATGATATCGATATGATATAAAGCAAAATTGGTCTTACTGAATAAACAAGTACACAATATTTATAAAAATTGTAACGAAAAGAATAATTAATTAAATATTATAGCGAATAGCATTCTTAAATAAACATTTGTTTTTTCTCTGTTCTACAGGTTTAAATCCGGCTTGCAGGAGTTAAAAATTTAAAAAAGATAAAGGTAAAGAAATAACAATCCATATTTAGTTTGTAATGTGAGGGTACTTCAATAAACAACCTGTACCTAGTACTAGGTTGAGTACCCTGCATTAGTATATACCTCTTAGTATATACTTTAAACCGTTTGGTCATATTGACCATCTGTTGTATTGTAATGCGGTTATGTATAACGCATTACAATACTATTTCTTCTTCTTATTTTTACACGCACATTCATACATATAAATTATAGCGTTGCTGTATATACATATATATGCATCGGATGATGCAGTTGCATGTTTCAGGTATGTGAAGCAAAAATTCCAGAAATTTCTATGCTTCACCAATATTTTCCCCAATTATGTACTCAAAAGCACGATTATTGTAGCCGATCGTTAATCCCTGTTCGGCTACTCGCTCAATTTTCACATATACATGTAGAATTTCTGTCACTTTTGTGTAACTATACTCACCTTTATTAATTTCCGTGTTACCATTTATCATTTTTCTTATTAGTACATTTTTTTTATATGTACTTTCATTATCCACCACAATTTTTAAAATTTTAAAAACTTCTGTAATAAATAAAAAAATCTGAAAAAAATATATTTATTTAAATAAGGGCATACATATTCTTTAAATTTACATAAATTTTAACCTAGATAGGTTCCATAAATTACAATTTTTCCCTAAAAAAATAAGTACCTATTGTATTGGTACTACACCATATTTAGATTTTCATAAAATTTCACTCTCATCAATTAAAATTATTAAATTTATTAAAAATACCCCCACCAAATTCTCCGACTTTCACTTTTCATATAAATACGCGGTGCGTATCGGCATCAAAAAAGTCTGTTTGGAATCTCGGTCAAGGGCAACCTCTGCCCGAACAACTATTGAATTTTCATATACCGGTCTATTAAAAAGTTTGTTTTAATCTCGGAGTAGGGCAACCTCTGTTGAAAAGTTAAATGTAAATATTAATTTTTTTTACAAATTGTACTTGTTTGAAAAACAAAAAAAAAGAAAAAAAAAATTGAATTCAATTGAGATAAGTCTAATAAAAAAAAAAAAAATAAGAAAATTTTTATGTGAAAGTGATGAAGATTTACAATTTGCAAAATCATTTTTAATTTGTTTTTGCCTTTTTGCCATTGTACCCGGCATAAATTTACTTAGATGTGTTAAAAAGGTTAAGGAAGTAATGTAAACAAAAAAAAAGAAAAGAAAAAAAAAGAAAAAAAATGAATTGATGAGAATGTGGTTTTATTAAATCATTTGTTCCTTTTTTTTAAATTTTGAGTTAAGTTTTTTTTTTTTTTTATCTCTTATTAAACTAAATTAAAATTAAGTAAAGAAAAAAAAATTTTTTTTTATAAAATTGTACTTGTTCAAGAAAAAGTAAAAAAAAAGTAAAAAAAATTGAATTCATTTGAACCGGCTATATATTTAATTAGATGGGTCAAAAAAAGTTAAGGAAGTAATTTTTTTTATCTCATATTAAACTAAATTAAACAAAAAAAAAGAAAAAAAAAAATAAAATAAAGTAAATTTTTGATTATTTTTTTTTTGTTTTCCTCATAAATATATAAATAAAGTGATTATGTAGTTTTATAATAAATTAAATAAGTTAAAGATAAATCAATAGATAAATAAAAAAATAAATAATTACATTTAAGTTTTTTTAAATAAAAACAATTTAGTAGTTGTCTATAAATAATACAATTGAATATAACAAAATGTAAAGTAGGATAGGTGAAACATAACAAGCCATAAAACACTATAATACAGTTTATTATTTAGGAAATGCACTTTTGATAACTTTAATAATAAAGATAAAAATAAATTAAAAGATATTGAATGAAATCATAAAGCATCAAAACAAAAAGTGACCAAGAAAATTACTCATTAATGTTAAATAATAATACACATACATACATATTTATATATCTATGCATAAATATGATTTATGATAATTTAGATAGAGCTATAAGAAAACTTCTGTAATTACCATATATATTTAAAATAAATTAATAAAAGTAAAGTGAAACTAAAAAAAAAGCAGAATTTGTGAAATTTGTCTAAAACCAAAACATCAAAACAAAACAAAAAAAAATAAAACTGCTCAGTATAAACATTTAATTGTAATTTAAAATGCAAATTACATATTAGTGCATACAGTATAATTTACATATTTGAAGAAAATTTTTTTTTATTTCTATTCGCGAAGTTTTATAATTTGAGTTTTTTTTATTTCATAAAATTTAAAATTAAAAACGTACATAATCCTCTTAATTTTATAATATGTATGTAAGATACGATATATAGATAGCTAAAATTAAGAAAATTATTAATAGTTAAAATAAATATGAAATAAAATATTATGGTATAAGTATGTATATATAATAATAATCAAAATAAAGATAAAATATAAATTAAAACAAAAAAAAAAAAATCAATAAATAATTAATAATGGATAAAGAATGCCTCAAGGAGCTTCGCGCTCTTCAGGTTAATATACAAAGGAAGAGGATACCGATGGAAATTAGATTTGCAATGCTGAACGAATTCATCCAGTCGTTAGATTCAACTCCATCTGCAACCACAACATCACCACCATCGTCATCACCAACAAATCCTTCCTCACCATCAACGTAATCATCAACCGCAATAACAACAACTACAACAACAGCCACAACCGTGACATCACCCATCCTTTTAATCATCTACATAAGCATCAACAGTATAACATATCATCTGAATTATCCTCGTCATCCTCATCAGCTGCATCATCATTTCATCGGTTCGGTAAGCGCGCCAACATTTTTTTTTGTTTTTTTTTTAGAAAAAAAAAAAAATTATTTTTTTTATAATATGTAAAGGGGCCCCAAAATAAAGTAAACAACAAAAAAAAAGAAAAAAAAATAAAGAACCACAACTGGTATTACAAGTATAAAGAAACATACACAATACTCAACAAAATGTATGTAGAATTTTGTCAATGTTTAGATATATTTTCTTTATAAACATTGTTGTTATAACTTTTTTTTATAATTTTCTTTAGTTTTTTTTTTACTTTGTAAATTGATTTGATAAAAAAAAAAAAAAAAAGAAAGGAACAAAAGAAATAATAGAAGATTGAAGCATCATCATCGATAAAATTTGTCTAATTTAAGAAGAGTAATGAAGAAAGAAATAAAGATGCAAAATAATGTAAAATTCCTTGCAATGTAACAATGTTTTATACCAGAGTAGGCAAATTGAGTTAAGTTTAAATCTACATTATAACATGTATATCTTTAAAATTAGGAAAGTTTATATCAATAAAATGAATTTGTGAAAGGATTACTTGAAGGCTTTGCTTTGATGTCCACCCTATCAGAACCTCAACATTCCATGGATACAACTTGGTTGTTTATCAATCTTTGATTTGAGATTTTTTTTTTCCTTTCTTTTTATTGGTTGGGAACATAGTTTTTTTTTAAACAGCAACTGTGTTTAATGAGGTGGATAAGTACCTATCATCGTTGGGACGAGGCATTCCTTTTACAAGTTTTTTTTTTCAGCACAACGATGGTAGAAGCTGTTTCTGGGCCAGAGCGGGGCCATATTTAGTTTCAGGTCTTCGGTGTGGGTGTATTATATTTTATTTATTTATGTTGAAGCATTCAGGGTAGAAGGATTCCACAACCTTCTACCGCTTCAGGCTACGGAAATCAAAAGGGATATGGAGCTGTGGCATACTCACGCCCCATCCGGCGAGCTAGTTCGTGCTAGCCAACAAGCGTAGCCGCCACCACCACCCTCCATACTCCCATGAGTAAGTATGACGTAATAAGTGTTGTCTTAAAATTTCAATTTCAATAGTCGGCCCTGTACATCAAGTTTTAAATACTTGTTGTACTTATGTTAAATATTTAAATTGTATTTTATGATTATGTGTGTTTGGGTCGTGTGATATCACAGTGGGCTTCCATCTCTCATTAGGATGGAAGATACTGCTGTGACGTCATACGACTTGATCACACATGTAAATAAAGCGAATTTTATGTATTTTGAATTTCAGTTTTTCTTATTTTCAAATAAACACTTATGTTGTAGTGTGGACTACACATACAGTTGGATTATGTGCCTGATAGTACAACACTTACAAAATTACTTCATATTTCTTACAAAATGGCGCCCAAATTTTTGGTTTTTCGTGGACACAGATTTACTGATCTGTGTCACATTTAGTCCTTCACGGACAAACTTAGGTGGTACTTCGTACATTCGTATGAATGTACAAAAATTTCCCTTTGTTGATTATGTCAACACTTTGTTCCTTTACGGAAATAATTCTATATACCCTTGTTAGCATAGGCTAACACCTAATGTCCTTTACGGACTATACACCGTTGTTTCATCAAATTACTTTCTGTTTTGGAAATTTGGGTTGGGTAACTTTGAAGTTGTTTTGGTTACTCATCAACCTGATTGGCTAACCACTTTGCAGTCTTCGAGCTGCAATGTTGGGTACCAGGTTGTTGAGTGGTCGAAGCTTCTTTAGAGTTATACAACCCAAAAGTTTCCAAGTTTTGGGCAGAAATGATGTCACGTTCGTGTGGTGGTGTTTGATTGATGGGATTACTGTTGATACCATCTGAATAGTTTTCGAACTGTTCACTTGGGTTCCAGTAATCGTGTCAATCATATACCATCACAACGGTCACAAGTCTGGGAAGTTGAGGCTATGGGTCAGTTCTGATGGGCATACCACTTTGTGGTTTCGAACTACAATGTTGGGGACCAGATTTGTACCTCATTCCTCAACATCCTATTGTGAAGTTCAGACAGTGACGCATTCGTGAGTCATTTCAATCCATAAAATTTTTTTCTCCGCTCTACACATAATGTAGCATAACTTTTTGTATAGCCTCGTTTTTTTTTACATAACAACATTTTTTTTTTCCATGGTCTGAAGTTCTGAAAGGGGGGAAGTCTAAAGCAAAAGCCAAATTTTTATGTAATTACTTTATTATTTTGATTTTTTTTTCTTTTCTTTTTGAAGCACCATATATCTTCGATTTTTTTTTTTAAAATTTTTTTTTGAAGTCGTCAATGATATATAACTTCGTCGATTATTTGTGTATATATGAAAATTTATGAGCGCGTGTGGTACGAGCCTATGCAAATCTGAAGTCTACGTTGATTCGTTATATTTTTCTTGCGAAAATTATTTTCTTGAAAACATTTTGTATTAGATCGTTGCATAACATATTATAGGTTATAGTCCCTGATTTGTCGTTATACCTGGCCTTGTCTTTACTCTGACGTACAACAATTATTTTGATATGTCTTATGTTTTACTTATGATTTAACGTTGACGCGCACGTGAAGTTTTGCTGCTTTTACATTGTGTATACAGCAAAGTCGTATTTTACATGTTTTATATATAACTTGAATGTATTAATTGGTGATATAGTACCCTGTTGGGACATATCACATAGTCAGCGACAAAAATACAGGTCCACCTATTTTAATAAAGGACATTCAATTTTGTTGTTGTTTTATTTGATTTTTTTTACATAAAATTTATCGAACGTTTTTTTTAACGCGTCCATATATTTGTAATACAAACTATATGTATAATTAAATAAATTTTTTTCAGCAGTGTAAATTAATAAAGTATATATAGTGAATGTCATAAGTATATGATGAATTTTTTTTACAGTGAACTACAAAATTATTTGGACACATAGATTTGTTCAAATTTTATATTTGATAAAATTTTTTTTGATTTTTTTTATGCGATACGCGTCGATTGTAAAAGTTCGGTATATGATAAATTAATTTAATTTAATTAATTTTTTGAAGCATAAATAAATTCGCGTTTACGGTAAATAAATTTAAATACGGATGTTTAATTAATTAATGTAATTATAAAATACAATATATACTATTGTCGATTTTTTTTTATTTCGAGTCATATTACAGTCAGCAACATAATTTACGGTCCACTATAAAAATTTTTATTATATGTCTTTTTTTTGAAAATTATCGTACAGTGCATGTTAATTATATTGATCCATCGGTTATTAAATTGTTTTTAACAATTTTTTTTTGTAATATATGAATAAATAGCGGTCGCATATTTAATTAAATTTCAGAAATTTGGATTAGTGAATTTTTTTTGTATTTACCAAAAGTATCAGACAGCTGAACAATTTTTTTTAATTTTTTTTTTTTTTTGTATCATTAATTTTTTTTATATAACGCGTCATTCGCAACGTCAATATATTTATTGAATTTAAACTTTACGGATGTTACCGTAACATATCTTAATTTTTTTTGTATATCTTAATTGTATTTCCGTATTTACATATCGAAATTTTCCTTTTACAAACCGCGTCTTAATAACAGAACCTTGCATATTAAGTTATTTTAATTAATTCGTTTGAGTATTATTTCGATAATTTATTAACAAATTACGTACACGATCATTAATTAATTCCGGTTATTCAATAAATTTTTTTTCTCGTCTTTTCGTAAACACTGAACGTTTTCCTTCTAATATTTCGGTTATGTCACGTTACCGTCGGCGTCGTAATTAACGTCCCTTATACTTAATTTTTTTTTACAACCGTTAAATTTATAATTTTTTTTTACTCGTTTTTTATATAAATATTCGGTTATACAGAATTTTTTTTCTTTGAATCTAATTAAATTGACGTAATCTTTTGCATGCTTTTAAATTAAATTTTTTTGGCTTCCTGAGTTTTTTTTGTAAACAATTTATTAAATAAAATTCTTAAACTTTTGACAAAGTAACGCAGTTTTAATTATTTTCGCCTTTTTATTTTCATTTCATCTCCACACACAGCTTTTGATAAATTTTATTTCCTTAATTATCTCATTAAATTACCCTGTACTTTTCATTCGTTAAATAAAACGTAGTGATTATTTTCATTCCTTATATACCATTAAATGCCTTCATCAAAGAAGGTGAATAAACCAATTATTATTCAACAGCGAGTGACGAGCGGTAAAAATAAATCAAAAACAACAATGTCGACTCAATCTACAGGAGAGACAACGATGTCAGAAGGAGTTATAGGATCTGGGGATTCGCTGGTATCACCATCCATGACAATTCCGTCATCACTTTCAGACGTTTACACCTTATCTCATGTTACAGAATCAGGATTAGCATCCGGTGGTGCTACAGATCTCCAATTCAGTACTGGTTATGGCGATTTCCGTCCGTTGCAGCACTCTCCACCACATATAACATCCAGTAGTGGAGCGGTGCCCAAGGAAAAGAACTCTGGAGTGACCATACAGCCTGAGATGGGTAATGAAGAGTTTTTAAATAATGTGGCTGGGGCTGTCAACTCTGATTATCAACATCCCGTCTCTGTTACCTATACCGTTCGTCCTTCATCGTTAACTCAGCCTATCTATTCATCAGTATGGCAAAGTAATTTTGCAACTGATTTAAGAAATATCCCAATTAAAACATCCATCAATTCAATCACTACACGCACTAATCCAAATTACATTATGTCTTCTGGTCTTAATCACCAATTGCTTTCAAGTAAACTGTCTACACCTCGTAAACTGCAACCAAATCGAATTCAAACTACAAACGCGTCAAATAATATTCAGCAACCGGAACAACGCAATCCGAATACGCCTGGCGGAAACAACAGTGAACACTTTCGTAGTTCTGGTTATGTCCCAAAACTACCCCACAAATCATCTATGTTAACATGGGGTTTAACGTATTCTGGATTTTCAGATCCATTGCCCTGTGATGAATTCATTTTCAGAGTTGAGACATTAGCAGACAAATATGGCATATCCCATGGCGAATTATGTGCAAATATTCCTTTATTATTAAAAGATCGTGCTTCTGATTGGTATTGGACACAGTTTTGTAGAGATGCCCGAAACTTTACGTGGCATTCCTTTAGGAATGAATTTATACGATATCATCAGCGTCTTACATCCGACTACGAGATTGTAAGCGCCATGATGAATACGCGTCAAGGTAACGAAAGTTTCGATGATTATGTTCAAAGATTAATAGTGCTCCGTAATCAGATGCGATCTCCAATGTCCGAATTTGACTTCATTAATATAATTCGAGACAATTTAAATTCTAGATTAGCCGCAATGGTTTATATGTTGCCAGTCTCAACTCTGCCACAACTTCGTGAGCAATGTAGAAAAGCTGAGCGTTACATAGCTGTACAAACAAATAGAATACGACAAACTTATCGACCCAGAATTAACGAGATCGATACAAATTTTTCATGGAATCCTCAGGATGCTTATTTTGATTTTGATCCTGAACCAGACGTTCCAGTCCAAAATGTTCATTATGTTGAATCCAGACAGGAAGAGCCTGTGAGGGTTGATGAGGTGGCCAATGGCAAAGTGCGAGCGATTTGTTGGAATTGCCGTCGAAGTGGTCATTATTTTCAAGACTGTCCCGAAGAGCAAAGAAATTTGTTCTGTTTTAAATGTGGTAATCCTGGCACAACGTCACCTAAATGTCAAAAGTGTTCGGGAAACAGGACAACGAGTGGCTCTCGCCACGGGACGAACCACTCGACGACGATTCCCGCGAATCAGCCCATACGCCCATTGAACCAGACCCATCCACCACCACTGGCTCACCATCCGAAATAAAATTATTACCAAAATCTATTATGTTTGAATTACCGAACACCGAATGTCCTAAATTAACGCCAATTATACCTTGGCATGTCCGCTGGTCCAATTACTCGCAAGTCCGCGATAGAATTTTTAGTCCTGCCTTTGTGTCTGAAGTAAATTGTCATAAGCGTGCAGTAAGACTTCGTAAATTTCGTCAAATACATAGAGAACTGAGGAAGAGTAGACATCTTATACATCTTGCCGGTCTAATCAGACATCCGTGCGACGATCGCCCTTACGCGAAAGTCAAAGTCGCAAATGTTGAAGTTATCGGATTATTAGACAGTGGAGCAAGCATTTCATGTTTAGGCCGAAATGCCTTAAAACTAATTGATAAAATTAATGTTGTTGTCATACCTCGTTCTCAATCAGTCATGACCGCTGATGGCAAGGATCAACAGATACAAGGTTATATCGAAGTTCCAATTACTTTTATGGGTTTTACGCATCTAATGAAGTTGAGCATAGTGCCGTCGTTGAGACAAGAGTTATATCTTGGTGTAGATTTCTGGAAAAGGTTTAAGATCGCACCAGAGGTAATTTCTGAAATGTCAATTAAAGATATCAATCCCAAATGTGAGATCAACGTAATGCATGAGTTGACTAATGCGCAAAATTATCGATTAGAGATTGTAAAATCTAAATTTCCGTCGTTCGCAAGAATGGGCCTTGGCAAAACCGACTTGGAAGAACACGTGATTGACACCGGAGATGTAGCCCCGATAAAACAGAAACACTATCCGGTCTCGCCAGCCGTACAAAAATTAATGTATGAAGAGCTTGACCGGATGCTCTCTCTAGGTGTCATAGAGGAATCCAACAGTCCGTGGAATTCTCCAGTTGTATTAGTACGAAAACCAGGCAAAGTCCGGTTATGTTTAGATTCGAGAAAAGTGAATGAAGTCACTAAGAAAGATGCATATCCTTTACCTCACATTTCTGGATTACTCAGCAGGTTGCAAGACACCAAATATATATCTAGTATTGACTTGAAGGATGCCTTCTGGCAGATCCCTTTAGAGAAACATTCGAGAGAAAAAACGGCATTCACTGTACCAGGTAGACCTCTTTATCAATTCACAGTTATGCCTTTTGGCTTATGTAATGCTCCTCAGAGGATGTGTAGACTCATGGACAAAGTAATTCCTGGTAGGTTACGAGAGAAAGTTTTCGTGTACTTAGATGATTTATTGGTAGTTTCCCCTGATTTTGACAGTCACCTTACATTGTTAGAAGAAGTAGCATGGCACCTACGAAAATCGGGTTTAACAATTAATGTCGAAAAAATCAAATTTTGTGTTAAAGAAGTTAAGTATCTCGGATTTATTGTTGGTGATGGCACTTTGAAGACCGATCCTTCAAAGATAGAAGCCATACGTGATTATCCGTTACCGAAAACAGCCAAACAGTTACGTAGATTCCTAGGAATGACCGGATGGTACCAGCGATTCGTCGCTAATTATGCTAGTGTAGCCGCTCCGTTAACGGATGCGCTTAAGACTTGTAAGTCGGGATTCTGTATTTCTTCTGAAGCCGAGGAGTCTTTTGAAAAATTAAAGTCGGCACTCTGCGAAGCACCAGTTTTGGCCAACCCAGAGTTTGACCGACACTTCTACATACAATGCGATGCCTCCACAACCGGAGTCGGTGGTGTTCTATTCCAGAAACACGACGACGGTTCCGAAAGGCCTATCGCATATTTTTCAAAGAAGCTAAATCCGGCACAGAGGAACTACAGCATCACCGAACTAGAGTGCTACGCTGCAGTTCTAAGCGTTAAAAAGTTTCGCGCGTACGTAGAAGGTTATCCTTCCACTATTATAACAGATCACTCTAGTCTACGTTGGCTGATGAACCAAAATGATTTAAGCGGTAGATTGGCGAGATGGAGCCTGAAACTGCAAGGTTTTGACTTCACGATAGAACATCGTAAAGGAAGTCTGAATGTGGTGCCAGATGCTTTATCACGGGTATACTCGGAGGAGTTAGGTCTGATGGTCTCGAATGTGGCGGAAGTTGACCTTAGTTCCCCATATTTTACTGCAGGAAAATATGAGGAGCTGAAGTCAACTATCCTGAACAATCAAGACAGACTACCAGACCTATGTGTCTCCGAAGGTTATGTGTATAAGCGTTTGGAACCACGTTCAGGTGACCGAGATGTGGACGACCTTACCTGGAAACTTTGGGTTCCAGACGAATTGTCGGGAAGTCTAATCGAGCAGGCTCATGCTCCACCCCAATGTGCACATGGTGGCTTTCATAAGACCCTACAACGCGTCCGACAATACTATTATTGGCCCGGAATGGTATCTCAAATTCGTGAGTATGTAAATAATTGCCAAACATGTAAGGAGACTAAAGACCCAAATCAAATTTTAAGACCTCAAATGGGAGATGCTTTTAAATCAACTAGACCCTTTCAATTTCTGTACATTGATTTCCTCGGACCCTACCCCAGAACAAAATCCGGTAATGTAGCTATCTTGACTGTTCTAGATGCTTTTAGTAAATTCGTATTCCTAGAGCCCCTTAAAGCAGAAAAGGCCATTAATGTTTGCAAATTCTTAGAGGACGAGATATTTTGTACGTTCGGTGTACCTGAGACCATTTTCACTGATAATGGAAAACAATTTGTCTCGAAAACTTTTCAAGATTTATTAAATGTTTATGGGATCAAACACATCAAGACTGCAGTGCATTCTCCACATCCTAATGCGGCAGAAAGGGTGAACAGGTCTGTGCTGGCAGCCCTGAGGGCGTATATTAAGGATGACCATAGTGCATGGGACATCTATCTCCCCAAGATAGCTTGCGCCCTACGCACTTCTTACCACCAGTCCATCGGTGTGAACCCATACTATGTGCTTTTTGGTCAATATATGGCTCAGCATGGGTCTGTCTACCCTCTCTTGAGGAATTTAGGCGGAGATGTGGAGATTATACCGTCTGATGATAAATTGAAAATGATCCGAAAACGTGTTTTAGAAAAATTGTCTCAGTCGCATCAACGTCACGCTAATGTTTATAATATCCGTAGTCGTCCAGTTAGATTCATACCAGGTCAAGAAGTTTACCGTAGAGTTTTCACCCTCAGTAATATGGCCCAAGGTAGAAATGCTAAACTGGACAACAGATTTGCAAAGGCTCGCGTCGTTAAAGCTATAGGCAACAGTCAATACGAACTAGAGGACTTGAAAGGTCGTTCCATCGGCATATACCACGCAAAAGACATTCGGCAGTGAACATAACAAGTTTTTTTGTTGAAAATATGAAGGTGTTCGTCGAAGAATTTGGAAATGGGGAGTTGAATCAGCATATCTAACTACATCTTGACAGTTTCATTTTTCTTTTCTTCATTCATTTTGTTCAAATGTACAATGCCTCTTTAAGTCAGATTCTTTTATTCGAACTGAACTTAATAGTTTATCATAATTCCTTTCTTTATATGATTTGATCTTGTGGTCATTTTAATCTATGGTTACATTGGATATAAAGTGTGGATGTAGTTATATGAATTATGTAGAGTAATGCATCATCCATACCCTTAACACGATACTTCAAAGTACTATTTCCTTAAAGTTTTTTTTTTCTTCTGAGCTCACTGTAGGTACGAATGGCAGTATGCTCTAACCAACTCAGTTAAGGGTATCTAATTCGTTTCAAGATTATCTCCTTTTGTGCTAGATACACCAATTTTTCCTCGTGGTATCAAATTTTATTGTGCGCGTAGCCCGACCAGCTCAATCTTCCCTATCTTTTCATTTTTTTTGAGACTCTTAATCTCAGGGTCATGGGGATTCCCCACGTTGGGCACTTAACCATTCATGGACATAACATAACCAGCCTCACCTCTTCAGCCTCATTCTTCTGGCAAGCCCTCTAATGAGCCTGTTATGTAATGTGAGGGTACTTCAATAAACAACCTGTACCTAGTACTAGGTTGAGTACCCTGCATTAGTATATACCTCTTAGTATATACTTTAAACCGTTTGGTCATATTGACCATCTGTTGTATTGTAATGCGGTTATGTATAACGCATTACAATACTATTTCTTCTTCTTATTTTTACACGCACATTCATACATATAAATTATAGCGTTGCTGTATATACATATATATGCATCGGATGATGCAGTTGCATGTTTCAGGTATGTGAAGCAAAAATTCCAGAAATTTCTATGCTTCACCAATATTTTCCCCAATTATGTACTCAAAAGCACGATTATTGTAGCCGATCGTTAATCCCTGTTCGGCTACTCGCTCAATTTTCACATATACATGTAGAATTTCTGTCACTTTTGTGTAACTATACTCACCTTTATTAATTTCCGTGTTACCATTTATCATTTTTCTTATTAGTACATTTTTTTTATATGTACTTTCATTATCCACCACAATTTTTAAAATTTTAAAAACTTCTGTAATAAATAAAAAAATCTGAAAAAAATATATTTATTTAAATAAGGGCATACATATTCTTTAAATTTACATAAATTTTAACCTAGATAGGTTCCATAAATTACAATTTTTCCCTAAAAAAATAAGTACCTATTGTATTGGTACTACACCATTTTTAGATTTTCATAAAATTTCACTCTCATCAATTAAAATTATTAAATTTATTAAAAATACCCCCACCAAATTCTCCGACTTTCACTTTTCATATAAATACGCGGTGCGTATCGGCATCAAAAAAGTCTGTTTGGAATCTCGGTCAAGGGCAACCTCTGCCCGAACAACTATTGAATTTTCATATACCGGTCTATTAAAAAGTTTGTTTTAATCTCGGAGTAGGGCAACCTCTGTTGAAAAGTTAAATGTAAATATTAATTTTTTTTACAAATTGTACTTGTTTGAAAAACAAAAAAAAAGAAAAAAAAATTGAATTCAATTGAGATAAGTCTAATAAAAAAAAAAAAATAAGAAAATTTTTATGTGAAAGTGATGAAGATTTACAATTTGCAAAATCATTTCTAATTTGTTTTTGCCTTTTTGCCATTGTACCCGGCATAAATTTACTTAGATGTGTTAAAAAGGTTAAGGAAGTAATGTAAACAAAAAAAAAGAAAAGAAAAAAAAAGAAAAAAAATGAATTGATGAGAATGTGGTTTTATTAAATCATTTGTTCCTTTTTTTTAAATTTTGAGTTAAGTTTTTTTTTTTTTTATCTCTTATTAAACTAAATTAAAATTAAGTAAAGAAAAAAAAATTTTTTTTTATAAAATTGTACTTGTTCAAGAAAAAGTAAAAAAAAAGTAAAAAAAATTGAATTCATTTGAACCGGCTATATATTTAATTAGATGGGTCAAAAAAAGTTAAGGAAGTAATTTTTTTTATCTCATATTAAACTAAATTAAACAAAAAAAAAGAAAAAAAAAAAATAAAATAAAGTAAATTTTTGATTATTTTTTTTTTGTTTTCCTCATAAATATATAAATAAAGTGATTATGTAGTTTTATAATAAATTAAATAAGTTAAAGATAAATTAATAGATAAATAAAAAAATAAATAATTACATTTAAGTTTTTTTAAATAAAAACAATTTAGTAGTTGTCTATAAATAATACAATTGAATATAACAAAATGTAAAGTAGGATAGGTGAAACATAACAAGCCATAAAACACTATAATACAGTTTATTATTTAGGAAATGCACTTTTGATAACTTTAATAATAAAGATAAAAATAAATTAAAAGATATTGAATGAAATCATAAAGCATCAAAACAAAAAGTGACCAAGAAAATTACTCATTAATGTTAAATAATAATACACATACATACATATTTATATATCTATGCATAAATATGATTTATGATAATTTAGATAGAGCTATAAGAAAACTTCTGTAATTACCATATATATTTAAAATAAATTAATAAAAGTAAAGTGAAACTAAAAAAAAAGCAGAATTTGTGAAATTTGTCTAAAACCAAAACATCAAAACAAAACAAAAAAAAATAAAACTGCTCAGTATAAACATTTAATTGTAATTTAAAATGCAAATTACATATTAGTGCATACAGTATAATTTACATATTTGAAGAAAATTTTTTTTTATTTCTATTCGCGAAGTTTTATAATTTGAGTTTTTTTTATTTCATAAAATTTAAAATTAAAAACGTACATAATACTCTTAATTTTATAATATGTATGTAAGATACGATATATAGATAGCTAAAATTAAGAAAATTATTAATAGTTAAAATAAATATGAAATAAAATATTATGGTATAAGTATGTATATATAATAATAATCAAAATAAAGATAAAATATAAATTAAAACAAAAAAAAAAAATCAATAAATAATTAATAATGGATAAAGAATGCCTCAAGGAGCTTCGCGCTCTTCAGGTTAATATACAAAGGAAGAGGATACCGATGGAAATTAGATTTGCAATGCTGAACGAATTCATCCAGTCGTTAGATTCAACTCCATCTGCAACCACAACATCACCACCATCGTCATCACCAACAAATCCTTCCTCACCATCAACGTAATCATCAACCGCAATAACAACAACTACAACAACAGCCACAACCGTGACATCACCCATCCTTTTAATCATCTACATAAGCATCAACAGTATAACATATCATCTGAATTATCCTCGTCATCCTCATCAGCTGCATCATCATTTCATCGGTTCGGTAAGCGCGCCAACATTTTTTTTTGTTTTTTTTTTAGAAAAAAAAAATTATTTTTTTTATAATATGTAAAGGGGCCCCAAAATAAAGTAAACAACAAAAAAAAAGAAAAAAAAAATAAAGAACCACAACTGGTATTACAAGTATAAAGAAACATACACAATACTCAACAAAATGTATGTAGAATTTTGTCAATGTTTAGATATATTTTCTTTATAAACATTGTTGTTATAACTTTTTTTTATAATTTTCTTTAGTTTTTTTTTTACTTTGTAAATTGATTTGATAAAAAAAAAAAAAAAAAGAAAGGAACAAAAGAAATAATAGAAGATTGAAGCATCATCATCGATAAAATTTGTCTAATTTAAGACGAGTAATGAAGAAAGAAATAAAGATGCAAAATAATGTAAAATTCCTTGCAATGTAACAATGTTTTATACCAGAGTAGGCAAATTGAGTTAAGTTTAAATCTACATTATAACATGTATATCTTTAAAATTAGGAAAGTTTATATCAATAAAATGAATTTGTGAAAGGATTACTTGAAGGCTTTGCTTTGATGTCCACCCTATCAGAACCTCAACATTCCATGGATACAACTTGGTTGTTTATCAATCTTTGATTTGAGATTTTTTTTTCCTTTCTTTTTATTGGTTGGGAACATAGTTTTTTTTTAAACAGCAACTGTGTTTAATGAGGTGGGTAAGTACCTATCATCGTTGGGACGAGGCATTCCTTTTACAAGTTTTTTTTTTCAGCACAACGATGGTAGAAGCTGTTTCTGGGCCAGAGCGGGGCCATATTTAGTTTCAGGTCTTCGGTGTGGGTGTATTATATTTTATTTATTTATGTTGAAGCATTCAGGGTAGAAGGATTCCACAACCTTCTACCGCTTCAGGCTACGGAAATCAAAAGGGATATGGAGCTGTGGCATACTCACGCCCCATCCGGCGAGCTAGTTCGTGCTAGCCAACAAGCGTAGCCGCCACCACCACCCTCCATACTCCCATGAGTAAGTATGACGTAATAAGTGTTGTCTTAAAATTTCAATTTCAATAGTCGGCCCTGTACATCAAGTTTTAAATACTTGTTGTACTTATGTTAAATATTTAAATTGTATTTTATGATTATGTGTGTTTGGGTCGTGTGATATCACAGTGGGCTTCCATCTCTCATTAGGATGGAAGATACTGCTGTGACGTCATACGACTTGATCACACATGTAAATAAAGCGAATTTTATGTATTTTGAATTTCAGTTTTTCTTATTTTCAAATAAACACTTATGTTGTAGTGTGGACTACACATACAGTTGGATTATGTGCCTGATAGTACAACACTTACAAAATTACTTCATATTTCTTACAAAATGGCGCCCAAATTTTTGGTTTTTCGTGGACACAGATTTACTGATCTGTGTCACATTTAGTCCTTCACGGACAAACTTAGGTGGTACTTCGTACATTCGTATGAATGTACAAAAATTTCCCTTTGTTGATTATGTCAACACTTTGTTCCTTTACGGAAATAATTCTATACACCCTTGTTAGCATAGGCTAACACCTAATGTCCTTTACGGACTATACACCGTTGTTTCATCAAATTACTTTCTGTTTTGGAAATTTGGGTTGGGTAACTTTGAAGTTGTTTTGGTTACTCATCAACCTGATTGGCTAACCACTTTGCAGTCTTCGAGCTGCAATGTTGGGTACCAGGTTGTTGAGTGGTCGAAGCTTCTTTAGAGTTATACAACCCAAAAGTTTCCAAGTTTTGGGCAGAAATGATGTCACGTTCGTGTGGTGGTGTTTGATTGATGGGATTACTGTTGATACCATCTGAATAGTTTTCGAACTGTTCACTTGGGTTCCAGTAATCGTGTCAATCATATACCATCACAACGGTCACAAGTCTGGGAAGTTGAGGCTATGGGTCAGTTCTGATGGGCATACCACTTTGTGGTTTCGAACTACAATGTTGGGGACCAGATTTGTACCTCATTCCTCAACATCCTATTGTGAAGTTCAGACAGTGACGCATTCGTGAGTCATTTCAATCCATAAAATTTTTTTCTCCGCTCTACACATAATGTAGCATAACTTTTTGTATAGCCTCGTTTTTTTTTACATAACAACATTTTTTTTTTCTCCATAGTCTGAAGTTCTGAAAGGGGGGAAGTCTAAAGCAAAAGCCAAATTTTTATGTAATTACTTTATTATTTTGATTTTTTTTTCTTTTCTTTTTGAAGCACCATATATCTTCGATTTTTTTTTTGAAAATTTTTTTTTGAAGTCGTCAATGATATATAACTTCGTCGATTATTTGTGTATATATGAAAATTTATGAGCGCGTGTGGTACGAGCCTATGCAAATCTGAAGTCTACGTTGATTCGTTATATTTTTCTTGCGAAAATTATTTTCTTGAAAACATTTTGTATTAGATCGTTGCATAACATATTATAGGTTATAGTCCCTGATTTGTCGTTATACCTGGCCTTGTCTTTACTCTGACGTACAACAATTATTTTGATATGTCTTATGTTTTACTTATGATTTAACGTTGACGCGCACGTGAAGTTTTGCTGCTTTTACATTGTGTATACAGCAAAGTCGTATTTTACATGTTTTATATATAACTTGAATGTATTAATTGGTGATATAGTACCCTGTTGGGACATATCACATAGTCAGCGACAAAAATACAGGTCCACCTATTTTAATAAAGGACATTCAATTTTGTTGTTGTTTTATTTGATTTTTTTTACATAAAATTTATCGAACGTTTTTTTTAACGCGTCCATATATTTGTAATACAAACTATATGTATAATTAAATAAATTTTTTTCAGCAGTGTAAATTAATAAAGTATATATAGTGAATGTCATAAGTATATGATGAATTTTTTTTACAGTGAACTACAAAATTATTTGGACACATAGATTTGTTCAAATTTTATATTTGATAAAATTTTTTTTGATTTTTTTTATGCGATACGCGTCGATTGTAAAAGTTCGGTATATGATAAATTAATTTAATTTAATTAATTTTTTGAAGCATAAATAAATTCGCGTTTACGGTAAATAAATTTAAATACGGATGTTTAATTAATTAATGTAATTATAAAATACAATATATACTATTGTCGATTTTTTTTTATTTCGAGTCATATTACAGTCAGCAACATAATTTACGGTCCACTATAAAAATTTTTATTATATGTCTTTTTTTTGAAAATTATCGTACAGTGCATGTTAATTATATTGATCCATCGGTTATTAAATTGTTTTTAACAATTTTTTTTTGTAATATATGAATAAATAGCGGTCGCATATTTAATTAAATTTCAGAAATATGGATTAGTGAATTTTTTTTGTATTTACCAAAAGTATCAGACAGCTGAACAATTTTTTTTAATTTTTTTTTTTTTTTGTATCATTAATTTTTTTTATATAACGCGTCATTCGCAACGTCAATATATTTATTGAATTTAAACTTTACGGATGTTACCGTAACATATCTTAATTTTTTTTGTATATCTTAATTGTATTTCCGTATTTACATATCGAAATTTTCCTTTTACAAACCGCGTCTTAATAACAGAACCTTGCATATTAAGTTATTTTAATTAATTCGTTTGAGTATTATTTCGATAATTTATTAACAAATTACGTACACGATCATTAATTAATTCCGGTTATTCAATAAATTTTTTTTCTCGTCTTTTCGTAAACACTGAACGTTTTCCTTCTAATATTTCGGTTATGTCACGTTACCGTCGGCGTCGTAATTAACGTCCCTTATACTTAATTTTTTTTTACAACCGTTAAATTTATAATTTTTTTTTACTCGTTTTTTATATAAATATTCGGTTATACAGAATTTTTTTTCTTTGAATCTAGTTAAATTGACGTAATCTTTTGCATGCTTTTAAATTAAATTTTTTTGGCTTCCTGAGTTTTTTTTGTAAACAATTTATTAAATAAAATTCTTAAACTTTTGACAAAGTAACGCAGTTTTAATTATTTTCGCCTTTTTATTTTCATTTCATCTCCACACACAGCTTTTGATAAATTTTATTTCCTTAATTATCTCATTAAATTACCCTGTACTTTTCATTCGTTAAATAAAACGTAGTGATTATTTTCATTCCTTATATACCATTAAATGCCTTCATCAAAGAAGGTGAATAAACCAATTATTATTCAACAGCGAGTGACGAGCGGTAAAAATAAATCAAAAACAACAATGTCGACTCAATCTACAGGAGAGACAACGATGTCAGAAGGAGTTATAGGATCTGGGGATTCGCTGGTATCACCATCCATGACAATTCCGTCATCACTTTCAGACGTTTACACCTTATCTCATGTTACAGAATCAGGATTAGCATCCGGTGGTGCTACAGATCTCCAATTCAGTACTGGTTATGGCGATTTCCGTCCGTTGCAGCACTCTCCACCACATATAACATCCAGTAGTGGAGCGGTGCCCAAGGAAAAGAACTCTGGAGTGACCATACAGCCTGAGATGGGTAATGAAGAGTTTTTAAATAATGTGGCTGGGGCTGTCAACTCTGATTATCAACATCCCGTCTCTGTTACCTATACCGTTCGTCCTTCATCGTTAACTCAGCCTATCTATTCATCAGTATGGCAAAGTAATTTTGCAACTGATTTAAGAAATATCCCAATTAAAACATCCATCAATTCAATCACTACACGCACTAATCCAAATTACATTATGTCTTCTGGTCTTAATCACCAATTGCTTTCAAGTAAACTGTCTACACCTCGTAAACTGCAACCAAATCGAATTCAAACTACAAACGCGTCAAATAATATTCAGCAACCGGAACAACGCAATCCGAATACGCCTGGCGGAAACAACAGTGAACACTTTCGTAGTTCTGGTTATGTCCCAAAACTACCCCACAAATCATCTATGTTAACATGGGGTTTAACGTATTCTGGATTTTCAGATCCATTGCCCTGTGATGAATTCATTTTCAGAGTTGAGACATTAGCAGACAAATATGGCATATCCCATGGCGAATTATGTGCAAATATTCCTTTATTATTAAAAGATCGTGCTTCTGATTGGTATTGGACACAGTTTTGTAGAGATGCCCGAAACTTTACGTGGCATTCCTTTAGGAATGAATTTATACGATATCATCAGCGTCTTACATCCGACTACGAGATTGTAAGCGCCATGATGAATACGCGTCAAGGTAACGAAAGTTTCGATGATTATGTTCAAAGATTAATAGTGCTCCGTAATCAGATGCGATCTCCAATGTCCGAATTTGACTTCATTAATATAATTCGAGACAATTTAAATTCTAGATTAGCCGCAATGGTTTATATGTTGCCAGTCTCAACTCTGCCACAACTTCGTGAGCAATGTAGAAAAGCTGAGCGTTACATAGCTGTACAAACAAATAGAATACGACAAACTTATCGACCCAGAATTAACGAGATCGATACAAATTTTTCATGGAATCCTCAGGATGCTTATTTTGATTTTGATCCTGAACCAGACGTTCCAGTCCAAAATGTTCATTATGTTGAATCCAGACAGGAAGAGCCTGTGAGGGTTGATGAGGTGGCCAATAGCAAAGTGCGAGCGATTTGTTGGAATTGCCGTCGAAGTGGTCATTATTTTCAAGACTGTCCCGAAGAGCAAAGAAATTTGTTCTGTTTTAAATGTGGTAATCCTGGCACAACGTCACCTAAATGTCAAAAGTGTTCGGGAAACAGGACAACGAGTGGCCCTCGCCACGGGACGAACCACTCGACGACGATTCCCGCGAATCAGCCCATACGCCCATTGAACCAGACCCATCCACCACCACTGGCTCACCATCCGAAATAAAATTATTACCAAAATCTGTTATGTTTGAATTACCGAACACCGAATGTCCTAAATTAACGCCAATTATACCTTGGCATGTCCGCTGGTCCAATTACTCGCAAGTCCGCGATAGAATTTTTAGTCCTGCCTTTGTGTCTGAAGTAAATTGTCATAAGCGTGCAGTAAGACTTCGTAAATTTCGTCAAATACATAGAGAACTGAGGAAGAGTAGACATCTTATACATCTTGCCGGTCTAATCAGACATCCGTGCGACGATCGCCCTTACGCGAAAGTCAAAGTCGCAAATGTTGAAGTTATCGGATTATTAGACAGTGGAGCAAGCATTTCATGTTTAGGCCGAAATGCCTTAAAACTAATTGATAAAATTAATGTTGTTGTCATACCTCGTTCTCAATCAGTCATGACCGCTGATGGCAAGGATCAACAGATACAAGGTTATATCGAAGTTCCAATTACTTTTATGGGTTTTACGCATCTAATGAAGTTGAGCATAGTGCCGTCGTTGAGACAAGAGTTATATCTTGGTGTAGATTTCTGGAAAAGGTTTAAGATCGCACCAGAGGTAATTTCTGAAATGTCAATTAAAGATATCAATCCCAAATGTGAGATCAACGTAATGCATGAGTTGACTAATGCGCAAAATTATCGATTAGAGATTGTAAAATCTAAATTTCCGTCGTTCGCAAGAATGGGCCTTGGCAAAACCGACTTGGAAGAACACGTGATTGACACCGGAGATGTAGCCCCGATAAAACAGAAACACTATCCGGTCTCGCCAGCCGTACAAAAATTAATGTATGAAGAGCTTGACCGGATGCTCTCTCTAGGTGTCATAGAGGAATCC
Source organism: Villa cingulata (assembly GCA_951394055.1). Classification (NCBI taxonomy): domain Eukaryota; kingdom Metazoa; phylum Arthropoda; class Insecta; order Diptera; family Bombyliidae; genus Villa; species Villa cingulata. The sequence goes on along the minus strand of OX596019.1, from coordinate 22,278,686 downwards.
AACAGTCCGTGGAATTCTCCAGTTGTATTAGTACGAAAACCAGGCAAAGTCCGGTTATGTTTAGATTCGAGAAAAGTGAATGAAGTCACTAAGAAAGATGCATATCCTTTACCTCACATTTCTGGATTACTCAGCAGGTTGCAAGACACCAAATATATATCTAGTATTGACTTGAAGGATGCCTTCTGGCAGATCCCTTTAGAGAAACATTCGAGAGAAAAAACGGCATTCACTGTACCAGGTAGACCTCTTTATCAATTCACAGTTATGCCTTTTGGCTTATGTAATGCTCCTCAGAGGATGTGTAGACTCATGGACAAAGTAATTCCTGGTAGGTTACGAGAGAAAGTTTTCGTGTACTTAGATGATTTATTGGTAGTTTCCCCTGATTTTGACAGTCACCTTACATTGTTAGAAGAAGTAGCATGGCACCTACGAAAATCGGGTTTAACAATTAATGTCGAAAAAATCAAATTTTGTGTTAAAGAAGTTAAGTATCTCGGATTTATTGTTGGTGATGGCACTTTGAAGACCGATCCTTCAAAGATAGAAGCCATACGTGATTATCCGTTACCGAAAACAGCCAAACAGTTACGTAGATTCCTAGGAATGACCGGATGGTACCAGCGATTCGTCGCTAATTATGCTAGTGTAGCCGCTCCGTTAACGGATGCGCTTAAGACTTGTAAGTCGGGATTCTGTATTTCTTCTGAAGCCGAGGAGTCTTTTGAAAAATTAAAGTCGGCACTCTGCGAAGCACCAGTTTTGGCCAACCCAGAGTTTGACCGACACTTCTACATACAATGCGATGCCTCCACAACCGGAGTCGGTGGTGTTCTATTCCAGAAACACGACGACGGTTCCGAAAGGCCTATCGCATATTTTTCAAAGAAGCTAAATCCGGCACAGAGGAACTACAGCATCACCGAACTAGAGTGCTACGCTGCAGTTCTAAGCGTTAAAAAGTTTCGCGCGTACGTAGAAGGTTATCCTTCCACTATTATAACAGATCACTCTAGTCTACGTTGGCTGATGAACCAAAATGATTTAAGCGGTAGATTGGCGAGATGGAGCCTGAAACTGCAAGGTTTTGACTTCACGATAGAACATCGTAAAGGAAGTCTGAATGTGGTGCCAGATGCTTTATCACGGGTATACTCGGAGGAGTTAGGTCTGATGGTCTCGAATGTGGCGGAAGTTGACCTTAGTTCCCCATATTTTACTGCAGGAAAATATGAGGAGCTGAAGTCAACTATCCTGAACAATCAAGACAGACTACCAGACCTATGTGTCTCCGAAGGTTATGTGTATAAGCGTTTGGAACCACGTTCAGGTGACCGAGATGTGGACGACCTTACCTGGAAACTTTGGGTTCCAGACGAATTGTCGGGAAGTCTAATCGAGCAGGCTCATGCTCCACCCCAATGTGCACATGGTGGCTTTCATAAGACCCTACAACGCGTCCGACAATACTATTATTGGCCCGGAATGGTATCTCAAATTCGTGAGTATGTAAATAATTGCCAAACATGTAAGGAGACTAAAGACCCAAATCAAATTTTAAGACCTCAAATGGGAGATGCTTTTAAATCAACTAGACCCTTTCAATTTCTGTACATTGATTTCCTCGGACCCTACCCCAGAACAAAATCCGGTAATGTAGCTATCTTGACTGTTCTAGATGCTTTTAGTAAATTCGTATTCCTAGAGCCCCTTAAAGCAGAAAAGGCCATTAATGTTTGCAAATTCTTAGAGGACGAGATATTTTGTACGTTCGGTGTACCTGAGACCATTTTCACTGATAATGGAAAACAATTTGTCTCGAAAACTTTTCAAGATTTATTAAATGTTTATGGGATCAAACACATCAAGACTGCAGTGCATTCTCCACATCCTAATGCGGCAGAAAGGGTGAACAGGTCTGTGCTGGCAGCCCTGAGGGCGTATATTAAGGATGACCATAGTGCATGGGACATCTATCTCCCCAAGATAGCTTGCGCCCTACGCACTTCTTACCACCAGTCCATCGGTGTGAACCCATACTATGTGCTTTTTGGTCAATATATGGCTCAGCATGGGTCTGTCTACCCTCTCTTGAGGAATTTAGGCGGAGATGTGGAGATTATACCGTCTGATGATAAATTGAAAATGATCCGAAAACGTGTTTTAGAAAAATTGTCTCAGTCGCATCAACGTCACGCTAATGTTTATAATATCCGTAGTCGTCCAGTTAGATTCATACCAGGTCAAGAAGTTTACCGTAGAGTTTTCACCCTCAGTAATATGGCCCAAGGTAGAAATGCTAAACTGGACAACAGATTTGCAAAGGCTCGCGTCGTTAAAGCTATAGGCAACAGTCAATACGAACTAGAGGACTTGAAAGGTCGTTCCATCGGCATATACCACGCAAAAGACATTCGGCAGTGAACATAACAAGTTTTTTTGTTGAAAATATGAAGGTGTTCGTCGAAGAATTTGGAAATGGGGAGTTGAATCAGCATATCTAACTACATCTTGACAGTTTCATTTTTCTTTTCTTCATTCATTTTGTTCAAATGTACAATGCCTCTTTAAGTCAGATTCTTTTATTCGAACTGAACTTAATAGTTTATCATAATTCCTTTCTTTATATGATTTGATCTTGTGGTCATTTTAATCTATGGTTACATTGGATATAAAGTGTGGATGTAGTTATATGAATTATGTAGAGTAATGCATCATCCATACCCTTAACACGATACTTCAAAGTACTATTTCCTTAAAGTTTTTTTTTCTTCTGAGCTCACTGTAGGTACGAATGGCAGTATGCTCTAACCAACTCAGTTAAGGGTATCTAATTCGTTTCAAGATTATCTCCTTTTGTGCTAGACACACCAATTTTTCCTCGTGGTATCAAATTTTATTGTGCGCGTAGCCCGACCAGCTCAATCTTCCCTATCTTTTCATTTTTTTTGAGACTCTTAATCTCAGGGTCATGGGGCTTCCCCACGTTGGGCACTTAACCATTCATGGACATAACATAACCAGCCTCACCTCTTCAGCCTCATTCTTCTGGCAAGCCCTCTAATGGGCCTGTTATGTAATGTGAGGGTACTTCAATAAACAACCTGTACCTAGTACTAGGTTGAGTACCCTGCATTAGTATATACCTCTTAGTATATACTTTAAACCGTTTGGTCATATTGACCATCTGTTGTATTGTAATGCGGTTATGTATAACGCATTACAATACTATTTCTTCTTCTTATTTTTACACGCACATTCATACATATAAATTATAGCGTTGCTGTATATACATATATATGCATCGGATGATGCAGTTGCATGTTTCAGGTATGTGAAGCAAAAATTCCAGAAATTTCTATGCTTCACCAATATTTTCCCCAATTATGTACTCAAAAGCACGATTATTGTAGCCGATCGTTAATCCCTGTTCGGCTACTCGCTCAATTTTCACATATACGTAGGTCACTCCCAAAGTTTTGCAATATGGCTAAATGACGAAGTGTTCTGCATTTCCTAATAGTTTATTGTTTTTCGAAGTAGTCTCCGTGATATTTGATACATTTTTCCATTCGGCGAAACCAATCATTAAAACACGATCGCCATTTTTCTTCAGGTACCTCAGAAAGCAGCTGTTGATATGCATTTACTGCACTTTCGGCGTTATCGAAACGCAAACCACGCATTTTGTCCTTCATAAAAGGAAACAAAAAGAAATCACAAGGTGCGAGGTCTGGACTGTAGGGCGGATGAGTCATTTGTTCAACGTTTACAGCCTTTAAAAATTCCTTTGTTTGTTGAGCTGCATGGGGTGGTGCATTATCGTGGTGAAGGATTATGCGCCTTTGGGAGTTTGTTTTTCTTAACTCATTGATCACCTTTGGCAAGCAAGTATTGGAATACCACTCCGCATTTACTGTCTTACGATCTTCAACTGCCAATGTAAAGATATGCCCCGTTTTGCCAAAAAAAGTGACGATCATTTGCTTACCAGCACTCTTGCTTTGTTTGACTTTGGTTGGTTTCTCTTCATCTTCAAAGATCCATTGAGCAGATTGCTGCTTGGTTTCCGGTTCATAGCAATATATCCAAGATTCGTCACCTGTGGCAATATTGTAGACAGCAGTTGACTCCCCTCTGCGAAATTTTTCAATCATATCTTTGCACCAATTCACACGCATCTTCTTTTGTTCGGAGGTCAACCGATGAGGTATCCACCGACAACAAAGCTTTCTGACCCGTAAGTGATCATGCAGGATTTGATGCACTGCTTTCATACCAATATCGAGAGTTGCAGCAATCGATGCATACGTAATTCGCCGATCTTCCGTTAAGAGCTTCCGCGACTTTTCAATATTTTCTTCCGTTACCGCAGTTGCAGGACGACCTTCCCGGGGTTCGTCCTTCAAGTATTTGCGGTTAGCCTGGAACTCTTTGTACCAGCGAAATACAGTTGAAAAGGACGGAGCTTCATCCCCAAATGCAGAAATAAGTCGTTCGTAGCATTCATGATTAGATAACCCATACCGAAAATCATAATAAATCATTGCCCGGAAATTTTCTCTTGTTAATTCCATTTCAACAATAACTTCAGAACCTTTCTGTTTTAATAATTTTTTTTCCACAACACACAGTTCAAAATATTTTTGACTACTGACTACTAAAAGACTAGTGACTGGTTCTAAAAACTAGTTTCTGTTATATCGTTTTCTGTTACCTGGCATTGCAAAACTTTGGGAGTGGCCTACGTACATGTAGAATTTCTGTCACTTTTGTGTAACTATACTCACCTTTATTAATTTCCGTGTTACCATTTATCATTTTTCTTATTAGTACATTTTTTTTATATGTACTTTCATTATCCACCACAATTTTTAAAATTTTAAAAACTTCTGTAATAAATAAAAAAATCTGAAAAAAATATATTTATTTAAATAAGGGCATACATATTCTTTAAATTTACATAAATTTTAACCTAGATAGGTTCCATAAATTACAATTTTTCCCTAAAAAAATAAGTACCTATTGTATTGGTACTACACCATTTTTAGATTTTCATAAAATTTCACTCTCATCAATTAAAATTATTAAATTTATTAAAAATACCCCCACCAAATTCTCCGACTTTCACTTTTCATATAAATACGCGGTGCGTATCGGCATCAAAAAAGTCTGTTTGGAATCTCGGTCAAGGGCAACCTCTGCCCTAACAACTATTGAATTTTCATATACCGGTCTATTAAAAAGTTTGTTTTAATCTCGGAGTAGGGCAACCTCTGTTGAAAAGTTAAATGTAAATATTAATTTTTTTTACAAATTGTACTTGTTTGAAAAACAAAAAAAAAGAAAAAAAAATTGAATTCAATTGAGATAAGTCTAATAAAAAAAAAAAAATAAGAAAATTTTTATGTGAAAGTGATGAAGATTTACAATTTGCAAAATCATTTCTAATTTGTTTTTGCCTTTTTGCCATTGTACCCGGCATAAATTTACTTAGATGTGTTAAAAAGGTTAAGGAAGTAATGTAAACAAAAAAAAAAGAAAAGAAAAAAAAAGAAAAAAAATGAATTGATGAGAATGTGGTTTTATTAAATCATTTGTTCCTTTTTTTTAAATTTTGAGTTAAGTTTTTTTTTTTTTTATCTCTTATTAAACTAAATTAAAATTAAGTAAAGAAAAAAAAATTTTTTTTTATAAAATTGTACTTGTTCAAGAAAAAGTAAAAAAAAAGTAAAAAAAATTGAATTCATTTGAACCGGCTATATATTTAATTAGATGGGTCAAAAAAAGTTAAGGAAGTAATTTTTTTTATCTCATATTAAACTAAATTAAACAAAAAAAAAGAAAAAAAAAATAAAATAAAGTAAATTTTTGATTATTTTTTTTTTGTTTTCCTCATAAATATATAAATAAAGTGATTATGTAGTTTTATAATAAATTAAATAAGTTAAAGATAAATTAATAGATAAATAAAAAAATAAATAATTACATTTAAGTTTTTTTAAATAAAAACAATTTAGTAGTTGTCTATAAATAATACAATTGAATATAACAAAATGTAAAGTAGGATAGGTGAAACATAACAAGCCATAAAACACTATAATACAGTTTATTATTTAGGAAATGCACTTTTGATAACTTTAATAATAAAGATAAAAATAAATTAAAAGATATTGAATGAAATCATAAAGCATCAAAACAAAAAGTGACCAAGAAAATTACTCATTAATGTTAAATAATAATACACATACATACATATTTATATATCTATGCATAAATATGATTTATGATAATTTAGATAGAGCTATAAGAAAACTTCTGTAATTACCATATATATTTAAAATAAATTAATAAAAGTAAAGTGAAACTAAAAAAAAAGCAGAATTTGTGAAATTTGTCTAAAACCAAAACATCAAAACAAAACAAAAAAAAATAAAACTGCTCAGTATAAACATTTAATTGTAATTTAAAATGCAAATTACATATTAGTGCATACAGTATAATTTACATATTTGAAGAAAATTTTTTTTTATTTCTATTCGCGAAGTTTTATAATTTGAGTTTTTTTTATTTCATAAAATTTAAAATTAAAAACGTACATAATACTCTTAATTTTATAATATGTATGTAAGATACGATATATAGATAGCTAAAATTAAGAAAATTATTAATAGTTAAAATAAATATGAAATAAAATATTATGGTATAAGTATGTATATATAATAATAATCAAAATAAAGATAAAATATAAATTAAAACAAAAAAAAAAAAAATCAATAAATAATTAATAATGGATAAAGAATGCCTCAAGGAGCTTCGCGCTCTTCAGGTTAATATACAAAGGAAGAGGATACCGATGGAAATTAGATTTGCAATGCTGAACGAATTCATCCAGTCGTTAGATTCAACTCCATCTGCAACCACAACATCACCACCATCGTCATCACCAACAAATCCTTCCTCACCATCAACGTAATCATCAACCGCAATAACAACAACTACAACAACAGCCACAACCGTGACATCACCCATCCTTTTAATCATCTACATAAGCATCAACAGTATAACATATCATCTGAATTATCCTCGTCATCCTCATCAGCTGCATCATCATTTCATCGGTTCGGTAAGCGCGCCAACATTTTTTTTTGTTTTTTTTTAGAAAAAAAAAAAATTATTTTTTTTATAATATGTAAAGGGGCCCCAAAATAAAGTAAACAACAAAAAAAAAGAAAAAAAAATAAAGAACCACAACTGGTATTACAAGTATAAAGAAACATACACAATACTCAACAAAATGTATGTAGAATTTTGTCAATGTTTAGATATATTTTCTTTATAAACATTGTTGTTATAACTTTTTTTTATAATTTTCTTTAGTTTTTTTTTTACTTTGTAAATTGATTTGATAAAAAAAAAAAAAAAAAAAGAAAGGAACAAAAGAAATAATAGAAGATTGAAGCATCATCATCGATAAAATTTGTCTAATTTAAGAAGAGTAATGAAGAAAGAAATAAAGATGCAAAATAATGTAAAATTCCTTGCAATGTAACAATGTTTTATACCAGAGTAGGCAAATTGAGTTAAGTTTAAATCTACATTATAACATGTATATCTTTAAAATTAGGAAAGTTTATATCAATAAAATGAATTTGTGAAAGGATTACTTGAAGGCTTTGCTTTGATGTCCACCCTATCAGAACCTCAACATTCCATGGATACAACTTGGTTGTTTATCAATCTTTGATTTGAGATTTTTTTTTCCTTTCTTTTTATTGGTTGGGAACATAGTTTTTTTTTAAACAGCAACTGTGTTTAATGAGGTGGGTAAGTACCTATCATCGTTGGGACGAGGCATTCCTTTTACAAGTTTTTTTTTTCAGCACAACGATGGTAGAAGCTGTTTCTGGCCAGAGCGGGGCCATATTTAGTTTCAGGTCTTCGGTGTGGGTGTATTATATTTTATTTATTTATGTTGAAGCATTCAGGGTAGAAGGATTCCACAACCTTCTACCGCTTCAGGCTACGGAAATCAAAAGGGATATGGAGCTGTGGCATAATCACGCCCCATCCGGCGAGCTAGTTCGTGCTAGCCAACAAGCGTAGCCGCCACCACCACCCTCCATACTCCCATGAGTAAGTATGACGTAATAAGTGTTGCTACTAGAATTTCAATTTCAATAGTCGGCCCTGTACATCAAGTTTTAAATACTTGTTGTACTTATGTTAAATATTTAAATTGTATTTTATGATTATGTGTGTTTGGGTCGTGTGATATCACAGTGGGCTTCCATCTCTCATTAGGATGGAAGATACTGCTGTGACGTCATACGACTTGATCACACATGTAAATAAAGCGAATTTTATGTATTTTGAATTTCAGTTTTTCTTATTTTCAAATAAACACTTATGTTGTAGTGTGGACTACACATACAGTTGGATTATGTGCCTGATAGTACAACACTTACAAAATTACTTCATATTTCTTACAAGTTCAAGAAAAATTCATAATATATAAATACATGTACATATAAATAATATTGATGAAAATCTGATAAAATATTGACAGTCTATTATTCTTAACACAAAAACATACCCAATAGGTCCTACTGACATTTTCCAACGATTTTTATTACTGAATTTATTTTATTATCATTCACATAAATTATAAAATTAATTATGACATTTTTTTGAATTTCAGATAACAAAAGTTTGATGGTCAGCAATTGAAAATATAAGGTAAACAAATATGTATTGTATACATTTTATAGTAAAAATCATTTATGTAATAATATTTTGTTCTTCGAAACAAATGTGCTACGATTAGAATTGTTTATTCGTTTGTCTGATTATAATTCAATATTTAAAATATTTGTAAAATTAAAGTTCGAAATTCATCATGACAAAAAATGAGTGCTGATAAAAGACAAAAGGTTCTCTTATTTGAATCAATTCTTCAATTTTTTTTAATTAAATATTAATATTTTTAATTTTTGTTTTCATACAATATCAACAGAAATAAAGGATTTGGTTCGCCATGATTAAATTTCACATAAATATGTCATTTGTTCAATATATATAATTATTTTATCTCATAATTTGGAAGAATTTACAAATTTTTGATGCTCATACTACAAGCTAAACGTTTATTTTTAATAAGTTAAAACGTTATTAGTTAATTTCGAAATAAGCATTTTTAATAATTTAGTAATTTTTTACAAATTAATCATGTAAACACTATATTTCTTAATGTTAAATTTGATTCAAAAAAAATATAATGTTCGTTTATTGACTATTCGTTACTAGCTGTTATCGATGTAATGAAACGCAAAAAAAAATTTTTTTCTTAATAACATAACAAGCAATTCACTTCTTCTTAATTCCAAAATATTCATTCTGAATAACTTATTAATTGTTCTAGGAACATAATATTCAAATGATGACTATCGCCCCTAAATGATATCGATATGATATAAAGCAAAATTGGTCTTACTGAATAAACAAGTACACAATATTTATAAAAATTGTAACGAAAAGAATAATTAATTAAACATTATAGCGAATAGCATTCTTAAATAAAAATTTGTTTTTTCTCTGTTCTACAGGTTTAAATCTGGCTTGCAGGAGTTAAAAATTTAAAAAAGATAAAGGTAAAGAAATAACAATCCATATTTAGTTCAACAAAAATTCATAATATATACATACATGTACATATAAATAATATTGATGAAAAATCTAATAAAATATTGACAGTCTATGATTCTTATTGCTAAAACATACCCAATAGGTCCTACTGATATTTTCCAACGATTTTTATTATCATTCACATAAATTATAAAATTAATCATGACATTTTTTTGAATTTCAGATAACAAAAGTTTGATGATCAGCAATTGAAAATATAAGGTAAACAAATATGTATTGTATACATTTTATAGTAAAAATCATTTATGTAATAATATTTTGTTCTTCGAAACAAATGTGCTACGATTAGAAATGTTTATTCGTTTGTCTGATTATAATTCAATATTTAAAATATTTGTAAAATTAAAGTTCGACATTCATCATGACAAAAAATGAGTGCTGATAAAAGACAAAAGGTTCTGTTATTTGAATTAATTCTTCAATTTTTTTTAATTAAATATTAATATTGTTGGAAAAATGTGTTTTATTACATTTTTCCTATTCTTAACCCTTTTTTTCATTTTCTGTAGAAATTCTACAGAAGCAGAAAAAAGGGTTTAAAGTCTTAAAAAAAAAGAAGGAAGAAAAAGAAAAAGGTAAGGAAAAAAGGAAAGGAAAGGTTTTATGGGAGGCCGAGCGGAGCCTTAAAAGAGGGATTTTATAATAAAAAAAAAAACTCACCTTTTCCTTTTTTTTTTTTATTATTAAAAAAAAAATTTATTACAAATTTCTTTTCTTTTTTTTTTTTTTTTACAAAATTAAATTAAATTAAAAATTTAATTAAATTAGGTTTTTTATTTAATAAAAATTGACTCACAAAAAAAAAAAAAAAAAAAAAAAATGAAAAAAAATTCAACTAAAAATTGATCCGAAAAAGATTCACAAAACTTTGTGTAAAGAACTCAACTAACTAAAAAAACTCGAATGAATCACTTAAAAGAACTGCATTGACTGACTGATAAAAAAACTGCATAACTAACAAAAAAAAAAAAAAAAACGTGTATAGTGACAAAAAAAGAATCGATCTTCTGGAAGTTTCTATCAATTCGCCGAAAGATGACAACGTCAACGATTTGATAGAGACTTCCAGTGGAAAGTGGAACAACTTTCTACAACGAATGTCAACGAAATAAAAAAAAGTGATTATAACGTTGACATTTGACGTTGTAGAAAGAAGAAGACCACGTAAAAAAAAAATGTAAACAAAGTGGTGTCATCACAATGTTACAGGTAAGTATAGACAAATTATTTTAATTACAATTATTTTAATTTAAGCGATTAAATTCATTAATTAATTATTTTTTCTATTTTAGGTGGTTTTCCAACACGACCCCCCGTTTGAAGGCTCAAAGTTCCGACTGAGCGTTTAGAGTGTCCAGACGTCACTGATAGGCCAGGATTACCTGAAAAGAAAAGAAAAACAGGCTTTCCGCAGTGAAAAGTTCTAGACACTTTAATAAAATAAAAGCAATAAAAGAAAAGGCTCACTGGATCAGAACGAGGAGAAGTGAGGAAAGTAAGATTTTGGGTGTGAAGCCTTAGATTATTCTAGGAGCTAGAAAATTACAGCAATGCATATGCGATTGAAAGTTCGAGGCTTTAGGGTACTCTACGTGATTAATCGTCGCCCCATATAAACCATCCCATTCCACTACCGTGCTCTAAATTAGCAAGAGAAGAGAAAGAAAGGCAAGTAGGCTTCCCAAATTTAGGAAGGTAGGTTTAGATGGTCTCCACAAGTCGCTCTCCTGAATCCTCCTTTCGCAATGGTTCTAAAAGAAAAAAAACGCACTCAACTCACCAACGTCTCTGCCACTTTTTCAGCCCATCAATAGCCCAGCACCTCTTCGTTCTTTAAGCTTCAGAGCTAATGGACTTTCCATTCGCTATTTCCCCTTTGAGGTCCAATTGTTGTCCAATATGCTACAAAAACTTCCATTGTGTTTCTGCCACTGTCGCTCATCGTGCCGTAGCGGAACAGTTGTCCGTAGTAGGTCTCCGCGATAGCCTAAACTATCAGGTCTTCTCTGATGAGCTACTTCTCCTTGAGTCTACCACAGTACGCTCAGGGGGATTTCTGCGTAGTGCCCTTGCGACATCGCATCTGCGTATCATGACTTTTGTATGCAATGTGGATGATGGGAAAATCGAATTTCTGAACTGTATCTGTCCAGAAAGCTCGCAAGGGGCCCATCAACCACCCCAAAAATCATTACAACGCAGTAGGGGTCGATGTCTCACAAGGTAGGATCGAGAGAGCTAGGCAGCTTCCTTCGGACTACGCAGAAAATCTGTTACTCACTGGGCGTTTTACTGTGGGACTTGTTGACCTCATAGCCATCTTGGAGTCGCCGCAGCACTGCTCCCGAAAAGTCACTTTCCCGCGACATTGATGGCTTTCCCTCAACAAAAGTTCCAATAGTCACAGATGCATATTGGACAAGAAGTCCTCAAAAGTCCAGGAACGAACGACTGGACTGCCCAAATAGCCCGATAATGTGCCGCAGAGACCTCGCACAGGACCATTTCGATTAGGCACCGAAAAGAAGCAGGGACGTTAGTTAATTTAGAAGGCGGACTTCGTGAGAAGCGAAAAGAAAAGATCCATCTATTTCCTTCCAGTAGATTGTAGGGGACTGTATTGCATCTTGCCTCTTAATCCCTCTCACCACTTCCCTTAGGGTATAGGACTCGTCTCCATAAGAAGAAGAGGGGAATAATGATGAAAATTTTCAATCCGCAGGCCAAACCAGATAAAGGAAGGGTATAGATAAAATTTCCACAAAAAAAAAATCAAAACGTGGGGAACACCCTGTAACAATTATACACTATTACCTGGTTTTGCCCGCAGACACGAAAATGATCACCCTGTCATGGAGCAGTCTATACAACACTGTAGTGGAAAATGTGCAAACAGGAATATCTAAATTAAAGAACAACAAGGGTGTACAATGAAAGAAAAATTCAAATTTTGTTACAAGTAAAAAGATGAACAACAGTCTTAAGAAGGAAGCAAGAAAGTTTGATAACAGGAAGGGAGTGGTACACTTTATGCGCACAGGATAGGTAGAAATTTCTACTAAAATGAAGCACTATAAAGAAAGGGACCACCTGTTGCAAAAGAAAGTAGGCCTTTTGAAACAGAAAGGGTGTGGTATACTTTATGCGCACAGGATAGGTAGAAATTTCTACTAAAATGAAGCACTATAAAGAAAGGGACCACCTGTTACAAAAGAAAGTAGGCCTTTTGAAACAGAAAGGGTGTGGTATACTTTATGCGCACAGGATAGGTAGAAATTTCTACTAAAATGAAGCACTATAAAGAAAGGGACCACCTGTTACAAAAGAAAGTAGGCCTTTTGAAACAGAAAGGGTGTGGTATACTTTATGGGCAGCAGAAAATCGAAATTTCAATTTTAGCACTACAAAGAAAGGGACCACCTGTTACAAAAGAAAGTAGGCCTTTTGAAACAGAAAGGGTGTGGTATACTTTATAGGCAGCAAAAAAATTGAAATTTCAATTTTAGGCGCGATAAAGAGAGGGACCACCCTGTTACCAAACAAAAAAAAAAAAAAATGATATTCGTTAGGACTGAAGAGATCAAATTCACTTGTAACAAAAAGAATTTAGGGCACCCTGCAAAGCATTAAACACCCTGTTGCAAGAAAGTAAGAAACAGTTTTTAGATATTCCACTTGTTGCAAGAGGAATTTAGAACACCCTGTAGAATTCAATTTTATAAATAACTGATTTCATATAACCTTGGTTGAACTATGTACTACGCGTGTATAACTGTATAACAAAACACGTGTATAACAAAAGAAAAGGAGTAAAAAAAAAAAAATGAAATACACGTGTTTTATAGAACGTTGTCCATAGAAACACCAAGATTATATAAAAAAAGAAACTAATGCACTGCACTTTTTTATAATTGCACCCCTTTTTTATACAAAAAAAAAAGAAAACACAATATCCAATTATAATGGAACTTCACAATATACCCCAAGTGTCTCTACTTTACCTTTTATGTACTTTGCTTTTCAAGTACATAAAAAAAAAACTATGCGAAAAAAGAAAATTTATAAAATTTGTAAAAAAAAATGGTAAAAAGAAAAAAAAAAAGGAAAAAAAAGGTAATAAGATCAGGTGGTGGTGCAGGATCCTATTTCTAAGATCAATCGGAGCACCCCACACCTGACACCAATGTTGGAAAAATGTGTTTTATTACATTTTTCCTATTCTTAACCCTTTTTTTTCATTTTCTGTAGAAATTCTACAGAAGCAGAAAAAAGGGTTAAAAGTCTTAAAAAAAAAGAAGGAAGAAAAAGAAAAAGGTAAGGAAAAAAGGAAAGGAAAGGTTTTATGGGAGGCCGAGCGGAGCCTTAAAAGAGGGATTTTATAATAAAAAAAAAAACTCACCTTTTCCTTTTTTTTTTTATTATTAAAAAAAAAATTTATTACAAATTTCTTTTCTTTTTTTTTTTTTTTTACAAAATTAAATTAAATTAAAAATTTAATTAAATTAGGTTTTTTATTTAATAAAAATTGACTCACAAAAAAAAAAAAAAAAAGAAAAAATGAAAAAAAATTCAACTAAAAATTGATCCGAAAAAGATTCACAAAACTTTGTGTAAAGAACTCAACTAACTAAAAAAACTCGAATGAATCACTTAAAAGAACTGCATTGACTGACTGATAAAAAAACTGCATAACTAACAAAAAAAAAAAAAAAAACGTGTATAGTGACAAAAAAAGAATCGATCTTCTGGAAGTTTCTATCAATTCGCCGAAAGATGACAACGTCAACGAATTGATAGAGACTTCCAGTGGAAAGTGGAACAACTTTCTACAACGAATGTCAACGAAATAAAAAAAAGTGATTATAACGTTGACATTTGACGTTGTAGAAAGAAGAAGACCACGTAAAAAAAAAAATGTAAACACAGTGGTGTCATCCCAATGTTACAGGTAAGTATAGACAAATTATTTTAATTACAATTATTTTAATTTAAGCGATTAAATTCATTAATTAATTATTTTTTCTATTTTAGGTGGTTTTCCAACAATATTTTTAATTTTTGTTTTCATACAATATCAACAGAAATAAAGGATTTGTTCAATAGATATAATTATTTTATCTCATAATTTGGAAGAATTTACAAATTTTTGATGCTCATACTACAAGCTAAACGTTTATTTTTAATAAGTTAAAACGTTATTAGTTAATTTCGAAATAAGCATTTTTAATAATTTAGTAATTTTTTACAAATTAATCATGTAAAAACTATATTTCTTAATGTTAAATTTGATTCAACAAAAATATAATGTTCGTTTATTGACTATTCGTTACTAGCTGTTATCGATGTAATGAAACGCAAAAAAAAATTTTTTTCTTAATAACATAACAAGCAATTCACTTCTTCTTAATTCCAAAATACCAAAATATTCATTCTGAATAACTTATTAATTGTTCTAGGAACATAATATTCAAATGATGACTATCGCCCCTAAATGATATCGATATGATATAAAGCAAAATTGGTCTTACTGAATAAACAAGTACACAATATTTATAAAAATTGTAACGAAAAGAATAATTAATTAAACATTATAGCGAATAGCATTCTTAAATAAAAATTTGTTTTTTCTCTGTTCTACAGGTTTAAATCTGGCTTGCAGGAGTTAAAAATTTAAAAAAGATAAAGGTAAAGAAATAACAATCCATATTTAGTTCAACAAAAATTCATAATATATACATACATGTACATATAAATAATATTGATGAAAAATCTAATAAAATATTGACAGTCTATGATTCTTATTGCTAAAACATACCCAATAGGTCCTACTGATATTTTCCAACGATTTTTATTACTGAATTTATTTTATTATCATTCACATAATTTATAAAATTAATCATGACATTTTTTTGAATTTCAGATAACAAAAGTTTGATGGTCAGCAATTGAAAATATAAGGTAAACAAATATGTATTGTATACATTTTATAGTAAAAATCATTTATGTAATAATATTTTGTTCTTCGAAACAAATGTGCTACGATTAGAAATGTTTATTCGTTTGTCTGATTATAATTCAATATTTAAAATATTTGTAAAATTAAAGTTCGACATTCATCATGACAAAAAATGAGTGCTGATAAAAGACAAAAGGTTCTGTTATTTGAATTAATTCTTCAATTTTTTTTAATTAAATATTAATATTTTTAATTTTTGTTTTCATACAATATCAACAGAAATAAAGTATTTGTTTCGCCATGATTAAATTTCACATTAATATGTCATTTGTTCAATAGATATAATTATTTTATCTCATAATTTGGAAGAATTTACAAATTTTTGATGCTCATACTACAAGCTAAACGTTTATTTTTAATAAGTTAAAACGTTATTAGTTAATTTCGAAATAAGCATTTTTAATAATTTAGTAATTTTTTACAAATTAATCATGTAAAAACTATATTTCTTAATGTTAAATTTGATTCAACAAAAATATAATGTTCGTTTATTGACTATTCGTTACTAGCTGTTATCGATGTAATGAAACGCAAAAAAAATTTTTTTTCTTAATAACATAACAAGCAATTCACTTCTTCTTAATTCCAAAATATTCATTCTGAATAACTTATTAATTGTTCTAGGAACATAATATTCAAATGATGACTATCGCCCCTAAATGATATCGATATGATATAAAGCAAAATTGGTCTTACTGAATAAACAAGTACACAATATTTATAAAAATTGTAACGAAAAGAATAATTAATTAAATATTATAGCGAATAGCATTCTTAAATAAACATTTGTTTTTTCTCTGTTCTACAGGTTTAAATCCGGCTTGCAGGAGTTAAAAATTTAAAAAAGATAAAGGTAAAGAAATAACAATCCATATTTAGTTCAACAAAAATTCATAATACATACATACATGTACATATAAATAATATTGATGAAAAATCTAATCAAATATTGACAGTCTATGATTATTAACGCTAAAAGATACCCAATAGGTCCTACTGATATTTTCCAACGATTTTTATTACTGAATTTATTTTATTATCATTCACTTAAATTATAAAATTAATCATGACATTTTTTTGAATTTCAGATAACAAAAGTTTGATGATCAGCAATTGAAAATATAAGGTAAACTAATATGCATTGTATACATTTTATAGTAAAAATCATTTATGTAATAATATTTTGTTCTTCGAAACAAATGTGCTACGATTAGAATTGTTTATTCGTTTGTCTGATTATAATTCAATATTTAAAATATTTGTAAAATTAAATTTCGAAATTCATCATGACAAAAAATGAGTGCTGATAAAAGACAAAAGGTTCTGTTATTTGATTTAATTCTTCAATTTTTTTAAATTAAATATTAATATTTTTAATTTTTTTTTTTTTATACAATATCAACAGAAATAAAGGATTTGGTTCGCTATGATTAAATTTCACATAAATATGTCATTTGTTCAATAGATATAATTATTTTAACTCATAATTTGGAAGAATTTACAAATTTTTGATGCTCATACTACAAGCTAAACGTTTATTTTTAATAAGTTAAAACGTTATTAGTTAATTTCGAAATAAGCATTTTTAATAATTTAGTAATTTTTTACAAATTAATCATGTAAAAACTATATTTCTTAATGTTAAATTTGATTCAACAAAAATATAATGTTCGTTTATTGACTATTCGTTACTAGCTGTTATCGATGTAATGAAACGCAAAAAAAAATTTTTTTCTTAATAACATAACAAGCAATTCACTTCTTCTTAATTCCAAAATATTCATTCTGAATAACTTATTAATTGTTCTAGGAACATAATATTCAAATGATGACTATCGCCCCTAAATGATATCGATATGATATAAAGCAAAATTGGTCTTACTGAATAAACAAGTACACAATATTTATAAAAATTGTAACGAAAAGAATAATTAATTAAACATTATAGCGAATAGCATTCTTAAATAAAAATTTGTTTTTTCTCTGTTCTACAGGTTTAAATCTGGCTTGCAGGAGTTAAAAATTTAAAAAAGATAAAGGTAAAGAAATAACAATCCATATTTAGTTCAACACAAATTCATAATATATACATACATGTACATATAAATAATATTGATGAAAAATCTAATAAAATATTGACAGTCTATGATTCTTAACGCTAAAACATACCCAATAGGTCCTACTGATATTTTCCAACGATTTTTATTACTGAATTTATTTTATTATCATTCACATAATTTATAAAATTAATCATGACATTTTTTTGAATTTCAGATAACAAAAGTTTGATGATCAGCAATTGAAAATATAAGGTAAACAAATATGTATTGTATACAATTTATAGTAAAAATCATTTATGTAATAATATTTTGTTCTTCGAAACAAATGTGCTACGATTAGAAATGTTTATTCGTTTGTCTGATTATAATTCAATATTTAAAATATTTGTAAAATTAAAGTTCGACATTCATCATGACAAAAAATGAGTGCTGATAAAAGACAAAAGGTTCTGTTATTTGAATTAATTCTTCAATGTTTTTTAATTAAATATTAATATTTTTAATTTTTATTTTCATTCAATATCAACAGAAATAAAGGATTTGTTTCGCCATGATCAAATTTCAGATAAATATGTCATTTGTTCAACAGATATAATTATTTTATCTCATAATTTGGAGGAAGTTACAAATTTTTGATGCTCATACTACAAGTTAAACGTTTATTTTTAATAAGTTAAAACGTTATTAGTTAATTTCGAAATAAGCATTTTTAATAATTTAGTAATTTTTTACAAATTAATCATGTACAAACTATATATCTTAATGTTAAATTTGATTCAACAAAAATATAATGTTCGTTTGTTGACTATTCGTCACTAGCTGTTATCGATGTAATGAAACGCAAAAAATTTTTTTTTCTTAATAACATAACAAGCAATTCACTTCTTCTTAATTCCAAAATATTCATTCTGAATAACTTATTAATTGTTCTAGGAACATAATATTCAAATGATGACTATCGCCCCTAAATGATATCGATATGATATAAATCAAAATTGGTCTTACTGAATAAACAAGTACACAATATTTATAAAAATTGTAACGAAAAGAATAATTAATTAAATATTATAGCGAATAGCATTCTTAAATAAACATTTGTTTTTTCTCTGTTCTACAGGTTTAAATCCGGCTTGCAGGAGTTAAAAATTTAAAAAAGATAAAGGTAACGAAATAACAATCTATATTTAGTTCAAGAAAAATTCATAATATATACATACATGTACATATAAATAATATTGATGAAAATCTAATAAAATATTGACAGTCTATGATTCTTAACGCTAAAAGATACCCAATAGGTCCTACTGATATTTTCCAACGATTTTTATTACTGAATTTATTTTATTATCATTCACATAATTTATAAAATTAATCATGACATTTTTTTGAATTTCAGATAACAAAAGTTTGATGGTCAGCAATTGAAAATATAAGGTAAACAAATATGTATTGTATACATTTTATAGTAAAAATCATTTATGTAATAATATTTTATTCTTCGAAACAAATGTGCTACAATTAGAAATGTTTATTCGTTTGTCTGATTATAATTCAATATTTAAAATATTTGTAAAATTAAAGTTCGAATTCATCATGACAAAAAATGAGTGCTGATAAAAGACAAAAGGTTCTCTTATTTGAATCAATTCTTCAATTTTTTTTAATTAAATATTAATATTTTTAATTTTTGTTTTCATACAATATCAACAGAAATAAAGGATTTGTTTCGCCATGATTAAATTTCACATAAATATGTCATTTGTTCAATAGATATAATTATTTTATCTCATAATTTGGAAGAATTTACAAATTTTTGATGCTCATACTACAAGCTAAACGTTTATTTTTAATAAGTTAAAACGTTATTAGTTAATTTCGAAATAAGCATTTTTAATAATTTAGTAATTTTTTACAAATTAATCATGTAAAAACTATATTTCTTAATGTTAAATTTGATTCAACAAAAATATAATGTTCGTTTATTGACTATTCGTTACTAGCTGTTATCGATGTAATGAAACGCAAGAAAAATTTTTTTTCTTAATAACATAACAAGCAATTCACTTCTTCTTAATTCCAAAATATTCATTCTGAATAACTTGTTAATTGTTCTAGGAACATAATATTCAAATGATGACTATCGCCCCTAAATGATATCGATATGATATAAAGCAAAATTGGTCTTACTGAATAAACAAGTACACAATATTTATAAAAATTGTAACGAAAAGAATAATTAATTAAATATTATAGCGAATAGCATTCTTAAATAAACATTTGTTTTTTCTCTGTTCTACAGGTTTAAATCCGGCTTGCAGGAGTTAAAAATTTAAAAAAGATAAAGGTAACGAAATAACAATCCATATTTAGTTCAAGAAAAATTCATAATATATACATACATGTACATATAAATAACATTGATGAAAATCTAATAAAATATTGACAGTCTATGATTCTTAACGCTAAAACATACCCAATAGGTCCTACTGATATTTTCCAACGATTTTTATTACTGAATTTATTTTATTATCATTCACATAAATTATAAAATTAATCATGACATTTTTTTGAATTTCAGATAACAAAAGTTTGATGATCAGCAATTGAAAATATAAGGTAAACAAATATGTATTGTATACATTTTATAGTAAAAATCATTTTTGTAATAATAATTTTGTTCTTCGAAACAAATGTGCTACTTTTAGAATTGTTTATTCGTTTGTCTGATTATAATTCAATATATAAAATATTTGTAAAATTAAAGTTAGACATTCATCATGACAAAAAATGAGTGCTGATAAAAGACAAAA
Organism: Villa cingulata; assembly: GCA_951394055.1. NCBI lineage: Eukaryota > Metazoa > Arthropoda > Insecta > Diptera > Bombyliidae > Villa > Villa cingulata. Next base: position 22,258,092 of record OX596019.1, on the reverse strand, counting down.
GGTTCTCTTATTTGAATCAATTCTTCAATTTTTTTTAATTAAATATTAATATTTTTAATTTTTGTTTTCATACAATATCAACAGAAATAAAGGATTTGTTTCGCCATGATTAAATTTCACATAAATATGTCATTTGTTCAATAGATATAATTATTTTATCTCATAATTTGGAGGAAGTTACAAATTTTTGATGCTCGTACTACAAGTTAAACATTATTTTTAATAAGTTAAAACGTTATTAGTTAATTCCGAAATAAGCATTTTTAATAATTTAGTAATTTTTTACAAATTAATCATGTAAAAACTATATTTCTTATTGTTAAATTTGATTCAACAAAAATATAATGTTCGTTTGTTGACTATTCATCACTAGCTGTTATCGATGTAATGAAACGCAAACAATTTTTTTTTTCTTAATAACATAACAAGCAATTCACTTCTTCTTAATTCCAAAATATTCATTGTGAATAACTTATTAATTGTTCTAGGAACATAATATTCAAATGATGACTATCGCTCCTAAATGATATCGATATGATATAAAGCAAAATTGGTCTTACTGAATAAACAAGTACACAATATTTATAAAAATTGTAACGAAAAGAATAATTAATTAAACATTATAGCGAATAGCATTCTTAAATAAAAATTTGTTTTTTCTCTGTTCTACAGGTTTAAATCTGGCTTGCAGGAGTTAAAAATTTAAAAAAGATAAAGGTAAAGAAATAACAATCCATATTTAGTTCAACACAAATTCATAATATATACATACATGTACATATAAATAATATTGATGAAAAATCTAATCAAATATTGACAGTCTATGATTCTTAACGCTAAAACATACCCAATAGGTCCTACTGATATTTTCCAACGATTTTTATTACTGAATTTATTTTATTATCATTCACATAATTTATAAAATTAATCATGACATTTTTTTGAATTTCAGATAACAAAAGTTTGATGATCAGCAATTGAAAATATAAGGTAAACAAATATGTATTGTATACATTTTATAGTAAAAATCATTTATGTAATAATATTTTATTCTTCGAAACAAATGTGCTACAATTAGAAATGTTTATTCGTTTGTCTGATTATAATTCAATATTTAAAATATTTGTAAAATTAAAGTTCGACATTCATCATGACAAAAAATGAGTGCTGATAAAAGACAAAATGTTCTGTTATTTGAATTAATTCTTCAATTTTTTTTAATTAAATATTAATATTTTTAATTTTTGTTTTCATACAATATCAACAGAAATAAAGGATTTGTTTCGCCATGATTAAATTTCACATAAATATGTCATTTGTTCAATAGATATAATTATTTTATCTCATAATTTGGAGGAAGTTACAAATTTTTGATGCTCATACTACAAGTTAAACGTTTATTTTTAATAAGTTAAAACGTTATTAGTTAATTCCGAAATAAGCATTTTTAATAATTTAGTAATTTTTTACAAATTAATCATGTAAAAACTATATTTCTTAATGTTAAATTTGATTCAACAAAAATATAATGTTCGTTTATTGACTATTCGTTACTAGCTGTTATCGATGTAATGAAACGCAAAAAAAATTTTTTTCTTAATAACATAAGAAGCAATTCACTTCTTCTTAATTCCAAAATACCAAAATATTCATTCTGAATAACTTATTAATTGTTCTAGGAACATAATATTCAAATGATGACTATCGCCCCTAAATGATATCGATATGATATAAAGCAAAATTGGTCTTACCGAATAAACAAGTACACAATATTTATAAAAATTGTAACGAAAAGAATAATTAATTAAACATTATAGCGAATAGCATTCTTAAATAAAAATTTGTTTTTTCTCTGTTCTACAGGTTTAAATCTGGCTTGCAGGAGTTAAAAATTTAAAAAAGATAAAGGTAAAGAAATAACAATCCATATTTAGTTCAACACAAATTCATAATATATACATACATGTACATATAAATAATATTGATGAAAAATCTAATAAAATATTGACAGTCTATGATTCTTAACGCTAAAACATACCCAATAGGTCCTACTGATATTTTCCAACGATTTTTATTACTGAATTTATTTTATTATCATTCACATAATTTATAAAATTAATCATGACATTTTTTTGAATTTCAGATAACAAAAGTTTGATGATCAGCAATTGAAAATATAAGGTAAACAAATATGTATTGTATACATTTTATAGTAAAAATCATTTATGTTATAATATTTTGTTCTTCGAAACAAATGTGCTACGATTAGAAATGTTTATTCGTTTGTCTGATTATAATTCAATATTTAAAATATTTGTAAAATTAAAGTTCGACATTCATCATGACAAAAAATGAGTGCTGATAAAAGACAAAAGGTTCTGTTATTTGAATTAATTCTTCAATGTTTTTTAATTAAATATTAATATTTTTAATTTTTGTTTTCATTCAATATCAACAGAAATAAAGGATTTGTTTCGCCATGATCAAATTTCACATAAATATGTCATTTGTTCAACAGATATAATTATTTTATCTCATAATTTGGAGGAAGTTACAAATTTTTGATGCTCATACTACAAGTTAAACGTTTATTTTTAATAAGTTAAAACGTTATTAGTTAATTCCGAAATAAGCATTTTTAATAATTTAGTAATTTTTTACAAATTAATCATGTACAAACTATATATCTTAATGTTAAATTTGATTCAACAAAAATATAATGTTCGTTTGTTGACTATTCGTCACTAGCTGTTATCGATGTAATGAAACGCAAAAAATTTTTTTTTTCTTAATAACATAACAAGCAATTCACTTCTTCTTAATTCCAAAATATTCATTCTGAATAACTTATTAATTGTTCTAGGAACATAATATTCAAATGATGACTATCGCCCCTAAATGATATCGATATGATATAAATCAAAATTGGTCTTACTGAATAAACAAGTACACAATATTTATAAAAATTGTAACGAAAAGAATAATTAATTAAATATTATAGCGAATAGCATTCTTAAATAAACATTTGTTTTTTCTCTGTTCTACAGGTTTAAATCCGGCTTGCAGGAGTTAAAAATTTAAAAAAGATAAAGGTAACGAAATAACAATCCATATTTAGTTCAAGAAAAATTCATAATATATACATACATGTACATATAAATAACATTGATGAAAATCTAATAAAATATTGACAGTCTATGATTCTTAACGCTAAAAGATACCCAATAGGTCCTACTGATATTTTCCAACGATTTTTATTACTGAATTTATTTTATTATCATTCACATAAATTATAAAATTAATCATGACATTTTTTTGAATTTCAGATAACAAAAGTTTGATGGTCAGCAATTGAAAATATAAGGTAAACAAATATGTATTGTATACATTTTATAGTAAAAATCATTTATGTAATAATATTTTGTTCTTCGAAACAAATGTGCTACGATTAGAAATGTTTATTCGTTTGTCTGATTATAATTCAATATTTAAAATATTTGTAAAATTAAAGTTAGACATTCATCATGACAAAAAATGAGTGCTGATAAAAGACAAAATGTTCTGTTATTTGAATTAATTCTTCAATTTTTTTTAATTAAATATTAATATTTTTAATTTTTGTTTTCATACAATATCAACAGAAATAAAGGATTTGTTTCGCCATGATTAAATTTCACATAAATATGTCATTTGTTCAATAGATATAATTATTTTATCTCATAATTTGGAGGAAGTTACAAATTTTTGATGCTCATACTACAAGTTAAACGTTTATTTTTAATAAGTTAAAACGTTATTAGTTAATTCCGAAATAAGCATTTTTAATAATTTAGTAATTTTTTACAAATTAATCATGTAAAAACTATATTTCTTAATGTTAAATTTGATTCAACAAAAATATAATGTTCGTTTATTGACTATTCGTCACTAGCTGTTATCGATGTAATGAAACGCAAAAAAAATTTTTTTCTTATTAACATAAGAAGCAATTCACTTCTTCTTAATTTCAAAATACCAAAATATTCATTCTGAATAACTTATTAATTGTTCTAGGAACATAATATTCAAATGATGACTATCGCCCCTAAATGATATCGATATGATATAAAGCAAAATTGGTCTTACCGAATAAACAAGTACACAATATTTATAAAAATTGTAACGAAAAGAATAATTAATTAAATATTATAGCGAATAGCATTCTTAAATAAAAATTTGTTTTTTCTCTGTTCTACAGGTTTAAATCCGGCTTGCAGGAGTTAAAAACTTAAAAAGGATAAAGGTAAAGAAATAACAATCCATATTTAGTTCAACAAAAATTCATAATATATACATACATGTACATATAAATAATATTGATGAAAAATCTAATAAAATATTGACAATCTATGATTCTTAACGCAACAACATACCCAATAGGTCCTACTGATATTTTCCAACGATTTTTATTACTGAATTTATTTTATTATCATTCACTTAAATTATAAAATTAATCATGACATTTTTTTGAATTTCAGATAACAAAAGTTTGATGATCAGCAATTGAAAATATAAGGTAAACTAATATGCATTGTATACATTTTATAGTAAAAATCATTTATGTAATAATATTTTGTTCTTCGAAACAAATGTGCTACGATTAGAATTGTTTATTCGTTTGTCTGATTATAATTCAATATTTAAAATATTTGTAAAATTAAAGTTCGAAATTCATCATGACAAAAAATGAGTGCTGATAAAAGACAAAAGGTTCTGTTATTTGATTTAATTCTTCAATTTTTTTAAATTAAATATTAATATTTTTAATTTTTCTTTTTTATACAATATCAACAGAAATAAAGGATTTGGTTCGCTATGATTAAATTTCACATAAATATGTCATTTGTTCAATAGATATAATTATTTTATCTCATAATTTGGAAGAATTTACAAATTTTTGATGCTCATACTACAAGTTAAACGTTTATTTTTAATAAGTTAAAACGTTATTAGTTAATTTCGAAATAAGCATTTTTAATAATTTAGTAATTTTTTACAAATTAATCATGTAAAAACTATATTTCTTAATGTTAAATTTGATTCAACAAAAATATAATGTTCGTTTATTGACTATTCGTTACTAGCTGTTATCGATGTAATGAAACGCAAAAAAAAATTTTTTTCTTAATAACATAACAAGCAATTCACTTCTTCTTAATTCCAAAATATTCATTGTGAATAACTTATTAATTGTTCTAGGAACATAATATTCAAATGATGACTATCGCCCCTAAATGATATCGATATGATATAAAGCAAATTTGGTCTTACTGAATAAACAAGTACACAATATTTATAAAAATTGTAACGAAAAGAATAATTAATTAAACATTATAGCGAATAGCATTCTTAAATAAAAATTTGTTTTTTCTCTGTTCTACAGGTTTAAATCTGGCTTGCAGGAGTTAAAAATTTGAAAAAGATAAAGGTAAAGAAATAACAATCCATAATTAGTTCAACAAAAATTCATAATATATACATACATGTACATATAAATAACATTGATGAAAATCTAATAAAATATTGACAGTCTATGATTCTTAACGCTAAAAGATACCCAATAGGTCCTACTGATATTTTCCAACGATTTTTATTACTGAATTTATTTTATTATCATTCACATAATTTATAAAATTAATCATGACATTTTTTTGAATTTCAGATAACAAAAGTTTGATGGTCAGCAATTGAAAATATAAGGTAAACAAATATGTATTGTATACATTTTATAGTAAAAATCATTTATGTAATAATATTTTATTCTTCGAAACAAATGTGCTACAATTAGAAATGTTTATTCGTTTGTCTGATTATAATTCAATATTTAAAATATTTGTAAAATTAAAGTTCGACATTCATCATGACAAAAAATGAGTGCTGATAAAAGACAAAAGGTTCTGTTATTTGAATTAATTCTTCAATTTTTTTTAATTAAATATTAATATTTTTAATTTTTGTTTTCATACAATATCAACAGAAATAAAGGATTTGTTTCGCCATGATTAAATTTCACATAAATATGTCATTTGTTCAATAGATATAATTATTTTATCTCATAATTTGGAAGAATTTACAAATTTTTGATGCTCATACTACAAGCTAAACGTTTATTTTTAATAAGTTAAAACGTTATTAGTTAATTTCGAAATAAGCATTTTTAATAATTTAGTAATTTTTTACAAATTAATCATGTAAAAACTATATTTCTTAATGTTAAATTTGATTCAACAAAAATATAATGTTCGTTTATTGACTATTCGTTACTAGCTGTTATCGATGTAATGAAACGCAAAAAAAAATTTTTTTCTTAATAACATAACAAGCAATTCACTTCTTCTTAATTCCAAAATATTCATTCTGAATAACTTATTAATTGTTCTAGGAACATAATATTCAAATGATGACTATCGCCCCTAAATGATATCGATATGATATAAAGCAAAATTGGTCTTACTGAATAAACAAGTACACAATATTTATAAAAATTGTAACGAAAAGAATAATTAATTAAACATTATAGCGAATAGCATTCTTAAATAAAAATTTTCTGTTTTACAGGTTTAAATCTGGCTTGCAGGAGTTAAAAATTTAAAAAAGATAAAAGTAAAGAAATAACAATCCATATTTAGTTCAACACAAATTCATAATATATACATACATGTACATATAAATAATATTGATGAAAAATCTAATAAAATATTGACAGTCTATGATTCTTAACGCTAAAACATACCCAATAGGTCCTACTGATATTTTCCAACGATTTTTATTACTGAATTTATTTTATTATCATTCACATAATTTATAAAATTAATCATGACATTTTTTTGAATTTCAGATAACAAAAGTTTGATGGTCAGCAATTGAAAATATAAGGTAAACAAATATGTATTGTATACATTTTATAGTAAAAATCATTTATGTAATAATATTTTGTTCTTCGAAACAAATGTGCTACGATTAGAAATGTTTATTCGTTTGTCTGATTATAATTCAATATTTAAAATATTTGTAAAATTAAAGTTCGACATTCATCATGACAAAAAATGAGTGCTGATAAAAGACAAAAGGTTCTCTTATTTGAATTAATTCTTCAATTTTTTTTAATTAAATATTAATATTTTTAATTTTTGTTTTCATACAATATCATTCAGAAATAAAGGATTTGGTTCGCCATGATCAAATTTCACATAAATATGTCATTTGTTCAATAGATATAATTATTTTATCTCACAATTTGGAAGAATTTACAAATTTTTGATGCTCATACTACAAGCTAAACGTTTATTTTTAATAAGTTAAAATGTTATTAGTTAATTTCGAAATAAGCATTTTTAATAATTTAGTAATTTTTTACAAATTAATCATGTAAAAACTATATTTCTTAATGTTAAATTTGATTCAACAAAAATATAATGTTCGTTTATTGACTATTCGTTACTAGCTGTTATCGATGTAATGAAACGCAAAAAAAAATTTTTTTCTTAATAACATAACAAGCAATTCACTTCTTCTTAATTACAAAATATTCATTCTGAATAACTTATTAATTGTTCTAGGAACATAATATTCAAATGATGACTATCGCCCCTAAATGATATCGATATGATATAAAGCAAAATTGGTCTTACTGAATAAACAAGTACACAATATTTATAAAAATTGTAACGAAAAGAATAATTAATTAAACATTATAGCGAATAGCATTCTTAAATAAAAATTTGTTTTTTCTCTGTTCTACAGGTTTAAATCTGGCTTGCAGGAGTTAAAAATTTAAAAAAGATAAAGGTAAAGAAATAACAATCCATATTTAGTTCAACACAAATTCATAATATATACATACATGTACATATAAATAATATTGATGAAAAATCTAATAAAATATTGACAGTCTATGATTCTTAACGCTAAAACATACCCAATAGGTCCTACTGATATTTTCCAACGATTTTTATTACTGAATTTATTTTATTATCATTCACATAATTTATAAAATTAATCATGACATTTTTTTGAATTTCAGATAACAAAAGTTTGATGGTCAGCAATTGAAAATATAAGGTAAACAAATATGTATTGTATACATTTTATAGTAAAAATCATTTATGTAATAATATTTTGTTCTTCGAAACAAATGTGCTACGATTAGAAATGTTTATTCGTTTGTCTGATTATAATTCAATATTTAAAATATTTGTAAAATTAAAGTTCGACATTCATCATGACAAAAAATGAGTGCTGATAAAAGACAAAAGGTTCTGTTATTTGAATTAATTCTTCAATGTTTTTTAATTAAATATTAATATTTTTAATTTTTGTTTTCATTCAATATCAACAGAAATAAAGGATTTGTTTCGCCATGATCAAATTTCACATAAATATGTCATTTGTTCAACAGATATAATTATTTTATCTCATAATTTGGAGGAAGTTACAAATTTTTGATGCTCATACTACAAGTTAAACGTTTATTTTTAATAAGTTAAAACGTTATTAGTTAATTTCGAAATAAGCATTTTTAATAATTTAGTAATTTTTTACAAATTAATCATGTACAAACTATATATCTTAATGTTAAATTTGATTCAACAAAAATATAATGTTCGTTTGTTGACTATTCGTCACTAGCTGTTATCGATGTAATGAAACGCAAAAAATTTTTTTTTTCTTAATAACATAACAAGCAATTCACTTCTTCTTAATTCCAAAATATTCATTCTGAATAACTTATTAATTGTTCTAGGAACATAATATTCAAATGATGACTATCGCCCCTAAATGATATCGATATGATATAAATCAAAATTGGTCTTACTGAATAAACAAGTACACAATATTTATAAAAATTGTAACGAAAAGAATAATTAATTAAATATTATAGCGAATAGCATTCTTAAATAAACATTTGTTTTTTCTCTGTTCTACAGGTTTAAATCCGGCTTGCAGGAGTTAAAAATTTATAAAAGATAAAGGTAAAGAAATAACAATCCCTATTTAGTTCAACAAAAATTCATAATATATACATACATGTACATATAAATAATATTGATGAAAAATCTAATAAAATATTGACAATCTATGATTCTTAACGCAACAACATACCCAATAGGTCCTACTGATATTTTCCAACGATTTTTATTACTGAATTTATTTTATTATCATTCACTTAAATTATAAAATTAATCATGACATTTTTTTGAATTTCAGATAACAAAAGTTTGATGATCAGCAATTGAAAATATAAGGTAAACAAATATGTATTGTATACATTTTATAGTAAAAATCATTTATGTAATAATATTTTGTTCTTCGAAACAAATGTGCTACGATTAGAAATGTTTATTCGTTTGTCTGATTATAATTCAATATTTAAAATATTTGTAAAATTAAAGTTCGAAATTCATCATGACAAAAAATGAGTGCTGATAAAAGACAATAGGTTCTGTTATTTGAATTAATTCTTCAATTTTTTTTAATTAAATATTAATATTTTTAATTTTTGTTTTCATACAATATCAACAGAAATAAAGGATTTGTTTCGCCATGATTAAATTTCACATAAATAAGTCATTTGTTCAACAGATATAATTATTTTATCTCATAATTTTGTAAGTAATATGAAGTAATATTGTATAGTGTTATACTGTCAGGCATATAATATGACTTGTATGTGTAGTCCACACTACAACATAAATGTTTATCTGAAAATAAAAGCTGAAATTCAAAATTACATAAAAATTCGTTTTATTTATATGTGTGATCAAGTCGTATGACGTCACAGCAGTATCTTCCATCCTAATGAGAGATGGAAGCCACTGTGATATCACACGACCCAAACACACACAATCATAAAACACAATTTAAATATTTAACATTAGTACAACAAGTATTTAAAACTTGATGTACAGGGCCGGCTACTGAAATTGAAATTTTAGTAGCAACACTTATTACGTCATACTTACTCATGGGGCTATGGAGGGTGGTTGTGGCGGCTACGCATGCTGGCTAGCGCGAACTAGCTCGCCGGATGGGGCGTGAGTATGCCACTGCTCCATATCCCTTTTGATTACCGTAGCCTGAAGCGGTAGAAGGTTGTGACATCCTTCTACCCAGAATGCTTCAACATAAATAAAAAAATAACTTCACCCACACCGTAGACCTGAAACTAAATATGGCCCCGCTCTGGCCCAGAAAACAGCTTCTACCATCGTTGGATCTGAAAAAAAAATTCTAATAGAATGCCTCGTCCCAACGATGATAGATACTTACCCACCTCAGATAAACATAGTTGCTGTTTAAAAAAAACTATGTTCCCAACCAAAATAAAAGAGGAAACAGTGAAGCAAGAAAACAAATAAATTACATTTTGAAGTGAATTCTGGAAAGGGGTGAGAGTGTAAAGCAAAAAACCAAAATTAATTAGATCTACAAATGCATTTTTATTTTATTTCTATTGGTGACCCGATCATTATACATATTTCTTGAACGAAATCTAAATTTAATTCTATCGAACGTAACTACTATGTAAGCTAAACTTTACTATGAGATGATAAAATTCATACAATCTAATTTCACTTTAAATTTAGTTGAAATATTAATATCAAACTTACATTCTAGTATATTATGTAAATTTACTTAAACTTACAAAAAAAATGAAATATAATGCATATTTAATATTTATAAATATTGTATATCTTGTTTCCCTTTATATATATTTTTTTTCTATATTTTCTTTAGGTTTGTTTTGTTCTGATTTTATACATAGTACAAAAGAATTCATTGAACAAATGTGAATTTTACATTTATTTGTCTTTTTTTTTTTTTCTTTTTATTTTATCTAAAATTTTTAAAACAAAAAAATTTAAAAGAAAATGATGAGAATATAAATTGCCAAAATTATATGCTTTCAATGTATACTTGTATTAATAACATTAAACATTTAAATTCAATTTTATTCGTATTATTATTATTTTTATTAATATTACTATCTATGCTCTATTTTTGTAACATATGTATGTATGTAAGTAATTCATTTTTTTTTATATTACAAAATTTACACAAGAGAAGATAAATTAAAATGAAATAGATATTTGAATCAATAATACATTTTATGTAATACATTATGTCTGTATGTACATATTATATATATCTATTAATATGTTATGTATAAAGAAAAAGGCAATCATTAATTTTTATTAATTTAAATCTGTTTTTTTTTTTTTTTTTTTTTTTTTTTTGTTTTTTTTTTTTTTTTTATTTCAAATAATTTGGGGCCCCTGTATATATAAAAAAAATTTGTTAATGTAAGCGCGCTTACCCTTTATTGTCGTGATGCTGATGAATTTATTCATGTTGTTTATGATGTTGCTGATGATGTTGCTGATGATGTTGCTGGTGATGTTGCTGATGTTGTTGTTCTTGTCGACGACGCTGATGCTGGTGTTTTGGAAAAGGTGAATGATCCATTGAAGCGATGAAATTATTTAAGTGTCTGAATTGAATTTCTACTGGCACCCTGGTTATCAGGATGTCAAATTGAAGAGCCCGAAGCTCCTTCAGACACTCTTCATCCATATCATTAATCCTTTATTTTATTTTTTTTTTTTTGTTTATTTGTTTTTTTTTTGTTTATTTTTAAATTTTATTTAATATTTTATGTATAGATTTTTGTTTTGTTTTGTTTTTAAAATTAACAAAATTAATTTCCTATTACTTCTTTATCGTCTTATTTTTGTATTAATATAATTATTTAAAAACTAAAAGTACAAATTTATATATATAACTTTTATTATTATTTTAACTGTGAAACACAAAAAAATATTAAAGAAGGAAACCACCGTTTACTTTAACACAAAACAATTTTATTTTTATAAAATAATATATTTCTGATTACAATACAATTAAATTTACAATTTACAACCAAAATTCTAAATAAAATAATATATTTCTGATTACAATACAATTAAATTTACAATTTACAACCAAAATTCTTCATAAATTAAAATAAGTTGACTCGAAGAAATCCAAATTAAGACTGACTAATTCTAAAAATTCTAATTCTAGAATTTTATTAAACGTTTCTTTGGTTCTCACGCGTCTTCTTTTTTTTTATAAAACTTCAAATTTCAAAATTTAAAGAATGTGTAAATACAACGTGACTTCTGGAATTGTGAGAAAAGCTTAATTTTGCATTTTGGTGTTACATTGCATTTTCTGTGGGAAACAAATTATGCTATGTTAGCACCAAATGGTGTTACGAATGTTGAAGACGTAACCCCTCCGTCACTAGGATTCTGCTCCGCAGAATTGAAATCAGTATCTCTAACTAATTTTTTACAAACATTGAACTTTAATTTGATATAAAATATTAAAATTATTACGGCAATCAAAATGATCAATATTAAAATTATTGTTCCGATAGTTATTCCTTCATGAACGACATTTCTCAATTGTATTTCTTCAATTATATCCCGATTTCTTGTGTTTTTTATGTGTAATTCATCCAAAGAAAAGTTCATTACAATGGTTTCAATTGTTATATTATTGAAATTAGGTATAACTAATTTTTCTTCGTAAACAAAATTTTCGTACTCAATATTATTAATGCTAATTTTACAATTTTCGAACTTAATTAAATTATTTCCTGCTAAATTTATATCATAAGCATTACAATTGTGAATAATTTTTGTGTTTGGCATATTTTTTGTTATAATAATATTATTCAAAACTTGTTTTATTTCAATTTTAGAATTTTTCTTGAAATTACATTTAACATCTTTTTCGAATACTTGGCATTTGTTTTCTGCTGTTTCTACGAGTTTCAAATTTTTCTTTAATATTACATTTTCTATGTTTTCATACAATTGTTTTTCATTTAATAAAAATACATTATCTTTTAAACTAATCTCTAAATTATTCTTATTTGGAATGGGTTCAATATAAACACGATAATATTTACTTCTTGAATAAATTGGCAAAAATAATACAAAAATTATATAATCTTTATACAAAACGCTTGATGTTTTTATATTCATCATTTCTTTAATTGTTATATTATAATTATGGATTTCTTCTGAACTTAAAATATCTTTACTTATTACTCCTAGTTGACTTAATAATAAATTCTCTTTAACTTTTCTTACTTGTTGTCTTAATAGTTGAATATCATATTGTATTTGAAAAACATGTTGAATTGTTTCAATTTCTTCAACATTTTTATTACTTTTATTTGCCAAATATGACAGTTGAGTTGCTATTTGTTTTTGTTGCACGTTAATGTGTTTTGTTATGTTTTCCATAGTTTCATTAAAACTATTATTAATTCGTACCTGTTCGTTCATTTGTTTTATTAAATTTCGATTGTTTTTCTCACTTACGTCTAACCTATCTCTAATTTCTTTTTCGTCATCCGCGTCCATTACTCCTGTTAGAAATTTTAAAGTATTACCTGCAAGATTTATTAAACCTCTCTTGTGTTTACTATGAGGAATTAAGTTTTCTATTTCTTTAGCCAAAGATTTGAAATTGTGCATCATAGATGGATATTGATTCTTATGGTTTAATTTATTAATATTACCTTCAATTATGTCCAAATTCCCTAACCAAGAATTTAGATTCATTTTATGTAGTATTTTTCTATAACTAATAATGACATTAACTTCTTGATCTTGTATCATCACATAACCTTGACCTTCGTTGAGATTCTGTACTCCTATCATTTGAGCTTGACTCCGAACTGATAATAAAATTATTATCGTTATTGTTGTCACTATTACCTGTAATAGAATCAGTTTCGTATTTGTATTTTCGTTTTATTTGGTCTTTATAGTATTTAATTCCTTTTTTGTCTTGATAGTAATCTATACCTACTACTGTCTTGTGCCCTAATTTTTTATACCTAGGATAAAGTTTAAAAGTTTTTGAAATAACGTTTCGAGATTTTACATAGGAATGATTTTTATTCGTCAAATCTACATGTTCCCTATTTTTATTCAGATTCTCAATATATTTTTCTTTTCGTTTCTGAATTTTTTTTACTAATTCTTCGTAATCTTCTTCTCTGACCTTCCCATTAATAAAGTCTAAAGGTCTTTTCCCGGTGGTTGAATGAATAGTTTTATTGTAGATTGATAGCGCTAATAATACCGCGTTGTCTAAGTCATTATTGCTTAAATTGTTATCTTTTGTTTTCAATATTCTGAGGTGTTCATTAAGGGTCGCATGAAACCGCTCTATGTCTGAATTTCCTGTATGTCTTTGCGCTGTGGTTGTATGGACCTCTATGTTATTTTCCTTTAAGTATTGTTTAAGACTATTAACCGCAAAACCCGGTTCTCCGTCTATTACAATTTTGTGGGGTGTTCCCATTGTGGCTATTCTCGTTTTGATTGCTTCTAGTAAATCTACCCAAGACCTACTTCTTAACTTATGCATGGTTACATGTTTGGTGAATTTGTCGATAATTGTCAAATACATGGTTTGCCTATTGGCAAGCCAAATATCAATGTGTAATATTTCATTTGGTGCTTTTGGGGTTTCTGTGATTTTGTATAATGGTTTATATGGGTTTCTTTCATATTTTGATGTATTGCAGATTTCACAATTATTTATGATTTTTCTGATTTTTTCTTTCAGGTTCGGTATATAATAGGAGTCTTTAATTTCTTCGTAAGTCTCATTAACACCTCTATGGTTAAACTTTTCGTGTGTTTCAACGATAATTCCTATCGCTTTTTCATCATCCTCGATATCTTCTAACAACTTATTTGTTTTGACAACTTTTACAAGTTTATTTCTACTAAAATATTTCAAATATACTTCTTGAAACTGGGCAAATACATGGTCATCGTTTGAATATACTGCTAGTATACCCTTAGATGGCATGTATTTCTTCATAAGATCGGTTATTCTTTCTTCATTGAATTCTCTTAATTCAATAAGAAGTCTTCTTTTGTCAAATGGTTTAGAATATTTGTGAGTATTTATTCTATCGGTTTTGTTTATAATAATCTGAGTTTTGAAGATATTGAGTGGACTATAAACAATTGGAATGTGATCCGTGCTATCTTCTCTAGCACTGTGGATAGTGGCTTTGGTGGAAAAACTATCATTTTCTTCATTTATTTCTACTTCGTTGCTATGAACTTCTACCCTGGATAATCCGTCTGCTACATTATTATCCTTTCCTTTTACATACTCTATATCGTAGTTGTACTCACTAAGCTTAAATTTCCATCTTTGTAACTTGCTATTGGGTTCTTTTAATGAATTCAACCATAATAACGGTCTGTGATCCGTCTGAATACTGAATTTCTTTCCATAGAGATAGGGCCTGAAATATTTTACCGCCCACACGATCGCCAACAACTCTTTTTCGATTGTGGCATAGTTAACCTCATGATCATTTAACGTCCGGCTTGCAAAACAAATTGGGTGCCCCTCTTGTGACAACACAGCCCCTAAGGCATAGTTTGATGCGTCTGTAGTCAGAACGAATTTCTTACTAAAATCAGGAAACCTTAATATCGGTTCGGATGTTAATAATGTTTTTAAACTTTCGAAACTTTTGATAAAATCTGGGTCATTAATGTCAATTTTATTACCTTTCTTTAAATACTTAGTCATTGGTTTAGCTATTTTTGAATAATCCTTAATAAATTTCCTATAGTAACCCGTTATTCCCAAAAATGATTTGATTTGTTTAGATGTTTTTGGAATTTGATATTTCAAAATCGTCTCTATTTTATTCGGGTTTGGTTTGATGCCCTCTGTTGTCACTATGTGACCAAGAAATTCTGTCTCCTTTTTTAAAAACTCACTTTTGTCTAATTGAACCTTCAAATTAACTTCTTTTAATTTTGCGAATACTTTCCTTATGGAATCAATATGTTCATCCAAGCTAGTGGAAAATATTATTATGTCATCTAAATAAACCCAGCATATTTTTCCTAGAAATTCTGATAAAACAAAATTCATCAGCCGTTGAAACGTGGCTGGTGCGTTTTTTAGCCCGAAGGGCATACGCGTAAATTCGAAATGACCTTCGTCCGTTGAGAATGCTGTTTTCTTGATGTCCCTTTCGTCGATTTCAACTTGGTGAAACCCCTTTGCCAAATCAAGGGTCGTAAAATATTGTGCTCTTCCCAACTTATCGAAAATTTCATCGATGACAGGTATAGGAAACTTGTCGTCGATTGTGACTTCATTTAGTTTCCTATAATCTACCACGATACGCCACTTTTGTTTTCCAGAAGCGTCAACCTTTTTTGGTACTACCCAAATCGGTGCAGAATATGGAGAATTACTAGGGCGTATGATACCTTGATCGAGCATTTCATTAATTTGTTTCTTAACTTCCAGTTTGTGTACTTCAGGGTACCTATAACTTTTACTATAGATTGGTAGTTCATTTTTTGTTTTTATTTCATGCTTTATCGCATGCGTGAAGGATAAGTCTGTACCCTCTTGAAAGAAAATTGATGAAAATTCCTTGATTACTTTTATAATTTTTTCTTTTTCTTCTTTATTCAAGTGTTCTATTCTTACTTGTTCTAAAAGAGGTTTGGTTTTTGGTAAATCAATGTTAAAGATTTCGTTTACGTTTAAGGAATTGACTAATACTTCGTATTCTTCTTCTGTTCTATCAAAATATATTTTTAATTTTGCTTTGCCTGTATCTAATATTTGATTTTTATAACTAAGTTCCATACCAAGGGGTTTTAAAATATTGTTTCCTATTAGACCGTCAAAATTCGAATGAAATTGATACTCAAGAAATTCTGCAAAATCACTTTCTCTTTTAAATTCTTTAAAAAGGGGTATTCTTATTTTATTAGGTATTGTTATCCTTTGGTTAATAGTATTTATTTCAATTGGTTTTCGTATTGGAATTTTCCATTTGGGATTACATAGACCTGGGTTGATTATACTTGATGTAGCACCAGTATCTATTAAAAATCTTAATTTTTTCAACGGTGTTTCTACAATTATATAGGGTAAACTTGACCCGTTGAGGCACCTAACCGAAAATTTTCATTTGTTTTTCTGTCGATTTCTTCTAAGTTGTAGGTTCTTCTGTTTACTGTCGACTCGTCTACGTCCATGGGTTCTACAGTATGGTTTCTGTCCCTATCTGTGTTATTATTTCGATTATGTGTGTTTGAATTAAAATTATGAGGATGATTATAATTGTTTCTAAATATGCCAGACTTTTGGTAGAATTGGTTATTGAAGTTTCTACTGCCATAATTTGAGGAATAATTATTGTTAAAGTTTCTTCCGGGCTGAGTATTTCTCGTATTTCTGTTTTTGTTACTATTATTATGTTGAGTTGTGTTTCTATTATTATTGCCGTTGGAGTTAACATTTTCATTTGTTTGGCCCTTATGCTTATTATTAACATGTCTGAAATTTCCAGAATTAACACGAGTGAAAGCATATCCGGTTTCATGTAAAATTTGCATAGCTGTTTCTAAATCATCTGGTTTTCGACAACACAAGATTCCTTTCATGGGTTCTGGGATTTTATTAATAAAAATACGTAATGCCGTTTTACAATTATTTTTTATTTCACTTTCATTATTATTTTCTAATTTTGTTTTATTATTTAACCTACGTAACATAGCTTTTATCTCATTGTAAAAATCGAAACAAGTGGTTTTGAAAGTTAGAAATCTTAGCTCATCATAAAGTTGATCTACACTTAACCTATCACCGAAACTATGGAAAAACATTTTTTTTAATTCTCCCCAGGAGGTAATATTATTGTTAATTTCAATTGCTTCGCGAGCTTTACCCACTAGTCTACTTTTTATAATATCAAAAAAAATTTAATGACTTAAACTGTCATAATTGGCTAACAAAGGGTAAATTCTATCTATTAACTCAGTGAAGGTATACAGATCATCAATATTACCATTATAGGTAGGTAAATTATTTAAATATTTAATAGGATCAATGCTT
Source organism: Villa cingulata (assembly GCA_951394055.1). Taxonomy (NCBI): domain Eukaryota; kingdom Metazoa; phylum Arthropoda; class Insecta; order Diptera; family Bombyliidae; genus Villa; species Villa cingulata. The sequence goes on along the minus strand of OX596019.1, from coordinate 22,240,092 downwards.
ACTTGTTGTGTCATGTTGATAGCTGATGTATTATTTCCTTGTTGATTGTTGTGAGCTGCTGCGTGATTCGCTTGGTTGACGTCGATGAGATTTCCTTGGGTGTTGACCATCTGGGTGAGTTGAGTCTCGTAGATTTCTTCTCCGTCTAGTAAATCTTTGGATTCTAACAATAATCTTCTATTTTCGTCCTCCAGTTTTTTGCGTCGTTCTTTTGACCTTCGAATAGTAGCCACTTTAATATTATTATTATTATATTTTTTTTTTTGTTTTTTTTTTTATTAAGTCTTGTACGACGTTTCACTATTTAATTATGAACTATTTTATTTGATTTAATTTTATTTTATTTAATCATGTGGTTGTTTTATATAATATTTATCGTTATTGTTATTTTATTTTTTTGTATAATCACTATTATTATTATTATTATTATTATTATTATTAGTTAAGGAGTACAGCCTTTCAACACTTAATATTAGGTTATTTAAGGCTATTATTACTTATTTTCTAGAAATGATGTTTGCTTAAATTAATGAGAGAAATGATTTGAGTTTAGATTATGCTATTTTAGAGTCATTGTGTAATTATTTTCTAGCTATAATGTTTGTTTGTTGTTGTTACATTGATTTTGTTTTAAGTTTGTTTATTAGATTTAGATTTTATTATACAAATTTATTTCTTTAAAATATTTAATTATATTGAAGAGTTTTTCTTTATCTTCGCTTGCGAGATCTTTTATTCCATGTATATTAAATTTATGCCTGTAGGCTGTGAGGGAGTTGCATTCTTCTATTATGTGTTTTATTGTGAGGGGGCTATTGCATTTACATTTTGGTGGTTGGGATTTGTCTATGAGGTGTTTATGAGTTAGATTAGTATGTCCTGTTCTTAGTCGGGTTATGAAAGTTGCGTATTGTCTTGGAAGAAGGTTTATTGTTGTCCATGGTTTTGTATTTTGTTTTATCTGTCTTAATTTGTTGTTTTGGGTGTTCTTCCATTTTTCATTCCAATTATTGTAAATTTTGATTTTTGTTGTTTTTTTTAAGTCTTTGATGTTTGGTTTAAATTCTGAGTCGATTTCAAGATTTATGGCTTCCTTTGCTAGTTTATCTACTTCTTCATTACCTTTTATACCTATGTGACTAGGTATCCAGATAAAGGTAAAGTTTTGGGGGCTTGTTTGTAGTTCGTTTTTGATCTGCTGTGCAATAGGGTTTTTTGGGTGTAGTGAATTAATAGATTGGATGGAGCTGGAAGAATCTGTGCATACTATGAATTGATTGTATGGGAGTTTTCTGGCTTCGAGTATGGCTTTTTGTATGGCGTATAGTTCTGCTGTATGTATATTTGTAAGGTTGTTAAGTCTAAAAGTTTTTTTCAATTTATCTGTGCGGAGAGCACAGGTTGTTATTTCGTCTTGTACTGATCCATCTGTATATATTTGTATGTAGTTTTTGTAGATGGTGTTTATTTTTTCTGAAAAAATTTGTTTGTATATTTCTGGGTTGGTTTCTTGTTTTTTAAGTTTTTCTATGTCGTTGTCGATGTTTATGTCTGTCATTAGCCAATAAGGGTTTTGTGGTGTAGGGTGTATGTTTATTTTTTTAAAAGGAATTTCGTAGTATTGAGCTAAAGATTGTATTCTGTGCATTAAGGGGGGGTATTTGAAATTAGTTAGTTCTGGTGTGCTTTGAATGATTGGATGGTTTTCGAATGTTTTAATACGTAGTAATAGGTGAATTGATTGTATGTCTCTTCTGTAGTTGAGTGGAATTTGTCCTGAGTCCGCTAGTAGGCTGTCAGTTGGAGTTGTTTTGAAAGCGCCGATACTGAGTCTTATTCCTGTATGATGTATTGTGTCGAGTGTCCTGAGTGAATTTGGGTTTGTTGATGAGTAGATTGGGCTACCGTAGTCGAGTATGGGTAATATCATTGTGTTGTGGATTTGTAATAGAATTTTTCTGTTTGATCCGTACTTTCTGTGGTTTAGGATTTTTATAATATTCATTGCTTTTTGTGCTTTAGATTTTATGTTTTGAATATGTGATTTCCAGTTTAGTTTATTGTCAAAAGTTAGTCCTAGAAAGCTATTATTTGTTATTATTATTAATAGTGCTCTTTATTTTAAACCTTCTAATTTCTTTGGTTCACTTGTATGAACGATTTTTGGTTCTGAGTTGAATAGTTAAAACTAACCGTGTTTTATTTTTATCGTAGAATATTCACTTCTACTTTATAAAATCACGTACTCTGAAAGGAGATTTATTTTTATAAATATTTTATTTTTATTTATTTATTTATCGGATATCCTTTCTTGGATATCCTACCGACTGCGCCACTTTTATTATTATTTTAACTGTGAAACACAAAAAAATATTAAAGAAGGAAACCACCGTTTACTTTAACACAAAACAATTTTATTTTTATAAAATAATATATTTCTGATTACAATACAATTAAATTTACAATTTACAACCAAAATTCTAAATAAAATAATATATTTCTGATTACAATACAATTAAATTTACAATTTACAACCAAAATTCTTCATAAATTAAAATAAGTTGACTCGAAGAAATCCAAATTAAGACTGACTAATTCTAAAAATTCTAATTCTAGAATTTTATTAAACGTTTCTTTGGTTCTCACGCGTCTTCTTTTTTTTTATAAAACTTCAAATTTCAAAATTTAAAGAATGTGTAAATACAACGTGACTTCTGGAATTGTGAGAAAAGCTTAATTTTGCATTTTGGTGTTACATTGCATTTTCTGTGGGAAACAAATTATGCTATGTTAGCACCAAATGGTGTTACGAATGTTGAAGACGTAACCTATATGTATATTATGTGTATCTAAGTATGTATATGCACTTGAATGAATTTCATCATTATAATATATATAGAATTAATTTAATTATGTGAGTATGATTCAGTCTCACCAACAATTTTATTATTTTTCTAAATTTTTACTTTCTTTCAGATTGTTAATTCATTAAATTATTATTATCGTTGTTATTTATTCTTTTTTTCTTTTTTTTTTCTTTATTTTTATTATTTATTATATTTATTTTATTGAATTTTTGCAGTTTAAATTTAAATTTTATTTTAATTTCAATTTAATATAACTTATTTATTTAAAAAAAAATCACCTATTGACTAATTAATCCAAATAAAAGTATGTATATGCAATTCAAATCAACAAAAAAAATTATACTAAGAATTAAAAAAAATATCCTATTATGTATTATTATTTATACATACATTTTAATATATATATAACAATATTTCTTTTTCCATTTTGTCACATTTCTTTAAAAAAAATTATTTTCTGTTTATTTATTTGTTTACATTTTGTTTATTTATAACTTTTTTTTTGTAGTTTAATTTATTTTTTTTTTTTTTTTTAAAAACATTTTCCAATTTATTGTAGCAGAACAATCGCAAATGGTAACTTATTAATAAAACTCGTGACAAAAAAAATTATTTTTCTTTTAGTTTCTTTGAAAATGTAAATTAATTACTAACATAAAATTTCTACTTGCTACCTATATACATATTTGTTATTATAATTATTATTGTTATTTATTAATCAAGTATTACTCACTTATACATTCAACATTTTTTATACAATATAATTCGTATATTATTTTAATTAAGCTTTTTTTTTTTGTATTTTAAATTTTTTTTTTTTTTTTTTTTATATATTTTTTTGTAATAATAATTTTGCAATTTAATTCTAATTTGAAATTCAATTCAATTTTTTTTTCTTTTTGTTGCACAAATTTTTAACTTTATTTTTTTTTTTTGCACTGTTCTTGACTTTTATCTTTAAGCTTCCATTAATTATTTGTTTGAATTTTCATTTTTTTTGTGTTTTGTATGTACATTTATATTTTTTGTACAATCGCCAAATAAAATTGTGTGAATAAATATTGAAAAAAAAATAATCAATTAGAAATTTTATTTTGATTAAACATTATTTAATTATTGAAATTAGATTTATTTTCATCGATCAAATCATTTTTCTCTAAAGCAACTTTATTATGTAATCATTTTGTATTTTATTTTTTTTCTTTCTAAAAATTTTCCTTTTTTTTTTCAATAAGTTTATTCAATGATCCCACTATTATTTACTAATATTCTTCTTTTTTTTTCTCACATATATTATGACACCTTTCGAATTATTATAACTCTAAACAAATTCAATTTTATAAACAAAATAATAGATAATCAGGTATTGTTGATCAGTTAGATGCATAAATTTAAATTCGATGCAGTAAGTGCATATATATTTATATAACTTATTAACTTGTGCAACACAAAACCAATACTATATATAGGTACTCAAAATAGAAGTAAATGGAAAAAAAACTATCAGAATATACTGTACTACAGACTTGACTGTTACAAATCGAATCAAAATAAAAAGAAATGTTTCTATTTCAAATTTTTCACTCTTTTCCGGATTTTGGTTTGATTTAATTTTCAGAATTTGACTTTCAATTTTCACTATGTGACAAAACTAAAACAACTTAAGTACGAAAAACTTCAAACAAGAAATTCTACTATACCATGTGCTTCGTACCGTTGAGAAAAAAAAAATATAAATGTATGAAAAAAAAAAAACGGTAAGCAAAAAAAAATAAAACCAATCAAAATAAAAAATTATATATCAAATTTAAAATTTAGTATGAAAATACTAGTAATAATAAAAAAAATTCAACTTTATTGATCAATAACCGTCACTCAAGATTTAATTTTTTTTTTTTTTTTTTCTCTTAATAGTCCGGCAAAATAGATAAATTGATTTTTTGTTCGGGCAGAGGTTGCCCTTAACCACGATAAAACAGAACTTTTTTTGATGCCGATACGCACCGCGTATTTATATGAAATGTGTGCGTTGGAGAATTTGGTGGGGGTAATTTTATGAAATTTTAATAATTTTTAATCGAAGAGAGTAAAATTTTATGAACATTCAAAAATGGTGAAGTACCAATACAATAGGTACTTATTTTTTTAAGGAAAAATTGACATACATGGAACCTATCGACGTTAAAATTTATGTGAATTTAAGGAATATGCATGCCCCTATTTAAATAAATATGTTTTTTCTAGATTTTTACATTTATTTTGGAATTTTTTTACATATTTTAAAGATTATGGTGAGTATTAAAAGTACATATAAAAAAAATGTACTAATAAAAAAAAATGATATATGGTAACACGGAAATTAATAAAGGTGAGTATTAATTGGGGAGAATATTGGTGAAGCGTAGAAATTTCTGGAATTTCTACTTCACATACCTGTAACATGCAACTGCATCATCCGATGCATATATGTATGCTATAATTTATATGTATAACTATGCGCGTGTATAGTAAGAAGAAGAAGTTGTATTTGTAATGCGTTATACATAACCGCATTACAATACAGCAGATGGTCAATATGAACAAACGGTTTAATGTATATACTATAGAGGTATGTACTAATGCAGGGTACTCAAACTAGTACTAAGTACAGGTTGATTATTGAAGTACCCTCACATTACAATTTGGAGGAAGTTAAAAATTTTTGATGCTCATACTACAAGTTAAACGTTTATTTTTAATAAGTTAAAACGTTGTTAGTTAATTTCGAAATAAGCATTTTTAATAATTTAGTAATTTTTTACAAATTAATCATGTAAAAACTATATTTCTTAATGTTAAATTTGATTCAACAAAAATATAATGTTCGTTTGTTGACTATTCGTCACTAGCTGTTATCGATGTAATGAAACGGAAAAAAAATTTTTTTTCTTAATAACATAACAAGCAATTCACTTCTTCTTAATTCCAAAATATTCATTCTGAATAACTTATTAATTGTTCTAGGAACATAATATTCAAATGATGACTATCGCCCCTAAATGATATCGATATGATATAAAGCAAAATTGGTCTTACTGAATAAACAAGTACACAATATTTATAAAAATTGTAACGAAAAGAATAATTAATTAAATATTATAGCGAATAGCATTCTTAAATAAACATTTGTTTTTTCTCTGTTCTACAAGTTTAAATCCGGCTTGCAGGAGTTAAAAATTTAAAAAAGATAAAGGTAAAGAAATAACAATCCATATTTAGTTCAACAAAAATTCATAATATATACATACATGTACATATAAATAATATTGATGAAAAATCTAATAAAATATTGACAATCTATGATTCTTAACGCAACAACATACCCAATAGGTCCTACTGATATTTTCCAACGATTTTTATTACTGAATTTATTTTATTATCATTCACATAAATTATAAAATTAATCATGACATTTTTTTGAATTTCAGATAACAAAAGTTTGATGATCAGTAATTGAAAATATAAGGTAAACAAATATGTATTGTATACATTTTATAGTAAAAATCATTTATATAATAATATTTTGTTCTTCGAAACAAATGTGCTACGATTAGAAATGTTTATTCGTTTGTCTGATTATAATTCAATATTTAAAATATTTGTAAAATGAAAGTTCGAAATTCATCATGACAAAAAATGAGTGCTGATAAAAGACAAAAGGTTCTGTTATTTGAATTAATTCTTCAAAGTTTTTTAATTAAATATTAATATTTTTAATTTTTGTTTTCATAAAATATCAACAGAAATAAAGAATTTGTTTCGCCATGATTAAATTTCACATAAATATGTCATTTGTTCAACAGATATAATTATTTTATCTCATAATTTGGAGGAAGTTACAAATTTTTGATGCTCATACTACAAGTTAAACGTTTATTTTTAATAAGTTAAAACGTTATTAGTTAATTTCGAAATAAGCATTTTTAATAATTTAGTAATTTTTTACAAATTAATCATGTAAAAACTATATTTCTTAATGTTAAATTTGATTCAACAAAAATATAATGTTCGTTTGTTGACTATTCGTCACTAGCTGTTATCGATGTAATGAAACGGAAAAAAAAATTTTTTTTCTTAATAACATAACAAGCAATTCACTTCTTCTTAATTCCAAAATATTCATTCTGAATAACTTATTAATTGTTCTAGGAACATAATATTCAAATGATGACTATCGCCCCTAAATGATATCGATATGATATAAAGCAAAATTGGTCTTACTGAATAAACAAGTACACAATATTTATAAAAATTGTAACGAAAAGAATAATTAATTAAATATTATAGCGAATAGCATTCTTAAATAAACATTTGTTTTTTCTCTGTTCTACAGGTTTAAATCCGGCTTGCAGGAGTTAAAAATTTAAAAAAGATAAAGGTAACGAAATAACAATCCATATTTAGTTTAACAAAAATTCATAATATATACATACATATACATATAAATAATATTGATGAAAAATCTAATAAAATATTGACAATCTATGATTCTTAACGCAACAACATACGATATTTATTACTGAATTTATTTTATTATCATTCACATAATTTATAAAATTAATTATGACATTTTTTTGAATTTCAGATAACAAAAGTTTGATGATCAGTAATTGAAAATATAAGGTAAACAAATATGTATTGTATACATTTTATAGTAAAAATCATTTATGTAATAATATTTTGTTCTTCGAAACAAATGTGCTACGATTAGAATTGTTTATTCGTTTGTTTGATTATAATACAATATTTAAAATATTTGTAAAATTAAAGTGCGAAATTCATCATGACAAAAAATGAGTACTGATAAAAGACAAAAGGTTCTCTTATTTGACTCAATTCTTCAATTTTTTTTAATTAAATATTAATATTTTTAATTTTTGTTTTCATACAATATCATTCAGAAATAAAGGATTTGGTTCGCCATGATTAAATTTCACATAAATATGTCATTTGTTCAACAGATATAATTATTTTATCTCATAATTTGGAAGAATTTACAAATTTTTGATGCTCATACTACAAGTTAAACGTTTATTTTTAATAAGTTAAAACGTTATTAGTTAATTTCGAAATAATCATTTTTAATAATTTAGTAATTTTTTACAAATTAATCATGTAAAAACTATATTTCTTAATGTTAAATTTGATTCAACAAAAATATATGTTCGTTTGTTGACTATTCGTCACTAGCTGTTATCAATGTAATGAAACGCAAAAAAATTTTTTTTCTTAATAACATAACAAGCAATTCACTTCTTCTTAATTCCAAAATATTCATTCTGAATAACTTATTAATTGTTCTAGGAACATAATATTCAAATGATGACTATCGCCCCTAAATGATATCGATATGATATAAAGCAAAATTAGTCTTACTGAATAAACAAGAACACAATATTTATAAAATTTTGTAACGAAAAGAATAATTAATTAAATATTATAGTGAATAGCATTCTTAAATAAACATTTGTTTTTTCTCTGTTCTACAGGTTTAAATCCGGCTTGCAGGAGTTAAAAATTTAAAAAAGATAAAGGTAAAGAAATAACAATCCACATTTAGTTCAACAAAAATTCATAATATATACATACATGTACATATAAATAATATTGATGAAAAATCTAATAAAATATTGACAATCTATGATTCTTAACGCAACAACATACCCAATAGGTCCTACTAATATTTTTCAACGATTTTTATTACTGAATTTATTTTATTATCATTCACATAATTTATAAAATTAATCATGACATTTTTTTGAATTTCAGATAACAAAAGTTTGATGATCAGCAATTGAAAATATAAGGTAAACAAATATGTATTGTATACATTTTATAGTAAAAATCATTTATGTAATAATATTTTGTTCTTCGAAACAAATGTGCTACGATTAGAAATGTTTATTCGTTTGTCTGATTATAATTCAATATTTAAAATATTTGTAAAATTAAAGTTCGAAATTCATCATGACAAAAAATGAGTGCTGATAAAAGACAATAGGTTCTGTTATTTGAATTAATTCTTCAATGTTTTTTAATTAAATATTAATATTTTTAATTTTTGTTTTCATACAATATCAACAGAAATAAAGGATTTGTTTCGCCATGATCAAATTTCACATAAATATGTCATTTGTTCAACAGATATAATTATTTTATCTCATAATTTGGAGGAAGTTACAAATTTTTGATGCTCATACTACAAGTTAAACGTTTATTTTTAATAAGTTAAAACGTTATTAGTTAATTTCGAAATAAGCATTTTTAATAATTTAGTAATTTTTTACAAATTAATCATGTAAAAACTATATTTCTTAATGTTAAATTTGATTCAACAAAAATATAATTTTCGTTTGTTGACTATTCGTCACTAGCTGTTATCGATGTAATGAAACGCAAAAAAAAATTTTTTTCTTAATAACATAACAAGCAATTCACTTCTTCTTAATTCCAAAATATTCGTTCTGAATAACTTATTAATTGTTCTAGGAACATAATATTCAAATGATGACTATCGCCCCTAAATGATATCGATATGATATAAAGCAAAATTGGTCTTACTGAATAAACAAGTACACAATATTTATAAAAATTGTAACGAAAAGAATAATTAATTAAATATTATAGCGAATAGCATTCTTAAATAAACATTTGTTTTTTCTCTGTTCTACAGGTTTAAATCCGGCTTGCAGGAGTTAAAACTTTAAAAAGGATAAAGGTAAAGAAATAACATCCATATTTAGTTCAACAAAAATTCATAATATTTACATACATGTACATATAAATAATATTGATGAAAAATCTAATAAAATATTGACAATCTATGATTCTTAACGCAACAACATACCCAATAGGTCCTACTGATATTTTCCAACGATTTTTATTACTGAATTTATTTTATTATCATTCACATAAATTATAAAATTAATCATGACATTTTTTTGAATTTCAGATAACAAAAGTTTGATGATCAGCAATTGAAAATATAAGGTAAACAAATATGTATTGTATACAATTTATAGTAAAAATCATTTATGTAATAATATTTTGTTCTTCGAAACAAATGTGCTACGATTAGAAATGTTTATTCGTTTGTCTGATTATAATTCAATATTTAAAATATTTGTAAAATTAAAGTTCGACATTCATCATGACAAAAAATGAGTGCTGATAAAAGACAAAAGGTTCTGTTATTTGAATTAATTCTGCAATGTTTTTTAATTAAATATTAATATTTTTAATTTTTGTTTTCATTCAATATCAACAGAAATAAAGGATTTGTTTCGCCATGATTAAATTTCACATAAATATGTCATTTGTTCAACAGATATAATTATTTTATCTCATAATTTTGTAAGTAATATGAAGTAATATTGTATAGTGTTGTACTGTCAGGCATATAATATGACTTGTATGTGTAGTCCACACTACAACATAAATGTTTATCTGAAAATAAAAGCTGAAATTCAAAATTACATAAAAATTCGTTTTATTTATATGTGTGATCAAGTCGTATGACGTCACAGCAGTATCTTCCATCCTAATGAGAGATGGAAGCCCACTGTGATATCACACGACCCAAACACACACAATCATAAAACACAATTTAAATATTTAACATTAGTACAACAAGTATTTAAAACTTGATGTACAGGGCCGGCTACTGAAATTGAAATTTTAGTAGCAACACTTATTATGTCATCTTTACTCATGGGACTATGGAGGGTGGTTGTGGCGGCTACGCATGCTGGCTAGCGCGAACTAGCTCGCCGGATGGGGCGTGAGTATGCCACTGCTCCATATCCCTTTTGATTACCGTAGCCTGAAGCGGTAGAAGGTTGTGACATCCTTCTACCCAGAATGCTTCAACATAAATAAAAAAATAACTTCACCCACACCGTAGACCTGAAACTAAATATGGCCCCGCTCTGGCCCAGAAAACAGCTTCTACCATCGTTGGATCTGAAAAAAAAATTCTAATAGAATGCCTCGTCCCAACGATGATAGATACTTACCCACCTCAGATAAACATAGTTGCTGTTTAAAAAAAACTATGTTCCCAACCAAAATAAAAGAGGAAACAGTGAAGCAAGAAAACAAATAAATTACATTTTGAAGTGAATTCTGGAAAGGGGTGAGAGTGTAAAGCAAAAAACCAAAATTAATTAGATCTACAAATGCATTTTTATTTTATTTCTATTGGTGACCCGATCATTATACATATTTCTTGAACGAAATCTAAATTTAATTCTATCGAACGTAACTACTATGTAAGCTAAACTTTACTATGAGATGATAAAATTCATACAATCTAATTTCACTTTAAATTTAGTTGAAATATTAATATCAAACTTACATTCTAGTATATTATGTAAATTTACTTAAACTTACAAAAAAAATGAAATATAATGCATATTTAATATTTATAAATATTGTATATCTTGTTTCCCTTTATATATATTTTTTTTCTATATTTTCTTTAGGTTTGTTTTGTTCTGATTTTATACATAGTACAAAAGAATTCATTGAACAAATGTGAATTTTACATTTATTTGTCTTTTTTTTTTTCTTTTTATTTTATCTAAAATTTTTAAAACAAAAAAATTTAAAAGAAAATGATGAGAATATAAATTGCCAAAATTATATGCTTTCAATGTATACTTGTATTAATAACATTAAACATTTAAATTCAATTTTATTCGTATTATTATTATTTTTATTAATATTACTATCTATGCTCTATTTTTGTAACATATGTATGTATGTAAGTAATTCATTTTTTTTTATATTACAAAATTTACACAAGAGAAGATAAATTAAAATGAAATAGATATTTGAATCAATAATACATTTTATGTAATACATTATGTCTGTATGTACATATATATATATCTATTAATATGTTATGTATAAAGAAAAAGGCAATCATTAATTTTTATTAATTTAAATCTGTTTTCTTTTTTTTTGTTTTTTTTTTTTTTTATTTCAAATAATTTGGGGCCCCTGTATATATAAAAAAAATTTGTTAATTTAAGCGCGCTTACCCTTTATTGTCGTGATGCTGATGAATTTATTCATGTTGTTTATGATGTTGCTGATGATGTTGCTGATGATGTTGCTGGTGATGTTGCTGATGTTGTTGTTCTTGTCGACGACGCTGATGCTGGTGTTTTGGAAAAGGTGAATGATCCATTGAAGCGATGAAATTATTTAAGTGTCTGAATTGAATTTCTACTGGCACCCTGGTTATCAGGATGTCAAATTGAAGAGCCCGAAGCTCCTTCAGACACTCTTCATCCATATCATTAATCCTTTATTTTATTTTTTTTTTTGTTTATTTCTTTTTTTTTTGTTTATTTTTAAATTTTATTTAATATTTTATGTATAGATTTTTGTTTTGTTTTGTTTTTAAAATTAACAAAATTAATTTCCTATTACTTCTTTATCGTCTTATTTTTGTATTAATATAATTATTTAAAAACTAAAAGTACAAATTTATATATATATGTATATTATGTGTATCTAAGTATGTATATGCACTTGAATGAATTTCATCATTATAATATATATAGAATTAATTTAATTATGTGAGTATGATTCAGTCTCACCAACAATTTTATTATTTTTCTAAATTTTTACTTTCTTTCAGATTGTTAATTCATTAAATTATTATTATCGTTGTTATTTATTCTTTTTTTCTTTTTTTTTTCTTTATTTTTATTATTTATTATATTTATTTTATTGAATTTTTGCAGTTTAAATTTAAATTTTATTTTAATTTCAATTTAATATAACTTATTTATTTAAAAAAAAATCACCTATTGACTAATTAATCCAAATAAAAGTATGTATATGCAATTCAAATCAACAAAAAAAATTATACTAAGAATTAAAAAAAATATCCTATTATGTATTATTATTTATACATACATTTTAATATATATATAACAATATTTCTTTTTCCATTTTGTCACATTTCTTTAAAAAAAATTATTTTCTGTTTATTTATTTGTTTACATTTTGTTTATTTATAACTTTTTTTTTGTAGTTTAATTTATTTTTTTTTTTTTTTTAAAAACATTTTCCAATTTATTGTAGCAGAACAATCGCAAATGGTAACTTATTAATAAAACTCGTGACAAAAAAAATTATTTTTCTTTTAGTTTCTTTGAAAATGTAAATTAATTACTAACATAAAATTTCTACTTGCTACCTATATACATATTTGTTATTATAATTATTATTGTTATTTATTAATCAAGTATTACTCACTTATACATTCAACATTTTTTATACAATATAATTCGTATATTATTTTAATTAAGCTTTTTTTTTTTTGTATTTTAAATTTTTTTTTTTTTTTTTATATATTTTTTTGTAATAATAATTTTGCAATTTAATTCTAATTTGAAATTCAATTCAATTTTTTTTTCTTTTTGTTGCACAAATTTTTAACTTTATTTTTAAGCTTCCATTAATTATTTGTTTGAATTTTCATTTTTTTTGTGTTTTGTATGTACATTTATATTTTTTGTACAATCGCCAAATAAAATTGTGTGAATAAATATTGAAAAAAAAATAATCAATTAGAAATTTTATTTTGATTAAACATTATTTAATTATTGAAATTAGATTTATTTTCATCGATCAAATCATTTTTCTCTAAAGCAACTTTATTATGTAATCATTTTGTATTTTATTTTTTTTTCTTTCTAAAAATTTTCCTTTTTTTTTCAATAAGTTTATTCAATGATCCCACTATTATTTACTAATATTCTTCTTTTTTTTTTCTCACATATATTATGACACCTTTCGAATTATTATAACTCTAAACAAATTCAATTTTATAAACAAAATAATAGATAATCAGGTATTGTTGATTAGTTAGATGCATAAATTTAAATTCGATGCAGTAAGTGCATATATATGTATATAACTTATTAACTTGTGCAACACAAAACCAATACTATATATAGGTACTCAAAATAGAAGTAAATGGAAAAAAAACTATCAGAATATACTGTACTACAGACTTGACTGTTACAAATCGAATCAAAATAAAAAGAAATGTTTCTATTTCAAATTTTTCACTCTTTTCCGGATTTTGGTTTGATTTAATTTTCAGAATTTGACTTTCAATTTTCACTATATGACAAAACTAAAACAACTTAAGTACGAAAAACTTCAAACAAGAAATTCTACTATACCATGTGCTTCGTACCGTTGAGAAAAAAAAATATAAATGTATGAAAAAAAAAAAAAACGGTAAGCAAAAAAAAATAAAACCAATCAAAATAAAAAATTATATATCAAATTTAAAATTTAGTATGAAAATACTAGTAATAATAAAAAAAATTCAACTTTATTGATCAATAACCGTCACTCAAGATTTAATTTTTTTTTTTTTTTTTTTTTTTCTCTTAATAGTCCGGCAAAATAGATAAATTGATTTTTTGTTCGGGCAGAGGTTGCCCTTAACCACGATAAAACAGAACTTTTTTTGATGCCGATACGCACCGCGTATTTATATGAAATGTGTGCGTTGGAGAATTTGGTGGGGGTAATTTTATGAAATTTTAATAATTTTTAATCGAAGAGAGTAAAATTTTATGAAAATTCAAAAATGGTGAAGTACCAATACAATAGGTACTTATTTTTTTAAGGAAAAATTGAAATACATGGAACCTATCGACGTTAAAATTTATGTGAATTTAAGGAATATGCATGCCCCTATTTAAATAAATATGTTTTTTCTAGATTTTTACATTTATTTTGGAATTTTTTTACATATTTTAAAGATTATGGTGAGTATTAAAAGTACATATAAAAAAAATGTACTAATAAAAAAAAATGATATATGGTAACACGGAAATTAATAAAGGTGAGTATAGTTATACAAATATGTCAGAAATTTTGCATGTATATGTGAAAATTGAGCGAGTAGCCGAACATGGATTAACGATCGGCTACAGTACTCGTGCTTTTGAGTATTAATTGGGGAGAATATTGGTGAAGCGTAGAAATTTCTGGAATTTCTACTTCACATACCTGTAACTTACAACTGCATCATCCGATGCATATATGTATGCTATAATTTATATGTATAACTGCGCGTGTATAGTAAGAAGAAGAAGTTGTATTTGTAATGCGTTATACATAACCGCATTACAATACAGCAGATGGTCAATATGAACAAACGGTTTAATGTATATACTATAGAGGTATGTACTAATGCAGGGTACTCAAACTAGTACTAAGTACAGGTTGATTATTGAAGTACCCTCACATTACAATTTGGAGGAAGTTACAAATTTTTGATGCTCATACTACAAGTTAAACGTTTATTTTTAATAAGTTAAAACGTTGTTAGTTAATTTCGAAATAAGCATTTTTAATAATTTAGTAATTTTTTACAAATTAATCATGTAAAAACTATATTTCTTAATGTTAAATTTGATTCAACAAAAATATAATGTTCGTTTGTTGACTATTCGTCACTAGCTGTTATCGATGTAATGAAACGGAAAAAAAATTTTTTCTTAATAACCTAACAAGCAATTCACTTCTTCTTAATTCCAAAATATTCATTCTGAATAACTTATTAATTGTTCTAGGAACATAATATTCAAATGATGACTATCGCCCCTAAATGATATCGATATGATATAAAGCAAAATTGGTCTTACTGAATAAACAAGTACACAATATTTATAAAAATTGTAACGAAAAGAATAATTAATTAAATATTATAGCGAATAGCATTCTTAAATAAACATTTGTTTTTTCTCTGTTCTACAGGTTTAAATCCGGCTTGCAGGAGTTAAAAATTTAAAAAAGATAAAGATAACGAAATAGCAATCCATATTTAGTTCAACAAAAATTCATAATATATACATACATGTACATATAAATAATATTGATGAAAAATCTAATAAAATATTGACAATCTATGATTCTTAACGCAACAACATACCCAATAGGTCCTACTGATATTTTCCAACGATTTTTATTACTGAATTTATTTTATTATCATTCACATAAATTATAAAATTAATCATGACATTTTTTTGAATTTCAGATAACAAAAGTTTGATGATCAGTAATTGAAAATATAAGGTAAACAAATATGTATTGTATACATTTTATAGTAAAAATCATTTATATAATAATATTTTATTCTTCGAAACAAATGTGCTACGATTAGAAATGTTTATTCGTTTGTCTGATTATAATTCAATATTTAAAATATTTGTAAAATGAAAGTTCGACATTCATCATGACAAAAAATGAGTGCTGATCAAAAGGTTCTGTTATTTGATTTAATTCTTCAATGTTTTTTAATTAAATATTAATATTTTTAATTTTTGTTTTCATACAATATCAACAGAAATAAAGGATTTGTTTCGCCATGATTAAATTTCACATAAATATGTCATTTGTTCAACAGATATAATTATTTTATCTCATAATTTGGAGGAAGTTACAAATTTTTGATGCTCATACTACAAGTTAAACGTTTATTTTTAATAAGTTAAAACGTTATTAGTTAATTTCGAAATAAGCATTTTTAATAATTTAGTAATTTTTTACAAATTAATCATGTAAAAACTATATTTCTTAATGTTAAATTTGATTCAACAAAAATATAATGTTCGTTTGTTGACTATTCGTCACTAGCTGTTATCGATGTAATGAAACGGAAAAAAAATTTTTTTTCTTAATAACATAACAAGCAATTCACTTCTTCTTAATTCCAAAATATTCATTCTGAATAACTTATTAATTGTTCTAGGAACATAATATTCAAATGATGACTATCGCCCCTAAATGATATCGATATGATATAAAGCAAAATTGGTCTTACTGAATAAACAAGTACACAATATTTATAAAAATTGTAACGAAAAGAATAATTAATTAAATATTATAGCGAATAGCATTCTTAAATAAACATTTGTTTTTTCTCTGTTCTACAGGTTTAAATCCGGCTTGCAGGAGTTAAAAATTTAAAAAAGATAAAGGTAACGAAATAACAATCCATATTTAGTTTAACAAAAATTCATAATATATACATACATGTACATATAAATAATATTGATGAAAAATCTAATAAAATATTGACAGTCTATGATTCTTAACGCTAAAACATACCCAATAGGTCCTACTGATATTTTCCAACGATTTTTATTACTGAATTTATTTTATTATCATTCACATAAATTATAAAATTAATCATGACATTTTTTTGAATTTCAGATAACAAAAGTTTGATGATCAGTAATTGAAAATATAAGGTAAACAAATATGTATTGTATACATTTTATAGTAAAAATCATTTATGTAATAATATTTTGTTCTTCGAAACAAATGTGCTACGATTAGAAATGTTTATTCGTTTGTCTGATTATAATTCAATATTTAAAATATTTGTAAAATGAAAGTTCGACATTCATCATGACAAAAAATGAGTGCTGATAAAAGACAAAAGGTTCTGTTATTTGAATTAATTCTTCAATGTTTTTTAATTAAATATTAATATTTTTAATTTTTGTTTTCATACAATATAAACAGAAATAAAGGATTTGTTTCGCCATGATTAAATTTCACATAAATATGTCATTTGTTCAACAGATATAATTATTTTATCTCATAATTTGGAGGAAGTTACAAATTTTTGATGCTCATACTACAAGTTAAACGTTTATTTTTAATAAGTTAAAACGTTATTAGTTAATTTCGAAATAAGCATTTTTAATAATTTAGTAATTTTTTACAAATTAATCATGTAAAAACTATATTTCTTAATGTTAAATTTGATTCAACAAAAATATAATGTTCGTTTGTTGACTATTCGTCACTAGCTGTTATCGATGTAATGAAACAGAAAAAAAATTTTTTTTCTTAATAACATAACAAGCAATTCACTTCTTCTTAATTCCAAAATATTCGTTCTGAATAACTTACTAATTGTTCTAGGAACATAATATTCAAATGATGACTATCGCCCCTAAATGATATCGATATGATATAAAGCAAAATTGGTCTTACTGAATAAACAAGTACACAATATTTATAAAAATTGTAACGAAAAGAATAATTAATTAAATATTATAGCGAATAGCATTCTTAAATAAACATTTGTTTTTTCTCTGTTCTACAGGTTTAAATCCGGCTTGCAGGAGTTAAAAATTTAAAAAAGATAAAGGTAACGAAATAACAATCCATATTTAGTTTAACAAAAATTCATAATATATACATACATGTACATATAAATAATATTGATGAAAAATCTAATAAAATATTGACAATCTATGATTCTTAACGCAACAACATACCCAATAGGTCCTACTGATATTTTCCAACGATTTTTATTACTGAATTTATTTTATTATCATTCACATAAATTATAAAATTAATCATGACATTTTTTTGAATTTCAGATAACAAAAGTTTGATGATCAGTAATTGAAAATATAAGGTAACCAAATATGTATTGTATACATTTTATAGTAAAAATCATTTATGTTATAATATTTTGTTCTCCGAAACAAATGTGCTACGATTAGAAATGTTTATTCGTTTGTCTGATTATAATTCAATATTTAAAATATTTGTAAAATGAAATTTCGACATTCATCATGACAAAAAATGAGTGCTGATAAAAGACAAAAGGTTCTGTTATTTGAATTAATTCTTCAATGTTTTTTAATTAAATATTAATATTTTTAATTTTTGTTTTCATACAATATCAACAGAAATAAAGGATTTGTTTCGCCATGATTAAATTTCACATAAATATGTCATTTGTTCAACAGATATAATTATTTTATCTCATAATTTGGAGGAAGTTACAAATTTTTGATGCTCATAATACAAGTTAAACGTTTATTTTTAATAAGTTAAAACGTTATTAGTTAATTTCGAAATAAGCATTTTTAATAATTTAGTAAATTTTTTACAAATCAATCATGTAAAAACTATATTTCTTAATGTTAAATTTGATTCAACAAAAATATAATGTTCGTTTGTTGACTATTCATCACTAGCTGTTATCGATGTAATCAAACGCAAAAAAAATTTTTTTTCTCAATAACATAACAAGCAATTCACATCTTCTTAATTCCAAAATATTCATTCTGAATAACTTATTAATTGTTCTAGGAACATAATATTCAAATGATGACTATCGCCCCTAAATGATATAAAGCAAAATTGGTCTTACTGAATAAACAAGTACACAATATTTAGAAAAATTGTGTAAGATTTTTTTAAAAGTAAGTAAATGTATATTAAATTTCTTTTGTTGTTGTATAAAACTATTCTAGACGTTTCCAAAAATAAATTGTTTTTAGGTAAAATTTCTTTTATCAGTATATATAGCTGTAATCTCTTTGCGTAATATTGGTAATGTAATACATATATAAAAAAACGAACAGTTTATCGTAGAATAAAAAAAATAATGTACAGTCAGTTATTAGCCGCCAGCCCGCCTGATCACAAAATATTTTTAAATAAAGAAAATATAAGTTTTTATATAGAAAAAAATGTGTTTTATTTAAATGTGTAGTGAAGTTAATATTAAAATCAAATTTTTTTAAAAATATAACCCCTTACAATCTCAGGTGTGGGATAAATCGACGTGTTTTATCACTATCTAAAAAAAAAGAAAATTTTTATTAGAAGGAAATAGTGATTTTTAAAACTTCTATTATTAATCTTCTCTGCACGTGTTAAATTAGTGATCTTCACATGGCAAATCAGTGGGATGATTTCATGGATAATGCAAGATTAACTGCATTAAGAAGTGTCCTGCAAGTATTGAATCTACCTGTCTCTGGAAACAAGGCAGCTTTGAAACTCTGTATTCAGGAAGCTGTGGAAAATCTTCCCGAAGAGCAGAAGGTGGATTTGATTCCTCATGACGAAGATGTGGAAGCCGCAGGAGATGAAGGCCAGAATAACTCTGATTTGGATGCTGAAGAAGATGATCATGATGGTGAAATAAATCGACTAAGAGAATTAGTAAGGAAAAAACAGGAAATTCTGAACCTGAAAAAACAGCTTATGCAGTTCGAATTAGAAGATTTAAAGGTCACGTCAAGGTCAACGAATTTCAGTTTCAAAGACATCGAGGACGCAGTCCCAAGTTTTAGCGGCGAAGATAACTTTTGCGTAGAAAGGTGGATCGAACTCTTTGAAGAGTCAGCCGAAGTAATGAACTTTGACGACAAAATGAAATTCATATTTGGAAAAAGGTTAGTATCTGGTACTGCTAGGATATTTTTAAGAACAAAAAGTGTGAAAACATGGAACGAATTAAAATATGAATTAAAAAGTGAATTTAAAAAACGTGTAATTAAAGCTGATTTACATAATCAGTTAAGAAATAGGCGTAAACGCCGTGATGAAAATTTTCAGCAGTATGTACTTGCGATGCAGGAAATTGCATCAGTGGGTGCTATCGAAGAAGAAGATTTAATGTATTATATTATTAATGGTATTCAAGATACCGAAACAAATAAAATGCTGTTACACAATGCTAATAGCATGAAGGAACTAAAAATTGCTATAAGAAAATACGAAAAGCTAAAATTAAATTCATATGGAAGTACCTGTTCCAACAATAAGAAAACTGATTCTTCAGAGAGTAAAAGTGTTAATGTCAAGAAAACAAAAAATGATATTAAGTGTTTTAAATGTAAAGAAAATGGTCATTACAGCACCAACTGTCCACAAAAAAGAAAACAACAAGTGAAATCCGATAAGACACCCTGTACTGATAACGTTATGGTTCTTAGTAAATTATCAATGCAGCATGATGAAGCAACAAACACAATTGTTGATGATAACGTTTATCAAGCAAATTTTGAAAATAAATTTGAACATATGGTTAAGTATGATTTTATCAAAGGTGACCGTGAATGCAGTACAACTTTAATAACCTTGCTCGACTCAGGAAGCCCAATTAGCTTTATACAGTCGCAGTATGTACCTGCTCATCTCGTTCTATCATCGGTAACAGAATATAAGTCATACACCGGAATTAATGGTAGTCCATTAGTAGTAATAGGTTATGTAGATAGTAAAATAAAATTTGAAAAATCAGTAATAAATTTGAAAATTTTAGTAGTAGATAATAACACAATGTTTTATGCTGTAATTTTAGGACGTGATTTTATTCAAAAAAATAACATGGTATTAATACAAAAACAAGGAAACCAATATTGTGGAAAATTTAAACCAGTACAGATTACTAAAGAACGATCGTCTGCCATTCAATCATCAAACCGATCATCTGATTCACCCTGTATTATTGAAAACGAAGACGATGGATTTATCAATCAGATTTTCAATATTAATGTAAGTACCGATTCTGATTTAAATGAAACTTGTTTAAACATAAATGATAAATTATCTTATAAAATAAAAAAAGAGGTTGGACAAATTGTTCGACAAGCTTGGACTTCTGATAAGAATTTAGAATCTGATAGTATTGATAGTAGTTTTCAAATGCATATAAAGCTGACAAAAGAAGATCCTTTTTACTGTCCTCCAAGAAGATTACCTTATAGTCAGAAGATTTATTTACAAAACCTTTTAGATGATTTAATAAAAAGAAGAGTGATACGTGAAAGTAACTCGCCATATACATCTCCGATAGTTCTCGTAAAGAAGAAAAATGGGGAACTTCGACTTTGCGTGGACTATCGTGAATTAAATAAGGTAACGGTCAGAGATAATTACCCTTTGCCGTTGATCGAAGATCATCTGGATAGATTGAGAGAGAAAAAATTCTTTACCACTTTAGACCTGAAGAATGGTTTCCACCACGTTAGAGTAGCGGAAGACTCGATCAAATATACTTCGTTCATAACTCCACTGGGCCAGTATGAGTATATGCGGATGCCCTTTGGACTCAAAAATGCACCTTCAGTGTTCGAGCGATTCATGAAACGCATCTTTGGTAAATTTTTACGGTCTGGCAACGTACTTTGCTTCATTGATGATATCTTAGTTGCAACAAAAACCATAGAAGATCATATTCGTACGTTGAAGGAAGTTATAGAGGTTGTACGGACAAATGGCTTAGAACTTAGGTTAGACAAGTGTGCTTTTCTAATGGAAGATATTACATATCTTGGGTACAAAATTAATGCAGATGGTATTAGGCCAAGCGATGACCATTTGAAAGCAATTAAAAACTACCCAATGCCATCTTCTACGAAAGATGTACATAGTTTTCTTGGGCTTTGCTCTTACTTTCGTAAGTTTATCAAAGATTTTGCCGTAATTTCAAAGCCTCTTTATGATTTAATCCGTAAAGATGTACCTTTTTGTTTTGGTGTGCAAGAATTAAAAACTTTTGAACTCTTGAAATCTAAATTGATCGATTCTCCAGTCCTCTCTGTTTATAATCCTGAAGGTGAAACTGAACTTCATTGTGACGCCAGTGGTGTAGGATTTGGTGCAGTACTGCTGCAACGACAGAAAGATAAAAAATTTCATCCAATATTCTATTTTTCAAAACGCGTGACAGCAGCTGAACATCGTCTTCATAGTTTCGAACTTGAAGCACTGGCAATCGTGTACGCTTTGAGGAGATTTAAAATTTATTTAATAGGTATTCAATTCAAAATAGTCACCGATTGCCAGGCGTTATCACTCACCCTTAACAAGAAGACAGTAAATGCTAAAATTTCAAGATGGGCTCTTGAAATGCAAGAATTCGATTACACATTAGAACATAGGAAAAGTGAAAGGATGTCACACGCAGATGCTCTTAGCAGAGCGGTTAACATTCTATACGTTTTTGACGAATCCTTTGAATTTGTTCTCGCTGCTGCCCAACGACACGATCCAGAAATCGTCGAAATTGCTTCTGAATTGGAAAAAAATGAAAGCTCAACATATGAGATGGTTGACGGCTTAATTTATCGTAAGTACAAAGACAAAATATTATTTTATGTACCCAATCACATGGTTACACAGGTAATTCGTACACATCATGAAGCTATGGGTCACATGGGCGTCGAAAAATGTTACAATTTCCTCTTAAATACTTATTGGTTTCCTCGTATGAAGGATAGAATAAAAGATTATCTAAAAACTTGTCTAAAGTGTATCTATTTTTCCCCTGAAAATGGAAAAAAAGAAGGTGAACTTCATTGTATACCTAAAGGTAACTTACCTTTTGAAACTGTTCATGTAGATCATTTTGGGCCTCTTTCTCATTCTAGAACGAAGAAACAGCATATATTTTTAATCGTTGACGCCTTTACAAAATTTGTAAAACTTTATCCTGTTAAGACAACTCAAACTAGAGAAGCTATTGTTTGTCTAACTTCATATTTTCAAACTTACTCTCGTCCTACTCGGATAATTTCAGATCGTGGTACTTGTTTTACCTCAAAAGAATTCATAGACTTTCTTAGTTCGAATAATGTCCAACATATTAAGATTGCATCACAGTGTCCACAGAGCAATGGACAGGTTGAAAGAATAAATAGAATTTTGACTTCAATGTTAGCAAAGTTCTGCGATGCAGAAACAACTTCCAATTGGGATCAGTATCTAGCAAAGGTTGAATATTCGATAAACAACACTGTGAATAGTAGCACAGGATTCAGTCCGTCTATGCTTCTTTTCGGAATTAATCAAAAAGGTGAACTGTGTGATAGGGTTTTGGAATATTTAGGACAAGGAAATATTAAACGAGAAGAGTTAGGTATAATCAGAGATCAAGCTTGTCAGAACATACAAAAAACCCAATCATATAACAAGCTACATTACGATAAAAATCATAAACACCCCACGAAATATAAAATAGGGGACTACGTTATGTTAAAAAATTTCTCATATGTGCCGGGAGTAAACAGAAAACTGTTTGCAAAGTATAAAGGGCCGTATGAAGTAGAAAAAGTTCTGAGTAATGATAGATACATCGTTAGAGACATTGAAGGTCTACAACTTAGTCGCATACCTTATAAAAGCGTTTGTGCACCCTGTAATATGAAATATTTTTACCAACAAATGAGTGAATTTGATAATTGAATGGCAGCTAAAAAAAAAAAAAAAAAACAGTTGAATATAATATTTAAATTTTGTAATGACCTTAAAAATAAAATAATAAAATAGAAATAAATAATATTGAAACCTATATTTAGAAAAAATATATGTACATTATATATTATGTAAATATTTGACGAAATGTAAATTATACGTTAGGTAGCAATATGCAATTTGTCGTTTAAAAAAATTTTTGAATAAAATAAATATATGTATATGTAATCGAGGCGATTACTGGTCAGGTAGGCCGATCTGTAAGATTTTGTTAAAAGTAAGTAAATGTATATTAAATTTCTTTTGTTGTTGTATAAAACTATTCTAGACGTTTCCAAAAATAAATTGTTTTTAGGTAAAATTTCTTTTATCAGTATATATAGCTGTAATCTCTTTGCGTAATATTGGTAATGTAATACATATATATAAAAAACGAACAGTTTATCGTAGAATAAAAAAAATAATGTACAGTCAGTTATTAGCCGCCAGCCCGCCTGATCACAAAATATTTTTAAATAAAGAAAATATAAGTTTTTATATAGAAAAAAATGTGTTTTATTTAAATGTGTAGTGAAGTTAATATTAAAATCAAATTTTTTTAAAAATATAACCCCTTACAATTGTAACGAAAAGAATAATTAATTAAATATTATAGCGAATAGCATTCTTAAATAAACATTTGTTTTTTTTCTGTTCTACAGGTTTAAATCCGGCTTGCAGGAGTTAAAAATTTAAAAAAGATAAAGGTAATGAAATAACAATCCATATTTAGTTCAACAAAAATTCATAATATATACATACATGTACATATAAATAATATTGATGAAAAATCTAATAAAATATTGACAGTCTATGATTCTTAACGCAACAACATACCCAATAGGTCCTACTGATATTTTCCAACGATTTTTATTACTGAATTTATTTTATTATCATTCACATAATTTATAAAATTAATCATGACATTTTTTTGAATTTCAGATAACAAAAGTTTGATGATCAGCAATTGAAAATATAAGGTAAACAAATATGTATTGTATACATTTTATAGTAAAAATCATTTATGTAATAATATTTTGTTCTTCGAAACAAATATGCTACGATTAGAAATGTTTATTCGTTTGTCTGATTATAATTCAATATTTAAAATATTTGTAAAATTAAAGTTCGACATTCATCATGACAAAAAATGAGTGCTGATAAAAGACAAAAGGTTCTGTTATTTGAATTAATTCTTCAATGTTTTTTAATTAAATATTAATATTTTTAATTTTTGTTTTCATACAATATCAACAGAAATAAAGGATTTGTTTCGCCATGATTAAATTTCACATAAATATGTCATTTGTTCAACAGATATAATTATTTTATCTCATAATTTGGAGGAAGTTACAAATTTTTGATGCTCATACTACAAGTTAAACGTTTATTTTTAATAAGTTAAAACGTTATTAGTTAATTTCGAAATAAGCATTTTTAATAATTTAGTAATTTTTTACAAATTAATCATGTAAAAACTATATTTCTTAATGTTAAATTTGATTCAACAAAAATATAATGTTCGTTTATTGACTATTCGTCACTAGCTGTTATCGATGTAATGAAACGCAAAAAAATTTTTTTTTCTTAATAACATAACAAGCAGTTCACTTCTTCTTAATTCCAAAATATTCATTCTGAATAACTTATTAATTGTTCTAGGAACATAATATTCAAATGATGACTATCGCCCCTAAATGATATCGATATGATATAAAGCAAAATTGGTCTTACTGAATAAACAAGTACACAATATTTATAAAAATTGTAACGAAAAGAATAATTAATTAAATATTATAGCGAATATCATTCTTAAATAAACATTTGTTTTTTCTCTGTTCTACAGGTTTAAATCCGGCTTGCAGGAGTTAAAAATTTAAAAAAGATAAAGGTAAAGAAATAACAATCCATATTTAGTTCAACAAAAATTCATAATATATACATACATGTACATATAAATAATATTGATGAAAAATCTAATAAAATATTGACAGTCTATGATTCTTAACGCTAAAACATACCCAATAGGTCCTACTGATATTTTCCAACGATTTTTATTACTGAATTTATTTTATTATCATTCACATAAATTATAAAATTAATCATGACATTTTTTTGAATTTCAGATAACAAAAGTTTGATGATCAGTAATTGAAAATATAAGGTAAACAAATATGTATTGTATACATTTTATAGTAAAAATCATTTATATAATAATATTTTGTTCTTCGAAACAAATGTGCTACGATTAGAAATGTTTATTCGTTTGTCTGATTATAATTCAATATTTAAAATATTTGTAAAATGAAAGTTCGACATTCATCATGACAAAAAATGAGTGCTGATAAAAGACAAAAGGTTCTGTTATTTGAATTAATTCTCCAATGTTTTTTAATTAAATATTAATATTTTTAATTTTTGTTTTCATACAATATCAACAGAAATAAAGGATTTGTTTCGCCATGATTAAATTTCACATAAATATGTCATTTGTTCAACAGATATAATTATTTTATCTCATAATTTGGAGGAAGTTACAAATTTTTGATGCTCATACTACAAGTTAAACGTTTATTTTTAATAAGTTAAAACGTTATTAGTTAATTCCGAAATAAGCATTTTTAATAATTTAGTAATTTTTTACAAATTAATCATGTAAAAACTATATTTCTTAATGTTAAATTTGATTCAACAAAAATATAATGTTCGTTTGTTGACTATTCGTCACTAGCTGTTATCGATGTAATGAAACGCAAAAAAAATTTTTTTTCTTAATAACATAACAAGCAATTCACTTCTTCTTAATTCCAAAATATTCATTCTGAATAACTTATTAATTGTTCTAGGAACATAATATTCAAATGATGACTATCGCCCCTAAATGATATCGATATGATATAAAGCAAAATTGGTCTTACTGAATAAACAAGTACACAATATTTATAAAAATTGTAACGAAAAGAATAATTAATTAAATATTATAGCGAATAGCATTCTTAAATAAACATTTGTTTTTTCTCTGTTCTACAGGTTTAAATCCGGCTTGCAGGAGTTAAAAATTTAAAAAAGATAAAGGTAACGAAATAGCAATCCATATTTAGTTCAACAAAAATTCATAATATATACATACATGTACATATAAATAATATTGATGAAAAATCTAATAAAATATTGACAGTCTATGATTCTTAACGCAATAACATACCCAATAGGTCTTACTGATATTTTCCAACGATTTTTATTACTGAATTTATTTTATTATCATTCACATAAATTATAAAATTAATCATGACATTTTTTTGAATTTCAAATAACAAAAGTTTGATGAACAGCAATTGAAAATATAAGGTAAACAAATATGTATTGTATACATTTTATAGTAAAAATCATTTATGTAATAATATTTTGTTCTTCGAAACAAATGTGCTACGATTAGAATTGTTTTTTCGTTTGTCTGATTATAATTCAATATTTAAAATATTTGTAAAATTAAAGTTCGAAATTCATCATGACAAAAAATGAGTGCTGATAAAAGACAAAAGGTTCTCTTATTTGAATTAATTCTTCAATTTTTTTTAATTAAATATTAATATTTTTAATTTTTGTTTTCATACAATATCATTCAGAAATAAAGGAATTGGTTCGCCATGATTAAATTTCACATAAATATGTCATTTGTTCAATAGATATAATTATTTTATCTCATAATTTGGAAGAATTTACAAATTTTTGATTCTCATACTACAAGTTAAACGTTTATTTTTAATAAGTTAAAACGTTATTAGTTAATTTCGAAATAATCATTTTTAATAATTTAGTAATTTTTTACAAATTATTCATGTAAAAACTATATTTCTTAATGTTAAATTTGATTCAACAAAAATACAATGTTCGTTTAATGACTATTCGTCACTAGCTGTTATCGATGTAATGAAAAGCAAAAAAATTTTTTTTCTAATAATGTAGTGTATGAAATATTATGTGTCTACTACTATAGTACTATGACCACTGTAAACCTATTATAAAGAAAATCTACAAAAATCAAAAAAAAAATGTGTTTATATATGGATATATATATGCTGTGTGACGTCATGGCAGTATCTTCCATCCTAATGAGAGATGGAAGCCCACCCTGACCTCACACTGCATACAACATAACACACCAATTGTAATATATGATGTGTATAATGATGTGTATAATAATAAATAAAACTTTAGAATAAATTTAATAAATTATGGAACTATATTTATGACGTCGACTATACAAAAAAAATTTCAACATTAAGAGCTAATATGTATAAAAATAATAAAAGGTTTACTCGTCCCGGTAATTATGTACTTCACTGTAAAAAAAATATAGATCTAAATATATTTGACCCGATACGAATTATCAAAATAAATTAACTTGTATATATACAAAAAAAATTTTATTAATTAAATGTCCGTAATTAAATTTGTTAAAATTTATTTAATAAGGCACAATCGTTACATACAACGCGTACTATATGAAAAATTAAAAAAAACTGATATCTAATAATGCAAAATTTTATCAAAAAAAAATTCAAAAAATTAAGTGTCCCGATACTTATGGTACAGTATATAACCGACCTGTATTGAATTGTCATAGAAAAATTATGTCGTAATTAAAAAATTCAATATATTAAATACCGAAATCAACTATTATATTAAGCCGAAAAAAAAAAATTTTTCAATTTATTTAGACTCGTGAAGTACCATTTCATGCGTCGCGCACCGTATATATACTGACGCGTTAAAAAAAACTGATACGATACCAACAGGGTACTATATCACCATATACTACATTCAAATTGTATATAAAATATATGAAATACGACTTTGCTGTATACACAATGTAAAAGCAGCAAAACTTCACCCGCGCGTCACGTTACATTATAACTGAAACATAAGACATGTCAAAATAGATGTTGAGTGCATATACTAGTTCACTGACCAAAAGAAAATATAGGTTTCAATAAAAAAACTCCAATACGATATAATATGACGCAGTAGCAACGCTCTATAAATGTGTATGCACCTCAACTGTATATAATGATGTATATTAGAGAAAAGACAAGGCTAGGTATATCGACAAATCAGGGACAAAATTTATATTAGATACGCAGAGCTTAAAGCAAAATACTTCATATAAAAATTCTAAGAGAAGACAGAATGTATAAAGCTAAACAACGTGGACTGCAGATTTGCATAAGCTCGTACAATACGCGAACATATAAATTTTCATATAAATATAATAAAATTTGACGAAGTTGTATAAAAGAATTGACGACTTCAAAAAAATGTTCCAAAAGAAATCAAAAATAAACGAAGTTATATTGTGTTTCAAAAAAAAATAAAAGAAAATCAAAATAATAATAATATAATTCACAAAATTGGCTTTTGCTTCAACTCCCACCTTTCAAAACTTCAGACTATGTAAAAAAATTTTATTTAAAAGAAAAGAACGAGGCTATACAAAAAGTTATACTACGTTAAATGTAGAGCGGACAAAGTATATGGCTTGAATTGTATCACAAATGCGTCACTGTCTATAACTTTACACAGGGATATCAGAAAGTATGAGGTTCAATTCTGGTACCCAACATCGTAGTTCGAAACCACAAAGTGGTAAGCCCATCAGAATTGACCCATAACTTCCATATCCAGACATGTGACCGTCGTGATGGTATGTGATTGACACGATTACTGGAACCCAATTGAATCTACTATTAAGTTATTCAAATGGTAGTCAACAGTAATCCTGTCAATCACACATCGCCACGCGAATGTGTTGACAACTCAACCATTAACTTGGAAACTTTTGGGTTGCATAACCTCAAAGAAGCTTTGATCAAACATCAGCCTGGTACCCAACTTTGCAGCTCGAAGACTACAAAGTGGTAAGCCAATCAGGTAGATGAATAATCAAAACAACTTCGAAGTTGCTCAACCCAAAATTCCAAAACAGAATGTAAAGTGCTAATGATGACGGTGTGTAGTCCGTAAAGGACATTAAGTGTTAACCTGTGTTAACAAGGGTGCAAAAGAAAAAGAAATTTCCGTAAAGGAACAAAGTGTTGAACTAAAATCAACAAATAGAAATTTTGTACATTCATAAGAATGCACGAAGTAGCACCAGAGTTTGTCCGTGAAGGACTAAATGTGACACAGATCCGTAGATCTGTGTCAACGAAATAACCAATATTTGGGCGCCATTTTGTAATGTATGAAACATTATGTGTGTACTACTATAGTACTATGACCACTGTAAACCCATAATAAAGAAAATCTACAAAAATCAAAAAAAAAATGTCTGTTTATATATGGATATATACAGGGTGTCCCAAAAAACGTGGAGAATATTTAAAGGGGTGAAAATAGAGACAATTTCCAATCAAAATTGCCATATGGCATTTTTTCTGTTTCTGCTTCGTTTATGAGATATTGCATTATTCGTGTTTTTTCATTTTCATCACGTTTTTTGACCTAAATCTCTCTATATCTCATCATTGAATCGACATAGAATAACATTCAAGCACTCATTATGATGGTAAAGAATCTCTCTTTCAAGATTTATAAACTCCTTGCCTGTAAGGGTAGCTTAATTTGTGTTATCGTCTCCTAAACACTGCTAGAGGGTCCAGTTCGAAGTATACCAATCAATTTTTCCATTGAAAAAAAAGTCTTTATTATGCAGGTAAACGTATGATCCGATGTTAAAAAATAATTTCTGTAGTCTATTAACTTTCAAATGAAACCAAAATCATGGTCCTAAACCTTCTACATCAAAAGTTATTAACAAAAGATAATGTGAATATACCTACATTTAAAACAAAAAAACCAATAGAGGCCTATTCGGTTTATAAACAGCGTAATTAAAAAAGCCAATAATGACAAATTTTGAAAACGAAATAAAACGCAAATCTATATATATATAGTATTTCTTCGCAGTATACTCTAGATTTTAGATAACCCCAAACGTAAAAGTCTAATGGATTTAGGTCTGGAGATCTCGGCGGCCGTCTTACAGGGCCATATCTGCCTATCCATTTGTTATGTGAAAAATATGTATGTGAAATTTAAAATAAATTTCAATGAGAGACTATTAAAAAAAATAAATTTACAATTTTTAGAATTCGAAGGAAAATAAATCTGAAATGAAAAATTTCTTAACAGATTTTTGGAATAAAATTTAAATTTTCAAAATTTGGTAAAAAAAAATTAAGATAGGCAATGCTGTATTTCAGAATCATTTCTCATTTCATTTCAGGCAGGGCCTACATAATCGACTGTAAACTATATTACCAGGAGATTGAAAAGGGTAACGAATTAAAATCAGAGATTGAAGTGTAAAAAAAATAGAAAATGTTTACTTATATATTGTAAAAAAAAACATACATAACCAGATGTATAATTAGATAATGATAAACCTTGAAAAATATTCGTGGTATAGGTAAAAAGTAGTGTTATAAATTTTTAAAATTTTGAATTTGAAAACTAAACGGAAAAGTTTAAAATTTTGGTACATAATAAATTAGGGTGGCCATGCAAATTTTGACATTTGAGGTACAACATGAAATGCGAAATAACTATGAAAATGGGATTGATGAGAACATGGGGAACTAAATCGAAAACTAATGGAAAATTTGAGAGGCTGCCTATGTATGCGTGCGCGGCCATTAAAATTTTTAAATAAAATGCACATATATATGTATAATGCATGCAATATAATAAATGAAAAAGATGCGACCATTAAAATTTAAAATGGAATTGTGAGTGTGTACGTAATTCATACATTATATAGGGAGGAGAATGGAATAATCTACTATTAATGACATTGTATACTATATGCATATGTATTGAATTGATAAGATATATGGAATGGAATGATCTGGACTTATTGGAATCACGTGCATAAGGCATGTGTACAATTTTATCTTATGCGTATTATGCATAATGAACAATAGGGAAAATATGCGCGTCTTGACACGAAACAAGAAACAGTTTTATTGTTACGCTTTAAATAAAGAAGCAATTCAATACATTGAATAACACTTGGGTATTTAAAATGCAGTTACGTGTACGGTTAGGTACACATAATTAAGAATAATAAAAATTATGGTGTGACTAAATACAGTCACCCAAAATACATTATGCTGCCCTCACATTACATAGCAGGCTCATTAGAAAGCTTGCCTGAAGAATGAGGCTGAAAAGGTGAGGCCGCTATGTGTATCTAAAATATGAGAGCGCCCAACGTGGGGAAGTCCCATGACCCTGAGATTAAGAGTCTCCTTATCCTTATCACTGCTCGGAATATATATCCATTTGTTATTCCGTTAAACTGAAAGAAATAAATATATATAGAAAAGTCTAACACCATTATTGTTAGATATACAAAAAAAAATGAAAGGAAGATAGAAACACTGAAACACAATGATAGAGAAAAAATTTGAAATAATTTCCACCACTTATAATTTCCAATAGAGCAACATGTTTGTACAAAATCATTATATTATTGGCGAATGTCTTTGCCTTGATAAACTCCTAATGGTTTACCCTTCACATCTTCTAATTCATATTGAGTATTTCCGACCGATTTTACGATGCGAGCTTTTGCAAATCTGTTGTCCAGTTTGGCATTTTTACCTTGGGTCATATTACTGAGTGAGAATATTCTTCGATACACTTCCTGACTAGGTACAAATTTAACTG